>JAWZYU010000038.1:5351200-7776200 GCA_038380435.1 Ryuthela nishihirai
CTTAATAATAACTTTAAGATTGGTGTACGACACCAATATTTTTTTATTAATAATAATAACTTTAAGATAGATGTTATTAACTTTACTTGAAATCATTTTCTTCAACAAGGCATTAAAGCGTTTATATTTCTTTAAGACCTGTTGATGCATGTCTTCATTGTAACATGTTAATAAAGATGTTTCCTAATTTATCAATTACGTTTAGGGTATGAAACCTTTCAAAAACTGTATTATTAACATATGGATGTGAATACACTTCTTAATATCTCAAAATTTACATCTCACATTATATGGCAGATATTTACTAAGATAGAATGCATTTTTGTGTTTGCTGCATATTTGTTTCAAAGGTCATTTCAAAATGGACATCGCATCAAACAATTTAACCCTTATCATTTATTTTAGTTAGGGTCATTCCAACAGATGGGGTGGCGAACGGCATTACAAATAAGTGACACCTAGTTGCCAAATTCTGAACTACGGTTTTCTTAATGTAGTATTTGAGCAAAAGTTTGAATTACCCAAATTTAAAATATAATGTATTTCCATGGAGTTGCTGTTTCTACAAGAGTATTTAAGTATTGATATTTTAATTCTGATCCCCAGATACATACAATTTTAACACAGAGAAGAACTTACGCAAATATGATATCCTTAGTACATAAATTGGGAAAACACCTTTTCCAACTGCTTTGATGAAATTACTGAAAGAGATTTATATTTAAATCATAGCAACTATTAAAACTGACTTATTTTCAGTCAGCTTTCACTGGAATTTTATTTATCTATATTTATTATTAATAAATATCTCCCGCGAACGACTGATCATTCGCGGAATCAGAGGAATCACATGAGCTAGTCTTGAAGAATTCATGAGTCAGCCCCTCTGATTCGACAACAAAAAGAGTCAAAGGATTCATTTGAGCCATTGAGTCAGTACGGCCGATTTGTTCAGTCTGATTCTTTCGGCTCCTCCAAAAGAAACTTTGGAAAAAAAAAGTGATTTTTAAACTGCAATAATTTTCCGCTTCTGCAATTTTTCAGTTAATTAGTGACTGTGTTTTGTTGTGAAAAATAATCCATGGTGACTTCAAATGAGTGAAAGAATCGATTCTTTTCAGAAAGAAGTTACGAACGAGTGGCTCACTAACCTGATTCATTCATTTTTAACAAATCGTTCGCGAACGACTCATCACTAGTGCAGAGACACTTTCAGGACCGAAAAGAAAAACGGTGAAGTGTTCAATGTAGTTTGGATTGTGTGGCAGAAATTATAAACCGTGGGAAGAAAGATCACGATGATGGAGGAAAGTTTTACAATATTGTTGCGGATTACCAAAAATGGATAGCCACTGAGCGTGAGTATTAAAAGCTATATTTCAAAACCAAATTCAATACAAGGTAAATTGTTACAAAGGAAATATGGATGAAGTATCTTATTAACAAATCAACTATTAACATGCACAAGTCATCAATCTTCCTGCATGAGCACACATCAGCTCTGTGTATTTTACTAAATACTACCTTTTACTTGATTTACCAGGTCACCCGAAGATCTTCACTCGTAAACCAATTCTCGTCCTGTGCTAATAACTTTTCACACACTAGCCGAACAAAAAGACAGTCCGTGTAGACATTCGAAGTTAGCCATAAAAGTTCCCACTTTTATACTTCCGCGTATACACAAACACATCAAGTTACTTCTTGATACTTAACGATAAAAGATCCCACTTTTATCCTTCCGCGTATACACAACACATCAAGTTACTTCTTGATACTTAACGCGCACTGTCTCAGAACAGCTCACCGTCCATTTTCGAACTCTCCGACCGTTACAACACAACAACCGTTACAATACAAAACGACCGTTAACGCTCCACTCTTCTTCTCCAAATTCTCCCAACGTTCTTCGTTGGCTGAAACTTTGCTTTCGGTTGCCAGATTCTTCTGTCGTAACACTGCCCCCTTCCTAGGTCTTGTTCGTCCCGAACAATTCTGGATTCCAAAGCTTCTTCAGTTCTTCGATGAAACGGGGCCAAACGATCCACGTGAACCACCTTGCTCTTTGTAGCTGGACGTCGACGAATGCGATATTCCACGTCTGTGTCAAAATGAAAGCGAATCTCATTATGACTTAGATTTCTTTTCTGACTGAAGCCTCGTCCACAAATATAATACGTGTAAGGCCTATAGCCCTTGTGAACACGTTTATGTCTCCGCAGGGAGAAGAATCGACTAAGAGTTTTCGTGCAAAACCTGTAAAAAGTTTTCTTCTTTGTCGAAAGTTTTCTTCTTTGGATTTTTACTTCTATCAACAGTAACAAGGAATGAAAGTCATTAGTGACATAAAATCTAGGGAGGAGTTTCATCCTCCAGTCTGACCCTTTTGTCAGTTGACTTTCACTTAATTCAGAACTGTCGTGATGAACCTTCAGCCATATTTCACCTGATTCAATTTGATCCCCAAGGTGCTTCACAATTATATCAGCTCCATAATTCTTTTTAGCGCTTCGGTCCATCTCCTCCTTCCATACTCTTGCTAGGACTGCAGCTTCTAATCCGACAACCTTACCTGTTTCTCCTGTATAAGTGAAATCAGTGATGTGTCGGGCTGCTAGCAATATTTTTTTTGTTTTACCTTCACATAGCCAGCTTGCAACATCTTCAGATACTCCTTGTTCTATTAACATGTTACGAAACTTGTTCAAAGCATTGCCGTTATGCAGAACCTTGCAGACACGTGATGCTTCATCTACCCTATTATCCACAATGTTCACCAAACGCAGAAGTTCTCCTCCTAACTCTTCGACGAGCTCTTGCAGTTCCAAGGATCCGTTACCAAGGAAACACTGAACAGCTTCCATCACTTCCCGAGAGTTGTCAACAGAGTTTTCAAGAGGTGAATCCATGTTGCTGATAACAGCTGAACAACTCAAACTCTTCATTCCACGAGCTTGTGATGCTGCAACCATTTTCTTAACTAATCAACAGCGTCTTCTGTACTGATGAGATCAATAGCTCCTTTTCCGAATTCAACATCATAAACCAAAGCGCACACTCCTTCAGACAGCTTTTTGGACACAACTGAGCATCTCATTAGAGGAACGCTATCTACGGTAGCCGTCAGATCCTTGCAGCGGTAAATCTCCTTATCTGTTGGCACCAGCTCCTCTGTCTGTACTACGATGCAGCATCCGACGTCTTCCATCATCTGCTCGATTTTATCTTTAGTGCAGTCGACTGTGAAGCTAGGGATGGATTCCAATTTGTCCAGAGTATCTCCCGTCAATTGGAGAGCACGACCGGAGATCATAGGGACCTGGAGACCCAAAGCAGCAAGTGCAGGAGCCAAGACAAGACTCACTTTGTTGCCGACACCTCCTGTGCTGTTTTTATCCACCATCCGATGGCGCCACTCGGGTCTCCAGCAAAACACATGACCCGAGGAGGTCATATTTGCTGTTTCTTCCGAATTCACTTTCTTGGAGCTCTCATTGTAATTAGCCAGGGAAATATCAGTCATGATTGCCAAATTGTTCATTCTGGAGATCAGCGACGAGTTCTGTAACATGATATTGTCCACTTTAGAGCTCTTGTAATCGTGATAAAACTTTTCTATATCCTTATAATCTAAATGGTTATAATGTCCAAATCTGCACATTGACTGTTCAGAAAAGAAATTCAGCATGGTTTCTTTGAGATTGTCTGAGGGCTTTACTTCTCTCTGATCGTAACTCTGAGGCTTAGTTTCATCCAGAAAGTTAGTCTTTGAAGTACTGTCTCTGCCTGAAGCTCTTTTACTAGCATCACCTGTTATGCTTCTAAGCCATCCTTCGGAATTCCTCTTCCTTAAATCCCCACTTTCTATAAACGATTCGAGTGTGGCTATATGCTTCGGAAAAATCTCTCCGACTTCCGCGGTAAAGTCGAATGGCACTTTGTATCTATGATGAATGGACGCCTCTTCTTTACTCGGACCACTCTGCGAAACGTAAACTCTGTTTCGTTCCCCTTCATTACCACTCGTTACTCTGCCTTTGCGATAATTGTCCATGACGCATTTTGCTGACGGCGAGGAATAGAATACCTTTCGTGTGGATCTCTCTTCAGATCGTGCCAGACTTGTATACCTAGGTATTTTGAAGTGCAAAGCGTACTGTATAGTCTCACAGCTCTCTGATCTGTGTGATTGTTCTTCACAGTTCCTAGACATGTCACCAGCGACATAGACACTCTGCCATGCATCACCAGTAGTTGCGTGGTCAAAGGCATTATCTGCGCTATCTCTACGATTCTCGATTTCCAGTAGCAGATCCACATTTTTATATGCGTTGCCTTTCTCTTTTTCTTTTCCATGTTTACAATCTAACTTAACACTATCAAGATCATCTTTTTCACTGACAAATTCAACATTTAAACTATTGCATTGTCTATTGAGTTCGGTTTTATGATCCTTGAAGTGATCAATAATCTTACCAACTCGAGAAGCCACTTCAGCTCTCAACTCAGTATTTTGTGCGGCCATTTCGGCTTTCAAATCATCTTTTTGAGAAACTATCTCAGTCCTCAACTCATTATTTCGTGCGGCCATTTCGGCTTTCAAATCATCTATTTTATCGCTTAGGGCGGCCAGATCACCTTTAATATCGGCTTTCAAGTCACCTATTTTATCGCTTTGGGCAGCTATATCACCTTTAATCTCAGCTTTTTGTGCGGCCAGGTCACCTATTTTGTTAGCCATATCGGCTTTCAAGTCAGTCATCAGCGTAGTCATATCGGCTTTGAAGCTATTTATCAACTTTACTAATTCATCCATACTTCTAGTTAAAAGCATTCAATTAAATTATTATAATCCCACTTCTGACACCAAGTGTTGCGGATTACCAAAAATGGATAGCCACTGAGCGTGAGTATTAAAAGCTATATTTCAAAACCAAATTCAATACAAGGTAAATTGTTACAAAGGAAATATGGATGAAGTATCTTATTAACAAATCAACTATTAACATGCACAAGTCATCAATCTTCCTGCATGAGCACACATCAGCTCTGTGTATTTTACTAAATACTACCTTTTACTTGATTTACCAGGTCACCCGAAGATCTTCACTCGTAAACCAATTCTCGTCCTGTGCTAATAACTTTTCACACACTAGCCGAACAAAAAGACAGTCCGTGTAGACATTCGAAGTTAGCCATAAAAGTTCCCACTTTTATACTTCCGCGTATACACAAACACATCAAGTTACTTCTTGATACTTAACGATAAAAGATCCCACTTTTATCCTTCCGCGTATACACAACACATCAAGTTACTTCTTGATACTTAACGCGCACTGTCTCAGAACAGCTCACCGTCCATTTTCGAACTCTCCGACCGTTACAACACAACAACCGTTACAATACAAAACGACCGTTAACGCTCCACTCTTCTTCTCCAAATTCTCCCAACGTTCTTCGTTGGCTGAAACTTTGCTTTCGGTTGCCAGATTCTTCTGTCGTAACAATATCTACCAAACTTACATATTCGTAATTTTTAATCATGAAGCTTCAAATAAGAGTATTTTTTTAATAATTCAATATAAGCTCGGTGGACCAAAAAATTTAATCACCTCTAATTTCTCATCAAATATATTGTGTAACACCCCTCTTCGCATGAATAACAGCAGTGATACTGTTAGGTAGGGATTCCGCCAGTCGTCGATGTAATTTACATCAGTTGTAATCATTTCTCCAAGAAATAACACTCGTAGTTCAGCTAGATTACGTGGTTTCTTTTTCGATGCTTCAGCTTCTGTTCCATATTCCCAAAGGATTTCAATGGAATTTATATCCGGTGACTTTGCGGGCCACTCGAAGTATCCCAATGCTCCTCGAGTCAGTCACAAATAGTTTTGTCCCTGTGCACCTTGCATTTGTCATCCTGGGACATTGGAGGGTCTATGTAGTGTTTGTCATTCGAATGAAACAAAAACCGCAATACCTGGTCTTCCTAAATATGTATAATGCCTTCCTGATTTAGACGCGTCGATGCATGAACTAATGGGTAATTGATAGTGGTCTCATTTTCGGCTGAAGGCCACCATATTCGCGTGAGATCATTGCACTCGCTACCTTGATTATGATGAAACTTATTGCTTGTGAATTACAAAAAGGACTTCACGGGCGATATATGTCCGAGAATTCCTACCCAACAATTCTGCCCCCTGGGGCTCACCTTTTCATGATTTTTGTCTTGTCCTTTGCGACTCATGCCACTTATGGAACACCCACAGATAGAGAAGGTTAGGGGATCTTTTATCTTGGTACTACGAAAAATCGTAATTATGCTACATGCTACAATCTAGAATTTGAGAAAAGTGCAAAAAGGGAAAGTTATGGGAATTTCTTCAATGCCAAATTAGAAGTCATGTTTAAGTTTCAATTTGATGCCAAAGGACTCGATTAATTACATGGCGTGAATCAGTGATCAGATGTGATCTACCTAGGAATAGGTTAATGAGGAAATCACCTCAAACTCCAAACGTAGAAGGCTTCCTAAACGGTTCTTTTTATTTACAATGCACTAAATAGATTTAAATGATGTAAATTTTGGAGAAGTATTTTAAAAAATCAGACATATAGTGGATGGACATATATTATTCTTTAAATAAATGAAAAAGAATCGTAAATAATAAGCAGGATGACCAGTTCTAAGCATAGAGGAAACATCAACTTGATGCGGTGGATCTACGACCTTCTCTTGGCATGTCAGGTACTCTGATCCCTGAGCCACCAGCTGTCGACCTAGATATCTTCTATTGATTGCTTTATACCACGAGTCAGTCATTGCAAGTTGCCTTAACTACAATTGCAGATGCTAGTCGAGAAAATACTTTCTAGATATAACCCTGGGCTAGTTGCGATGAGTCCCATGTTTACAGGTCATTTTCTGTGCTTCTTCGAACATTGAAACTGACATTCTCTCTATTTGTATAACATGAAACCTTAGGTTTTATGTATTGCTTCAACAGTGATTTATGATGTATAAATTTCAAATATTTCTTATATCCACTAAGTTATTACTATAAGCTTGCAGGAATATTGTTAGTTTATTTTGGGTCATTTCATATATAAAGATAAAGGGACATAGTTTAGAAAAGGTAATATTCTTCATTTTTATTCATTTCATTTATTTCCGAAGGTGATCAGAGTAATTATAAAGACAATTTCTTAACTTTTAACTTACCATAAAAGTTTTAGATATTTCAGTATATTATTAAAGGAAACGCTAAAACTTCATTTTATCTTATGTTTTCAGTTAAAGAAAGTTCATTAAAAGAGGAGTAAAAATGGCTACCACTATAAATCATAAGAAATTTTAGTGTAGTATTATACCTCCGTTCAATCGCAGATGTGAGGTTTCAGACCAGTAGATTCTGGTTCAGTGACTTGCATGTAAGTCGCTATAAATTACCATAAAAATATATCACTAATAAATTTCATATCAAGTCTTCCGTAACAAATAATGTCGCATCATGACGAATTTAGCATCCCAATCATGACCGGATCGTCACTTTCATTTAAGTAACATATTTTGTGTAAGAATCTTCCCTTTTTTTACTGATGTAACCATATCAAATCATTGTTAAGGTGGTAGCAGTTAATTATATAAAATAATTAGTTATAATTAGTAATACTTAACAAGAGATAATATGTTTCAAAAAACCTGATTTTTGTAATCGGAGAATGCAAAAATATACTAATCGCAAAAAATAAATATAGCATTTTAATTTCATTTTAATATTATTTTAATGTTTTTAATGTCTATAACATTAAAAAATAACACATTTTTATTAAAAGATAAGGAGTTCCACATTAGAACATATCCTCTCCCCTCAAATCGTTAGTTACGGGATTTACGGAGTAGTCCCTAAAGAGCACATATACACTAAATGATAATGTACTCTTTAGGAACTCGTTCTTGAAAAGACTAGAAGTCATTTCATTAAGCATGTTAGGCCATGTTATGTCAATAGCATATCAGATACAAAACTCATCATCGTCATCATCAAGCAACCATGGCTATATGGAGGTCCAACCTAACCGTGCAATTTAGTTTTCCAAGCATTTCAGTCCTAAACTACATCTGCTGCAAATGGCCCTGCACACCAATTCTAACAAGGTCCTGTCCGACATTGTGTGTCCACCGCTTCCTAGGTTTCCCCCTCTTTCTGAGGACTTTATACACACTCTTGATAACCCTATTCACTAATCTATAATTATCCATACGGGCAACACGGCCAAACCGAGCTTACGGTGACCGAGCTTACGAATCTTTTCCAGTTTTAAAATTCAAATTACTTGCGTCATGTGCGGCTCCTCGAAACTTTCCCGTAAAATGATCATGATCTCTTACTCTATCTCTCCCCAAGGGATTCTTGCATATATAGTAGTTTAACCTAGGAACTGCATATATGGAGCCTGGCATGGTAACGACAGAAATAATCCCTGCTACTGATACTATAGGAGAGAAACTGTAGAGCATTGTAAAAGCAGATGAAAGTGAAACGACTTCAATTCTCTATGAAATAACCACTACTTTCAACATCGGGCACATCAACACAGACAGTTCGCTCTTAAGATTTTAGATAATACATAATAAAAAAATTAATTTATAAGTCGGTAGCTCATTCGGAAACCTTTAGTATCGACTAAAAATCGTAAAACGAGATGTCAGTATTATCAGAAGAGGCATGAGTGGAGTAGATGGTACGGGGAAAGAGTCATGTGATTATATGAAATACGTATGTAATCTCTTTTACAGATGGCAGAACTAGGATATGGTAACAACCACATCCATCATATTAACTCTATGATTCTGAAGCAATAAACACGGCAGGGACTGGGTCAACTAATATGTCTCAAGGTTGACAAAAGGAATACCGCGGAATATGTAAATGGCATATTGTTTAACTTATATAGAAGGATAATTTCCGGATGATAATGCAATTTTCACCTTACGAATCCGTCTGCCAACGTTTTAAAGAAGATGATGGATAATTCAGTCGTCTTCCCCGGACACCAATTTGCCTGATTTAACTGAAAATTTGTACGATGTAGTGGAACTTTGCAAGCAATCATAGACTCCACTGCATTTGATCCTGAAGGAACCATATACTGCATTTGATCCTGAAGGAACTACATACTGCATTTGATCCTAATGGGACTACATATTGCATCCCTGATAGAGATCCATGCGGTGACGGCAGTGGACTACTGAAGCTGGACATTCTCAGGCGGAGGTAACAAGATGGCTAAGTGTGCCGAGAAAGATGATATTGACATTTTGGAAACAGTTCCTGGAGACAGGAACCATTAACAGAAGAGCTGGCCAAAGGCACTCGAGAGTTACTTCACCTTGAACCGATAATATTCCGCCTCTAATGGCAAGGAGGAACAGTAAAATGACTTCACATCAACTCTCTCTCTTGAGGTTTGCGAAGCACAGATGAAAAGATTTCCATCAAAACAGTGCCACGAATGCTTAATGCGAGAGGACTCTGTGACAGGAGATCAGTGATTTGTGTCTCGCTAATACCTACCCTAGTGAAATGCTCCTCTAAAATAGTGCCACTAATATGTCATTTGGAGCGTGAATGATCGACTAATGTTCTGTTTCCTGACAAGTCTCGATTTAGACTATAGCGATTCTAGCTGCTGTTTAATCTGGAGGAAACTAGGAATGGGTTAGCATTTTCCAATATCAGAGATAAGTGGTGGAATTGATGTGCTTCTCTGCAGTGAACATACTTCAGGTATTCGATGTAGGCTCCACAATTGCTCAGCGATACGGAGAAGATATATTGAAACCTATATGTAAATTTTACTAGTGCGTTTGGAGCTGATTTCCTGTTTATAGAAGAAAATGTCCTTCGACATAGAGTTCACCTGTTGCAGGGGTACTTAGGAATGGAATTTATTCAAAGATTGACCTGGTCGGCTGTGTTGCCAGAGCTAATATCCATCCATCAAGTGTAGGATGCCTTAGGAAGAAGCATTGCAAATCGTCAGCCACCTCTTTTGTCACTCAATGAGATAAAGTAGGTTCTTGTGGAATGCCATTCTGAAGAACCTTACATCGAGCCTGGAGCAACTCTGCCAGGCCTGTTTAGAAATGGGAGAGAATCATACTGCATATTGATGTTAAATGTACATATTTTGAAGCATCTGAATTCAACTTTTGCGATGCTTAATATGCTCTTGTTATAATGATGGTTTTGTAATATTTTCTTCAAGGGTATGAAATCTCTCATTTTCTATAGCTTTTCCTGTTATACTAAAAATACATATCTGGCGAATTTTCACTAAATTAGATCCTGCAATAAGGTTAGGACACTTTTTTACCTGTAGCGAAACTTTTTGTACCTGTAGCGAAACACCTAACTAATCTAGTAGCCTAACTAATCTGTAGCGAACACCTAACCAAACAATCTAGCTATCTATTAAGATTTATTATTTATATTTATTTATTAAGCCAATCTATTAAACCAGTCCTATCTATTAAGATATCCACTTATATCTCGGTAATTGCAACATGCCATAAATCTCCCATGTTGTGCTATAAAAGTCTTTATAGGGGAATCGATCACCAGTAGAAGCAGATTCATATGTAACCATATGATTAAATATTTTAACATGAACTTGTTAATATAAGCGGTGAATATTCCACATCGCTTATTGTTTGAAAATTAAGCGATGAAAATGGCGAAAGTTATCAGTAAGCGCGATCAAGCGAAGTAATGAATTTTTATAGTTATTTTGTGATAAATATTCAAAAGTACAATTATGAATTCTTGTTACATGTGAATTCGCTGGCCGCATTATAAAAGTCACAAAATATAAGGCCACAGAGAGAGTGAGTCAAAGAAGTATGGAATCAAAATATCGCTCATAAACTAGATTCCGCATGTTTTCCGAAATTCGCCAAATATTGCCCAGCAGGTGTCTGCGAAACACGAGCCAAAATTGGTGTTAATACGATAAAATGTGTTTTTTTTTTTTCTAATTTTAATCTTATCAGCGAATTCAGTGCATATTCCACATCGTATTGTTCAAAAAGCAAAAAGACTTCCACCCAATTAATGTGCTTACGTAATACAATATTGCATATTAATAATTTGTTTATATCATTTTCTACGGAATATTACGTCATGTCAGTTCGGCATGCCTCTAATCATTTTACAGATTTTCCTTTTCATTTTTTGCATGCGAACTAAAACATATGTGTCATCCATGCCATAATGAATGCTAATTATTTTATTCATTCGGCGTTAGCGCTTGGCTGCTGATCAGAGGGATCTGGGTTCCAGCCTAAGGTAAGGCATGGATGTCGGTGTTGTTTTTTGGCTGAGATGCAGCCAATCTCACAGACCTTCTAGTATGGTGTATAAATTGAGGGTCTCTGTCAGACTTTTGTGGCAAGCAGCTGCTTGAGGGGTATTTATTATTTTACAAAAAAAATGCACCATAGATGCTTCCTAGAATATTTCGAATTCATACAGAGAACGCCTCTAATGGCAAGGAGGAACAGTGCAATGACTTCACATCAACTCTCTCTCTCTCTCGAGGTTTGTGAAGCACAGATGAAAAGATTTCCATCAGAACATTGCCATGAAAGCTTAATGCGAGAGAACTCTGTGACAGGACACTAGTGATTTGTGTCTCGCTAATAATCAACAAACTGAAATGCTCATCTAAAATGGTGCCGCCAACGTATCATTTGGAGCCTGAAAGATCGACTAATGTTCTGTTTTCTAACAAGTGTCGATTTAGATTATAGCGAATCTAGCTGCTGTTTAATCTGGAGGAAACTAGGAATGCGATACCATTCCTCCAATATGAGAGATGAGTGGTGGAATTGGTGTGCTGCTCTGAAGTGGCCATAATTCAGGTATTCGATGGAGGCTCCACAATTGCTCAGCGATATGGAGAAGACACCTAACCAACCAATTTATTTATTTATTAAGATATCCTATTTATTAAGCCAATCTATTAAACCAATCCTATTTATTAAGATATCCACCTATATCTCGGTGATTGCAATATGCCATAAATCTCCCATTGTGTGCTGTAAAAGTCTTTATAGAGGAATCGATCATCAGTAGAAGCGGATTCATATGTAACCATATGATTAAATATTTTAACATGAACTTGTTAATATAAGCGGTGAATATTCCACATCGCTTATTGTTTGAAAATTAAGCGATGAAAATGGCGACATTATCAGAAAGCGCGATCAAGCGAAGTAATGAATTTTTATAGTTATTTTGTGATAAATATTCAAAAGTACAATTATGAATTCTTGTTACATGTGAATTCGCTGGCCGCATTATAAAAGACACAAAATATAAGGCCACAGAGAGAGTGAGTCAAAGAAGTATGGAATCAAAATATCGCTCATAAACTAGATTTCGCATGTTTTCCGAAATTCGCCAAATATTGCCCAGCAGGTGTCTGCGAAACACGAGCCAAAATTGGTGTTAATACGATAAAATGTGTTTTTTTTTCTAATTTTAATCTTATTAGCGAATTCGGTGCATATTCCACATCGTATTGTTCAAAAAGCAGCGAGGTATAAAAATGGTAAAAATACATTTGCTAGCCTGCTCCAGAAAAAAAAATTTTCTACAATTATTTTATGATAAATATTCAAACGTACAATTGTGAATTCTAATTTCATGTGAATAACGAAGGCCTCATTTTTAAAAAAGCCACCAAAAAAGTATAAGGTAACTGAGGGAGTGAATCAGTAACGAGTAGAGTAAGAAATATACCATAATGTTGTTATCGTATATTTTTAGAAAATCAAATTTGCCTGCGGACCTTGAACAATTTCATTTGTTCTCAAAATTTCTTACTTCGGTTTAAATTTTTTGTGTCAACTTATAGTTCACTGAAATAATAACTAGTTCGTTGCTTACTTTTTATCAGTACATTAATTTGAATTAAAACAATATAATATTTTATTTGTTTCCTTTCCCTGAAATGGGCCAGAGCTTTTATGAATGTGACAATTGCCAATATAGGTTTACATCATCCAAATTCCTCACTAGACACAAGAAGAGACATCGAAAGGAAGAAAAAAGTCGGGGATTCATATTCTTCGGGTGTCCTTGCTCTCCAATTGTCTAACCAACATCAAGAATGATGTGTCCTCTGACTTTGGAGATTGTCTTCGCAAGTGGAGAACATCGCAGAATAAGAAAAATCTTGAAGGGCATATTGCCAGACTATTGCCAGATGCAATAGCATAATAAGTTGCATTATTCTTATCAGATAGATTGAATTTATTGCCTTTTTTCACCACTCGTTTTATGGCACTTCACACACTTTTTCTCTTTCCTTGCATTTCTTTGTTCATTTTACTGAAAATTACTTCGAATATTCCTAAATGGAACTTTAATTCGTACTTACTGGAGTGCTGCAGTGTTTTAGTTTATTAGTCATCATCACCATCAACACCAACAACACGATCATCATCAAGCAGCCATGGGCTACGGAGGACCAAACACACTGTGCAATTGAGTTCTCCAAATCACTGCTGCATAATTCACGTAAATCATGCTTGAATTTATCCATCTATATAGTTTATTTACAAGAATTTAAGTTGGAATTTTAAATTAACATCAGCGAAATATCAAACTGGAGCAGGACACGAAGGCGTAACTTTGACAGATGGACGAAGTTATTAAACTGCACAGTGAGCCACTCACTAACGATGAACTTTAGGATTTAGTATTCAACGTTGCTTTTGAAGAACAAAAATAATCTGAACCAGAAATAATGTTGGCGTTTAAATATTTAGATTTCACTGCACAAATATCGTATGGATTTGTTGAAGGATCATGATATTTATATTTCGTGACAGAATGCCATAAGACGATGTTTTAACCAGTTAATGAAATGCTACAAATAAACATTACGCACAAAACAGAGGAAAGCAATGCAAAACAGATAGTTTCGCTCCATATTAAGAAATAAACTGTAAGATTAATTAATCGATCACATATTTATGTACATAATTATGCATATATGTAATCATTAAATAAATATTGAGGATTATAATTATTTTTGTTGAAATAAAACATCATTTACGAAGCCAAGAAAAGGAAAAAAAGATTAATAACATAGGCAAAAATACAAAAAATAAAAAAACTCCTCGTTTTACACGGAAATTCTTTTAACGATGATCTTCCCGGAACTCATCTCCCGCATTAAATGAGAGTTACCTGTATAACTGTTCCGTTTCGGAATTATCCATTAATTGATATTTTCAGAGTTAAACTACCAGAAAATATATATATTAATTTAATAGAATTGTTTGCCTTTCGTTCAATCACTGAAGGTTTCTTGTGGCTCTAAAAGACTGTATATCACGGATGTATCTGAATGATACGTCCAAGGTTTAAGAAAAACAGATTTTCATCAACGATATTTTCACGCTTTCAGTATCGAATGTTGGATTATCATCGCTACAGCTACTGTTACTATCCCCCAAATGCTAGTTTTATTTATATATGCAACCACTTTAATTTTTCCCCAGTCACTCCTAAAAATCATAAACATTGGGATAGCAGGAAACCCATTGTTGAAGGGTTTCTAACCTTCCCATCACATTTTATCACATCATCATAAACTTCGGTTTTTCCCTATATCAGTACTCTAGAACGCACTTATTTGCACTTTGAACTTTTTTCCAAGAAGAAAGTTGAATCAGTGTAAATGTGTGAAGGGGGCAAATCTATTAATAAGAACTACTCATGAGCAGAAATGTAAAATATATTGCCACTGAACCAAAGCCTCGACGGTCACACGAAGGTTGCCATATCACTAATTTCTAAAAAAATCGTTGCCAGATATTTTTTTGAATTCTGTAATCAACCATAGTGTTCGGATACTTTTTTGAGCTACTGTACTTGACCGAGCGGTCTCCAGTTTGGTTTGATGGGTTAGTCCAATATATCCTATAACTGAATTCCAGTGGACCAGTTGATAGCATTACCATGAATAGTCCTGTGATCCAAGCATTATTATCTTTTTTCTATCATTCTACTCATTTCTTATATTTTAATCTTTTTATTTCTAAATATACGTAGAAGAATGAAAGCCCAATTATTTGCTTTTATTATTATCTTTATTATAGCATATGTCACTTTTATTCTTTGCATATCTGATATATATATATATTTTTGTAGAAATTGATATAAATGTCCGTGAAACGACATTTATCAACAGATTTTGATAATTTCCTAATAATGCCGCCAGTAAGATTTTTGCCTGTATTATGGCGCTAAAGAGCGATTTTTCCAACAATAATGCTAGATTTGGGTTGGGTTGTTTTACCTCTGAGCAGCACTTTTTTGCACACAATGGGCTAAATGGCAAGGTCACATGGACCCCGAAGGCTCAGAGAAGGTTGGGGGAGGGGATCCACTGGAACACCTGTTGGAAGACCCGTCAATTTGGGTTGTTTTACCTCTCAGCGGCACTTTTTTGCACACAATGGGCCTGATGGCCAGGTCACAAGGACCCCGAAGGCTCAGAGAAGGTTGGGGGAGGGGACCCACTGGAACAGCTGTTGGGAGACAGATGGTAGCCTCCCGTCAAGACCATCCAGCGTGTTCTTTAACATGCACAGGGTATGGCTCTCCCGCACACGGAGCCACGGCTTAACGTCCCATCCGATGGACGGCAGCCTTTCCAAGCCCATCGGTGTCCCCTACTGACCGTGGACAGGGCGGGGATTTTTGCGGAGATAAATCTCAACGCTGACACAGCTGGGACTCGAACCTTGGAACTACAGATTTCGAGCCCGCCGCCCTACCGACTGAGCCACCTCCGTCCCAATAATAATGCTAGAAAAATCGTACCAGTGATAATAACACGAATCGAAACATAAAATGATCTATACAATAATGGCTTATTGGATTACCAAAATGGACGTCAGTACTTGCTTCACTGGCCTTTTGGAAGTGTTGGCTCCCGAGAAAGTCCACGAGCCACTACAGCAATCATTTCAGTGTCTTTGAATATTGAAACTTTTGATAATTTACAAGGATTCGATTTCGTTTGAGATGCCTATGCGAAACATTGGTATGTCTGATATTTGTCATTATTATTATGGCATAACATTGGTATATCTGATATTTGCCAATTTTCATTTCTTATTTTTATAAAAATTCTTTAGCCAGCTCCCTATAATTTCCAACGCCCCCACTACAAATGCTCTAAAGTGTATGCTTTCGGTTGGTTATAGGCCTGGTGCAAAGTATCGTGATGTGATTCGGAATCATTTCAAACAAGCATTGCGAATGAAGCCCTGTTCAATACTCAGATGAAAAGGACAAAATGGTGGTGCGCGAGTGTATATCTACTTCCAACTACAAATCTTCTTCTCTTCTGAGGATTCAGGCCATTTTGACGAAACTTTATGGAATATAATGAAGAGAACATTAAAGCTTATTTTGAATATTTTCCTTTTTGCTTCAATAAACTGTTTTCATTTAAATTTTTAGTTTTCTTCTGAATGACTTTCCTGCAATACAATTCATAATTTGTTATTTTCAAGTGAAGTAACATCTAAGCATCAGTATCCACCCTTTAAAAGTTTATAAAAAACTTCAGGAAAATTAATTTGCATTAAATAATTAGCGCACCATACATTAGCGTTATTGTTTCTTTACAAAATATTAATATTGCTTTCTTAAATTTTTTTGTTTTGTTTCCGAAGCAATACCATTTAACTTTATTTACTGAGATGAAAAAATATCGAGTATGATCGAAATTTAAATTTATGTCATTTGCGGCGAATTTGTGGATACGAGTAATCCGATTCTGTAGAATACACTGCTTCAATAGAAAATTTCGAGTTCCACAGTACTCCCCACTACTCCAGGAATTCAATAAATATTTTAGAGAAAAATAATATTATTTATTCAATATTTCTATATTGCTTCAAATAGTTCCATAATTTTTACTTTATGAATTTCTATTCTTGTTATTTAACGACGGAAAGGAAATCTAATATTCCAGAACACATCACGATATATCTTAGAGTGAAATATAACATCGAATTGCTTCTGTGCAAAACTTACCCTGTCAGATGTAAAACCAGGAAATCGAATGAACGAATTCATCTCATAACATCAGTAGCCAACAGAGCCAAATCATCTGCATAATCTAAATCAGAAATTGTGAAATCTCTGGACCATTTAAGGCCAAAATCTTTCCCTTGCAAAGAATTTCTCATTACATAATCAATAGCCAAACAAAAGAGAAAAGGAGACAAAACGCTCCCTTGTCTAACTCCACTAGAAATGCTAAACCAATTGCTGCAAGACGTACCAACTCTCGCACACGACTCAGTGTTATTATAGAGAGCTCTCATTACACTAACCTTTCAGGTATTCCATATGATCTAACAATCAACCACAAATTATATCGATCAACAGAGTAAAATGTCTTTTTGAAATCTACAAAACTGGCAACCACAGGTTTCTGAAACTCTTAACATTTCCTAAGAATCTGCCTAAGTGAATATATTCGATCAATACATCCCCTACAACTTTTGAATCCCCACTGGTCATCACGCAGTTGTCCATCAAACAAATTCTCAATTCTATTAAGCACAACTATGCAAAAAACGTTACCTGGAACAGAAAGTATGGTGATATCTCTGTAGTTATCACAAGAACTGCGATCACTTTTTTTAAAAATAGGGATAGCAATAACTCTAGTAAAATTTGTAGAAACAACACGTTTATCATAAAAATATTCAAAATTTCTGTCAGCCATTTGTCAAGACAAGTGTTCCCAGCTCTAAGCATTTCAGTGGTGATTTCATCGACCCCAGGAGATTTATTCAGTTTTATTTTAGAGAGAGCAGAAACAACTTCCGAATGTTATACAAGGCCAACATTAAAGCCATAAAACCATCATTAAATGAATAAACTGCTGCAATCATTAACTGAGGATAGATGGAATAATGCATTTATCCTGATTACAAACAATGGAAGTAGAAATAATCACATTGTTTAGAACATCTTTGAAATGCTCAGCTCACCTTGTCATCAGAGAATCCTTCATCTTCACCCACTTAACCATGTTTCTCCCTCAGTCCCTGTGTATCAGTGTATGTATCCTGTTTCTTCCCACACAAAACATTAACAATCTGGTATAATCCCCTGCTATTGTGCTGTCTAAGAGATTCCTCTGCTTTATCAGCCGAATTATCAAACCAAAGATTCTTATCAGCTATTCACTGTTGTTTTACACGTTTATTAAGCTTGTTATAATGTTGTCTGTTACGACTAGTAGGGTGTTGATTCATATTAACCCTGCACTTCCTTCTTTCAAAAATAAGTTCTGTGTCTTATCACTCAAACAATTTTGTT
This sequence comes from Ryuthela nishihirai, assembly GCA_038380435.1. Classification (NCBI taxonomy): domain Eukaryota; kingdom Metazoa; phylum Arthropoda; class Arachnida; order Araneae; family Heptathelidae; genus Ryuthela; species Ryuthela nishihirai. The sequence goes on from JAWZYU010000038.1 coordinate 5,369,635, forward strand.
TCCTCTGTTCCCTTTTACCTAAAAGAGTACTGTTAGTTTTAAGAAAATCCTGTTTAAACTGATCCCATTTATTCTAAACTTCAGCAGTAAGCAAACTACGATTGTCATAATGACCACATAGCTCTCATGGTATGCTTCAGCTATAACTGGATCTTTCAGATCTTCAGTGTTAATGGTAATTTTCTTAACGTTAGGAAAATATTTCTTTAACTTCAGTTGCAAGACACTTTTTACCAGGTAATGGTCAGACACAATTTCAGCTCCTCTATATTGTCTGGTATTCCTAATCAAAATAGTCCATTTGCTATTAATTAAAATATAATCTCTCATATTCCTGTGCAACCCATCAGGTGAAACTCACGCATATTTATAAATGTCCCGGTGTTTGTAGTATGTATTAGTTGTTCAGAAACCATTAGGTTTACTTACCTGCAGGAGACGTTCTCCATTGCCACTGAAACTATCAATGCCAAAGGGACCTAAAATTCCTGCCCATTGGTCAGAGTTAGTACCAACCTTAGCAATATCTCCTTTCTTTAGAGAATTCAAAATATCATGTGGCTGTGTGTAAAATATTCTTTTCATTTTCATCAGAGTCCTTCGTGGGGGCGTAACAACATATGACATTCGTCTTTAATTTTTGCTTTAAATTTTGTTTTATAAATTCTTTCATTAATACAGTCATATACTAGAAGAACATCACTGGCGTATTTCTGCTAAGAAGCAAACCGATAAGCAAAGAAAATATAGGTGTCCTCAAGCCGGAATGCCTGCGTGAGAACATCAAGAGAATAAATCAACGTAACGTCCTCACGTTTCATATACTTGTAGAAAGAAAATGATTAGTAGGATTTTAAAAGGAAACTAGGTTTATTGCGAAATGTAGGACCAACAATATCAAAAAGCCCCCTGATCGCGGGCATGGGACAAAGTGCTGTTCCTCCACCGCTACAGGCTGAAGTCATCCATGCTACTAGGAACTTCAATCACCACCGTTTGAAGTAAACCTTTTCAAGAGCATAAGGCTTGCCTGAGACACATTACTCCGGTTTAGGATTAGCGATACCCAAGTAGCTAAGTGAGGGTTCAGGTAGCTGCGATGGCCTATAATCAGGATTATCCACCAACTGATATAAGGTATTCCGTGCCTCTGTTCACTTAGGGCTGGCAACCCACAAGCAAACAGAAAACACAACGGTAAATTCACCCTCAACAGATGCCCACCACTGCAGCAAGTCCAGAATCCAGAATCAAGCTCAAAGCCGTAATCCAGTCTAGTCTCGTAGGCATAAATGGTCATCACCACGACCCTGCGAAGTTCAACACTCCTCAACGGGGTAGAAAGAAAGAAATTTTGTCGTAGATAACCAGATCAGTAGAGCACACTGGTCTGACAGGGCTCCACTTCTATTCCCTTCGAAAAGAGAATATCTCTTTTGAAAGGTACTAACAGCATGCACCAAGGGAAGTAGGGGTCGGAAGTTATGTGCCAGACCCGGATGGTTCTATGCGTCATCACTGGGGATTGCTACACAGCTATCCTTCCAGTTTGTGCCGAACATTTACTGACCAGAAACGTTAGTGGAGAAAATTTGCAATGCAGGCTAATTTCTGATCCGAATCTGGTAACATCAGAATCACATAGGAAGGATAGTATCAGTAGCTGTAGTAATGTTAATCCAACATTCGGTACTGAAAGCGTGAAAATATCGTTGATGAAAATCTGTTTTTCTTAACCTTGGACGTATCATTAAGATACATCCATGATATATAATATTTTATATGATATATTATAACCTTCGGAATAATAGGGCAGTTGATTTTGATTGAACGAAAGACAAACAGTTCTATTAAATTACTATATATATTTGGTGGTAGTTTATCTCTGAAGTTTTCAATTAATGGATATTTCAGAAACACTAATACAGATAACCCTCATTTAATGCAGGAGATGAGTTCCGGGAAAACCATCGTTAAACGAATTTCTGCGAAAAACGAGAGGATTTTTACAGTTGTCTCTATTTTTGACTATCTTATTAATCTTTTTTCCTTTTCTTGGTTTTGTAATGGATGTTTTATTTCAAGAAAAATAATTATAATTCACAATATTTATTGAAAGGTTACGTAAATGCTTAATTATGTATATAAATATGTAGATATATGTGATCGATTAATTAATTTTACAGTTTATTTCTTAATAAGGAACGAAACTATCTGCTTTGCAATGCTGGGCTCTGTTTTGTGCCCAATATTTATTTGTATTATTCCATTAACTATTCACAACATCGTCTTATGGCATACGGTCACGAAATATCAATATCATGATCCTTCAACAAATCCATGCGTTTATTGCACAGTGAAAGGGCTTCATCTAAAATTAAATACCAACACTATTTCTGGTTCAGATTCTTGTCGTTCTTCAAAAGCAGCGTTGAATTCTAAATCCTGAAGTGCATCGTTAGTGAGTGGCTCACTGTGGAGTTTAATAACTTCGTCCATCTTTCAAAGTTACGCTTTCGTATCCTGCTCCAATTTTATATGTCGCTGGTGTTAATTAAAAATGCAACTTAAATTCTTGTAAATAAATTATTTAGAGGGATAAATCCAAGCATGATTTATTTGAATTATGCAGTAGTGATTTGGAGAAATAAATTGCACAGTGTGGTTGGCCCTCCGTAGACCATGGCTGCTTGATGATGATCGTGTTGTTGTTGATGGTGATTATTAAACTAAAAACATTGCAGTACTCTAGTAAGTACTCATTAAAATTGAATTTAGGAATATCCGAAGTAATTTTAAGTAAAAGGGACCAATGAATGAAAGGAAAGAGAAAAAGTATGCGAAATGCCATAAAACGATTGGTGAAAAAGAGCGATAAATGCAATCTATGTGCCACGGATAATGCAACTTATAATGTTATTGGTTCTGGCAATAGTATGATTCTAATGCATACATCATGAGAGATATCCATTTTACCATTTTCTCTATACCTTAGGGCAGTGCTGTCTAACTTCTCTAAGACCACGGGCCAAAAAAGAATAGGACAGGATAGGTAATTGAAAAGTCAGTTCATGTCACCCCAAAAAATTGTTTTATTTATACGAAAAATAATAAGTAATAATAAACGAATATAAATTTTCTAAACCTTATCAAATATTTAATAAATTTAACGGGAGCATTGTGGCCGTAGTTGTTGGGCAATAAGAATAGAATGAGCAAGTTGAAATAATGCAATAATAATTGCAAATAGAATGAGAAAGTTGAAGATTGCATATCAAGTAAAGTAACATAAGTAGATAAAAAATTAGAAGGTGAATTATAGATATTTATTTAAAATTTCAAGTAAAAATTTGGTTTTGTTTGCAGCCCACTAAAGTACTTGTGCGGGTCGCTAGTTGGGGAGCTCTGCCTCAGGGTTCTTGAAACTGGTCATTTAGCCCATTATATGCAGGGAAATATCTCTCAGAAAGTTAATTACGGAACCCACTTGGAAAATAAAATTTCTATTACAAATGATCGTTTATAACATTCTGTAGCGTAAATAATAGTTTGCATTTAGATATACGAAAATATGAATCTTAATATTTCATCAATATTTATGTAGTCGAAAAATAATTCTTCATCATCAACATCATCATCCTCAAGCAGCCATGGGCTACGGAGGTCCAACCAGACCACGCAGTTTAATTCTCCAAGCATATCTGTCCTGAGCTACATCTGCTGCATCCAGCCACTGCACACCAATTCTAACAAGGTCCTGTTTGACATTGTCTGCCCACCGCATCCTAGGTCTCCCCCTCCTTCTGAGGCCTCTAGGCACACTGTTCATAACCCTATTCGCCAATCTATAATTATCTATACGGGCAACATGGCCAAACCAGCGGAGTCTCTCTCTGCACAATATGCTGCTTAAAGGAGGTTGCAGACTCCTTTGCCTAACCTCATCATTAGTTACAAAGTTAAACCACCTAATACCCAAGATACTGCGTAAGCATCTAGAATCAAAAGCATCTAGTTTCTTGTTATCTTGTTTACACAGTGTCCAAGTTTCACTACCATAACTAACCCTAGAAAGAACCAAACTATTATACAGTCTAATTTTAGTCTTTAGGTGTATACGCCTATTTCTCCACAATCTCCATAGATTCTTAAAAGTCCCGGCAGCAATACCTATTCGTCTGTTAATCTCATGTCGTACATCACCAGTATCAGTTACATAGCTCCCAAGGTAATTAAACTGTGACACCTGCTCAAGACTGCAACCATTCAGATTAACTGAATCACAACCTGCCTGACCAATTTTCATCACTTTAGTTTTCTCTCTGTTTATAACCAAACCTACTCTACTACCAGTCTCATCAACAGCTCGAATGAAAGAGTTCATCTCATCGATATCATTTGCCAAAAGGGCTAAATCATCAGCATAATCTAAATCAGAAATTTTCGTATCTCCAGCCCATTTAACGCCAAAATCTTTCCCTTGAAGTGAATTTCGCATAATATAATCAACAACCAAACTAAAGAGAAAAGGAGACAAAATGCACCCTTGTCGAACACCAGAAGTAATGCTAAACCAATTGCTACAAGACTTACCAACTCTCACACATGACTCAGTGTTATTATAGAGAGCTTTCATTATGTTAACTAACTTGTCTGGTATACCATATGATCGCTCAATCAACCACAAATTATGACGATCAACAGAGTCGAAAGCCTTTTTGAAATCAACAAAGCTAGCAACCAAAGGTTTCTGAAACTCTAAACATTTCTCAAGAATCTGTCTAAGTGAAAATATCTGATCCACACATCCCCTACCACCTCTGAATCCACATTGCTCATCACGCAATTGACTGTCAACCACAGATTCTTAATTCTATTAAGCACAATCATGGAAAGAACTTTACCTGGAACAGAGAGTAGGCTGATATACCTATAGTTTTCACAAGAACTGCGATCACCTTTTTTGAAAATAGGGATAATAATAGCTCTGGTAAAATCTTTAGGAACCATGCCTTTATCATAAAAGTTATTCAAAATTTCAGTCATCCAAGTGGTAACCGAAACATTCCCAGCTCTGAGCATTTCTGTAGTAATTTCATCTACCCCTGGGGATTTAAGAAGTTTAAGTTTAGAGATAGCCAAAATAACTTCAGATTGTGTTATAGGGCCAACATTAAAGCTGCCAATGCATCTATCATCATTACAAACAATGGGAGTAGAACTAAACACATTGTTTAGAACATCACTGAAATGCTCAGCCCACCTAGCCATGACAGAATCCTCACCTTCTATAACCTTACCTTGTTTATCCTTCAATCCTTGTATGCCTGTCCGTTTTCTACCACATAAAACATTAACTATCTGGTACAGATGTGCTGCCTAACTGCTTCCTCAGCTTTGTCAGCCAAACCATCAAGCCAAATATTCTTATCAGTAGCTAACTGATCCTTTACACGTTTATTAAGCTCTCTGTAATCCTTTCTATTAGGACTAGTAGGGTACTGATTAAGGACATTCCTGCAGTTCCTTCTTTCTGAAATAAGCTCAAGTGCCTTATCACTTAAATAATTCTGCCTCCTCTGCTCCTTTTTTCCTAAAAGAGTACTGTTAGTTTCAAAAAAGCCTGTTTAAAATGGCCCCATTCTTCCTCAACTTCAGTATTAAGCAAACCATGACTGTCATAATGACTAAGTAACCTATCATGGTAAGCCTTAGCTATAACTGGGTCTTTCAGAGCTTCAGTATTAAAGGTAAATTTTTTAACCCTAGCACAACACTTTTTAAGTTTAAATTGCAAGACACTTTTAACAAGGTAATGGTCAGATCCAATTTCAGCTCCCCTATATGCCCTGGTATTTCTAACAGAACTAGCCCATTTGCTGTTAATTAATATATAATCAATCATATTCCTATGCAGCCCATCAGGTGAAACCCATGTGTATTTATGTATGTCGCGGTGTTTGTAATTCTAAAAACTGAAAGATTGAGTATCTAGCGATGGAGGGATAGACAAGTTGAGAGACAGAAGAAAATGTGAAAATATTAGTCAAAATTGCAAAATAAACAAATTTCCCGTTAACATTTAAGAAATAATTTTGCTAAAAAACGAGTTTCACCGATGAGTGATACTCGAAGTCACGACTCCCACAAGCCAGCAGCTTTCCACCCTGGTCCCATTTGTAATACACTGAGAGGCCAAAAGTCATGGGATACTTACCTAATAACGGGTTGGTCCTCCTCGAGCCCTCAGCAGTGTAACCACACATCGAGGCATGGAGTCAACGAGTTGCCGGTACCATTCTGCAGGGATGGCTGCCCACACATTCTGCAGTGTAGACCATACTTGTGTTGCATTGGATGTTGCTGGATTCATGGATCGTAAGCTTGTTTCTATTATGTCTCACAGATGCTCCAAGGGGTTCATATTGGGGAATTCTGGGGGCCAATTCATGGTGTAAATGCCGTGGGGTATTCCTCAACCTACTTCCTAGCAACCAAAGACTGGTGACACGTTGCATTATCTTGTTGGAATACCACTTCACTATCAGGGTGCTCGATAGTCATGGTGCAATTGATTAGTGAGAATGTCCACTTATCTCATACCTGTCAGCGATTGTTCCTAATGGACGAGAGAGCCCAATGTAGACCACGTGAACACGCCCTCCACCATCACAGAGCTGACTCCAGCCTGAACAGTACCTTACAGACAGGAAGGGTCATGGCTTCACCGGCCTACGCTACATTCTAACGCCCCCGTCAGCACGTAACAACTGGAACATTGATTCATCAGGCCATGCAACCCGACGCCACTGTTCTACTGTCCAATTTCGATGTCTTCGGGCCCATTCCAGTTATTGAGCTCTGTGACGACGTGTAAGCAATGGGACATGAGTGAGTCTTCGGCTACCAAATCCGATGGAATGCAGGTGGCGACGGATAGTTCTTTCAGAAATGTTTTGTGTTTGGCCCACATTCAAATTGGCAGTGATTTCATGCACTGTAGCCCATTTGTTGGTCGGTACCATTCGTGACAGCGAAAGTGAGTTCCGTTCGTCAATTGCACGTGGTCACCCCTTTCGCTGGTTTACGTGTGTGGAAATGCCATCAATAGAATTCTGTTGATAAACTCTTGACATCATAGACCTGGGAAAACCGAATTCCCGCACGATCTTCGATATTGCATGACCCATCCTTCTGGCACTGACGATCATGACGCGTGCAGCCATGCTGAATTAACAACTCCTCCGAAATGAACGTTGGGTTCGTAGGCTACTGCAGCGCCATTCTGCGGTTGACGTCAAACGCATCAGTTACGAATACAGCGCACTAGTTCTACTTTAACTGATATTCCCAATACTTTTTGCCCCTCAATGTATAATATAACGTTACATAATTAGTATAGATGTCTCATCTGCAGAAATAGTAATGGACTCAATAGAATGTCGAACACAATAGAAATGTTATTACTGAGATTTATTAATAACATTAATTAACTACACTCGTCCCGTGGACGAGTGGTTAGCACGCTTGGCTACTGATCTAAGGGACCTGGGTTCGAGCCCCGGGTAAGGCATGGATGTGTGTGTGGGTTTTCTGCTGAGGCTCTGCCATTTTCTCAGATCTCCTACTGTGGCATATAAACTGATAGGCTCCTGTCAGACCTCTGTGGCAAGCAACTGCTTTAGGGGGTGTTTATTTATTTATTTTTTTTGAGAGAACTTTGTCGTTTAATATCTAACAATATGTTTTTTTTACCCTTTCCCAAGGAGTGGGGAAAAGATTATGGATGATTTGGATTCCATGTCAATGGGATCAAACCAGTTTGAAGCATGGGCTCGGTTAAACCTATAACTTTCTGTTTACTTTCTAAAACTGACCTACGTATTCCAATTCTAGCTTCATGGAACCAATACGAGGAACGGCACAGACTGGCTGCTAACAGCCTTTACCACATCATCCTAAAGATGCTCAATATGGTTTGGACCTGGGGGACTGTGCAGGCCAATGAAGCAAAGGAAAACTCGTCAGTATTGTTCATGGAACCATTCAGTGAAGATATGTGCCTTGTAATCAGATGCAATATAATTCTGAACGTGTCCATCTGAATGAGGACAAACTGTAGCCATGAACGGATGAGTTTGGTTAGCAACGATGTTCAAATATGTTGAGACGTTCAGATGTTCTTCAATGGGCATCAGGGGCCTAATATGTGTTAGAAAACAATCCCCACGCTATCACACTGCCACCACAGGTTTTAGGTTTTAGTTTAGCCAGACAAAATATCTCCATCGCCTCATGTTGTTGCACCAAATTCTGACTACAGGCCTGTACTGCTGACGCCAGACAAGATGCTCCAAGGTCTCGTGTTTTTGCACAAAATTCTGATTCTTCCATCAGCATGTTGCAAAAGGAACCTTGATTTGTGTGACCAGGTTACCTTTTTCCAGTCCTCGAAGGTCACTCTTTCGTGTTCTTCACTGACAACTTCGGCACTTGACATGGTTGGCGACTATTGTAGCCCATTCGTAACAAGGTCCGATACGTGGTGGGTTCAGAGATGACATTCTGTACAACAACGTTTTATCAGCGGTTATGTATGACTCTCATTAGTATAACTTGTGGTATTCAAGCAGTCACTTTTAGCGGGAATGGCTCAGTCAGTACAGTATTCTGCATTATATACAGTACAGGAAAAAAATTGCAAAACCTAGAAGCATTAATGACATTTTATTGAAACGCAGGCACCTGTTAGCAAACACTCAGATGTGCGATTGCTTACATTATAAAAAAAATCACCACTTTGCCTACGTTCTAAATTGGCATAATTAGTATAATCTTGAACCGCCCCACGCAGCAATGCGTTCATGAACATGGCGGGAGAGCTATCGTACAGTTCTATAATGTCTTCCTGAGGGATAGAACGTTAAATAGCACGAAGCCGCTGTTCCATTTCGGTGACAGTGGTTGGCGCACCGCTTGGGTGTTGTTGGAGCTCTCGGCCCATCATGTCCCAGACGTGTTCAATAGGTGAAAGGTCCGGCTAGCGTGTTGGCCATGGTAGTACCTGAACGTTTTGCTCATGTAGATGCTGCAGACTAATGCGGGCTGTGTGGGGATAGGCATTATCTTGCTGATAAAAGGTTCCGCGCTGCTGAACAAATGTGACAGTCGCTGGCTGCAAAATGTTGTTGACATATCGTTAGGCAGTTAGTGATTCATTTATGATGATCAATTCTGACAGAGATGTCTGATTAATGGCACCCCACACCAAGACACCAGATGTTGGAGCTGTGTGACGATGTCGCACACACTGGGTGGTGGTCCTTTCTCATGTATGACAGCGAACACATTGTCTACCGTCGTGCTGACCAAGACAAAAACGAGATTCGTCACTAAACACCACTGTACTCCACTCTTGTTCGCTCCAATTCTGTTTGAGACGACAACACTGAAGAGTGCTTTGCCTGAGAGCAGATGTGACGAGCAAACACAATGCCGGACGATAGGCTCGCAATGAAAACTGTAGAAGCCTGTTGTTTACTGTCCGCCTGTTAGGTATTCTATGTGTTACCAACGCAACTGCATAAGGACTGGCTTTATGCAGTTGCGTTGGTAGTCGCGAATCTGTCACGCAATGCCATGAGTAGTAATCGGCAGTCCTGTCTCTCCGTGATCATACGTCGTCTTCCTGATCCTTGTTGGCGTGTGCTGGATCCTTCTCGAACCCATTGGCGCCATATGTGTACGATGGTGCTGGGATTGTGGCCAACAAGACCTCTGTACGTCAAACCAGGGAGCTTTGGTTGCCTTTTTCTGTGTTTGACTGCTCTGCAACTGTGACGTCAGCTCGCTCCTGTCAAACCGTTTCTATCGCCCTGCAAACCAAATAATTTTCATCCATTTCCATATAGTACCGCCTGCCTAAATTTTGTCACATTTGCATAACTTCTTGCAAGTGTTGAAATTTTTCTTTCCAGTATTGTATTTCCGAAAAATTCCCTACCATATCATCGTTCGGTAGTGGACACCGATGGGCTTGGAAAGGTCACCATCTGTCGGATGGGATTATAAGTGTGGTCCCATGTTCGGGAGATCCCTATTCTGTGCAATTTAAAGAACACGCTGAGTGGGAGGCTACCATCTGTCCCCTAACAACTGTTCAGTGGATCCTCTCCCCAACGTTCTCTGAGCTCTGAGGTCCCTTGTGACCTGACCAGATGTAGTGCAACCGAACTCAAGCACACTCCTGAATTTCTTCAATGATCATAAAATAGTAGACAGTTAAGTCTCCGTATAACACACGCCAGAATGACGAAATATTCAATAAAACAAATATATTTCCAACCTCTGCTAATCTGATATATATTTTTGTGAAAAAATGCTTTGCCTAACCGAATAGTTGAAACATCATTTTAATGAAGTTAAAATTAAACCCGATAAAAAAGTAATAATTATAGATAAATTAATAAAGAATACGTAAGCCAAACACTGAGATGCTAGTTTATTAGATACACCAACCTAGTAGCGTGTTGCGTTTCCTTTGTCCTTCAGAACATCCCAAATTCGTCGGGGCATGGAACTTACAAGATGCTGGATGCATAGTGCAGGAATGTTGTACCGTTAGAAAAAGGATTGTGTACCTTAGATGCTGCGAATTGGACGGTGGCACAGTATCGCTGCGAACAGCCCTTCCTACGTCATCCCAACGTTGCTCGTTCGGGTTTAGATTTGGGGATTGCGCAGGCCACTGAAGCAAAGAAAACTCCAAAAGAAATGTGTTCATCCTAATTTAAATTCATTTGCTTACTTTGAAAAATATATAAAAGTTAATAAATGTATATCGCAATTGTTAATTAATAAATTTTTAAATATTATGTTTAAGCAATAAACGTTTTTTAATAATGATAGTTTCGTCGTAGTACAAACATTTTTTGTGCAGCTCAGACCATATTTATACACTATATCTGAGAGTTTGTAATAAAAACTATTTTTCTTAAACTTGGACGTATCATTCTGATATATCCGTAATATAACAACTCGGAGATAATTACGACGCCCATTGAGATTGAACGAATGATTTCCATTTTCCCCTTTGTGTTTAATAAAATTAGTGGTAGTTTTCAGTAAAATTTTATTCACCACTTTTACTTATTTTCTTATTGTTTTTCCTTCATTTATTTGTTGTTGTTTCAGTTTATGTGTTTCACAAACGACTGTTCCAACATATATTCTCCACCCTTTGACCAATTGCAACGAGTTCTGCACCAAATATGCTCATAACGCTGGGAGTCTAAGAGACTATCACAAGAAGTTCTGCTCCATGAAAATGGAAAATATCAAAACCATTACGTCACAGCTTCCAATTCAGAGTAACGAATCAATGTAAAATTAAAGCTTGTGAAACCGGTAGTGTGATAATGATACAAAGAGATATTTCTCTTGCATTGTTTCTTAGAGGTCTGTAAATGGTAGCTAGGTAGTCACTGGAAGGAGAGCTATGCACCAATCCCCTGTAATGATGCATAGAACCGGCCAGGCCTAGCACCTAATGTCCGACCCCGCCTTCTCGTAGTGCAGACCGTTAGTACCTTTCAAAAGAGATACTCTCTTGTGGAAGTGAACGGAAGGGGAGGGCTGCCAGATTAGTGTGGCCTACTGATCTGGACAACTATGGCTACTTTTCTTTTTTTTCTACCCTGCTGAGGAGTGGTCAACCACACAGGGTCCTGGTGCTGACCATATAAACCCACTGGACTGGACAGATATATGGCTCTGAGCTTGATTATGGATCCTGATTTTGCTGCACTGGTGGGCTTCTGTGGAGGGAAAATCTTCAGCTGTGTTTTCTGTTTGTTTATGGGTTGACAGCCCCAAGTGAATAGATTCACAGGATATGTTTATCAGCTGGTGGATAATCCTGAGCAGAAGTCATCGCAGGCACCTGAACACTTTGCTTCTATTGGCATCGTCAAATTCTACATTGGAGGAAGTCTTCCAGTGTAGATGGCTTCAGCATTTAGTAGTGGGGGAACGGGTCTTTGCCCCATGTCTACGATTAGGGGGCTGTTTGATATTGTCGGCAATCCCTCTCTCAATAAACATAGTTTCTTTAAACATCCCACTAACCATTTTCTCTCCATAGGTAGTTGGAATGTGAGGACTCTGCACAGAGCCTTTTCTCTTGATGTCCTCACACAAGAATTCCACCACTATAATTTAGATATTCTTGGCTTGCAGAGACCAGATGGACAGATAAAGGTCAGATTCTTAAAAATAATCTTAAATTTCTCTTTTCAGGGAGGGACGACAATAAGCATCACCAAGGCGTGGGTCTTCTTCCCAGCAGACACGCTAGTGATGCTCTTCAAGGATATGAGTGCATTAATGAAAGGTTTCTTACAGCAAAATTTCAGACAAGAGTTAAAGACTTGAATGTTATCTGCTGTTATGCCCCCACTGAGGATGCCGATGAGGAATGAGAAGGATAGGTTTTATGAACAACTTCAGGATATTTTGAATTCTGTCAAGAAAGGAGATATTACCCTTGTTCTTGGTGACTTCAATGCCAAAGTTGGTACTGACTCTGACCTTTGGGGAGGAGTAATAGGCCCTTTTGGTATTGGTATCTGCAATGGCAATGGGCAACGTCTCCTACAGCTAAGTAAACTCAATGGTTTCAGAATAACTAACACATATTACAAACACCGCGACATACGTAAATACACATGGGTTTCACCTGATGGGCTGAATAAGAATATGATTGATTACATATTACTTAACAGCAAATGGGCTAGTTCTGTTAGGAATACCAGGGCATATAGGGGAGCTGAAATTGGATCTGACAATTACCTTGTTAAAAGTGTGTTGCAACTTAAACTTAAAAAGTGTTGTGCTAGGGTTAAAAATTTGCTTTTAATACTGAAGCTCTGAAAGATCCAGTTATAGCCAAAGCTTTCCATGATAGGTTACTTAGTCATTATGACAGTCATGGTTTGCTTACTACTGAAGTTGAGGAAGAATGGGATCATTTTAAACAGGCTTTTTGCGACACTAACAGTACTCTTTTAGGAAAAAAGGAGCAGAAGAGTCAGAATTATCTGAGTGATAAGGCACTTGAGCCTATTTCGGAAAGAAAGAACTGCAGGAATGCCCTTAATCAATACCCTACTAGTTCTAATAGAAAGCATTACAGAGACCTTAATAAACGTGTAAAAGATCAGTTAGCTGCTGATAAGAATCTTTGGCTTGATAGTTTGGCTGACAAAGCCGAGGAAGCAGTTAGACAGCACAACAGCAGAGAGCTGTACCAGATAGTTAATGTTTTGTGTGGTAGAAAACGGACAGGCATACAAGGATTGGAGGATAACCAAGGTAAGGTTATAGAAGGGGAGGATTCTGTCATGGATAGGTGGGCTGAACATTTCAGTGATGTTCTAAACAATGTAGTTAGTTCTACCCCCATTGTTTGCAATGATGATAGATGCATTGGCGGCTTTAATGTTGGCCCTATAACACAATCTGAAGTTATTTTGGCTGTTTTTAAACTTAAACTACATAAATCCCCAGGGGTAGATGAAATTACTACTGAAATGCTTAGAGCTGGGAATGTTTCGGTTACCACTTGGATGACTGAAATTCTGAATATCTTTTATGATAAAGGCATGGTTCCTAAGGATTTTACCAGAGCTATTGTTATCCCTATTTTGAAAAAAGGTGATCGCAGTTATTGTGATAACTATAGGGGTATCAGCCTACTCTCTGTTCCAGGTTAAGTTCTTTCCATGATTGTGCTTAATAGAATTAAGGATGTGGTTGACAGTCAATAATGTGATGAGCAATGTGGATTCAGAAGTGGTAGGGGATGTGTGGATCAGATATTTTGACTTAGGCAGATTCTTGAGAAATGTTTAGAGTTTCAGAAACCTTTGGTTGCTAGCTTTGTTGATCTGAAAAAGGCTTTCGACTCTGTTGATTGTCATAATTTGTGGTTGATTTTGAGATCGTATGGCATACCAGACAAGTTAGTTAACATAATGAAAGCTCTCTATAATAACACTGAGTCGTGTGTGAGAGTTGGGAAGTCTTGTAGCAATTGGTTTAGCATTACTTCTGGTGTTCGACAAGGGTGCATTTTGTCTCCTTTTCTCTTTAGCTTGGTTATTGATTACGTTATGCGAAATTCACTTCAAGGGAAAGATTTTGGCCTTAAATGGACTGGAGATATGAATATTTCTGATTTAGATTATGCTGATGATTTAGCCCTTTTGGCAAATGATGTTGATGAGATGAACTCTTTCATTCGAGCTGTTGATGAGACTGGTAGCAGAGTAGCTTAGGTTATAAACAGAGAGAAAACTAAAGTGATGAAAATTGGTCAGGCAGGCTGTGATTCAGTTAATCTGAATGGTTACAGTCTTGAGCAGGTGTCACAGTTTAATTATATTGGGAGCTATGTAACAGATAATGGTGATGTGCGGCATGAGATTAACAGACGAATAGGGATTGCTGCCGGGACTTTTAAGAATCTAGGGAGAGTGTTTAGGAATAGGCGTATACACCTAAAGACTAAAATTATACTGTATAATAGTTTGGTTTTTATAGACTTAGTTATGGTAGTGAAACTTGGACACTTTGTAAACAAGATAACAGGAAACTAGATGCTTTTGATTCCAGATGCTTACGCAGTATCTTGGGCATTAGGTGGTTCAACTTTGTAACTAATGATGAGGTTAGGCAAAGGAGTTTGCAACCTCCTTTAAGCAGTATATTGTGCAGAGGGAGACTCCGTTGGTTTGGCCATGTTGCCCGTATGAATAATTATAGATTGGCGAATAGGGTTATGAACAGTGTGCCTAATGCCCTCAGAAAGAGGAGGAGACCTAGGATGCGGTGGCAGACAATGTCAAACGTGACCTTGTTAGAATTGGTGTGCAGTGGCCAGATGCAGTTGATGTAGCTCAGGATAGACTTGCTTGGAGAACTAAATTGCACGGTCTGGTTGGACCTCCGTAGCCCATGGCTGCTTGAGGATGATAATGATGATGATGATGAATTAAAAAAAAATCAATTTTAAAATGCTATATTTATTTTTGCGATTACTATATTTTTCCATTCTCCGATTACAAAAATAATTTTTTACATATATTATCCCTTGTAATTAACTGTTACTACCTTAACAATGATTTGATATTCTTACATCAGTACAAAAGGTTTCTTACACAAAATACGTATGTTACATAAATGAGAGTGACGATCCGGTCATGATTGGGATACTAAATTCGTCTGATGCGACATTATTTGTTACGGAAGACGTGCTATGAAATTTATTAGTGATATATTTTTATGGTAATTTGTAGCGACTTACATGTAAATCACTGAACTAGAACCTAGTCATATGCCGCATCATTAACTACGATTGAACGGAGGTATAATACTACAGAAAATTATGTTATGATTTATAGTGGTAGCCATTTTTACTCCTCTTTTAATGATCTTTCTTTAACTGAAAGCATAAGATATAAATGAAAATTTAGCATTTCGTTTAATGATAACTAAAATATCTAAAACTTTTACGATAATTTAAAAGTTAAGAAATTGTTTTTATAATTACACTGATCACCTTCAGAATGAAATGAAGAATATTACCTTTTCTAAACTTTGTCCCTTTATCTTTATATATGAAGTGACCCAAAATAAACTAACAATATTCCTGTAAGCTTATAGTAATCACTTAGTGGATATAAGAAATATTTGAAATTTATACATCATAAATCAATGTTGAAGCAATACATAAAAGCTTAGGTTTCATGTTATACAAATGGAGGGAATGTAATTTTCAATATTAGAAGAAGCACAGAAAATGACCTGTAAACATGAGACTCATCGCAACGATCCCAGGGTTATATCTGGAAGGTGTTTTGTCGACCAGCATCTTCAATTGTAGTTAAGGCAACTTGCAATGACTGACTCGTGGTATAAAGCAATCAATAGAATATATCTCGGTCGACAGCTGGTGGCTCAGGAATCAAAGTACCTGACATGGCATTAGAAGGTCGTAGGTTCGTACTCCACCGGGATCAAGTCAAAATTTCCTCTATGCTTAGGATTGTTCATTCTGCTTATTATTTACGACTCTTTTTTCATTTAGTTAAATAATAATATAAGTTTATGTATATTATTTATCAGATTTTTTAAAATACTTCTCCAAAATGTACATCGTGTAAATCTATTTTGCGTATTGTAAATAAAAAGAACCGTATAGGAAGCATTCTACGTTTGGAGTTTGAGGTGGTTTCCTCATTAGTCTATTCCTAATTAGATCACATTTGATCACTCATTCACGCCATGTAATTAATCGAGTCCTTTGGCATCAAATTGAAACTTAAACATGACCTATAATTTAGCATTGAAGGAATTCCCGTATCTTAACCTTTTTGCACTTTTCTCAAATTCTAGCATGTAACATAATTATGATTTTTCGAAGTAGCAGTATAAAAGAACCCTTAACCTTCTCTGTCTGTGGGTGTCCAATAAGTGGCATGAGTCGCAAAGGACAAGACAAAAATCACCAAACGGTGGAGCCCCAAGGTCCAGATTTTCAAATTCTTTGACATTGATTATCCTTAAATACTGTTGGGTAGAGATTCTCGGACATATAGCCCGTGAAGTCGTTTTTGTACTTCACAAGCAATACGTTTCATGATAATTAAGATAGCGACTGTAATGATCTCACGCGAACATGGTCACCTTCAGCCGAAAATGAAACCACTCACAATGAAATCAGGTCTTTTTATCTTTATGGTTTTGAGACAAGGAAGCCGTTTTAAACTTTTTTATCAATATGCAACTTGTTGCATTACTAAAACAGTCCTCCTGACCCATAGCTCTAGTTTCTGAAAGTTTGAGCTTTTCAATTGATATATACTGCCTAGATAACAAAGTACCGAGTTTTTGTCATATCAGAAGAAAGCCAAATTCGATGCTCCGCAGCCTCTAAAATATGCTTTTTATGGTAAAATTTGACGGAATATAAAGTTATCTGTCTAATATATTTACACCGAAGAGCCAAAACATTATGACCAGGTGCTTAATATGATGTTGGTCCTCCACGTGCCGCTAAAACAGCTATTACCCGGCGAAGCATGGACGCTACAAGATTTCTAAAGGTGTCATCTGGTATCTGGTACGAACACTTAACCAGCAGGTTCTTTAACTCCTGTAAGTTACGTGGCTTAGCTGCCGCAGATCGGATATGCTGTTCCAACTCAAACCAAATATGTTCTATGGGATTGCTGTCTGGAGAATTTAGAGGTCAGGGCAATACCTGAAAGTCTTCTTCATGTTCTGCGAACCATTCTTTAACAATCCAGTCGGTTTGGCATGATGTATTAATCTGCTGAAAGAAGGCACTACTGTACAGGTATACTGTTGCTATGAAAGCATGTACCTGATTTGCAATGATGTTCAGGTAGGTGATAGATATCATAGTTTCCTGCACATGAATGACCGGAACCAGATTTTCCCAGCAGAACATTGCCCAAAGCATTACACTTCCTCCACCGTCTTGTTTTCTTCCCGAAGTGCATCATGATGCCAACACTTCCCCAGGTAAACGATGTACACGTACACGGCCGTCCACATGATGCAATAGGAAACGAGATTCATCGGACCATTCTTCCAATCATTCAAGGTTCAGTTTTGATGAGCGCGTACTCATTGTAGGCGCTTTCCATGGTGAAGCACACTCGGAGCAGCCAGCGGCTACGCAACCCCATTTTCAGCAGGGTTCGATGTACTGTGTGTTGTGACACTTTACTCCGGCAGCAGAATTAGAATTATGCGCGAGTTGCGCCACAGTATATCTTCTGCTGGCTCGTGATGAAATGATTGCTTGCAGCAGAATTGTGACTTTCGCGATCGAAGTTCTACACCCGGAATGGATGTTTTGTCTGTCACGTGTTGTGATTCTTCATCAGTAAAGAATTCTTATCAATGTATCTTAAGATTCGGTGTTCTCGCATTAGTACACAAAGCGAACGCTGATGATTATTCCCACTTACCAAATTTCAAAGAAAAATATACAAACTTCTACAAAAGTGTCATATATTTCTAAAACACATAAATTAATCCATTAACAACGTTTATCTTCCTGATTTAACCCGAAAATAAACTGCCCTTTGTCCAGAGCCTACTTCAAAGTTGTTTTTAGATTAAAGTTACCTGGTTTCCTTTGGTAAAAAATGCTACGTTTTCACAAATCTAAATCTGGTATATTTTACTACAATTTCCGATATAGTTTTCCTAGAATAAAGGCATCATTTATCCAAAGAATACTTCATATACAAAATCTATATTGACTGTCAAGATGTCGGTTATATCCAGCCAGGCGCGTAATATGCTACTCCATATATTCGAGTCCCAGCTGGATCAGTTTCGAGATTTATCGCCGTAAATCTTCCCACCCTGCCCTCGGTCAGCAGGGGACACTGATAAACTATAAATGGTAGCCGTCCGTCGAATGGGGCGTTAAACCGTTGCCCTATGTGCAACTTAACTTTTCAAATCATTTTGTACCCACCCAGAGTTCCTCGAATATAGTGTGACAAGAATATCTGTCTCCCAACACCTGCTCCAGTGGGTCTCCTCCCCCAACATTCGCTAAGCTGTAGGGGTCCTTATGACCTGGACATTTAGCCCATTGCTTAAAAACGTTGTGGCGCATATGTAAAACCACCCAACGTTAAAGAACACTCTGGATGTTCTTGACGTGAGGTCATCATCTATCTCCCAACATCTGTTCCAGTATGTCATCTCCACCAACCATCTCTGAGTCTACGGGATTCTTGCAACTGGTCATTTAGCCCATGGTGTGAAACAAATTGACTCTCAGAGGCAATCATATTTTTGGGACATTGTGATGGTAAGGTTTATTATTATTTTTTACCGCCAAGTACGATTGTTGGTTTCAGAGAACGATTTCGAAGTTTTTGAAACGAAATCAATAATTTGTACTCGGTTGTTTGAGAGTGGACTATGGCTGTTGGAACTCCCTACATGTAGTGGTAGATAATAACAGCTATAATAAATAGAGTCATTAGGAAAGTTACATTTTCCTCTCCAGACATGTCTGTTCTGAGCTACAGCAGCTGCATTTGGCCACTGTAGATCAATTCTAGCAAGGTTCTCTTTGACATTGTCTGCCCATCGCATCCTAAGTGTCACCCTTTTTCTGCAACCCTTATGCACATTGTTCATCATCCTGTTTGCCAATCTGCAGCTGTATATACGGGCAACATGACCAAACAAATGCAGTCTCTCTCTTTTCAATATGCTGCTCAAAGGAGGTTGATGAATCCGTCTAGGCTCATCACTATTTATAAAATCAAGCCACTTAATGCCTAAGATACTGCGCAAACATCTACAATCAAAAGCATCAAATTTCTTCTTATCCTGTTTACAAAGGGTCCATGTTTCGTTATCATAACTAGCCTTAGAAATAACCAAACTATTATACAGAATAATTTTTGTCTTTAGGGTTACATGTCTATTTCTCCACACTCTCCGTAGATTCTTGAAAGTCCCAGCAGCAATCCATATGTTTCTGTTTCTCTCATGCCACACATAACCAATATTTATTACGTAGCTCCCAAGAAAATTAAACTGACACACTTTCTCATGAGTACAGTCATTCAAAGCAACTGAAGCACCATCTGACTGACCAATTTTCATCATTTTAGTTTTTTTCTCTCTTTATCATAAACCTACTGACTCTCATCAACAGCCCTAATGAACGAATTCATCACATCAACGTCAGTAGCCAACAGAGCCAAATCATCTGCATAAACTAAATCACAAATTTTTAAATCTCAGGGCCATTTAAGGCCAAACTTTTTCCCTTGCAAAGAATTTCGCATTACATAATCAATAGCCAAACTAAAGAGAAAAGGAGACAAACGCACCCTTGTCTAACTCCAGTAGCAATGCTAAACCAATTGCTGCAAGACTCTCACACACGACTCAGTGTTATTATAGAGAGCTCTCATTACACTAACTAATTTATCAGGTATTCCATATGATCTTAATAATCAACCACAAATTAGGTCGATCAACAGAGTCAAAAGCCTTTTTGAAATCTGCAAAGCTAGCAACCACAGGTTTCTGAAACTCTAACATTTCCTAAGAATCGGCCTAAGTGAATATATTTCATCAATCCATCCCCTACAACTTCTGAATCCCCACTGTTCATCACGCCGTTGTCCATCAACCAAATTCTTAATTCTATTAAGCACAACCATGCAAAAAAAATTACCTGGAACAGAAAATATGGTGATATATCTGTAGTTAGCACAAGAACTGCGATCACCTTTTTTAAAAGTAGGGATAGCAATAACTCTAGTAAAATCTGTAGAAACAACATGTTTATCATAAAAATATTAAAAATTTATGTCACCCATTTGTCAACACAAGTGTTCCCAGCTCTAAGCATTTCAGTGGTGATTTCATCGATCCCAGGAGATTTATTCAGTTTTATTTTAGAGAGAGCCGAAACAACTTCCGAATGTGATACAAGGCCAACATTAAAGCCATAAAACCACCATTAAATGAATAAAGTGCTGCAATCATTAACTGAGGATAGATAGAATAATGCATTTATCCTCATTACAAACAATGGAAGTAGAAATAATCACATTGTTTAGAACATCTTTGAAATGCTCAGCTCACCTTGTCATCAGAGAATCCTCATCTTCACCCACTTAACCATGTTTCTCCCTCAGTCCCTGTGTATCAGTGTATGTATCCTATTTCTTCCCACACAAAACATTAACAATCTGATATAATACCCTGCTATTGTGCTGTCTAAGAGATTCCTCTGCTTTATCAGCCGAGTTATCAAGCCACAGATTCTTATCAGCTGTTAACTGTTCTTTTACACGTTTATTAAGCTTGTTATAATGTTGCCTGTTACGACTAGTAGGGTGTTGATTCATATTAATCCTTCACTTCTTTCTTTCAAAAATAGGTTCCACGGCCTTATCACTCAAATAATTTTGTTTCCTCTGTTCCCTTTTATCTAAAAGAGTACTGTTAGTTTCAAGAAAATCCAGATCCCATTTATTTTAAACTTCAGCAGTAAGCAAACTACGATTGTCATAATGACCACGTAGCTATCATGCTATGCTTTAGCTATAACTAGATCTTTCAGACCTTCAGTGTTAAAAGTAATTTTCTTAACCTTAGCAAAACATTTTTTAAGCTTCGGTTGCAAGACACTTTTACCAGGTAATGGTCAGACCAAATCTTGACTCCTCTATATTGTCTGGTATTCCTAATCAAAATAGCCCATTTGCTATTAATTAAAATATAATGTATCATATTCCTGTGCAACCCTTCAGGTGAAACCCACGTATATTTATAAATATTCCGGTGATTGTAGTATGTATTAGTTTTTCAGACACCATTAAGTTTACTTACCTGCAGGAGACGTTCTCGATTGCCATTGAAACTAGCAATGCCAAAGGGACCTAAAAATCCTGCCCATAGGTCAAAGTTAGTACCAAACTTAGCAATATCTCTTTTCTTTAGAGAATTCAAAATATCATGTAGCTGTCTGTAAAATATTATTTTCATTCTCATCAGAGTCCTTCGTGGGGGCGTAACAACAAATGACATTTGTCTTTAATTTTTGTTTTAAATTTTGCTTTCTAAATTCTTTGATTAATTCAGTCATATCCTAGAAGAACATTACTGGCGTATCTATGCTAAGAAGCAAACCGATAGGCCTATAGTATATAGATGTCCTCACGCTGGAATTCCTGCGTGAGGACATCAAGAGAATAGCTCAACGTAACGTCCTCACGTTCCATATATTGCAGAAAGAAAATGATTAATATGATTTTAAAAGGAAACTAGATTTATTGAGAAACGTAGGACCAACAATATCAAAAAGCCCCCTGATCGCGGGCATGGGAGAAAGACCTGTTCCTCCACCACTACAGGCTGAATTCATCCATGCTACTAGGAACTTCAAGTACCACCGTTTGAAGTGGACATTTTCAAGAGCTAAAAGGCCTACCTGAGTCACATTACTCCGGTTTAGGATTAGAGATGCCTAACTAGCTAAGTGAGGGTTCAGGTAGCTGTGATGGCCTATGATCAGGATTATCCACCAGCTGATATCAGGTATCCCGTGCCAATGTTCACTTAGGGCTTGCAACCCAAAAGCAAACAGAAAACACAGCGGCAAATTCTCCCTCAACAGATGGCCACCACTGCAGCAAGTCCAGAATCCATAATCAAGCTCAAAGCCGTAAACCAGTCCAGTCTCGTAGGCATAAATGATCATCACCACGACCCTGCGAAGTTGAACACTCCTCAACAGGGCAGAAAGAAAGAAAAAAGTTGTCGCAGATGACCAGATCAGTAGGGTACACTGGTCTGACAGGCCTCTACTTCTATTCTCTTTAAAAGAGAATATCTCTTTTGAAAGGTACTAACGGCATGCACCAAGAGAAGGCGGAGTCGGACATTATGTGCTAGACCCGGACGGTTCTATGCGTCATCACTGGGGATTGCTACACAGCTATCCTTCCAGTTTGTGCCGAACATTTACAGACCAGAAGCGTTAGTGGAGAAAATTTGCAATGCAGGCTAATTTGTGATCCGAACCTGGTAACATCAGAATTACATAGGGAGGATAGTATCAGTAGCTGTAGTGATGATAATCCAACATTCGATACTGAAAGCGTGAAAATATCGTTGATGAAATTCTGTTTTTCTTAAACCTTGGACTTATCATTAAGATACATCCGTGATATAAAGGCTTTCGTTCGCGGAAAGAGTCGGTGTTGATTGAACGAACGACAAACAATTATATTAAATTACTATATATATTTGGTGGTAGTTTAACTCTGAAAATTTCAATTAATGGATATTTCAGAAACGGAATAGTAATACAGGTAACCCTCATTTAATGCGGAAGATGAGTTCGGAGAAAACCATCGTTAAACGAATTTACGCGTAAAGTGAGGGAATTTTTTTATTTTTCTCTATTTTTTCCTATCTTATTGATCTTTTTTCCTTTTCTTGGTTTTGTAATGGATGCTTTGTTTCAAAAAAAATAATTATAATTCACAATATTTATTGAAAGATTACGTAAATGCGCAGTTGTGTATATAAATATGTACATATATGTGATCGATTAATTAATTTTACAGTTCATTTCTTAATAAGGAACGAAACTAGCTGGTTTGCATTGCTGGACTCTGTTTTGTGCCTAATATTTATTTGTATTATTCCATTAACTGGTCACAACATCGTCTTATGGCATCCTGTCACGAAATATCAATATCATGCTCCTTCAACAAATCCATGCGTTTATTTCGCATCGAAAGGGCTTCGTCTAAAATTAAGTAACAACACTATTTCTGGTTCAGATTCTTGTCGTTCTTCAAAAGCAGCGTTAAATTCTAAAATCCTGAAGATCATCGTTAGTGAGTGGCTCACTGTGGAGTTTAATAACTTCGTCCATCTTTCAAAGTTACGCTTTCGTATCCTGCTCCGGTTTCATATTTCGCTGATGTTAATTAAAAAATCCGACTTAAATTCTTGTAAATAAAGTATTTAGAGGGATAAATCCAAGCATGAATTACGTGAATTATGCAGTAATGATTTGTAGAAATAATTTACACAGTGCGGTTGGACCTCCGTTGCCCATGGCTGCTTGATGATGATCATGTTGTGGTTGATGGTGATTATTAAACTAAAAACATTGCAGTACTCTATTAAGTACGCATTAAAATTCCATTTAGGAATATCCAAAGTAATTTTAAGTAAAAGGAACCAAGAAATGAAAGGAAAGAGGAAAAGTGTGTGAAGTGTCATAAAACGAATGGTGAAAAAGAGCGATAAATGTAATCTATGTGCCACGGATAATGCAACTTATAATGTTATTGGTTCTGGCAATAGTATGATTCTAATGTATACATCATGAGAGATATCCATTTTACCATTTTCTCTATACCTTAGGGCAGTGCTGTCTAACTTCTCTAAGACCGCGGGCCATTTTTTCTTTCGCCAATATTTCGCGGGGCCAAAAAAAGAATAGGACAGGATAGGTAATTGAAAAGTCAGTTCATGTCACCTCAAAAAATTATTTTATTTATACGAAAAATAATAAGTAATAATAAACGAATATAAATTTTCTAAACCATATCAAATATTGAAGAAATTTAATGGGAGCATTTTGGCCGTAGTTGTTGGGCAATAATAATGGAATTAATAAGTTGAAATAATGCAATAATAATTGCAAATAGAATGAGAAAGTTGAAGATTGCATATCAAGTAAAGTAACATAAGTAGATAAAAAAATTATAAGGTGGATTATAGATATTTATTTAAAATTTCAAATAAAAATTGGTTTTGTTTGCGGTATTTATTTAAAATTTCCGCGGGCCGCTATTTGGAGAGCGCTGCCTTAGGGTCCTTCAAATTGCTCATTTAGACCATTATATGCAGGGAAATATCTCTCAGAATGTTAGTTACGGAACCCACTTGGAAAATAAAATTTCTATTACAAATAAATCGTTTAGAACGTTCTGTAAAGTAAATAATAGTTTGCATTTAGTTATACGAAAATGTGAATCTTAATATTTCATCAATATTTATATAGCCGGAAAACAATTCTTCATTTAATTCTAAAAACTAAAAGATTGAGTATCTTGAGATGGAGGGATAGACAAGTTGAGAGACAGAAGAAAATGTGAAAATATTAGTCAAAATTGCAAAATAAACAAATATCCTGTTAACATTTAAGAAATTCTTTTAAACAAAAATGAGTTTCACCGATGAGTGATACTCGAAGTCACGACTCCCACAAGCCAGCAGCTTTTCACCCTGGTCCCATGAGAACACTGAGAGTCCACACGTTGAGGCATGGATTCAACGTTGGGTTGGGTTGTTTTACCTCTGAGCGGCACTTTTTTGCACACCATGTGCTAAATGGCCAGTCACATGGACCCCGAAGGCTCAGAGAAGGTTGGGGGAGGGGACCCACTGGAACAGCTGTTGGGAGACAGATGGTAGCCTCCCGTCAAGGCCATCCAGCGTGTTCTTTAACGTGCACAGGGCATGGCTCTCTCGTACACGGAGCCACGGCTTAACGTCCCATCCGACGGACGGCGGCCTTTCCAAGCCCATCAGTGTCCTCTACTGACCGTGGGCAGGGCGGGGTATTTTGCGGAGATAAATCTCAACGCTGACCCAGCTGGGACTCGAACCTGGGAACTACAGATTACGAGCCGGGCACGCTACCGACTGAGCCACCCCTGCCCCCATGGATTCAACGAGTTACCTGTACCGTTCTGCGGCGTTCCATACATCCACACTGAATTGGGATGGTGCTCCGTCATGTTGGAACCACATACGTGTTTGAATGTTTACTGGAACAGGGTTCAGTAATTCTGGCAAGACTTCTTGTAAAAATACGAGGTACGTTCTCCCTTTCAATCAGGCTGGCTAATCAAATGGTCATGTAGGATTCCAGCTGAAACATTTATGGAGAAACGACGCTGGTACGAATGTGGACATATGGCGTGCAGATTACTGGTGGCCCACACAGGTGACTTGTGGGTATTAAAAATGATCTCACGTGTAAAGGTGCATTCGTCAGTGAATAAGACTGCAAAATCCACACGAGGTCGATAATCTGCAGGTGTCAAGGCGTGCACCCTCTGTGCATGGTAGGGGTGTAATCGTTCGTGTCTTTGGGCTTCCCTCGCATTACCGTCCGCAGCTCAGTACGTGAAATGCATGCCCACCTTCTCCTAATTCGTGAAACAATCCATCCGTTCTGAAATCCACGGTAGAAATGACGACGAGTGCAAAAACCAACGCTTATAAGTGTTCGCTGGAAAGCGCCCTCTAGCACTTCACCGCTTGAGTTCCAAACATGCATTATGTGAGGAAAATTGCTTGTTCAGGTGTGTTCTATCACCCCTTAAAGTTTGGCCCAAGAATTTTGAATCACCCTGTATAGTTGTCCCAAGCATTTGTCATGAAAAGCGTAATGGGAAAGGCATGAGATTTAAATGCATTTCACAAAGGGCAGGTCGTAAATGCCCGACAGATGGGACACTCGATTTCCGAAATTGTCAACGAACTTAAATTTTCTCATACGACAGTTTCAGGAGTGCTCCGGGATTATGAAAATTCCGGCAAAAAAAAGCACCTGGACAAACTGCAAAGGACAAACAGCCTTGAATGATCGTGGGCTTCGCCATCTGACCCACAGCGTACGGACCAATAGGGGCTAGACATTATCTAAAATAAACCTCCCATCTGAACGAGGGTTCCAGCCGAGAGTCCCAATTTTAATGTCAGGACACCGGGCTTTAATTCTTCAAAGAGAATTTGTTATATAAGCTTCTATTGTATTTAGACAATTTCAATCATTTTCAACAGTTTTAGCTGCGATTTATTTGTTTTGTTTCTCATCCGTTGTTTACAAAACGGCCGAAGAGGGCAGAATCCGGGATGAGGCTGGGTTGGGTTGTTTTATCTCTGAGCGGCACTTTTTTGCACACCATGGGCTAAATGGCCAGGTCACATGGATCCCGAAGGCTCAGAGAAGGTTGGGGGAGGGGACCCACTGGAACAGCTGTTGGGAGACAGATGGTAGCCTCCCGTCAAGGTCATCCAGCGTGTTCTTTAACGTGCACAGGGTATGGCTCTCCCGCACACGGGGCCACGGCTTAACGTCCCATCCAACGGACGGCGGCTTTTCCAAGCCCATCGGTGTCCCCTACTGACCGTGGGCAGGGCGGGGAATTTTGCAGAGATAAATCTCGACGCTGACCCAGCTGGGACTCGAACCTGGTAACTACAGATTACGAGCCTGGCGCACTACCGACGGAGCCACCCTGGGATGAGGCATGGTCAATTTCCCTTCCCCTTGAGAATGCTAGTAAAAGTAATGGAAACAGAAATTATTTAACTTTAACATATTTCATGAATTTTTCAAGATAGTTTCAAACTGAACTGAAATGGAGTGGGAAATGTTATATTTCAATTATAATTCAGTCTTTTTCCCCCACCTTTATTGCGTCACTTCCTGCTTTTCTTGTTTTTTAGATCTGGACCTCTAACACAAGTATTAGGATGGATATGAAGTGTTCATTGCAAACAAACGAATGAAAATCAGAAAATATCGTTAAAGTTTCAGTATTCACCCTAATTTGGGGTTTAAATTGAGATAAAATTTGAATTTAGATAAAAGCATTTTATAGAAATGAAGCTGGACTTTTAGGGGCTGGATCCCTAATGACGAGATACCCTTGGTTATAACCATTATAATTAGATATTAGTAAACCTTAGCCATCCCATGGCCGAGTGGTTAGCGCGCTTGGCTGCTGATCTAAGGGACCTGGGTTTGAGCCTCGGGTAAGGCATGGATGTGTGTCGTTGTTCTGCTGAGGTACTGCCATCCTCTCAGTTTATATGCCATAGTAGAAGATCTGAGAGGCTGGTGATCTAAGGGACCTGGGTTCGAGCCCCGGGTAAGGCATGGATGTGTGTCGTTGTTCTGCTGAGGTACTGCCATCATCTCAGTTTATATTGCCTTAGTAGAAGATCTGAGAGGATGGCAGTACCTCAGCAGAACAACGACAACTGTAAGTCCTGGACCTGTCAAAATGGAGATTGCATCAAACAATTTAACCCCTGTGATTTATTTTAGTTACGAATTATTCCAACAGATGGCGATGGCAGGCTGACAAAGTGTCGAATCCTTAATGTTTAATGAAATATTTTATATTCATTTCGAAATCTCAAAGAGGTAAAATTATTTGGCAACAACTATTTGACGCCATTTGGATTTATAGTTTATTAATGGTAGCGTGATGTAGTACCCAATGTCGACTTTTTTTCGACTAAGCAAGTTTATTAAAGTACGTAATACATTTCTTTTCTTCGTTGATTTCAAATTCTGTTTGTAAGATATATAAAATTTTATGCTAAAGGTTTTATAAAATATATTTTTGTACATGTAATTTTTACATCTTTCAGCAACAGTTTTTTGAAATGGTATATTCAAGTTTTTGTTACGCTACAAATATTCATGTAACTGCTATTTATTGATATCAGTCTATATTCCTTTATTCCCTTTTGATGGAGACGGTCAAAGATTTATTAAAATTGCGAAGTTATACAATATATTGGTTTTATTCGAAGGTACCAATACCAATTATCAGAAATTATACCATTTTTATTGGTTTTGGAAACTTTTTACCATTTTGTCCAGCTCTTAGTTATATTTATAATTTATATATATTGCGTATTTAATAAATGTATTACGTATTGTAGAAAATATTTCTTTCCCATTCAAGTTTTTCTTCATATCGCTTTACCGAAATGTAAAAAATACCTAAAAGGTATTTCTCTATATAAGATAATGAAGGCCGTTTAATAAACGTTTCTGTCATTGCATGAAGTCGTACCTGAAATTCATTCTATATAACTTATTCTGTATGCCAGGCTGCCAGTATATGCATGTAGAGCCCTGCGCAGATAGTAGAAGCTTTATCCTCATCCACAAAACTGTATGAGCATCAGCGTATATTGGCTACTTAACCCTTCCAGTTCCAGCCTGAAAAACTGGTTTACATCCAGAGGCCAAATTTAACATTAGAACTTTTTTGCCAAATAATTAGTGAAATTAATTATGGCATGTTATATGCCAAATTAATCAACATTTAATTCTGGATTTTCTGAAAATATATTTAACAAAAAAGACCATATGTTTCATTTTAATAGGACTTTTTTAGAGTCATGTAGTAAAAAAATATATCTGGCAACACAAATAAAAATTTATTTTAAAAAAAGCTAATAGACAGAAATGATTATAATGCGCATGAATAGAAAGGCTATTTATTTCTAAATAAAAAAAAAAATTCCTGTTTAAAGTAAACATTTCTTCCATTTTGAAAATTTTTTTTTCCATACTATAATTTGAGAAAAAGTCAAGGCTTGTTGCAGTCCAATAAACAAGTCACATTTAAAATATTTTTGATAAATAACTAAACAGAAATAGCTCATGTTATATAAATAAATAAATACCCCCTCAAGCAGCTTGCCACAGAGTTCTGACGAGCCTGTCAGTTTATATGCCACAGTAGGAGATCTCAGAGGATGGCAGGACCTCAGCAGAAAAACGACACATACATCCATGCCTTACCCAGGGCTCGAACCCAGGTCCCTTAGATTTGCAGAAAAAAAAAGTACACATTTCGTAATTACTTCTAAAATCTTCCATTTTTAAAAAGTAGCGGTTCTTTGTTAATTATCAGGAGATTTTAAAAACTTTAAGGAAAAATTTCTTGATAATAGTTCAAATCAAACTTCTGAGCTTAAATATGGGATTGCTTCAGCACAGAGTAAACAAATTGGCAATACCTTATATAAATTCTAAGAAATGGCAAAAAAACTTTAACAAATTATTTATGTCACAATTTAATAAAATATGCATCAAATAAAAAAAGAAAATATTATTTATCAAGCTTAAATTACATATTTTTATAAGATATCTATTAATAATTTTAAAAATGGAAATTTTTATCTTTTTAAAAATCGTTTTTATTGTACTAAAAACGGATATATACGTTCTGGACACTGGAAGGGTTAATACCTTCGATTTTTTTGCATATGTTTGGAGACTGATTTATGTTTGCAGGAAAAAGAAATCAGTCTAATTGTTTATTAATGACTAATAATTAATTGAGAAATATACTGTGATGAAAAAATTCTTTAGTTTGTAAAACTATGTCTTACTAAATATTAGATGAAAATTTACTTAAATGTTATTTTTGCATATTCTTCTGAGTAAATTTTTGAGTAAACTCAGCCAAACTTTTTGAATTAGAACATCAAGCCAAAAAGCTAGATCACACCATCAGAAACAAACGAGACAGAATTAACCACACAGGAGGTCCACAAAGCCATCACTCAACTAAAACCAAACAAGAGCACTGGTTCTGATAGTTTTGCAATAGAATTTTATGAAAAAAAATTGCCACCTCCTTGAAAAACCTTATACTAACTTCCTTCAACATGTTCTAACACAACAAGAAATGACTGCAGATATAAAGACAGGTAAAGTGACACTGTTATGTAAAAATTTAGAACAACCACATTTACTTAATAACTGGAGTCCAATAACATTATTGGCATACGACTGCAAAATCCTAAGTAAGGTTCTAACTGACAGATTCACACAAGCAATACCAGTTTCATTTCCCCTTATCAATCCTGTACAAGACAGATCCATCCACAATAATAGACTTTTAACTGGCATCATAGCATACATTAACCATAAAAACATCAAATCCATAATTATATCCCTAGATCAAAGAAAAGCTTTTGACTCCCTTTCTCATGAAGCATTCTCATTTTTACAGCATTAGAAATACATGGTTTTGGAAAGAACTTTATAAACACCATCAAAACTCTCTACAAGCACATTTCTTACACAATTGTGATCAATGGATATTTCACCAGCAAAATATCAGGGAATAGAGATGTCAGGTAAGGCTGCCCTCCAGGGGTGGCTCAATCGGTAGCACGCGAGGCTCGTAATCTGTAGTTCCCAGGTTCGAGTCCCAGCTGGGTCAGTGTTGAGATTTATCTCCGAAAAATTCCCTGCCCTGCCCACGGTCAGTAGGGGACACTGATGGGCTTGGAAAGACCGCCGTCCGCCGGATGGGACATTAAGCCGTGGCCCCGTGTGCGGGAGAGCCATACCCTGTGCATGTTAAAGAACACACTGGATGACCTTGACGGGAGGCTACCATCTGTCTCCCAACAGGTGTTCCAGTGGGTCCCCTTCCCCAACCTTCTCTGAGCCTTGGGGGTCCATGTGACCTGCCCATGGTGTGCAAAAAAGTCCGCTCAGAGGTAAAACAACCCAACTAAGGCTGCCCTCTGTTGCCACTGTTATTTCTGATTGTCTTGGACTTCTTTATCAGACAATTACAAGATGATGAAAATATTCAGGGAATTTCTCTACCTGGCTCTCCTGATAATCTTAAAGTCTCTGCATATGCAGATGATATTGTCCTGCTTGCTACCACAGAACATTCCATTCATAGAATCTTCAAAATTTACCAAATTTTCAGTAAGGCCACTGGCGTTAGTTTAAACATAGACAAAACTGCTTTACTGTGCTGGGGCACATGAGATTGGTCACTACTTACACATATTAGAGGCACAGATACCCCCATAAAAATACTTGGAATTTTTTATAATAGATTTGGCTATTGTCTCCAAAATTGGGACAATGTTTTAAATAAAATTGAAAACACATTTTTAACTTGGAAGGAATATGACATCTCAATCTTTAATAGAGAAAAACTGATCAAATCTACGATTATTCTTAAACTAACTTTTCTTGCCACTGTGAACCCACCACACAAAAACTTATTGGACAAAATAAACAGATATACACGTTCACGTGGAATGGTAAACGTGAGTTAGTTAAAAGAGATATTATACAAAATCCAATCAACCAAGGAGGTTTAACCATTCCTAACCTCACAACACTATGTAACATCATTTATCTAGAAGATATTCAAAAGAACACTCAACACACATAACCACCCTTCTTCCTACTGAACTATTTTTTCTTCTTCAGTAGCAAACATCTCACCACAAAGAACACCTATTCTGGTCCCAAAAATCAAGAACACACCACACAGTATAAGCTCTTCCTTCCCTTGTTACACTAGTAGCCAAAAAAGGGTCCAATTCCATGCCCCATAAATAAGAAACAATTATATACCACCATTCAGTTAACAACCCCTACTGTTTTTCATAACCTCTACCCCAGCATTAATTGACCAAGTGCCTGGACCAATATTGCAATTACTCATTTAGACAAACAATTAGAAATTTGAACTGAAAGGTAGCTCACAACATAGTTTACACCAATTCTAGAAAAAAAAAACTGTTGTTTTATTGCCTCTCCCAATTGCCCTAGGTGCCCTAATGAGAGCTTTGACCACCTTTTGTACTACTGCCAGTATGCTGCTAAAATCTGGACAAAAGTAGGCCAATGGCTCAAAATAGCAGTACCTTTACTAAGAGCAGTAAAATTCCACGATTTGTAACAGTACCCCCCCCCCCCCCCCCAAAGAAATGTGATCAATTTAACTATCAGCATAGTTAAATACCAAATTGGTTATCCGGATACCAACTGCTTCATGAACATGAAGAAACTTCCACCTCTGTTTTTGAAAGAAGCAAGATTATTCTGAAAGTTTACAAGATCTGAGACAAGCATGCCCTCCTACATAAAAACTTTCTCTCTAAGTGGCCTCACACATTTAACCTCTTTTGCTCCCTTTTAGCACCTTTCAGCCCTTATCTCCCACTTTCCTATCCCATACTTTCTTCCTTTCCCTCTACTTTGGCTTTCACTCATACCACTATCCTTTACCTTTTCCACCCCCTTTCACCCTCCTACCTCCTTCTCCCCCTCATCCTTTATTTACTCTCTCTCCTCACTTTTCATACATTATATTGTATCCAAATCTATCTCATTCTTGGCTCCTGTCACCCACATTTTCTGTTTCACTACAGCAACAGTTTCACCCGTTTTCCAACTTCAGCCCCCCCCCCCCCCCCCCACCACCACCACCATGATTATTTTTTTCTTGTCCTACTTTACGTTTACAGATACCTCCATCATACTAGTTTTCATAATGACCACTAAGGAGGGAATCTGGCCAGAGTATTTTTAGCCATTTGCTTTCCCCTACCCCCCTTCTAAACATCTTTTCTTATTTTTGCTCAGCCTTTTGTTCCTGTGTTGCTAAACATCCATCCCCAGTGGGGTGGATTTTTAGCACACACTTCAGTCTATGAATGGACAGAAGCATAGAGTAACACTGTAGGGGAGCGGCCACCTTAATTCGGCCCCCATTGCTGCTTTTGCACCATTTTGGAGCAGAAGTTAGGGAGGGGTGCCTAATGGCCATGCTTCTCTGCAGTATTGATAATTTCAAAAGTAGACCTTTCTCATTGAAATTTTCAAACATGATAAAAATGATTAAAGCTGCTAAAGTATGTATTATATATAGTGTAAAAAAACACCGTAAAGGGAATAAAGTTTTTTTTAATTCCATGAGCTGTATCTTAGTAATGCAAAAAACTAGGAATATAAAAAAAAAGATACTACTTGCTGTTGACGGCCATTTTTATATATTTTCATACCGTCAATTTATACATTTTCAAGGCCCTTATTGATTTCAACAAGTATCTAACCTCCGCTATAAAAAAAAATACAGAAAATAACAAATCGTTTTTTTTGGGGGGGGGAGGGGGGTGTAATATCGCCGGCGATTTACTCAAATCTGAATCGGTATTGCCACGTAGCCCATTAACTGAAAAAAGGACTAGTCTAAACTGTAACCTATAGTTTCCACACTAACCCAAACTGCAAAATAACCATTAATCCTTTTGCATTTGTGTAATATTGAAAAATAATGCTCAGTTCCTCAGCACATTTGGCTACTGGTCAAGGGGACATGGTTTCAAGACTCAGGTAAGATATGGATGTTTGTGTTTTCAATTTGCTGAGGTCTTGCCTTCCTCACTGATCTTATCTGTCACATATAAACTGATCGGTTTCTGTCCGATCTATATGGCAAGCAGCTGTGTGAGGGAATATTTTTTTATTCAGCTGTGGTATCATTTTCTGCAGTAAACACTTGAATATGAACTGTGTTTTGACCAGTGATGCTCAATAACTTATGATTTAGTACCAGCTGTTGAATACAGTATATGTCTTTGTTTTATCTTTGGGAAACCAAATATTTCACTATAGTTTGTGCATTATTACAGATTATATCTATGGGAATGCAGCATTACAATGAAGAACTCCAGCAGAAGCTCTAAGAAGTTGTGTAGATTGCATTTTAAGCTTGAATCCTTCACAAATAGTTTACAAAGATGATTGCATTGCACTGCTGTTCCTTCAGTACAGAGTGTTCACAGGATGATGCCAAATGCTTTTCCTTCTCAATAAGGCTCTGTACATATTATGTATGTTAAAACCATTATTTCTTTTTCCTAACTCAATTGTATTATGTTGGTGTGTTATCATTTGCTCTATGAGCTTTCATATTTTTAACCACTCTATGACAATATGGTATTTCAATAAGGAATGATCTCCTAGTTTCTACTCCGCAAAATTCCCCGCCTTGCCCACGGTCAGTAGGGGACACCGGTGGGCTTGGAAAGACCGCCGTCCGTCGGATGGGACGCTAAATTGTGGCCCCGTGTGCGGGAGAGCCATACCCTGTGCACGTTAAAGAACACACTGGATGGCCTTGACGGGAGGCTACCATCTGTCTCCCAACAGCTGTTCCAGTGGGTCCCCTCCCCCAACCTTCTCAGCCTTCGGAGTCCATGTGACCTGGCCATTTAGCCCATTGTGTGCAAAAAAAGTGCCGCTCAGAGGTAAAACAACCCAACCTAGTTTCTACTGTATATAAATGATCATAATCTGTTTTACAATGACAAAAATATTACTTAGATGTGTGCAAAGTAATAGAGCATGCATTGAACTTCACTAGGATACTTCTTTTAGAGGTTCTTTTGAATGGTGTTTCATTTCCCTTTCAATTTTTACAAAATGAATTGTTTCTGATTGCTTAAGATCATGTTTAATGTATATGGCAAATGTTCCTAATATATATAAATTTTTTTTGGTAAGCTTTATTTAGTTTATAAGTTTGATAATATCGACTGATTTAAGCCCTGTTTTCACAAATAGAATTTGATAATAAAATTTTTTCTCTGAAAAGGATAAATTTCTGCACTTTGTTAGTTTTTCGTTCTTTATTTTTTGGGAAATATCTTATTGGGTTGATAAATATTAAAAGTAAAAAACTGATAGCTTAAAATTATTGTTTGTTACCTTCACTTCATTCACGTTATAAATATAAAAATTAATTTTTTTACTTGTTAGTGTGCTTGGCTAGTGATCTAAGGGATCTGGGTTTGAGCCACAGATAAGGCATGAACATTTGTGTTGTTTTTCTGCTGAGGTCCTGCTATCCTCACAGACCTACTATGGCATATAAACTGACAGGCTCCTGTCAGACCTCTGGGTAAGCAGCTGTTTGAGGGGGTATTTATTTTTATTTTTAAGTAGTCTTGGGGTTGAATGGTTAATGCACTTCACTCTTGATCTAATGGAATTGAATTCTAACCCTGGGTAAGGCATGGATGTTGTGTTGTCTGCTGAGGTCACACCTTTATTGTGTACAGACTGCTGTGGCAAGCAGGTGCTTGAGAGGATACTGATGTATTTTTTTACAAATGCATAGATAATATGTAGGCTTGGCAGCTAACCCTGGGTAATCTGGGCATTTAATCCTGGGTAATTCATGGATGTTGTATTGTCTGCTGAAGTCACACCTTTATTGTGTACAGACTGCTGTGGCAAGCAGGTGCTTGAAAGGATACTGTATGTCCATGGCCGAGTGGTTAGCATGCTTGTCTACTGATCTAAGGGACCTGGGTTCAACCTCCAGGTAAGGCATGGATGTATGTGTCGTCTTTCTGCTGAGGTCCTACCATCCTCTCGGACCTACTTTGGCATATAAACTGACAGGCTCCTGTCAGAACCCTGTGGCAAGCAGCTGCTTGAGGGGGTGCCATTGTTTATGAAACCTGTACCAAATTATACAAGCATTGCTTTTTATGTTTGAAATATTCCCTTCTTTTTATGACACTGGCTTTAAAAGCAGAGGATAGACAGATTTTGAATTGGAAGTTAATATGCTGTCAAACAGTAAGGTTTGTTCTCCAAATATCTTAATAGTGAGTAATATGGAATGATAATATCTTGCTCATCATGGTTTAAAACCTGATATTACTGAAAACTAATCATGGAATTAAAGCTACTAGTGAAATGCTTTATACTTAACATCTAAGTGAAAAAAATGTTTTATCTTATTAACCTATCCAAAGAACATGAATTCGTAATGTTAAAGATTATGCTACTGCAAGCTGCAGGAAAATATTAATTATTATTATTTTCAGTTTTTAAAATATAATGGAAAATAAATAGTCAATTTAACCCCTCCCCCCCCTAAAAAAATGCCAGTTATGTACATTGACTTGTACATATAGTTCCTTATGATTACTTCCACTTCCAGTTTTATATTAAATATGGATCTTACTCAAATTGTTGATTCCATTTCTTCCAAATCTGTTTAGAAAAGAATTGGCACCCTTTTATTCTTCATTTTCTAATTTTTTGAAGTGTTTACTGATGTAAGCATTATTAATGATTCTGCCATCATGTGAAGGTTGGATATAATATTAATTATTTGTGCGAAATACAACTGATCTGACTTATTATAATGTTTTGAAACCGTGGTGGTTGTAATTATATATTACATTACATGTTCTTATGTTACAGTGCCATGTGCAAGCACATCAATACCAATGTCAACAATTGCAGTATTGCCAATAACAAGTAAGTCAAATGCAATGCCCTCAGTCACCCAGTCTACACCAGTGCCATCCTCCAGCCAATCGACATCAGTGCCATCCACCTACCAATCCACACCAGTGCCATCCACCTACCAATCCACACCAGTGCCGTCCACCTGCCAACATCACCAGAGCCATCCGCTAGCCAATCTACACCAAAAACACATAAAATAAATCACATGAAACTTTCTTTGTTTCATTTCAAGAAGCATCTGTTGTTTTCCAAATTGAAACTGGATGCTGCTTTTAGTAACAAATTAGTGTTAGCAAAATTGAAAACAATATTCAGGCCAAACTTATTTCACCTAGTGGAAGCTCAAATAAAAAATTCGAATTTGAATCCTAATGGCAGACGATGGTCTAATGACAATAAAGCATTTTCTCTCAATATATATTTCAGCAGCATACAGGGTATTAAGTAGATATTTGTCTTTGCCCTTTGTTAGAACATTGCAAAGTTCAGTTGCAAGTAAATCTGGGTTTTGTGATTCGTTGCTATCTGCTCTTCAAGAGAAAATTTCACACATGAGTGACCAGCACAAGAATTGCCTTTTGTCCTTTGATGAAATGTCAATAAGACCTTCACTAAGATATCTAAGTTCTGACATAATATTGGGCTTTGAGGATGATGTTTGTGGCCAAGTGAAAACTGAAAATAAAATAGCTACTCATGTTTTAGTTTTCATGGTACGTGGTGTGACCAAAAAATGGAAAGAAATTGTCAGTGTTTTTTTTTTCTCATCATGGAGTTAGAGGTGTTGTTTTGAAAACATTGATCATTGAATGTATTAAACAAGTAAAGAATATAGGTTTGAATGTTTTAAGTTTAGTATGTGATCAGGGAGTTAATAACCGTTTAGCATCATAACTGAACATAATAGAAAATACTCATTTTTTTGTTAATGATTGCAAAATATATTTTTTGTACGATCCTCCCCATCTCTTAAAATGGTTAAGAAATATTATGATTAGGTATAATTTGGAATGTTATTCTAAAATAATTAAATGGAAATATATATATGATTTATATATCATTGACTCAAAGCAAAAATTGCACACAATTCCAAAACTTTCAGAGAAACGTTAAGTTTGAAGGCTGAGATAAGATGATGAAATATGCTGCCCAATCCTAAGCCATTCAGTTGCAGCAGCTATTTGCTTGATGTCCTCAGTTTCTGCATTTCCTACTGAGGCAACATATGCAGCTGATTTCATATTGATGAGTTGTTTGATAGTTTCAATAGCAGTAGTTTGCATGCTAGAAAAGAAATATTAAGCGGTTTAACTAATAATTCTAGTCATCTTGAACTGTGGAAAGAAATGTTCGAGTGTATCAAAACATGGAGATTTGTCAATCCATTAGGGAAAAATATGCGTGTTCATTGCAAAAAGGGTTGGGAAGTCACTCGTTGTGCAGCTCTTCAGCTCTGAAGAGGAATATGCACAGGAATATGTATTGATGCGAAGGTTCAATCAAGATGCTTTAGGAAATACCTTTTATGTTTTCCGGGCAAAGAGGTAATGACAGTAATCCTGACTGTGTACAGTTAATTTCTATTCTTAAAGCAGTAGCAGTTACAAACTTATTTTGTGCTTCATTTGTTACTAACAGTGAAGAAGATGATAATAATGTGTTGGCATGTCTTCCAAATATACAAAGTAACCCCCACCCCCCTTTCTGACTGTTCCTAAACAAATTGTGGTAAAAATATTGAAATTCACTCAAAGTATGTAATAATTCCAAACGAATTAAGCAGCTCTGAAGAAAATGTCTTATTTTACATTACAGGTTATATAGTGACTAAGTCATTGATCAGAATTAACAATTGCAGTGATTGCAGCAGAATATAAATTGATAATGGCTGTAGACTGAATATACTGACTATTCTGTTACTGAACTTCAAGGAATATTCATCATCATCATCCTCAAGCAGCCATGGGCTATGGAGGTCCAACCAGACCATGCAATTTAGTTCTCCAAGCAAGTCTCTCCTGAGTACATCTGCTGCATCTGGCCATTGCACACCAATTCTAACAAGGTCCTGTTTGACACTGTCTGCCCACCACATCCTAGGTCTCCCCCTCTTTCTGAAACCTTTAGGCACACTGTTCATAACCCTATTCGCCAATCTATAATAATTCATACGGGCAACATGGCCAAACCAACGGAGTCTCTCTCTGCATAATATGCTGCTTAAAGAAGGTTGCCGACTCCTTTGCCTAACCTCATCATTAGTTACAAAGTTGAACCACCTAATGCCCAGGATACTGCGTATAAGCATCTACAATCAAAAGCATCTAGTTTCCTGTTATCTTGTTTACACAGCGTCCAAGTTTCACTACCATAACTAACCCTAGAAAGAACCAAACTATTATACAGTCTAATTTTAGTCTTTATGTGTATACACCTATTTCTCCACACACACCATAGATTCTTAAAAGTTCTGGCAGCAATCCCTATCCATCTGTTAATTTCATGCTGCACATCACCAGCATCTGTTACATAGCTCCCAAAATAATTAAGCTATGACAGATGTCTAACAGTGTTAAACCTTGAACAGGTGTCAAGGAATATTCAGATACTTTAAAAGCTCCGTCTAATGAACTTTATAACATTGTTCATAAGATGCCAGAAATAAATTTGGAGAATTTGTTTAAAAAAAGAACAAGTGCTAAAAATACTTAACGAAAAGCCAAATTCTGAGATTGATTTCTCCAGTCTAAACATTCATACTGAGCATAAGATTTATGTACCTCAGCTAGTTATTGATTTATATTGTAAAATATTTTTTTTCTCTTTTATCAGGTATAAAAAATGATTCCTTGAAAGCAAAAAAGTTTGTGTAATGAGACTGTAATTTTGGACACTACTTATATTTTATCACTTATTTTAATATAACCCATTTATGAGAAAATTATATATAAACTTTTTCTGTACAAATTTGTAATCATCCACTTGATTAGACAGCATTTTAGCCATTGCATCCTATATTGTAAAGCCTATATACCTGTGAAATAAGCCACAAAACCCCTTTATAATATCAGCAGTGAGAAGCAAGGAGTGAAAATATTGTGTCGGATAATTCAGAAAAGGTTAAGGAACTCTTCTTTGCTATTCGACTTAAAAGGTAAGATATATTCATAATTTGCCATCTGAGTTCAATGTTATTTGGCAGAAGACAATGATCATAATTATTTTTATAGCTTTTATTTCTCTGAAGAAATTCCCATTTATAAAATGATTTTCTAATGCCATGCAGGTTTTGTGGGAGAAGATCATGTAGATATATAGTCAATGAATTTATTATATATACATAGAATAAACCTAGCTGTTGGATTAAGCATGATCTTTGGTTATAGCATTATGTAATCTGGTATACGTAATTTATTTGAATTAGGAAGTTCTTTCTAACAACTTTTTCTAATTTCCAGCAGTGTGTATTATTTAAATTGATAAATATTTTGTCCTTTTTTAATGACTGCTCACTTCTAGGAAAGCATGATTATACTATTTTGTTTTAAAATATCTAATTTTTTTTTTTTGCAGTCTGGAAAATATGTAGGCTTGTCATTATTTAGTGTGTGCAAATTCTATGTAACTACTATTCAGCATACTTCTATTGGTTATATTATTGACTGATCTAGTTTATTCAGTATCTAATATTTTTCACCATTATCATAGCATTTTTCTCATTTTTAGGAAAGGGTATATATGTTTAACATAATGTAGGGCAACATGCAGTGATTTTATTTCAATAACATTCCTAACAAAGTTCTATTGCATGCAGTTGCTTCTTAATATCAAACTTTTAGATTAAGCATGTTTCCAATTTATATCCTCACTTCATGTACTGCATGTATTTTAATTTTTGCATTTAATAAGACTTTTCATTTCAAGGGCATCACTATTTAGTGAATGCAATATATACATACAATATAACTTGTTCTTAAGCATGTTCTCTGATTATGGGTTGGGTTGTTTTACCTCTGAGCGGCACTTTTTTGCACACCATGGGCTAAACGGCCAGGTCACATTCAACCCGAAGGCTCAGAGAAGGTTGGGGGAGGGGTCCCACTGGAAGCTGTTGGGAGACAGATGGTAGCCTCCCGTCAAGGCCATCCAGCGTGTTCTTTAACGTGCACAGGGTATGGCTCTCCCGCACACGGGGCCACAGCTTAACGTCCCATCCGACGGACGGCGGCTTTTCCAAGCCCATCGGTGTCCCCTACTGACCCTGGGCAGGGCGGGGAATTTTGCGGAGATCTCTGATTATGGCATTATGTTACCTGGTATATGCCATTTGAAATCCTAAACTAATAATTATCATTTGCCGACATGTATTATTTAAATTTATATTTTTTTCTCCCATTTTAATAGCACACACTGCTAGGAACGCAACTTTATACTTTTTTTAATACCTAATTTGGTTCCTAATCTTATTTTTTACATTCTGCTTAAAATATAGGCCTGCCATTATTTACTGTATGCAAACTGTATGAAACTACTTACCAGCATATTTTTTCCAGTGATATTATTGCCTGATCTAGTTTATTCACTACCTAGTTTTTTTCTTCATTATCATACCATTCTTCTCATTTCTAGGACAGAGTGCTATTAATTGAATAATATACAGGGTGAATCTGAAAAAGTGGGCAAAACTTTACAGGGTGGTAGAACGCAGCTATACGAGCAATATTTGTCATAGAATGTATGGTCGGAACGCAAGTGGTGAGAAGTTAAAAGGTAGCTTTCCACTGTCACATTTAAAGAATGAACACAAGAAGGAGAGGAGATACTCTGTGCCTCACTTGCATTCCCGTCCACCGCACCGTACACAAAGTGCATATCCGCCATTTCGTGGTTAGTATAACCAGCCATCCTCTTGGCAATTCACGGTAGAAATGCCATTGGGTGCGAGGACCGACCTTTTTATACCATTTCCAACGCCACCTAGCGGCTCGCCGTTTGCGTTCTACCCATATTTTCTATGACGAATATTGCTCGTATAGCTGCGTTCTACCACCCCGTAAAGTTTTTCCCACTTTTTCAGATTCACCCTGTATATGTGTGTTGAAATAAATCACTGCTATTGCTGATTTTTATATTTTTTTTTATATTTTCTGATGAATGTCTACTTACCTATGCAGTTAGTTTTACAAACATGATTTTATTAATTATATGCATTATTATTAATATTGCATTTAATAAGCCTTCTGTCCAATAGGAAAGTATATATATATGGGAGGGGGGAGGTATATTTTGCTGAAAATATAGGTATTTGTGCTTTTATATTGCACTGAATTTGTTTCTTGTACTTTACTCTTACAGGAAAGAACATATGTATGCCATTACTTCGTTAAGGTGTATATTGTTTATTACGCTGTTATTTTACGACAATATATTAAAATATCTGTAATCTTGAGACAAATGCAATAAGAATCGTAGGATAGGTAGTTTTGTAATGGATGGCAAAATCGCATGTAATTTTGATCTTCAATATTTCTGTGTCTGTATTGAACAATGCTCTAACGAAAAAGAAGCTTTTTTGATAATCGCATACCAATACTAAAATATAATCATTTTTGTCAAATTACATTTTGATATGAATGAAAAGAAAATAGTTTAATTTAGAACAAATGTATTTGATTTAATGTAAATGATTTTTCTGCATTTGTAAAG
Organism: Ryuthela nishihirai; assembly: GCA_038380435.1. NCBI lineage: Eukaryota > Metazoa > Arthropoda > Arachnida > Araneae > Heptathelidae > Ryuthela > Ryuthela nishihirai. Next base: position 5,411,867 of record JAWZYU010000038.1, read on the forward strand.
CTTTTAAAATGTGAATCGGTAGGTATTGGAACGTTATACAATTGTTTGGTTACAGGATTTGTATTATGATAGAATTTCAATGCACATTGGCTACAACTTGTAATATTAAATCAATATATGTATTTAACTTATTCTGAAAGTTACTTGATTTCAAATCCTGCTTACGGATTCGTAGTTTCCACAAAATTAAAACTTACTACAGTTGTTTGCAATTCAGTAGTTCGTTTATTAACTTAAACGAATGCAATTTAATGTCTTTTTTTTTTCTCTAAACAGAAAGAAGTGTTTCCGAGTGTGACATTTGCCATCTCTGATTTGCATCGTTACAATTCCTCATGAAACAAAAGAAGAGACATCGATGGGAAGGAAAAAGCTAATTAATATATATATACCATAATAATAAATATTATGCCATCTTTTTAATATCCTTACTAGATGAATTTTTAACTGCAAGGGTTCGAGTGTCACAAAAATTTGTTATGTAATTCCTCTACATTCATTGCAGCTATGTATGTGAAAGATCCTACACCTTAGGCCCCGTGTGCGGGAGAGCCATACCCTATGCACGTTAGAGAACACACTGGATGGCCTTAACGGGAGGCTAACAGCTGTTCCAGTGGGTCCCCTCTCCCAACCTTCTCTGAGCCTTCGGGGTCCACGTGACCTGGCCATTTAGCCCATGGTGTGCATAAAAGTGCCAATCAGAGGTAAAAGAACCTAACCCACACCTTAGGGTTAATTTCCTTTTGAAGACTGATAGTATAGCAAGTGATTTCGATGACTGGAACTTAATTTTTTAAGTTCATTTTATTTCACCGAAACGTTAGAAAGTGGAAAAAAATTTAATACGTTGCATGGAATAACAAAAAAAAAAATTTGTTTTATATTTCATTTTTTAACAAATTAAACTGTTATCGCAGGAACAGAATTTTTTTACTGCTTTGTCAGTTTACAGATATCCGACATACCTTTTTAAAAAATATTTTTTCCGTTGGATGGTTATTGATCAAATATTAGCATTCGTCCATTTTAAATAGTTCAGATAACACCTTCTAGAGGGGGGGGGGGGAGTTGAAAGATGAATATTGCAAACGATCCATTGATGCAGAAATTGAAATTTTTGCTCTGGAATGTAAAGATCAAGAGGTTGACATTGATCAGCAACCACTTTACCTACTAAACCCCAGTGGTGGTGGAAAAACGCTACTTTTTCTTTTTTTACCAGATAAAAGAAATTAATGTGAAGGATATTTTTACTATTTGCGTTTTCCAACTCTTCTTTCGGTTTCGCTGTTAGCTCAAGAAAAATTGAAAGATAGTCGGGAAAATAAAAACATTTCTTTCCAAACAAGAATCGTGTCCCAGCATCTTGGATCCCCAACAGGTACTTTCCCTTTATGACGTCATAGGCTATGATCCCTTATTAATATACTCACATCTTATCAAATGACCCTCATTGATCCCACTTATCAAAATTCCCGTATTAAAATTTCTATCCTCCCTTATCCGAAATCCCTCGATATATAACGGGGACCGTGAACAACCCATCAGAAAGCTCCCGTAAATTCGTTTTTTTTTTTTACAGAGGGTAAACAATATCTTCGGATCTGATCTGGTACTTTGTTCCCACCATTTTTTTTTAAGACATCGCGGCAGATCATAGGTAAAGGAAAAGTATTCTTTCCATATATATTTGTTAAGAATCTCCTCATTTTGCAAGTGTTTAGAGACATCCTATAAGTATTTGCGTCATTTTCCTGAACTTGTTAGTATCACAAATTCTATTTTCACACACACGTTTATACCCCCATTTATTATTTCATCATTTAAGTCCCACATAATAAATTATCTCTTGCTTCATTAACTCCGCTGATTTCCGCCATTTTAATCAAAAATATTTTTGCCTCGGAGGTAGGAATTCTTTTTTCCTAATCACAGCCATTTCGTTTCCAAGTGGCGGATGACTCCGTTGTCATCTTTCCTAACATTGGATAACTTATTTTCACCTTAATTTTAATTCCTTCCCTGAATCGTTGTCCCTTAAATTTCATTTCATGTCGCGATATTACATCAGACAATTCTGGCCAACTTTTTTGGATTTTAGGTCCTTTTGTACTGTTATTTTCTTAATTGAAAATACAGCCTTTGTCATCAGAATTTGTTAGGATCACGGTGGTGAAAAATTTCTCCTTTGGATTCCTAGAGATTTTTGACAAGTCTCCAGTATTTAAGGCTGTAAAAGGTACTGTTGAAATAGCCACTTACCTAAATATAAAATAATTATCCCCTTAGATGGCTATCATTGGGCGGTTGAGGAACGAAGGAATTACATCATTCACGTGTAGGGAATCCTCACCAATCGCAGATGGAAGTTATCCCTAAAGTAAATTCCGCACTTAATCTTTCTAAGTCAATCATCCTAATGAATAATGCATTTAGAAACTCCTACAGAGTTGAAGCCTTCTGGCAGCTGTAGCAGTCTCAATGGAGAATTGTTCTTCCTTCCCCAAAAGATAAAAGCAGTCGGAGAGAACCATTGCGATCCATTTTCGAGATTTTTCTCCCTGCCTCCCTTTCCTCAAATGAACTACTTCCTATGATCATCGGGGCGGGGGGGGGGGGGGGGGCTCGTAATTTGTAGTTCCCAGGTTCGAGTCCCAGCTGGGTCAGCGTTGAGATTTATCTCCGCATAAATTCCCCGGCCTGCCCACGGTCAGTAGGGGACACCGATGGGCTTGGAAAGGCCGCCGTCCGTTGGATGGGACGTTAAGCCGTGACCCCGTGTGCAGGAGAGCCATACCCTGTGCACATAAAAGAACACGCTGGATGGCCTTGACGGAAGGCTACCATCTGTCTCCAAACAGCTGTTCCAGTGGGTCCCCTCCCCCAAACATCTCTGAGCCTTCGGGGTCCATGTGACCTGGCCATTTAGCCCATGGTGTGCAAAAAAGTGCCGCTCAGAGGTAAAACAACCCAACCTATGACCATCGCTGAACGGCATCATGAACACAACATTGTCAAGACTTGCACACTACACTGTGCCATCGAAGATATCCCTAGTTAAAAAATTACTAGTCCAGAAATGCTTACAGACTACTCTCTTACATAATAGGAAAATAATCTATCGTACATGTTTAAAATTCCTCTTATCTTTTAAAATAATCCTATCTAATCACTGAACTGCATATCCACTCTCAAAATTTAACGACAAACATTACAATTCGTGAAAACGTGCAGCACACAAGATATGTACATCCATTCTAACTTAGCTGTGGGAGTAAAGGTCAAATTATGCCCTATTCCCGACACCGAGTACCTTTTTATCTTAGGGGTTAAGCGGAAGAATACCAACCCCCCTCACTAGGGATTGGGATTCGATCTTTTTCCACAGTAATGAGCCATTTCAAATATTTTTCGCAGAAGCTATCAGCCATTTAAAAGAAGAAAAAATATTAATGGTGAAAATTTTTTAGCTAGTACGTTATGAAAAATATTAGTTTTAAGTTACTCTTTATAGTGTTACCTGATCATATCTTTAAAAAATTTAGCCAAATCATACTCACTTGAAGATTTTGAAAGAAAATTAATATACTGTATTAAATTTCTTTAGGAACTATTTTGTTAATGTAGAAGATTTTAATTACTATCCAATAATCCATTATGGGTATCAATTTATGGTAATTGTATTTTCTTATTTTTTCTCGAAGCTAATCTTAATGGTTACGAATGTAGCATCTGCAAGAATCTGTTCTCATCAATAACTTTCCTCCAGCGACACAGAAGAAGTCATCGTCGCGAAGATCCTGGCAAACATTTCTGTTGTCCATTTTGCCCTTATTCTGCTAATGACGCATGTCACCTGAAGCGACACATGCTGGTCCACACTGGGGAGAAACCTTACCAATGTTCGTATTGTGGAAAGAGATTTGCACGTAAACAGACTTTTGTAACTCACGAATTGACTCACACAGGACAACGTCCATTTTCCTGCGATGTATGCAATAAGTCTTTCACACATGGGAGCGACCTTACCAGACACAGAAGACTCCATTTCCAAGAGAAACCTTACATATGTAGATATTGTAGCAAAGGATTCTATCAGAGTAGAGATTTAAGAAGTCACGAAGAATCGACACATAATAGGTATGAAAGGCTTCAGATATTATAGATTTGTGCCTATTTCTTTTTGCTACATTTAATGACACGTTGTCGTTCATTGCTTAGATGTTGTAGAACAATAAAAGAAATAAAAAATTTTCGAAGTCGTATTGATTCATTTAAAATAAAATGAATTTTTTTTTTTCATTTATAAAACTCGTGCAATTATAAATAAATGTAAAGGTGGGAGATCAAACAAAACTTTCGAAACGTGTTTCTCTTGTTCATAGTGATTACAACCAAGGAATTATTAAATATGTAGAACATTTTGTATTTTTAAAATATTTTATACATTGATTTCAAAACTGTTTTCAGTTTTTTGCTATATAAACATGTTTTTGCGATATAGTTACCGGGACACAATCAATTATAATTGAAATGTCAATTAACGGAAACCAATTTCGTTCATTAGTGTATCAATTACTACAAATGTTAATAAGAATATTAATACCGATAATTTATATGCAACCAGATTAATGAATGGTTTGCATCTTTTCTAGCATATCTTGAACTAATTTCATAAGTAGTTCTGTAACAATACGATTAAAAAGAAATAGCAAAGCCCGAAATTATGAACTTCCACTTATTTTTGAAGTCCTCTTTGAAACTTCATAATTTCTTCCGATAACATTAAAATATGAAGATTGTATAGACGAATTGATAATTTTAATGGTGTTATCTGATAACATCTTGATGCCACTTTCACGTTTTGACAAGGAGCGTTATCATTGCAAAAAATCTGGGGCGGGGTTGGCTCAGTCGGTAGCGCGCCAAGCTCGTAATCAGTAGTTCCTAGATTCGAGTCCCAGCTGGGTCAGCGTCAAGATTTATCTCCGCAAAATTCCCCGCCCAGTAGGGGACACCGATGGGCTTGGAAAGGCCGCCGTCCGTCGGATGGGACGTTAAACCGTGGCCCCGTGTGCGGGAGAGCCATACCCTGTGCACGTTAAAGAACACGCTGGATGGCCTTGACGGGAGGCTACCATATGTCTCCGAACAGCTGTTCCAGTGGGTCCCCTCCCCCAACCATCTCAGCCTTCGGGGTCCATGTGACCTGGCCATTTAGCCCATGGTGTGCAAAAAAGTGCCGCTCAGAGGTAAAACAACCCACGGACCCCGAAGGTTGGGGGAGGGGACCCACTGTAACAGCTGTTGGGAGACAGATGGTAGCCTCCCGTCAAGGCCATCCAGCGTGTTCTTTAACGTTGGGTTGTTTTACCTCTGAGCGGCACTTTTTTTTGCACACCATGGGCTAAATGGCCAGGTCACATGGACCCCGAAGGTTGGGGGAGGGGACCCACTGGAACAGCTGTTCGGAGACATGGTAGCCTCCCGTCAAGGCCATCCAGTGTGTTCTTTAACGTGCACAGGGTATAAGCTCTACTGCACACGGGTCGCGGCTTAACGTCCCATCCAATGGATGGTGGCCTTTCCAAGCCCATCGGTGTCTCCTACTGACCGTGGGCAGGCCGGGGAATTTATGCGGAGATAAATCTTAACGCTGACCCAGCTGGGACTTGAACCTGGGAACTACAGATTACGAGCCTGGTGCGCTACCGACTGAGCCCCCCGTAGCCCATGGCTGCTTGAGGATGATGATGTGTGAGAGCGTTTGCAGAAGGATACCTGTCCTTATCTTCGTCAGGATGAATAAGGTGGCCGAATACACAAACTCATATATTTCACATATATATACATTATTTATTTACACTTCAAACTATATACATACAGTGACTGCTCACCCAGTACAGTCACTGTCCAAACACAGGCTATAGTGAGCCTCAGCGGTCCCACCGCTAGATGGAGAACAAAGCTTAAGCGAGCTGAGCTACAGACAATCCGACTGACATCCCGCGCGCAAGTCCCAGTTTGAACAACCCCGCCAGATGAGGTCACGTGTCCTTCGGGGGACATTAGGGTGTCTCGGCCAATGGGGTATGGACACGGTTCCCAGTGCCACGTCGACTCTTGTCCTCAAGCTCCCAAACGCTCTGCCACCAAAATGGCGATTCTGACCCTTATTCCTTCTGTCCTATCTGCGAGTCCCTACATTGTCATAAATAAAATCTAAAATGGTTTGATGTTTAAATATTTTGGAATCAAAACTTTAATTTTTAAATGTTACTGCATAATTGAATACTATAAATCATATGAGAAGTACAATATTAGATTATTAATTTTTAGAGAAATTAATAACAAATCTATATTACATATTACAATTCCCACATCTTCCTATCCACAGGCAAGTTTGTAACTCTTATAACAGTTTTATTCTCTAACTATCAAATCAAAAATTTTAGTCTCGACACTATTTTATCAGTAAATAAACTGATTGATTACATCACTTACTTTTTTCATGGTTGTGAAAAAAATTATATTTGGTGCAGAAAATTTATAAAGACCGCAATTCATGCCCACTACCACTTCCTGTGCGTAGGGTTTCGTTTACTGAACAAAAATTAATACATTTTGCGTTACTTTTTTCTAAAATAGGTTTTGTTTACAAGTGTGACATTTGTCGGCAGATTTACATCATTTAAATTCTTTTCCAAGCACAAGAAGAAGCATCGAAGGAAAAGCAAAGTCTGGAGATATTCTTCGTTATATCCTTGTTCTACCAATATATCATTAAAAAAATGCGTCACCTGCTGAGTCACTCTCGAGATCGGTCCCACAAGTGTTGTCACTGTGGGAAGAGCCTCAATCAGAAATATAATCTCGTCACTCTCTTATCCATATAAGGCAACGACCATTTCCTTGTAATTTTTGTAACTGGTCTATCTGGACATAAACGAATCCACTTGTAAAATGTGAAAAAAAAAAAGTTACCGTATTTTAATGTGTATAAGGAACCCCTTTTTTGCCAAAAATTGGGTCTTCTTAAATAAAAGATTATATCTTAAAATAAAAATATCTTTGAAGAAATATCAGGGGGTTCCTTATACACGTTAAAACACGGTAAAAAAATTTTAAACTCTGAATTTTGTTTTCTTCATAATGCTTTTCAACAGCGCAGCTAATAGTTTAACATGTATAATTCATACTTTTGCAATAACTGGCTGTTTTTGAATAATAGGTAATCGTAGGTAAGCATCTGCAAGATGCTTACCTACGATTAAATGATAAAAGAAAATAAATATACTATTAAATGAAAAATAAATATACGTTAAATGATAAAAGAGGAAATATTGTCATTTGCTGGGTATGATCCGAACCGAGGATCTCCTGTTAACATGTTAAATGCTCTGAGATCTGAGCTACCGACCTGCGGATCCTCTGTTGGTGGATTTATGCATTATTATACCAAAGGAGTTAGTCCTTGGAAATGTATCTGATTGCAATGATAGACTCTAGTCTAATGTGATTCACGCATTGACTTTTATAGTCTAAGCTTCATAAAAGGCACGTTGGCTAAAAGAATACCATTACTGTTGGCGTTTCATGTGGCTGTTCCAATGCGTTTCTACCGTGATGCGACACGGAAAGGGTGTCCGTGTGATGATAGGATTCCCGATGAGGTCTCGCAGGCATTCTCACTTTTTACACGTGCTTTCGCCACCAAATTCACTCCAATGCAGTTGTCCACACGGCGAGGATAGTGACACATGACCAAACTTAGCTACGCCGAGCCGTTTTGCCCTGTTATCTCCCTCACTTAACAAGTGATTGGTTCGTAACTGCAGTAATTTGCATAACCCAAGTATCGACATATACCCATCAATTTGCATGGCTCTCCGACAAATACTTCCTGTTGTAGCAGGGGCGGGGGTGGCTCGTAATTTGTACATCCCAGGTTCGAGTCCCAACTGGGTCAGCGTTTGAGATTTATCTCCGCAAAAATTCCCCGCCCTGCCCACGGTCAGTAGGGGACACCGATGGGCTGGAAAGACCGCCATCTGTCGGATGGGACATTAAGCCGTGTGCGGGAGAGCCATACCCTGTGCACGTTAAAGAACACGCTGAATGTCCTTGACGGGAGGCTAACATCTGTCTCCCAATAGCTTGTTCCAGTGGGTTCCCTCCCCCAACCTACGTCCCCCTCACGTTTGGGCCATGAATTCAGGGACACCCTGTATATTTATGTAGAGGCCGGGAAAAAAATATATATAATATATATCAGTTTACCAATGATCGGTTATTCCTACTTCATCTACTTTTAACCACTCTAAGAATATACAATCCTTGGCGTAATGGATAAACGCGCTGGTAACGTGAGGGAGGCGGGATCGCGCCTAGTTGTGAAAAAATTGTATTTTTCAATATAGTACTTGTGTTAAACACTAGATGGCGATACAGGTAGCTGGCTTGGAATTACTTCGAGGTTTTACTTTGGATGAGTGATGACATCAGAAACCAAGATGGCTGACGTAGGATTTTTTAATAAAGGGAACGGCACTTTTGATAAGGGTTTAATGATTAATTAGTTATGAATATTAATTAGTTATGAATAATTAAATTATGAATATTAATAAGGGGGGTGTTACGAATATTGATCAGGAGAGAGTAATGGAGCATATATGGGTGACGTCATAGGGGGACTATAATGGAACCATACTACTTATGTATATTAGGTTGTCTCAAATAAATATTTTCATTACCGATAGGCATATTCTGGTAAATATCTTCTGTTTACAACAAAAGAGCTCTATTACTATAAGATATATTCTTTTTTCTCTATATATTTTCTGTTAGTGGTGATATAGGAACACATTTCATAAAGTGAAGGATTATAAATATTGGAAAGGAAATTTTGTAATGATTTTAAATGTTGAGATAGGATATAAAGTAAATAATTAACACATGTAATCAAAGGAGCATAATTCTGAATGTCTTGCAATTTAATGTGTTATTTTCTTCCGTTTTATTTATAGCGGAAATAACAAATAAGTGAAATTTTTGCTTTATTTCATAACATACGGCCTACATTAAGTACAAATATAGAGTATCCAATGAATGCTTTATATATAAAATCCATATTGGTAAGGTATCTGTTATATCTATGGTCCGCAAATTTTACAATATCGGTAATCTCAGAACCTGGGCTTATTAATTAAGGAATCAAAATAAAAAAATGAAACCTAATTTAGAGATGCTTTAGTGAAGGTTGCTCTTTAAATCCATATAAAACAGTAATAGTCACCTTTCTAAACAAGGAAGCTTATAGTTTCAATGGTCACTGTTTTGTTTCAGTATTGAGATATCAGTTGTCTGTCTGAAAACTACTCTGAAATTGATGATTTTTTTTATATTTTTCATTAGACTAAAATCACGTAAGAAGATAAATCCAAGGAGTAGAGGATACCACCCAACCACCATTTGGGAATGCTGTTAATATAATTGACCGGGGGAAAAATATTGATCTAATGAATTTTTCACTCATTTTTCAAGAATTATTGTAAAGATCGCTAAAACTAAAATTGACGAAATGAAAAAATTTATAGTATAATGGAAATCACTTATTCACTAACGATTGTCAGTGAGTAAGTGACTGACTGACTGATAGGGACATGGGGAGGAAAGCTCTGTCAGTTACGTATCAGTCTCGTAATCTCCAGTTCCATGTTCGAATCCAAGCTCGGCCAGCGTTTACATTTTTCACTGCAAAAGTGCCCATTTTCAGTAGGGGACACTGATGGGCTTGGAAAGGCCGCCGTCCGTAGGATCGGATGATAAGCCGTGGTCCCGTGTGAGGGAGAGCCATACCCTGTGCATAATAAAAGACCCGCTTAATGGCCTTGACTAGAGGCTACCATCTGTCTCTCAACAGCTATTCTAGTGGGTACCCTCAACCAACCTTCTCTGAGCCTTCAGAATTCTTGTAACCTGGACACTAACTTGAATCCTAGACTATCTTGATCTTTGTAACCTGAAACTAACTTGAAATATGCATGAAATATATTATAGTTTAATAATTTCTGTTTTCATTACTCTTACTAACATTCTCAAGGGGAAGGGAAATTGGCCATGCCTCACCACAGATTCGGCCTTGTATGGCCATTTTGTAAACAACGGATGCGAAAGAAAACAAATGAATCGCAGCTGAAACTATCGAAAATGATCGAAATTATCTAAATACGATAGACGCTTACATAACAAATTCCCTTTAAAGAATTATATAGCATTTAATTCCTAAGTTCTAATGCAAAAATGGGTTTTGTGATGAGATTTTAGATCTAATAGTAATGATTCTGCTTATTAATTCCTTTTTTTACATTTTTTTGGAAATTCCTTAGAGTGTTAGTTTGTTTTACCACTGAGAGGCACTTTTTTCACATAATAGGCTAAATAACCATTCAGCAATCTTGGGTAGGGCGGGTGTTCCCCCTGCCCAAGGTGAGATAGGGGACACTTTGGCGCATTGAATGTTAAGCTGTGGCTCTCGGTGAGGGAGAATCATACACTGTGCACTTAGAAAAAATGCAGGCTTTCATTGACAGGAGGCTTCCACGTGTATCCTAATAGCTGTACAGCGGGTCTGTCCGCTAACCTTCTCTGAACCTTCGGCGTCCTTGTGACTTGGTCATTTTGCCCATTTTTTTTTATGTTCATTTGTCCCATCCGTCGGGCACCTGCGATCTTCCTTTTATCAAATGCATCTCGGCCATGGGACCACTCGGCCATGGGACGGCTCGAAAAATAAATACCCCCTCAAGCAGCTGCTTGCCACAGAGGTCTGACAGGAGCCTGTCAGTTTATATGCCAGAGTAGAAGGTCTGAGGAGGATGGCAGGACCTCAGCAGAAAAACGACACATACATCCATGCCTTACCCGGGACTCGAACCCAGGTCCCTTAGATCATAGCCAAGCGCGCTAACCACTCGGCCATGGGACGGCTCGAAAAATAAATACCCCCTCAAGCAGCTGCTTGCCACAGAGGTCTGACAGGAGCCTGTCAGTTTATATGCCACAGTAGATCTGAGAGGATGGCAGGATCTCAGCAGAAAAACGACACATACATCCATGCCTTACCCGGGACTCGAACCCAGGTCCCTTAGATCAGTAGCCAAGCCCGCTAACCACTCGGCCATGGGACGGCTAGTACAACGCAAAAACCAATTTTCGTGTTTCCCTTAGCAGTCTCTACCTTGAAAGTTAGGGTTAAAATGCTAGATTAGGATTGCAGTGTGTTCTAGACATGATACGTGTTAGGAGATCATGGCTTGAACCTCCACGAAGATGACAGGAATCCTAGATGATAGCAGCAGTGAAAGCACACCACAGAGTAACAGGTGGAGAATGCTGTGAAATTTCATTAGTGCCAGAGGATGCGACGATTCCCTTACCCAACAATGCTGAGTGTTGACATTATCATTCAGTTGGAAGTGTGCCTCATCATTTCGTAAAATGCTCCATGGCCAATTGTTATCAACCTCCATCCTATCCAACATTAAGCCTTGAAAATACTAGTTTGTATCGGAACCAGTGCAACACAATTCGTAGGACTCTGAAAACAATCGATCACGCATGACTCAAGTCTGTTACATCCGCCCTGGCTCTAAGAGAACACTACTTTACTAGACATCTACGATGTGCTCAAAAACAGCAGATTTTCTCTGCAGTGGCATAACGATTATAACCGTTTCCTCAAGATCCTGGTGGGGCGGCGGCGGTGGTGGCTCAGTCGGTAGCGTGCCAGGCTCGTAATGTGTAGTTCCCAGGTTCGAGTCCCAGCTGGATCAGCGTTGAGATTTATCTCCGCAAAATTACCCTCCCTACCCACGGTCAGTAGGGGACACCGATGGGCTTGGAAATGCCGCCGTCCGTCGGATGGGACGTTAAGCCGTGGCCCCGTGTGCGGGAGAGCCATACCCTGTGCATGTTAAAGAACACGCTGGATGGCCTTGACGGGAGGCTACCATCTGTCTCCCAACAGCTGTTCCAGTGGGTCACCTCCCCCAACCTTCTCTGAGCCTTCGGGGTCCATGTGACCTGGCCATTTAGCCCATGGTGTGCAAAAAAGTGCCACTCAGAGGTAAAACAACCCAACCCAACTCAAGATCCTGCGTCGTGTTTCGTAACTGATTTTGGTCAAAGTCGTCTCAATCTCTTCAGTAGCGATATTCGGCTATATCATCCGTGTTTTCTGTTATTGTTTCGGTAATAGGGTTTAACCAATAATGCATCTTCAGTTCCGTTGTCTTCCTGTTCACTAATCTGGAAAGATTAGGAAAGTGAAAAAGATATTCTCTTTATTTCAAAAGAGTCAGATTTCACCATGGGCTAAATGGCCAGGTCACATGGACCCCGAAGGCTCAGAGAAGTTTGGGTAAGGGGACCCACTGGAACAGCTGTTGGGAGACAGATGGTAGGTCTTTAACGTGAAACAGGGTATGGCTCTCCCGCACACGGGGCCACGGCTTAACGTCCCATCCGACGAACGGAGGCCTTTCCAAGCCCATCGGTGTCCCCTACTGACCGTGGACAGGGCGGGGAATTTTGCGGAGATAAATCTCAACGCTGACCAAGCTGGGACTCTTAATCTTCAGGTATCTTGCCAGAGCTTCATAACAAGCATTAAAGAGAAAAGAGATTTTGGTAGAGATGTTAGCATTAAGATACTTGAGGAATAATGGAGAAACTTCATCAGGTTCTAGAGAAGATTTTGCAGGCGTATTTGTAATCGTTGCATTAACAAATGCAGGATCAAATACATCGGATAAAAAGTCATCAGAAGCTGAAATCGGAGGATACTGGAATTCGTCAGACAAAATCAAATGTATTAGACAATAGAAGAGCTTTTTCAACATCAGAAGTTGCATATGATCCTTTGGGAAATTTTAATGGCGGGTTCTTGATTGAACCTCGTAACCTGGATCTTGCACCTTCATAGAAGGAATTTGTATTCCGCTCATCGCATAACGTGTTAAGTCTGCTTGATTCCACTTCTTTCAACGAATTTGCTATACGCTTTAGAGGCTATGTGTGTAGCCTGTTTTGTTGGCACTACTAGGATCGTCGCGATATTTCTCCCATGCATTAAGTTTAATTCTTGCTTGTGTTTTGATAAGAGCTAGAAGGGTCGGATTCAGTCAGTATACAGCTACCTCTAATCAAAATGTAATGCATGTAAGGGTTAGGACTCTTAACCGCCACCCGCCAACAAATTGTTCACGAGCTGTTTTTAAAATGGTAAGAGATTGGACTCCAAAATCACAATACAGTTTCTCACACTACAACAACAAATAGAGAAAGAGTTGGGCTCATAATATTTCTTTTCCTCTCAAAAAGTGGATCCCTGAAAGTTCTATAGATTTCTTTTAGACAAAATGGGAAGGGATTTCTCTTAACGGTATGAGTTGGGTTGTGTTGGGTTGTTTTACCTCTGAGCGGCACTTTTTTGCACACCATGGGTTAAATGGTCAGGTCACATGGACCCCGAAGGCTCAGAGAAGGTTGGGGGAGGGGACCCACTGGAACAGCTGTTGGGAGACAGATGGTAGCCTCCCGTCAAGGCCATCCAGCGTGTTCTTTAACGTGCACAGGGCATGGCTCTCCCGCACACGGGGCCAAGCCTAAAATATTGAAAAAAGTGAAAAACATACAGACTTGGGCATCATCCTAACTCCAAATTCATCCTTTTCTCAACACTGAAATTTCATTGCACGTGATTTTAAAATGCTACAGCAAGTGTAACATAAACACCCTTGTAAAAGCATTCATCATAAACGTTCGTCCCATTCTAGAATACGCATCTCCGGTATGGTTCTATTACCGTGTATGTGATATTGAAACTGCTGAAAAAGTCTAGAGATCTTTAACAAAAAAAGCCATTGGGCTTTCGCAACAAATCTTATGAACAGAGATTAAACGAACTATCATTGCACTCTGTGGAATGGAGACGACTTGAATATGATTTGACTGTATGCTTCCAAATCAGCCATGGACTCTTCTACTTTAATCCCGAACAAACTTTCTTTCGCATAGTCAACAGCAGGACTCGACAATATTCGCTGTATATTGACATACCATTCGCAAGAAGAGATTGCAGATCCCACTTCTTTGTTTGTAGAGTAGGAAGGGTATAGAATGATCGTCCAGAGGACGTAGTCATCTCTCATTCCATAGCCATTTTTAAAAAGCATTTACGAAGCATGGACTTATGTGGGGCGGGGGTGGCTCAGTCGGTAGCGCGCCAGGCTCGTAAGCTGTAGTTCCCAGGTTCGAGTGTCAGCGTTAAGATTTATCTCCGCAAAATTCCCCTCCCTGCACACGGTAAGTAGGGGACACCGATGGGCTTGGAAAGGCCGCCACCCGTCGGATGGGACGTTAAGCCGTGGCCCCGTGTGCGGGAGAGCCATACCCTGTGCACGTTAAAGAACACGCTGGATGGCCTTGACGGGAGGCTACTATCTGTCTCCCAACAGCTGTTCCAGTGGGTACCCTCCCCCAACCTTCTCTGAGCCTTCGGGGTCCCTGTGACCTGGCCATTTAGCCCATGGTGTGCAAAAAAGGCCGCTCAGAGGTAAAACAACCCAAAGTTTTTTTTTTTTAATTACACCAAATGGAGTCAGTGTTAGTAGTATTTACCTTCAATTTATTACTATTAAATGAATTAAATTAATTAACTCATTTTATCCAGTATGCAATCGATTTCGAATCCATAAAACCAAAAGTAGCGGGTTGAGACTTCTTCCGATACATTCAACGTGTAATTCTTTCCGAATGTTATCGGAAAACAATAGTTTGAGATCTGTGGCTATATCATTAGAACATAAGTTATAAAACTTAAACTTTTAGCGGGTTCGACCCAGTTGCTAGGCTACGTAACGAGCTCCATACCTTGCATCATTCAATTAAAAGGACCAATTCCTTTGGTATAACGCTTCGTTGGCGAAAAAAAAACGAACGCTTCGGAAACATTCGATATTAAGTCATTTTATCCAGTATGCAATCAATTCCCCTCCCGGCTCATGGTCAGTAGGGGACACCGATCGACTTGGAAAGGCCGCCGTCCGTCGGATGGGACGTTCAGCCGTGGTCTCATATACAGCAGAGTCATACACTCTGTACGTTAAAGAACATGCTGGATGGCCTTGACGGGAGACTGCCATCTGTATCCCAACAGCTGTTCCAGTAGGCCCCCTTCCCCAACCTTCTCTGAGACTTCGGGGTCCATGTGACCTAGCCATTTAGACCATGGTGTGCAAAAAAGTGCCGCTCAGAGGTAAAACAACCCAATCAAAATCCAGTATGCAATCGGTTTCGAATCCATAAAAAAAAGCAACACGTCCAGACCTTTTCTGATACATTCAACGACTAATTCTTCCCAAATGTAATCGTAACTCGATTACATAGATCTGTGGCTCGATTAGAACACATGTTATAAAACTGCAACATTTAGTGTATTCGATCCAGTTGCTCGGCTACGTAACTGCTTCATTACCTTCTGTGATTGAATTAACGGAACGAATTCCGGTGGTATAACGCTATGTTGGCGAAAAAAGTCGAACGTTTCGTAAATATTTGATAGGTTGGGTTGGGTTGTTTTACCTCTGAGCGGCACTTTTTTGCACACCATGGGCTAAATGGTCAGGTCACATGGACCCCAAAGGTTCAGAGAAGGTTGGGGGAGGGAACCCACTGGAACAGCTGTTGGGAGACAGATGGTAGCCTCCCGTCAAGGCCATCCAGCGTCTTCTTTAACGTGCACAGGGTATGGCTCTCCCGCACACGGGGCCACAGGCTTAACGTTCCATCCGACGGACGGCGGCCTTTCCAAGCCCATCGGTGTCCCCTACTGACCGTGGGCAGGGCGGGGAATTTTTCGGAGATAAATCTCAACGCTGATCCAGCTGGGACTCGAACTTGGGAACTACAGATTACGAGCCTGGCGCGCTACCGGCTGAGCCACCCCCGCCCCTCAACATTAGATATTAAGTAATTTTATCCAGTATGCAATTGGTTTCGAACCCATAAAACAAAAAGTAACGGGTCGAGACCTCTTCCAATACATTCAACATGTAATCCTTCCCGAATATAATCGGAAAACATTAGTTTCAGATATGTGGCTCCATGGTTCGATTAGAACATATGTTATAAAACTGCAAATTTTATCGGGTAACGACCCAGTTGCCGGCTATGCAATACCCTGCGTGACTGAATTAACAGAACAAATTCCGGTAGTGTAACGCTATGTTGGTGAAAAAGAAACGAACGCTTCGGAAACATTACATATTAAATCATTTTATCCAGTATGCAATCGGTTACCATAAAATAAAAAGTAACGGGTCGAGACCTCTTCCGATACATTCAACGCGTAATTCTACCCGAATGTAATCGGAAAACATTAGTTTGAGATCTGTGGTTCGATTAGAACACGAGTTATAAAACTACAACTTGTAGTAGGTTCGACCCAGTTTCTCGGCTACGTAAAGGGTTCGAAACCTTGGGTGATTGAATTAACGGAACGAATTCCGGTGGTATAACGCTATGTTGGCGAAAAATAGTCGAATATTTCGCAAACATTAGATATTAAGTTAAGAAATTTAAAGCTATTTTTAAGTATCTCACCTTAACCTGTCCATCTGGTCTCTTGCAAGCCTAGAATATATAGGTTTTAACGCTGGAATTCTTGCGTGAGGACATCAAAAGAATAATCTCAACGTAACGTCTTCATGTTCCATGTACCTGCAGAGAGAAAATGACTAGTAAGATTTTTTGAAGTAACTAGCTTTATTCAGAAGCGTAGGGCCAACAATATCAAACAGCCCCTGAGTCAGCCCCTCGCAGTCATGGGGCAAAGACCTGTTCCTCCACCGCTACCGGCTGAAGTGATCCATGTTGGTAGGAACTTCAAAAACCACTGTTTTTAAGTGGACCTTTTCAAGAGCCGTAAGACCTGACAGACACATTACCCCAGTTTAGGATTAGCGATACCCAACTAGCTAAGTGAGGGTTCAGGGAGCTGCGATGGCCTATGATCAGGATCATCCACCAGCTGATATAAGGTATCCCGTGCCTCTGTTCACTTTGGTCTGGCAACACACAAGCAAACAGAAAACACAGCGCAAATTCTCCCTCAACAGATGCCCACCACTGCAATAAGTCCAGAATCCATCATCAAGTTCAAAGCCATAAACCAGTCCAGTCTCGTAGGCATAAATGGTCATCACCGGGCCCCTGCAAAGTTGACCACTCCTCAACAGAGCAGAAAAAAGAAAAAAGTGGCCATAGATGACCAGATCAGTAGGCCACACTGGTCTGGCAGCCCTTCACTTCTATTTCCTTCGAAAAGAGAATATCAATTTTGAAACGTATTAACGGCATGCCCCAAGGGAAGGCGGGGTCGGACATTATGTGCTAGACTATGCATCATCACTGGGGATTGGTATATAGCTATCCTTCCAGTTTATGCCTAGCTAACATTTACAGACCAGAAGCAATAGTGGAGAAATTTGCAATGCAGTCCAATTTGTGATCCGAACCTGGTAGCATCAGAATCACATAGGGAGGATACTTTAAGTTGCTGTAGTGATGATAATCCAACATTCGGTACAGAAAACGTCAAAATATCGTTGACTAAAATCCGTGTTTCTTAATCCTTGGACGTATCAGTAAGATACATCCGCGATATATTCTTCAGAAGAAAGAACCAGAGAATATTTAACTGAACGAAAGATAAATAATTCTATTAAAATAACATATATATATATTTGGTGGTAGTTTAACTCTGAAAATTCCAACTAATGGATAATTCAGAAACGGAACAGTAATACAGGTAACCCTCATTTAATGCGGAAGATTAGTTCCGGGAAGACTATCGTTAATCGAATCTCCGTGTAAAACGAGGTGATTTTTTATTTGTTTTTATTTTTGCCTATCTTATTGATCTTTTTTCCTTTTCTGGGTTTTGTAAATAGATGTTTTATTTCAACAAAAATAATTATAATTCACAATATTCATTGAAAGATTACATAAATGCATAATTATGTATATAAATATGTACACATATGTGATCCGTTAATAAATTTCACAATGTATTTCTTAATAAGGAACGAAACTATCTGGTTTGCATTGCTTGGCTCTGTTTTGTGCGTAATATTTGTAGTACAACATTAATTGGTCACAACATTTAGAGACCAGATGCATTAGTGAAGAAAATTTGCAATGCAGGCCAATTTGTGATCCGAACCTGGTAACATCAGAATCACATAGGGAGGATAGTATCAGTAGCTGTAGTAATGATAATCCAACATTCGGTACTGAAAGCGTGAAAATATCGTTGATGAAATTTCGTTTTTCTTAAACCTTGGGCGTATCATTAAGATACATCCGTGATATACAGTCTTCTGCCGCCAGCGATAATGGTGTGGTGATTGAACGAAAGGCAAACAATTCTATTAAATTAATACATATATTTTGTGGTAGTTTAACTCTGAAAATACCAATTAATCAATAATTCAGAAACGGAACAGTTATACAGGTAACTCTCATTTAATGCGGGAGATGAGTTCCGGGAAGATCATCGTTAAACGAAATTCCGCGTAAAACGAGGGTTTTTTTTATTTGTTGGCATTTTCGCCTATTTTATTGATCTTTTTCCTTTTCTTGATTTCGTAATAGATGTTTTATTTCAACAAAAATAATTAAAATTCTCAATATTTATTTAATGATTACATATATGCATAATTATGTATATAAATATGTGATCGATTAATTAATTTTACAGTTTATTTCTTAATAAGAAACGAAACTAGATGGTTTGCATTGCTTGCCTCTGTTTCGTGCTTAATGTTTATTTGTAACATTCCATTAACTGGTCACAACATCGTCTTATGGCATCCTGTCACGAAATATCAATATCATGATCCTTCAACAAATCATGCGTTTTTTGTGTAGTGAAATCTAAATATTTAAACGCCAACACTATTTCCGGTTCAGATTCTTGTTGTTCTTCAAAAGCAGCGTTGCATTCTAAAATCCTGAAGTTCATCGTTAGTGAGTGGCTCACTGTGGAGTTTAATAACTTCGCCCATCTGTCAAAGTTACGCTTTCGTATCCTGCTCCAGTTTGATATTTCGCAGGCGTTAATTAAAAATTCCAACTGAAATTCTTGTAAATAGAGTATTTAGAGGGATATATTCAAGCACGATTTATCTGAATTGTGCAGTAGTGATTTGGAGAACTAAATTGCACTGTGTCGTTGGACCTCCGTAGCCCATGTCTGCTTGATGATGATCGTGTTGTTGTTGTTGATGGTGATGATGATTAATAAACTAAAAACATTGCAGCACCCTAGTAAGTACGAATTAAAGTTCCATTTAGGAATATGCGAAGTAATTTTCAGTAAAATGAACAAAGAAATGAAAGGAAAGAGAGGAAGTGTGTGAAGTGCCATAAAACGAGTGGTGAAAAAGGGCGATAAATATGTGCCACGGATAATGCAACTTATAATATTATTGCTTCTGGCAGTAGTATGATTAAAATGTATACAACGTGAGAAGTATCCATTTCAGTTCGTTACAGGAGCTGTTGTCTCCTTTTAGAATGCCAGTAACCAGTACAGAACATACACATATATTATACACTAAGATCATACAGAACAAAATCATACACATATATTATACACTGATACACTGAGATGTCAATTTGTTAGGTACACCACCAGTCAAACATATAAGGTTAATTCCAACCCGTAATAAACCACGTGACTGCGGTGATATAATTCAGGCAGACCAGCTTTTAGAGCATCATTTAGAGTTGGTCTGAATTTTTGGAGGCAGGAAGGTGCCATTCAGTGGTGAGCGCGTTGCTAGTGCAACAGGGAGCTGAGGGCAAGCCCTTTCAATTTTAAGAACCGACAACTTCCCTCAGCAGACAATACTGGAGACCTTCATCCAGTTGGGATGATATCATCTCTCACCGCAATGCAAATTCCCAGCCAGCCAAGCTTGTGAGAGGGCTATCCAGAATCGCCGTCATTATTGGAGCTGACGCTAGATAGCCATCCTCTCTGACACTTGTGTTACCTCAGAATTCCCCTCACCGCAATGCAAATTCCCAGCCAGCCAAGCTTTTGAGAGGGCTATCCAGAATCGCCGTCATTATTGGAACTGCCGCTAGATAGCATCCTCTCTGACACTTGTGTTACCTCAGAATTCCCCTCACCGCAATGCAAATTCCCAGCCAGCCAAGCTTGTGAGAGGGCTATCCAGAATCGCCATCATTACTGGGGCTGCCACTAGATAGACATCCTCTCTGACACTTGTGTTACCTCAGAATTCCTGTCACCGCAATGCAAATTCCCAGCCAGCCAAGCTTGTGAGAGGGCTATCCAGAATCGCCGTCATTATTGGAGCTGCCGCTAGATAGCCATCCTCTCTGACACTTGTGTTACCTCAGAATTCCCTTCACCGCAATGCAAATTCCCAGTCAGCCAAGCATGTGAGAGGGCTATCCAGAATCGCCGTCATTATTGGAGCTGCCGCTAGATAGCCATCCTCTCTGACACTTGTGTTACCTCAGAATTCCCCTCACCTAATCTTTTTTTCCCTGTATGTGTGAGCTTCGGCAACCAAATAGATAGCATACCCAATAAAGGAAGTGGGATAGCTTCTAGGAATCTCCATCTCTATCTGTACAAGTGGATAAATTTCCACTTCTCTTATTCCGTATGTTAAATTTATAAAACGACTAAAGCGAAATTCGTATTTTGTCGTTTCTTAAAGTTAAATCAGTTTGAAGCTCGATAATTTAGTGCCTTAGACCCCCAAAAGAACCTGTTAGCCAGAGTCTAGTGAACTATCCACTGTCGTATTGAACAACCCTGAGAACTATTCAGCATTTTCACACCCCCCCCCCTTCAGCTGCACGTGGACAGTGTTTTAAAGTGCACGTTAGTGTTCAAGTAAACCCCGATTCGTTGGGAGTGAGCAACCCTGCCGAAAGTGATATTGTTGGTGAGGGCCCATTTTGAAATCTCCAATATCTTGCTCACCACTTTCAAGTGGTGAATTAATGTAATATTGTAAAAATAACAGTTTGGTTAGTAGTTTAGTATTAAGAGAAGACATCTTACAAGTCAGCTAGAGATATTTTCAGCTTAGTGAGTAGTTGCTTTATGTGCATTTATTTTAGAGTGTTTTCTATTAACAATACCAGTTATTAGCAGGAGTGTATTTTTATGTTTTCTTTTCGTCTGTAACATATAATCAATCAAAAATTAGGGTGATAACAAATTTGACCATATTCAGTGTTCAATTAATACCAGTATTCAGGGGTTTAGCCTCTTTGTTTAGAAGGATTAATAAATTCAGTTGTATTATGTTTAAATCCATTGCCAAACTTGCTCAGTAATTCTAAAGCATATTCCATTTACTTATCCAGTGAAAGAGTGTTTGCAGAGATAAGTGGCTCTACCTAAAAGTAGGGTTGGAGAGGCCTTTATTTTCAAACTGCATTGCCACTTAACCGTTTCAGCCTCAGAAGCTCTGATGTTTGCAAGAGGAGGAGAGACTTGAGGGAAAAGATTAATTAGACTGGTGTCTCAATCATTTCTGAGAGACTGTCATATAATCCGCTTTTGCTACTCTCACCACTTAGCTGGTTGGGTTGGGATGTTTTACCTCTGAGCGGCACTTTTTTGCACACCATAGGCTAAATGGCCAGGTCACATGGACCCCGTAGGCTCAGAGAAGGTTGGGGGAGGGGACCCACTGGAACAGCTGTTGGGAGACAGATGGTAGCCTCCCGTCAAGGCCATCCAGCGTGTTCTTTAACGTGCACAGGGTATGGCTCTCCCGCACACGGGGCCACGGCTTAACGTCCCATCCGACGGACGGCGGCCTTTCAAGCCCATCGGTTTCCCCTACTGACCGTGGGCAGGGCGGGGAATTTTGCGGATATAAATCTCAACGCTGATCCAGCTGGGACTCGAACCTGGGAACTGCAGATTACGAGCCTGGCGCGCTACCGACTGAGCCCCCCACGCCCCCCCCAGTTAGCTGGTATGCTCGTGGCTAACTGGCTGTCCTTCAATTAGAAATTAGTATTTCAATCGTATAATATTTAGTACATAGCCTTAGTATCACTCTTCATTAAATTATTTTATTTTATAATTGGTGTCCAGGTTTACTTGTGGGATATAATTGCAGGCGGAATTTTCAGCAGGTCCTATAAGGTAACCATAAATTATTAAAGCTCCATATGAAAAAAGCAGAATACAAAACCATCGTCAATCGCATTCCGGCCAAAAGAACGTCAGTATCCTAACCTATGGGATGTACACGGCAATAGCATGAAACTTCCTCAAATGATCTTTTATGAAGTCTAGGAAGGAAACAGATAATTATGTTTTATCGGAGAGTTTCTATAAAATTGTGAAGGAGCAGTTGAAGCTGAAGATATTTGCAACCATTTAGTAGGATATTAGTTATTAGATTACAAGGGGTTGAAAACAGGGCTCTTTTACACATTAAAAAATGTGTCAGACTCCATTATGAGAATGGAAAGCTATATTCTGCCACACAGACACCATTTCTTTTATTTCTGTGATTGGATTCCTCTTAGCGTAGAAACAACGACAGCTGCTATTTTGTTTTTCCAACCTCGTGATCACAAAGAAAAATATCCCCATTTCAAACCCACTATTGCATTCACGCCTCAGCTTCATATAGCGATGTGGGGACAATTGCATGTGGATTTGTCTCCATTTGAAACACGAAACTGCTTGCATTAAATGAGAGTGAAGTGGAGCTCATCTCTTCCAAAGAATGTCATCAGGCCATACCATCGCGCTTAGAACTGTGGCTTCAAGGGAACACGTTTCTCCCTCTCTGAATAGAGTGTGCTTGCTGAAATCTGCGCTGGAACATTCGAAAGGGGTTTCTGGAACCATTAGGTTAAGGTGACGACTCTCATAATAAGCACTTTCGACTCTTCTTGCCTTTCCCTGAGACTTCTCCATTATATCCTGGTGTATTTCTGTTACAGTAGAGATTGAACTAATGGTCTGCCTGTCCGTGTTCTGTCACAGGTGCAACCTCATTCCTAATCAAATCTTGACGTGTGAATGGTTCGCTACGAACCACATACTGATGACAAATCACTTTCAAGGCAGAGTAAGCATTGCTGCAGTGGGTACAGTACAGCTTCATTAATTCAATTATCTACTTGATTGTCAAGTATGAGGAACCGGATCATATATTTTTCTGACATCTCTTGCCACATAGACATGTCAAAAAAGATGTTCATAGTACCCTCGGGTTCACTGTAAAAAATAAAAAATAAATACCCCCTCAAGCAGCTGCTTGCCACAGAGGTCGGACAGGAGCCTGTCAGTTTATATGCCATAGTAGAAGGTCTGAGAGGATGGCAGGACCTCAGCAGAAAAACGACACATACATCCATGCCTTACCCGGGGCTCGAACCCAGGTCCCTTAGATCAGTGGTGAAGCGCACTAACCACTTGGCCATGGGACGGCTTGGGTTCACTGTTAGGATCTTTCAATCCTTATTCATTTGCGGTAAATTTTCTTTGCAAGTTTAATTCTTTCTTACTTTCCTACACTGAGATTTTCAGTAGCAAAGTTTCTATGTTACGACCCTATATATTATACATAGGTATAACTACAACATGCTGGTTGAATTCAGAAATTTTACTAGAGTTTCTCTGAAAGAACAAACAAAAAATATTCTAAATTGAATGCAGTTTACAACAATTTGAAATTATGTATTTCTAACTATTTGCTGCAGTACGGACGTCCCTTGCCTAAATGTTCTATCAGAGTTATGGTGCTGCCTCCAACAACATATAATAACTTGCACTACAGCATTACATTAGTGATTCCCAATGATTTTTGTTCCGTGAACTTCTTTAAACCAAAAAAAATAATGTTACGCTCTTCCAGGGATAAAGAAAAGCTCCAAATTAAAATTTACATTATAAAATTTTCTACCTATAATTAGGAAACCTCTAAAATTTCGAGTCGAAATATAAAACCTCTAATTATAAAACAAAAATAGAACTCTAATTATAAAATAATTTATTTGCAACACATCATTTTAAATTTCTTTATTTCAAAATTTTCTAGAAACTGTTATTATTAAAGACCGTCTGAGAAGACGGTTTTTTTAATTTGTGAATTTAAAGATTTGGGTATACGAAACTTGCCTCAGTGATAAAGGGGACATCTTTGGTATTGGAAATAGATAGAGAATATATAACATTGGAAATAGATAGGAAATAGATAGAGATAGACATTTATTCCCATTCTATAAACAAGTTATACATTTCATATAAAGCATTTTGTATAATATATTTTCTAAAATTATACATTCTACTTAAGGAATATTGAAAACATCCACAGGAATTCAAGTAACTCGCATGTGGATTTATACAATTTGGTAAAAGATTTTTGAAAAGGCAACACATTTAATACAAAATCTATAGATGTGATATTATTTGTATTCATTTAGTTATATAATATATTCTATTTCCAAAACAGTGAAATTCAGAAATTCAAAAATACAAGACACAAACCTACCATATGGATATTAACATTTTAATTAACATTTCATTAATTATTTTAATTATTAACATAATGGATATTAACATTTTAAAAGAGGTTTTTCGACATCACTAATTCAAAAATCCAAATTTTCAATTTCCGTTTAAAACAGAGATAGTTTGTTTCATCTTTAAGATTTCCTGGCAAAGTATTAAATATTTTTGGCGATAAATATAAATATATATAATGTTTTTACACAATATATTTTTTAGAAAGTGGTAAGATTTACAAGTTTAGCAATTCTTGTATTTTAATTTATTTGCTTACTATTACTTTCAATCTAGTGCTTTTTAAAATATACATATAGTGAGTGATATTGTATATGCGTAATTTTCTTAAAAGCAATATATGCAATTCACTATAAAAGTGTCTAATGCTATCATAACTGTTTTTCCTCAAAATGTATCTAATTATTCTGCGTTTCTATTAATGATTTAATATTTCTGTGATATACTCCACCCCAAGAAATTGGTCCATATGATAAATCAGATTTAATTCATGGATTATAAATAGGGTTTAAAAGTGTATTATTTACGAAATTTCGGATATAAAATTGCGGTGTTATTATATTAAAATCATTTATTAAAGAATCAATGTGTTTCTTCCAAGTTGATTTACTATCCATATATACTCCTATGTATTTATAGCACTCAACACTTTCTAGTGGCTTGCATGAATATCCATAATCGATGCATTTAAGTCTATGTTACAATAAATTCTTTTTCAAGTTATCTCCTTGATTTAGTCTCAATCGGAAATATACATCTTTCGTTTTCTCTACATTTAGAAACAACTTATTTTTCATAAACCAATTTCTAATATTCCATAACTCTTCATTTATTTTTTCAATCAAAATATTTTCAATAATTGCTGTATATATCAGGGCAGAATCATCAGCAAATGCAGTTAATTCCCCTTTTGGTTCCAGGTTACAAAGATCATTTGTAAAAATAATAAATAATATCGAACCTAATACAGGCTCTTGTGGAAAAACCATATTTAATTTTTCTTTTCATTACTGTAATTATTCCCTATTTTAACGTTTTAAGTTCTAATTTTTAAATAAGTCTGAAACCATAATAAAACTGTCCCTCGAAATGCTCTGTCAAGGTTTATATAATAATGTCATGTCAAATTGAGTCAAATGCTTACTTTATGTTCAAAAATATTACTGCTGTTTTTAAATTTTTATTTATTGCATTGCATACTGAAGATGTTAATTTTAATATAGCATGTGTCGTTTTTCTGCTGAGGTCCTGCCATCCTCTCAGATCTTCTACTATGGCATATAAACTGACAGGCTCCTGTCAGACCTCTG
This sequence comes from Ryuthela nishihirai, assembly GCA_038380435.1. Classification (NCBI taxonomy): domain Eukaryota; kingdom Metazoa; phylum Arthropoda; class Arachnida; order Araneae; family Heptathelidae; genus Ryuthela; species Ryuthela nishihirai. The sequence continues at coordinate 5,437,850 of JAWZYU010000038.1, forward strand.
TGGCAAGCAGCTGCTTGAGGGGGTATTTATTATTTATTTTTATACTCTGCTCCAGTGTATTTACTAAATCCAAACTAATTTGTAGAAGAAAAATATTTATGTCTAGAAAATTTGATAATCTAATCTTAATTAGATATTTTTAATATTTTTGAAAACACTGATAATATTCTATTGGCTTCCAAAATATTCATGTCTAATACTATTATTACCTCTTAAGTCAATATTAATATCTCCTAATAATATAGCATTATTATATTGATGTTTATCATATTCGTAAACAGGTACTATAGTTGAATTTTTAAGAATTGTTGGAAAATATCCATAATAAAAAGATAAATTATAGAGATAACATAAAATAGCTAAAATATATTTTTTATTTCTTTAATTATCTCCACAGATATGCAATCTGCTGGCATCGCCTTTCTTATTTGCAAAGAAAAAATTATTTCATTAATTTCATATTCTGTTAAGTAATCTATGAAAATCGAATTCATTGATACGGATATCTTATCCTTTCTTTGTTCAGTGGCTTCTGGAATTTTGATTTCAAATTTTCCAATTATTTCTGTAAAACAATTACTAAACTTTTCAGCTTTTGGAATCGGATTATCATTTAAAGGAATACATAGCATTATTTTACCTCTATTTCTATTGGAATCATTTGCATATGTTGCTTCCTTCCAGCTAATTTATTTATTATATTCCAGTGCTACTTTCCACAGCAATATTGGTCTAATAATCTTTTGGTGTAATAATTTGCCTTTGTGTTTCTCTGATTAATTTCAACAGTAAATTTCGATACTTTTTAAAATAATTATTTAAATCAGTATTAAATGGCTGAATTTTCCACAATTTGTATAAATTATTTCGCTTTTTAATAGAGTGTATAAGTCTATCCATCATCCAAGATGTCAATTTATTTTCTTTCCGTTTTAATTGTATAGTGTATTTTGATTTTTCAATTAATATTTGTAATTGTAATAAAAACGTTTCAGAAGATTTATTGATATCTTTTACTATTTCAACCTTATTGCAATCTTTGTCTTTCAACAATTCTTTTAGTTTTGTAATATTTATCTTACGTACTTCTTTTCAAATTTCTATACTTTCGTTTATTTTAGACTGAATGTTTAAACCAATGAGATAATGATTAGTAATATGTAGCTTAATGATATAAGTATTTACATTATTTACAGCGATACTTCTTATAAACACCTGATCAAGACATATCTTTGATTCCTCCTTAGTATTATCATGACACTACTTAAAAACCATTAGACAGAATTACTCTAATATATTCATGTCTAATACTAACATCACCTCTTAAGTCAATATTAATATCTCCTAATAATATTACATTATTATTATTTACCGTTTCTAATTTATTTTCCAGTTCATTAATAAAAGTATGCTTAGTGGCTTTGTAAACAAGGATAAGGGAGGAGCTGCTGCTGCAGTTTGGATCCCAGATCAGAATATTCACTTAGCAGTTAGACTACCAGACAGAACAGAAGTTTTCACAACTGAATTAGTAGCCATAGAAATGGCCCTTAAGTGGGCTACTATTCTGTCCTGTGACAAAGTTGTTATTCTGTCTGATTTTCGATCAGTTATTCAGTTTTTACAAGGAGATCCGGGAAGATCTAGCAACAATGAGCATTTTTGCAACATTTTGATGGCGAATAAAATGATGAAAAATGGTATTGAGTTAAATGTGCAGTGGCTTCCCAGCCACGTCGGCGTTATAGGAAATGAAATTGTTCACAAAATTGCTAAGAAAGCGTTATTACGTGAAAACTGGCTCAATATTCCAAGAGATTTCAATTATTATAAAAGCAAAAATAAGCAAATTTTAAAACGAAATTTTCTGCATTATTTTAAAGTTCATTCTTCCTCACATCTGAGTCATAGGAGTTTGATTGGTCAAACCATTGATCCATTTCAAGATTTCGGACTGACTGAAAACGACATAGTGACCATTACCAGGCTGAGAACAGGGACCACAAGACTGAATGATCAAATGCATAAGATGAACAGAGCTGAGTCATCTTCCTGTATACATGTAGAACAAAAGAAACAGTCTCTCATGTGTTACTTAATTGCAGCAAATTTGATACTCACAGAGATCAAATGTTTCACTCACTGGAAGAAATTGGAATTAAGGAATTTACACTCAAAGATATACTCGAACAATAATATTTGATAAAAAGAAAATCTACTTTTAAATTAATTTTACAGTTTTTAAAGGATACTAATTTGATTGACAGAATTTGATTTAGTGCCCAAATAGTGCCACGATGTTTCTGCATTCGGAGATTGAACGCTCTTAAAATTTTAATAATGTTAATCAAGAACTTTCAGTTTCTACTGAACTGCCTCCTTCCTTCAGAGAACTCTGGAATGCTTATGGAATGTATATTTGACCGCCAATCTAAGACTATTGGCAATTTTATGGTTTTGCTTTTGAAATTTTGGTTTTCCAGATTCAGTTGGGAGAACTCTCCGACATAGTGCACGGACCTTTCTTAAAAGAATTTCCGGATGAGAGGGGCGCAAGGCCCCGAGTAATTTCCGGAATAATAGTTTATGTTGAAGAAGAAGAAGAAGTATGAATGTAATCTATAAAATGCCATTAAAATAAATACTAAATTTTTAAGTTTAAATTTAATTTCCATCATATCAACACTAAAAAAATTTGTATTAATTTCATATGCTGTAATGCAGCGTTCCTGAAAATAATTAGTCCTCCAGATCTCATTTGATTTTGATATTTATGATATATTTTATAACCGGATAACGTAGAAAACTGCAATTTATATGCCATAGTAGAAGGTTTGTGCAGTATATTATACATATATGTCTTTTTTATACAGTAAATATGTTTTTTTAAATTCCTATGTATAAATACCAGCAATATTTGAACTATTTTTGTTCTATGCTTTAGAGAATTTAGAGTAATAAGAAATCACAAAGGAAAAGAGGATTTTTCATTTTCAAGTAGCTTTATTTCGTCGACGTTTATTTTCAATAATAGATCTAAAAAATGTAATTTTTGCCTGAATGAAGAGTACAATGTGATTTGTACCACTAAACGATTTTTAGTCCTTTTCGTTTTACTGAGATATTAATCGTTGCATTATCAGCCTTACTTAGGTACTGTATAGGGGTGGTCCTCACTCTTTCTTTCATTGTTACACCGATGGCTTTTAAAGCAAAATAATCTCTATGAATTATCAAAAAAAAAATACATTATAACTAAAGGAAGGTAAATTCATTTTAAATACCAGTTTGCTGAACACATCCATCGCTACTGCCCTGAGAGAGGTTGTACGATATATTTTTTTCTATAAATTCGAGACTCCAAACTATAACTATTAATTTTTATTTTACCGAAAAAAATTCATTTTATCTTTTATGTTATCGTGTAATAAATATAAAGAAAGGAGTGGGTTGTGTAGAAAGGGTAAAAATGAAAGTGCTTAATTTGCTTACGTTATTTTTATTAAACATGAAATGCATTGTGTACACATTTTTAAGCACCGTTTTTTAAATATTTCTGACCATTGAAACGACTAAATATTAGTTATGGATCAAAACGTTTCCTCGTCTATCTGTTAATGTTTTAAAACGTTTATACATGATGTCGTTGATTTATATATGTAATGAACAATTAGAATGATTCAGAAATTGCGTTTTTTCATTTGTACTGTTTCTATATCTTTAAGAGTTTTCTCATTATTACGGTATGTATAAAGCACTGAGTTTGTATACCAAAGAAAGGAAATAATAATATCATATTTTGTTATTAAGACCGTCCAATTTTGTTTTATTTCTTTATTTCAATGCAAAGTTCAAGTTTTTCTTTAGCTTCATACCAAATGTAATATAACGACATAGAAAACTCAGTCGTCCTAATTCTTGTGTTTATCGTGGTAACTTAACAATTACACTTTTCTTGAATACATATAAATTAGCTTTTTTGTATGATTTGCTTAACCAACTAAGGCACCAATAAGATACTTTTCCAAAGGAAGCGCTTCGAGGTTGTCAGAAATCTGCTTCTTGATGAAAGGTGGGAGTCAATCAAACATGGTCATCATTGCCTTTGAACAGGATGCTGGTTTGGATTAGATTGTTTTACCTCTGAGCGGCACTTTTTGCACACCATGGGCTAAATGGCCAGGTCACATGAACCCCGAAGGCTCAGAGAAGGTTGGGGGAGGGGACCCACTGGAACAGCTGTTGGGAGACAGATGGTAGCCTCCCGTCAAGGCCATCCAGCGTGTTCTTTAACGTTCACAGGGTATGTCTCTCACGCACACGGGGCCACGGCTTAACTTCCCATCCGACGGGCGGCGGCCTTTTCAAGCCCATCGGTGTCCCCTACTGACCGTGGGCAGGGCGGGGAAATTTTGCGGAGATAAATCTCAACGCTGACCCAGCTGGGCCTCGAACCTGGGAACTACAGATTACGAGCCTGGCGCGCTACCGACTGAGCCACCACCGCTCCCAGAATGCTGGTGACTTCGGTTGACTGTTAAATATTTCTAGGTGTATGTGATTTGTCAGATATGTTTGCTCGTAGTTTCTTTAAACGGTCGATTATATATCAGCTATTGTAGGTGAAAAGAGCTTTCACTTGTCTAACATAACGTACTAATAACTGAAAAATAATAATGATTTTAAAGAGATTTCCAAGAGTCAGAAATTCAAAAACACAAGACGTACACCTATCATAACAATGAATATTAACGTTTTTAAAGAAGTTTTTCAATATGATTAAATTCAAAAATTCAGGTTTTCAATTTTCCTTTAAAAGGGAGAAAGTTTGTTTCTTCTTGAAGATTTCCCGGCAAAGTACTGCGTATGCCACGTTAAGTTTTAAACCTATTGACATAATTGTACTTGATGAGTATTTTGCATAGTTATATTTCACTTGACGTTGTTTTACATCAACGCAAACAGCCCATAATTTCAATTTATGACGACTAAATTCTTACAGAATAAAGATACTGTTAATGATAACTCATAAGTAAGAAAGCTTTCATTATAGAATTATTTATTTCTCTTCTCACTTTATAATACTCGTAATATAGGTCAAAAGGTTTAGGAATATGACATTTCCCAAAGCAGATTTAGTTCATTACAATTCATGATGAAACACAAGAAAAAGCATCGAGGGGCAGGTAAAGACAGGAGATAACCTTGTTCATTTTATCCTTTACCGATGTATCATCCAATATCAAGAATCATATGCTCATCCATTCTGCAGGTTGTCCCTACAAATGTGTTTGTTGTGAAAGAATTTTTCAGAGGAATAATTATCTTGAAGACATCTTCGAATCCACACAGGAGAACGATAATTTCTTTGCGTTTTTCGCAGAAGGGGAACGCTAATGTTGAAAATAAGCTATACGTCAAATAAATGCTTGTGACGCAGGGAGTTACATAGGGAATTAATTCTTCTTCCCCCCTTAAAAACGGGAAATGTTATAATCATTCTAGTATATCTTCTGAACGCGAGGGCCTACAGTTACGAGTTAGGTTAGGTTGGGTTGTTTTACCTCTGAGCAGCACTTTTTTGAATACAATGGTCTAAATGACCAGGTCACAAGGACCCCGAAGGCTCAGAGAAGGCTCGGGGAGGGGACCCATTGGATAGCTGTTGGGAAACAGATGGTAGTCTCCCATCAAGGCCATCCGCTGTGTTCTTTAACGTGCACACTGTATGGCTCCCTCGCACACGGGACCACTGCCTAAGGTTGCATCCGAAGGACGCCGGTCTTTCCAAGCCCATCAGTGTCCGCTTCTGCTCATAGACAGGGCGAGTAATTTTGCTGATAAATCTCAACGCTGACCAGGTGGAACACGAACCTAGATACTGCAGATTACAAGCTTGGCCCACTACCAACTGAGCAAACCCCTTTCCCCCCAAAAAAATGGGAGGAAAAATGTGGTCAATGATTGAGCAGATGAATTCAGTAACTGAATTTATCTTTGGTACACTTTACGTATGTACCGTAGATCGTAGATCGTATATGGATATGCGATGTTCCTGGTAAAACTTTACTCATTACCATCTCCATCTGAGAATAAGCCCAGTTGGCATAAGTAAAAACATATAACAAGTAAACCACCCGTGGGTGGGCCCCTAGAGGTTAACATAAAACACAAGCTAAAAATAGCACATACCATGCACAAGAGACCTAAAACGAGTAGCTATCCTGAGAGAAAGTCATCATTGTAGGCCTCTTGTACTTTTTAAGAACATTATGATCATAAATAAGCACAGAAGAAATAATTTCAATAGTATCAATTTTAACAGTCTCAAAAAACCTCTTTGTGATGCATTTAATTTGAATATATATATATGATCGATGCCCAAGTCTATGAAGTTGTCTATTAGTAACAAACCAAAGGGCATCGACCTCAGATTTCAATATTATGTTTTGCAAGACCTGAATCTTGCGTATATTCGTGGAGGTGGTGTTCGCCCATATAGGGGAAGCATAAGTTATTATCGGACGAATGACCATGTTGACAATAAAAATTCATGATCAATCATCAAGATTGCATTTCTCCGATGGAGAGGTTCTAGTTGGCATCTCACTGCATTGACTGTAGTGATAATATCATGAATATGAGGGTCCCATTTGAGCTTTTGATGTAGGGTTATACCCTTATTGATGTATTCAGTCCTCACTAAATTTTGACCACCTCCCTCCATGTTATATAAGTGGAAGGTAATTTCGAAGCTCTATAACTTCTAAACTAAGCATTTTATGAGAAAAGGTAATGGGACTAAATTATAGATCTCAATCAATTCTATTTGAATCTCGATTTTCAATAATGTTTGCATTGTACTTTAAAAGTTAAGTACTTTAAATATTAAAGAGCATCAATGCAATTTGTCTTAGGACAAATGAAAAATATCAAAACATTATTGACATCAACTTTTCAAATATGCATCTGTTGTATTTAAAGGTGTGAAATAACACTTCTTATTCAAATTATAATTAATTTCTGAGTTAAATTCTAAACGTTAGGCATTGCTGTTGTTAAATATTTACACATCCAGAACTCTTCAAATACTAAGGGAATATTGTTGAAAATCGAGGTTTCGAAAAATTTGAATGAGACCTTTAATTTACCTTCAGTCCCATTCTGTCATAAAATTATTTTGTTTTTGAACTTATAGAGTTTCGAAGTTAGCTTCACCTGATGTAACATGTAGGGAAGTGGTTATAATTCAGTGAGCACTGATATGAATATGGGAAGATAAATGCATATTATATTTCCTTAATTTATATATTTTATATTTTGATTTTTAATAATAGTTTCTCAGGGAAATGTTTTTTTTAAGGAGAATAGGACAGAAATAAACTAGAAGCTCTATGAGGCTTATCCTGGTTGCTCATACAATATAAAAACACATACACAAGAGTACACCCGTTCGTTCAGCAGTCAAAGAAAACCTTTGTCACGAAATGCATCAATCTTTCCCCTTCTTCGGACGAGAAAAATTCAATCTTCCCTATGTTTCTCTGCCAGTCTTAATCCTTCGTTTGACTTGTGACTCTTACAGATTTACTCCGTTAAATTTACGTGGCCCGTTTTAAGCGGAAGAAAGAGGGACATAATTTTTGGTCCTCACGGCAGCATGGACGTCACGAACGACATATTAGAGGGATAGTTTACACAATCCCACCCCCAATATTTTGTGCAGGGAAGAAAGAATGAATGGTAAATGATCCATAACGTTGACAATTCCCACGTGACAAATTTTCGTTTGACAAGTAGCTCATTTCTCTCTGTTCTCTAGTTCCGAATATGCAACGGAACAATCATTTATATACGTTTCTCATTTGTCAGGAGAGAAGAAATCATATGATGGAAAATTTTGTAGCCTATGGCACTTTACACATCACAAGCTTTCATTTGACACATAAGTAGTTACTTTGCTATTTGCTGTCGAAAGATTACCGATCTTTACACATTTAGCTCCTTGTTTTGAGGGAAGAATGCACGAGAAATTTCCGCCTCTGTGGCGCAGTACATCGTGCATTGGTTCGTAGTGACACAGATGGGGCCGGGTTCGAGTCTCGGTGATGGAACTGTCGTTTGTTCTGTTATAACCTAAAGATAAGCAAATTGCTTTGTGGGTCTAATAAAAAATTGAAAAAAAAAGTATTCATAACACAAGCTATAATTTAATATATAACCCGTTGCTCTGAGTGCAAGATATATTGCACACTGTATTTCATATTTTCTTTTTAGTGGAGGGAAGAAGCAGGAAGAAACGATTTGTAACCTCTGATACTCCCAGCATTATTAGAGTTCATTTGGTGAATAATTGGTTGTGATTGGTCAATGGGTTGAATAGATATGGTGGAACAACTGTTTGCAGAAATATATAACAAACAAATAAAGAAGGAACAACAATAAGAAAATTAATAAATATGAACGAAAGTAAAAATATTATAAACTACCACTCATTTTATACAACAGAGAAATTGAAAAAATATCCGTCGTTCAATCACTAACCATCTTAATTAATTATATGTGAGTGGTATATTACGGATATATCTCAATGATATCTCCAAGTATTAATGAAAATAGGATTTTTTGGCGAATTGCACAAATGGTAATCCTCCTGCACTCATTTGATGCATCGACACCGAAATGTACACATATATCACCACTATAATTTCTTGTAGTATTCTCGGACTTATTTAGCCTTTAAAATGGCCATTAATCGGAGGTTTCAACTTGTATGGTAATACAAGTTCAAACGTAATGTTTATGGTACGTAATGTCAAAATCTAAGAATTAAAACAAATTCTAAGAAAAATTAAAACAAAATCTAAGAAAAAAAACGGTCTAAGAATTAAAACATGAAGTAAAGCATTCCGATGATGAAATCTCTAAGTGGATAAGTATTTATTTTAAGGAAGATTACAAAATTGATTTATATATTGAACAGAAATTTCAGGAGACCTATCTTGCCCTGAATGTAATAAGATTTCAGTAGATTATTTCACCATTAGTATGTTTCACTTTTATTAATTTCATAGTTAAAGCTCTGCAGACAAACGTTCTATCCACAGTCGCAAATCTTTTTCAGCATCCATCTATATTGACTACTCAATGTGTCGAGGTTTTGCAATGCTTGAGGTCCGAAATATTTTTGCGAATAAAAGAAATCAGTCCATTTCTTATTAATAACTACTAATGAACTGGAAAAATTATACTGTGAAAAAAATATTCAGCAGTTCTGAGAATTATGCCGTACTAAATATAAGACAGCAATTTAAGTAAATCAAATTATGCAACTTCTTCTGAGTTAAGTTTTTCTTCTAAATGCAGTAATCGGTAATTAGGGAAGACGCTCTTTTTTATTACACATTAACTCTCTCTGTACTTCACTATGCGAACTTTGTGAACTCCAATACCGAAATTATAACAGATTTAATTCTAGTTTTCTACGTAACATTCCAAAAATTCCGCTTATATCTGCTTTGTCATCAAAAAGATCGCTTTCTTCACAAAAGTTTCTTTTCTTTTTTTTTTAATTTGTGCCCTTATTCCAAAGCATCTTTTTTCTTAAAGTGAATATCAACATTCAACGTTTAAATCGGATTTCTTTATCCAATATCTCAAGAGTTTTTATTTACTGATATCAGCCACCAATAATGCAGTAATGTTTGCTCATGACCCTGAATTATTGAATCGATGAAATTTTGAATCCATTGAATGCATTGAATGCAATAAGGATCTTGGATTCAATAAATAATCTTGGATTCAATAAGATATCTTATTGAATCCAAGATTTTAACAGCTATCAACGTTAACATAACATTTTTGTTGCTGGTTACATTCTCTATCTGCGTTAGCATTATTCGTTTATCCACTGAGAGCGTTTAAATGTGGATTTCGTCTCTAGTGGTAGTCAAAGTGGTGGCCATGCATGGAGAGAGCGTTTAATCATTTATTTTTATCGCAAGTTCTCTGACTATTCTACTTTGTGTACTGTTCCTGGGATACGCCACTGTGCATTAAGAAAACGGTTCTTTCTTCAATTGACAGAATCATAATATATTGTGCACTGCCCAAATTAATCAGCAGAGTAATACGTACTCGGATTGAAATCCATCGAACACCTTATCTCCAATCAGAATCAGATTGAATCCTCCAATCTACGCAGAAAGAGATCTTCACTGGTTTTTCCAACTAGAGAAATAAAACATTTCCTTTTCAAGGAGTTGAACGAAAAATTATCCGTATCCAAGTTTCGTTGCATATGTGATCCAACCACTCTACGGAATATATGCGGGCAGTGACGTCTTTACCCATATTTCGATCATCTGACCTTGGCCCAGCATCTCACGCCGCGTACATTCTCCCATCTGGCTTATCGCGTATCCAGAAAATTGTTCGACGAAAATGTGTTCCTAATGAATGTTTTATTTGAATCTGAAAATTGTTCGAAATGGAAATTTATTCCACGGAAATGTGTTCGAAAGGAAATTCTTTTTAAAACGAAAATTTCTTCGACGGAAATTCATTCGAAACGTTATCTGATATATTTATTCGAAACGTTATCTGATTGTTATAATATAACAATGGGAATAAAATAAAACATATATGTGTATAACATATATCTATCGACTTTTCAGCCCTCACGGCGTACACCAAAACATTTTACTGCATACCTCACTTTGAGAATCCTTAAACTATCAAACCAACCGACTTCATAGCAAAGGAGAAGGAACGGCTGTTCTTATCAAAAGATATCTCAAGCAGTGCGAATTTCCTCTTGGCAACCTTATCACTCTGGAAACCACAGTTGTTTGTCTTGAAAATCCACAATATAGGCATATTCTGCGAATAAGAATGCAAACCTGAATGCTCCTCTCTGCACTGCAGATATGGATTCTGTCTTTTCCAATAAATTCCCAACGCTTGTGGCTGGGGTTTAAACTCAAATCTTACTAGCTGGCATAGCAAAAGATTAAATGCAAACGGTAGATTATTATTTAGGTGCTCCTATAGAAATGGCATAATAGTGGATGCACACAAGACCCTACTTACTTTCACCATGTCAGTCATTTTAGACCGTACATGCTGGACATTGTTCTTCAAAAAATTTCATTCTTAACTATCATCTGCAAGTTTTAAATAAACTCTCATCAGATATCATTCTGGTATTGCTCAAATTAGACTTGCAGGGAATACGGGAGCTTCCTACTTACAAAAAAGTAAACTGGAATAGATTTCGTATTATTATTATTAATAAAATAGTCCCTGGTACATTCAAAAAAGTCGAACACATAAATCTGGACGGTGAAATTACAAATCGCAAAGGAGCAATTCAAGACGCACTTAAAAAATTCAAACACTCTGAATAAAAGGTAACTCAAACCAGAAAAACTTCCACCCGATATCGAAAAGAAAAATTAAAGAAAAGAATAAAGACAGGAAAATCTGGCAGAGGATGTGGGATATGCATGACAAGGACATCTACAACCTAAAACATAGTACACTTCAAGAAGAGAGTACACTTCATACAGAGTACACTTCATAGAGACTTCAAGAATTTTTGAATGATTGATGGGCGGAATGATTTGATGGGCGGCTCGCTTAATCCAGAACACAGTTCATTCTGGAAAATGATCTGAGCTCTTAAAGGAAGAAACAAACAAATCCTGTTCTCCATGGAGAAAATGGTTTAGTCTACGATAATATGGACAAAGTAGAAGCATTCGCTTCCTGTTCAGGAAAACAATTTATGCCAATTGATGAACCCTGTGACGAGGATTTCATCTCTTTCACTAATAAAACAGTCCGAGATTTTAACACTCAACAGCACAACTCGAGCCTCAAGTTTACTTCCTATTCTGAACTGCGTGGAATTATCTCCAGGTTAAAAACTACAAAAGACAGTGGATGGGATAAAGTCAGCAATAGAGTTTTAAGGAACCTTCCCACAATGACTGAAATCGCGATTTGGTAAAAATTCTATTGGCATCTATAATTTATCTCACGGGGTAGTTTTCTGTAAAATTCAAATTTTTAAACGTATGTAGCTTTAAATGTGATTTTTCATTAACATAATATGAAAATGCTTCAGTATATTTAATATATGTTACGATACTTCACCATCCATACCCTATAAACCGATCACTTTCGATTGATAGGAGAGAGAGTTTTTTCATTGGCACTTAAAACCATTAATATTTGGAACTAAGATTTAAATATTAGGAAAAAATATTAAATATTAGGAATAATATATTATAATATATTTAATATAATAATATATTTAATATATAATTATTAATTTATTATTTATAATATATTTAATATATATTATAATATATTTAATATTAAATATTATTAATTTAAATATTAGGAACTAGATTTAAATCTTTCTATGAACTTAAAAGGACGTACTTTTGTTGATACTTAAATAAACAAAATGCAACACTTGAAGGTTGGCGTCCCTTGGCAAATGTGTTTTATGGGAAATCCGGCAGGGCGTGTGTTTCATGTACCTCCATGATGTCGTTGGTGGCGGAAGTTTCATCGTTGGTGGCTTTGTGTCAATTTCTTAGGTACGTGATCAATTGGTTCCAACTTTCATGTCCTGTTCTCCCTTGTGTGCCTGTGTTAGGTTAGTAGATCGGGTTCCTAGCTTTTCTGGGTCTAGATTATACCCACCGCAAATGTTCTAAATCTCTGCGGGTTCTGATGTCTCCTACGTTGAACGTTTCAAATTGAGTCATACATTATCGATGGAGGTTAGGAAGGAAGTGGTTCGTTATCGATGGGAAAAATTATCAATGGACAGACCTTTCGCGCCAAACATTTGGCGAGAGATAGCTAGTATTCCAGTAATAGGTTAACAAGGCTTAGTGACTGGCAGAGCCGTACTAGAAAATATAAAGCGCAGTGGGGAGATGATTTGAGCGAGCCAGAAAACAGTTCACGAGATAGTAATTGCACGCAGTGTAACAAATCCCTCCCCACTTTACTGGTCTTTAAAATTTATTTATAGTGCGTGAAGCACATAAGCTTATTTATTCCTTTGTCTTATAAATAGTTTAACCCATCCCCAAGATCCAGGCCTGGCGTTTGAACTATTTAGTCTCGGAGCTGTTTTTTGAATTCGAAAATGTCTTGCTCAGGAATTGTAATATTTCACCTAGTTATTTCTAAATGAATTATTCTGATATGATGTTGCAATATAACTCTTTTCCTGACTTAAACCCGCCAAAACTTAATAATTATTTAAACATTTTTTTTTTACCTTTTGAGTTCTTAATCTTTTCTTCCTAGTGCTATGAATGAAAATCCCAAAAAATTCAAAGCTCAATATTAATTTGTTTTCTGTTTGCTGATAAGAGAGGTTTTATATTGATTATAATGGCGATTCTACCAACATATTCCGATTAAATGAGGTTTTCAATCTCTTACAGGATAAACTCACCCACGTAATTGTAAAAGAAGAAAAATAGAAGTTTCCGATGAAGAAACAGAGAGTTTCATGCGTTGATACTTTTTTTTTCAAACATTTCAAATTCTATTACATAAAGATATGAAATTTGGAGGAAATAAAAAAAATTAAATTATTATGTTAAATTTAGTTTCAAATTTCGTATATTTCTCTCCCCCAAGCGAATTTTTACTTCATCCGATGTTTTTCGGCTAAGTGGTTTTTGATATGTAAATTTCTGACCCCCACCCGTTTAGCCACTCCATGTGGGTCACAAGCTTTCATTTGACACCTTAGTTTTTAAGTTTGGCCTTCGTTATCGAAAGATACAAAAATTATACTGAAGGTTAACTTTACTTTCCTTGTTTCTAAGAAACAATGCAAGAGAAATATCTCTTTGTATCATTATCACACTACCGGTTTCACAAGCTTTAATTTTACATTGATTCGTTACTCTGAATTGGAAGCTGTGACGCAATGGTTTTGATATTTTCCATTTTCAGGGAGCAGAACTCGAGAGATAAAGTTTTGTTGGTCTCTTAGACTCCCAGCGTTATGAGCATATTTGGTGCAGAACTCGTTGCAATTGGTCAAAGGGTGGAGAATATATGTTGGAACAATCGTTTGTGAAGCACATAAACTGAGAAAACAACAAATAAATGAAGGAAAAACAATAAGAAAAATAAAAATGGTGAATAAAATTTTACTCAAAACTACCACTAATTTTATTAAACACAAAGGGGAAAATGTAAATCATTCGTTCAATCATTAGTGCTTGGAATTGCTACATGGAAGTGTTATATTACGGATATATCTGAATGATACGTCCAAAAAGTTTAAGAAAAATAGTTTTTATTGCAAACTCTCAGATATAGGCATTTGCAGAATCTCGACGACAATGAATGCATGAGGATAACGATTTTTTGCAAAATGCAGAAATGGTTATCCTTATGCATTCATTGGATGTTTTTATATTAAATGTAAAATTTTATTATCACTGTTGATTCTTGTAGTAGTCTCTAGTCCTAGTCTAGTCTCTAATCTTGTAGTAGTCTAAAAGTGTACTGTGAAAATAAAAAGCCTGGCTCATAAAATTATGCTTTACTGAATACAGACAAAATTTACTTAATTCTAATTTTGAAAAAAATCTTTTAAATTAATTTTGCTCTTTTAAATGCAGTTATCGCGATTATAGAATATATCCAGTTTTTTTTTACTCAGTAACTCTCTCGTAAATCTTCGTGATCTCGTCTCGTATGCCATGAGATCGTGATAACGTCTGGTATATAATGAGATCGCGATAACTCGTCTGGTATGCCATGAGATCTTAAGCTTATACCCGAAATAGTGCGGGGCTCATGTAATAAAAATGAACTTAAAATACTTAAATTTTAAAATTATTCTAAACGTCTACTTACTTTTTCTTAACCTAACTTAGGCTTTATCCCATAACATAATTTAGAAAATTTCCAAAATCAAAGTTTTAATTTTACCTGTTTAATATAATGTTAATGTCGAGAAGTCAACTGTGAATTTATTTTAATATTGCGTAAGTTCATAACTTTGTGTACTTTCACTCATTTTGTTCAAACTTTGTTTAAAATTCTTTCTTAAAAAAAGACTTCGACCAGCGCAGAGACCAGCGTCGTTGAGCTTCTGCGCTGTCATCGGATAAGTAAGTGCCATAAACTTTATTGTTCGCACGCTTCTTCTCCCCCCTTGCATCAGCCTGTCGTATTTTACACAAGGCCTTGTGTAGCTGGCTAAAATCAATTAATGTTTTTCGGCCAATGAGATGTAGACATGATGCTTTGTGCCAAATTTCTTTTTCTAGTTTTGAGGTGCGGGGACAACCAAACACACATGTTGCATTTCTTCACCCAGCCCACGAAACTGGGTCTGCTGGTTGACACTCTTTTGCTAGACGAAGAGGACCTTGCTGCCAAAATGGCGATCTTGTCTCGTTCCCTTTCCGATCTAGGTGATCGAATACCTAAAGTACTTCTCTTATATGTTTAATAAAATGTAAAAGTAGCACATGCAGATGATAATATCACTTACTAAATTCATATTAACTGAAAGAAAATAGGGAAACTGCATTTTCCTTTCAATTGGTAATAGAAACGAGTTTTTAAATCCTACGTCCCTTTAAACTGAATATGAACTAAATGAGTGATTTTCCATTGATATTTGATTTTCTTGATTTTGTTTTCGGTTTAGAGCGCTTAGAGTAAAATAGGATAAATGTTTACAATCACGTATTACTTCTGGGCACATTTGAAACTTGCCTCCTAATATCCTACGCTTATAATTAAGTTGATGTAAGGCAATTTCGAGGGTATTACTTCGCTAAATGCTTATTGAAAGGATGGGGTGGGAGGGGACGGGCAAGATGTCTTAGGAAAATAATATTCATGTAATTATTATATTATAGTATAAATAAAATTTAAAAAAAGTAAATACCCCTTCAAGCTACCCCACAGAGGTCTGAAAGGAGCATGTCAGTTTATACGCCATAGCAGAAGGTCTGTGAGGATGGCAGGACCTCAGCAGAAAAACGACACGTACATCCATACCTTACCCAGGTCACTTAAATCAGTAGTCAAGCTCGCTAACCACTCGGCCATTGGATTAGGCATTGTAATGTATATCATAGCTATTTTGATGGGGCCTGAACCTTCTTGTTTCTTAGAATAGTCTCCAAATCACTTTTCATTCACTAATGATTAGCAGCCTGTGGATATAGCAAACAATAGTGTATGCAATTCCCCACTTTTATTGGGAGGGTAGAAAGAACTTGTGCTAAATGGTAACCGGTGGTAACTTCACTCGAAAAATAACTCATTTCTCTCAGTACTCGCGTTCAGAAAATATTATAAAGGAACAGTTTTCACTTTACTCTGGTTCTTAGGGTAGAAGAAAACCTGTGGATAAAATGCTTATTGTTTATGGCACTCTACGACACATGTTTTCATTTCAGATCTAACCGTTTATGCTTAGCCTTGGCTTTCGAAAGATATAGTAGATCAATTTTTAGTCTTTTTTTTCGCGGAAAGAAAGCATGGAAATAAATGTTTATAAAATTACGACACTCCCATTTCACAAGTATTAATTTGAGAGATATATCGTTCTGTCTGTAGTCGCGTTTGAAAGATAAAGCAGCAAAACTGTTTCCTCATTCCCTTTTTGCAGGGAATAAAAGCATTGGAGGACTTTTTTACGTAACATTGTGACATTCTCCCGACACAGTTCATTTGGTATATAACTCGTTGTTATTGATCAAAGGGTTTAAATTTCGTAGTTTAACATCAGTTGTAGCACCCATACAAACTGACATATCAAAAAATATCGTTGAAAAAGCAATTGTAAAGTAGAAGTGAACAGGAAATTTGACAATCAATTACCACCAAATTTATAAATCATTTTAATTCAATTAAATATTGTTTGTTCAATCCACTAAATCACAGCTAAACAGACTCAAGGTATATCACAGGCAAAGAAAGTATAAGGAAAAGAAGTTCAGCTTTGACAAAGCGTAAGTGGCGACTTCAAGTGGTGTTTCGATTCGTATCGTGCATTTTTTTAAGCTGGGAAGCAAACAATAAGGGGAAAAGGAATTATGCATAAAAAAATTTATATTTTAAAAAAGGAAAAAAAGTAACTGCACTTTGTATTTGAAAAAAATAATATCATGATTTTAATAAAGGTTTATTTTCTCCATTGGAATTATTTTTCGTTGAACCAACAATTATAAATTGAACGGATAGAGAAGATTTGAAATTAGCCTGAAGTTAATTTATAGAATAAATTATTACAATTAGAAGCTATCTTGGGTGCATAGAAACAGGAAACAGAATTGATATTAATATACTCTGCAAGGATATCAATGGGAAATTGTTACATAGGAAAAGCGAAGAGAATGGAAGTTGACAGTAACATGTAAATACAAAAGCGTTCGTCCCCTGTAATGTTCGTTTCACCTCTACGCCAAATGCATGATACTCGATTTTACATCAATCTCTATGGAAGCTTAACTTCTTCTCCCTCTACATTCTTTGATCACAGGTGTATCGAACGATATGTCCAACATATAAGAAAATTATATCCTTATGTATTCTTCGGGTGTCTTCATACTGAATATACAATTGTATCATCGTTATTGCTTCTTAGAGTAGATCTAAAACACTTTTCATTCATTCTGACACGTTAAGTTTAATTTCAGTAGTTTAGACTAAAAAATAATATTAATCGAAATTTCAAACAGTATGATAATATGCTGAATAGCAGTGCATTTACCCATCAAAAAGGACTGTCGGTAAAATAGCATTCGTCGGATTCTGATTTTTCAGCAAAATAATATATATGTTTGAAATAAGTAGAATCTATATTAATTTTTGGTTAACCCATTATAAATTGCGAGAACGTGGGAGTAAGGACGATATTAGATGTCAGGAATCTAGTTCGTTTTGGATGGAAATTTTGTTCAATGCTAAAAAGATGTGGTTATCTAGGAACTGATTTAACATTACATGTATTAAAATTTCCTACAGAAAAAAGGTTGTTTTAAATTGAAAAGCATGCCATTTTATATTACTATGTAGAATGAAACAGATTAACCAATTTAAAATTAGGAATACAAATTCAGATAATAGAAGAAAGCCGACTAACCAGACAAAGAGGAATAATTGGAACGAGAGCTTATAGTCTCTCGTGAATATAGGATGCTTGATTTCAAAGAGAACGAAGTTTTTTCTGTTTCCTATGTTGTCCCATTTGACACTGGAAGTACAAACTAATGGATGATTTGGAAAAATAAGAATAATATATTGTTACGTACAAAACACAAGCTGTCAGCTCTGTTCCATGGTTTCCACCCCGTTGAAGTCTACTGTACCAGGGAGGGGGAATTTAATAAACAACAATTTATAAAAAAATGTCAAATTGAAAAGGTTTAGGTTTACTCCCTCTGCGTGCAAGTGGAAGTTCGAAACAGTCACTAAGGAACATATTTTGAGGTACCGTACGATCTTTCCATCAGAAGTTTCAAAACCGAAAATCGTTTTGTCCTGCTCACAAAATCGAATTTTCAAATGATTTCGTATCAAGCAGACGGTTCTCGGATACAATTTGCCAGGCATATATAAGTATATAGCAAAACTATTAATAAATATGGTTTGAGCTGCACAAAAAAATACTAGTTCAAAGAAACTATCATTATTAAAAAAAACGTTTATTGCTTAAACATAATATTTAAAAATTTATTAATTGATAATTGCAATATACATTTATTAGCTTTTAGCATATTTTCCAAAGTAAGCAAATGAATTTGAATTCCGATTTCAATTCTAAGATTTCGAACCTTTCAATTCAACTAAGAATCTCGTATTACGCCTGTGCTTAATTAGAACAAGTTCAATTTCAATAGAAATGCTCGTGCTCTTTACCCAAAAAAACTGAACAATGACGTTACCACGCGAAATCAAGAAGAAAATAATTTATGACTTCCTTCCTAAAAATTCGTTGTAGGAACAGCTAGTTTAAGAAACTTTAAATTGTTAATGTTAAATCTATGGGGATTTCGAGAAATTTAGTGGCGCGCACCCCAATTTTGGTTAACCCCAAAATGTTCGATACATACCGATAGGTACATAGCTGATATTCTTCCCCTTGATGAAGGGAACGTTCATACAAAGTTTGGTGCTTTTAGTTCTTCTAATATGTGCATAAACAGGCACACACACACACACAAACAAATTTTCTTCTTTATGTATTAGATATAATCAAAGCAGAAAAGAATGATATCCATTCTCTTCTGCTGACTTGATCATATCTAATATCGAAATCATATGTCATATCGAAAGCAAATATTTTTAGTTTCGTTGAAAGAAGCATTAAAATATCTAATACAAATTCAGGCTGCTTTGCCATGCTGTAAAGTTTATTAGGACCACCTGAAGAATTGACAAATTTGTCAATTAATATGGACAACCTGAAGAATGACAAAACTGTACAACGGTATCCAAATCGAAGTCTAAATAGACAAACCGTAGTCTTTATTCAGTTGCTCACAATTTTTTGCATATTTGCGTTAATTTTATTCGGTTTATAAATATGTATAATTGTAAAAAATCCTGTAACTGGAATAGTATAAAGAATTTGCTTTTTTACACTTTATGTGGTCCGAGTGGTTAGCGCAGTTGGCTTCAGATATAAGGGACCTGGTTCGAGCCCTGGCTAAGGCAAGGTTCTTCGTGTCCTTTTTCTGCTGAGATTCCGCCATCCTCACAGACCTTCTACTATGGCGTATAAACTTATAGGCTTCTGTCAGACTCTGTGGCAAGCACATGCTTGAGGGGATATTTATTGTATATTTTGCTATGGTGTAAATATCAATACTCAGAGAGCATGACTTAATGTTATCTCATAAGGAAATCCTTAATGTATTCTTGACATTTTTCCATTACGTGATTGCGTATTTTATTCATTAACATGCTTAATGAACTTGAAATATTTCGTTTCGGTAATAAATAAACAAATTTTTCTCCTCAAAATATGTCTGTACTTCTCAGCCATGAACAATCATAATTTTCCCTGTGGACAACAGGACAACCCATATCCTTTGCATGTTAAAGAACACGTTAGGTGACCTTGAAGGGAGGCTATCATCTGTCTCCCAACAGCTATTCCAGTTGGTCCCATTCTTCCTCAACTTCAGTAGTAAGCATACCATGACTGTCATAATGACTAAGTAACCTATCATGGTAAGCTTTAGCTATAACTGAGTCTTTCAGAGCTTCAGTATTAAAGGTGATATGTTTAACATTAGCACAACACTTTTTAAGTTTAAGTTGCAAAAAACTTTTTACAAGGTAATGATCAGATCCAATTTCAGCTCCCCTATATCACTTGTTATTCCTAACAGAACTAGCCGATTTGCTGTTAATTAATATAATCAACCATATTCTTATGCAGGCCATCAGGTGAAACCCATGTGTACGTATGTATGTCGCGGTGTTTGTAATAAGTGTTAGTTATTCTGAAACCATTGAGTTTACTTACCTGTAGGAGACGTTGTCCATTGCCATTGCAGCTATCAATACCAAAAGGGCCTATCACCCCTCCCCAAAGGTCAGAGTCAGTATCAACTTTGGCATTGAAGTCACCAAGAACAAGGGTAATATCTCCTTTCTTGACAGAATTCAAAATATCCTGAAGTTGTCCGTAAAACCTATCCTTCTCATCCTCATTCGCATCCTAAGTGGGGGCATTACGCAGATAACATTTAAGTCTTTTAACCCTTGTCTGAAATTTTGCACTCATGATGACCTTTCATTAATGCACTCATATCCTAGTAGAGCATCACTAGCGTGTCTGCTGAGAAGCAGACCCACGCCTTGGTGATGCTTATTGTCGTCCTTCCCTGAAAAGAGAATTTTAAGATTATTTTTAAGAATCAGACCTTTATCTGTCCATCTGGTCTCTTGCAAGCCGAGAATATCTAAATTATAACAGTGGAATTCTTGTGTGAGGACATCAAGAGAAAAAGCTCTGTGCTGAGTCCTCACATTCCAACTACCTATGGAGAGAAAATGGTTAGTGGAATGTTTAAAGAAGGTGTCTGCGATGACCTCTGCTCAGGATTATCCACCAGCTGATAAACATATCCTGTGAATCTATTCACTTGGGACTGTCAACCCACAAACAAACAGAAAACACAACGGAAGATTTTCCCTCCACAGAAGCCCGCCAGTGCAGCAAATTCAGGATCCATAATCAAGCTCAGAGCCATATATCTATCCAGTCCAGTGGGTTTATATGGTCAACATCAGGACCCTGTGTGGTTGACCACTCCTCAGCAGAGCAGAAAAAAAAAGCAAAGTAGCCACAGTTGTCCAGATCAGTAGGCCACACTAATCTGGCAGCCCTCTTCTTCCGTTCACTTCCACAAGAGAGTATCTCTTTTGAAAGGTACTAACCGTCTGCACCACGAGAAGGCGGGGTCGAACATTAGGTGATAGGCCTGGCCGGTTCTATGGATCATCACAGGGGATTGGTGCAGAGCTCTCCTTCCATTGACTACCTCGCACCATTGAAACAATTGAAAAGATATTCGTAATTCAAAAATATTACGAATATTACCTTAGCGTGAAGTTAAATGAAATATTCTGACAAAATTCTACGTCTCCCTGACGAATACGGTCTCCAGGCATATCCAAATGTATGATCAAAGCAGTTGAAGTAAGAAGAGAGGTAACAAAAAAAGACAGAAATAAATGCTCAGATATGGACCTCCAAAGCAAGGAATAACTGCAAAACAAAACACCTTCACACTTTGAAAGTTAGCAGGAGAAGAGAATTGACGTCGGTTTGTTTTAGACGGTACTGCAAGAAGTAGTGGTTCGATTGTTGTTGTTTGGGTTGTTTTTATCTCTGACCGTCAGTTTTTTGCACAGAATATGCTAAATGGCCAACTGATTGATTTGATTTGATTCATCTAAAAAAGGGATACTTAGTTGTTAATTCGGTGAATTGGAGAGAAATAAAAATAGTTGATTTGTTGTTGTATGAGATTAGTCGTCTTACACATAGTTCTACAATTACTATCGTGTGTGTGTCTTGATGGAGATGTCATTTTCAATCAGTGTCCAATAGTGATTTGATTGTATTCAAGAATAGAACAGGTTTGGCCTTACAGAGAAAATCCATTTTTAGTACGGTGGTGTTCTTTCATACAAAGTTGTACTAGTACAGAACAGAAGGCAGAGGTGGTATAAATGAGACATAAGGTCGTGTTATAATTTAAAGAAAATACTTTTTACTCTTGCAAACCTAAAGCCATTCTTATTATTAATTGATTTAAGTAACCTGCTGTTGAATATTTGATAATGTGCTAAGTAGAAATTTATTTGATAATGTGCTCTCTACTCAATTAAGATAGTTTGACACTTGAAACTTGTTAATTTGAATGTCAAATTAAGGATATTTGAATGTTTTGCATTTGTCAATAGAAGATAGTGAATAATTAGTCATAAACATATTTAGTTCATTATTCAAATTCCCATACTTCTTGTATAAATAATTATTAAATACTACTATGTTTTTGAATTCACTCTCAGTTTAAATTCTTTTAATGTATAACAATAAATTTAAACTACTAAGTATTTCTAAAATGCGAATTATAATATTTCATTATTACCAATCAAACTAAAAAACAGATTTGTATTTATCATTTTCATATTTTCATTTTTTCCAATAAAAACTTCATGACGTTCATATTTCACCTTCAAAATTTCATATTTCTATCATTACTATTATATCGTTGAAATATTCGTTTGAAATTTTGGAATTTTCAAGCTTTTTCACCGTTAGAGGGCGCAGTTAAAGTGTTCGAAAGATTCCGAAAGCGGGAATCATAATATTTTATCAATTCCTATATAACCCAAAAAAAGTTTTTGTTTTTCATTTATCTCTAAATGCAAAAAATTATCTGCTAAAACAAAAAAAGTTATATATACCCCCCGCCCCCCTGGGTCTAAGGAGCAAACTCATTGTTGACAGCGAAAATTTCGTAACCTTCATATTCCACCACCAAAATTTCAAATTCCTAGTAAAAACACGTTATTTTTAATATTCGTTTTAAATTTTGAAATATTTTACTTTTTCCACCGTTAGAGGGCGTAATTATTGTTTTAGAGAAATTCGCAAAGTGCCTATTGTAATATTTCATCGATACTTATCCAATATAAAAGGAATTTTTAATTTTTCTTTGTAACTAAAAGAAGTTTCATGTCTAGAGACAGACAGACGGAAGAAAAGCGGAACTATTATCTCGTTTTCAAAAAAAAACGAGATAAAAAAAAAAGAGTTGAAGAAGAGAGTGACAGTGCACGGAACAAAAGAAATTTTCTATATCTCTCTGTTCCTTTTCAAACTTTATTTGCATAGACAAAAATTTTCCGTACATACCACTACTAGAAATACATGTAAACATTTGTGAAATTTGCAAGCAATTAAACTACCAGTAGTCTTATGTACTAAATTAATATAAATAATTTAACTTTCGTTTATTCGAAGTAGAATATGCAAGCTAAACTCCAAACTTATCCAGAATGGATGAATCTTTCTAGATGCATCCGAAAATATTTAATGTAATACATAGTGAAAGCTTAAACGCAATTTTCTTTCCTTTAAGACACTCAATATGGAGTATGCGTACCCGTAACGTACGCGGTAAAATTTTTGGGTTACGCCGTGAGAGCTTAGAAGTCGCTATATATATGTTATATATATTTATGCTTTATTCGCATTGTTATACTATAACTATAGTTTTATCTATCTATACAAGGGGTACGCCAGTTACATACACATTTCCAGGGGGTACGTGAAGCATAAAATGTTGAGAACCACTGATATATGTTTCATTTTATTCCCATTTTTATACTATAACTATAGTTTTATCTATCTATACAAGGGGT
Source organism: Ryuthela nishihirai (assembly GCA_038380435.1). Classification (NCBI taxonomy): domain Eukaryota; kingdom Metazoa; phylum Arthropoda; class Arachnida; order Araneae; family Heptathelidae; genus Ryuthela; species Ryuthela nishihirai. The sequence goes on from JAWZYU010000038.1 coordinate 5,461,817, forward strand.
ACGCCAGTTACATACACATTTCCAGGGGGTAAGTGAACCATAAAAGGTTGAGAACCACTGATATATGTTTTATTTTATTCCCGTTGTTATACTATAACTACAGTTTTATCTATCTATACAAGGGGTAGGCCAGTTACATACACATTTCCAGGGGGTAAGTGAACCATAAAAGGTTGAGAACCACTGATATATGTTTTATTTTATTCCCGTTGTTATACTATAACTACAGTTTTATCTATCTATACAAGGGGTAGGCCAGTTACATACACATTTCCAGGGGGTACGTGAAGCATAAAAGGTTGAGAACAACTGATATATGTTTCATTTTATTCCCATTGTTATACTATAACTATAGTTTTATCTATTTATACAAGGGGTACGCCAGTTACATACACATTTCCAGGGGGTACGTGAAGCATAAACGGTTGAGAACCACTGATATATATATATATGTTTCACTTTATTTCCATTCTAATACTATAAATATAGTTTTATCTATCTATACAATGGGTAAGCCAGTTACATAGACATTTGTAGGGGGTACGTGAAGTATAAAAGGTTGAGAAACACTGATATATGTTTCATTTTATCCCCATTGTTAAACTATAACTATAGTTTTATCTATCTATATAAGGGGTACGCCAGGTACATACACATTTCCAGGGGGCACGTGAAGTATACAAAGTTGAGAACTACTGATATATATGTTTTATTTTATTCCCATTGTTATACGATAACTATAGTTTTATCTATCTATACAAGGGGTACGCCAGTTACATACACATTTCCAGGAGGTACATGAAGCATAAAAGGTTGAGAACTACTGATATATATGTTTCATTTTATTCCCATTGTTATAATATAACTAAAGTTTTATCTATCTATACAAAGGGTAGGCCAGTTACATACACATTTCCAGGGGGTAGGTGAAGCATAAAAGTTTGAGAACCACTGATATATATATTTCATTTTATTCCCATTGCTATACTCTAACAAGAGTTTTATCTATCTATACAAGGGGTACGCCAGGTACATACACATTTCCAGGGCGTACGTGAAGTATAAAAGTTTGAGAACCACTGATATATATGTTTTATTTTATTCCCATTACTATACTATAATAATAGTTTTATCTATCTATACAAGGGTACGCCAGTTACATACACCTTTCCAGGTGGGACGTGAAGCAAAAAAGTTTGAGAACCACTGATATAAGTTTCATTTTATTCCCATTGTTATACGATAAATATAGTATTATCTATCTATACAAGGGGACGCCAGTTACATACACATTTCCAGGGAGTAGGTGAAGCATAAAAGTTTGAGAACCAGTGATATATATGTTTCATTTTATTCCCATTGTTATACGATAAATATAGTATTATCTATCTATACAAGGGGACGCCAGTTACATACACATTTCCAGGGGGTACGTGAAGCATAAACGGTTGAGAACAACTGATAAATATTTTATTTTATTCCCATTGTTATACTATAACTATAGTTTTATCTATCTATACAAGGGGTACGCCAGTTACATACACATTTCCAGGGAGTAGGTGAAGCATAAAAGTTTGAGAACCAGTGATATATATGTTTCATTTTATTCCCATTTTTATACGATAACTATAGTTTTATCTATCTATACAAGGGGTACGTCAGTTACATACACATTTTCAGGGCATACGTGAATCATAAAAGTTTGAGAACCACTGATATATATGTTTTGTTTTATCCCCATTGTTATACTACATCTATAGTTTTATCTATCTATACAAGGGTACGCCAGTTACATACACATTTCCAGAGGGTACGTGAAGCATAAACGGTTGAGAACAACTGATAAATATTTTATTTTATTCCCATTGTTATACTATAACTATAGTTTTATCTATCTATACAAGGGGTACGCCAGTTACATACACATTTCCAGGGAGTAGGTGAAGCATAAAAGTTTGAGAACCACTGATATATATGTTTCATTTTATTCCCATTTTTATACGATAACTATAGTTTTATCTATCTATACAAGGGTACGCCAGTTACATACACCTGTCCAGGGGGTAAGTGAAGCATAAAAGGTTGAGAACCACTGATATATATATATAATATATGTTTCATTTCATTCCCATTGTTATACTATAACTATAGTTTTATCTATCTATACAAGGGGTACGCCAGTTACCTACACATTTCCAGGGCTTACGTGAAGCATAAACGCTTGAGAATCACTGATATATTTATATATGTTTCATTTTATTACCATTGTTATACTATAACTATAGTTTTATCTATCTATACAAGGGGTACGCCAGTTACATACACTTTTCCAGGAGGTACGTGAAGCATAAACGGTTGAGAACCACTGATATATATATATATATGTTTCATTTTATTCAAATTGCTATACTTTAATAATAGTTTTATCTATCTATAGAAGGGGTACGCCATGTACGTACACATTTCCAGGGGGTACGCAAAGCATAAAAGATTGAGAACCACTGATATATATGTTTTATTTTATTCCCATTGCTATACTACATCTATAGTTTTATCTACCTATACAATGGGTACGCCAGTTACATACACATTTCCAGGGGGTACGCAAAGCATAAAAGACTGAGAACCACTGATATATATGTTTTATTTTATTCCCATTGTCATACGATAACTATAGTTTTATCTATCTATACAAGGGGTACGCCAGTAACATACCCATTTCTAGGGGGCACGTGAAGTATAAAAAGTTGAGAACCACTGGTATATGTTTTATTTTATTCCCATTGTTATAATATAACTATAGTTTTATCTATCTATACAAGGGGTACGCCAGGTACATACACATTTCCAGGGGGTACGCAAAGCATAAAAGTTTGAGAACCACTGATAAATATGTTTTATTTTATTCCCATTGCTTTACTTTAACAATAATTTTATCTATCTATACAAGGGGTACGCCAGTTACATACACATTTCCAGGGGGCACGTGAAGTATAAAAAGTTGAGAACCACTGATATATGTTTCATTTTTTTCCCATTGTTATGCTATAACTATAGTTTTATCTATCTATACATGGGGTAGGCCAGTTACATACACATTTCCAGGGAGTAGGTGAAGCATAAAAGTTTGAGAACCACTGATATATACGTTTCATTTTATTCCCATTTTTATACGATAACTATAGTTTTATCTATCTATACAAGGGGTACGCCAGTTACATACACATTTCCAGGGGGTACGTGAAGAATAAATGGTTGAGAACCACCGATATATGTTTTATTTATTATCCCATTGTTATACTATAACTATAGTTTTATCTATCTATACAAGGGGTACGCCAGTTACATACACATTTCCAGGGGGTACGTGAAGAATAAATGGTTGAGAACCACCGACATATGTTTTATTTATTATCCCATTGTTATACTATAACTATTATTCTATCTATCTATACAAGGGGTACGCCGTTTCAGTTACATACACATTTCCAGGGGGCACGTGAAGTATAAATATTTGAGAACCACTGATATATGTTTCATTTTATTCCCATTGTTATACTATAACTATAGTTTTATCTATCTATACAAGGGGTACGCCAGTTACATACACATTTCCAGGGTGTACGTGAAGCATAAATGGTTGAGAACCACTGATATATGTTTTATTTATTATCCCATTGTTATACTATAATACATTTGTTTTCGTTGAGCAGTCCAGTGCCAACGCGTTTGCTTGCTGATTATGCTGACTATGAGTGTAAAGATTGCGTAATGATCTACGCTCATCCTGCAAGCTTGGACCGTCATAAGAAATCTCATGACAAAGGAGCGCTTTTCCATTGTGTGGCTTGTACAACTACATTTGCAAGGAAAGATAACTTTGAGCGACATCTAAACTCACATAAGAATTGTTTCAACTTTGAATGCGAAGTTTGTGGGACGACCTTTAGTAGAAGAGATAAATTATGAGCTTCATATCGACGTACACATCACATAAATGAGAAGAGGAAACGTTCTGCAGATGATGGATGTCTGCAAAATAAAAAAAGGAGTGTAATGAGCACGATGAAAAAGAAGACGACCCGTGCCGTTTCTCTGACATTCTATCAATGAGGAAATTGATGGCTAATGAGGAAAGGAGACATGATTTGATTGTTTTCCTTGATGATTCGTGGAATTGAATTCTACAAGAAGAATTGAATTTGAAGCAGACAATCAAGTGGTACTTAGTGGTGAGATTTCGTTTTATCCGAAAAGCCAGCCCCTCCACCGATGAATATAGTAATCCTTTCTTTAGGAGTAACTGCATCACAAGTCTTCCAGATTCCGATTTGAAATAACGATCTTCGACTGGCCTATGAGAAAGTTAAAGCTTCCTGTGAAGAATATGAAGGTTTCCAGAGTGGCTGGGTTGTAGATGAAATTCTTTTCCCTGAAGTGAAAATTGGAAAATACGCACCTCTAGGAGGCTCTAGCTATATCCCTGTACCACGACAGCTACAAACAAAGGATGCAATTGTTAATGTGCGCAACAACGACCAGAAATGTTTCCTTTGGTCACTACTTGCTGCTTTATATCCAGTTGAAAAAAATTGCTAATCGTTTGGCTAATTATCAACGTCTGGAAAGTGAACTGGACGTCACAAGCCTTTTTTATCCTGTTACTCTAACGCAAAATCCAAAGTTTGAGAAGATGAATGGGGTATCTATCAATGTATTTGGATACGAGAACGAAGCATTCCATCTATACATTACACCAGTGAGAGCTAAAGGAACTATTAATCTCATGCTCTTATCAGTTAGAGAAAAGAGACATTACTGCTACATTAAGAATATGAGTAGACTTGTAAGTTCCCTTACCAGCCATAAATGTATGAGCTTTTACTGCGATTATTGTTTACAACGTTTTCCGAAGGAATCTATTTTAAAGGAGCATAGGACCTACTGTGAAGAACACGGCCCTCAGAATATAGAGCTGCCAAGTGAAGAAGAGAAGTGTCTGAAGTTTACGAATTTCAAATTTCAGCTCCCTGTACCTTATGTGATTTATGCTGACTTCTAATCATTTTTAGTAAAAGTAGATACATGCCTCCATAACCCGACTGCCTCTACAATTACGGCTAAACACGAAGCGTGTGGATTTGCTTATGTGTTTGTGGGCCCTGATGGGTATAGTTACAAACCTTCCACGATTTATAGGGGTCCGAATGTTATAGAGGAAATCTTGAAGTGTCTTTTAGAGGAAGAATAAATTATTCAAAAGTTGATGAAGCATAATGTTGCTATGTGTCTCTCCGACGAAGGGCAAAAATTATACGAAAATGCTTTAAACTGCCATATATGCAAAAATCCCTTGGGGAGAGATCGAGTAAGAGATCATGATCATTTTACGGGAAAGTTTCGAGGAGCCGCACATGACGCATGTAATTTGAATTTTAAAACTGGAAAGAAGGTTCGTAAGCTCGGTTTGGCCGTGTTGCCCGTATGGATAATTATAGATTAGCGAATAGGGTTATCAAGAGTGTGTCTAAATGCCTCAGAAAGAGGGGAAACCTAGGAAGCGGTGGACACACAATGTCGGACAGGACCTTGTTAGAATTGGTGTGCAGTGGCCATTTGCAGCAGATGTAGTTTAGGACCGAAATGCTCGGATAACTAAATTGCACGGACTGGTTGGACCTCCATATAGCCATGGCTGCTTGATGATGACGATGATGAGTTTTGTATCTGAGATGCTATTGACATAACATGGACTAACATACTTAATGAAATGGCCTCTAGTCGTTTCGTGAACGAGTTCCTAAAGAGTGTATATATCATTTAATGTACATGTGCTCTTTAGGGACTCGTCCGTAAATCCCGTAACTAACGATTTGAGGGGAGAGGATATGTTCTAATGTGGAACTCCTTATCTTTTAATAAAAATGTATTATTTTTTAATGTTATAGACATTAAAAACCTTAAAATAATATTAAAATAAAATTAAAATCCTCTATTTATTTTTTTGCGATTAGTATATTTTTGCATTCTCCGATTACAAAAATCAGGTTTTTTGAAACATATTATCCCTTGTTAAGTATTACTAATTATAACTAATTATTTTATATAATTAACTGCTACTACCTTAACAATGATTTGATATGCTTACATCAGTATAAAAAGGGAAGATTCTTACACAAAATATGTTACATAAATGAAAGAGTCGATCCGGTCATGATTGGGATGCTAAATTCGTCTGATGCGACATTATTTGTTACGGAAGACTTGCTATGATATTTATTAGTGATATGTTTTTATGGTAATTTGTAGCGACTTACATGTAAGTCACTGAACCAGAATCTAATCACTTCCCGGATTGACAACTTCGATTGAACGGAGGTATAATACTATACTAAAATATGTTATGATTTGTACTGGTAGCCATTTTTACTCCTCTTTTAATGATCTTTCTTTAACTGAAAGCATAAGATAAAAATGAAAATTTAGCGTTTCGTTTAATGATAACTGAAATATTTAAAACTTTTATGGTAAGTTAAAAGTTATGAAATTGTTTTTATAATTACACTGATCACCTTCAGAATGAAATGAAAAATATTACCTTTTCTAAACTATGTCCCTTTATCTTTATATATGAAGTGACCCAAAATAAACTAACAATATCCCTGTAAGCTCATAGTAATAACTTAGTGGATATAAGAAATATTTGAAATTTATACATTATAAATCACTGTTGAAGCAATACATAAAAGCTTAGGTTTCATGTTATATAAATAGAGGGAATGTAATTTCCAATAGTAGAAGAAGCACTGAAAACGACCTTTAAACATGGGACTCATCGCAACGAGCCCAGGTTTATATCTAAAATGTGTTTTCTCGACTAGCATCTGCAATTGTAGTTAAGGCAACTTGCAATGACTGATTCCATGGTATAAAGCAATCAATAGCAGAGATCTCGGTCGACAGCTGGTGGCTCAGGGATACGGGTAGTACCTGACATGCCATCGGGAGGTCGTAGGTTCGTACTCCACCCGGATCAAGTCGATATTTTCTCTATGCTTACGATTTTTTATTTGCTTATTATTTACGATTTTCCTTAATTTAGTTAAATAATATACGTTTATGCGCTATTGGATTTTTTAAAATATTTCTCAATGTACATCGTTTAAATCTATTTTGTGTATTGTAAATAAAAAGAACCGTTTAGGGAGCCTTCTACGTTTGGAGTTTGAGGTGGTTTCCTCATTAGTCTATTCCTAGGTAGATCATATCTGATCACTCATTCACGTTATGTAATTAATCGAGTCCTTTGGCATCAAATTGAAACTTAAACATGTCCTCTAATTTGGCATTGAAGGGATTCCCGTATCTTTCTCTTTTTGCACTTTTTTCAAATTCTAGATTGTAGCATGTAGCATAATTATGATTTTTCGAAGTACCAAGATAAAACTATATCTGGGGATGTCCAATAAGTGGCATGAGTCGCAAAGGACAAGACAAAGATCACCAGAAGGTGAGCCCCAGGGAGGCAGAATTGTGGGGTAGGAATTCTGGGACATATGTCCAGTGAAGTCATTTTTGTAATTCACAAGCAATAAGTTTCTTCACAATCAAAGTAGCGATTGTAATGATCTCACGCGAATATGGTGGCCTTCAGCCGAAAATGGGACCACTATCAATGAAATCAAGTCTTTTTTATCTTTATGGTGTTGAGACAAGAAAAGTATTGTAAACTTTTTTTACAATATTTAGCTCGATTAACGACACTCCTCCGTCACAAGCTTTTATTCCAAGTATGGCTTGTTACTCTCGGCATTTGTGTTCTGGAGCTATAGCTTAAGAATTGTTTTAGTGTTTCCCTTTTTCAGGGAGGAAGAAAGCATGGGAGGTCAATTTTTTATAACTTATGACATTCCGCGCGTGATAAGTTTTCATTTGACACATAACTGGTTACTTTGCGCACTCGCATTCAGGAGATATATTGGGAACTATCATTTTCATTTTCTCCACATTTTTTTAAGGGGGAAGAAGGCACGAGGGTGAATTTGCATAGCCTAGGGCATCTTCCATGTCAAAAGACTTAATTTGACGTACAGCTTGTTATTTTTGGCCTTCGCTTTCTGAAGATATAGCTTAAACATAGTCTCCATATTACCCCTTTTTATAGGGAAGAAAGAACGGGGGTCAATGTTTGATAGCCTACGACACTCTACGCATCACAAGCTTTCATGTGGCACATGAATCATTAAGTTTCTCCATCGCGTTCGAAAGATATAGTGGAACAAATTTTCTTCAAATCCACAAACCGATCAACTAACAAATATCAAAGTCAAAAGTAGTAGGAAGATAGGTAAAGAGTGGAGAAATATGAAAATGATTGTTCCCCTACATCTCTTGAATGCGAGTGCGGAAAGTAACAAACTATGTAAAATGAAAGTTTGTGATACCGGGAGTGTCATAGGTTATATAGCAAAGTGACCCTCCATACATTCCTTCCCTCTAAAAAACGGAAAATGTGAAAGTTGTTCTATTATATCTTCCGAACGCGATGGTCTATGAATATGAGTTAGGTATGAAATGAAAGCTCATATAATGACCGTCGTAAGCCATTTCGAATCCGCTCCCTGATTAGTGCGTGTGTTTGCGGGTTCGAATTAATGAGTCATATCTCAAATTAAAGCTTGTGGGGTTACAATGCATGAACTACCTCAAAAAATAATAAATAAAAAAAACGCTGATAAAACTGCAGATATCTGTGGTTCAGCAGAACTCTAACTATAATATCAGACAAAAAAGGAGGGAAGAATAATACGCTAAAGGTGAATATGTAAATGTTTGATTACATTGACTGCTCTTTGAATTGGAATATATTAAGTTTCTGCATAAAACAGAAACTATGAAGGACTTGGAGCTCTGACTTCATACAGTCATGACGTGTTTTCGCATCGCTCCTGGATTACTTCTAGTATTCATTATTAGCTAATTATTTACTTAACTTTCCTACTAGCCTTAGGCGAGATTGGTTTAAAATCCCAGTGGAGCCTTTGGCAGAAAGTTTAGCTAGAATAGCTTAAACTTTTACTTAAACTGTTAGTTTTTTAGATAGCCTTTCAGATTAATTTTCACCATGTCTGAATAAAGCTGACTTTTGGATTATTTAACACCACTTCAACGCCATTTCAATAAGTATAAGTACGAGTCAATAGCCGACCTGATTTGGCCCTGTTAGTATTGGAAGAGTACCTGCCAATAACCGACTTAGCGTTGGCCGATATTGGCAGCGGAATAGTACGTACTGATAGCCGAATCTTGGTTGGCCGCTGTTGATTTCGGAAATATACATTTTAAAGTAAGTTTACACACTTCAAATCCTACGTTGAGGTATTATCTCCCGTTTATTTTAACTTTAAGTCCTGGTATTTACCGATTCTAGTCGCTACTAGAATTTATTAATTTATTGTTTAAAATTTTCTCATTTGTTGTTAGTCTTAAAAAACTAACTATTTAAATTGATTTTATAACATGTTCTGAGTTTTAGTGTTGTAGACAGATTCTCTGGTGTTTTACAGAAATCTGTTGTATTTCATTCGGTCTGTAGCGATTTTGACAGTTACAACTGTCATTTTTATACTTCGAAATTTTTGAATTATTTGCATATTTGTATGTAAATTTAATTCTTTTTCTAGAATTTATATTTATTTTAACCATTATTTCATTGTTTTTATATTACTTCGAGTTTGATTTTTCAAATTCTTAAAGTTCAAAATGTCAAGTTCTGACAAAATGGATTTATCTGTCCCGGTCCTGACAGAGAGCTTTTCTGCCAGTGACGTCATTGCGAACCAATCAGAGACCTCTGAAAGCCAAGTCTCTGTTGATTCTTCGCATCTGACTTATAGTGCACAAATTTGCACTTTCCTATCGGAGAAAAACAGACTCCTTTATGATTTTAATTCTACAATTTCTCATATTCCTGCAATGAAAGATTTACATTGCATTTTACCTGACGAAAGAGTCAGATTTAACGATGCTATATTAGAAAGATTCTACATAGAAAAAGACATAAATGAACATGTCTGCTCCGGCCAATGCTCCTCACAGATAATTGTTTTGGAGGGCATTCAAGGATTCAATTCTGCCCCAAAGCATGGGTTAGATTTATTTCTAGATGCAACTAAAATAGCTTAAAGAACCCCCAAAAAAAGGGTATTGGAAAACATTCCAAAAAGGGGCACAAGAGGTCCTTGTCCCCTGTCATCGATTCCGTATATGCCTCTAAGACCAAATTTTCTGGCTTAGAGGAGGAATATTTGGATACACCAGCTACCGAAATGGAAGCTACTGAATCTATTTATGTTTCTAAGGAAATTAGAAATAATAAAGGAAAGATCCTCCCCTATCATTATTCGCTCTCCCAAGATCTGGATGAGCACACACAAAGAACTAACGAAAATTGCTGTTGAGACTTTTACTGCCAAGACCTCTGGCGAAACAGTCAGATTACAAACCAGATGTTCAGATGACTATAGGTCATTTGTTTGATTCTTCGAAGCCTCAAAACAGCAATTCCACACCTACAAATTAAAAGAAGAGAAGAATCTCAGGGTAGTCATTAAAAATCTACCCCATGACATAACTTCTGACTACGTGCATACTGCTCTAGTTGACTTGGGCTTTACAGTCATAAAAATATCAGAGATGAGACGTGGCAAAGACAAAAGCCTGATCCCTGTCTTTTTGGTGGAATTACCTAAGGAAACAAACAATAAAAAGATATAAGATATAACTGACCTCTTCCATCTGAAGATTCACATAGAAAGTGACAGAAATAAGAAAACTCCGACACAGTGCCATAATTGCCAGCGTTATGGCCATGCAAAAAGTGGATTCTTTAATCATCCACGCTGCGTGAAATGCTCTGGAAGTCACGTAACGAAGGACTGCCTTAGAAAAAAGGATGAAAGTCCGCCTAAATGCGCCAATTGTGGCCTTGGCCATACGGCCAATTACAAAGGCTGTTCTTACTATCCTACCAAGGAGGTTGTGACAACTCCAAAGGAAAAACTAACATTGCCCCACCTTCAAAGGCTGTTACTACTCATGTCACACCCGGATTATCTTACGCAAGTGTTGCTGCGAAAGGCGCATGTGCTCCCAAACCCATTGGTAAAGAGAAACCTTTACCTAAGAGAAAGCATCCAACTGCTTTACCTCCTACGCAAGCTCCTTCTACAAGCGAGCAGTTTGATGCAACCATCTTAAACGATCTGAAGGAAATCTTTTTGATCTTCAAAAAACTGAATATCTCCAATATTTTATTAATGGCTAAGTCATTAATTAATGAATATCAGAATGCCAACGGCCTTATGGGCAAACTCACAGTTGGGCTAAAAGCGTTCGACTATTTACTCTCTTCGCTGTCCTCAAATGGAGCACATCGGTAAAAAGAACTATCTCAAGATTTTTTATTGGAATGCGAATGGCATTCTCAACGATTTATGGGAGTTCAGTCACTTTTTGACTGACTCCCAAGCTGATATTGTCCTTTTTGGCGAAACACCCTGAGGCTTCTGACATATTGAAGTTTCCTAATTTTGAGGTCTACAGATCGGATCGACAGCATAACAGAGGTGGATGTACTGCTGTTATCGTCAAGAGATCCATCAAACACCATCTTTTACAAATTGTAGGCTTCGATACGTTGGAGGTTACTGCTATTGCAGTTGATGATATCCTTTTTGGAAATCTGAATATATATGCGGCATATAAACTGCCCAATTCTGATAATATTTTGAATGATTTCAAAATAATTTTCAATACCAGTACTTCTACAATTTTAACAGGAGACTTAAACTCAAAAAAATGTTACCTGGAACTCCAGATCTTGTAACAAAAATGGAAAAATTCTTTTAGACTACGCCACAGCCAACGGCATTATTGTGGATGCTCCCAGTGAGTTCACATTTTATCCTTACAACTCCATGCACCGACCAGATATAATTGATCTGGTCGTGTTCGGTTATGTTTTACCATCTTATGACTTCTGTGTTCATGAAGTTTTGAACTCTGACCATTTACCAGTCTGCCTGACTCTTTTCTCGTCTGTCACCCTTGTCCCAGACGATTTTAGAGTCGTAAACTGGGAACTCTTTAAAACTACAGTCAACGGAAAAGTCTCCGGATCCTGTAATCCTCTATCTTTCAGGAGGATTGAAGATGCAATTATCACCTTTACAGATCTTTTGAATCAATCCAGAATTGATGCCAGCACCATTCATAAACCTCGTAAGGATTTCTACATTCTTCCCAGATTTCTTTCTGATATTGTCAAAGAGAAAAATAAAGCTAGGGATAAATGGCAAAGATCGAGAGAGGCTCGTGACAAGAATGCCTACTATGCACTTAAGATGGAAGTATGACAAGAACTCTCGGATTACCGAGGTCTTACTTGGAACAAGAGGGGCGGGGGTGGCTCAGTTGGTAGAGCGCCAGGCTCGTAATCTGTAGTTCCCAGGTTCGAGTCCCAGCTGGGTCAGCGTTGAGATTTATCTCCGCAAAATTCCCCGCCCTGCCCACGGTCAGTAGGGAACACCGATGGGCTTGGAAAGGCCGCCGTCAGTCGGATGGGATGTTAAGCCGTGGTCCCGTGTGCGGGAGAGACATACCCTGTGCACGTTAAAGAACACGCTGGCTGGCCTTGACGGGAGGCTACCATCTGTCTCCCAACAGCTGTTCCAGTGGGTCCCCTCCCCCAACCTTCTCCGAGCCTTCGGTGTCCATGTGACCTGGCCATTTAGCCCATGGTGTGCAAAAAAGTGCCGCTCAGAGGTAAAACAACAAGAACAACAACTTGGACCAAGAAGATTACCTCACTCTCTACAAGTGATGGCTCCATCTGGAAGATGGTTAAGACCTTAAAGACAGTTACTGCACATGCTCCAGTTTGCTGTGAACGGTAACTGGAGTGTGTACAGTTGCTGTACACGCTCCAGATATTTTTCCTGAATTCTGCAATCACGTGACACGAAGGTTGCCAGATCACTAATTTCTAAAAAAATCGTTGCCAGATATTTTTTCTGAATTCTGTAATCAACCATAGTGTTCGGATACTTTTTTGAGCGGCTGTACCTGGTACAATCGGTCAAAAAAGTATCCGAACGCTATGGTTGTATACAAAATTAAAAAAAAAACAACCGGCAACGATTTTTTTAGAAATTAGTGATCTGGCAATCTTCGTGTACAGTACACGAAGGTTGCCAGATTATTAATTTCTAAAAAAATCGTTGCCAGATTTATTTTTAATTTTGTATGCAACCATAGCGTTCGGATACTTTTTTGAGCGACTGTACTCTGAAAATGAATAACCGATTTACGATCGACGAAGAGTGAAAGGATTAAAATCATAAATACGATCGATAGGGAGGCTGTTTTTTTCCAGAGAAGTAAAATAAATAAAAATTACTACCTGTTTATGATATTTAATAAATATTGCTCGCAAAAATACAGCAAGAATTTATTACAGATGTAGAATAATAATTCATCATCTAAATTGAAAAACTTTTATCTTAAAAAAATGCTCTAATAGTCAATCTATTGTATTCTTCTTTTATAAAAGAGGGATTAAAATTTTGTCAGAAAACTACAAATAAGAATGAAATAAAAGCAGGATTAAAAGTTGGTTATAAAAATGCTACTTTATCTTAAAATGGAGTTGGTTATAAAGAGACGACTATATCCTAAAGTAGAAAAAGTATTGGTTATAGAGATACGGCTTTTATATTAGGTCTTTATAAAGATGCCACTTCATCTCAAATTTGAATAAGAGTTAATAAATTTTTTGAATAAGAGATTATAGATAAAACTTTATCTCAAATTTGAATAAGAGTTGCTTATAGAGATGATTGAACTTTATCTTACTTGTTGTTGACGTAGCCTGTCTTCTTTAGGCGTTACCCATGTACAAAGGTCACGGCTCGAGTCCCCCCTTCCCAGAGGATGCCTTTGTTCCCTCGAAGGGGCCAGTTGTTGCCACCAGCTGCAGTCTGACCTCCATTCTGGAAAGTAATAAGGAAAAAACGAAAAATATTGAGTGACACAACTGGGAAAATAGAAAACTTTATAAGTAACAAGACTGCTGATAGAGGGGATTTCTTTTATCGTTTCGGAAGTAAAGATATCCCCCAACTTACGCGATAGTTCCTAAGTGTTGCGGTCGCATAATTCTAAAATGGGTAGTTCAATTTTTTGCTTACCTGTTAAATAAAAAAATATCCTCTAAAGCAGCTACTTACAACACAAGTCTGAGAAAAAGAGGCCGTCAGTAAAATTCCCCATAGAGTCTGTATGTGAGAGGAAGGCAAGACCTCAGTAGAAAAGACAACATGAAACGTACAGTCGCTCAAACAAATATCCGAACACTATGGTTGACTACAGATATATCTGGCAACGATGTTTTTCAGATATTGTTGCCATATATTTTTTCTGAATTCTGTGGTCAACCATAGTGTTCGGATATTTATTTGAGCGACTGTACATGTCTTATCCTGGTTTTAATCAGTAGCCGAGTATGCTAACCATTCAGCCACTGGCCAATAATCCCTTTATTTCTTATATATATAGTATATATAGTATTCTTTAAATTATTTTGGAATATTTCTGGCTTAGGTTTAAACAACACGCCTATTCTTCGATTAACACGGTAGATAGGTTCCGGGAAATCATGGTGAAAATTTAGAATAATAACTTATTAAAAAAAAAGTGGGGACATGTTCGGAAAGAATTATTTTTCATTAATGAAACGTGGATTAAAAATTTTATTTTTACATATTTATCTCAAATTTCAGTTTAGCTGTAATAAGAAACGTTAATACAATATTGTTTTGTCCTATATTTGTAATAATTTGGATAAGTTTAATTTCTCATCGATTCGTTTTTTGGTCACAAAAAAAAAAAACAATACATCGTTGATCTGAAAGAAAGATGTTTAGGAACTGAATACACATTTAGAAATGAAGCAATTGTACCAATGCTTTAAAAATTTATTTTACAGAAGAAAAATATCCTGTGTTATTTTATAAAACAGTGTACTTCCGAATTAGCTATATTTAACCTATATAATAGTCCACAAAGTTAAAGTTGCTGCCAAAGATGAGACAAAAAGCTTAGTTTTATTAGCCCGAAAGAATTCAGTCTAGAAAAGTCAGATCTTGCTGTTGATCCAAAACATTTTTTTTTCATTGAAGTTTTATTTCATTAAGAATTCGCAGGACAGATTGCATTCAGCATGGCAAGAATATAATTTTAGCAAATAAATATAACTAATAAGCTAAGCTAACTAATAGGCATTTCGTTATCTTGTAACTTTGTTCCAAGATTTTGGGTTGGTTTGTTTTACCTCTGAGCGGCACTCTTTTGCACACCATGGGCTAAATGGCCAGGTCACATGGACCCCGAAGGCTCAGAGAAGGTTGGGGGAGGGGACCCACTGGAACAGCTGTTGGGAGACAGATGGTAGCCTCCCGTCAAGGCCATCCAGCGTGTTCTTTAACGTGCACAGGGTATGGCTCTCCCGCACACGGGGTCATGGCTTAACGTCCCATCCGACGGACGGCGGTCTTTCCAAGCCCATCGGTGTCCCCTACTGACCGTGGGCAGGGCGGGGAATTTTGCGGAGATAAATCTCAACGCTGACCCAGCTGGGACTCGAACCTGGGAACTACAGATTACGAGCCTGGTGCGCTACCGACTGAGTTACCCCCGCCCCAGGTTCCAAATGAAGTTATTTGCATAATCATTGAAATTCAGGTGCCTAGTCATTCAAATTTAAGTTATGTACAGTCGCTCAAAAAAATCCGAACACTAGGGTGACTACACTATGTTACACTATGTACACTACGTGACACGAAGGTTGCCAGATCACTAATTTCTAAAAATATCGTTGCCAGATATTTTTTCTGGATTATGTAGTCAACCATAGTGTTCGGATACTTTTTAAGCGACTGTACCTAATCATTCAATTTTACGTTTTGTGCATAATCTTTGAAATTCAGGTGCCTAATCATTCAATTTTAAGTTATGTACAGTCGCTCAAAAAAAATCCGAACACTATGGTGACTACACTACGTTACACTATGTACATTACGTGACACGAAGGTTGCCAGATCACTAATTTCTAAAAATATCGTTAACAGATATTTTTTCTGAATTATGTAATCAACCATAGTGTTCGGATACTTTTTTGAGCGACTGTACCTAATCATTCAATTTTAAGTTTTGTGCATAATCTTTGAAATTCAGGTGCCTAATCATTCAATTTTAAGTTATGTACAGTCGCTCAAAAAATATCCGAACACTATGGTTGATTACAGAATTCAGAAAAAAATATCTGGCAACGATTTATTTAGAAATTAGTGATCTGGCAACCTTTGTGTCACGTAGTGTACATAGTGTAACGTAGTGTAGTCACCATAGTGTTCGGATATTTGTTTGAGTGACTCTACCTAATCATTCAATTTTAAGTCGTGTGCAAAATCATTCTAAGTTATTTTCATAATCATTAAGGATAAATTATGTAACACCACAAATAATGAAATGAGAGTATTAGTGATCAGGTTCCATGTTTTGGGTTTTGTTTCCTCTCAGCGACACTTTCTTGCACAACCTGGACCAAATGTCCGAGATCACGTTTCCTAAAGTATCAGAGAAGGTTGGGGGAAAAGTTACGATTTTGACTTCTGAGCGGCACTTTTCTTCACACCATTCGTACAGTCGCTCAAAAAAGTATCCGAACACTATGGTTGATTACAGAATTCAGAAAAAATATCTGGCAACGATTTTTTTTTTAGAAATGAGTGATCTGGTAACCTTCGTGTCACGTGATTACAGAATTCAGAAAAAATATCTGGAGCGTGTCCAGCAACTGTACACGCTCCAGTTACCGTTCATAGCAAACTGGAGCGTGTGCAGTTACTGCACACGCTGCAGTTTGCTGTGAACGGTAACTGCACACGCTCAATATTTCCGTGAGTGAGCCCACACGATCTAGTATCAAAATAATATAATCACCTACAGTCGCTCAAAAAAGTATCCGAAAACCATGGTTGATTTCAGAATTCAGAAAAAATATCTGGAAGCGATTTTTTTTAGAAATTAGCGATCTGGCAACCTTTGTGTACAGTACACGAAGGTTGCCAGATCACTAATTTTGTTTAAAAAAAATCGTTGCCAAATATTTTTTTCTGAATTCTGTAATCAACCCTAGTGTTTGGATATATATTTGAGCGACTGCATGTTGCCGTTTTAATATGGTTCCCATATTCTTAAATGGATAAAATCCTGTTTAAGTGTCCCACTGTATCTAAGCAAGTACAATCGCTCAAAAAATATTCGAACACTATGGTTGATTACAGAATTTAGAAAAAATAGCTGGCAACGATTTCTTTAGAAATTAGTGATCTGGCAACCTTCGTTTAAATAAAAATCGTTGCCAGATATTTTTTCTGAATTCTGTAATCAACCTTAGTGTTCGGATACTTTTTTGAGCGACTGTACCTGAAAAAGATTTGGACATTGACAGTTTTGTGTACTGTAAGAAAAACTAATGAACGGAACTGCCACAAAGTATTATTCATTGGAATGGAGCTTGGCTCAGTCGACAGCGTGCCTAGTTAATATCCTGATGCTCTCAGGTGCAAATATCTGCTGTACAGTCGCTCAAAAAAGTATTCGAACACTGTGGTTGATTACAGAATTCAGAAATGATATCTGGCAACGTTTTTTTAGAAATTAGTGATCTGGCAACCTTCGTGTCACGTGATTACAGAATTCAGGAAAACTATCTGGAGCGTGTACAGCAACTGTACACGCTCCAGTTACCGTTCACAGCAAACTGGAGAGTGTGCAGTTACTGAACACGCTCCAGTTTGCTGTGAACGGTAACTACACACGCTCAGTATTTCCGTGAGTGAGCCACACGAATCGTTGCCAGACATCTGGCAACGATTTTCACGAACGATCTAGCATCAAAATTATATGACCACCTACAGTCGCTCAAAAAATATCCGAACACTATGGTTGATTACAGAATTCAGAAATAATATCTGGCAACTTTTTTTATAGAAATTAGTGATCTGACAACCTTCGTGTCACGTGACTTTAAAGAACACGCTGGATGGCCTTGACGGGAGGCTACCATCTGTCTCCCAACAGCTGATCCAGTGGGTCCCCTCCTCCAACTTTCTCTGAGCCTTCGGGTCCATGTGACTTGGCCATTTAGCCCATGGTGTACAAAGAAAAGTGCCGCTCAGAGGTAAAACAACCAACCAACCATCCGTTTCCTATAGGGGAGGGGTGACTTAAAGGTGGAGCGTCAGGCTCCTAATCTGCAGCTCCCAGGTTCGATTCCCACCTGGCCCACCAGCATTCAGATTTATATTCTCTAATCCCTACACTCGGTTAGAATGTGTGGACTGGCTTGGAAGGCTGCTGTTTGTAGGATGGTAACTTAAGCCGTGGTCCCTTGTGCATGAGAGACATACCCTGTGCACATTATAAGAATACGCTTGAAGGCCCTTGAAGGGAGGCTACCATCTGTCTCCCAACAGCTGTCCAGTGGGTCTCCTCCCAACTCTATCTAAGCCTTTGGGGTTCTTGTGACCTGGCCATTTAACCCAGTGTGTGAGAAAAAAGTAACTTTAAAGAATCCAATTCATCTCGTAACAGCTATTCAGTGGATGCCTTCCCTTGCCCAGTGGGGTGAGATCATTCAGTAGTATGGTTAGACTCATAAATTGGAGATTCTAAGTTCCACCTGTGCCTTCCAACGTTGAGCTTTATCTGCGCCAACCACCACCCTGCTCCCGGTCATAAAAGGGACACAAATGGGTTTTGAAATACCGTCGCCCATCAGAGGGACGTTGTGTCCCCTGTGAAGGAAAGCCATACTCTGTGCAGGTTAAAGAAATGCTGATGGCCATGACGGAAAACTTCTCTTAGATCCCTTTCCCTTAACTAAATCTGAGCCCTTTGGGGGTCCTTGTGAGCTGGCCATTTCACCCAATGGGTGCAAATTCGCCTCTGTTTATCTGTTCCATTTTAAAGGTTGGTTGTTTGGGTTGTTTTACTTCTAAGCGGCACTTTTTTTGCACACCATGGGCTAAATGGCCAGGTCACATGGACCCCGAAGGCTCAGAGAAGGTTGGGGGAGGGGACCCACTGGAACAGCTGTTGGGAGACAGATGGGAGCCTCCCGTCAAGGTCATCCAGCGTGTTATTTAACGTTCACAAGTATGGCTCTCCTGCACACGGAACCACGGCTTAACGTCCCATCCGACGGACGGCGGCCTTTCCAAGCCCATCGGTGTCCCCTACTGACCGTGGGCAGGGCGGAGAATTTTGCGGAGATAAATCTCAACGCTGACCCAGCTGGAATTCCTCATTTCTGTCCATTTTCGTAAGAGTATTTACTTTATTAAACGATTAACGTTGCAATGCTGACATTACAATTTATCTGTTTGTTATAACTGAGGAATATTGTTCACAATATCTATGTAGATTTATTGTTACTCTTGGAAACATATTTTATGGATGCTAATCCCTGCCACCGGTGAGAAAGAAGACACCAATGAGCTTCAAAAGTGGTCAAAAGTAGTCGATGTGACGACTGCTTTTCGTGCAACCCGTGACAACTTACACAGTCGTATCAGAATAATATGACCACCTACCATAGTATGTGTATGGTAGGTGGTCATATTATTCTGATACGACTGTGTATGTTGACGTCAGAAATTTAAAAGATAATTAACACTATTTTTAATTCTTAATGTTGATATTGCTAAAATTTATAAATAATGTAATATTTCCTGTCATTTACACAGAAGGGCGGGGATGGCTCAGTCGGTAGCGCGCCAGGCTCGTAATCTGTAGTTCTCAGGTTCGACTCCCAGCTGGGTCAGCGTTGAGATTTATCTCCGCAAAATTCTCCGCCCTGCCCACGGTCAGTAGGGAACACCGATGGGCTTGGAAAGGCCGCCGTCCGTCGGATGGGACGTTAAGCCGTGGTCCCGTGTGCGGGAGAGACATACCCTGTGCACGTTAAAGAACACACTGGATGGCCTTGACGGGAGGCTACCATCTGTCTCCCAACAGCTGTTCCAGTGGGTCCCCTCCCCAACCTTCTCTGAGCCTTCGGGGTCCATGTGACCTGGCCATTTAGCCCATGGTGTGCAAAAAAGTGCCGCTCAGAGGTAAAACAATCCAATCCTTGAAAGAACTAGGCCATAAAATTCAATTTTCTTTAACAAAATTTCGTGGTTAATACTGTCAAATGCTTTCGTAAAATCAAGATATATAGCTAATCCAATGTGACCTGCATCCAAATGATTGACAATATGCTCATATAAATCTGCAATGGCTGTCTGAGTAGATTTTTTATTTTGAAAACCATATTGTTGTTGTGTGATAATTTTTATATTATTTAGGAATTTAGTAATACGTGTACAAATTAGCTTTTCAAAGATTTTCGAGAAGATTGGCAAAATTGAAATAGGTCTGTAGTTTTCTATGTTTTCTTTATCACCTGATTTATGTATGGGAAGAATTCTGGCAATTTTCAGTTTATCCGGGAATACTTCGTTTATTATTGATAAATTAAATATATAGCACAACAGTTCTTTTATTGTATGTATAACCTTTTTAATTACATTAATATTTATGTCACTATAGTTGGTGACTTATCAGCTCCTAGATCATACACTATGTTACTGATCTCTTGAGTAACAATTGGCATGACATAAAATGTCTGGTCTATGCACTCAATTTGGTATTTATATTTGCCATGAAATTTTTCAGTTTGGTTCAGTATCAATTCGTTAACGGTATCATGAAAATAGCTATTGAAGGCATTGGACTTCGCATAGTCATCAGCAATAATTGCATCATCAGAAGAAATGTCTCCTACTATTGACTTACATTTATTTCTACCCAAAACATCGTTGAGATACTTCGATTTCTGTTTAGAATTTTTGCTAGAATCAAACCTACTGTTATAATAGGCGTTCTTTGTTTGTCTGATTTGAGCAGTAACGGAATTACGAAATTCTTTATATGCAGAACTGTCATCCTCTAAATGGGTATCTTTTGCTTTTTTGTATAAATTATCTCTTTTAGTTATTAATTTTTTCAGATCTTTCGTCATCCAAGGAGCATATTTATTTGGCCTTTGGAACTTCTTAGTACCCGTGGGCAAATATTTATTACAGTGATTTATAAAAATATTTATGAAATAATTATATTATTCATTTACATCGCTGATTAAGTAAAGGAATTGCCAATCAATACGATTTAATTTATATTGCAATTGCAGAATATCATTATCATTGATTTCTCTATATCTATAACTGCTAGGTAGCATTTGAAAATTTGTCCTTTGGACCAGAAAAAATGTGGGGAAATGATCTGTAATTCCGCCGTGTCGGCGATGAATTTTTTTCAGATTAATTTAACTAATGTTTGAAGTCCATCTCTACAGGTAATCTGTGATTAATTGAAATTTAATGTTTTGTCTGGAACCGGAGCCCGTAGTCAAGCTCCAAGACCCTGGTTACAAGCCCTGGTCCCACGCACCCCAAACGTTCTCTGTGTGTTGTAGTGTGTTCTTTAACGTGCACAGGATATGGCTCTCTTGCAGATTGGGCCACGGTTGGAAAAATGTTTAAAATCTTCCGCTCTTACTAAACATGTCTTTTCACGAGAGGTTTCCGTTGATTTTTCTTATGAGCAAAACTTTATTTGCACGCAATGGGCTAAATGAACAGGTTACAAGGATTTGGTTGTTTTACCTCTGAGCGGCACTTTTTTGCACATAATTGGCTAAATGGCCGGTCGCTAGGACCCCAAAGGAAAGTTGGGGAGAGGTGACCCACTGAACAGCTGACACATGGTAGCCCCATGTCAAGGCCATCCAATGTGTTTTCTAACGTGCACAGGATATGGCTCTCCCGCACACGGGGCCGCGGCTTAACTTCCCATCCAATGGGCGGCGGTCTTTCCAAGCTTATCGGTGTCCCCCTACTGCAGGTTACAAGGACAACAGTGCTTTTGATAAGAGCATGTGATAAAGTTGTCTGCTGAGAGTGCATTGTACTGGTCTGATTCAACTGTTGTAACACATTTTGCGAACGAGATAATGGTTTGTCAACCTTTTTTCATACTATTTATACTTTCATATAAATTTAAATCGATTCGTTCAACAGCATGGTCATTTTTGCAGCTAACTTAGTGTTGACACTTAGATGTCGATGCCCTCTTCCATATACTGCTGATAGCTGATAGCACAGCATTATCTGAACCGGAGGCTTTAGCTATTTCGCACAAGGCTTGCGAAAGGCTTGCGAAGCGTTGATGAGAGAATTACTTGAAAGTCGATGCCTGAGAGAATTACTTGACAGTCGGTAAAGCTGATGGCGCAGAGAGGCCAATGGCATCATTTGCTTGTCACATAATTTGCTTGTCACATAAATGGTTCATTCCAACATATAGTACGTCACGTAAGCTCGGTGAGCGGTATAAATCAGGCAAACCACCTCTTCGAGCATCAGTTAGAGTTGGATCGAGCGTCATAATGGGCAAAACGAGCTACTCAGGAAACTTCGATGTGGCATGATAGTTGGTGCTAAGCGTTACGGTTTTAGCATCTCTCAAATGGCCGTCCTCTTGTGCTCTTCACGCATAACCGTTTCAAGGGTTTACTGAGAATGGGGCGAAAAGCAAAAACTACCAGTAATTGATGATCCTGTGGACTGAAACAGCTTGTGGATCAGTAGACAATAAAACACCTTGTGCATTTATGTAATTATTCTATGTAAGTTATTATTTTAAGTAATCAAAATTCATCATTTTAACACTCTTAAAACTATACAGTATCAGTCGAAGTCTTCTCGCTGTTACCACCTCTCTGCAAATTCTTGTACGTCCCCAAAAGCCTACACCTTCCGTTGATGCAGTGAACCGCGATTCTCCTTGGTAACTCTTCCAATGCAAGTATTATCTCATATCAAGAATTACTATTTATTATATCTAGTAACATTTCATTTTTCACACTACTGTATTTGCCTAAAACCACCTTCAATTGTGTTGTGCGCACATTTGTTTTATCATGTGGACACGACTTTTGGCAGGGAGGGTCATGGCCGCCCTTATCCTCGTTCCATAAGGCCATTTTCCCAGTGCCTCCATTTTTGGTGTACAGTTCGACAAAGAGGAACTCGGCCGCAGGCTCAGAATTTTCCAGGTTGACCCTGGAACCCCAGATGGCAGATGGATTACGTGACATGCCTGTTAAACAACGTTGGCCAGAGGGGATGTTTAAATATATGTTATAAATATATGCATCATATCATAGTCACAGAAGTGATGGATGTCATGTTACAGTAGATTGTTTATATGAGACATAAATAGGCGTCCACACTCGTACAGACTGTATTCATCACTGAAGACGACGTGATGTCAATCATCAAACTGGTCAATCATGAAACTGGCCCTGCAACATCGCAAGTGCAGTCGATGAAGGAAGAGAGTAAATGTCAAACAGTGCAATAGATGACGTAAGTGCAGCCTTGTCTCTGAGTTTTTTCCATAACTTAAAAGAACCTTGTTAAGAGGAATTGCAAGGCTAGCATTAAACTCTCTGTATAGTGAACAATACTGCAGTTGACTTACCAAAGTCTGTCTCCGGATCGCGAGATCCTCACATGGTGTTTCTCGTCTGTTTACTCCAAACTCTACCTGAAGGATGTCGGTATCATCCTGAAACTGTTCTATCAGGATGATCTCTCTTCACAATATTAACGCGGTTACCAGCTTGTTAAAAGTTATAGAACAAATTTTTTCATGAAAATAATATATATGGTTTTAAATCACTTTCCTAATATTTCATATTGGTATTTTAAGTTGGGGTGCCCCCCCCCCTCCGAAACGTATTTGTATCTCCTAATGCGTTTCCTTTTTTTTTTTTCATGTGACCCCCTAAACGCACGAGCATGGCCCTCCGGAGGCCATAAGACCTGCGTAGTGAACCAATGAAACACAACACATAAACACATACACTCATTTCACAAGTTGGATGTTTTTCAAATTAATTTCTAGTGGCTTAGAATCCGATACAGTTATTATCGTTTACTTATATCGTATAGTTAATAATATATCAAATAATCAAAATTCGAAAATAAATTTACCAATTGCAAAATTATAAGCATCATACATATTAATCACTTGATATGAAGGTAACAAATGAAATTAAATTAATTATAAAGGTGATATATGAATACAAGAGATTTATAAATGTTTCGTTTCATGTTGGTTTAACTGAATCTTCTGTACAAATGACATTTCACAGTGTTTACAAATAAATTGCTTTTGTAGCAAGTGGATTCGTCTGTGACTGACAGATCGCTTTGTTGTCCGAAAGTCTTGCCTCTTAGATCGCAAAGTAATGGTCGTTCTGGTGTGTGGATACGGAAGATGTACTTCAAGTTGAATCTTCTGATTGGAACACTTTTCGCAGTGGGAACACTTGTGGTGGCGATCTAAGAAGTGGAAGAGTGGAAGAGCTCATGTCTGAATGCTTCAATAATTTGTATGGAAAATGATGCTTCTTAAATTTCCGCTTTTTATTCCAATTTATTGGCTAACAAACTACAAGTTTATTCCTGTTCTATAATTTATGAAAGAAGAGACAAATATCTCCTGCGCACTATAATTCCGACAAGCAATATAAACGCTTTCAAATTTCAATTATTTACTACCACAAAAATTATAGTAAAAAAAAATTTAGTTTGTTTAATCAAAGCAAAATTTTAGCAGTCACGCAGTACAGAAGTTCTACCAGACTGTACAATTTTCCTCTCAAGTCATGTCTGTTCTGAGTTACAGCTGCTGCATTTGGTCACTCTAGGCCAATTCTGGAAAAGTGATGTTTGACACTGTCTGCCAGCCGCATCCTAGGGTCTCCCTTTTTTTCTGAAACCCTTAGGCACAGTTCATAACCAATGCAGTCTGTCTCTGCACAACATGCTGCTCAAAGGAATTTGATGACTCTTTCTTCTAACCTCATCATTTACTTACATAATCCAACCACTTAATGCCCAAGATATTGCGTAAGTCTAGAATCAGAGGCATCAAGTTTCTTGTTATCTGCTAACAAAGGGTGCAGGTTTCGCTACCAAACTAACCTAAAAAAGAACCAAACTATTATTCAGCCTAATTTTAGTCTTTAGGTCTACAAGCCTATTTTTCCAGTCTCCACAGATTTTTAAAATCCAAACTGCAATCCCTATTCTATTTATCTCATGCCGCACATCACCAGTATCTGTTACATAGTTCGCAAGATAATTAAATTGAGACACTTGTTCAAGTGTTCAGCCATTCAAAGCAACTGAAGCACCAACTGAAACGATACCAGGGAAATTGGTCCACTTCAATGTTGGCTGATTAATGTTGGACGCTCGTCAGAGACGATTCTGAGCACCTGTACAAGCGACGGTGAAAGCGACGTCGGAAGTAGAAGCGGAGTTTTACAGATACATGTCATATATGCGTATTACTCTATTATATAAGAAACCATTGCAGATTTCTTAGAAATGAAGCCAATTTTGGATCTTCATTGTTACATTCCTGTTCAGCACCTTGAAATCTTTAAGAAATGGCTACTTTTATCTCAGAGGCATTACGTTTATGAAAATTGGTTGCCCAGAGTAATGAATAACTAAACTAAACTGAAAAGGGGACAAAATGCACTCTTGTCTAACTCCACTACCAATGCTAAACAATCGCTACAAGACTTACCAACTCTCACACATGACTCGATATTATTATAGAGAGCTTTCATTACATAACTGTCAGATTTTCTATATGATATATCGATCAACCCCAAATTATGTTGATCAACAGAGTCAAAAGCCTTTTTGATATCTATAAAGAGAGTAGCCGTAGGTTTCTGAAATTCTAAACATTTCTCAAGAATATGCCTAAGTAAAAATATTTCATCTATACATCCTCTACCATTTTTGAATTCACACTGTTCATTACGTAGTTGTCCATCAACCAAATTCTTAATTCTATTAAGTATAATCAGGTAAAAAACTTTACCTATAACAGAAAATAAACTAATTCTCCTATAATTATGACAAGAACTACGATCACCTGTTTTAAAAATAGGATAATAATAGCTCTAGTAAAATCCTTAAAAACAGCACCTTTATAATATAAAATATTCAAAATTTTACTCAGCCATGTATACCAACACAGGTGTTCTCAGCTCTAAGCATTTTAGTAGGGATTTCATCCATCCTTGGAAATTTATGCAGTTTTAATTTAGAGATAGCCAAAGTGACTTCGGAATGTAATATAGGGCCATCATTAAAGCCAGTAATGTATCTATCCTTATTACAAACAATGGGAGTAGAAATAATAACATTATTCAGAACTTCTCTGATACTCTCAGCGCATTTAGCCATGACAGAATCCTCACCTCCAACCACCTTACCATGTTTATCTCTCAATCCCTGTTTACCTGACTGTTCTTGTGCACAAAGCATTAACAAATTGGTACAACTCCCTGCTGTTGTGCTCTCTAACAGCTTTCTCTGCTTTGTCAGCCAAGCTATCAAGCCAAAGATTATTTTTCAGCTATTAACTGATCCTTTACACGTTTATTAAGCTCACTGTAATGCCTTCTGTTAGGACTAGTAGGATGTTGATTCATATTAGTCCTGCACTTCCTTCTTTCAGAAATAAGTTCCATAGCCTTATCACTCAAATAATTTTGTTTCTTCTGTTCCCTTTTACCATCAAATGGGTACTGTTGGTTTCAATAAAAGCCTGCTTAAAATGTACCATTTTTTCTCAACTTCAACAGTAAGCAAACAGCGATTTACATAATGACTGCATAATGACTAACTATTTACATAATGATTTACATAAATGATTTACATAATCATGGTATGGTTTGGCTACATCTGGATCTATCAGACTTCCAGTGTTAAACATAATTTTCTTAATCTTAGCATATTTTTTAAGCTTCACTTGCAAACACTTGTGACGAGATAATGGTCAGACCCAATTTCGAATCACCTCTATGATCTGGTATTCGTAACCGAACTAGCCCATTTGATGTTAATTAAAATATTATTTGTCATATTCGTATGGAACCCTCAGGTAAAGGGATAATCAAGGGGATAATCAGATAAATTAATTTTACAAAAGAGAAATTTGTAATATTACTAAATATATAGTACCTGGAAGACCGAGCTTTGCTCGGTAAAGGTGGGCTGAGTGATAAACTTGCGGTGCATATATTTTGCTATGTCATTTCCAAAGATTGAAATACTAAATGAAAATCATCAAGACTAATAATATAAGACGAATCAGAGACAGGCAGCTCCTCGATGATCTCGGCGTTCATCTTACTGACGTCTTTGTTCAATGGCGCGAGTATAGCTGGGTCCTTCATCCCTTTATGGTTTTCATTGGCGAGGCAATTTCCTAAGACTTCATCGATGAGATTGCAATTAGAAAGTATGATCCATTATTGGCTCAGGTGGAACATCATCACACCTTTCATTATTACTATTTTATTCTTCACATACAAAAAAGATCCACCAGGCCTGGAAAAAGGGGTTACCCCCGGATGACGCCCTAAATGCGTTTTCCCAAAGTCGAGACCAGGTTAAATCGCGTTTTCGACCCAAAAACGGTAGATTCACCCCATTTCATCAATATCCTTGGACCTCTTTTCAAGATAAAAGTTTCATACATATATGAATTGCTCGCTTTAGAGTATAGGATATATGCACTACAGGAAAAAATATTGTAATACCTGGAGGGATTAATGCTATTTGATTAATGCCAAGGAGCCATGTCAGCCTATGCAAGCCCATCGGTGTCGCTACTAACGGAGGGAGGGCAGGACGAGGAGGTTTGGGAAGATTTTTGTTTTGGCTTCACATGCAAACATATTTTGGAAAATAAAACATTTGAAAAAGTCAAACAGTTTAAAGCGAGAACAATAACCATTATGTTGAGCTTAATAATGTGCACGAGCATTTTAGCTATTGACGTATTTATTTTAATTCCCTGTAATCTCTCTGGAGGCTACAGATTACGCATGAATTATGAAATCTTGCACATGATCAATTCGGGTTGTGTGCAGTGTTAGCAATTCACGTCGTCATCACAATTTCTTTAAAAAAATTTACTAATTGCAACAAAATTGAAATTTGCCCTTTTCCAATTTCGGTTACTATAAAAATCACTGAATTAAACTATTTTTTCATAAAATTATTTTCATTGGGTGTTAATTTATTCATAACAAAGTTTTCCAAGTTTTAAATATTACATAAAAAATTCCTGTGGTACCGACAAGAAACTCTTTACATGAAAATTTATAGCATGTACAAACATTTGCTGGGAAAATAGAATTTATATAATTTTATGCTTCTACGGGTGTTTCAAAAAGGACACAACCCTAAATATAAGAGAGTAGAACTAACAAGCATGTACATTTTATGTCGTTATATTAGTCAGGTGGTATTACTGTACTCAAGATTAACAGTCTTTAGCAATTCAAATACCATGTCATGCGCTAGTCTCATTCAACCATTCATTCCTTTGTGTTGTGTCAGCTACATCGTTTTGCAAAAACGAACGTGTATTTATTGTTGAGACTTATTGTGCGCACAAACCTTACAAACGTGTGACAGAGGAGTTTGAGTTGAAGTTTCCTCACTCTGAGTTCCCAAGAAGTCGACATTATCTCGTTTGTTGATAAATTTCGTGACACTGGGTCTGTACAGGATCGAAAGAGCCCTGGTCGACCATCACTGTTAACTGCCGAAGTTCTTGATGATGTGTCTCAGTGTTTAACTCGTTCACCCAGAAAATCTCTTAGAAAGTTGTATTCACATGTTGGACTGTCACCAGCTACTGTTTTCAGGGCTACAAAGAAGTTATAATTGCATGTCTACCACATTAATGTTGTTCATGAACTGAAAGAACCAGGCCATGAAAAACGTTTACGGTAGTGTGGAAAACGTTGGTTTCATTCTTTTGCTGATGAAAATGGAATTGAGGTATTAGAACATGTTTATTTCAGTGACGAGGCCTGGTTTCACTTGGATGGGTATGTGTACAATCAAACCAGTCGAACATGGAGCAGTGAAAATCCTCACACTTTTCACGAACGACCATTACAAGCACAGAAAAATGGTGTTTGGTGTGCAATTTCCCATCGCCTTGTGACAGGGCCTTTATTTTTTGACTCAATTGTAACTGGTGAAGTTTATTGTAACCTCTTCCAACAGTTCATTGCACTATTGGCTGTGAATGAACGAGAGTGTTGGTTTCAACTAGATGGTGCAACTGCCCATATTACAAATGACACAATGGTCATGTTGCAGGAATTTTTTGGTGATCATTTGATTTTGAAACATTTGTGGGCCCCAAGATCCCCAATCATACTCCTCCAGATTTTTTCCTTTGGGAATATCTCAAATGTGAAGTGTTTCAAAACAATCCTCATACTCTTGAAGACTTGAAAGCAAACAATGAAAGAGAGATTTTAAACATAAGAAAACAAATATTACGAAAGGTGGCTGCAAATGTCATGAAACGGGTACAAACCTGCATCCTGGTTTAAGGAAATCACTGTCAACATCTGTTGTATAGGTAGATATATGTCTAATCTGCATATTTTGAAATTTGTTTCTTTTGTCAAGTTTAAATAGAAAATTACAATAGAGGGTTGCGTCCTTTTTTAAGCACACACATCAGAAGTAAAAAAAACGTTTTTTTTTTCAAAACTTTTAAGATAGTAAAAACAGAACAGTATTTAGTAAAAAACATTATCATCCAATTTATATTCCTTTGCGAAATATTACTTGCAAAATCAGAAAAATCCGACTTCCTTGAAAGTCCAGAGCCGAGATATTTTTCCTATGTCAATATCATTATTAAATAGATTATCAATATGTGTTGTCTGAATATCAGAGTCGAGTCATTTAATCTTTAACAAGTGGGAAGGTAAACAACGTTATCACGACCTCTCACGTGACTCGCTCGTGACGCTCCCAAGAATGCTCATGCTTATGAGTCATATACAAGGCACAACTCGCTTGGGGAACCAGCTTGCTCGCTGGGAAAAAAAGTCTTAAATACGTGCATTGCTAGGATTACATTTATAATAAAAGGTCGATAATTCTCTTAATTTTCATGGTTTAGTAAACGTTACTTATAATTTTGCAATATATAGACGTTTACAAGTATTAAAAAGTGATGAACACGTATTTTCTCCTTTCGAAGTTATCATGAGTGGCCTGCATGCTAGCTCGTTACACTACCCGGATCGAGAATCCTCGAAATCAACGTTTTTTAAACGCAATCATCTCTCAAAAGTACCAGGACTTCAAAAAATGCGCTGGATGCTGTGTTATAAGAAATTTTTCAGCACAAGGATGAAATTCTAATTTTTGCTTTGCAGAGATGGAATATCCCTAAATTTCACTATGTAGATTTTCACAGAGAAATAATCGAAATTATTGCATCAGCCATTTGGCGATAAAGGAATTTATCAAGTGTTTTAGAGCATATTTTATTAGATATTAATACTTTTCAGTAATAACGTAAAGATAACAGGATAACTTCTCTACATTATATAATGCTAAGGAGTATAGATGTATTTTATATACTTTTCCTATGAGTTAGTAAAAATATTGGATTTTCATAGTGTTATTCGAATTACTCAGTTAATAATTGTTTTACTTTGGAATGTTTCCATGGCAAAAAATAAGATGATTTAATTAAAAATAATGCTTTTTCCTAAATCCATTGAAAATTAAGGGGATTTCACCATATAATTTAAGTGATTTAAATAAAAGGAAAATTTCTTAAAAAATTAGATTTTTTTAATTACACAGGGGAAATATATTTTCCCCCTAAAACTTTGAAAATTAAGCGATTTCACCACTTATTTCAACTGTTTAGTAAAAAAACACATTTAATTCTCTAAAAACATTTTCTCAATTACAGAGGTGAAAATAATGTTTTTTCCTAAATGCAATGAAATTAAGTGATTTTACTCTTATTTCAACTGTTAAATTACAGATAATTCCCTAAAAAATACGATTTTTTTAAATAACTGAAATAAAAAAAATTGCTGTCCTACATTAAATGCAATGAAATAAAAATTAGCGAAATTCCCCATCTAATTGCTAATTTCAGTTGTTTAGTAAAAATATAGGCAATTTCCTAAAAAACTTTATTTGTAATGACTGAGATAAAATTAATATCTCTACATCAGGCACTTTTAAGCAATCTAAGCACATATATATATATACTCTTGGCATAACGAGTAAAAAGGCTGATAAGGTTCTAACTTCAAGTATCCGGGATTAAATCTCCGTCGTGGGAAAAGAGTTATTTATTTAAATACAGTACGAAATGAGATTTAAAAAAAACGTAAATTTCGCAACAATTTCAGGGGAGAGGATATGTTCTAATGTGGATGCATGTTTTTGCATTTTTCAGTTTTTTTTAAATGTGTTATCCCTTGTAATTAACGGTTACTACCTTAAAAATGATTTGATTTGCTTACATCTGTACATAAAGGGAAGATTCTTAAACAAAATTTGTGACATAAATGAAAGTGACGATCCGGTCATGATTGGGATGCTAAATTCGTCTGAAGCGACATTATTTAAGTTACAGAAGACTTGCTATGAAATTTATTAGAGATTTATTTTTATGTTAATTTGTAGCGACTTAAATGAAACCACTGAACTAGAATGTGATATACTAGGAAATTTTCATTGTTGATTAAACGGAGGTATAATACAACAATAAAATATTTTACGATTTATATACTGGTAGCCATTTTTACTCCTTTTTTTAATGATCTTTCTTTTACTGAAAGCATAAGATAAAATTAAGTTTTATCGATTCGTTTAATGATATACTGAAATATCTGAAATTTTTATGGTAAATTAAAAATTATGAAATTGTCTTTATAATTACACTGATTACCTCAGAATAAAATAAAAAATATTATCTTTTCTAAACTATGTCCCTTTATCTTTATATATGAAGTGACCCCAAAAAAACTTATATCCACTAAGTAATAACTTAGTGGATATAAGAAATGTATGAAATTTATACATTTTAAATCACTGTTGAAGAAATACCTAAAACCTAAGGTTTCATGTTTTACAAATGGAGGTAATGTAATTTTCAATATTAGAAGAAGCACAGAAAATGACCTGTAAACATGAGACTCATCGCAACGAGCCCATGGTTATATCTAGAAGGTGTTTTGTCGATCAGTATCTTCAATTGTAGTAAAGGCAACTTGCAATGACTGAGTCCGTGGTATAAAGCAATCAATAGAAGATATCTCGAGAGCTGGTGGCTGAGAAATCAGAGTACCTGGCATGCCATCAGATGGTCGAAGTACTCCACCCGGATCAAATTATTTTATCCACTATGTTTAGGATTGTTCATCCTGCATATTATTTACGATTTTTTTCCATTTAGTTAAATAACAATATAAGTTTATGTATATTATTTATCGGATTTTTTAAATACTTTTCCAAAATGTACATCGTTTAAATCTATTTTGTGCATTGTAAATAAAAAGAACCGCATAGGAAGCCTTCTACGTTTGGAGTTTGAGGTGGTTTCCTCATTAGCCTATTCTTAAGTTTATCATATCTGATCACTCATTCACTCCATGTAATTAATCGAGTCCTTTGGCATCAAATTGAAACTTAAACATGACCTCTAATTTGGCAGTGAAGGAATTCCCATGTCTTTATCTCTTTGCACTTTTTTTCAAATTCTAGCATGTAGCATAATTATGATTTTTCGAAGTACCAGGATAAAAGATCCCCTAACCTTCTCCATCTGTGGGTGTCCAATAAGTGGCATGAGTCGCAAAGGACAAGACAAAAATCACCAAACGATGATCCCCAAGGGACAGAATTTTACATTATTTGACATTAATTCTCCTTAAATACTGTGGGGAAGAGATTCTCGGATATATGGCCCGTGAAGTTGAAGTCATTTTTATAGTTCACAAGCAATACGTTTCATGATAATCAAGGTAGCGACTGTAATGATCTCACGCGAACATGGTCACCTTCAGCCGAAAATGAAACCACTCTCAAAGAAATCAGGTCTTTTTTATCTTTATGGTTTTGAGACTATAAAGGTGGATGCGACGGTCTCTTTCTTATTTAAGGATTCGGCAACCCTTTCCACTACTTGTAGCAGTTGATGAATTGTAGATCGCTTCTGCCTAAAGCCAAACTGTTCTTCTGGAATTAGGCCATTGTGATCAGTATGCTCCATTAGGCGATTAAAGATAATTCTCTCAAAAACTTTACCTAAATATGGGTGCAAACTGATCGGTCGATAACTCTGGGGAATGGTTGCATTATTCCCCGCTTTAAGCATCATTTTAATAACAGCCCTTTTCCAGATCGATCTGAATTTCAATCAGTGTTGCAGACGTAAAAACAATGGCTGTAGGGAGAAGTTGTTTGATCATGGTGTTCGTGATTTCATCAAAGCCGGAGACTTTCGGGGATTTAACAATTAAATTGCTTTGCTAACCTCAGTAGGAGTTGTAGAGCGAATGTTAGAGATCGCCACCTGGGAGAAGTGATCGAGTGCATTTTCAACAATTTCAAACATTTCTTCATCTGACAAATCATCATTGTCCTGAAACTGATTTTCCAGGGTGTCATCAGGAAGCATATTGGTATCAATTTGACTCTCCTTAAAACAGTATGCACTCTTGATATTATCGTTAAATGTAGAAATATCCCTGGCAATGAGAGTAGGTGTTTTGCCTTACAATGACAATTAACCTTCTCGTTGACAAGGAATTTATATTTCTCCCGGTTGGTGATCCTGTGAGGAAATAATATTTTCTGTAATTTCATTACCAAGAATAATAATGATAGGTTCGTGATCAGAGCTTAGCTCATGAATCACATGAATATCATAGGATGGACTAAAATGTCCAAAAACAGCAATGTCAAGTGCATCTGGTTTATGCATGGTATTGGGGGGAAAAAAGTGGCCTCCTTAGGAGCGTCTATGATGAGATCTTTTCTTGACGCATAGTCAAGCAAAAGACGACCACTTTTGTTCCCCATATTAAAATTCCGTGACTTGTGCTTGCAGTTAAGATCTACAGCGTTGCGGTGCGTTGTTTTACCTCTGAGCGGCACTTTTTTGCACACCATGGGCTAAATGGCCAGGTCACATGGACCCCGAAGGCTCAGAGAAGGTTGGGGGATGGGACCCATTGGAACAGCTGTTGGGAGACAGATGGTAGCCTCCCGTCAAGGCTATACAGCGTGTTCTTTAACGCGCACAGGGTATGGCTCTCTCGCACACGGGGCCACGGCTTAACGTCCCATACGACGGACGGCGGCCTTTCCAAGCCCATCGGTGTCCCCTACTGACCGTGGGCAGGTGGGAATTTTGCGGAGATAAATCTCAACGCTGACCCAGCTGGGACTCGAACCTGGGAACTACAGATTACGAGCCTGGCGCGCTACCGACTGAGCCACCCCCGCAGATCTCCAGCAAACAGCGTCGGAGTTCTAGGAGTAAACACTTTGTCCACAACATTAATGAGGATTTCAGAATTTGCGGGCTTATAAGTCGCTATTAGTTTAATATCTCCCAAATTAATCTGTTGAATGACCACAATAGTGGCTTCACTATTCCTTAAGTCACGAGTAGACAGGCAATATTGAGGAATGCCTTTTTTGATAACGATATCTGTGCCTCTTCCTCTGTTGTGCTCCCTATCATTCCGATAGATATTATAATTGAGGATTTCGATGCTGTCACTGGATCTGAGATGTGTTTAACAGAGCAATGCAGCATCAATTTTCTGAGTATATAAAAAGGCTTTGGAATTCCAAAAAGTCGCTTTTAATATCATTGGAGTTAAAAGCAACAATATGAAGATGAATATCGAAGAGGAGGAGGACTTATCCATCGAAGAGAGATGCAACAAAATCAAAGGCTATGATGCTTGTTGAGATTCTCTCAGTCCAATCCTTAGACACCTTAAATTTAAGGCAAACGTTTTCGACGTTGAACAATATATTTCCCAAATTCAATTTCCTGAAGAATTCCAGGATATTCTAAACTTCCTCAGCAAACGATTCTCCCTCATTACCTTTGCTCTTTTTAGTTGGTACATTAACTGTGGTCTTCCATTTGTCTGATGAAGGCTTTAACTGATGGAGCAATGTTAAATTTTCCTGGAATTTCTTCAGGAACTCTGGTAGCTTGTGCATAGGTCTTATTGGGTTTTGTATATTGGGGTACCTTATTTTTACCCTTCTTGGGATTTTCGAAAGGTACTCCGCGATTGGAAAGTTTGGGAAAGAGCTCACAGTCTCATTAATTGGCCTTGTTCTCTTTCCTGAAGTTAGCACACGTCGTGGAGTGTCCCGGCACACATAGTAGTAAAATGGTTGCCAGGGCATTTCCCACATCTAAGGTTGTTGAAGCAGTTACCCTGAATGTGCCCATAACGCTGGCATTTGTGACATTGTGTTGATCCTTTCCTCCTCTGAAAGGACTCAACAATGATCTTTAGAGGGAAAAGATCAGTCAGGTTGAAGATTTGTTATGCCACATTTCTGAGAATCAAAAGTCACTTTACCAGGAACATAACAAAAGTTATCTGCGCTGTTCAAGCACTTAAAAGGTGTCATTTTTGACGTTGGGCTAAGATATCATTCAACAGTTACTGGCAACCTGGTCCTTCGCAGAAACAGAGCTTCAATATGCATAAATTTCAAGGGATTAATTCGTCTAAAATTCAACTACAAGCTTTTAATTTAGAATAGCAAAAGTTAGGTTAGTTTACTTACTACTAATTGGCGGTGTCAATTGAGTTGTCAATTGTGTCACTTGAAGTGCGAACTGGAATGCTAATTGTGTTATCAGTTGTCCCAATGGCAGTGGGAATTGGGTTCTCGATTGTGTCAATTACAATTTCAATTCGGGTGTTGATTGACTTTTTATTTACATTGTAAATTGCAATTGCAAGTGGATTGTTAATTGCAGAGTCAATTAGATTGTCAAATGGTTTGTCGATTTTGTCAATTTGATTGTTAATTTCAGTGTTAATTACAATTTCAATTAGGTTGTGAACTGCAGTCTCAATTGGGTTGTCAATTATATCAATTACAGTTTCAACTGGGTTGTCAATTGTATCAATTACAGTTTAAACTGGGTTGTCAATTGTGTCAATTACAGTCCCAATTCTGTTTTCAATATTGTCAATTGGATCCTCAACTGTGCCAGTTGCGTTGTGAAATGTTGTATCGTGATGATTATTAGTTTATTCTTTCACAAATATTTCAACAATCGACGAAAAGCTATAACTGATTATTTACATAAGGATTTATCTAATATTTCAGATGCTTTGATACGCACACAAGCAAAAATAGTACAGTATTTTAACATATCCACTCTTTCTTTATAAAATTGCATCAAAACGTAGTATGTAACAAAATTTCATTTTTTTCCTTCATTGAGGATTTGATTAAAAATTGAGCCTAATTCCGCCTGAGTCAAGCTAGAGTCTCACATAACATATAGAGCTTGGACAGTGCAGTAAGAGAAGAATCAATTTTTAATGTTTACTTCTTTCTTTACCTGTTGTAATTAAAAATAAATTAATTGAAATCACGTTGGAAACTATAATTTTTAAAAAATCTAGTAAGCAGTTTTCAAATCTTCGTAAAAATTCTAATATAGTTGTAACAAATAAATTATTTCCTACAGTTCACAATTAACTGGTTCAATATTTTATTCAAATAAAATTTCCATCCTTTTCTCGCTCTCTTTTGTCAAATATTAGAGATTGGTATGTCAGGGTGGCATTGGCCAGAACAACGTATATCGGTACGATATACGTTGTTCTGGCCAATGTCACCCTGACACTGTCCAGGTCCGGTACGGGCCTGGACAGCTGTCATACAAAATGTGGAAAATTGCAATTGATTTACAGAGGAAGCCTTTAATTGATTTAATCCATCTTTAATTCAACTGCAACGGTTGGATATAAATGATTTTAAATAAATTGGTTTCAAATTATTTTATGATAAATTGAAATAAAATGCATTTAGTTGTTGTGATTCATTAAAATATTATTAAAAGTTTACAATTAATTACTAATATTTTTAAACGAAACTTGCAGTTTAAAGTGTAGAATGTATATGAAAGATATGAGATTTAAGTGTCCTATGTTAACGAGTTAGAATAAATATGAAAGTACTTCAATTGAACGAGTTAGAATAAATATGAAAGTACTTCAATTGAACGAGTTAGAATAAATATGAAAGTACTTCAATTGAACGAGTTAACATAAATATGAGTGTATTTGAATTGAACGAGTTAGCGTAAATATGAACGTATTTCAACTGAACTCAGAAGGGATACTAAAGGGTCTTGGAAAGACTTCTTTGCATTGGATGGATCGTAAATCAGTCTCCCAATGTGTGCAGTAGAATGAAATCATATTTACATTAAAGAACGTGTTGGATGGCCTTGATATGAAATTCAAATCTGTAGACATGGATTTGTGGAATTGGCACGTTACCAGTGTTGGGCTTTCTAAACATTGTGATTTAATGTTTTAAGGTCATGATCAATGTGCAGTACCTATTTTCGTACTATATAATAATATTTATTTTTCGGTTCTAAATAATTATCTTGCTCCAAAAAGATATTGTGCTATTACCAGTAAAAGTATTAAACAAGTGATGAAAATAAATTTCATTTTCCATAAAGCAAAGCGTTGCGGACCTTTTGAGATTCCAAAAAAGTTTCTGCAAATGCGAAAACGAATATTTTATTTAACACATGTGTGTCAAATGAGTCAATTGCAATATCAAATGAGGTTTCAATAGTATTAATTGCAGTATCAGTTGGGCAGTCAAATGGGCTCTCAGTTGTGTCAACTGGGCTGCCAGTTCTGTCAGTTGTGTTGCCCATTGTGTCAATTAGACTGGCAGTTGGGCTATTATGCATATGAATTCCGCTGTTAGTTGAGTTGTCCATAGTGTCAATTGCATAGTCAGTTGAGTTGTCCATGGTGTCAATTGCATAGTCAGTTGTGTTGTCCATAGTGTCAATTTCATAGTCATTTGAGTTGTCCATGGTGTCAATTGCATAGTCAGTTGTGTTGTCCATAGTGTGAATTGCATAATCAGTTGA
The DNA here is from genome assembly GCA_038380435.1 of Ryuthela nishihirai. Lineage (NCBI taxonomy): Eukaryota > Metazoa > Arthropoda > Arachnida > Araneae > Heptathelidae > Ryuthela > Ryuthela nishihirai. The sequence goes on from JAWZYU010000038.1 coordinate 5,500,115, forward strand.
GTTGTCCATAGTGTCAATTGCAGTGTAAGTTGAGTTGTCCATGGTGTCAAATTGCATAATCGGTTGTGTTGTCCATAGTGTCAATTGCATAGTCAGTTGAGTTGTCCATGGTGTCAATTGCATAGTCAGTTGTGTTGTCCATAGTGTCAATTTCATAGTCATTTGAGTTGTCCATGGTGTCAATTGCATAGTCAGTTGTGTTGTCCATAGTGTGAATTGCATAATCAGTTGAGTTGTCCATAGTGTCAATTGCAGTGTAAGTTGAGTTGTCCATGGTGTCAAATTGCATAATCGGTTGTGTTGTCCATAGTGTCAATTGCATAGTCAGTTGAGTTGTCCATGGTGTCAATTGCATAGTCAGTTGTGTTGTCCATAGTGTCAATCAGTTGAGTTGTCCATAGTGTCAATTGCAGTGTCAGTTGAGTTGCCCATAGTGTAAAATGCATTGCCAGTTGAGTTGTCCATAGTGTCAATTGCAGTGTCAGTTGAGTTGCCCATAGTGTAAAATGCATTGTGAGTTCAGTTGTCCATATTGTCAATTGCGTTGTGTCTCCTTTTGAAAAAAAAATGTTTATATTTTGGCCTTTTTGAATCATAGGACAAACGTACAGGCCTCAAAGTATGCTATTAAAACGTTTATGAGCATTTCCCTTTTTACCTTGTTCTATAATTATCGCATAAAATCATAACTAAAAAAACACTTAGACAACAGCACACATAATAATTGCAATGTTAAATCCACCCAAATGAACATAATTATCAGCACTGTTAAATTGTTATAATATGACGAGGCAAAATATGATACACAGTAATATCGATACTTTCAACTCAATGTAACATGATAAGGAAAAACATTTCAAGCATAAAACACATAATATAACCACTCAAAGTTTTCTCTTTATATTGAGTCGCATAAAATTTTAGTCAAATGAGTAGAATAATTTATTTAATGTCGAATTTCATTTTCTGAAACGATGGACGAATCGTTGAGATACATCCGTAGTATACTGTTGGATTTGATAAATTCACAATTGTAATAATTGAACAAGAAATAGATTTTTGTAATAAGTTAAGATATAAATTAGTCGGTAGTTTATTTTCAAAATTTCTTTTGAATTAGTGCCTACTTTTTTATTTCCCTTCCTTTGCTTTTGTGTGCGTTTCACAAAAAGGCTCTTCAACCTTATCATTTCAATCCTTTGACCAATTCTCAACGCGTTATGTACCAACTAACTCTTGTATCATGAAAATAAGCTACAAAACCTTCCTCCCATGATTTTATTCACCCTAAATAGGGGAATCTGAAAACAATGTGCCACTATATCTTTCAAACGCGAGGGCAGAGCGTAACATGTTATCATCATCATACAAATCACCAATTGAATCTTCTTGCGTAACAAGTTATAATATGTCAAATTAACACTTGGGAAGGAGAGTTTCACAATGCTTCTAACCCACACTTCCATGCTTTCTTATTCGAAGAAAGGAACTAAAAGAGCAAAACGTTGGTTTTTCATATCTTTCGAACGTGAAGGAAACAAAAGCTTATGACATGTGAAGTGTCCAATGCATATTTTATCCGCATTTTTTCTTCTCTCCTGAAAATGCGAAAAGCGAAGACGATTGTACCATTATAACTTCTGAACATGAGTACGGAAAGAAATGTGCTGTTCTTCAAATGAAGATTTGTCATGCCGTGTGCCGTATCATAGGTTATAAAACGTTTACCACCCGTTCTTTCCTCACACTTAAAATCGGTGAGGAATTTTATAAATGATTGCTTTCTATCTGATTCAAACTCGAAGAAAGGGAGTGTAGAATTAGGTGTCAAATGAATACTTGTAACATGAGGAATGCCATTTGGTTACCTCAAATTTTACCTCCACGCTTTTTCTCCCGAATAAACGGCAGAGAACTTCACCGAGGTTCATCTTCCATTTGAGTTAATATGGAGTAAACGAGAAAAATGCTTTCATACCAGAAATATCTGTGAATGAGACACCTATGGTGGTGCTAATGACGTGGATTGGAGAGGGATATTTTTTGGAGGACGCACAGGCTTGTGACTTCGATATTATGAGCTATGTACCTTAAACTACCTTGCTCTCCTTCCACAAAATGTGGGAGCGGATTAATAAGCTCGATTTTTATGCATCTATATGTCAAACGAAACCTCAAGATGTAAAGAACACGAACATTGCATATTGCCTAGGAAGATCAGGAAAAGTGCGAAGAGCTCATCAGTGGAAAATTATAATCTCTAGCAAGTTGAGACCAACGCGGAATTTAAATGATAATAAGAAAATCTTGATGACGAAAGAATGGAGAAATCTACAGAGATTTCCGTAAATTAATGAACAAATTAAAATATCATGATATCCTAAAACCCAAAGATAGAAATGATCGAACGTCTAGTATGTAAAATTCGATGCAGAATTGAGGTATTGTATGAAAATGAACGACTCTAGCAGTGCTGTATGTAAATGTGTCCAGAGTTAAAAGTTTCAAAGCTGTTCTACAGTTCTGCGAAGTTCGAGGTGGATTTCTCGAGATAGAAGATTTATTAGATATATCTAACAGACATCATTTAAAGGAAGCAGTACGGTGGCGAATTATAGGTCAGCGTGGCACTGGCCAAAGTCCAGTAGATGTTACCAGATGGCTTAATGTGAAGAATTCAGTGGTGTATTGACTTTGGAAGAGATTCCGACCACGACAGAATGGATACAAACGATTCAGAAGTGAACAATGATAGGCAAATCACAAGGGAGAATATCTATCTGGTGTTATGCGGCTGGAGGGGCAAGATGTGAACACCACATCAACTGCGATAGGACCTCGCATTAGCCAATGGAATGACGATATATCATGAAACGCTACCACCATACAGCAAAGATTTCATGCAGTGTGCCTATGTGTTATAAAATCAATGGTGTGCGTGTGTAACTCTGACCTGCGCCATATCAGAGACCAACTACACTGGTGCAGACATCATGCCAACTGCATCATCACACATCATGCCAAACGTGTCCTTCAAGGATGAATGGAGATTTGCCATCTCCAGTAATCGCAATGTCAGTTAACATGGAGAAAGCCAAAAACATGCTGTCATAGCAGGTATATCTGTGAATGTGGCATCTACAGTGGTGGTAATGTCATGGGTTAGAGAGTGATAATTTTGACAGGACGCACAGATCGGCATTTTTCTTGTCGTCCCCAAGCTTCATCTTCATGGAAATATAACATCTATCATCTTCTTTAGTCCGCTATACACAGATTTCTGAGACCGAAATTTACGCTCCACCAGCGAAGAGAGAAACGATGCAACGACCTTTTTATTTAACACGTAATGATAAGCTTTCAAACAAATCAGAGCTCTTTAACTTCAAGGGAACGAGTGGAAAGCTACAGACACGTATCAGAAACTTTCTGAACTCCCTTCGTACTACATTTAGATCGGGTATATTGCATGGTTATTTTAAAAAATGTATTTAAATATATTGCCAAATCTTTATTTTTTTTTCCAAGATTCATGATGAAGATTATTTTGCATACAAGATTTCCTACTACCCCTGGAACAGGTGGCTTATAAACGAATTATGAACACATTGACTCTGATCGTTTTTTCCAATTTTTTATCCACACATTTTAGATGGATAACTAAATGATTTTGCCAAGTCATAGTACTCATTCTAAATATATTTTTATTCCTTCATCAAATCATTTTCGTTTTTAAGTAAATAATTTTTGCTGCTGCTCTTTTACAATATAATTTTGTTTCCTAAAGGCTTTCGTATGAATACTTTAGAGCCACTACTTTAGTTTAAATACCACTATTTTAGTTTAATAATATGACCACCTATCTAATAATGGGAGTAACCACCCTTGGCCGGGATGACAGCTGCGAGACGGCGTGGCATGGATAGTAGTAGCATAAATGAGAGTTCTGGGCTAATGTTAAGGTATAGGGAATATCCAGGGGTAGTAATTTCCAGGAATGTTCCAGGGGTAGTAGGAATCTGGCATAGTGGTTAGGCAGTTAGCGACTGTTCCAGCAAGGAAAACTTTGTGTGTTGTGTTATCTCTAACTAAGGCAGTGGTCAGCTGTGACTTTGGTCTTAGTAGGGAATGTCCTTGTATGAAAAGGCCTGTAAAAGCTAGGAGTGGCTTCTAGGATTCTTCTCTGTCCTATATGTCGCAAATAAAAAAAAAAATTCTATGTTAATCTGTAGGAAAAGTTTTCGGAGAAGCGGTTTAAATTAATTTTGTTGTTTTGGGTGAGAAAATATGAGAAAATTAGAAAAATCTCGGGTACTTTTCAGGAGTTGAAATACTAATTCAAGTTTTTTTTGGTAGAAGACGTTTAATTTATATAAAGCCATGACACTGCAGAGTGTAATATCGATGTGTCGAAAAACGGTCCGGAATTAACATCTATTATTTTTCTTTTGAAACAGTCTTTGTCAGGTAGGTGCAACATTGGCCCAGAACTCTCATTTATGCTATTACTATCGACGCAATGAGTCCCTGGAACGTTGCCAAAAGCACAAGTGCCTATTCAGACTCCAGCAGAGCACAGAGGTTTTGAAGATGACGTGGTTGTTGTTCCGCACGCCGAAACTGTCGATCCAAATAGTCCCACAAGTGCTCTATGGGACTGAGGTCGGTGATTTTGCTGGCCAAGGGAGAACAGAGACGTCGCTGTCATGTTCCTGGAACCAGTCACACATTACTTAGCGACATGGCAGGGCGCATTGTCCTGTTGATAGACACCATCACCACCAGCGTAAACGTACAACATCAAGGGATGCATGTGATCAGCGAGAATGGACAGGTAGCCATTGGCGTTCAGGGACCCATCAAGTGGTACCAGCGGTCCCTGAACTGTGTTTATTTTATATTTCTTGTCATATATATATATAAATATATACAAAATAATAAGAAAAAACTAAATATTAAAATCAAGTTTATTTTGAGGCAGAAAGCGCTGGTATAATTCAGAAAACAGACTTGATATTTGTTAAATTTTCCTTTGCATTAAATAATGATCGTCCATGAAAAGAGAAATTTAAGGTTATTATTAAGTATCTCACCTTTACCTGTCCATCTGTTCTCTTGCAAACCTAGAATATCTAGGTTAAAGCGCTGGAATTCCTGCGTGAGGACATCATGAGAATAATCTCTATGTAATGTCATCACGTTCCATGTTCCTGCAGAGAAAAAATGATTAGTAGGTATCAAATTTAGAGGAAATAAAAAATAAATTGAATTATTATATTTAGTTTCAAATTTCGTATTCCTCAAGTGAATTTTTACTTCATCCGATGTTTTCAGCTAAGGTGTTGATGGCATATAAATTTACTGTCACCCACCAGTCTAGACGCTCACGAGCTGCCACTCCATATGGGTGAAATTTGTAGTCTGACACTTCTCACGTCACAAGCTTTCAAATGGAAGCTTAACTGACACATAAACTGAGAAACCATCAAATAAATTAGGGGAAAACAAAAAGAAAAATAATTAATCAGGTGAATAAAATTTTTACTCTGAACTACCACTAATTTTATAAAATGTAAAAAGGAAAACAAAAATCTTTCGTTCAATTCTTAGGGTGATCCGGCTTCATAGGAAAGTGTTATATTACGGATATATCTGAAATGATACGTCCAAACTTTAAGAAACACAGAATTTATTACAAACTCTCAGACTGGAAGCAATTTGCAGAATATCGACGATAATGAATGTATGAGGATAACCATTTTTGCAAAACGTACAAATGGTTATACTCATGCATACATTTGATGTTTTAATACTAAGTGTAGAATTTTATTATCATTGTTGATTCTTGTCATAGTCACTAGTCTTTAATGTCTTTAATTATTTTAGTCAGCTTTCATTTATTTAGTAATGCCAAGATTTAATTCATTAATTTAGCTATTAAAATCCCCATTAAATTTGGTTCCAAATTTTGAGGTAATATGTTAAACGATACATAATATTTATGGAGCAGAAAAGGCGATCAGTATATTACCATTAGTCCAAATTTCGATTTCGATCATAACAAATACGTATACATATACGTTATAAATAGAGCTCTGCGAGGATAGAAAGTGCTATCCATACCTGCATCCTTAAGGTCTTATCTGTATTAGCAAAACTTTATCAGCATCTGCCCATGTTGTCTATTTAGTAACCATCGAAATTCTGCAAATGCTTGAAGTATGATGCGTTTGTGAGTAAAAGAAATCAAAGCATATAATGGTTTATTTATGACTAATGAATAACTGAAAAAAAGTATACTGTGAAAATAAAAATCCTAGCTCGTAAAAATATGTGTTACTGAATATAGACAAAATATACTTCATTCTAATTTTGGAATTTTTTTTAAAATAATTTTGCTCTTTTAAATGCAGTTATCGTCGATTATAGGAAGACCTCAATTTTATTACGCAGTAACACTCTCCTAAAATTTCGTGATCTCGCCTGATATGCCATGAGATCATGATAACGTTTGGTTATACCATGTGATCATGATAACTCATCTGGTATACCATAAGATCGTGATAAATCGTCTGGTATGCCATGAGATCGTGAGATCTCATGGCATACAAGACGAATTACTTATCATAATGAAAGCTCTTTATTATAACATTGAGTCGTGTGTGAGAGTTAGTTAGGCTTGTAGCAATTGGTTTAGCATTGCTTCTGGTGTTCAACAAGGGTACATTTTGTCTCCTTTTCTCTTTAGTTTGGTTAGTGATTATGTTATGCGAAATTATCTGCAAGGGAAATATTTTGAACTCAAATTGTCTACAGATATGAAAATTTCTGATTTAGATCCAGCACACGGAACCAAGGTGTAACGTCCCATCTAACGGACGGCGACCTGTCCAAGTCCATAGGTGTCCCCTGCTGACCGTGGGCAGGATGGAAGTTTTGCGGAGATAATTCTCAACCTTGACCCTGCTGGGACTCGAACCTGAGAACTAGAGAATACAAGCCTTGCAAGTTACCGACTGGGCCATCCTGCCTCTGTTTTAGAAGGAGTATGGTGGTGTCGGGAACACTGCATTGACATGGAATGTGTCCTGATTTTTATGCTAGGTGTTTATGAAGGATATCAATAGAGATTTTTGTCTTCAAGATGGACAATAGTATACATCCCCTTAATTTCTTACTGTACAAGAACCTGGTCTGTAAATGGTAGCTAGGTAGTCACTGGAAGGAGAGCTATGCACCAATCCCCTGTGATGATGCATAGAACCAGCCAGGCCTAGCACCTAATGTCCAACCCCGCCTTCTCGTGGTGCGGACCGTTAGTAACTTTCAAAAGAGATACTCTCTTGTGGAAGTGAACGGAAGGGGAGGGCTGCCAGATTAGTGTGGCCTACTGATCTGGACAACTATGGCTACTTTTCTTTTTTTCCTACCCTGCTGAGGAGTGGTCAACCACACAGGGTCCTGGTGCTGACCATATAAACCTACTGGACTGGACAGATATATGGCTCTGAGCTTGATTATGGATCCTGATTTTGCTGCACTGGTGGGCTTCTGTGGAGGGAAAATCTTCCGCTGTGTTTTCTTTTTGTTTGTGGGTTGACAGCCCCAAGTGAATAGATTCACAGGATATGTTTATCAGCTGGTGGATAATCCTGAGCAGAAGTCATCGCAGGCACCTGAACTCTTTGCTTCTATTGGCATCGTCAAATTCTACATTGGAGGAAGTCTTCCAGTGTAGATGGCTTCAGCCTTTAGTAGTGGGGGAACGGGTCTTTGCCCCATGTCTGCGATTAGGGGGCTGTTTGATATTGTCGGCATTCCCTCTCTCAATAAACATAGTTTCTTTAAACATTCCACTAACCATTTTCTCTCCATAGGTAGTTGGAATGTGAGGACTCTGCACAGAGCTTTTTCTCTTGATGTCCTCACACAAGAATTCCACCGTTACAATTTAGATATTCTTGGCTTGCAAGAGACCAGATGGACAGATAAAGGTCAGATTCTTAAAAATAATCTTAAATTTCTCTTTTCAGGGAGGGACGACAATAAGCATCACCAAGGCGTTTGTCTGCTTCTCAGCAGACACGCTAGCGATGCTCTTCTAGGATATGAGTGCATTAATGAAAGGTTTATTACAGCAAAATTTCAGACAAGCGTTAAAGACTTGAATGTTATCTGCTGTTATGCCCCCACTGAGGATGCCGATGAGGATGAGAAGGATAGGTTTTATGAACAACTTCAGGATATTTTGAATTCTGTCAAGAAAGGAGATATTACCCTTGTTCTTGGTGACTTCAATGCCAAAGTTGGTACTGACTCTAAACTTTGGGGAGGAGTAATAGGCCCTTTTGGTATTGGTAGCTGCAATGGCAATGGGCAACGTCTCCTACAGGTAAGTAAACTCAATGGATTCAGAATAACTAACACTTATAACAAACAACGCGACATACATAAGTACACATGGGTTTCACCTGATGGGCTGCATAAGAATATGATTGATTACATATTAATTAACAGCAAATGGGCTAGTTCTGTTAGGAATACCAGGGCATATAGGGGAGCTGAAATTGGATCTGACCATTACCTTGTTAAAAGTGTGTTGCAACTTAAACTTAAAAAGTGTTGTGCTAGGGTTAAAAAATTTACTTTTAATACTGAAGCTCTGAAAGATCCTGTTATAGCCAAAGCTTACCATGATAGGTTACTTAGTCATTATGACAGTCATGGTTTGCTTACTACTGAAGTTGAGGAAGAATGGGATCATTTTAAACAGGCTTTTTTGGACACTAACAGTACTCTTTTAGGAAAAAAGGAGCAGAAGAGGCAAAATTATCTGAGTGATAAGGCACTTGAGCTTATTTCGGAAAGAAAGAACTGCAGGAATGCCCTTAATCAATACCCTACTAGTCCTAATAGAAAGCATTACAGAGACCTTAATAAACTTGTAAAGGATCAGTTAGCTGCTGATAAGAATCTTTGGCTTGATGGTTTGGCTGACAAAGCCGAGGAAGCAGTTAGACAGCACAACAGCAGAGAGCTGTACCAGATAGTTAATGTTTTGTGTGGTAGAAAACGGACAGGCATACAAGGATTGAAGGATAAACAAGGTAAGGTTATAGAAGGGGAGGATTCTGTCATGGCTAGGTGGGCTGAGCATTTCAGTGATGTTCTAAACAATGTAGTTAGTTCTACTCCCATTGTTTGCAATGATGATAGATGCATTGGTGGCTTTAATGTTGGTCCTATAACACAATCTGAAGTTATTTTGGCTGTTTCTAAACTTAAACTTCATAAATCCCCAGGGGTAGATGAAATTACTACGGAAATGCTTAGAGCTGGGAATGTTTTGGTTACCACTTGGATGACTGAAATTCTGAATATCTTTTATGATAAAGGCATGGTTCCTAAGGATTTTACCAGAGCTATTGTTATCCCTATTTTCAAAAAAGGTGATCGCAGTTATTGTGATAACTATAGGGGTATCAGCCTACTCTCTGTTCCAGGTAAAGTTCTTTCCATGATTGTGCTTAATAGAATTAAGAATCTGGTTGACAGTCAATTGCGTGATGAGCAATGTGGATTCAGAAGTGGTAGGGGATGTGTGGATCAGATATTTTCACTTAGGCAGATTCTTGAGAAATGTTTAGAGTTTCAGAAACCTTTGGTTGCTAGCTTTGTTGATTTCAAAAAGGCTTTTGACTCTGTTGATCGTCATAATTTGTGGTTGATTGTGAGATCATATGGTATACCAGACAAGTTAGTTAACATTATGAAAGCTCTCTATAATAACACTGAGTCGTGTGTGAGAGTTGGTAAGGCTTGTAGCAATTGGTTTAGCATTACTTCTGGTGTTCGACAGGGGTGCATTTTGTCTCCTTTTCTTTTTAGCTTGGTTATTGATTATGTTATGCGAAATTCACTTCAAGGGAAAGATTTTGGCCTTAAATGGGCTGGAGATACGAAAATTTCTGATTTAGATTATGCTGATGATTTAGCCCTTTTGACAAATGATGTTGATGAGATGAACTCTTTCATTCGAGCTGTTGATGAGACTGGTAGTAGAGTAGGTTTGGTTATAAACAGAGAGAAAACTAAAGTGATGAAAATTGGTCAGGCAGGCTGTGATTCAGTTAATCTGAAGGGTTGCAGTCTTGAGCAGGTGTCACAGTTTAATTTTCTTGGGAGCTATGTAACAGATAATGGTGATGCGCGGCATGAGATTAACAGACGAATAGGGATTGCTGCTGGGACTTTTAAGAACCTATGGAGAGTGTGGAGAAATAGGCGTATACACCTAAAGACTAAAATTAGACTGTATAATAGTTTGGTTCTTTCTAGGGTTAGTTATGGTAGTGAAACTTGGACACTTTGTAAACAAGATAACAGGAAACTAGATGCTTTTGATTCCAGATGCTTACGTAGTATCTTGGGCATTAGGTGGTTCAACTTTGTAACTAATGATGAGATTAGGCAAAGGAGTTTGCAACCTCCTTTAAGCAGCATATTGTGCAGAGAGAGACTCCGTTGGTTTGGCCATGTTGCCCGTATGAATAATTATAGATTGGCGAATAGGGTTATGAACAGTGTGCCTAAAGGCCTCAGAAAGAAAGGGAGACCTAGGATGCGGTGGGCAGACAATGTCAAACAAGACCTTGTTAGAATTGGTGTGCAGTGGCCAGATGCAGTAGATGTAGCTCAGGATAGACTTGCTTGGAGAACTAAATTGCACGGTTTGGTTGGACCTCCGTAGCCCATGGCTGCTTGAGGATGATGATGATGATGATGATGACAAGAACCCATCTGAAATTATCTATGCAATACGTTCTTCAGATCCCCCCCCCCCAAAAAAAAGTGGAACTCTCCTTTTTCACAGATTAATCGCGATTAAGCTTACAACCTGATTCTCGACGATCATTCCCCTAGAGGGAACGTGAGACACTATATCAATCCTCTAACATCAAGGTAAAGCGACTCCATGACCTTCAACAGTTTAAAAGTCGTGGATAACAGATTTTTCTCTGCTTTTCTTCCATGATTTCTCAGCACTGAGAGAGGATCTAGGTATTGATCAGAATTTTTATGTAAAGCTTTGTTCCCATTGAATCTGTACAAACTGATACATACTGCAGAATATCATTTCAGACGGTTCTTGTACAGTAAGGAATTAAGGATGTGTATACTTGTATGAAATAATTTGAGATATTTAATCTAATTAATTTTGTATGAAATGTTTATCTAACAAGTGACTGATCCATGAATCGGATTCCTTATTGACGTAGAATGTATCTATTCCTAATAATCTGTTCATTGAATGTGTATAGTTACCATCCCAGCAAAGAAATCCTGTATTGTTTAATTTCTATAGAGAATCAAATTTCTGAAATTTGTGTCTATAAAACTTGTAGTATCTAATTTGTGAACGTATATAGTGAAAATTTTATTCTTAAATATGGATCTAAAACACGCAGAATTTTAGAGTAAACTAATTTTACAGCGCAGCAAACATTCTGTGGTCAAAAACTGAAAATTGGAAATGGCAAATAAAAAGAATGGAGACAAAGTGTTCCAAATTTTTAAATCTAGTTGCAAAAACAACCTTGTAAATTCGAAAAATAAGGTTCCATCATAGGCAGAGGAATGAATTATTGACGCAGAGCAGGGTGACATGGGGGAAACGTATATGGAATTTAGGAAATTATGCGTTATCCTAATCTGTTAAAATAGACAGCAATTTTTCAGCCAAGTTAGTGAAATGAATTTTTATTCGGAGTGTGATGTTGGAAATCGGCCAAGCCTGTGTCAACATACACTGCCAAGGACATTGCCTAGAAAGAAAAAAACATTGCAGGAAAATTCTCGCAAATAAAATAAAAATGGGTTCAAATGCAAGAACGATTTTGGGAAGCAGAAATCAATGGTCCAATTTAGGCAAAATTCCAAACTAATTGGTTCAAATAACGCCATTCTAGCACTAATAGTTTCCTATATTTCCAAATAGAAAAGATCGGCGCACATGTAAAAAAGGATTCATGGGAAACTCTCTCAACACTCAAACAAATGGTGTATGGGGAGTTAGGATTCAAAGAGAACGGTACGTATTGGAATGAGACTGCCCGATTCAATGAATACGACTATAATTCTCTTGGTGCTGAATGTAATGAATTAGCGACTGTAACTAATGACGTATGTGAGTTACAAAAGTGAATTACAAAATTTTAGAGCTTCGAAGTAGTTGGTAAAGATATCACGTTTGCATGAAATGAGCAGACCTAAGGTTGTAAACGCTGATCTTTCGAGATCGTAGATTCAGCTCGCGAACATCAAAAACAAAAAACGTGCCGTGTCCAATAATGATATATAGAAATGACGGTTATCCCTACAAGTTTACTAGAGTATTGTTAGTTTAATTTTGGTAACCTCGTGTTTAAAGATTAAGATACAATATTTAGAAAAGTTAGAATTATTTATTTTATTCTGAAAGCAGTCAGTATTATAATGAAGATATGATTTCAAAGGAACACTAAATGTTCACTTTTTATCATATGTTTTAGCTATTTAAAAGTAAATAAAGAAAGAGTGAAAACAACTACCACTATAAATTTTAGTATCTTTTAGTGAACTGTTATTTATTCGTTTAATCACAGTAATTTATCAAGAATCTTAGTGAATTCTGGTTCAGTGACTTACATTGTAAGGCGCTAAAACTTAACAACAAAAGCGTACGATTTTACAATATGCCATCTATAATTTATAGAACGTATTAGAACGAGTTAACATTTCACCCCAGAGGCAGTGCATAGAGGGACCGCCTCTTCATTTTACGTATTGTAGTTTCTGTAGGAATATTTACTTTTGTAGGAGTGTCAACATATCAAGTGAGTGTTAAATGTAGTAGTAGTTAATTACAAGGGATCATGCATAAAAAATGTGATTATTGTGATCGAAAAACGCAAAAAAGTATTAAATGCAAAAACAAATATTGGATTTTAATATCGTAATGTAGTAGGTCAGTTGTTTGTTTAATGAGAAAGTTAATAGTATGTTATGTAATGCCACATTATTACATCCCATTCTCCCTCAAATCGCTGCTGAATTTTCATAGTGCATGTACATCTGACTGCTCATCCCGCGATTTCCACGGGCAACTCAATTGTAGCAAAATTTGCTCATCCCGCGATTTTCGCGGGCAGGTGTTTTTCTTCTTTTATTGAGGAGCGCATCCCGCCTTTTCACCGTTTAACCAGTGAAATAAATTGCATATAGTGTTAGACGTTTAATTTAGGTTTTGACCAACAGATGTCGTTAGTCATCCACTAAATTGCGGCATTTGAAGGTACTTGGTATTTACCGCTCTAACTTCACTATGCTGCCGCCTGGAAGACCAAGTTCTACTCCGAACCCTTTGAGATTGACAGCTCGTCATTTTGCAAGGCACATACCGCCTAACCCCATAAAAAGAGAGCCTCGAAGACAGTGTGCTGTTTGCTGTTCAAGAAAAGATGCAAATGGAAAAAAAATTCGCAAAGAAACACGAATCTGGTGCAAAGACTGTGAAGTTGGACTTTGCCTTGAACCTTGTTTCGAACTCTATCATACTAAACTACATTTCTAAGGTATTTTTTTCTCAGTGCATTATATTTTCTTAAGTTTTATACATTTTACTTTTTTATATTATGTAATAAATAGAAATTAACTGCAATTCAATTGAAATTTATTAAAAAAAATTTTTTTGTGTGATAACATCTGAAATTGTTTTTTCTGACAGCTTAGTTTCTCATGATAAAAATCTATATAAAAAATCTTTTCTAGAAAGAAAAAAAATGCATATTTCAATTCTCCAATATATATAGATTTTAAATATGCACAAAAAAAATACACAATTTTTGAAGCGATTTCGGTCCTCAAATTAAGCAGTCAGAGGGTTAAGTACAGTTCTATGTATGTCAACAGTAACTCAGGGGCAGAATTCAGTAATTTCTTAAATAAGCTTTATGAAAAATGCTGGCGAAGAAAGGTTAAAGATCTCAGTCAAATCTATTTAAAGCCAAACAATATTTCTGAAAAACTACAAATTTCTAAAACTGATATGTTCAGTATTTAAAGAGTTATGGAAGCTGAAACATTTAGCAAGTTACCTTGTTCTACAAAACGTCATTTTTAATTAGCGGAAATTAACATAATTATTACATATTATAACTACAAACACTCTTACACGTGTTAGTAAAATTTAGTATAATATAAAGAAATGAAATATATATGTATATATTATCCAAAGTTATTAGTCTGTCCTTTCAAATCGAATATTCATTTAATAAAATTGAACTCTTTATCTCTGTGTTTAACATAAAGTATACCTTAACCGAGCTCAAGTGTTTAGTGCACTTGGCTACTAATCAAATCGACCTGGGTTGGATCCCTGGGTACGGCATCGAATCTTTGCTTTACCGCTGAAGTAACGCCATCCTCACAGACCTTCTACTATGACGTTATAAACTGACGGGCTCTGTAGCAAGCAGCTGCTTGAGGGATATTTATTATATATATATAATATATTTATTAGGGGCGGGGGTGGCTCAGTCGGTAGCGCGCCAGGCTCGTAATCTGTGGTTCCCAGGTTCGAGTCCCAGCTGGGTCAGCGTTGAGATTTATCTCTGCAAAATTCCCCGCCTGCCCACGGTCAGTAGGGGACACCGATGGGCTTGGAAAGGCCGCCGTCCGACGGATGGGACGTTAAGCCGAGGCCCCGTGTGCGGGAGAGCCATACCCTGTGCACGGAAAAGAACACGCTGGATGGCTTTGACGGGAGGCTATCATCTGTCTCCCAACAGCTGTTCCAGTGGGTCCCCTCCCCCAACCTTCTCTGAGCCTTCGGGGTCCTTGTGACCTGACCATTTAGCCCACTGTGTGCAAAGAAGTGCCCTTAAGAGGTAAAAAAACCCAACGTTAAAGAACACGCTGGATGGCCTTGACAGGAGGCTCCCATCTGTCTCCCAAAAACTGTTCCAGTGGGTCCCCTCCCCCAACCTTCTCTGAGCCTTCGGTGTCCTTGTGACCTGGCCATTTAGCCCATGGTGTGCAAAAACGTGACGCTCAGAGGTAAACAACCCAACCCTATATATTTATTATATATTTAACTAGAAGAAAAATATATCGCCTCTAACGAATAGGGAGGTTTGGCAAGATTTTGAAAGATAGTGTGTTTTTTCCTGTATCTTCCTCTAACCATGGAAATATGAGCTAATATTTGATGGGTAAAAGGCAAATTGTAATAGTCTCTTAGGCCATATAAAACATGAAAAAATTTTTCTGAAAACGAATTAAACAGTTTTTTTACTTGTTAGAACGCTATTTAATAAAATGATATATGTTTAGGTTACAATTTGTATATGGCTAATCGTTATGTAAGAAATCTACCAGCCTCAAGAATGAGGATTTTATGCTGTATATTGAAGTAAAAAAAATGCACGTATCTCCCAATTTACCTGAATTTTGCGTTAATTCGATCTCATATAAGCATTCATACAAAAACTCTTCCTCAAAACCCTTCTTCATTAACTATTTTCAGTTAAGATGTAAAAAATATCGAAATTCTTTATCTAATCATCATATTATTATGAATTAGACGTCATCGGTGACAGAAATTGGCAGTTTCATCGTGGTTCTTCGGCTACTTGAGCGATTCGTCCTGAATTTCGTGGGATGGTCCTGCTTAGTTCTCACCCTCTTGGTGTGACAGATGAGGATTCCCGTCTTCCGTGGGTCGGGAGTGATTTTTCGAAAGGCATCCGATATTTGTGGGGCGCCTTCGTCGCCTACCTTCTGAATGCAATTATCGAACGACGTATGAAAATAAATTAGTCGATATAAATGAAAGATCTCAATCAAATGTACCTGAGTTTACATTTTCAGCAACATTAGTTCGGATGTAATCGTATTTACTTCGTTACAGACTCTAAAAATATGTTAATCGTAGGTAATAAATTTCGATTTTGGGAAAGCATCTCTTAGAGAATATGCTATAACGATCTTGAATATGGCACTGATTCAGTTACCGCTCTGATTTCTATTCTAACCACACTTCTTATGTCATACCAGACCTGGTCAGTACAATAACAGAACGATTGATATTCATAACAAATGTCAATTCTTATAATTCGACTGGTGGCTTTTTTAATTTTCTTTTTTTAATTTTTTTTATTTTTTAATTTTTTTAATTTTTTTTTAATTTTTTTAAATTTTTTAATTTTTTTTTAATCTGCTAAACAATTTTAAATCTTCTTAAAAATTTAAATACAATTCATTCATTATTATGTAGGCTTAAAAATAAATGGAATTCAATTAAATATTACCTAAATTCAATTGCTTAATTTTTTATAAATATTTCCTTCCTCGCCAATGAGAGAGCTAATGAGCTCTCCAGGTGGCCTTTTTGGTAAACCGGATATGTTTATAACTGTGTTTTCCCCCTATTTATTGTTACCAGGTTCTCTTCTTTTAATTAAATTTGTATTTGTAATTTGAGACTGGTTGATGGAAGTTTCACCCTACATAGCAACAGAAAATGTGCAATTCGTAATTTGAAAGGTGTTGCACTCTTGAAAAAGGCTTTCAAGCAAGTACTTTTTTAAATATTTGGAAACAACCAACAATCACATGGTGCAAGATCTGGTGAATATGCAGGATGGGGGATATAGTATATATAAACAATATACAATATCGGTATAGTATTGTCTATTGATAGTCAGTTTTTTTCTAGCTAAAATTGTGAACATCCTCTTCCTTGAGCGAAAGTCTTGTAGGTGGATTTGGGGAGTCGATTCATCCTTTGTAAACCCAAACATAGTTGTCTATCTTTCTGGGAGTTGTATAGTAAAAACAACACGTTTTATCACCTGTGAGAATGTCTGTTAACTGTTTGGAGTCACTGGGTTTAAATTAATATCCAAAATTACCTGTACCTTGGCTTTACTGTAACCCCCTGCATGACATAAATTATTATTATTATATCTCCTTTCACGAGTTGACTCTCGCCCTGTTCTGATGTTCTGTCAGTTTGTGTGGTACCTAATTTTAACAGATCTTTCGTAACTTTGAGTGATGATGAATAATTATTTGAACACTGCCAATCGATACATTGACATCTAAACTTATCAATGAACAGTGGTGTGGGGATTTTCTTAATGAGTTCACGGACTTTCTCTCCTTCACGGTCTACTTTGGTCTTTCTGAAAGAGGTAGGTTTTGAACCTGTCGTCATGCTCTGACTTTGCGCATCCGTCCATATATTTGTAATATATCGGCATGAATCGTTTTCGCGTCGTCCCCAAGCTGCATCCATGTGAAAAGGTAAAATATGTATCCATGTTTAGCAGGCGACATAGCAATATTACATTGAAACTGATTCCTCCGCATTATTTCACTGGAGCTGGTTACTCTTCTTATTGCTCTGGATCAGATTCCTTCACGTTATTATACTGGATCCGATTCCTGCATATTATTACATTTGAGGCAATTGCTCCAATTATTACACTGCAACCGATTCCACCACTTTGCTACACTGTAGCCGATTCCTTCACATTGTTAAGTTGGAGTCGATTTCTTCATATTGCTGCAGTGGAATCGATTTCTCCACATTACTACACTGGAGACGATTCCTACACATTGCTACACTCCAGCCGATACCTACACATTACTACACGTCAATAGATTCCGGTATATTATTACAATCGAGCCGATTCCTTCACATTATTACATTGGAGACGATTCCTCTACGTTGCAACATTGGAGCCTATTCCTACACAATGCTACACTCTAGTCGATTACTGCACATTATTAAATGGAGTCGATTCCTCCACGTTATTATACTGGAGCTGATTCCTGCACGGTGTTTCACTAAAACCGGTGCCTCCGCTTATTTCTCTGCATCCGATTCCTTCATGTTATTATATTAGAGCCGATTGCTCCAATTATTATTCTGCAACCGATTCCACAACATTGCTACACTCCAGCCTATTCCTTCAGATATGATTTTTTTTACACTGGATATGATTTTTTCACATTATTACAGTGGAACTGATTCCTCCACATTGCTACACTGCAGCTGATTCCTCCAAATTATTAACTCTGCGAGTAATCTAAATCGTGAGAATTAGGATAGGAGTCAACTTTCCGAATATGAGTCAATTTTTTTAAGAACAGCTTAGTCACTTCTGACAGAGCTGTTCTTAGAACCCAGATTGTTTTTTTTTTCTTTTTGCTTTTCGAACATGGATGTTTTGTAAGCTTATTTGTTTACGCATCAAATGGGAATATAGAAAAAAATATAACTAAATACCCGTTCAGGTAGCTGCTTGCCACAGAGATCTGACAGGAGCCTATCATTTAATATGCCAAAAAGAAGATTTGTGAGAAAGGCGAGATCTCAGCGGAAAGATAACACAAATATCCATGCCTTAACCCGGGGATGGAACCCAGGTCCCTTTGATTGGTAGCCAAGGGAAAATGCATTATTCTTGTTCTTCCTCTTTCATTTGAGGCAAAAAAAGCCACATTTCTTCGAAAAGGAATATTCTGATTTTATTTAAAATACTTTTTTGTCATCCTCACTAATTCTATGATAAGCATTGTTCTCTTTATGTCAAATTACTGATCAAAGTTGAGGTTGCATCGTTTAATTTTTATCAGGTGTTAGCAGCTTATCTACAGGTTAAGCCGTGGTACACTGTGTGTAGAAAACCCATACCCTGTGCACCTTAAAGAACACGCTGAATGGCCTTCGCAAGAGGCTACCATTTGTCTGCTAAATACTGTCCATTGGGTCCCTTTCCTAACCTTCTCTGAGTGCTCAAGGTCTTTGTGACCCGGCTATTTAACCCATTGTATTAAACAAAGTGACGCTCAGAGGTAAAAACAACCAACAAAGTATTATGTTCTTAAATTATGAATATCAACCTAATGCATAAATTTATGCTTATGACGCAACAGATATTTTTATCCGTTAGTTTACATTTAAAGAATATTAACTAAACTCTCAATAGACGAGTGATGCACAGGGTGTAATCAATATATAGTTTCACCCATTTGTTTACTGAAGACTATTTAATATAAAAAATTACCACTGTAAAAATTATTTTTATAGAAATTTGATTTCGCCTTTCATGTTATTTATTTTCGCTTATATTACAAAATTTAATAAGATTCGAATTTCGGTTCTTTATTTGTGTCCTACCAAGGCAAGTATATTCGTATTTCTAGAGCACATTAGAATAGAATTTATTTCACCATTTTTATTTTAATGGAAAGGTTTTAAAAATCAATTGACGCATTTTTAACTGGAGCTTAATATGTTTTCAACTATTAGGTGTTACAAGTACGTATCTTAAGGGTACAATAATCATGAATTGAGTTGGGAAGTACAAAAATTTAATCGTTCCTGAGGAATAAGGGATGCTCGATTTCAAAGGGAGCGAAGTTTTTATTTTCCGTCTTTAGCACCCTCTAACAGTGACAACTGAAACGAGTGGATGATTGTGTAAATGCAAATAGTAATATTTCGTTAATACCTATAAAGCAGAAATATAATTTTTCATTAATATGTTAAAATAGTTGCAGTTACCACTCCCTGTGACCAAAGGATAAAACACTTTTGGCAATGTAAATATTTTCTCCCTCATAGTTCACAACCAAAATTTTAAATTTCTTTCTTAAATACACCGTTTGTAATAGCTGTTGTAAATGCTAAAAAGGTAGGAATTTTCTACCTTTTCCTACCGTTAGAAAGCCCTTTAAGGATACTGGAATTTCAGAAACTGAAAATAGTCTTATTTCTTCAATATCTATCCAATCTAAAACAAATTCATTTAATTTGAAGAACAAAAATTTGAATGTCAACAGCATTACAGACAGACGACAAAGCAAAAATGTTTACCAAAAAACAATTAAAATTGTAAAGATTATAATAATTAAGCGGAGAAAGTGGCAATTAATTTGTTCATCCTTAATAACGTATTGAAAAAGGAGTCATCAGAAACATCAACGAAATGAGTCAAAATCATCCAGAAATATGCCAGTGAAACTCCTGGCAATTTATATGAGTCATTTGCCATATACATTGTTACGATCGTAACTACAGATTAATCAATTAGCACAGAGAGACTTCCAAATATAAGTATTTTAAGCAGAACAGCCGAAAAACAGAACAATTCCCCTCCAAATGATTTAATATAAAAGTTTTATTTCAAAATTTTACATCTAGTCATTTTTAAAATATCAACGCTTAATTTCAGAAAAATCTAAATTATTCTGTAATATTTTTATATAATCTTAATATAAAATAAATATTATAATATTTTCATAATATCATAATATTTTGGTTCTTTGGCGTATATTTTAATTTTTAACATTATTATTTCAATATTTGAAGAATTATTGAAGTTCTAAATTTGAACAGCAGCAGCAGCAGCAGACATAGAAAACTGCTCAAAGATTATTAAAATTTAATAAATAGCGCACTTGGCGACTGATAAAAGAAAGATATGGGTTCGAGCCCCATGTAACGTATGGATGTTTCTTGCGCTGAGTACATTATTAAATGGAGCTGATTCCTCCACGTTATTATATTGCAGCTGATTCCTCCACTGTGTTTCATTGGAACCGGTCCCTCTGCTTATTTCTCTGGATCCGATTCCTTCACGTTATTACACTGGATCCTATTCCTGCACATTATTATATTGGAGCCGATTGCTCCAATTATTATACTGCAACCGATTCCACCACATTGCTACACTCCAGCCTATTCCTTCAGATTATTAAACTGGATATGATTTTTTCACATTATTACAGTGGAACTGATTCCTCCACATTGATACACTGCAGCTGATTCCTCCGAATTATTAACTCTGCGAGTAGCCTAAATCATGAGAATTAGGATAGGAGTCAACTTTCCGAATATGAGTCAATTTTTCTAAGAACAGCCTAATCACTTCTGACAGAGCTGTTCTTAGAACCCAGATTGTGCATTATGTTCTTAAATTAAGAATATCAATCAAATGCATAAGTTTTATGCTTATGACGCAACAGATATTTTATCAGTTAGTTTACAGTTAAAGAATATTAACTAATCTCTCAATAGAGAAGTGATGCACAGGGTGTAATCAATATATAGTTTCACCCATTTGTTTACTGTAGACTATTTCCTAGCAAAAATTACCACTGTAAAAATTATTTTCATAGAAATTTGATTTCGCCTTTCATGTTATTTATTTTCCTTATATAACAAAATTTAATAAGATTCGAATTTCGGTTCTTTATTTGTGTCCTACCCAGGCAAGTTTATTCGTATTTTTAGAGGACATTAGAATAGAATTTATTCGCCATTATTATTTTAATGTAAAGCTTATTTTCGGACATTAGAATGGAATTTATTTCGCCATTATTATTTTAATGTAAAGGTTTTAATAATCAATTGACGCGTTTTCAACTGGAACTTAATATGTTTTCAACTATTAGGTGTTACAAGTACGTATCTTAAGGGTACAATAATCATGAATTTAGTTGGGATGTACAAAAATTTAATCGTTCCTGAGGAATAAGGGATGCTCGATTTCAAAGGGAGCAAAGTTTTTATTTCCGTCTTTAGCACCCTCTAACAGTGACAACTGAAACGAGTGGATGATTGTGTAAATGCAAATAGTAATATTTCGTTAATACCTATAAAACAAAAATATAATTTGTTTTGTGTGTCACGTGACACGAAGGTTGCCAGCTCACTAATTTCTAAAAAAATCGTTGCCAGATATTTTTTATGAATTTTGTAATCAACCGTGGTGTTCGGATACTTTTTTGAGCGACAGTACCTGGAGATATATGGTTCAAATCCCACATGCCAACAAAACTATTAATTTCAAAGCCAACAGTGGTTTTCTATTTAACGTATACAGTGGTATTCTATTAATTTCAAAGTCAACAGTGGAGTCCAACTCTATGGA
This sequence comes from Ryuthela nishihirai, assembly GCA_038380435.1. Classification (NCBI taxonomy): domain Eukaryota; kingdom Metazoa; phylum Arthropoda; class Arachnida; order Araneae; family Heptathelidae; genus Ryuthela; species Ryuthela nishihirai. The sequence goes on from JAWZYU010000038.1 coordinate 5,522,101, forward strand.
TACTATTTATTGTGGGTAGACAACTTTTTTTGGCACTAAGACATTTTTTTCTTATTTTCCAAATTCTCTAACAAACAATCATTTTTTAAAAATATATTTGTTGAACACCAGATAATCATTTCTAGAGTTTTCCCAGTGGCCAAATTCACAACTTGTATGATAATCAAGTAATTCTGCATCACATAAAAGACTGGTTGTGATTAAAGTAATATTTCTTTGATTTTCCATTTCCATAAATTCTTGTTCAAATTCAGTACACAATTTTTTTATAGTAATATAATTTAGTAATACAACATTAATTACTATCTCATTTGAGCAAAAAAAACTGCCTCTATCAAATTTTTGTAAATACTTAAATTTTACATCCAGTTCTACTTTTTTTATCACGTAATAATAAATGTTTACAATGATCACATTTCAAACTTTTCAAAACTGAAAATACACAATAACCTGCTATACATGCAATTACAGGAAGAGAGTTATCACAATCAGACAAATCTGAAGGAAGCACTGTAATGTTAAATTTTAAGCTAATAGACATAAAATTCATTTCCTTAAAATCATCTTTAAAATCCAAATCGGTTATTTTAATTTTACCACTTGACTTAGTGGGAAGTTTCAACAGTGACTGAACTCTTAATTTTGTTTCACATTCAAATAATTGACATACTTATATTATATTGGCTTCCAGCTAAATGCCTGTAGAGGCCGAAACGACTCCTAAATTATCTGTTTGAACAGTTTGATATACCAGGTAAAATATATTTTGAGTTCAGAGGTACTGTCGCTCAAAAAAGTATCCGAACTCTACAGTTGATTACCAAATTCAGAAAAAATATCTGGTAACGATTTTTTTAGAAATTAGTGATCTGGCAACCTTCGTGTCACGTGACACAAAAGTTGCCAGATCACTATTTTTAAAAAAAAATCGTTACCAGATATTTTTTCTGAATTTTGTAATCAACCGTAGTGTTCGGATACTTTTTTGAGCTACTGTACAATATGAAGCAATTTCAAGCAATGAATATGTACTAAGTCTTAACGCAGAATGGGTTTCTTTCGTTAGCATACCAGTTGTGCAGCTCATCTGTTCCCATTTATCTAGCCAACAATAAAGTAAAATAAATAACTGCTCACGCAGCTGCTTGCCACAGAGGTCTGACAGGAGGTTACTATTTTAAACCTAATTGCTAATTATCCTAACCAGGGTTGGACTGACAAAGGGCGTTGAGCGTTGTAGCGTCATATACCCTTAGTATTTAGGGCCCTGTGACCACATAGGAGCAAGATTTTTTAATAATAATAATGATAAATATTTCTTATTTTATAGAAATTCGACAGAATTGGAGAAAACTCATTTTAAGCTTCACGTAGGATGAAAGGAATAAGTATTTAAATCACGAAAAAGAAACCCCTGCTACATTTGTCAGACTTTGTCACTGTGTGTTATTAATAAATTAAAAAAATTAATTAAAATATCGCGAGTAAACCATATATATGTATTAATTTTTATATACTCTTAAAATTTAACTATTCTTCAAATTCTTATGTAGAACAATATTAATTTCGGTTATTATCTATAAATGTTATTATTATTACAATGCATTTTATCTTCTAGTAGCAAATAATATCAAAAACAAGATACTACCATTATTTAAATAAACAACAATTATATTTAATATTTTGAATTCTATGGTTTGCTGTACTTGCCCCTATTATACATTCCGACAAGGTTTCCATGCATAGCATTACGAAACCAAAATAATTAAAGAAATGAAAGATATGATGCATCCATAACGAGTCAATCTCTTTATTTGATATAAATTATGTGATATTTACTAAGTGAAATAGCTGACAATCCCAGTTGTAAAGGAGAATAATTAGATAGACAATAGGTAAATAAGGACATGATGGGAAAAACAGGCAGGGAAAAAAAATAAGTGTGATTGAGTTGGAGTAGGGGGAAAATTGTGGAAATATATTTTTTTATTTTGGTTAGGATATTTCCTAAAAAATTACTGAGAATAATCACAACATATATGACAGAACAAACGACCATGGCATACCAGGGATTCGAACCCCGGTAGTTGCAAGGTCACCACGTTTATCAAATTAGTACTGAAAGTTTCATTAGTCGGATAATAGGATGACGGTTAAAGAACTATAGATCTTTTATATTTCTTACGTTTAATTCCAATTTCGTAATCAATTTCACACCAATAGATTTGATGTGAATACATGAATTTACGCAATATAATATATGTATATATTTATATACAACAGTTTCAGAGACATGGGGGGCGGGGGGGGCTCAGTCGGTAGCGCGTCAGGCTCGTAATCTGTAGTTCCCAGGTTCGAGTCCCAGCTGGGTCAGCGTTGAGATTTATCTCCGCACCGCTATTACTTCCGGACCGCTAGCCTCACGTCCAGAAGGCCCGTCTTCGTCCTCTGGAACAGGGCTCTGTTTCTGGTCTTCCACAGGTGGTACTTCACTTCGCTCGACATCAACAGGAATTGCCACTGGGCGGCTGTCCGGACCGGCAGGGAAGTGAGGTACAGCACCAAAGTCACTCCTGGCATTGCGATGTCGAAGACGTTGCTGACGTGTCTCCAATGGCCTCTGCGAGGAAACAGCTGTACACGGCGTGGATAACTGTCTCCACCTCTCCGTGGTGAGGGCACCTGTCATTCCGTATGTGACAGAAGCAATAGAATCGTTGTTAAAATAATAGAAATGGAATGTTGGTAAATGCACGGTAAATGACTGGAGAGAGATGGAAAATCTTTACAATATTTTTTCACTCAAGTCGAGTCTGAAAAAATGCTTTCTTCTCGGTGCACTCTTAAAAAGCCGAAGAATGAAATTGTCGGTGATGCTCTTTGGTTATGATTCATACAAGAGTGTTGAAAATAAACGCTTCAGTGGGCCAATTTTGAAAGAAAATGCATTAATCCTTCATTCTAAAATCGCTAGCGGGGGAGATTTTTCAGCAAGCCTGAGATGGCTTTCTCGTTGGAAAAAACGGCATGGTGTTCACTACCTTGGTGTTTGTGGTGAGAAATTGTCAGCTGATCCGTTAGCAGAAAAGGAATTTTCAAAAAACTTTTAGTCTTTATTGAAGAAGAAGACCTATGAGCAGAACAAATCAACAATGTACATGAGACTGGGCTAAGTTTTAAACTTCTTCCAACGAAAACGTTTATGAAAGCGCACGGAACCTCAGCATCAGGATTTTAAACAAACATAGAAACAATCACTATGGCTTCGTGTACAAATAATGCAGGTATGCACAAACTTCCTCTTTTTGTAACTAAGAAATCAGCAAAACTTGAGCATTCAAGCATGTAAATTGTAGCATGTAACCAATGGATCAAGGCGTGCTTGTAAGTTTAAAAAGACGATACAGGAGAAAGCTTCTTTCAGAAATTCTACAGCGAACCGAAAATGACAGAAGAGGACTTTTAAATGCTTTGAAACATTGTCAAGTAATGATTAAGAACCTCAAGGAACCGTTTTGAGATACATTTAATATGGGTATAAATGTGGTCGATACCCAAATCTTTATGAAGTTGTCTGTTAGTAACAAACCAAACGACATCAACAGCAGATCTCAATATTTTTTTTTGCAAGAGCTAAATCTTTTATATATTCATCGACAACTAATCTCAGAAATTTTTTTTTTCTTATAAAGGATGGACATATTGGTGAAATACATCCGAGATATACTATTTCATTTTTAAACAGTGTTTATTGAGGATTTAACGAACTAAAGATAATTTAATTAAATTGTTTTATAAAACTAGTGGTGATTTACTGTCAAATTTCATTTCTCTTTATAACTTATTTTCTTATTGACCTTCACTCGTATTTTTTTGTGTTTGCAATTTGTTTTAATAATTCGTAATTTGTCAAATCATTAGATTGAATAAAGAAATTAAACGCCATATCAATGCTATCTTCTGTTGAAAGCTACGAAAGGAGACAGATTCATGGCGGTCGTAACTAGACGAGACCAGAGAGAAAATGAATAATTCGGACCTTACGTTAGGTGGCGCTGCACTACAATTTCAGTTCGTTACTCGTTCCATCGAAATTAATGAGCTACTACTCCTTTGAACGCTTATGTAAACTTCCTATTACATGTTAAGACAAGAGTTGCATGCAATATCATTTCTAGATATGACACCTGAGTTAATTGCGATGAATTTCCTGTTTACATGACATTTTTTTGATTTTCCCTAAAATTGAAATTTACACTACTTCCTTTTGTATATCATGATGCCTACTGTTTTATGTATCGCTTCAGCAATGATCTGAAATGTGCAAATTTATAATATTACCTATATCCACTGAGTTCTCTCTATAAATTTGCTTAAATATTGTCAGTTTAATTTAGGTCACCTTTTTTTATAAAGATTTACGACACATGGTTTAGAAAAGGTAGAAATCTTTATTTCATTCTGAAAACAGTCATTGTAATAATAATGAAGATATTATTTCAAAGAAATTTTAAATCATCATTTTTTATCGTGTGCTATTTACTAGGATAATAGTAATTAAAGGAGGACGAAATAGCTACCGCTGCAAATTATAGTATCATTTAGTGAAGTCTTGTGTATTCGTTTATTCATACATCGGCCTCGGGATGAAGGTAAATTCCAGTTCAGTGACTTCCAACGGAAGTCACTAAAAATTAACAAAAATAGTGTACGACCTGTTAACTTTAGAACAGGTCGTTTATAATATATATAACGTATCAGAGGGATTTAACACTTCACCCACCCGCTATACATAGCAGGACCGCCTCATCATTTTACTAACGAATTATGTGTAGGAATCTTCACTTTTGTACGAATGTCAACATACCATGTGAGTATTAACTCTACTAGTATTTAATTACAAGGGATATTACATAAAAAATATGATTTTTGAAATCAGAAAACCGTAAAAAGATTAATCGCAAAAATAAATCATCTGCATTCGTATGCAGATGGAAATGGAGAGCGGGAGCGGTGCTATGGACCTTTCTAGAAGTCTGCCTAGCTCTCCTTATGCACATGCTCAGATTCTGAGATTAGACAACTAATCTCTATTCCACGCAAAACTTTACCCATTTCTATCTCCGTATGAGAATACGCCCAGTTGGCATAAGTAAAAACATATAACAAGTAAACCACCAATGGGTGGGCCCCTAGAGGCTAACATACAACACAAGCTAAAAAATAGCATATATCATGCACGAGAGACCTAAAACGAGTAGTCTTCTTCAGAAAAACCATCATTTATGCCTCTTGTACTTATTAAGAGCATTATGTTCACAAGTAAGCAAAGAAGAAATAATCTCATTAGGATTATTTTTAACAACCTCAAGGAACCATTTTGAGATACATTAATATGGGTATATATGTGGTCGATGCCCAAATCTTTATGAAGTTGTCGGTTAGTAACAAACCAAGGGACATCGACAGCAGATCTCAATATTTTTTTTTTGCAAGACTAACCTTGTGTATATTCGTGGACGACTAATCGCAGCAAAATTTGCTTTTCTTATAAAGGATGGACATATTGTTGAAATACATCCGTGATATACAATTTCCATTGAACTAGGATTAAGTGTTCGATTAAACGAACTAAAATTACTTTGATTAAATTGTTTTATAAAACAAGTGGTAGTTAATTGTCAAATTTCATTTCTCTTTTTAACTTATTTTCATATTGTCCTTCACTCGCAATTTGTTTTAATAATTAGTAATTCTTAAGCCACTAGATTAAATGAAGAAATAAAACACATTATCAATACATCTTTAACACATTTCTGTGTTCTATTGAAAGCACCAGACAGATTAATGGCGGTGGTAACAAGACGAGAGCAGAGAGAAAATGAATAATTACGGCCTTACGTTAGATGGCGCTGCACTACAGTTTGAAATCTTTACGTATCTGTCTTCCCCATTATATGTGAATTTTACAGTTCTCTCATCGGTGAGACACTTGCCGAAAGGGACATCACCCGATGGTATCTTAACCACCGTACTATCGGATGTGTCTTGCCGTGCACGTGGCAAAGGCAGCATTCGTATGCAGCTGGCAATGGAGAGTGGGAGCGGTGCTATATGGAACTTTCAAGAAGTCTGCGTAACACCACTTCGGTGTTTCTAACAGGTCAGGAGGGAGAAACAAAGGATCGAGAAAGGGGAAATGGCAAAAGGAGGCAATTCATTTCGAAATGGCGCCAGTTGGATGATGTAGACAAAAATGGTGAAACCGGATCCAAAGGCATACGATTAGACACTCCCCGCAAGATAAGCTTTCATTTGACAACCTAACTGTGGATGCTCATATTCGGAAGATAGAAGAACGATTTGCATAAATCTCCTTTTTTAAGGGTAGAAAATTACGGGGGGGGGGGGTTACATTCCATAATGCTTCTGACACCCAAGTATTCATTTAAAGCAGAATGTAATACTTTTGGTGGAACAATTGCCTTGAGAAGTACACAAAATGACACATGAAATAATAAGCTGAAAAAAATTGTCAGGAGTTACAAATATTTAATTTCAGCTCTAAGAGACAACATACTTACCACTTCCTGATAGAAGGCGTCACTATACGAATCGAATAAAAAATGTGGGAAAGCTAAGTCATACCAGCAGAAGAACAAACGTAGGGTGTTGATGGTGTAATGGCTAATATACCTTGCCGGTTACTGGAAGATGTGGGTTCGAATCCCACTCATAGCACAACCAGTTTTCCTAAGCTTATTATTCTGTTTTACATGTCTACAGGAAATTTGTGACACTTTACCACGCAAAGTAATATCATTTGTCGGTTTGTGTGTTTGTCACATAACCGATTAACAAACAGACATATCACGAGGAGAAACAATAAGAAAATATACAAAAAATATACCAAAAAGACGTGAAGTGGTCATTAAGGTAAAGAACCTGGTTGTGACTTATTGATTTTAAAATATCAAATATTCTCGTTAAGATGTGTAACAAATTGATGAAGTAGCGATTAAAATAAGACCATAATTGAATAATTCACAAAAATTTAGTTTCTTTCAATTTATCAGTATGCCATATTCTCATACAATTTCTAGTTGAGTGCTTTCAGATAATAAATAACAGAAAACAAAAATTTGAAATCATGTTAAAAGATACTTTAGAATGAATATTAAAAGTAATACACGTTTAGTTAATCCTTGGCATGAAATTCCCCGCCCTGCCCACGGTCAGTAGAGACACCGATGGGCTAGGAAAGGCCGCCGCCCCTCGGATGTGACGTTAAGCGTGTGTGGGAGAGTCCTGTGGACCTTAAAGAACACGCTAGACGGCCTTGACGGGAGTCTACCATCTGTCTCCCAACAGCTGTTCCAGTGGGTCCCCTCCCCCAACATTCTCTGAGCCTTCGGGGTCCTTGTGACCTGGCCATTTAGCCCATGATGCGCAAAAAAGTGCCACTCAGAGGTAAAACTATCCAACTTCGCCACATGCATACATCATGTCATGTTAGGAACGTTTAATGAAGTACTTGGGAATTATTCAATGCTTTCGTGCTAAACCTCAAGAAATAAATGCTATACCGACCATAACCCGTTTTTTAATTTTTCTCTTCTTTTTTGCATTTTTCCACAGCTATAAGCAATATTCAAAATTTAAATGACGCCTGAATCTCACCTAAAATACTGCTCTTGTCATTTCAATCCCGAGCATGAACCAAATGTACTGGTTAAACAAGGGACTGAAGAATAGCTTGGAAAAGCCGCGCGTCCTTTGATCAGACTTTAAGCCGTTGCTCATTGTACAAGAGAGCCATTCCTGTGCACCTTAAAGAGCAAGAGGATTTAATTCACCAGGGTGATTGATCTAGGGGGAATCATTTCCCCCCCCCTTCAGAATGCTACTAATGGTAACTGAAGCAAAAATTATTAAACATATTTATATTTCATGCATTTTTCGACAAATTTTTAAGGAAGATCTCAAAATCCGAGGAGGAATGTTATGCTGCATTGGAAAGCCAGTCTCTTTCATTCCCCCATCCTTTACATTTTTTCTATTTGATTGCGTTTGAGATCTCCCTCCCACCACATTTATTACACTATGTCGAAAAAAGTGTCCGACCACTTCCATTTTATGTGAATGGAAAGCCACTTTCAAAGCTCCCTAATATTGAAAATAAACCTTTTACGCAAAAACTGTTATTGGTGATTAATTGTAGACGTCACTCATATCTCTCTAAATATATTTCCCGTAATATTCGTTTAATATTTAAAGAAAGAATGGAAGCTCAAGCATTTATCTTCAATTTTTGACACTTGTGAAAAAATAATTCAAAAGATAAAACACAACTCTTGTAACAATTTGTTCACTAACATAAATTAAATATCTAAAATTTCTATGAAGTTTTTTTAAGATTTCGTCAATTTGGAGGAAATGTGACAGTGTCAATGTTCAACCATATTCGATCAATATTTAAAGAGTCATTGAAGCGGGACATTTAACAGCAGACGACACTGTCGCATTGCCTTCAAATTGATTAAACCTTAAAAATACGTCATATTTTGCGTAAAAGGTTTATTTTCAATATTAGAGAGTTTTGAAAGTGTCTTTCCTTTCACATAAGATGGAAGTGTCCGGACACGTTTTTTCAACATAGTGTATTTCTGGATCCGGTCCTGTTAACTTTCATCTGTTCGCTAACAGCTATCCAGTCAGTCCCCTTCCCACAGCCTTTGAAGTCCTTGTTATCTGTCTATACACTGAAAAAATATGTTTTATGCTTTTAGAAGGAAATTAAGTTCAAAATTTCTGATGGATACGGAAAGGTTCATCCATCGAATGAGAGTATAATGAAATAGGTCAACGACAATTGAATGGAAGTCAACTGCATGGACGACAACTGGGCGGGTGACAGTTGAGTAGAATATAATTGGATGGATTGCAATTCAATGGAAACGACAACTGGGAAATACGACAATTGGGTGCATTGCAATTGAATAGAAACAACTGGGAAATACGATAATTGGGAGGATTGCAATTAAATAGAAACGAAAACTGGGAAATACGACAATCGGGTTGATTGCAATTGAATGGAAACAACGACTGGGAAATACGACAATTGGGTGGATTGCAATTGAACGGACACGACAACTTGGAAATACGACAATTTGGTGGATTGGAATTGAATGGAAACGACAACTGAGAAATACGACAATTGGCTGGATTGAAATTGAATGGAAAAAAACAACTGGGAGGATACGACAATTGGGTGGATTACGACAACTAGGAGGATAGGACAATTGGGTAGACGACAACTAGGTGAATGCGACTATTGGGTGGATACGACAATTGAGTACAAATAAGGAAATGATGAGATATAATTTGGATTACTATCACTAATCCTAATATTTCTGCCTTGAGCAAGCAATTTCAATATTACTTGTAAATCTCATGTACCAGGCACTTCATACATAGAACGAATTTGCTTAGATTTCTACATGTCGGTAACTACTTATATGTACCACATAGTAGTAATAATTCATTTACATATATCACATAGCCGAAATAATTCTAAATTGCACGAACTCACTGCAGTATTTATATCTATTCTCTTTAATCTGTTTTTCTCTTTTTAGTCCGACAAAACACTAGAGCGGATTTTTTTACAACGTTTGTTCCATATAAACGTAGTAAACGGAAAACGAAAGAATCTCTAATGCAAAATAAAGCTTCATAGAATCATTTGCTTTCTCACTAATATGGTCCTCAATAAAGCGAAATTAAAAAAAAATAATAATAATTTTCTTCTAAAAGATGTAATCAGAAACAAATCAAAAAATAAATTTATTTCCTGAAAAACATAGTGTCTAGAAACACTTTTGCATTTGAGAGTTGGAAATAAACTACCCACAAGAATTATAAACTCGCCTGTAGATAAGAGAAATACACATATTATGTACAGTCGCTCAAAAAATATCCGAACACTATTGCTGATTACAGAATTCAGAATAAATATTTGGCAACGTTTTTTATGAAATTAATGATCTGGCAACCTTAGTGTACAGAACACGAACGTTGCCATATCATTAATTTCTAAATAAAAAAATGTTGCCAGATATTTTTTTCTGAATTCTGTAATCAACCGTAGTGTTCGGATATTTTTTGAGCGACTGTACAAAGCACACAAGTGTTTTCTGAGGTATTATTCAGTAATCTATATGCAATCAAAAATATTCAACAGATGTCACGGCAAAACTTCTATGTCCTGCAAACAATTTCTTAATTTATTCTTAAATTTATGAAAATATCTTTCTGTTTTAATACAATCTGGCATTTCACTGAATATTTTAGGGGCACTGTTGGCAAAAATGCTTTTGAATGAGAGTTTTTTAGGCTTAGAAATATAAATATTTGAAATATAACTACTTCTACTTTCGTAAATTGATGTCACGAAAATTTGTTTATCCCAGTTTTTAAACAAATGAAATAGGATTATGAATACATAAATTTTTTATGGGTAACATATAGAACTGTTTATGAACCTTTCTAGTGCTGTCATATTTTCTTTTTTTGACAATACGTCTTACAATATGATGTTGTATCCGAATTAGAGATTTTATATCACTTTAACAAGTACCACCACAGTAGTGATCTGGCACTTTAACAAGTACCACCAAATGAGTGATCTGGCAACCTTCGTGTCACGTGACACGAAGCTTGCCAAGTCACTCATTTCTAAAAAAAATCGTTGCGATATTTGTTTCTGAATTCTGTAATCAACCATAGTTTTCGAATACTTTTTTGAGCGACTATGCGACTTCATCCATGAGTGATATATCATTTTCAAAAGCGATAAATCTAGAAAACGTCGAATAAAATATATGCTTGGAATTTTTGCATTAATGCATTAATAACATGAGATACATGGCTCACCCAATTTAATTTGCGATCCGTATTCATCAACACCCTCAATTGCCTTACATATACATTTATCTCCAGTACAACTCCTGCCATGATAAAATATTTTACTTCCTTGTCTATCCGGTTGCCCTCTGAACTTCATCAATCGGCATGATTGCATTTCTAGACTCCCTACCTTTATTGTTTCTACATCCGGTCCTGTTAACTTTCATCCGTTCCCTAACAGTTCTCCAGTCAGTTCACTTCCCAAAACTATCTCTGAGCCTTTGGTGTCCTTGTGACCTGTCTATACACTCAAGTCTCAATCAAATTCTCAATTAAATTCATTAGAGAACATCAAAACAACCGATATAGAGAATTATTCTCGCTAATCTGACTTTCGATACAACGGATTCTTAAATTTCTATTTTATTCTGTCCAATATAAGTCAAACATCTCAAATAAAGGGAATGACTAGAAGACTCGAAAATGCATAAAACTAGCAGTATTCCCAATAATCCGGCATTCAATAAAACGGATATTTTAAAAGTTATTTATTTCTAAAAGAAACAATCGGAAATTAATCAAATGTATTAAAGAAAATCAAAACACCCGATATTGAGAATTATTCTCGCTTATTCTACATCGGTTATAACGGATTTTACACTCTTTTCAGCATCAATTAAATTTAGAAAAGGGAAACCAAAGAATGCACCAAAGAAAATCGATATTTTCACTAAAACGACCTTTAATGTAACGATTTTTCTTTCCATTGAATCTTTCATTGAAAGCTTTCTAATAATTCTTTTCTAAAAAAAATACAACAAAGTATCGAAACCTTCGGAATATTCTAGCAAAATTCTGAGCACTAATAATCCATAACTCCCGCTCGAGAAAGTTCTATCGTGTGAGAGCAGTGAAGTGTTATGTTATAGATTACCATAACACAGGGGCGGGGGTGGCTCAGTCGGTAGCGCGCCAATGAATTAAAGGGAAAATTTTTGCAAAAAAGAAACGCAAAAGTTCCAAAAATTAAGCAATATGATTTCATAAAATATATCTTTTCCAATTGTTATTCAGATCTGAATCTAACTCCCAATTGACATAACATGGATGTCTACTAATAAGGTCGCTTATTAGTAGACTGCTTATTTGTCCCCTCAAAAACGAAACATTAAGAGTAAAAACAAAATATCAATATAACTGCATTAGATTATTTCTAAATGAACTGATATTTCATGTTTTTTATTAGTAGCCTACAAAGCAAGCCACGGACCAAGAATTATGGTTTCATAAATAAATAAATTTGTAATTAAACGACAACAGAAAGCTATATTTTATAAAGAGTGTTTTCGAGTGGTAGTTGTTGAATTTTCAAGTTAATTCCGCTTTTCAAAATTAGACCTGTAAAAAAAATGATTCAAAAATAATTGCGCTGAGAAAATATTTCACTAAAAAAACTATTCGATTAAAATATATGGAATAATCAACAGTTGATTTGTTAAAAATACCACTTGGTGCAAATTTTGCGAAAAATATCTGTTTTTAACAACTAACATTCGAAAAGAATTTCCCGAAAACTGTAAAGTGATCATAATATCCGAACGGATATATTCGATGTAACGAGATACAGATTTTTAGTAAGGCAACTGTACTCATATTCGTATGATATGATTCTTCATATTATCCTGTAATCATAAATAACAAGGACTGTCTTCGGGTCATGTGACGGATGTGTAGTGGGAAACATCCTGCTTATTATTCAGCTAGAAGAGAGGATATCCATCAATGGAATTTTCAATGGATGTTGAGATGAAGAAGCATCGCATCTTCCCTTGAAATGGGATTTTGCATTCACGCTGTGGGAATGAAGGAAGTATTAAGTGTTATAGTATCGAATTATGTCGGTTAATATTTAATGACATATATGAGTTCCAGTTAAAAATTAAAGTTTAAAAAAGTCGGCTGTAAAATTATGTCGAATAATGAAATGCTCTGTGAAATCATACACCTGATAATCGAGAAAGTTCAGACATTTCAGTTTTCTGAATTGCCAAATGAGATCGTCTCCGTATTTTGCAACTGTGGTTTTTTGAGCACAATGCAAATAGCCATGTGTATCGCCAGCCTACGAAATGTTCCCAGGACAGTCAGCCTTAATTGTTCTGCATAGATTTCTCACATCTACTCAGAAATATATCAGGGGCAGGAGGTGGCTCAGTCGGTAGCGCGCCAGGCTCGTAATCCGCAAAATTCCCCGCCCTGCCCACGGTCAGTAGGGGAAACGTCCGTCGGATGGGACGTTAAGCCGTGGCCCCGTATGCGGGAGAGCCATACCCTGTGCACGTTAAAGAACACGCTGGATATCCTTGACGGGAGGCTGCCATCTGTCTCCCAACAGCTGTTCCAGTGGGTCTCCTCCCCCCACCTTCTCTGAGCCTTCGGGGTCCATGTGACCTGGCCATTTAGCCCATGGTGTGCAAAAAAAGTGCCGCTCAGAGGTAAAACAACCCAACCCAGAGACATGGAGACAAAATACGTTTACGAAGATCATACTGTAATTGAATAGTAATGTATTGAAAATAAAATGCTGAATTTTTGTGAAAACCGATTTTTTGCACTATCTTTGCAAATATTAACAGTAGAGCAAAGCAAATGTAGTTTTGTATTCAGCACCACTCATATATCCAAGAAACACGAAAACGATAGCATAAACAATTTCTTGTTACTTATTGTTATTAAATGTGCTGGGAGAAGGACATCCATTATGCCATTTAGCAAATGCTCCTGCAATCATTACGTAATGTCTTATCAGCTTAAAACGTAATTTCTTCTTTAAAAATAATTTATTTAATTGATTCAAAATCATTCAATAATATCAGTGAATAACTTTTGGGAGACTTGTTTTGAGGGTAACAATGTGAAATAAATGCATTGTGTTTAAATCTTAACTATTGGGATCTTATAATGGAGTTAAGCAGATGTTAAAAAATAAAAGAAATCAATATATTAGAACCTTGAGTTAGCAATAGAAATATGTTTTCTGTTATTTTCAATATACAGTGGGTTTCTATAAACTAAGGAACAAACCGAAAACTCGTTGAATCTGCTCCAGGTGAATCAGAAGATAAGTATATATAGACACTGTGCCTAAGAATAACAATAAAGAAATAAGTTAAAAAAATAATAAGTGACTACAACGAAGAGTCAAAACATTATGACCACCTTCCTAAATATGATGTTGATCCTCCACGTGCCGCCAAAACAGATCTTACCCGGCGAGACATGGACGCTACAATTCTAATGGTGTCTTGTGGTATCTGATGTCAACACGTTACTAGCAGATTCTTTAACTCTTGTAAGTTACGTGGTTGAGCCGCCGCAGATCGGATATGCTGTTCCAACACAAACCACAGATGTTCGATTGGATTGAAGTGTATATACTACAATAATAATAATATTAATAATATAATAATATAATAATTAATAATTAAAATATAATAATAAAATTGGATACATATATATATATATAAACATACGCTTGGAATGCGATGGATAAAGATGACTCACTTGGTAAGTGATGGCTAAAAATGATTAACTTGGTAAGCGATGGATAAAGATGATTCACTTGGTGAGTGAAGGATAAAGATAACTCACCTAGTAAGTAATGGATATAGATAATTCGCTTGGTAAGCGATGGCTAAATATGACTCACTTGGTGAGTGAATGATAAAGATAACTCACTTCGTAAGTTATGAATAAAGATGATTCGCTGGGTAATCGATGGCTAAAGATGACTCACTTGGTGAGTGAAGGATAAAGATCTCGCCCGGTAAGTGATGGATAAAGATGATTCGCTTGGTAAGCGATGGCTTAAAATGATTCATTTAGTGAGTGAAGTATAAAGATAACTCACCTGGTAAGTGATGGATAACATTAATTCACCTGGTAAGTGATGGGTAAAGATAAAACCTGGTAAGTGATGGATAAAGATGATTCGCTTGGTAAGCGATGGATAAAGATGACTCACCTGGTGAGAGTTTTTTTTTGTTTTGTTTCATATCTCATATATTCTCAATGGTGTGCAGATTCGTGATTTGTGATGGCCAGGGAAGATGGTAGAAGTCGCTGTCATGCTCGCTGAATCACTGCTGAACTCTCTTGCGCGGTGGACAGTAGTATTGTCTTCATGAAATGCCGTCACCTGCTGGATAAAAAAATCAACATTGCAGGATGGATTTGATCTGCAACAATGTTCAGATAATCCTTGGAGGACACCCGATCTTCCACAAATATCAGGGGACCAGTTCCGAACCAACAGAACGTGCCCCACTCCATGACACCGCCTCCAGAACCTTGAATTGTGTTTACAAGGCAAGTTGAGTCCATTGTTTAATGGGGCTCTAGCCAAATTCTCTGAACTACCGTCGGTACCACACAAGGTGTACCGTGACACGTCGGTCCACATGAATTTTTTCGTCTTCCAGTGTCCAGTCACTGTGTTCCTGACACCACTGTGTTCCCTGCGCATAGTTCGCTGAGATATGAGTCGGGAACAGCCTTCATTGAATGCTCTGTCAATTCCTGCACACAGAAAGTCCTGTTTCTCCGCACAAGCCTTCTGAGACGACAGCGATCTCATTCCTGACAGATTGTCGTCGCGCCATACTTGCGTCTCTTAGACAAGCAATGTTGGTTATTTTTCCACTGATTAAAAACCCGAGATATCTCACCTTTTGAGAAACCAGTGAGTTCTATTGTTTTAAAAATCGTCGCTCCAGCCAGAGGGACATCCACAATAAGCCCTTTATCGAACCCCGAAAGATCCTTTCTTTTACCCATTGCGATCAACATTACTGTCAATTACTCAATAGATCACGTGATGATGCACGTGACCGGGAATTTTGCATGTAAACTGCTCAAGAGACGTTTACGTGCATCTGCATAAGATTTCTAATTCAGTGGCGGTGAGTGTAAAATACAATATATATATTTTTTCTAAGTAACGTATGTTGATATACATAAATTAGTATAATGATTAATTTTAAAAATTTCCAGTAAAAACAACAGAAATAAATTTATAAGAAAGGTGTATATAAATAGACCCACTTGTGCTGACGTCATATTCAGTGGTATGGCCTTGTGTCTAGGTGGTGTTAATCCAGGACTCCATTTCCCTTCGAAGGATGAGTCAGAGGTCAAATTTCGGATATTACCCGGCATCTAAGATCGGGATGACCCCTAGGTACAAATATTCAGAGCTCTGCCATTTGTGCATCATAATTAGAACTAGCGTCATCCTTTGTCAGTCATTCATTAAGTCAATCACTCACAATCGGAAATATACATTAGATATTTTAAAACGATACAACTAACTATTTATTTTTAAAAGTCAGAAGTTAATTTGAAATATTTCTTCAATTATTCTTGTGTAATATAAATAAATATATATTTTCATTTTATTTTTTTTGTAAATGGCAATAATGAGAGCAAATAATGGTCAGATACACACTGCAACCCGAAATATTCAATCACTTTGAGAGTTGGAAAATGCGAATTACGGGCGGATGTTAAAGGTGGCGCTCCGAACAGTGGTATGAAATCACCTATTTGAGTTGTTTTGCCTCTGAGCGGCACTTTCGTGGCACACAATAGGTTAAATAGCCAAGTGTATTATGTATATATGTACACGAAGGTTGCAAGATCACTAATTTCTAAAAACATCGTTGCCAGATATTTTTTCTGAATTCTGTAATCAACCATAGTGCTCGGATGTTTTTTTGAGCACCTATACATCCTTTCATGAGAGCGGTATATGCCTCTTGTAGTGCCTTCTATCAGCAGGATAATGCGCCGTGACACACTACCCGGATTGTTCGAGAATGATTCACGGAACACGAGGAAGACTTCCAGATCTCCAAATTCCCCAGATATCAATCCAATTGAGCATATATGGTGTGTGTTGGAACATCATATATGATCTGCGCAACTCTACCACGTAACTTAAAAGAGTTTAAAGGGATCTGCTACTAACGTGTTGGTACCAGATTCTACAAGACAACTTTAGAAATCTTATGGTCCCCATGCCTCGCCTATGAGCGAAATTCTTTGCACACAATGGGGAAAATGCCAGGTCACACGGAACCCGAAGGCTCAGAGAAGGTTGGGGTTGAGAACCCACAGCAACAGCTGTTGGGGGACAGATGGTAGCTTCAGATTAAGGCTATCCAGCATGTTCCTTAATCTGCACAGAGTATGGCTTTCCAACAGACGGGGCAAAGGATTAACGTCGCATCCGAAGAACGGCGGCCTTTCCAAGCCTATCGGTGTCACCTACTGACTGTGGGCAGAAGGGAAATTTTGCGGACATAAATTTCAACACTGTCCCAGCTGGGACTCGAACCTGGGAACAGAGATTACGAGCCACCCCATCCCGTTACTGTGCACAGTCTGAACTTCAAATTACATAACGACCATTTCAATTACTTCTCAATAATTGAAAGACTTCATTTCATTTTCATCAGTAATAAACAAGACAAAACATCAAGCAACTAACGTTACATATAGGAATATATATTACATTATTACTTAACTGATATAAACCGCGTCATAATCTTATATATAGATGAATCTGAGTGATTGACTTAATGACTCACCGAGAGGGAATGACGCTAATTCTAACAATGAGGCAGAGCTGGTAGAGCTTTGAAAATTTGCACCTAGGGTTAATCAGGATCGTAAATTTCGAGAAACATCAAATATGTGACCTCCGACCTGTCTTTCAAGGTCGAATAGAGATCAAACTATGATCTACGAGTGCCGGAAACGGAAAAATTTATGTCTGGGGGTGTTTCGGGTTGTAGATATCGAAAATTCGGAATATTCGCTTAGTATTCATATAATTTAATATTACCACGCCATTTGTTTATTAAAATATATCATAATCATATTGTTCAGAAATAATTACATAAGAAGGTAGAAATATCTACAAATTTTTTAATTATACTGCTTCATTTATGATTTCATAATTATATTTCTTTCGATGTTTCCCAGTTTAATATATATTGATAAATATAACATTATAGAATATTTTGTGTTCGCATATGGTTCATTTTTTGCAGAATTTTTATCTTCGTCAGTACTACCGTTACCTCATAAAACAGAAGGCCGTACAACTAAGTTATGACGTCACCATACGTAGTGCTATAAAACGAAATATTTCTGATATATTTTAATCTATTATTTTATCTGGTGAATTTTATTACTAAATTGTATACTAATATCTACTTATAAATATACATTTAGAAAAAAAATATTCACATTTATTAGAGTTATGATAATACTAATAAAATGCTAATAATTATGAATAATTTTCTACCTGAAAAATTGGGACATTTGTAAAAAAGCATTAATATAAAGATCAGTATTAAAATATCACCAGTAATGAAAGCAGAAATAAAATATATAAGTGATATCCAGATTTTCATTAACGGCTACCTTTTAGGATAGCAGGCAGCCAATTTTGCTCTCCTCGTGTTATCATCGTTAGAACTACCTATGCTGACGTCATAATCCGTTGTTCCGGCTTCTGCTATATTATTAGAAGTCAATCAGTGCCTTCAACACCACTTAATTTCTAGCCTACCACCAAGACCCATATTTCACCTTGAATGAAACAGCGGATCTGAATCAACACCACCTATAACAGAAGACCAGTGGACAATATTTGTGACGTGCGGTTAAATAGTCCTAACATATATCAAATTCTTATATTTTATACTAATATTAATTGGTTAACACTTGTGCTAATTTTATACTAACGTTTATCAATAAATATATTTTATTTAGAATGAAAATTATTCGTATTTATTATCAGTTATTGTAATGCATATTAATACAAAACTTTCTCCGAAATAAAATATATTTATAGAAAAAAAATTAGTATAAATGTTAGCTCAACAGTTCACCAGTAATAACATTAGAGCAAAAAATATAAGAACTGTCTATATCGTAGGTATGCTGACTTCACAAATTCGGAGCTCTGGCTTTCTGTTAATCGGAAGTATTGTCCAAATTTTCCTCTTACTGCAGGAAATAGCCCTACTAACCAATTTTTAGCTGTCCAGCAGTGATATATCGAAATTCAATTTTTAACCACAAAGGACCCATCGCATCCGAAATTTGGCACATTTTTTGAGATCTACGACTAGAATTCCTTCACTGTCAAAAATTTATAGCCCTCTAATCACCGGAAGATTTATATTTGACCTTTGACGTCGATGGACCCATTACATCCAAAATTTCGCAAGATTTCCGAGACCTACGACCCAAAATATCTGCAAGAAACAATTTTTAGCTCTCTAGCAATAGTATATCTAAATCTGACCTTTTACCTCGATGGATCCACGGATCCGAATTTCGTAATATTTCTGAGTTTCACACCCCAAAGTATTCATCCCCTGTCAGTCACTCATTAAATCAGTTACTCACAATCTAATATACATTTGATATTTTAAAACGATACAACTAGCGATTTTTTAAAGAAAAAAGTCAGAAGTTAATTTGAGATATTTCTCCAATATTCCTGTGTATCTGAGAAACTATTTTTTTTTCATACTTTTTGTAAAAGGCAGTAAGAGAGCAAATAATTGTTATATGCACACTGGAACCCGAGATGTTCAATCACTTTGAGAGTTGCAAAATGCGAATTACGAACCGCTATTAAAGATGGTGCTGCGAGCAGTTGTATTGAATCATCTTTTCAGTACTTTTATCTCTGAGCGGCACTTTTTTTGGCACATAATGGGCTAAATGGCCAGGTCACAAAGGACCCAAAGGCTCAGAGAAGTAGGAGAGGGAGACCCACCGGACAGCTATTGGGAGAAAGATGGTAGCCTCCCGTCAAAGCCATCCAGCGTGTTCTCTACGGTTAGTTTGTTTTACCTCCGAATAGTATTTTTTGCACATAGAAGGTGAAATAGCCAAGTCACAAGGACCACAAGGGATCAGTGAAGGCTGGGGGAGGTGACCCACTGGACAGATGTTAAGAGATAGATGGTAGCCTCCTATCAAGGGCATCCAGCTTGTTCTTTAAGGTTGGTTTGTTTTATCTCCGAACAGCACTTTTTGCACAATAGGTTAAATAGCCAAGTCACAACGACTCCGAAAGATCAGAACAGGTTGGAGGAGGGAACCCACTGGACATCTGTTGTGAAATAAATGGCAGCCTTCCATCAAGGGCATCCAGCGTGTTCTTCAAAATGCGTGGAATGGAGTGTCTCTCACTCACACGGAACCACGGCTTAAAATTCCATCCGACGGATGGCAGACTTCGCAATCTCGTCAGTGTTCCCTTCAGACCGAAGGCAGGGCGGGGAGTTTGGCGGAGATAAATATCAACGCTGGCCCAGGTGAGACACAAACCTGAGAACTGCAGATTATAAACCTAGTAGGATACCGACTGAGCCACTGAGCCTCATGACCCTTCTTTGCACTGTGCCACGGCTTAACATAACATAGATGGACGGCATCCGTTCCAAGCCAATTCGGGTCTCATTTCTCACCGAGGACAGGTGGGGAGTTTTGCGGAGGTAATCCTCAAAGGTGGCTCAGGCGGGACTCAAATCTCGGATCGGTAGTTTATCAAGCATGGCATATTGATGACTAAGTCAATCTCTAGTCCCTTGGGGCAGAGGTAGCTCAGTAGGTAGCGTGTTAGACTCAGAACTCCATTCCATGCATTTTGAAGAACACGCTGGATGCCCTTGGTGGGAGGCTACCATTTATTTCACAACAGATGTCCAGTGGGTTCCCTCCCCCAACCTGTTCTGTTCTTTCGGAGTTGTTCTGTAATTTGAAGTTCCGTGTTCGAGTCCCGCCTAGCCCATATTTGACGTTTATCTCCGCAAATGGTCTCCCCTGCTCTCGGTCAGTAGGGGACACCAATGGCCTTGGAATGGCAACCGTTCGTCTGATGCAACATTAAGCCGTGGCCCCGTGCGTGGGAGAGACATACTTCATGCATTTTAAAGAACACGCTGGATGGCATTGAGAAGAATCTATCAGTCCAAAAAACTGTCCAGTGGGTCAACATATCCAACCTTCTCTTAGCTCTCAGGTCACAAGGACTCTGAGAGCTGAGAAGGTTGGATAAGTTGTAATGTTGAAAAAAAAGGGGCCACTCAGAGGTAAAACAACCCAACCCAAAACAACTAGTATTAAAATCATCTGCTGTATCGATGCATTGTTAAAGCAACTGTTTGGTGACAAAAATAAAACAATAAACATACTTTTAAAGCAGTTACTATAGTGATATCGTAGAAAATCCTAAAACATTTCTCACATCACTTAATTGCAACCCATAAATCTACCGCTGAAAAGATTATACGTATTCTTTAATATTAGATGGTTTCGTTCATTCAAAATCTGATATTCCCTTACGTTTCAAATATCGCGGATAAGTTCCATGTCTATTCGGGAGCATCAATACCAAAAGTTTAATAAAAAACACTGTGATGGAAAAGGATAATGATATGAATAAAGTGTACAATACCACGGACACTGCGAAAGAAGAAAAGTACCTTCAAAAAATGAACTTGTACTAAGGTCTGTAGCAAGAGAGTCCTCGTTTACAGTCCTTCGTTTTACAGGTCTTTAAGAAGAATTTGGAATAATGCGTGAAATATAAATAAACTTTTTATTTCTATTACTAACATTCTGAAAAGGGGGGGGATTTCTCACTTCTCCACCCACTCCCCTATATTCGTCCCTGCTTCTAGTAGAACAAATACAGAATTTTTCTTAGATTTCTGAGCAAAAGATTTTTTTTTTTTTGTTTTATTGCTTATGATATATTTCTATAAGATTATATCCTATCAAAATAGAGAGTTTCAATACTACGTCAGCAGGGATCTAAATTCGAAGCTATGTAACTTCTAACTGAATGAATACATTTTTATATACACACCGATAACAATATGCGAAGCAGAAGTATCCTCAACGTCCCCCTCACGTGGGACGTTGAAACTAGCAATGCCTATAAATAGAACAGGTCTATACGCATTGGAAAGCAGTCACGTAGAAGTATTCATGGGTAAAGGCAGCAACTTAAATGAGTTTGACCATTCCCAAATAGTACGTACGAGGAAGACCAGTTGTTCAATACTAAAATTACTGAACTTTTGACATTTCCACGTGAGACCGTCGCGCGTGCATACCAAAACTTCGTGAAATGCTACAAAATTTTCCACCGACAGAAAAAATGTGTACGAAAATATTCATCCTCAAGGTTAGCAGAGACTGTCAAGCATCATTACAAGGACTCTCACGGATACTGTGGAGCAGATAACGTCGGAATTGAATGAAGGCGTGTCCACAAGGTTATCCTAAAACATTATCCGTCATACCATAGAAAGATCCTACAAATATCGTACAAATGCTAATTTTACAAAATAAAGGATTAATTTTTGGTACAGATGCTTAATTTCCAATTTATATTCATTTTATAAATATTATTCTTCCAAATTTCGTCTTCAAATTAAATAGTGCACGTCTACATTAATGACGAATATTTTTCGTGTTGAAAAAGAAATCTGTGAGAAATTATTCTAAAGTTATCTGAATTAATACCAATACAGTACAGAATAATGTTACTCTAATGATTATTATTATTATTGGTGAGGTGAAATTTCAGATAAATATATATATAGAAAAAAATAATGTACGTGTAATTGATAATGAGGTTTTTCCGGAACCTCTATCGCCTGTTTTCTATAAGTTATTAGTCTCGATTTGCACGGTTTCGATTTAGACGATGATTTCCGAGAACCTATCTACCATGAGAATTCAGGAATGGATGTATAAAGAAATGAAGAGGGGGCCCAAAATATAATCGTTATACAGAAATTTCGTTATAGTGAAATGTAATTTAAGAAAAAAAAAGTGCTGTGAGAGTTAATTACATACTACAAAATAATCATTATGAAAGATTTTAATTCTGAGTGGTACTTTTTTGCACACAATGGGCTAAATGACCAGAACATAAAGACCCGTAGGGCACAGAAGTTCGGGGAGGGGACCCACTGATGCTTAATTTCTAATTTATATTCATTTTATAAATATTCTTCTTCCAAATTTCGTCTGAAAATTAAATAGTGCACGTCTACATTAATGATGAATATTTTTCGTGTTGAAAAAGAAATCTGTGAGAAATTATTCTAAAGTTATCTGAATTAATACCAATAGAGTTTATATTATATATAGGAATATAATAGTTAGTATACCAATACAGTATACTAACTATTATATTCCTTCACTCAGATAACCCAAGAGGAAGAAGTCCATAGGATTCAATTCCTTTGACTGCGAAGTCCACTCCATAGTACCACTATTGATCCAAAGCGTTCATCTGGTGTCCACACATATCAGAGAAGAAAGAACATATGTTTTCTGTGGTTATGCGCTATCGTGTTGATACCGCATGAGTTGCACATCCCTGAGAGGAAAGGCATCCAATCAGTCAGATATCATTTTCCATAACTGTTGGCGATACCTCCACCTTGTTAATGTTCCTTCGAATAATACCAGTCCAATGAGTGCGTTGCTCCAAATACAGCAGCAGACGTTAGGTGACCAGCATACTTAATACCCCGTTGCTCTTTCGAGGGATGGGTTGCTAAAAGCCTAGTAACGGATGTTCTTCCTGTTATCAATTCCGGCCTTTGTGAATTGAACCTCAATTCTCCAAAGGATCTAGGACAAAAAGAATGAGTTGTTTCCTAACGTATTTAGTAACAAATTGAAGAAATCTAAACGTCTGTTACAGTTTCCTGGCATCAAATCTTGTGCCAGTACAGGATGGTACTGGTATGCAACCATGCTCGTACAGAATCCTCTCTGCTGTGGTACTGATGCGTGAACGGATGAAATGTTAAGCTATCAGTCTTCCTGAACTGACGAACAACAAGGCAAATGCTCGACGGAACTGGATGTGAATCATCTGGATGCGAGTAGCATACCATAATGCAGTTTCCCAGGCATCTCGTTGTGACACCCGCCATACAAAAGCAGCATCGCACAATATTAATCGTTGGAGTAGTCCGCCATCTGGGTCTTCGACCAATAGACCTAATCAGCTAAAAGCTGTGTATCATGTACTACGAAGCTTGATTTTCTACCACGCTGAACGGGTGCTACGTCAACGTCATCATGTGTATACAATTGTGAATCTTTGTGCAACGTTGCACAATATCTTGTGATGGGTAAAGGGTTGAGCGTCCGATTTCGAAGATCGGAGTTTAGGCCCTTCCATACACTCGTATGCGTATCATACGTCGTTTCCTACTAATTAGAAGCCTTAACTGGCACAGTGATAGAGAAGAGTGCTAGCAACGTTTCCGGCTAGGCAAACGTCGTGTGTTGTGTTAGCCTCTAACTGAGGCAATGGTCAACACTTACTTCGGTTTTAAAATCTTTAGATTTCTTTTAGACTTTTTTGTGTTAGTACAGCATGTCTTTCTATGAGAAAGCCTTTAAATAATATGAATAACTTTTAGGTTTGTTCTCTGTACTATGTGTTCAAATAAAAAAAAATATAATTAATTAGAGAAAACGTGTAAAATTTTTTACTGCATTAGGTGTCTTAACTTCCTAAATTTACCGCTAGGGACGCTACATTCGTTGTCATTCGATCGGACTTGGTCATTTTACTATAGCTGGACCAAACTGAGGCTGGATCTAGGGGGACAATACCCTCTCCCTTTATAATGCTAGTAATATTGATAGACGCAAAAAATATTCAACTTATTTATTTTTTCATGCACTTTTCAAGAAATGTTTCAAAAACCTGAAAAAAAAGGAGGAAATATTATACTATATTGGGAAAGCAGTCTCTTGCCACTTCTCCTACCCCGCCGCCCCATTTACATTTATCCAGTTTGATTGTTGAGCTATTGTAGACTACTTCGAAATATGATCTCCAACATTCTCCCTTTCCCCCGAAAGCGGACGGAAATTTTGGGAGAGAAAGATCTACTCTAACGATATATACCTCAAATTAAAGCGTGTGGCGACTCCAAAACAAAGGATCCAAAACAAAGGGATGGAAAATGTGGTTTATATCTATGAGTCATAAATCAAATGAAAGTTTCTTAAAGTGGGTGTTTTTAGTGACATAGGAAGAAACATAAATTAATAAAAAAAATTTAAAAATGTCTATCTTTCTATATGCACGCCCAAAAATAGAAACTAAACATAAAAGATATTGATTGTGGGTGCAGTCACTCACTGAATTTTTATTCACTTCAAAGGGAAATAGGGCGACGATTTACCTACTCAACAAGACTGCAGGCTCCTTATTTTCTTTTGAAGTGAATACGAATTCGGTGAAGGATTCACCATCGATAACATTTAAGTTTCGTTTCTACTTATTAAGGCGCATAGAGGAAGTTAGGTATTTTTCAAAATTATTTCTCAACTGTTATTCTTAAGCACAGCGTTTATATACACTTATCTTCTTATTCACATGGAGCAGTTTCAACAAGTTTTCAGTTTGTTCCGTAGTTTATAGAAACTACGGTATATCAAAATTAACAGAAAACATACAGAGTGTCCCACAAAGGGGTTTACATTGTTTGAACTTTAATAACTTGAACAAAAATAACAAAAATATGATTTTTTTAAGTCATAAAGATGTTCGAAACATTACTGATGATATTCTAATGTTGAAGATGTTCAAAATGTCCTCCATTAGCAGAAATACATCGTCTGTAACGTTGTGGAACAGATCGATAAACATGTGATATGGTTACCATAGGAATGGGTTCACAGGCAGTCACAATTGCCTCTCTCATGGCATCCAGCGTACGTGGTTTTGTGGCGTAGATAGTGTTCTTCAGAGTTCCCCACAGAAAGAAGTCTAACGGCGTTAGATCGAGAGATCTGGGTGGATACTCGACACTTATTCGTCGGCCTATCCACCTCTCAACAAATGTTTCATCCAGGAATTGCCGCACGTCTCGATGGAAATGTGAAGGTGCGCCGTCTTGTTGAAAAAAAAAAAACAATCTTCACCTGGGTAGAGTTGGTGAACAGCTGTCACAATTGCTTCCCGCAACATGTTAAAGTATACAGCACCTGTCACTGTTCCTTCAAAAAAGAATGGCCCTACAAGTCCTCTGACAGACATACCACACCACACTGATAACCCAGGGAGATTAACAGCTCGTTCTTCCATAACATTGGGATTTTCTCTTGCCCAGTACACACAGTTGTAGCGATTGATGGTTCCATTCAATTTAAAAGTCGCCTCATCAGACCAAACAATCAAATCAGTCAACTGTTCATTAACGCAAATCCATTCACAAAATTGGAGGCGCCTATCCGGATCGTCCTCATTTATCGCGTGAAGCAACCTAGGAATGTAGGGTTTCCACTTTGCTTGCTTTAAAATGCGGTGGATACTTGATTTGCTTACACCTGACTCACGCGAAGCTTGCCGTATGACTTCTTGGGGGATCTTGTGAAAGTTTGTACCACTGCTTCCATCCCTCTTTCGTCCGATACTGATTTCTTCCTGCCGCACCGTCCCTTCTTCAGATCACACACAGTTCCGTCCCTCTCAAACTTGTCGCGTAATTTCGCAATTGTTTACACGTGACGGTGGCACAGTATCAAATTCTG
The DNA here is from genome assembly GCA_038380435.1 of Ryuthela nishihirai. Classification (NCBI taxonomy): domain Eukaryota; kingdom Metazoa; phylum Arthropoda; class Arachnida; order Araneae; family Heptathelidae; genus Ryuthela; species Ryuthela nishihirai. Next base: position 5,548,681 of record JAWZYU010000038.1, read on the forward strand.
CCCGCCATCGTCTCTGCACTTCTTTCATGTTCTCACACTTCCAAAAACACTTTAAAATCCACTTCCCTTGCTCAAAGGAAAGGTTCCCAGCCATCGTGTCAATTACTTGTCACTACTGGCAACTGAACTGAAAATAAAAGAAAAACAAATGAATGGCAACAAGCACTAATCATGACAGATCCAGAAACAAAAAGTTCCATCAGGTTATCTATAATGCTTTCTCTGTTATTAACATTTAAACAGTGTAAACCTCTTTGTGGGACACTCCGTATATAAATAATATTTAAAAACTGTGAATTAAAATATTTCATTAGCATTTCATATCAATTCCAATTATCAATTTATTGTTGTCAATAAAAACTTGGTAACCTTCATATTCCACTACCAAAATTTCAAATTTCTAGCATAAAATATCGTTTGCAATATTTGTTTTAACTTTTTTAAAATTTTCACCATTAAAGGGGGCAATAATAATTTTTGTGATATTTCGAAAATGCAAATCGCAATATTTCATCAATGCTGTCCAACCTAAAAAGAATTTTTAATTTACCTGTAAAAAAAAAAGTTATCTTTTAAAACAAAAAAAGTCATGTTTTCCCGCCCATCCAGGGTCTAAGAGGTCATTTTATTGTTGCCAGAGGAAACTTCATGACGCACCTTCCACCACCAAAATTTAAAACTTCTAGCTCAAATACGTCGCCTGCAATATTCGTTTGAAAATTTGGAATTTGACAGTTTCTCCACCGTTAGAAGGCGCAATTATAGTTTTCGGAAGATTTAAAAAAGCACACTTTTTCTTTCATCAGTTCCTATCTAATAACCCAAAAAGAATTTTTCATTTACCTCTGAAAACAAACAACGATCAGCTAAGACTAAAAAGGTGTGTTTTCCCACCCTCTCTGGGTCTAAGGGTTGTTGTTGGCAATGGAAACTTTGTAAGCTTCATATTTCACCACCAAAATTTCAAATTTCTAGCATGAATACATCGTTTGCAATATTCGTTTGAAATTTTGGAATTTTCAACCGTTAGAGGGCGCAATTATAGTTTTAGAGAGATTCGGAAAGTACATATCGTAATATTTCACCTATCCAACACAAAAAAAAATTTCAGTTTATCTGTCTAAACAAAAACGTTCGATGTCTACAGACTGCAAAGCGAAACTATTTTCTTGCTTTCTTTAAAAAAGAGATAAAGAAAGTTTAAAAAGAGTTTAGTTAATATAGTATTTAACCTATTGGTAACAAAAACCCTGTTTATATAAGTAAAGTTATGGAATTTTTCCGATCTGGATATAAAATGTAAATGTATTTTTGCCTTATATCGGCCACATTTAATGGCGATTCTAAAAATAAACTAGAAGAACGCATTTCGCCTCTGACGCATTTAGGAATCTCGTTTTCAAAGAGAATGATGTTTTTCGAAGAAATTTAGCGACTTTTCCTTCATTCAAGGAAGGTATCACTCTTAGTTTAATCTAGATATGAAATTCAGAGGAACTGATGATCACATGTCTGGAGCCAAATGGCATCATCATCAGAGATAACATGACAGATGCTCTGGCATGTTATCTCTGATGATGGCGCATTGACCAGCATGGTCATCATTGCCTTTATTGTGAATTCGAGTAATATTGTTGCTGTGTATCTGGTTAGTAATGGACTTTTAATGAGAGTTTCTTGAAACAATCCATAAATCGTAAATTCTTTGTTTTTAGAAGAGGAATATGCAGTGTTCCGTTTTACAATAACATATGTTTTACAAATGCAGATAATTTTTCAATTTTCAGCATCGAAGTAATGTATTGATATAACGGTTATCTCTAAGTAAAATCTGAGATAGACACGTATTTGTGATAAATCTCATTTCTGGCGGCAGAGTTCGATTTCGTTTGGATTCTTGGTTTAATCCATAATGCGTTTGCTGACTCGAACTCTGTTCTGTATTGTTTACAATTATGTCCATGGCTCACCTCTCTTCGGAGCCTTCGCATTCGGTATTCGATCATGGAAACGTTCACAAGACTCTAACCTAAAACTGTCTCTACTATCAATTTAATTAGTATTTCAATTAGTAGTTAAATTATCAATTACTGTTAGTTATTAAATAGACAGTTCTCCATTCAACTTTTCAATTAACAACCATTTGCAAATTAATCAGGAAAATTGGTATAATTCCATATAAAGCAAAATTGCACATCTTCAATCTTCGATGTTCTCATCTTATTTTTTATTGAGAATATCAATTTCCCTTTTTTATTACAAAGGATGGAAACAAAGTTTTGCAATAATTATGATCATACGAAAAGAAAAATATTTCCTTTATTGGAACGCGCAATAACTTCCTCCACCCATCCATCCCAAATCAGCGTTTTAAAAGAAATTATCTTCCCGATTGAAGATGTAAACGAAAATCTGTTTACCGCATGAAATAGAATATGTATAATTAGAATGTTCGTAATTTGGAATGTCCATTTCAATAATTGGATCTCTGGCACTTTAAATTATTTCGTTCAAGAGAAACAAAATGTTCAAAATATTTAATTTTATTAAGTGTTGATTTAGAGTTCTGAGAGGTTTGGATCCTTGGCATGGGTTCGACTGATTTCCAATTACTTTAAAACTGCGAATAGAAAGGGATAAAAATATCAAAATCCAGTTTAACTAATGTCGGTTATAAAGTCGAGAGGAAATTGTCGCATCTTTCTTCTAAATATATTCCGTTAATTTCCTAATGTTTTGTTCGGATAAAAGATACTAAATATATTCGTGTTATTGAGTGTCGGATTAGTGAGAATGATAATAGTCTTATGCGGTCTACTTCCCTGGAGTACATTCTTTTGAATTACAATTGTTTCATTTAGAAGGAACAGGAAGTGATAAAAATATGTAAGAGTGTTTAAGAAGCGTCGAATAAGAGGGAATAGATTTAACAAACATCGGCTGCTTTGATTTACTCTACTGGTACTTTGCGTTCGTTTTTTTTTTGTTCAGTAAAAAAAAAAACATTTAGAAATTTTGTTTTATTGAGGATTGTTTTAAGGAGCATATTTGAAGTCTTATGCAAATTGTATAGTATTCTTTTGGCTTCTAACTGCTTCATTTAGAAGAAACAAACTTTAAAATATTACGTTGTAGTAGAATATCGGAGTGTAGAGAATAGATGTATACCTTTTATTGAGGATTGTTTTAAGGAGCATATTTGAAGTCTTATGCAAATTGTATAGTATTCTTTTGGCTTCTAACTTTTAAAACGAGATAAAAAAAAACTGCTCACAAAAATTAGGGGATTATTTTATCGCTTCATATTTATTTTGAAATATCCCCTAATTTTTGTGAGCAGTATAGTTTACTAAATACATTATTTAACCTACTGGTAACAAAAACCCAGTTTATATAAGTAAAGTTATGGAACTTTTCCGATCTGGATATAAAACGTAAATGCAATTTTGCCTTATATCGGCCACATTTAATGGCGATTCTAAAAATAAACTAGAAGAACGCATTTCGCCTCTGTCGCATTTAGGAATCTCGTTTTCAAAGAGAATGATGTTTTTCGAAGAAAATTATCGACTTTTCCTTCAATCAAGGAAGGTATCACTCTTAGTCTAATCTAGATATGAAATTCAGAGGAACTGATGATCCCATGTCTGGAGCCAAATGGGATCATCAGAGATAACATGACATATGTTCTGGCATGTTATCTCTGATGATGGTGCATTGACCAGCATGGTCGTCATTGCCTTTCCTGTGAATTCGAGGAATATTGTTTCTGTGTATCTGATTAGTAATGGACTTTTAATGAGAGTTTCTTGGAATGATCCATAAATCATGTATTCTTTTGTTTAGAAGAGATGGTGAACATTAATATGCAGTGTTACGTTTTCAAATAACAGATGTTTTTCAAATACAGATAATTTTTCAATTTTCAGCATCGAAGTAATGTATTGATATAAAGGTTATTTCTAAGTAAAACCTGAGATAGACACGCATTTGTGATAAATCTCATTTCTGGCGGCAGAGTTCGATTTCGTTTGGATTCTTGGTTTAATCCATAATGCGTTTGCTGACTCGAACTCTGTTCTGTATTGTTTACAATTATGTTCATGGCTCACCTCTCTTCGGCGCCTCCGCATTCGGTATTCGATCATGGAAACGTTCACAAGACTATAACCTATAATTTTCTCTACTATCAATTTAATTATTGTATCAATTAGTAGTTAAATTAACAATTACTGTTAGTTATTAAATAGAGAGTTCTCCATTCAAATTCTCAATTAACAACCATTTGCAAATTAATCAGGAAAATTGGTATAAATCTATGTAAATCAAAATTGTATATCTTCAATCTTCGATGTTCTCATCGCAATTTTATTGAGATTATCAATTTCACTTTTTTATTACAAAGAATGGACACAATGTTTTGCAAAATTATGATCATACGAAAAGAAAAACCTGTCCTTTATTGGAACGCGCAATAACTTCCTCCAACCATCCATCCCAAAACAGCGTTTCAACAAAAATCGTCTTCCCGATTGAAGATGTAAACGAAAATCTGTTTTCGGCATAAAATAGAATATGTATAATTAGAATGTTCACAATTTGGAATGTTCATTTCACCAATTGAATCTCTGTCACTTTAAATTATTTCGTTCAAGAGAAACAAAATGTTCAAAATATTTAATTTTATTCAGTGTTGATTTAGAGTTCTGTGAGGTTTGGGTCCTTGACATGGGTTCTATTGATTTCCAATTACTTTAAAACTGCGAATAGAAAGAGATAAAAATATCAAAATCCAGTTCCACTAATGTCGGTTTTAAAGTCCAGAGGAAATTGTCGCATCTTTCTACTAAATGGATTCCGTTAATTTCCTAATATTTTGTTCGGATAAAAGATACTAAATATATTAGTGTTATTGAGTATCGGATTAGTGAGACTGACGATAGTGTTGTGCAGTTTAGTTTCTTGAAATATATTCTTTTGAATTCCAATCGTTCCGTTTAGTAGGAACAGAAAGGTATAGAAGTATGAAATTCCGGTTTAACAGAAGTCAGATTAGGGAGTAGAGTTATAAATATCGCCACCTTCCTCCAATGCATTCTGTTAATATCATATTTCTTTTTCGGATAAAAATGACTAAAGATATTCGTTTTATTTAGTATCGGATTAGTGAGAATGACAATAGTCTTATGCGGTCTACTTCCCTGGAGTACATTCTTTTGAATTCCAATTGTTTCATTTAGAAGGAACAGGAAGTGATAAAAATATGCAATAGTGTTTAAGAAGCGTCGAATAAGAGGGAATAGATTTACCAAACATTGGCCTCCTTTGATTTTACTCTACTGGTATTTTGCGTTCGTTTTTTTTTTGTTCAGTAAGAAAAAAAAAAAAAAAAAATAGAAATTTTGTTTTATCGAGGATCGGATTAAGGAGTATATTTGAAGTCTTATGCAAATTATATAGTATTATTTTGGCTTCTAACTGCTTCATTTAGAAGAAACAAACTTTTAAAAAATCCGTTGTAGTAGAATATCGGAGTATAGAGAATAGATGTATACCTTTTATTGTAGGTCGGATTAGAGAGAACAGATACAATTATCGATTACGTTGAGTTATAAATAATTTCGTTTTACGTTGTGCCGGATTTCAGAGACTTCCGAGAAGGATTGGTTTTGTTCACTAATCGAAAGTGTATTTTAATTAGGTTTAGTAATTAAAAAAAAATCGCCGTCCCGTGGCCGAGTGGTTAGAGCGCTTGGCTAGTCATCTAAGGGTCCTGGGTTCGAGCCCCAAGTAAGGCATGGATGTTCGTGTTGTTTTACTGGTAGGTCCTGCCATCCTCGCAGTCCTACTACTGTAGCATTATAAACTGACATTCTCCTGTCAGATCTCTGTGGCAAGCAACTGCTTGAGGGGGTATTTATTATTATTTTTTTTAATTTAAAATTTCTTCTAAATGTTTTTTTATTTCTACTGAATTGTCGTATTCACAGAATTGTCTTATCCACCGAATTCTCATCCACCGAATTGTCTTATACCCCGAATTCTCGTCTACCGAATTGACCTTCTCAGTTACTGTCCAAAGGAATTGTCGTAGACTAAACTACCACTACGAAAACAAATAAATTTATTTTAAGAAATAGCTTTCGTTTAATCCACGAAATTCTTAGTGACAAATTGGGAATTCTAGGTCCGTGGTTACCAATGGAAGCCACGAAGCAATTTAAAAAAAAAGCTATTGCGCTTATTTATACTGGTCCATTATTGAAACAGCGGCTCATAAAACAAGTAATGTACAAAATCTCGCTCAGTTCTTTCAATTATTGACCAAATATTTTTATGTGAATAAGTAAATTATTTTTCCAATTCAAACACTCATTAAAAAAGCATATTTTTGTTTTTTAAGTAACCCTGTTTTTTTCTGTTTCAGGTACAGAATATTGCTTGCTGCTCTTTAAGAATAGAGTGACAATGAATCTTCGATAAGTTTGGGTTGGACGGCTCTGCTTTAAAAAGGTTTACATCTGTATGAAATATTTCGTTTTCGGCGATAATAAATTTCGGCCTGCACGTTCTCGAAATGTGTCTTCAAGAACGTAAAGAAATTAAAAGGTAACAATATTGTCTCATCCTGACATCCCTATGAGCCACAATATTTATTCACAACGTGAAAAAATATTTTGGTTTCTATATAGTGACTTTCTAAATAGTGACTGTTATAGACTTACTGTTCAGAGGTCTCCTATCTGTACGACTATATTTTATAGTCTAATTTAGGGGTTATCAATGTGGGGTACGGGGTAAAGATTTTGGGTTACGCCGCGAGAGCTCAAAAGTCGCAAATATATGTTATATATGTCTGTGTGTTTTATTTCATTCCCATTGTTATACTATAACTAAAGTTTTATCTATCTATACAAGGGGTACGCCAGTTACATACACATTTCCAGGGGGTACGTGAAGCATAAAAGGTTGAGAACCACTGGTATATATTTTATTTCATTTCCATTGTTATACTATAACTATAGATTTATCTATCTGTACAAGGGGTACGCCAGTTACATACACATTTCCAGGGGGTACGTAAATCATAAAAGGTTGAGAACCACTGATATATGTTTTTTATTCCCATTGTTATACTATAACTATAGTTTTATCCATCTATACAAGGAGTACGCCAATTACATACACATTTCCAGGGGTACGTGAAGCATAATAGTTTGAGAGTCATCATCATCATCATCATCCTCAAGTAGCCATGGGCTACGGAGGTCCAACCAGACCGTGCAATTTAATTCTCCAAGCAAGTCTATCCTGAGCTACATCTACTGCATCTGGCCACTGCACACCAATTCTAACAAGGTCCTGTTTGACATTGTCTGCCCACCGCATCCTAGGTCTCCCCCTCTTTCTGAGGCCTTTAGGCACACTGTTCATAACCCTATTCGCCAATCTATAATTATTCATACGGGCAACATGGCCAAACCAACGGAGTCTCTCTCTGCACAATATGCTGCTTAAAGGAGGTTGCAAACTCCTTTGCCTAACCTCATCATTAGTTACAAAGTTGAACCACCTAATGCCCAAGATACTGCGTAAGCATCTGGAATCTAAAGCATCTGGAATCAAAAGCATCTAGTTTCCTGTTATCTTGTTTACAAAGTGTCCAAGTTTCACTACCATAACTAACCCTAGAAAGAACCAAACTATTATACAGTCTAATTTTAGTCTTTAGGTGTATACGCCTATTTCTCCACACTCTGACATAGGTTCTTAAAAGTCCCGGCAGCAATCCCTATTCGTCTGTTAATCTCATGCCGCACATCACCATTATCTGTTACATAGCTCCCAAGATAATTAAACTGTGACACCTGCTCAAGACTGCAACCATTCAGATTAACTGAATCACACCCTGCCTGACCAATTTTCATCACTTTAGTTTTCTCTCTGTTTATAACCAAACCTACTCTACTACCAGTCTCATCAACAGCTAGAATGAAAGAGTTCATCTTATCAACATCATTTGCCAAATGGGCTAAATCATCAGCATAATCTAAATCAGAAATTTTAGTATCTCCAGCCCATTTAAGGCCAAAATCTTTCCTTTGAAGTGAATTTCGCATAACATAATCAATAACCAAGCTAAAGAGAAAAGGAGACAAAATGCACCCTTGTCGAGCACCAGAAGTAATGCTAAACCAATTGCTACAAGCCTTACCAACTCTCACACACGACTCAGTGTTATTATAGAGAGCTTTCATAATGTTAACTAACTTGTCTAGTATACCATATGATCTCACAATCAACCACAAATTATGACGATCGACAGAGTCGAAAGCCTTTTTGAAATCAACAAAGCTAGCAACCAAAGGTTTCTGAAACTCTAAACATTTCTCAAGAATCTGCCTAAATGAAAATATCTGATCCACACATCCCCTACCATTTCTGAATCCACATTGCTCATCACGCAATTGACTGTCAACCAGATTCTTAATTCTATTAAGCACAATCATGGAAAGAACTTTACCTGGAACAGAGAGTAGGCTAATACCCCTATAGTTATCACAAGAACTGCGATCACCTTTTTTGAAAATAGGGATAACAATAGCTCTGGTAAAATCCTTAGGAACCATGCCTTTATCATAAAAGATATTCAGAATTTCAGTCATCCAAGTGGTAACCGAAACATTCCCAGCTCTAAGCATTTCCGTAGTAATTTCATCTACCCCTGGGGATTTATGAAGTTTAAGTTTAGAAACAGCCAAAATAACTTCAGATTGTGTTATAGGGCCAAAATTAAAGCCAACAATGCATCTATCATCATTGCAAACAATGGGAGTAGAACTAACTACATTGTTTAGAACATCACTGAAATGCTCAGCCCACCTAGCCATGACAGAATCCTCCCCTTCTATAACCTTACCTTGTTTATCCTTCGATCCTTGTATGCCTGTCCGTTTTCTACCACACAAAACATTAACTATCTGGTACAGCTCTCTGCTGTTGGTGCTGTCTAACTGCTTCCTCGGCTTTGTCAGCCAAACCATCAAGCCAAAGATTCTTACCAGCAGCTAACTGATCCTTTACAAGTTTATTAAGGTCTCTGTAATGCTTTCTATTAGGACTAGTAGGGTATTGATTAAGGGTATTCCTGCAGTTCTTTCTTTCCGAAATAAGCTCAAGTGCCTTATCACTCAGATAATTTTGTCTCTTCTGCTCCTTTTTTCCTAAAAGAGTACTGTTAGTGTCCAAAAAAGCCTGTTTAAAATGATCCCATTCTTCCTCAACTTCAGTAGTAAGCAAACCATGACTGTCATAATGACTAAGTAACCTATCATGGTAAACTTTGGCTATAACTGGATCTTTCACAGCTTCAGTATTAAAAGTAAATTTTTTTAACCCTAGCACAACACTTTGTAAGTTTAAGTTGCAACACACTTTTAACAAGGTAATGGTCAGATCCAATTTCAGCTCCCCTATATGCCCTGGTATTCCTAACAGAACTAGCCCATTTGCTGTTAATTAATATGTAATCAATCATATTCTTATGCAGCCCATCAGGTGAAACCCATGTGTACTTATGTATGTCGCGGTGTTTGTGATAAGTGTTAGTTATTCTGAATCCATTGAGTTTACTTACCTGTAGGAGACGTTGCCCATTGCCATTGCAACTACCAATACCAAAAGGGCCTATTACTCCTCCCCAAAGGTCAGAGTCAGTACCAACTTTGGCATTGAAGTCACCAAGAACAAGGGTAATATCTCCTTTCTTGACAGAATTCAAAATATCCTGAAGTTGTTCATAAAACCTATCCTTCTCATTCTCATCGGCTTCCTCAGTGGGGGCATAACAGCAGATAACATTCAAGTCTTTAATGCTTGTCTGAAATTTTGCTGTAAGAAACCTTTCATTAATGCACTCATCATATCCTAGAAGAGCATCACTAGCGTGTCTGCTGAGAAGCAGACCCACGCCTTTGTGACTGAAAAGAGAATTTTAAGATTATTTTTAAAAATCTGACCTTTATCTGTCCATCTGGTCTCTTGCAAGCTGAGAATATCTAAATTATAATGGTGGAATTGTTGTGTGAGGACATCAAGAGAAAAAGCTATGTGCAGACTCCACACGTTCCAACTAGCTATTGAGAGATAATGGTTAGTGAGATGTTTAAAGGAACTATGTTTATTGAGAGAGGGAATGCCGACAATGTCAAACAGCCCCCTTATCGCAGACACGGGGCAAACACCCGTTCTCCCACCACTAAAGTCTGAAGCCATCTACATTGGAAGACTTCTCTCTAATGTAGAATTTGACGATGCCAATAGAAGCAAAGAGTTCAGGTTCCTGTGATGACCTCTGCTCATGATTATCCTCCAGCTGATAAACATATCCTGTGAATCTATTCACTTGGTGCTGTCAACCCACAAAGAAACAGAAAACACAGCGGAAGATTTTCCCTCCACAGAAGCCCACCAGTGCAGCAAAATCAGGATCCATAATCAACCGATGAATTTCGGTGCCAACCATAGGCGCCAACTATGATCAACGGGTGGCAACAATTTCCTTTTACATTGCGCTGAGTGAGCTGGAAATAATAAATGGTTGTATGTTTCTCTCTCTGGCATGATTCTAGAGGGATGCGGGTTCAAGTCCCATATGCCGCCCAAATTTTTTCCACAAAATATTTATTGATATATTGACGTAAAATGTCACCCAGGTAACGTTGTGACATCTATGTTTAAATCATTAATAACGCTAATTAGAGTGAAGGGACTTTATTATTTCCATCTCATTATTTTTTTTTTGCAATCAACTCAAAAACAAACAGAAAATCAGGGGAAGATTCTCCCTCCACAAAAGCCCACCAGTGAAGCAAATTCAGAATCCATAATGAAATTAAGAGCCTTATTTCAATCCAGTCCATTGGATTTATATGGCCAGTATCAGGACCCTGTGTGGTTGACCACTCCTCAGCGGGGTAGAAAAAGAAAGAAATGTAGCCAGAGTTGTCCAGATCAGTAGGCCACACTAATCTGGCAACCCTCCGCTTCTGTTCACTTCCACGAGAGAGTATCTCTTTTGAAAGGTACTAACGGTCTGCACCACGAGAAGGCGAGGTCGGACATTAGGTGCTAGGCCTGGCCGGTTCTATTCATCATCACAGGGGATTGGTGCATAGCTCTCCTTCCAGTGACTACCAACCTATCATTGAAACAATTGAAAAGATATTCAAAAATATTACGAATATTATGTTAGCGTGAAGTTAAATGAAATATTCTGACAAAATTCTACGTCTCCCTGACGAATACGGTCTCCAGGCGTATCCAAATATATGATCAAAGCACTTGAAGTAAGAAGAGAGGTAACAAAAATAGACAGAAATAAATGCTCAGATATGGACCTCCAAAGCAAGGAATAACTGCAAAACAAAACACCTTCACACTTTGAAAGTTAGCAGGAGAAGATAATTAACGTCGGTTTGTTTTAGACGGTACTACAAGAAGTAGTGGTTCGATTGTTGTTGTTTGGGTTGTTTTATCTCTGACCGTCAATTTTTTTGCACAGAATGTGCTAAATGGCCAGGTCACAAGGACCCCAAGGGCTCAGAGAAGGTTGGAGAAATGGACCACTGGACAGCTGTTAGGAGGCATTAGGTAGACTGCCGTCAAGGTCATCCAGCATCCAGCGTGTTCCTTAACGTGCACATGGAATAGCTATCCCATACATCGGCCACGGCTTAATGTACCATCCGACGGACGGCAGCCTTTCGAAGCCCATCATTGTCCCTGAATTGGAAAAGGACTCCATTGGTGGGTCATAAATCCGTGGTTCCCTGTGCGGGAGAGCCATAATATGTGCACGTTAAAGAACACGTTGGATGGCTTTGAAGGATGTTCCCTTTTGGCTCCCAACAGCTGTTCCAGTGGGTTCACTCCTCGGAGCCTTCGGGTACTTGTGACCTGGCAATTTAGTTCATTGTGTGCAAAAAAGTACCACCAAGAGGAAAAACAAACCAAAAAAAAATGCTCCCTGCCATTTAAAGTCGCTAAGTTGCCACATACCATGTATTGACTCGTAAGAAAAGTCGCTAATTATTTGCGACGGCAGTCCACCTTTTATCCACCCTCGTATTTTTCTTTTTTATGTAATAATGTACCTGAAAAAGATACGAATGTTTGGCATTTAAAAATCTTAAACTTCGCAGATATAAAAGGAAGCACCATTTCAGTGATTCCTAAGATATATGCAATGTAATGCCTTTCGGTCGTGGGGGGCACCCCCCATTTCTGATCGGCAAAGCATTACCATGGTTTCCTCGTAACTCCTACGTCTGTCGACTGTAACACAAAAAAGCGTACGTCAGCCAGACGGTTATCACACAACAATTATCTTGAGAATCTGTCGGAAACTTATGCAAGCGGAGAGAATCTTTCCAGACCAACTCTCCCTACTAATAGTACGATATGATTTAAAACGGAAGAATATCTTATTAGTTGTTTATCACTATAACTGAGGCGGTAGAGACAAAAAATGTACAGTAAACTCACGGTTATCTGGTACTTAAACATCCAGAATTCTCATGCAACCGGAATAAATTTGAAATTAAAGTTTAACTTAGTTTCATTGCTCTTGTGTCTCGGATTCTACTGCCTTTACTTTTCAAAAAATTATCTTTCACATTTCGTTATTATGGAAAATTCAGCACTCCGTAGTCAGCGCCATCCGGTGCTCAATATTACAACTACTTGCTAAGGTGGCTTTCAGTGAATCATTTCCCGAAGTTCTTCACAATTATGTTTCAGATATTTACATTTGTATTAAGGGCATTATACGTCATTTTCATTGTTATTAACTGCATTTTGATTAATACTAAGGCTTGAATACAATATTGTATTTACGGTACTTGTTTCATATAAAATCTAAAAATCTAACCGGCAACTTCCATTCCCCACAAATGCCGGACAAACGGGAGTATTCACACTCTGACATTGAAATTGCAACACCAAGACACGGCGGGAAAATTCAAATAATCTCATATGAAGCATTGTGGGAGACAAGGAAGGTATGATTAATTATTCAAAACAAATGGGCAATTTTATTATACAAAATGTAAACCACATCAGTAGCAGGTACCATAGCAATTGCCAATATATTGAACAATGCTTGGTAGTAGTGAGTCGCAAAGACTGCTGAAAACCACCTGTGGCACTGACCATCACACTTACTGCACCTGGTCTGACCTTTTCTTCCTGGGTGACCGTTGTCTGCTCTGGTTGAGATGGCTCTGGCTCTAGATGGCGTCTAACCATGTCCCAACATGTGCTGTTGGGAGATCCGGGGATCTTGCTAGCAACTTCAGGACGTTAACAGCGCTTAGACATTCCCCTGTGAAATTTGTGATATGTAGATGCACATTATCTTGCTGAAACATTCTACTAGGCACCCAAAATTTCAAACTGCTTGTGAGGAACACTATACGTATTTGGTTATCATAGCGCATTGCTACCCAGATGCCTGCTCTTCAAATAGAATTCCATCCGTCAGATTGGATATTGAATCCGCCATCCGTCAGATGGAATATTTAATATTGGTATTGGGTGTGCGAGAGCTACACTCTGTGCACATTAAGGAACAGGCTGGACGGTCTTGATGGGAGTCTACCATCAGTCTGCTTACAGCTGACCAGTGAATCTCCACTCCCAACCACCCCCAACCAATGGCTCAGTCGGTAGCATGCCAGGCTCGTAATCTACAGTTCCCAGGTTCGAGTCTCAGCTGGGCCAACCTTGAGAGTTATATACGCCAAAATCCCCACCCTGCCCTTGGTTAAAACGGTACACTGATGGACTTAGAAAGGCCTCCGTCCGTCGGATGGGATCTAAATCCATGTTCCCCTGTGTGGACAGCCATATTTTGGGCATATTATAAAACATGCTAGATGGTGTTGACGGGAGGCTACCATCTGTCTTCCAATAGATGTGCAGTGGGTTCCCTTACGTAATCTTCTCTGAGCCCTCGGGGTCCTTGTGACCTGGCCATTTAGCCCATTGTGTGCAAAAAGAATCTCTCAGAGGTAAAACAATCCAACCCTTCTCACGAGGAAGCTGGTCTCAGTTGTAACGTTATGTCAAAAGCATTATCGCTAAAACCGGCAAACGCTGCAGCCAGATTGGTCACATATTTTAATCACTTGCATATCTCGGTGCAACTCAGTCGCCTTCTGATTTGCAGCACTTCCGATCATTCATCCTGGGTGTTGCAACTTCAGTGTTACAGAGTATATACTTGCGTATACCGAGGTGCTTAGAGCGCAATCTATGGCAAAGTACCAAAAACAGATTTTCTTAAAACGACTTTTAAATGTTTATACCAACTCAAATTGAATGAAGGGATACTTTCTAAAATTATTGCAAGTGGAATATTAATCCAGGAAATGAAACTTTTATTACAGTGTAAGAACTGTTTGCAGTAATGAAACTTGCAACCAACTGAATGTTTTAATGAAGTACGTCATCCGAATAAATTCCTTGAAAATTTTAGAGTGTAATGAAATGAAAAAATAGAAATAGGAAAAGATATAAATATATCTGAAACCATTATTTACTTTGATTTTTCATTTACCGAAACAACTGATAAATACCTACAAAAAGGAAATTGTGCTTTATATAATAAAACTTTCTGCCCAAATTTGTATAATCATTCCAATAATCAGTTCCATTGTGCCTCGCATATCGTGTTTGTTGTTCCCCCCCCCCCCCCACCTTCGATTGTTTACTAGATCAGGACCTGTGCATAGGCAATTGGTTTTTGCGTTTTTTTTTAATTCAAGTTTAGCTAAGTTTTACTATTCTCGTGACTGGAACAGTTTTTTTTTTGTCTTATGTATGCTACTCCACCGACTAAAGAGCTGCTATGAGACATTTGGTAGCTTCCCGTCAAGGCCATATAGCGTGTTGCATAATGTGAACAGAGTATGAATCTCCCACATATGGCCACGGCTTAATGTACCATCCGGGTGACGGCGGCCTTTCCAATCGCATTAGTGTCCCCTACTGACCGAGGGCATGGTGGAACGTTTGGGGCAGATAAATCTCAACGCTGGCCCATCTGGGATTCGAACTTGGGAACTGAAGATTATGAGCCTGGCACGCTTCTCACCGCGTCACCCCCTTCCCAACAGCAGTAGTGATCAGTTTTCTATCTCTGACTCAATAGTTTCAACTTTCACGCAATGCTCCCGAGAGGCGGGGGTGACTGAGTTGGTAGCATGCCTGGATCGTAATCTGCAGTTCCCGGGTTCGAGTCCTGCCTGGACCAGAGTTGAGATTTATCTCCATACAACTACTCTCCCTGCCTTCTGTAAGTAGGGGACACCGATGGGCTTCGAAAGGCCGCCGTTCGTCTGAAGGAACATTAAGCCATACAATGCGCACGTTAAATAACAAGCTGGATGGCCTGGACAGGAGGCAACCATCTGTCTCCCAGCAGCTGTTCCAGTGGGTCTACCTCTCCGAGCCTTCGGGCTGCTTGTGCCCTCCATATTTAGCGCATCCTGTGCAAAAAAGTGCCGCTAAGAGGTAAAACAATCCAACTCCACTGCTCCCTGTTAAGATAAGTTACTAAGTTGGTAGATACATATCATGCAATACATACATATCACTCGTAAGCAAACTCGCGGACTGTTCTGGACGCCATTCCACGAATTATTCATCCCGGTTTTTTCTCTAGATGTAATACTGTACCATAAAAAGATACTTTCTAGATCAAGTAATAGTGACAAGCAAGTTTTGAATTGAAACGGAAGAATAATATATTAGTCGTTTGTCACTATAACTGAGGTGGTAGGTAAGATATATAGAGTGAAGTCCCGGTTTTCCGTAACTTAAACATCCAGAATTCTCATGCAATCGGAATAAATTTCAAATTGAAATAATAAATTTTCTGAGATTAAAGTTTAGGTTAGTCTCACTGTTCTCGTGTCTATGATTCCACTGACTTTTAAGTTTCAAAAAATTCTCTTTCACATTTCGTTATTAGGGAAAATTCGACACCGGTAATCGGCGACATCTGGCGACCAATATTACAATTCTTTGTATAGTGAATTTCAGTGAATAAATAAGCATAAATAAACATACCCTCAAGCAGCTGCTTACCATAGAGGTCTGACAGCAACCTCTCAGTTTATACGTCATGGTAGAAGGTCTGTGACAATGGCGGAACATCAGCAGAAAAAAAGAATACAAACATCCATGCCTTTACCTTGGCTCGAAACCAGGTCCCTTGATCACTAGCCAGAATCGCTAACAATTCGGCCACAGGATGGCCGAGCGGTTAGCCTACTTGGCTATAAAACTTTGAGAAGCAGTTGCCGAAGTTCCTGACAATTATATTTCAGATAGTTAGATTTGAATTAAGGACATTATACCTCAAATTCATTGTTCAGAACCAAGGTTTAAATACAAATTTCACTTACGGTACTTATTTTGTATAAAAGTATTTTCATTGCAACATGCAGATTCATCTAACCGGCAAATTTCTTTCATCATAAATGCCGGATAACCGGGAGCATTGTCTCATTCTGTAATGTTAAAATTACAGCACCAAAAAGAGGTGGCAAAATTCAACTGATATTGGTATATCAAGCAGTATGGGAGACAATGAAGAATTGATTAATTATTCAAAACAAATGGACAACTTTATTATACAAATTATAAACCACATGAATAGGAGTTATAACCACAGCTATTGGGAATAAATTGAACATTGCCTCGTGGCAGTGAGTCGTAGAGACTGCTCATAACCTCTTGTGGCACTGTTCCCCAAGCTTCGTGCACGTGGTGGGGTGCAACTCAGTCGGTAGCGCGCCAGGGTTGAGAGTTTTCTCCCCAAAACTCCCCGCCCTGCCCATGGTCACTAGGAGACATTGATGGGTTTGGAAAGGCCGCTGTTCGTCTGATGAGACGTTGAGCCTTGGTTCCGAGTGCGGGTGAGCTACACCTTTTCACGTTAAAGAGCACACTGAATGGCCTTGACGGGAGGCTACCATGTGTATCACAACAGGTGTTCCATTGAATCCCCTTCTCCAACCTTTTGTGAGCCTTCGGAGTCCTTCTGACCTGACCATTTAGCCCCTTGTGTACAAAATGTGAAGCCCAGAGATAAACCAACCCATATTGTTGTAGATCTTACGGAATAATATTTTTGATCATGGGAGTAGAGGGGATCCTTTTAGGTGAAAGGTGAAATTTCGTTCTACTGATACTAGAGAGCTAAAAACCTTGATTATTTCTGTCCTATATTTCAGAAGAATTTTGAAATTTCGGATCTCACCATTTCATCGAAGTCGAAGGTCAAATTTATATCTAATTCTGATATGGACTTGAAAAATGATGTCTCTGGATACTTCTGCTTTTACATTTATAATCTTTGTGAAATTTCTCATCTGATAGCATTGAGTAGCACACAAAAAGGCTTTCAAATGAAAATAGCCAATCTTTACTAATTTCGAGGTGCTGAACACGAAAATGACAATAAAATTTGTCGAGTGGCTCTTGTTTAGGAGAGACAAAGATGGTCATGTATAAAAGACTCCGTCCGCGTTGAGTATATAGGTAACCATTTCGCAAGGCTGTATTTTAAACTCCAAATTGCAAAATATTGCGTTCTGTTACATCAGCCAGTCATACATACAACCCATGGAGGAATAGCATCATTGTCTAATGCAACGTAGTTTAATCATGACATCGGGGACAAAAGATGATGCAAATCATTATTTGGAGCAACTCCCATTTAGCCCTGAGTCATAAGTACAACACAAGCGATCCTTGCAGTTTTAATCCAGCAGTAGTGATGCATCGCAACAGTGTTAACACACTAGATTTTACATTAATAAAACTAATCATCCTCCCGCGCACTCACCACATAAAAATATTTCCTCTTTTGGACTATCGTGCCTGACTAAGACTTTTTATGCCTCCTTTCAGATCTCCACATCTCCAACATTAAAATTCTATCATTCTTATATTTCAGATCTGTTCTATGTTCCAATATGTTTGTTACATAAATCTCTCGTAGAAGCATAAACGATCGTTCATGTCACGTTTATCATAAACTCAGTGCGGTAAGTTCATCTGTCGTAACAATACTTTCAATCAGACATATCTCACTCGAGCTCGTTTGTAGGGATGCAAATATACTATGTATGAAATAATTATTTATATATAATTAATATATAATTAAATTATATTAATATATTAATTTATATATCATAATTTCTAAAGTATTTCAGAAATTATAAAATGTGGAACAACTGTAAGTTATAAAAACATATGCCAAAAAATTGTTGAATGCTGATGAATAATGAAATATAAAAAATAACGAAAACATGAATTAATAAAAATAAATAAATAATAATAAATAAATAAATAAATAATAAATACTCCTTAAGCAGTTGCTTGCCACAGAGGTCTGACAGGTGTCTGTCAGTTTAATATGCCATAGTACATAAAAGGTCTTTGAAGATAGCAAGACCTCAGCAGAAAAACAACAGAAATATCCATGCCATACCTGGGCTCGAACCCAGGTCCATTTGATCACTAGCCAAGTGCGCTAACCACGTAGTAATAAATGAAATTCTAAAGAATTCCTCAACCTCTGAACTATTCACACCTAATCTTTGATTCTAGGTAAAAATAATATTGTAATTCACAATTTGCTTGCCAAAAATATGTAATGGGCACTAAAATCTATTCTTTTTAACCAATACCTCATATTCACTATGAGCATAATGATTTCAGATAATCTTGTGCAACTTTGAAAATTTCTGATGCTCTTTGCAATCCAATCCTAAAGTATGTAACTTTCCTAATGACTCTATTTATTATAGCTGTTATTACCTACCACTACATGTAGGGAGTTCCAACAGCCATAGTCCACTCTCAAGCACCCGAGTTCAAAATGTTGAATTCGTTTCAAAAACTTCGAAATCGTTCTCTGAAACCCAAACAATTGTATTTGGAGGTAAAAAATAATAATAAACTTTACCACCACAATGGGATATCAAAAATATGATTGCCTCTGAGAGGCAATTTTTTTCACACCAGGGGCTAAATAACCAGTTGCAAGAATCCCGTAGGCTCAGAGATGGTTGGTGGAGAGGACATACTGGACAGATGTTGGGAGATAGATGATGACCTCACGTCAAGAACATCCAGCGTGTTCTTTAACGTTGGGTGGTTTTACATATGCGCTACAACGTTTTTAAACAATGGGTTAAATGGCCAGGTCATAAGGACCCCTAGAGCTTAGAGAATGTTGGGGGAGGGGACCCACTGGAGCAGGTGTTGGGAGACAGATGGTAGCCTCCATTCAAAGCCATTTATTGTGTTATTTAGGTTGCACAAAGGGCCACGCTTTAACGCCCCATTCGACGGATGGCTACCTTTTCAAGTGCATTAGTGTCCCCTGCTGGTGAGATCAGGGTGAGGAGTTTTACGGAGATAAATCTCGAAACTGATCCAGCTGGAACTCGAATCTTAGGAGCAGCACATTACGAGCCTGGCTGGATATAACCGACATCTTGGCAGTCAATATAGATTTGGTATATGAAGTATCTTTTGGATAAATGTTGCCTTTATTGTAGGAAAACTAAATCGGAAATTGTAGTAAAATATCCCAGGTTTAGATTTGTGAAAACGTAGCAATTTTTACCAAAATAAACCAGGTAACTCTAATCTAAAAACAACTTTGAAATAGGCTCTGGACAAAGGGCAGTTTATTTTCGGGTTAAATCAGGAAGATAAACGTTGTTGATGGATTAATTTATGTATTTTAGAAATGTATGACATTTTTGAAGAAGTTGTATATTTTTCTTTCAAATTTGGTAAATGGGAATAATCATGAGCGTTCGCTTTATGTACTAATGTGAGAACACCGAATTTTATGATACATTAATAAGAATTCTTTACTGATGAAAACTCACAACACATGACAGACAAAACACCCATTCCGGGTGTAGAACTTCGATCCCGAAAGTCACAATGCTACTGCAAGCAAACGCTATATCACTCAACAAACACGTCGCTAGTTTATGTTTGTCTGGACTCTAAGGTTAATAGAATAAATAAAAGTTTGGTAGCATATGAAAATGGACCTCTAATAAAATAAATAACAAAAAAAAAGGAAATAACCACAAACCAAATGTTTTATTCAGAAAGGTGAATCAAAACATTGCATTTTGCAAGCTGTTATATACAGTGCTATTAGAACTGAACACATCAAAGAATTTATCTAATATATAAAGAAGAAAGTTGTTTTGTCTGCTTGCCTATGCACTCGGCGTCCAGAAGAGCTGGATGCTTCAAAATTTGCATGAATTTGCATGTTTATTTCAAAATTTGCATGTTTATTTCACCCAGTGGAAGACCGTAGGCTATGTGGGAACCCCTGGTTGCAACCAAAATGGAGGTGGGGATGGGGAGATTGAATTTCTCAAAATCTCCCTAGACTTAACATTAACGGTTGAAAGTTATTCAAAATACCTGTTGCCACCAATAAATTTGAAAGAAGGAATGCATAAAACTAATATCTTTTTGATTATGCTTGATAAAGTCATTGTTCAGTTTGTTGGGTCAAGAGCACTAACATCCGGGAATATTGAAGTCATTCGAATTAAGCACGAGCGGAACACGAGATTCTTATCCGAAATAAAAACTTTAACTAAAAATTCGTATCGGAAATTAAATTCATTAATTTATTTTGAAAAAAATATGTAAAATTAAAAAAAATGTATACCTCATACATTAATTAATAAACGTTTTAATATGCTAAGTTATAAATAATGTCTTCCAATAATAAAAATAAAGTTTCGCAGTACCTAAACACTTTGTGGGGAACTCAAACCATATTTTTATTTTTCTATAAAGTTAAATATTCATGTCTCACTATATTCGAGGAACTCTGGATGGGTACAAAATGATTTGAAAAGTTTGGTTATCTGAGCGAGGCATTTTCGTGTTTTGGTTTAGAAACTTCTGATTTGGAGAGGGGTACATACGGTACCTCGAAATATGTCCATTTCCTTCCTTCCCTAAAAGAGAGGGAGAAAATTAAACCTGAAAATATTTACTCCTTTTTTTCCCTATCTTTGAACTGTTTTTTCACTCGTCATTGGCCAGTTTGTTGATTTGTTTCTCAGTTTGTTTTCATGTTTATCAAACCTCTATTTTTACCATATCTCCCTCTGTTGGAATGTGTACACTCCGCCAGGTTCGAGTGCCAGCTGGGTCAGCGTTGATATGTATCTCCGAAACACTTCTAAGTTCGTGAAACCTGTTTAAGAGCAGTGGGAGTCACAATTCTCACTACAAGTGTGCATGCGAAAGTTTCAAATGTACCAAAGACAGTTTTTCTTTTCCAACGTTTCTCCGAAGTATGACCGAATATTTCCTAAACTTTAGATCCTGCATTACGAAAATGTGGTTGGCAGTTAAGATTTAGAGCGTATATCTCGCCATGAATTATTTGCACACGGTCCAAAAAGTTTGACATAACTGCCAGACTTAATAATTTATTCCATGCAGGGGGTAAGGTGATTCTGGATACAAGTGGTTTGATACCCCAGTACATATAAACAAATATAGTAAACTTAGGAGGTTGGTCGACAGAGAGTAATATTAAAATGAACAGGGATAATCCAGATAAAGATGGAGAATAGTTTCTGAATTCAAATAAGTGATATCGTTCAAAGAAATTCCACCATTCCTGATTTATATCAGAATATTTGTTATGTCTTAGAAAATAACGGGTTATCTAGAGTGAAAAGCCACATAATTCTAGGTAAAACATTAAGGACTTGAATTTTTGAAATCCTCCCCTGCCAGGGGCCCCACGAAGATGCGGCTTTCAAGGTCCCCCCGTCTGCCTCCATATCAGTTGGCCGCTCGCGTGACCGAGGCACGTGGGAGACTATTGCGGCTTTAATAGGCCTAGTAAAAAATCACGCGTCATGGGGCAACTTGAAAAGCACAGACAATTATATCGATGTTTTAAACTGAAAGCACAGAGAGAGTGCAAGACGTCAGCTGTAAAATCTTGACCCTTTGATTTTAATCATCAGAGAGTGAATATAGCGTGGGTATTTAAATCATCCGACAGTGAATACCCCAATATGGACTTTGACAGCTTTTTTCAGTTCACACTAAGAATATGGAAGCTAGTTTGTTGAATATGGAAGCTCGTATCCTAGAAAAAACACGCTGGGTTTGATTTTAGCCCCTGGGGTAGTGCGCCAAAGTTACACATTTGATTTAAATCATCAGCCAAGTGAATATAACCTGTGCATAGGATAGCTGGTTTGTCCTCATATCGATGTCGTATCCTAGAAAAACACGCTGTGTTTGATTTTTTAGCCCCTGCGGTAGGGTGTTGCAGAAAAAGCGTGCCGTCAAAGTTACGCGGGTTTTTAGAAAGATCCTTTAACCCCTGGGGTGTTGTATTGCGGGGGTGCGCTCCATTTTTATATCATTGGCCCGTCTGATGTTTTTAATTTTCGCGCATGAAACTACTAGAATTATTTAGATGTTGACTGGATTACTAGAATTTTACCCGTCAGATGTTTTCATATATTTCTATATGTAGATCACGCGAATTCAAACAATTTTTGTTTAAAATTATCTTATTCAGTGACTATTATTTAAAAAGTTTTGATAATATGTCATTTACTGTTCTTGTTTTAATAAATTCACCACATTCATTTGCAATTACTAAAAGCTTTCATAGTAAACCTTAATAAAATGGGGTCCATATAAATCAAAGGTAGTCATTGGCCGTAAGAGCCTGACTCAATGCTTTTAAGGTTATACTTTGAAAGACGATTCCAACAGATGCGCAAAACATCGAATAAGTTAACCCCCCAAAGGTTGAACCATACATTGTTTTACTAATTTTTATGAGTCATGTGAATACATTTTACCAGATTAGCATGTACAGATCTTCTTCCAGAAGGGTCAAATCCTCTGCTTTAAGCAGAATCAAAAACTGCTTTATAATTTCTTTGTCTACAGATAGAGCAAAATTAACTCCCAATTGTGTTTCAGATATTTCTGTATGCAGATCTCGCGACCTCAAAAAGTTTTTTGTTAAACATTATCTTATTTTTATTCAGTGACTATTGGCGTGTAGAACCTAAGTTATAATACGGGGACATATAACATACACTTACACATGAATATATTTCACTTACACGTAAAATTTATTCACGCCTTTATATCGTGACTGTATTTAAAACGACTGATAAATTATGTATTGGACGTAAAATGAATCACACCTTATAACAACATCGTTAGTATATTTTAAAACGTCCGGTAAATTACACTTAAACGCAATATTTATAATGATAGTATTTGTGACCTGCACGTATTTTGATCGATAAATGATGTATATATTACACAGTTTTTTTTATTCTAGATACCGTGAATGTATTGCAAGCCACAACCCTCGTACAGGTTTATTAGAAATATATAATTCCAAACGTCTATATTCTAGTATTTAAAATCTTTGACTTTCTAACGGCGTACGCCTCCGCCCCAGTTCAATCCAGACCGCGCTGGCGTCATGCCTCGCGAAACGGAAGATTCGTCCGTCACACTCTGTAATGTTACCACATGACAAAGGTGCTTAGGGGCCAGAAATGGGAGTTCAAAAAGACTAGGACGCCACTTAATAACATTCGAGAAAAATATGTGAAACAGGTCGGCTCATATAGTAAATGGGGGAGTCAAACCCTCCCTAGGCTGTCTCCCACAGAGAGAGCCTCCTTAGACTGTCTCCACGCACGAGAGTCCTCCCCCCAGTGGTGTCCGTTTTTTTTTAACATTCCGTTCCCGCCTGCGTGGGCGGTTTCCGTCAACGGACACCATACTGTCGCAGGGGTTAGCGCCAGACAAATGCAGAGAGTCTTGCACAAGAATCTCTGATACGCGTGGGGATAAGAAATGGGGGTGGAAGCCGTCCCTAGGACGTCTCCCACAGACAGGAAAAGCATACCCGTGGGAAGAAGCCCTCCCCGTCACGTGCCAGGAAAAGCATACATGTGGGAAATGGGGGAGGAAGCCGCCCTCCCCAAACCGACGCCAGCGTGGGTGACACTTCTGGTCTGACATTGTTCAAAAATTAAGCCTTCCCCGTCTCCAGCACACGGGTGGGGGCGGAAGACCATCCCCCCGCCAGCGTGGGGAACACTTTCGATCGCCCAATGTTAAGCCCCTCCCTAGGCCGTCTCCAGCACACGTGTGGGGGAGGAAGCCAAAATTTAAGCCCCCACAAAAATTAAGCCCTCCCCAGGGGGCCTTTTTGGTTTGACGCCATCAAGAAAATTAAGACCTCCCAAAAATTAAGCCCTCCCCAGGGGGGACACCTGAGGGGGTCGGCGGTCTATGACGTCACTTCCGGGTGCTCCATCTCCGGGGTGACACTACTGAAGGAATAAACAACGCTATACCTCTAATTTCTAAACCAGCCACCTTATCAGAAATTCAAAATGCTCCTTTCACCTCAGACACCGTGGCTGAGTTTCTACAACGTCTTTCACTATTCTTCAACCTGCATGACTGTAAAACAATTCGCAATTTAAGACTGCTTCTCTACTGAGAATACATCAGTACAAACAAAAGTCTCGAAGCAATGGATTTCTCCTTTACACCTGATATCCTTATAAACCTTATATAAAAGCTCTCCCAGACGCGTTTGGTCACAACTTCTATTATCCTCTATCCTGAAGGAACTGTATACTACTATGTAACAGGAATGGCTTCTCACAACATGACATGATTCCCAAATACTCGTTATAATCTATGTCAGATTCAGTTCAAGATATTTTGAAAGCACAGAGAGCCCTTTATCAGGAAGGTGTGTCACATGTCAATGAAAAACATTTTCATATATTTCCTACACGACGTAGGTGAAAATTGAAATGTTCAATTCTTTCTTATTTTAATTTTTTATGGTGTAGCCCCCTGGGCGTGGAGGAAAACGTTTTAAAGTTTCCCTCACACATATAGTGTTTGGGTTGGACGAAACAAACCTAACACATCAGAGCATTAGCTGTCTGCATGTAGAGTGTTGGAATGGTTTGTTCCAGGGGACGCATAACAATGTTTGGGATTTTTTTATCAGGAAAGTATTTTAATAAAAGAAGTGGTGGGTAATGAAAAATAAATGATTTTATATTTAGAAGGAAAATAAAATAATATGTCTATAATACGATTGAAATGTCAATCAGAATTTTATTAGAAAGAGCAAAACATTTCAAGGGATTGAAGATTAGTTAATTAAAACACTATCATGGTTTGCTTACAATCGTAGCGAATTAACTGCTAAGCTAAATTATGTCTCAATAGAAGTTCATGTAATACAGGATACAATATAATGGAAGTAAGGTTTAAAATGAATGATTCTTTAATGTAAATGATTTAGCGGAAGTAAATTTTTCGGGTAATCTGTTAATGTTTGCTATGATATCGTTTCGCTGAATGCAGGTATAATTTAGAAGTTATAGTTACATGTGGACAAAAGGACTAAACTATAGCAAATTTCTGTTTCAGAAAAACAAACTTTTCCAAAATGAAGAGAAAAAGAAATATATGATTATTCAGAGTAGGAACAAGTTTAACTACTTATCCATTAAAACACATAACTCTAAGGGTTAATATAAATTAAATATTTACCAAAATGCATGTCCCTGTCCAAATGTGGAAGAGGTTAATAAAATTCGTTATTTGAGAATTTATATTGACTATGATTTTAAACGGAAATCGTTCATAAAATATACTTGTGATAAACTTAGAAAATGTTAAAGTTGAAAACTCTGATTCCACTGGATGTTATAATAATAACACATAAAGCTCTCTACGAATCAATCATTAGTTATGGTATCAGTATATATGGATACACATATAAATCTGTTTGACCCAAAATTAAACGAATACCAAAAAGTACTCTAAATTCAATAAATATGTAATGATGATTTAGTGATGAAGAATAACTTGGAAATAGTTTTCATAATATGAACATTTTATTAGTTATTATTATAGAACATTTTTGTTATTTATGTAATTACCATTACAAATTGCTCTAAAAATGAATACAAGGATATAATTTTGCATGCCATCAATAAAAGGAGAAAGTGTGAAAATTATTTTGTCGTTCTAATTTTTCACAGCAAGAGTGATAATTCGCGGATATTTTATCAAAGACCCAAAGTTTTAGTGTCTACCTAGAGGTCTGTCATGCCTGAGCACTTATTAAGAAATTAAAACTAAACTTTTGAAATGGTTATTAGATGTAAATATTTAAAAAGCAATGTTTAAAAAGTCATATCCTGTATCAAGTATTGTTTCAAGCAACTACCATATTAGTGTGAAATGAAGACTTTTAGAATAGGTGATAATTTTATTAATAGAGCTTAAAGCGGATTATAACAGATTTGACAAGCTAATTTAATTAAAAAGTTAATCACTCTTCGAACTGTTTTGTTATTCTTTTAGTAAATCATAATAGCATTTCGATCGGTGAATATAGGATAGTAGGGATGTTAGTCACGACTGTCCTGTATCCTATCCTGCTGTTCTTACGTTCCTTTTTTTATCCTTTGCACTTCTACCTCCATAGCTTCCGCCCTGTCAGTTCTGGGATATACATTGCTTCCTCCGAGGTGTTTCGATTTCCACTTTGAGAGGTGTATCTTTCAGATGGAAGTTTCCATCGGGATTAAGCTTTGAAAATTTTTCAAGCATGCAACATCTATTAGTACCGATCAGATCCGAATCTTGGGGGGGGGGGGGGATCTTTCGTTTTTTTCCCGAATCTGGGCCTGGTACTGATATACACAGATCTTATAATCACTTGAGATTCAAAAATATAGTTGGAATTCAATGTGATCCATAAATTCTACGCAATTATTGGATTTCTGCTAGATATTGCTGCATAATATTTGGTCTCTAATTCATTGTAACCTATTTTCGACTTTTAATAAATAACAGAAAAAAATATTTTTGCAAAATATTTAATTTAATATAAAAAAACATTATTTTACTGTCCTTATCGATTTCTAATACTTTCACTTAGTTACCACCAGAAAGATTAATGTAAGAATGAAATATAATATTTCGTGTTTAAATAATAAACTCTCCGACATAATTAGGATTTCTCTAGATCAGTTTCTTCTAACGTGGGAACTAATTTCCTATAAATAAATATTTCTCCTCTTCGTTAATAACTCGTATCTCTCAACTCGTGCTAAGGTGACTAACTGCTCGTAAGTATGCTTAATCCGCCTCCTGAGAGATTTCTGCACATTGAGTCGAGGTTTCTTAAACCTAGAATTCGAAACGAAGGAAATTGGGGAGTGTTAGGAGCTATAAAAAATTGATCCCCCCTTGCTACCCTCCTAAAAAGGGATAATAAGGAAAATATCCTTCTGCTATCTATGGAATGCGAATGCCGAAAGTAACCAGCTATATGTCAAAGTTTCTGAAGCGGGAAATGTCATAAACTAGAAATAATGACTCCCCATGTTTTCTTCCCCCGGAAAAAAGGGGAAATATGGAAGTCGTTCTATTATATCTTCCAACTTACGTGTTAAATAAAAGTTCATATAATGATGGCCGTAAACTATTTCGAATTTTGTCCCCATACCTCTCCTCCTGATAAAGGGGCATTTTCGCGGGGTTAGACTTTAACTAGTCATGTCACAAATTAAAGCTCGTGACGTCTCCAATACCATGGGTTATCTCAAACACGACCCCAAAAGGAAGGGAATATCTGGTCGATGTTTATGTGTCATATATCAAATAAATGTTTTTGAGAGTAGATGTTTTAGTGACGACAAATAAACTCTAAATCAATTCAAATTTTTCAAAGAGATACCTATTTTTCTATATGGGCTCTAAAAAGTAAGAAATAAATCTCAAACATATTGGTGATGTAATCAGTCACTGAGTTCGTATTCATTTAAAGGGAAGATAGGGAGCCGAGTTATCTACAAAATTGCCGGCGCCCTATCTTCCTTTGAAGTGAATGTAAACTCTGTAACTGAATTCACCATGAATATGCTTTAAGTTTATATTGTACTTTTTAGGGCCCATATAGGAAGATAGGTATTTTTTAAACTTTTTAATTTATTAAAGCATATTTTTTTTCAAATTTTTATTTTTGTACTCTATTACATACGAGTTACGTAATATATTTAGGCATGCGAAATTTATAAAGCAATAGCAGTTTCGAAATCACTACGTGCAAAACGTGTGTGCAATCCTTTGAGCAGGAAAGAATCGAGTGCTCGAAAAACGAACTTAGCGATCACTTAAGAATAAACGTGAGGAGAATTAAGGAGTCTGAGAACAGTGGTGTGGGAAAACAAAACACTTTTGATCACACTCTCATTATTTAAGAGCATTCATCCTCATCCAACTGAGACACATCAATATTTTTATTATATTAAATTACTTTAAATATTTTTAAGCTTTTTGATAGAAATATGAAACGTAAATTGCGTTGCTTTAATAAATATTTCAATAAATCATATAGAAAAAAAAATCTGTATTATTTTCCCAACATTTGTTAAAATTCTTCAGAATATTTAGCCGCAAATACAGCGCTGTCGATAACAGTAGACGACAATTTGTTTCATAATCGTGTTAGAGAGCAGTATTAATAACAGTGAGCACTTATAAGCATTCCGCGAACACTGTGTCGTTCACGAGAGATGGGTTTCCTACGCCTGATGTAGAAGACAATTCTGATGTAGATTTTGAAAGCCTAAATAGCAGAAAAATTAATAATTATCGTAACCTTTTTAGAAAACCAAAAAAGATAAAATTATCATGTAAATCAGTGGTTCCAAAGCATTTTTTTTCCAAAAAGTACTTAAAAAATTTTACAGAGTTATAATGTGAACTTATACACATAATTTTGTTTACGAAAAAAAGGCATCTTCGGATAAAGTATAAGAATAAAATAGGTAGTACTGAAAACAATTATTCATTTTCTCACATTTAATATTATGCCAATTCACATGTGAATGATGCTGACACTAAATTCGAGTAGCAGTGGCAGTAGCTTCGTGTATAAAAGTTTGGGATCTCTGCTGTAAATGAAAATTCTTGCCTCAACGGCATAAATTCTTCAAAAACGGGTACAAACAAACTCGTTAAGAAGTAACTAATCAAACTATAGATAATGTTTCAAAATACAAAAGACAACTTGCGTAAAAAGCTATGCTGTAGCTTTTTCAATAGTATAAGATGTGGCACAGGTAAAACCAATATTACATATGTTTCATTTCGTGAGAAAATTTTTGTATTAAAACTTGTTGAATTTAACGATTTAACTATTTAATGACTTATGAAAAAAAGTCCTACATATTATGAAAACATTGTGCTTAAATAATATTGTTTCGCTTGGCATTTTAAAGCGCCGGTTTGCACGCATAATATTAATACAGGATGTTCCTGAATGAACGCATAAACTCTGCATGGTGATATTCCTCTTAGTAAGAGGATCAAATATGTCCAAGGAACTATGTCCGTGTGAGTAATACTTTCGGAGTAAAAAGAATGTAGGCTCATGGTGTCACATCCGTTTTGCAACCAAACATACTTTATTGCAAAGTTTAAATAACGGAAGATCAAGCAACAGGCGTGGTATGTAGTGACATAATTTGCAAGCATGGCTAATATGGCAAAATTGAATGTCTATGTGATTAGTAGGTACCGATAAAGTCATACATGGGCGACAAGTAATACTGTACGTACATGATGTGTTACACGAAAACAGATGTCGTGGAAATGTGCTAGCTGTATCACAGTAGGCAGGTGTTCACAGGGGTCACCCCTCATGTGTGTGCATGACGGGAATGGATGACTGGACACATTCCAATAGTGCAGTGTCAACGAACGTGAAGGTGAGCTCTTAGATTCTCTTTTATAATGGGTGATAGTCGGTACACTAGCTCCTTGATATGATCCCAAAGAAGAAATCCAATGGCGAAAGATGTGATCATCTGGCTGGCCGATGAACGGGATTGCCACGTCCAACCCAGCGTCCCGGGTATGTAGTATCCAACCATTCTCTGACATCAGCAATAAAATGAGTTAGTGTCTTGTGTTTCATTCAAAGGTTACTTTGCGTGGTCAGACTATTTGGCAGCTGCAATGACCAATAATGCAGTTACCCAAAACAACACCTACACGTTCACAGAACAACATACCTGGCGCTGTTGTTGGTGGGGGACATGGAAATTAGAACGTGATCACACATGGCTGTTGATTCAATTCAAGATGCCGTCACCGATGAAATGCACTTCGTCCGTCCACAATACACGTCCAATTAAATGCTTATCTGTCTCACGTTGGCTTCCTCAGTACGGCTTCCTGTAGTGCTGACCCACTGACTGGCCATATGACTTCTGTCACGAAGACTCGTTATAGGGAGCACATTTACAATATCTCTGATGTGATCATCCAGCTGTTGTATAATGTTGGCATTGGTGTGAGGACGTGTTGGGTAACGACGGTCATACTCTCCAGCAGTGTGCAAGACATTCTCATGACACTCTGCAAAGAGCAGGTACCTCTCACAGTACTCTCGAATGAAATACACGTTGCAATCTGACATACATACGTTGCTCGGCCGGTGCGTGACGCTGCTTCTTATACCAGCCACGAGGATTCACCTCAACATGAATTTACACTGGTTTCTATAAATAGAGGAAAATTCCTATGTTAAGTTAATGGGAAGCTAATGTCAAAGCTCTATAACTTGTAAAGTAAGTTTTTTTTTTTTTTTTGAAAAATGTGATTGCAGATAAAGACCTCAATCAAATAAATTAATATCTCTGTTTTCAACAATATTCGTTCAGATTTAATGAGCTATGGAAGTTTGAATATTTAACAACAACAATGCCAATCTTAAGAAACTTATACAAAACTAAAGAATAGTAAAAGAATTCTTCACACAAAATTCTAAACTACAAATTTATTTTATGAAACACTTTGATAAAATGCTTATTACTAAGTTTTAATTAACTCCTGAATTCACTTTTTGTGGATGGAATTGTTATCGGTAAATATTCAAACTTCCATAACTCATTAAATACTGAACGAATATTATTGAAAATCGAGATATTGATTCATTTTATTGTGATTTTTGTCTGCAATCACATTTTTCTAAACAAAACACTTATTTTAGAAGTTATTGAGCTTTGACTTAACAGGGATTTTAATGCGCATTTCCTCAGAAACAGGGATATTATGCTCATTTCCTCAGAAAACGACACACTTGCAGGCGAGCTATTTATTTTGTAAACTAATCGATCATATATCCGCCGAAAGATTTGTTTGTTTGTGAGCGGATTTCATGTCCTCAGTCTTTAGACTCGTTTTACTCCTCGTAAACTATTGCCATGTAAGCATAGTCATTTGGGCATAATTGGTCCCCTCACGAAAAGAATATCATCATGCAGAGTTTAGGTGGTATTTCAAGGACACCTGTGGTGCATATTACTTTATGGGAGCTTAATGACAGTTCTTGAGTAAGATTTATATGTCTGGAACTAAACACGATATATAAATGATATGCGCTTTAGAGACAGAAAAAAATATGCGTCGTCTTTTGAGATGCTTTCACGTTTGAAATTTCGGATGTATCCAGCAAAGTTCATCCATCGCGTGACAATCAGAAAACAAAGCGGAAGGCTGCAGTGATTAAACTAAAGCCATATTACTTGTATTAAATTTCTGTATAATATTGTTGGTACTTTATTTGTTTACACAATCTCACCTCTGGGTATTTAAATATATTTTTACAGGAATTTCAAATTTATGTGAAAAAGTTTAAAACTGGTAATTAACCAAAAAGGCAGCGTTTGTTTCTTCAGTCAATTGTGATTTATCTCATTTCAGTTTCATTTTACTTTTTGCCCCTTTATAGCCAAAGAGTGTTAAAACGATCATCCCTACTGTAATTAATTATTTTTTTCTACTAGATACTAGATTTTTCGTACTAGATGTTGTACGATGTTTGGGATTGTCTCCAACCATGTCGAGAAAGTGGACGAAATATCTTACGCTATGATTCCTATAGGATTGTCCATTTTCAAGATCTCCTCACTGAGCAGTCTCTCTGAGTGATATTTGTATCGAAGTTTGTTCCTCAAATGGAGGTGAACAACCGGTAGTCGTGGGACAATTTGTGAACACATGAAGCGCAATTTCTATTTGCATGGTCCGGTTGACAACCAGAATTTAAGAACTTGAATCTATTCTAACATGTTATAAACTGATGTAGAATATTCCATGTTGGCTTTGTGTTGCACTGGACCCCAATGGTGACCCACACCACTTAAATATATACGTAACATAGTTACGTTAGACGAACTATAACCCAAACTTTTAATACATAGTGTATGTCAATTGCCAATAACAATATATGCAGTTT
Source organism: Ryuthela nishihirai (assembly GCA_038380435.1). Taxonomy (NCBI): domain Eukaryota; kingdom Metazoa; phylum Arthropoda; class Arachnida; order Araneae; family Heptathelidae; genus Ryuthela; species Ryuthela nishihirai. Next base: position 5,581,172 of record JAWZYU010000038.1, read on the forward strand.
TAAGCAAACTGTAGTTAGAGTTTTAAGCCTGTCTGTCTGTTTTAAGTTTTGTCTGTTTTAAGCAATTTCTATTTGCATGGTCCGGTTGACACCAGAATTTAAGAACTTGAATCTATTCTAACATGTTATAAACTGATGTAGAATATTCCATGTTGGCTTTGTGTTGCACTGGACCCCAATGGTGACCCACACCACTTAAATATATACGTAACATAGTTACGTTAGACGAACTATAACCCAAACCTTTTAATACATAGTGTATGTCATTGCCAATAACAATATATGCAGTTTTAAGCAAACTGTAGTTAGAGTTTTAAGCCTGTCTTAGAATGAAACATCTTGACTGAACATTTGAAGACATTTTATCTTCATAAAGCACACCCAGGCCCCCTATGCGAACGTTCGTTATACGAATCCTCACTTAACCGAACACTAAGTATTTGTATCCTAAAAATAGCTATGCGAACGCCTGATTGAGATATACAAACTTTATAGTTCGCAAGTGGGCGAAAAACAAAAAAAGAAGTTCTTGATGCTTACGAGCCGTCGTGCGGTCACAATCGAGCAGTTGTTCAGCCGTTTGCTGCGCATTGAGCAGGGATCATGGGAGCGAGCACCATTTTCGTTCACGTGTTTCTGCTCACGTGTTCTCTCTTTTTTGCTGATATTTTATCAGGAACCACTTTTCTCCTTTTGTAGCTGAATTCTGCAAGAGGAATAACGTCGATAACAAAGTACTTCGGATATTGGACAAGGCTTCCGGCCATTCCATTACCATTGAAATTTATTCTGACAATGTCCATGTTGATTTTTTTGCCTGCCAATACGACTTCGTTTTGGTAGCCTATGGACTAAGGAATCATCAGCACATTCAATACTTATTATCTTCAGTTTCTAATGACACATCTCGTCCACCAAAAGGATGAAAACAGCAACAAAAGTCTCAATAACATTTGAAAACATTTTAACACTGTAACTTACAGCGTCTCTGTAAAATCAGTACCTCTGAGAAAAGTACCTGAGTAATGTTTTTTTTTTCTGTCTCTCATTATGACAATCATGGTTTGCTTAATGTTCAAGTTGAGGAAGAATAGGACCATTTTAAACAGACTTTTCTTGAAACTAACAATAGTCTTTTAGGAAAAAAGGAGCAGAGGAGATAAAATTATTTGAGTGATAAGGCCCAGAACGGCCGAATTTCGAAATGGACTCTTCCAAACGAAATCCCTATCTGCCCTTGTCATGTCCTAAGGCGTTGTCGTCTTCTCCTCTTGTAGCCTGAGAGCAGCAGTCCTGCTGAGATAATCCTTCAAGCCAGTTGATTTTGGTAGGGGAAAGTTGAATACCTGCTCTTTGCGTTTTCAAGAGGGCACATTTCTGAAAAAATGCTATACAGGGTAATTTTAATTCATGCAAAAATAAATAAAATAAAGGAAAAGAACAGTTTTTCTGAAACAAAACTCTGATTTATTATTTCTGAAATAAAAAAAAGAAATACTAACTCTGTGTCAGAAGCATTTTTCTTTCCAGCAAATGGTTTCCAACTATGTTAGGTAGGTGGTAGAAGTCATTGTTTCCTGCACATGAATGACCGGATCCAGGATTTCCCAGCACAACATTGTCCAAAGCATTACACTTCCTCCACCGGCTTGTTTTCGTCCCACAGTGCATCATGGTACCAACATTTCCCCAGGTAAACGATACACATGTCCACGCCGTCCACATGGTGCAACAGGAAACGAGATTAATCGGACCATTCTTCCAATCATTCAAGGTTCAGTTTTGATAAGCGCATACCCATTGTAGGCATTTTCGATGGTGAACTGAAGTTAGCATGGGCACTCGGAGATGTCAGCGGCTACGCCACCCCATTTTCAGCAGGGTTCGATATACTGAAGTTAGCATGGGCACTCGGAGATGTCAGCGGCTACGCCACCCCATTTTCAGCAGGGTTCGATGTACTGTGTGTTGTGACACAATACTCCGGCAGCAGCATTAGAATTACGGGAGAGTAGCGCCACAGTATCCCTTCTGTTGGATCGTCGCATATGGGATTGCCTTCGCTGAGCTCTAGCATCGATGAGCTGTGGTGGACACACACCTTGCTGACGGTTCGTGGTTTTTCCCTCCTCGGACAACTTTTTGAAGATAATAACCACAGCTGACTGTGAACACCCACAAAGCCTTGCCATCTCACAAATGCTCTGACTCAGCGTCTACCCATTACAATTTGGCCTTTGTCAAAATCACTTACGTCCGCTGTTTTTCCCATCTGAAAAACAAGAATAACTCTGATTAACAGAGCTCAGTATCAGGTGTTATTTATATCGTTTCATGACCTTCACACGCGCCGTCGTTTACCTGCAGTTGCTTTGATTTGCATAAAGACACGGTGGTCATAATCTTTTGGCTCTTTGGTGTATATTTTAATTTTCAACAATATTATTTCAATATTTGAAGAATTATTGAAGTTCGAAATTTGAACAGCAGCATGAGTAGCAGACATAAAAAACTGCTCAAAGGTTATTAAAATTTGATAAATGGAACACTTGTCTACTGATAAAATAAAGATATGGGTTCGAGTCTCAGGTAACGTATGGATGTTTCTTGCGCTGAAAGCACGTACCGATGGGTTTGGGAAGGTCGTCATCCATCTATTGGAGTATGAAATCTTGGTTCCGTTTGCAGGAGAGGACCATACACTTTACACCTTAAAGAACACTCTGGATGGCCTTGACAGGAGTTTCCATCTGCCTCCTAACAGCTGTCTGGTGGATCTCCTCCCCCCAACCTTCTCTGAGCCCTCGGGTTATTTGTAAACTCTCCATTCACCCCATTGTGGACAAAACCGTGACGTTCGGAGATAAACCAATCCAACCCTGAAGACGGTAGCTAAGGTTTCAAAACGGAAGTAGTCTCCTTCTGATTGGCATCCCGGTCATTTCAATGTAACGTGAAAGGAGTTATTCAAAATTAATCTTAAAATCAAGCCTTCATCCCATGATGGAGTCAAGATCAATTTCTTCAGTGAAGCTTTGAGCCTGTACCCGAACTCCTGAACGTATAGAGCACTGAAGGGAAGATTAAGAGGCTCTGTCTCTTCTTCACTCTAATTACAGTGCACCAACTGCTCGTTGCTATAACTCAGTCTCTAATATTTTCCACATCATTCTTTAATAGCGTGCACCGTTGACTCACTTAAACTGTAATAATCCGGCAATCCACACATTACTATTGGCTTTCTTATTTATTTAACATTACACGCCTCTGGGGTGTATAGTTAGTTTCATGTTTTGGTATTAAAATTATGTAACATAAAAAAATAACTCTTTTTTACTTATTATTAAAATGAAATCCGACCTGCCATACAACGAAAAGTGACTGATACACCTTCTCGTACGATTTGATTTTGAAACTCCTGACTTATGACCACAGTTCTAACGCCAGGCTTGTAATCTGCATTTCCCAGTCCCAACTTTGAAACCGTTGATATTTATCTCCACTAAATCTCCATCCTCCTCTCTGTCAGTAGACAACACCGATGAGCTTGGAAAGGCCGATGACCGTCGGATGCGATGTACCTCCTCTGCGCAAGAGAACCCTGCCCTGCTAACATTAAAGACAGCGCTGGATTTGATAGACGTCTACGATCACTCTATCGTAACATCTATATAATGGGACCCTCTTCTCACACCCTTCTGAGCCCTCGGGGTCCCTGTGATCTGGCCTTTAGATATTGTAGGCAAAAAAGTACCTCTCAGAGGTTAAATAACCAAACCCTTTTTTTCTTTCGACAGCTCATTCCTTCTTATCCAGTTAGATGCAGCGGCGCACCCAGAGGGGGCTGGCAAGGGACCCTAGCACCCCCCAAAGAAAAAGAAAAAAAAAAACACTAGAAAATTTTCCAAAAATCTTTTCCTAATTAAAATTCATTTTTTATATTTATGTTGTGTCTCCTATTCCTATGCTACTTATGAATTAGCGGATTTATGAAAACTTATGAAATCTCCTATTCCTGTGCTACTTATGAAAATCTCCTATTCCTATGCTACTTATGAATTAGCGGTCACATAAGGTGGGATATAGCTCTCGGGAATCACGGCAGCTGTGAACACAAGGCGTACGAATCGGGCTGACCGAGCCAGCCCACCTGGACACTCGCCCCCCCTCCCAGGATTAAATCCTGAGTGCGCCACTGGTTAAATGTGTACATTGACAGTCACAAAAATTCTTGAAAATCACAATCGAAAGCAAAACTTTTATATCAAAATTGATTATGGAACGAAACAGATTGTTTGAAGCTTCTGTAACGATTCGTTTAGTTTTGATTGTTTGCAAAAAATAATGATCAATCGGATCTTGGAAATTAATATTCATATATTTTAAACACAGAAAGAATCTTTTGAAGATTAGGATTTGAAGTTTTATTTTAGTCTCATTTTACAAGGAGCTTGAAATTTGGTCTTTATTTTTGACATCATAAAATCAAATTTTATCTACCACTGTAATTACTGTATACACCAAAGTAATCAATCAGATATTTCGCTTTAAGTGGAGCTCGAGGGACTTGGAGCTCAGACCTTGAAGAAGCCGACGTGTTTTTGCTTAGCTCCAAGAAGTGAAATTTAGTTATCTAAAGCGTTACTTAAATTGCCTAAAAGCAAGGGGCGAGATCGGGTATCCAAACCCGGTGGAGCCATTGGTCGGCAGGATAGGTAGAAATAAGTTAATATTTATTTAAACTTTAGTATATGTTTAGGATTTTAGAGATTTCAATTGAAATCTCTACATTTTTTGTGAATTGCCATCTTTTGACTGCTTATTTCACTAATCTCTTTTAATCTATCTTCCAGATTAATTATATTTTCTGTTTCTAACCTTTAAAACTTTGGAACCTTTTAAACTTCCGTTGGAGTTTTATTACAAATTATACAGTTCCTATTAGGAATCTTTAATTAATGCAAGTTTGCATTTACTGCGTCTAATACATTGTATTATATAGTGCACATTGTTGTTACATTTATTTCTATAATATTTATCTACAAGTCAGTAGATAAATTCTCTGATCGTTACTTTCAGTAAATACTAGTTTGTATTTTATTGTGTCTTGAACTGCATTGCAACCGTTTTTGATATATCTGTAACCTGTTTCGACAAGTGATATAAATTATTATGAATATAACTTGTAAAAGTTTTTACAAACATTTATATTTCTGACATAAATAAATGGTAATCTGAATTTGGATTATTTTGGTTTGTGAAAATCACATGAAATTTCGAAACGTCAGCTACTGGTAAAATGTCAAAAAACACATCACCCGCTCAGAGGCACCACAATTCGAAAGTTCCGAATCAGACCGCCCAGATATTACAATTCGAAAATTCGAGCACTGCAACGGCTCCGGTCTATGTCTTCCGGTCCGCTCAGAGGCATCCGAAATAATTATTTACAATCCGGACCGCCCAGAGAGCTCTGATTCTGGGCGGTCCGGATACGATCCATTAACAATTTACTTTGAAATACAAATGTACCAATAAGAATTTGTCGAATACTTAGCGTTTGATTTATTTTTTAATTTCGCACAATCAATAAATTTAGGATTCTTATATTCAAATATTGTTCTCTAAAAATAAAGTAAAAAAATATTAGCTGTAAACTCTACATTAAATGCGCTGCGTTTCTTCAGTAACGAGGTGGTTTTTTCCCAGTCTGTTGCAAAGCTGGGATTATTGGGGAGGTACCTTACATCCTTACATATTACCTTGGTATAAATGTTCACATTTGTTTCAAAATGTGCACAGGACGTATCTATATTGGCTAAGTAATTCCCATCCGTCATGTTGTTGTTGTTTAGGACTTAGCTTCCCACCTTTCTTCATCTTGGCTCTCGGAATTCGGAATTTTCCTGTCGAAGAAGGTAGCTCGCATGCCTCGGACAAGGAAACTCGGCCAAAAAGCGGTTCCATCTGGCAGCAACCACTCGACCGAAAAGAAGAATAAGTGCCATATGGGTGGCCTGACGCCCTGTTCGGTTCAGCATGCACCAATCGCCACCTGACACGGCAACCGAGGTCGTTCTTTCCAACCTGTGGCAAAGCTGGATAGCAAGGAAAGGAGCGCGCTTTTGGACACTCTTCTCTGAACTTTCGGTGTGAGAAGTTGATTTTCGGTGACGGTGCTTGCTTCTACCTTATTCACGAAAAAGGACCTGACATGTTCTTCCCCGGCATCGAGTTGCGCAACTTTGGACACTAACAAGAGGCAATTCTGCTGATGCGCAGTAGGATTCCGATATCGATCTAAAGGACGACAGCTTGATATGCACAAGGAGACCCATTTTCTTCCGTCCACACACGGCAAAGTAATGAGGTAAGGTCATTCTTTCCTGATCTGGTCTCCCCCATGTTAAGTGACAATTTGTAGCCGCCACTCTGCTCTCGACCATGTTTATTTGAGCCGTAAATTGTGATGCTCCCTAACAACGGTGCAGCGTGGGAAAGAGCAATTTTTTTGGCATTTGTGTGAAATTCACCTCAATTAGAGTAATTTGATTATAAATGAGAATAAGAGTAAAATTAAATAAATGATCCCTGAAAATGATCTCACTTCGATCTGCTTATTTGTTTTGTCTATTGTCTAGTTCCTGTACACCGAGACAGGCGGACAGCCTAGTCCTGAGATTGGTAGACCCCATCATTTTTACGATTATAAAATTGCGATGTCAGGCCCACTTTCGCGAAATGCTGACCTTGAAGAAACACAGCGCTTTATCTTCGCCCCTCACTTTTTTTTAGGTTCTTCCACAAAGTACAGCTATCCCCAAAACACACAGGAGTAGTCGCGACATAAATGTAAGGAGATGCAAAAATCCTTCTTCACAAGTCACGAACAAGCAAACATTTCCATTCCATTTTTGGTTACGACTTTTGAATTAATCGTGCACAAACGAAGTCATAAGTAATTGAAGGCCAAGATCTAGAAAAAAAATAAACATCGAGACAGAGTTCAAGTTCCATATTTACAGATAATATACATATCTATTTCTTCTATGTGCATCGTCCAACCTATATTGGAGGATTGGGTTGGACCATTTTACCTCTGAGCGGAACTTTTTTGCACACCATGGGCTAAATGGCCAGGTCACATGGACCCCGAAGGTTCAGAGAAGTTTGGGGTAGGGGACCCACTGGAACAGCTGTTGGGAGACAGATGCTATATTGGAGGAAGTCTTCCAGTTGATTCATTTGAAAAAAATGGAATTAAAAATCAAAACAACAGCAAAGTTCTCCATTTACGAAGTCCGTATTAGAGAGATCAGATATATTTCTTGGTGGCTTTGTCTCTGGAAATCATTCGTTTGATTTCCGACTTATTCGTTTCGGAGAATTCAAATTTAAAAAGCTGCGATGCATTGAGACCCGGATTAGAGAAAATGCATATTAAGTGTGTTGGCTCTTTTCTTTCCCATTCAGTGAATTGGCTTGATTTTCGACTGATTCTCTGAGAGATATTCAATAAGGAAAAAATGATCGCTCTACTGAAAACCGTATTAGAGACGGGATCCACAAATGGGGTGACTAGAGTTTCTATACTTCGTCCGTTTTATTGTTCTGTTCACAGGGAATACGCTTCTAAATGAATTTCGATTTTGGTTATTTCTGCATTACACTGACTTTTGACAAGTGTTGATCAAACTCAGATGAACTTTTTTACCATTTTTAACCCTTTTCTAAACAAGGAGAGGGAGAGCCTTCGGTTAAAACGTACAAATAAATCTCATCGCTGGCAGAATTAGTTACACGAAACTGGAAACAATAAATTACGAGACGCGCGTTACAGACTCAGCCAAAAACCACCCCGAATATATGACGGAATAGTTGTTTTAATAAATCCACACACTAGCGAAGAGCAATAGGAAGATCGGTAGCAATAGCTCGTTATTATTAAAAAAGCTGTTCGAACGCTTAAAGAAGTTGTTACTGCACCTCTTTTTCTTAGGGGGCGTTATATGCAGTCGGCACTTTTGCTCTCGATGATGCAAACAGGCGGCGTTTTCTTCTCCTTGTTTTTGTCCTCGACACTTTTGCATTCGGCATTCTATCATGGAAACGTTCACAAGACAATAAACTATAATTTTCTCTACTATCAAATTAATTAATATATCAATTAGTAGTTAAATTATCAATTACTCTTAGTTATTACACAGACAGTTCTGCATTCAAATTCTCAATTAACAACCATTTGTAAATTAATCTGGGATGTTGGTATAAATCTACATAAAGCATAATTGCACATCTTCGATCTTCGATGTTTTCATCGTATTTTTATTGAGAATATCAATTTCACTTTTTATTACAAAGGATGGAAACAAAGTTTTGCAATAATTATGATCATACGAAAAGAAAAACTTTTCCTTTATTGGAACGCGCAATTGGTTTGGTTTGGTTGTTTTGAGTTTTATGGCGCATGGGCAACTAGGCCATAATGCGCCAAACAAAAGACAATATAAAAGATAAAAGACGTGCAACCCGCAACCAAATTTAAAACAAATGAGCTAATTGGAAAAAGGTAAAACAACAAAGAACAAGTGTAAAAATACAAAGTAAAACAATAGAATACCAGGTGTAAGTGACCTGGGATATATATACAATGTATAAGGTGGTAAAATCAAAATCCAGTAAAATATCCACGTCAAAAATATAAGTTAAAACAATCCCAGGTGTAAAAGACCTGGGCTATACAAAATATTAGGTAAAATCAAAATCTATTAAAATAACCACAATATTTTAAAAAGGAAAAAACTGAGGGTAAAAAGCTATGATCGGTTAAAAGATGTCCGAGTGTAAGAGGCTCGGAGGCAAAATCATAATAAAAAAAAAATAAATACCCCCTCAAGCAGCTGATTGCCACAGAGGTCTGACAGTTTATATGCCACAGTAGGAGATCTGAGAGGATGGCAGGACCTCAGCAGAAAAACGACACACACAACCATGCCTTACCCGGGGCTCGAACCCAGGTCCCTTAGATCAGTAGCCAAGCGTGCTAACCACTCGGCCACAGGACGGCTGGCAAAATCATGAAAGGTAAAATACAATTTTCGTTCATTATTAAAAGCTTCGCATTCGACTAAAATGTGTTTAATAGTTAAAATATTGTCACAAAACTCACACTTAGGTTCGTCGTCCGCCCGAAGAAGAAACGAATGAGTAATATACGAGTGACCTAAGCGGAGCCGAGCAAGTACAACTTCCTCCTTGCGATTCCTGCGGTAACAAGACTGCCATGGTTTGATGATAGGTTTGATCTCAAAGAGCTTGTTCGTAAGCTGTTCTGGAACGCGCAATAACTTCCTTCACCCATCCATCCCAAATCAGCGTTTTAAAAGAAATGTCTTTCCTATTGAAGATGAAAACGAAAATCTGTTTACCGCATAAAATGGAATATGTATAATTAGAATGTTCACAATTTGGAATGTTCATTTCACCAATTGAATCTCTGTCACTTTAAATTATTTCGTTCAAGAGAAACAAAATGTTCAAAATATTTAATTTTATTCAGTGTTGATTTAGAGTTCTGTGAGGTTTGGATCCTTGACATGGGTTCGATTGATTTCCAATTACTTTAAAACTAAGAATAGAAAGGGATAAAAATATCAAAATCCATTTTAACTAATGTCGATTTTAAAGTCCAGAGGAAATTGTTGCATCTTTCTTCTAAATGGATTCCGTTAATTTCCTAATGTTTTGTTCGGATAAAAGATACTAAATATATTCGTGTTATTGAGTATCGGATTAGTGAGACTGACGATAGTGTTGTGCGGTTTAGTTTCTTGAAATATATTCCTTTGAATTCCAATCGTTCCGTTTGTAGGAACAAAAAGGTATAGAAGTATGAAATTCCGGTTTAACAGAAGTCAGATTAGGGAGTAAAGTTATAAATATCTCCACCTTCCTCTAATGCATTCTGTTAATATCATATTGCTTTTTCGGATAAAAATGACTAAAGATATTCGTTTTATTGAGTATCGGATTAGTGAGAATGATAATAGTCTTATGCGGTATACTTCCCTGAAGTACATTCTTTTGAATTCCAATTGTTTCATTTAGAAGGAACAGGAAGTGATAAAAATATGCAATAGTGTTTAAGAAGCGTCGAATAAGAGGGAATAGATTTAACAAACATCGGCTGCTTTGATTTACTCTATTGGTACTTTGCGTTCGTTTTTTTTATTGTTCAGTAAGAAAAAAAAAACATTTAGAAATTTTGTTTTATTGAGGATCGTATTAAGAAGCATATTTGAAGTCTTCTGCAAATTGTAAAGTATTCTTTAGGCTTCTAAATGCTTCATCTAGAAGAAATAAATTTTAAAAAATTCCGTTGTAGTGTAACATCAGAGTATAGAAAATAGATGTATACCTTTTATTGTAGGTCGGATTAGAGAGAACAGGTACAATTATCGATTACGTTGAGTTATAAATAATTTCGTTTTACCTAATGCTGGATTTCAGAGACTTCCAAGAAGGATTGGTTTTGTTCACTAATCGAAAGTGTATTTTAATTAGGTTCAGTAAGTAAAAAAAAAAATCGCCGTCCCGTGGCCGAGTGGTTACAGCGCTTGGCTAGTCATCTAAGGGTCTTGGGTTCGAGGCACGATGTTACTGATATTCTCCTGTCAGACCTCTGTGGCAAGCAACTGCTTGAGGGGGTATTTATTATTATTTTTTTAATTTAAAATTACTTCTAAATGTTTTTCTATTTCCACTGAATTGTCGTAGACTTCAAATTCTCATCCACCGAATTGTCTTATACCCCAAAATCTCATCTACCGAATTGTCCTTCTCAGTTACTGTCCACAGGAATTGTCGCAGACCAAAGTACCACTACGAAAACAAATAAATTTACTTTAAGAGGTAGCTTTCGTTTAATCCACTAACCTCCCTACTTCCTGTGGGGAAATCTAGGTCCGTGGTTACCAATGGAAGCCATGACACAATTTAAAAAAAAGCTATTGCGCTTATTTATACTGGTCCATTATTCAAACAGCTGCTCATAAAACAAATAATATACAAAATTTCGCTCAGTTCTTTCAATCATTGACCAAATATTTTTATGTGAATAAGTAAATTATTTTTTCAATTCAAAGTACTCATTAAAAATGCATATTTTTGTTTTTTTTTACCAAGATATTTGATTTGCTAAAAGCATAGTTTTTTTATTCCTTTTTATTGCTCATTAGAACTGTGTTTTTTCTGTTTCAGGTACAGATTATTGCTTGCTGCTCTTTAAGAATAGAGTGACAATAAATCTTCGATAAGTTTGGGTTGGACGGCTCTGCTTTAAAAAGATTTACATCTATATGAACTATTTCGTTTTCGGCGATGATAAATTTCGGCCTGCACGTTCTCAAAACGTATCTTCAAGAACGTAAAGGAATTAAATATTTAAACGATAAAAATATTGTCTCATCCTGACAACCCTATGAGCCACAATATTTATTCACAACGTGAATAAATATTTTGGTTTCTATATAGTGACTTTTTAAATAGTGACTATTATGGACTTACTGTTCAGAGGTCTCCTATCTGTACGACTATATTTTATAGTCTAATTTAGGGGTTCTCAATGTGGGGTACGGGGTAAAGTTTTTGGGTTACGCCGCGAGAGCTCAAAAGTCGCAAATATATGTTATATATATGTCTGTGTGTTTTATTTCATTCCCATTGTTATACTATAACTATATTTTTATCTATCTATACAATGGGTACGCCAATTACATACACATTTCCAGGGGGTACGTGAAGCATAATAGGTTGAGAATCACTGGTCTAAATAATAGTGTATGTTACACAAACATGAACAATTTTCCTTCCTTTTCAGCAGCACTGTTTGGTCATAAGGGCTGAAAGGAGGTTATAGAAGGGGATTCACCGAACACCTGTTAGGAGACAGATGGAATCCTCTGGTCAAGGCCATTCAGCGTGTTCTTTGAAATGCAGGGTATAGCTATTTGGCGCAATTAAGACACGTCATAACGTACCAACCGATATGTCTATGGACACCTTTCCGAGCTCAATGGCGTACTCTTTCTAACCGAGGGCAGGGTGTGTATATATTGGGTTGGGGGGTTGCAGAGATAAATTTCTATGCTCGTACAGTTTGACTAGAACTTGTGGACTGCAGGGTTCGAGACTGGCACGCTATCGATTGAGCCAAGCCTCGCCGTAAAATATAGTGCCGTCCTAGGATACTGATATTTAAAACAAAGACACCTGCAAATATTGACGAGTTTGACTTCATGCTTTAGAACAATCTGGTTATATTTATTCGCTGATACAAATTGCAATCGAAGAATTTGGCGAAATTGAATTTGTATAAGTAACGGTGAATCAAAAATCTCACTATTCGAGATTTTCATTTGGGATCCTTTCTTAGCATTGATACTTTACCTTCAAGCTATATTTGCGTTGCTAGTTGAGATATAGGGAATTGATAACGGAATAAATTTCATGTAAATTATATAAGCAAATTAGATCTTTTCAGATTTATTCTATTTCGATGTCTTTTATAAATAAATTGAAATCAATTTCACCATGAATTCACTATTTTTTAATCACAATATGTCCCCTCCACGTTAATAGTGATTTTTCCTGTAAACATGTTTTAAGCTAAATTTAATTTCTGCGTTAACTTTCATGTTATCGTGTGAAGATCATTTTTCACAGATTCTATATGAGGGAAGATTATTGAGCATTTTCAGCCCTCAGAGTTCCACTTCAGTAATGTTGTTTTCGATACATAATGCAAATAGTGCAAACTAAATTAGTGTCAACTCAACATATGTGGTATAGTTTAAAAGGTGGTTGCCATTTTGAAAAATAGGGGTAATTTTATCAGTATATTAAAACAGCTAATTTCAGTTACTCAGAGCAGTGATAACTATAAGGAGTGGCGTGACAAAAAATTTAAAATGGGTAAGGTTCTCACTTTCCAGGCGACGATGAGCTGTATAAAAGTGGGCGTGACAAACTCAAATTTGCCCACGCTTGAAAATAATTAAGCTTCTTTTTTACAAACATATTTAAAATTTTGACTAAAGGCGTGCGGACTTCCAAAATCAATCCAGCAGATACTCACCTGCCTCTAAGTAAATTTACATTATGCTCATATTATATTTTTTACGAGCTTTATATATATAAATCAAACTATTTTTATTAATTGTGTCATGCCCAAATCGGCTGATAGGAGTCAGGGGATAAAATAAAAAGGAGGAAAGGGTGAAAATGGCATTGTTTTAACTATAGGGGGGCGCACTCAGCATTCCGCCAAAACGTTGGCCTTTAAATGCTATAACATTTCTTCCAAAATGGAACTTCTACAGTGGGGAACCTTTTCATCTACCGTCTCTCGGGGTTTAACCAGAAAACACATGTATGGGACACATCACAATACTAAGATTTCCAGGTAAACACATGTATTTAATCTGAATTTTCTCAAACATTGCTAGAGTGGGGCAGTGATATGGGCAGTGATGACCTCAGTGGCGAGGAAGAAAATGTTTCCCACATCAGCTTAGGCCAGATTTCGCAATAAACTTTGAAAATATACTCAAGGAAAAATGGGAACCAAAATTGGCAAAATGCCTGTACAGTCGCTCATAAAAGTATCCGAACACTATGGTTGATTACAGAATTCAAAAAAAATATCTGGTAACGATTTTTTTAGAAATTTGTTATATGGCAACCTTCGTGTACTCTACGCGAAGGTTGCCAGATCACTAATTTCTAAAAAAAAATGTTGCCAGATATTTTTTCTGAATTCTCTAATCAAACATAGTGTTCGGATACTTTTTTGAGCGGCTGTACCTCATTCTTCTAAGTACAAATGCGGTGTAGAGTCCTAATACGACCCTTGCTGTTCACACTCCAATCATTGATGTAGCTTACACAGCCAATTCCGTCTGTCAGTCTTGTATCATCAATTGTTTCAGAAACGGGGAGTCAAATACGAGGCGTACTTATCCCCAGAGGTAAGTTCTAAGTCCTAGGTCACTTGACGTTTGTCGGAATCCACTCGGGACTCTGTACGAGCAAATGAGATAGCTGCACGTTATTGTTTCTGAGGAACGAAGAACGCACAGCGCACACACGAAAAGCAGGAGGTATCTTTTTCTTTGTTGGACCATTCTACAGAGTAAGGGGGAACACCTGGAGAGGACGCGGTGTCCATCCTTTGTCCAGTTTGGAGTTGCTGTGGCGACTGGACAGCGGGCATCAGATTGCGATGATTCGCCTGTTCTCTTTTTGCAAAAGATCTGTAACTCAGGGGAGGCGAACGACGAAAAGAACAAAATAGCGGGAGCGATTGAGTTCTACTTGTGAGAAAAATATAAGTATCTCACTCAGCGCAAGAGAGAAGGAAAATTAAAAAAAAAAGATCCTAAACAAAAGAGGTATTGAGGGGTCGCAAAGAGGTATGTACCTTCTGGTTTTGGTCACGTTCAAGAGATACTTACTACCAACAGAGCGAATAGCATTGGAGTCTTTCTCCTTTCATCTAGACAGACTGAAATGGTTAGCGAAAGTATATTATTGTGATCTTCCCGAATTCTATATTTGGGTGCAACAAAGGGGGAAATAACATATAAGGGAATTCCGTTTTGTTTTGAACATTTTAACTACAATAAAATGCCGCTAGTTAATTTTGCCAATTGGTTCTAATCTTGATCTGCTCCTACTTTCGCATTGCAAGTGCACAGAAGAAAAACTCAGTATAGAGTCACACACTCAATGGTTTCTAGAATAAACATATACCATTTTATTTACTACTTGCAAATATACAACATAATACAATGGGATCACTACTTGTGACCATACAATTACTGTATAATCATTCCAGGACGCAATATGGCCAACAAAATCGTAAAATTTACGTGTTTACGACACATGCTTTCAACATGATTATGTGATTTTCAGCGAGTTTTTGATATTCCACTAGTTTTATGTTGCCCTTTTTTAATTTTATAATAAAGAACATGAGAAAATAAATGAAATTTTATTATCCATATACATTAACTATATTATATATTTTTTGTGCGGACCAAAACAATTCACCTTCACTCATTGTGGCCCAGGGAAGTCAAAAGTTTGGACCCGCCTGCGATAGACGTTTAGACAGCTGATCTACAATGTCTAAATATGTGTACCTCATTTTCTAAAACGAACTAAAAACACTTGAATACCAAATACAAAAACGCTTATTCCGTTCAAATCGATATAAAGCATCTCGTGCCTGTTATGCAAGGATACACCAGTGTTCAAAACCAATTGTAACTCACGACAGTTTTTTTGCTATAGGAAATTACATTTCATTTAAAATGGCATTTTTTGAGAATGAGTTAACCACTTATTGAATTATATCGTACCCCTTCTTTGGTATTGACATATTTTTACTGCGATCAAAAAATATATCTGGCAACAAAATTTAATCGTCATTTGTAATACCGCTAGAAGCAAGTTAAAAGTTTTATGCTTCAAAGTTACTTTTATTTCAGATATGTAGCCTTGTTAAAATTAGTAAATATTTAGCAGTTCCTTTCCGCTTTTCTTAATTCAGTTTTTGAACTGTATTTAATATTCATGTTTATGGTTTTAGAAACTTAATGTAACTTCAACTCTAAAACTAGCTTAAATGTTTGAATTCATTCAGGTCAGAAAACATAGCATTAATAATGTATAGTATGGTTTATGCTGATTGAAACCTCAAAACATTTAAATTAAAAACATGATATTTCTGTATTAGCAATATTTACCGAAGGAATATTAACGTTATTAGAACTATAGTACTATATATGGCTTACATTCAAGTAAACACATTTTCAAAGCTTTTTTAAAAATATTAAGGCTGCTGAGGGCGTTTCATTACTTTGTAGCCGAAAAATGTCATCATAAAAGTAAGCTATAAAATAGAGAATAAGTATTATTCAACTTAAATTTTTGTATATTTTAAGCAAGATTAACTTATTTTAGCCTTCACATTTTAAAAGGAAATGTCCATGTGATCACTTACAAATGCTAAAAGAATATAATATCGCCTTTGGCGAATGCAGAATACTTGTTTTCAAATAGAATGAAATTCGTTATTTTCCCACAACGAAAACTCTTTCTTATGTGAACTAATGGCTAATTAAAATAATGTGAAGAATAATTTTTTATCTCTGCCTATCTGACTCAAAAAGTAATTTTTAATTTGTCTCTTTGAAAGATGGTTTCATTTTCCCACTCACTCTCTTGTGACGTAGAGGGGGGGGGGGAATCTTGCAATGAGTGAAAATTCCTTAATCACTACACTGTAGTACAAATTATTTATTTCGTAGCATGGATACAGTTTTTAATTTAAATTATTATTTAAACATTTGTGAAACTTTTGAAAATTCGAAAATTTCAACCACCAAATATCAAAATTTAAATTATTAAATTATCAAAAAAAAAGGTTTAATCGTAATAATTTTTGATACCTATGGAACAAAAAAGGATTTTTCATTTATCTGTTAAAACCAAAAACATTCAATATCTACAGACAGACAGAAGATAAAATGCAAACAGCAACTCATTTTTTGAAGCGAGTTAAATAATAAGAATAGCGAAATAAATTTTTAATTTTTCTAAAATCTAATGATTTTTAATAAAGATGAAATAATACAACTCATTGTCAACTTACTAGTTGTATTCCTTAAAATATGTTATGATACAGTTAAGGAAAAACCTTTTTCAAGGCAGAAGTAGCAAATTTCCCTATTTCGATTTTAATACTCTGTTACCAGCACTTTCAAAAGACACGAGAGCGCTACCAACTTCATTTGTATAGTTATATAATGAATTCGTACTAAATTAGAGGAAATAATTTTTGTAATATTAACAAGATCGGTGAACGAGAACAAAGGTAGAAAATGAAGACAAACCCATTTAAATGGGAATTCTTTTGAGTCTAGGTAACAGTAAAAGATAAAGCTTTAAATAATTTTCCAAGGAAGTTCCTACAATCATAGTTCCTCGGAAGGTAATAAGAATTATGGTTATCCCGCAATGCGAAATTTACTGTTATTGCTTCAATATTTAGCCTAATGTAGGATTAAGCAGATGCTTTATAGGGTATTTTTATATTTAGGGAGCATAATGGAATTGTATAAATGCTTTCATTTAACGTATTTTATTACACTAATGATCAATAACATTTGTTTTATTTCTCAGAACGAAGCCAAATCTTTGTGAGGCCATCAGAAATATTTTCAGATCAAATGTGCTCAAAAGATAAAAGTGATGTCACATGAAAAAGTCGTTGCAGTTGCAACCATGTCTCATTGCGCTGACTTCACATATCATTGTAATGTGACATTCAACTCGAAATGATCCTGTTGTTAGACTGAATAAAGTAATTCTGTGTTCAACGCAAAGATTGTTTCAGAATGTGTAAATCCTCCAAATATGTAAAGCTTCATTGTAATGAGGGAAATTTAATTTGATATATTTGTTAAATAGTAGAACTTTTGAAAGACTCGAACACTACTAACGATATTTGTTCCCATTCTTGAAAATACTTAACAAATAACTATAACATTATGTTACATATATTGGATTGCAGAAAAGAGCTACCGACATAAATATTTAGTAGAGAATTACTTAGAATCGCTTCTAGGGTTTCTCCCGTCAAGTTTACAAATGATCGTTGGCTGTAAGAATGTTAAGTTGAATTGTTTCGTTGAGAAAGCGTGGCGCTGTGGTCGCTTTCTCGATTTATCGCCGCATTTACTATTGTTGGTGTTCTCGATTGCATTAGGACTCAGTGTAAGCTTGCAACTTGAGTCCTGAATACGTTTCAACTGTGGCAGATTCTGACTTTGCAGATATAGCTATTACTAGCTTGCAGTTCATTTTAATCATAGAGTCCTTTATATGTTTTTGTGGTATTGTTTCATAAAATATAGGTGTTAAAATAATTTAAATGGAAACTTTTTGTGGCGAGAGGGGGAATTTAATATATGTACAGTGTTTAAGAAATTTATTTTCTGATTTACGTTGTATCTTAATGTTAATACATGCAATACAGATAATTCAGGTTTGATATTTCTGCACGATCTGACTACGAAAAAGGTATTTCGCACACAATCGTTTCGACATACGCATGGCGATGTGGCATATGTTTGCCTTCAATAATTTATATAAAAAACAAATTGACAATCACAGTGTTAATTGCAGCAAGTTACTAGCACCATTTCAATAGTGTTCATAATGGATATTTTCGAAATAATTAGCTTTAAGAATTACTGCTTAATACAAATGTTCTGATATCGTGTCATAAGGTTAAAAAAATTATAAAATATATATTAGCAATATATATATATGGAAAAAAACTTAGAATACATACTAGCGAATATTAGTTTTCTTTTTCTGAAAAGCGTTTTTTATTTCATTACACGGAAAAAATAGTGTTACTGGAAGTGAACTTGTGAGTCAAACAGAAGCTTATTAACTTCTTTCACATTATACTTTAGGAAAATAGTGTTTCGTATTATGTTGGTTGGTAGGCGTACAAATTTTACAGAACTCTTTATCAATGGGGACTAGAGGAAGTCATAAGTACCGCATGTGTCATTTCAATGTAATTGAAAAAGTGTTAACTGTTATTAATTAGGATTTTGTTGCGTTTGCATTTGTTTTTTGATTAGATAATTTAAGTACATTAGAAATCTTAATTTTTCTGTCTAATTAATTTGAATGAAAAATGATTATTATAAATGCAGATTCAATTACTTTCAGTCTTATTAACTTTGATATATTTTTCGGGGGGGGGGGGATTCGCAATGAATTTATAGATTGGCGTTATCGAATCTATATCTCTGTCCTACTTACTCCCACTCCACCATACGACCATACGACGATTAATATTAAATTTTATTCTGATGTAGCGATTAAATGTTCGATGAAAATTTGAGGGTATCGGCATTTGATTCACATTTAATATTATTTTAGAGTGACTTTATACAAGATTATAAAACGAAGGGAAGCCGCGACTATTTTCATTTGTGTTCGTGGAGCAGTCCAGTGCCAACGCGTTTGTATGCTGATTCTGCAGACTATGAGTGTAAAGATTGCGGAATGGTCTACGCTCATCCTGCAAGCTTGGACCGTCATAAGATAATATGACTTCATAGATCATAATCTCATGACTTCATAGATCATAATCTCATGACAAAGGAGCGCTTTTCCATTGTGTGGCTTGTACAGCTACATTTGCAAGGAAAAATAACTTTGAGCGACATCTAATCTCTCATAAGAATAGTTTCAACTTTGAATGCGAAGTTTGTGGACGACCTTTAGTAGAAAAGATAATTATGAGCTGCATATCCGACGTACACATCACATAAATGAGAAGAGGAAACGTTCTGCAGATAATGGATGTCTGCAAAATAAAAAAGAGGAGTAATGAGCACGATGAAAAAGAAGACGACCCGTGCCGTTTCTCTGACATTCTATCAATGCGGAAATTGATGGCTAATGAGGAGAGGAGACATGATTTGATTGTTTTCCTTGATGATTCGTGGAATTGAATTCTACAAGAAGAATTGCACTTGAAGCAGACAATCAAGTGGTACTTAGTGGTGAGATTGCATTTTGTCCGAAAAGCCTGCCTCTCCACAGATGAATATAGTAATCCTTTCTTTAGGAGTAACTGCATCACAAGTCTTCCAGTTCTCGATTTAAAGAACGATCTTCGACTGGCCTATGAGAAAGTTAAAGCTTCCTGTGAAGAATATGAAGGTTCCCAGAGTGGCTGGGTTTTAGATGAAATTCTTTTCGCTGAAGTGAAAATTGGAAAATACCCACCTCTAGGAGGCTCTAGCTACAGTACTGTTCAAATTAGTTGGGACAATAGGAAAATGCAGTAACAAAGACACAACTAAAATATTTATTTGTTTAATAGTGTAGTTAATAGTTCATGTGACCCCCCTTAGCTTTAATTACTTCTTTCACCCTCTCAACCATTGATGCCACTAGCTTTCCACACATCTCCTTCACTTCAGGGTCGTGGTACCACACTTTCATGACACTTTCTATCATTTTGGTTTTCGTCGTGCAATCCATCTTACATATGCGCTTTAATAATGGCCCACAAATTTTCAATGGAGTTTAGATCGGGTGAATTTCCTGGCCACTCCAATACTTTCAAATATTGCTGGGTAAAGAAGCTCTTAGCAAGCTTACAATTGTGGCATGGAGCCAGATCCTGTTGAAATACCCCATCGCCGTTAGGAAACAGCTTCTGCAGTGTTGGGACCATTTTCGCCTCCAGAACGCCTATGTACTTTTTGCTGTCCGTCATTCCTTCAATGGGTGAAGCGTCTGTGGCACGGGAGCTGTGAAACATCCCCAAAACATGATCTTGGGTGGGTGTTTGGGAGATTGCTGAATGTGGCCGGGTCGAAGAGGTTCTGAAGGCTTTGCTTCGCTTGTCCCAGTTAATTCGCACAGTACTGTATATCCCTGTACCACGAGAGCTACAAACAAAGCATGCAATTGTTAATGTGCGCAACAACGACCAGAAACGTTTCCTTTGGTAACTACTTGCTATTTATATCCAGTTGAATAAAAATGCTTAGTGTCTGACTAATTATCAACGTCTGGAAAGTGAACTGAACGTCTCAAGCCTTGTTTATCCTGTTTACTCTAACGCAAATTCCAAAGTTTGAGAAGATGAATGATAAAAATGAACTGATAAAAGAAAGATGTGGGTTCGAGCCCCAGGTAACGTATGGATGTTTCTTGCACTGAAAGCACGTACCGATGGGTTTGGGAAGGTCGTCATCCATCTGTTGGAGCGTTGAATCGTGGTTCCGTTTGCAGGAGAGAACCATACACTGTACACATTAAAGAACACTCTGGATGACCTTGACAGGAGTTTCCATCTGCCTCCTAGCAGCTGTCTGGTGGATCTCCTTCCCCCAACCTTCTCTGAGTCCTCGGGTTATTTGTAAACTCTCAATTCAGCCCATTGTGGACAAAACCGTGATGTTCGGAGAAAAAACAATCCAACCATGAAGACGAGCTAAGGTTTCAAAACGGAAGTAGTCTCCTTCTGATTGCCATCCCGGTCATTTCACTGTAACATGAATGGAGTTATTCGAAATTAATCTTAAAGTCAAACCTTCATCCCATGATGGAGTCAAGATCAATTTCTTCAGTGAAGCTTTGAGCCTTGTACCGGAACTCCTGAACATATACAACACTGAAGGGAAGATTAATTGGCTCTGTCTCTTCTTCACTCCAATTAAGGGATTCTAGATGCTCATACTGATCTTTGCTATAACTCAGTCTCTAATATTTTCCACATCATTCTTTAATAGCATGCACCGTTGATTCACTTAAACTGTAATAATCCGGCAATCTACACAGCACTATTGGCTTCCTTATTTATTTATCATTATACGCCTCTGGGGTGTATAGTTAGTTTCATGCTTTTGTATTAAAATTATGTAAGATTAAAAAAAATGGAAGTAACTATATTTTACTTATTATTAAAATGAAATCCGACCTGCCATATAACGAAAAGTGACTGATTCACCTTCTCATATGGTTTTGATTTTAAACTCCTGACTTAGGATCACAGTTCTAACGAGAGAGCCAACTGCAGGGGAAAACGTTATCTCATAACAGAGAGCGCCTGGCTTCTAATCTGCAATCCCCAGTCCCAACTGTGAAATTGTTGAGATTTATCTCCACTAAATCTCCATCCTCCTCTCTGTCAGTAGACAACACCGATGAGCTTGGAAAGGCCGATGTCCATCGGATGGAATGTCCCTCCTCTGTGCAGGAGAACTCTGCCCTGGGGACATTAAACACTTGATGGAAGTCTGCGATCACTCTATCGTAACAGCTATGCAGTGGGACCCCCTTCTCACAACCTTCTAAGCCCTCGGGGTCCTTGTAACCTGGCCTTTAGTCATTGTAGGCAAAAAAGTGCCTCTCAGAGGTTAAATAACCAAACCCATTTTTTTTCGACAGCTGCTCATTCCTTCTTATCCAGTTAGATGTGTACATTGGCAGTCATAAAAATTCTTCAAAATCACAAGCGAAAAGAAAACTTTTACATCAAAATTGATAATGGAACAAAGCAGATTGTTTGAAGTTTCTCTAACGATTCGTTTAGTGTTGATCGTTTCCAAAAAAAAAATGGTCAATCGGACCTTGCAAATTAATATTCATATATTTTAAATACTGAAAGAATCTTTTGAAGATTCAGATTTGAAGTTACATTTTATTCTCATTTTAAAGGAGCTTGAAATTTGGTCTTCAATTTTGACATCATGCTTTCAAATGTTATCTACCACTGTAATTACTGTATTTACCAGATAAATTAATCAGATATTTGGCTTTAAGTGGAGCTCGAGGGACTTGGAGCTCAGACCTTGAAGAAGTCGACATGTTTTTACTTAGCTCCAACAAGTGAAATTTAGTTAGCTAAACCTGTACTTAAATTGCCTAATATCATTGGGCGAGATCGGGTATCCAACCCTGGTGGTGCCCTTGGTCGGCAGGATAGGTAGAAATAATTTAATATTTTATTTATACTTTAGTGTATATTTAGGATTTTAGAGATTGCAATTTAAATTTCTATATTTTTTGTGAATTGCCGTCTTTTGGCTGCATATTTCACTGATCGCTTTTAATCTCTCTTGAAGATTAATTATATTTTCCGTTTCTAACTGACAGTTTTACAATTGACAGATTTGGAACCATTTAAACTTCCATTGGAGTTTTATTACAAGTTATACAGTTCCTATTAGGAATATTCTTTAATTAACGTAAGTTTGCATTTACTGCGTCTAATACATTGTATTATATAGTGCACATTGTTGTTACATTTATTTCTATAATATTATCTACAAGTCTTTAGACAAATTCTCTGAATATTACTTTCAGTAAATACTAGTTTATATTTTACTGTGTCTTGAACTGCATTGCAACCGTTTTTCATATATCTGTAACCTGTTTCGAGAAGTGATATAAATTGTTATGAATATAACTTGTAAAAGTTTTTACAAGCATTTATTTTTCTGATATAAATAAATGGTAATCTGAATTTTGATTATTTTGGTTTGTGAAAATTATATACAATTTCGAAAAGTTAGCTACCGGTAATATTTCAAAAAACACATCACCAGATCAGAGGCACCACAATTCGAAAATTTGGAAACAGCGCCCAGAGATATTAGAATTCGAAAATTCGAACACTGCAACGGCTGCGGTCTATGTCTTCCGGTCCGCTCAGCGGCATCCAAAACTATTATTGGCAATCCGGACCGCCCAGAGAGCTCTGATTCTGGGCCATCCGGATACGATCCGCTTACGATTTACTTTGAAATAAAAATGTATTAATAAAAAATTATCTGATCCTGAGCGTTTGATTTATTTTTTTAATTTCGCACAATCAATAAATTTAAGATTTTATATTCAAATATTGTTCTAAAAAAATAAAGTAAAAAAATCTTAGCTGTAAACACTACATTATATGAGCTGCGTTTCTTCAGTAACGCAGCTCATTTAACTTTTATGAAACGTACTGCACCGTTATTGGGGAGGTTTCTTACATCCTTACATCCTTACCACCTTACATATTTCCTTGGTATAAATGCTCACCTTTGTTTCAAAATGTGGACACAACATATCTGTATGGTCTGAGTCCCATCCGCCATGTTGTTGTTGTTTAGATCTTAGCTTCCCACCTTCGTTCATCTTGGCTCTTGGAATTTTCATGTCGAAGACGAAGGTAGCTCGCAAGCCTAGGACAAGGAAACTCGGCCAAAAAGCGGTCCCATCTGGCAGCAATCACTCGACTGAAAAGAAGAATAAGTGTCGTATGAGTGGCCTGATGCTCGGTTCGGTTCAGCATGCCCCAATCGCCACCTGCCACGGCAACCCAGGTGTTTCTTTTCCCAGCCCACGGCGAAGCTAGAGAGGAAGGAAAGGAGAGCGCTTTTGGACACTCTTCTCTGAACTTTCGGTGTGAGAAGTTGATTTTCGGTGACGGTACTTGCTTCTACCTCATTCACGAAAAAGGACCAGGCATGTTCTTCCCCCGGTATCGAGGTGCGCCACTTTGGACACTAGCAAGAGGCAGTTCTGCTGATAAGCAGTAGTATCCCGACACCGACCTAAAGGACAACAGCTTGATATGTACAAGGAGACACATTTTCTTCGGTTCACACACGGCAAAGGAACGAGGGAGGGTCATTCTTTCCTGATCTGGTCTCCACCATGTTAAGTGACAATTTGTAGCTGCCACTCTGCTCTCGACCATGTTTATTTGAGCCGTAAATTGTGATGCTCCCTAACAACGGTGCAGCGTGGGGAAGAGGAATTTTTTGGGCATTTGTGTGAAATCCACTTCAATTAGAATAAGTTGATTATAACTGAGAATAAGAGCAAAGTTAAATAAATGATCCCTGAAAATGATTTCACATCGATCTGCTTATTTGTTTTGTCTGTTGTTGGTCTAGTTACTGTACACCGAAATAGGCGGACAGCCTAGGCCTGAGATTGTTAGACCCCATCATTTTTACGATTATAAAATTGCGGTGTCAGGCCCACTTTCCCGAAATGCTGATTTGATGAAACACAGCGTTATCTTCCCCCCCCCTCATTTTTTTAGGTTCGTCCCTAAAGTACAGCTACCCCCAAAACACACAGGAGTAGTCACGACATAAATGTAAGGAGATGCAAAATTCGCTCTCCACAAGTCGCGAATAAAGAAACATTTCCATTTCCATTCCATTTTTGGTTACGACTTTTGAATTAATCGTGCGCAAATGAAGTCATATGTAATTGAAATCACGGATCTAGAAAAAAATAAACACCAAGACAGAGTTTAAGTTCCATATTTACAGATAATATACATATCTATTTCTTCAATGGGCAACATCCAACCTATATTGGAGGATTGGGTTGGGTCGTTTCACCTCTGAGCGGAACTTTTTGGCATACCATTGGCTAAATGGCCAGGTCACATGGACCCCGAAGGTTCAGAGAAGGTTGGGGTAGGGGACCCACTGGAACAGCTGTTGGGAGATACATGCTATATTGGAGGAAGTCTTCCAGTTGATTCATTTGGGAAAAATGGAATTAAAAATCAAAACAGCAGCAAATCCTCCATTTACGAAGTCCGTATTAGAGAGATCAGATATATTTCTTGGTGGCTTTGTCTGTGGAGTTCATTCGTTCGATTTCCGACTTATTCGTTTCGGAGAATTCAAATTTAAAAAGTTGCGATGCATTGAGACCCGCATTAGAGAAAATGCATATATAAGTGTGTTGGCTCCTTTCTTTCCCATTCAGTGAATTGGCTTGATTTTCGACTGATTCTGTTGAGAGAAATTCAATAAGGAAAAAATTATCGCTCTATTGAAAACCGGATTAGAGACGGGATCCATAAATGTGGTGACTAGAGTTTCTACACTTTGTCCGTTTTATTTTTTATTGTTCTGTTCACAGGGAATACGCTTCTAAATGAATTTCGATTTTGGTTATTTCCGCATTACACTGACTTTTGACAAGTGTTGATCAAGCTCACATGCACTTTTTTTACCATTTTTTAACCCTTTTCTAAAGAAGGAGAGGGAGAGACTTCGGTTAAAACGTGCAAATAAATCTCACCGCTGGCACAATTAGGACACCAAACTGGAAAGAATAAATTACGAGACGCGCGTTACAGACTCAGCCAAAAACCATCCCGAAAATTTGACGGAATAGTTGTTTTAATAAATCCACAAACTAGCGAAAAGCAATAGGAAGATTGGTAGCAATAGCTCGTTATTATTAAAGAAGCTGTTCGAAGCAAATTACTGCGCCTCTTTTCCTAAGGGGGCGTTATATGCAGTCGGCACTTTTGCCCTCGATGATGTACACAGGCGGCGTTTTCTTCTCCTTGTTTTTGCCCTCGATGATGTACACAGGCGGCGTTTTCTTCTCCTTGTTTTTGCCCTCGACACCTTTGCATTCGGCATTCTATCATGGAAACGTTCACGAGACAATAACCTATAATTTTCTCTACTTTCAAATTAATTAATATATCAATTAGTAGTTAAATTATCTCTTACTGTTAGTTATTAAATAGACAGTTCTCCATTCGAATTCTAAATTAACAACCATTTGCAAATTAATATGGGAAATTGGTATAAATCTATATAAAGCAAAATTGCACATCTTCAATCTTCGATGTTCTCATCGCATTTTCATTGAGAATATCAATTTCACTTTTTATTACAAATGATGGAAACAAAGTTTTGCAATAATTATGATCACACGAAAAGAAAACCATTTCCTTTATTGGAACGCGCAATAACTTCCTCCCCCCATCCATCCCAAATCAGCGTTTTAAAAGAAATTGTCTTCACGATTGCAGATGAAAACGAAAATCTGTTTACCGCATGAAATAGAATATGTGATAATTAGAATGTTCATAATTTGGAATGTTCATTTCACAAATTGAATCTCTGTCACTTTAAATTATTTCGTTCAAGAGAAACAAAATGTTCAAGATATTTAATTTTATTCAGTGTTGATTTAGAGTTCTGTGAGGTTTGGGTCCTTGACATGGGTTCTATTGATTTCCAATTACTTTAAAACTGCGAATAGAAAGAGATAAAAATATCAAAATCCAGTTCCACTAATGTCGGTTTTAAAGTCCAGAGGAAATTGTCGCATCTTTCTACTAAATGGATTCCGTTAATTTCCTAATATTTTGTTCGGATAAAAGATACTAAATATATTAGTGTTATTGAGTATCGGATTAGTGAGACTGACGATAGTGTTGTGCAGTTTAGTTTCTTGAAATATATTCTTTTGAATTCCAATCGTTCCGTTTAGTAGGAACAGAAAGGTATAGAAGTATGAAATTCCGGTTTAACAGAAGTCAGATTAGGGAGTAGAGTTATAAATATCGCCACCTTCCTCCAATGCATTCTGTTAATATCATATTTCTTTTTCGGATAAAAATGACTAAAGATATTCGTTTTATTTAGTATCGGATTAGTGAGAATGACAATAGTCTTATGCGGTCTACTTCCCTGGAGTACATTCTTTTGAATTCCAATTGTTTCATTTAGAAGGAACAGGAAGTGATAAAAATATGCAAGAGTGTTTAAGAAGCGTCGAATAAGAGGGAATAGATTTAACAAACATCGGCTGCTTTGATTTACTCTATTGGTACTTTGCGTTCGTTTTTTTTTTGTTCAGTAAGAAAAAAAAAACATTAGAGAAATTTCGTTTTATTGAGGACCGTATTAAGGAGCATAGCTGAAGTCTGATGCAAATTGTATAGTATTCTTTTGGCTTCTAACTGCTTCATTTAGAAGAAACAAAATTTAAAATATTCTGTTGTAGTGGAATATTGGAGTATAGAGAATAGATGTATTCCTTTTATTTTAGGTCGGATTAGAGAGAACAGATACAATTATCGATTACGTTGATTTATAAATAATTTCGTTTTATGTAGTGCTGGATTTCAGAGACTTCCGAGAAGGATTGGTTTTCTTCACTAATCGAAAGTGTATTTTAATTAGGTTTAGTAATTAAAAAAAAATCGCCGTCCCCTGGCCGAGTGGTTAGAGCGCTTGGTTAGTGATCTAAGGGTCCAGGGTTCGAGCCCCGGGTAAGGCATGGATGTTCATGTTGCTTTATGCTGAGGTCCTGCCGTCCACTCAGTCCTACTACTGTGGCATTATAAATTGACATTCTCCTGTCAGACCTCTGTGGCAAGCAACTGCTTGAGGGGGTATTTATTATTATTTTTTTAATTTAAAATTACTTCTAAATGTTTTTCTATTTCCACTGAATTGTCGTATTCACAGAATTGTCGTAGACTTCAAATTCTCATCCACCGAATTGTCTTATACCCCGAATTCTCATCTACCGAATTGTTCTTCTCAGTTACTGTCCACAAGAATTGTCGTAGACCAAACTACCACTACGAAAACAAATAAATTTATTTTAAGAGATTGCTTTCGTTTAATCCACTAGATATTCACCCTCAGTATGGGAAATCTAGGTCTGTGGTTTCAAGAGGAAGCTACGAAACAATTTAAAAAAAAGCTATTGCGCTTAATTATACCGGTCCATTATTGAAACAGCGGCTCATAAAACAAGTATTATACAAAATCTCGCATAGTTCTTTCAATTATTGACCAAATATTTTTATGTGAATAAGTAAATTCTTTTTTCAATTCAAAGTACTCATTAAAAATGCATATTTTTGTTTTTTAACCAAGATATTTGATTTGCTAAAAACATAGTTTTTTTTATTCCTTATTAGAACTTTTTTTTTCTGTTTCAGGTACAGAATTTTGCTTGCTGCTCTTTAAGAACAGAGTGACAATGAATCTTCGATAACTTTGGGTTGGACGGCTCTGCTTTAAAAAGGTTTACATCTTTTATAATTTTATACATTTTAGACATATAGGACAGAGAAGAATCCTAGAAGCTACTCCTAGCTTTTACAGGCCTTCTCATATAAGGACATGCCCTACTAAGACCGAAGTCACTGCTGACCACTGCCTTAGTTAGAGCTAACACAACACAGTCGCTAGCTGCCTAACCACTATGCCAGTTAAGGCTTCTGTATGAAATATTTCGTTTTCGGCGATAATAAATTTCGGCCTGCACGTTTTCGAAACGTGTCTTCAAGAAGGTAAAGGAATTAAATAATTAGAAGGTAAAAATATTGTCTCATCCTGACAACCATATGAGCCACAATATTTATTCACAACGTGAATAAATATTTTAGTTTCTATATAGTGACTTTCAAAATAGTGACTATACTATAGTATAGACTTACTGTTCAGAGGTCTCCTATCGGTACGACTTTATTTTATAGTCTAATTTAGGGGTTCTCAATGTGGGGTACGGGGTAAAGTTTTTGGGTTACGCCGCGAGAGCTCAAAAGTCGCAAATATATGTTATATATATGTCTGTGTGTTTTATTTCATTCCCATTGTTATACTGTAACTATAGTTTTATCTATCTATACAAGGAGTACGACAATTATATACACATTTCCAGGGGGTACGTAAAGCATAAAAGGTTGAGAACCACTGATATATATGTTTTTTATTCCCATTGTTATACTATAACTATAGTTTTATCCATCTATACAAGGGGTACGCCAATTACATACACATTTCCGGTGGGTACGTGAAGCATAATAGGTTGAGAATCACTGGTCTAAATAATAGTGTATGTTACACAAACATGAAAATTTTCCTTCCTTTTCAGCAGTACTGTTTGGCACTCAACGGTTTAAGTGGCCAGGTCATAAGGGCTGAAAGAAGGTTATAGAAGGGGATTCCTGAACACCTGTTAGGAGACAGATGGAATCTTCTGGTCAAGGCCATTCAGCGTGTTCTTTGAAATGCAGGGTATAGCTATTTGGCGCATCAAGACACGTCATAACGCACCAACCGATATGTCTATGGACACCTTTCCAAGCTTAATGGCGTCCTCTTTCTAACCGAGGGCAGTGTCTGTATATATTGGGTTGGGGGGTTGCAGAGATAAATTTCTATGCTCGCACAGTTAACTAGAACTTGGGGACTGCAGCGTTCGAGCCTGGAACGCTATCGATTGAGTCATGCTTCGCCTTAAAACATAGTGCCGTCCTATGATACTAATATTTAAAATAGAAAGATACCTGCAAATGTTGACGAGTTTGACTTCATGCTTTAGAACATTCTGGTTATATTTATTCGTTGATACAATTTGAAATCGAAGATTTTGGCGAAATTGAATTTGTATGAGTAACTGTGAATCAATCATCTCACTGTACGGGATTTTCATTTGGGATCCTTTCTTAGCATTGATACCTTACCTTCAAGCTATCTTTGCTTTCCCAGTTGAGATATAGGGAGTTGATAGCGGAATAAATTCCATGTAAGATATGTAAGCAAATTAGATCTTTTCAGATATATTCTATTTCGATGCCTTTTATAAATTAATTGATATAAGGAGTGGAGTGACAAAAATTCAAAACGGGAAAGGTTCTCACTTACCAGGCGCGATGAGCTGTACAAATGTGGGCGTGACATTCAAATTTGCGGACACTTAAAAATAATTATACTTTTTTTTCTTATATTTTTATTATATATTCTTTACGAGTTTTATATATAAATGACACTTTTTTAATTAATTGTGTCATGCCCAACTCCGGTTGATAGGACGTCAGGGAAAAACAATAAAAAAGGTGGAAAGGGGGAAAATTTCATTGTGTGAACTTTAGGGGACGCACACGGCATTCCGCAAAAACGCGAGTCTTTAAATGCAATAACCTTTCTTCCAAAATGGATACTTCTAGAGTGAGGACTTATATCCTATGGTCTAAATTTTATTTTTAAGATAACATTAAGTCATCGAGAAAACTGTCACAATCGGAATCTGATCTAAATCACCATGATAGTCCTTTGATTGTCCACAATTCATATCCTACAAATAATTTATAGAAAATTGCTACATCCCGAAGAACTGGATTTTGTGATGTACATGAAGGACAAAATGTAGTTGAAGTGCAGCATCCACAATACGAGAGTCTAATATTTTTCTTCCACGGGATGACAATTCCAAGATACATATTTAGAGTTGAGATCACCTGCTGTCAGGACCGAATCTATGAAAGGGTCAAGGAGACCATGCCACCCCCCTTCCGAAAGATAGTAAGGGAAATATTATTAAACTTATTTACATTTGATGCATTTTCCAATAAATATTTTAAAGACCGGCAAAGAAAACAGAGGGGAAATGATATGCTGTATTGGAAATCCAGCGTTTTGCCCTCTACCCCTCGATTTTTTCCATATCATTGCATGCCTGTTGTATTAGTTGGGAGACTTTCTTCGAATAGATCATCAACATCCTGTGAAATGAAAAGTTTATTTGAAGACTTATACACACTTATAGAGCGCAAGTTCCCAAGAATAAGATTTTAAAATACAACAGCTGTCGCTTCAATTGACGTTTATTCAAAGAATAGTGTTTTGCGTTTTATAAGAATACCCACCTATGTTATGAAAGAAATCAGATCTATGGATAAAGAATTATAATTAAAAAAAATCCTGTTTACGTACGTATTAGATAACAGTGCAATATCAATTGCATTCTGAAGAAGAAAAATTGTTAAACTAAAGTCTTTTTTCACTCCATTAACATTCCAAAATGCAATTTGTAATTTGTTTTTGAAATACCTTTCTCAGCTTTTTATTTGCCACAATTAATGAAAAGATTATTTACAGTATCAAGAAATTTTTAAATATATATCAAGAAAATATTTAAAGATAGCTTCGAAATTTGTTCCTAATTTTGCATATTTTAATTCTTGAAACAATCCCTTGGCAATTTTGATAGCTTTGAAAATATTTACTTACTTAAAAAGCTGAAACGGATCTTTTATATATGTAAAAATACTATATCAGCTTTAATCATAGAGATTATATCTCCATGTATTTTGGAAGTTTGCATGTTACAGTTGTTCAAAGTTTTAGCAGCTATATCAAAGAACCTGATCTTATGGGATTTAGGACCTATTGATATTCACCCATGTTAGGGGAGCAGATGCTTCTTATTTCTGTTCATTTTGTTGTGTTTTGCTACTACGTTTTCATTATTTCTGCAAAATGGTGTAAATGACCAGATTATAAAGAACCCCAGGAGATCTGATCTGCTTAGATTATTGACTTGGCCGCACTTAGGAAAGAAAAGAAATCCTTCTGTCAAGATCAACTCATATTCTTCAACGTTCACAGGCTATGGCATTCCTGTTTATAGTACCATGACCTCAGTGTTTCATTCGAAGGAGAGTAGCCATTTCAAAGCTATAGTTGTTTACTTTTTCACCGAGGGTAGGGAAAATTTCAATGCAAGCAGAGTGGGGATTCGAACTAGGAACATTATGAAATGAGTTTGATGCGCTAGAGAGTTGAGTGAACTCCACTCCAGGAGAGCCAGGTGAATGCATTGAATGTATTCACATTATCTTTCCTCGTTATATCTATGGGAGATTTCTTCATGTGAGCCATGTAGAAAAAATAAATTGCTACTCAAGCAGCCTATAGAGAATTACTTGTCAGGCCTTTAAGAGTACGGTGTAATGTGCACTCAAAAGTTTAGAAGGAATTTCAAGTAACAGGAAAGGATCGTTGTTGACCAGGATAAGAATGTCCCAGGGATGTGTGGTGTTTCAGTCGTTGTGCTAGGTTCTAAATCTATAGGTCCTAGGTTCGAGTCCCTCATCTGTCAGAAGATAAGATTTATCTCCACTGAGAACCGTCCTGATGCCCTCAGTCAGAAAGTAGACACCGATGGGCTTGGAAAGGAGTTCATCCATTGGAGGAGCGTGAGGCTCAGTCCCTGTGTGCAGGAGAGCCATACTCTGTGTGTGTTAGAGAACATTCTGGATGGCTTTGATGGAAAGTTTACTTCCGAATCGTAACCCTTGTCCAATGGATTCATTTCCCCCATCTTCTCTGAGAATTTGGGGTCCTTGTGACATGGCTACTTAGCTCACTGCGTTCAATAAAGTGCTGCCAATTGAAACGCAAAAACTGCTACATTTCAAAACAAACATTTTAAATCTTTTTCCTAAATGCATCATTTGCGATATTCATTAAAATGTTTCGAATTTTCATTTTTTTTCTAATGTTAGAGAGCGCAATTATAGCGTTTGCGATTTTCGGACGTTACAATCGCCATAATCGATGAAAAGATTATTTACACTATCAAGAGATTTAAGGGTGGCTTCGAATATTTGTTCCTAGTTTAGAATATTTAAATTCTTGAAACAATCCCTTTGTAGTTTTGGTAGCTTTGCAAATGTTTACTTCCTTAAAAAGCTGAAAAGAATCTTTTATACGTGTAAGAAATACTATGTCACTTTCAGTCACAGAGGGTATGTCTCCACGTACTTTGGAAGTTTGTATGTTACCATTGTTCAATCGCACCAAAATAATTTTATCTTGAAAAAATTATATTTATATCTTGAAAGACAAACTTGCATTTTCCCGCCCACCCAAGGGGTTCATAAATTTATATCTTGAAAGACAAACTTGCATTTTCCCGCCCACCCAAGGGTTTCACTCATTGCTGCCAATAAACACTTCATGACTATCACGTTCCACCATATAAATAAAAAAAAATAGTATAACTACATCATTTGTAATATTCGTTTTAAATTTTGCAATTTTTAACTAAATTAATTCTTAAACTATCACTGTAAATATCATTTAAAAACAAAAATCATTTGGTTACCATTGTTTTGAAAGAGAACTCGGTAACATTCAATTACACCACCAAAATTTTTAATTTCTAATATAAATATGTCACTTTTAAAATAAATTTAAAGAAACCTAGGGTTTTAGTTCGTCATTACGGTATACAGAGGCGAAATCATTAAACATTTCATGAATTTTAAATTCGAATCTTTATGATTTTTGTTCCTAAAAATCACTTTCCGATTAAACATGTTAACAGGATATCAGTTACAAATGCAAATTGTGACATATTTTCCTTCGCGGGATTCTTCACATTCAAGTCATCTGAGGGTTTTTCTCCCTTCTCTAATGTAAAAAGGACTGAGTAGAACGGTTTGTTTTCACGTGTTCACGCGCCATCTAGCGAAATTTTATGTTATAGGCGACTACGCGTAAAGTGCGTTTATCGAATAATTGGGCAGGTCTTTGTATGTCATTATTGTCAACCCTTACTAACATTCTGAAAGGCATGGTATTTCCCTCCTAGATATGGTCCTGATATGTAGTATGTATACCGAAAAGCTAAAACGATATGACCACCTGCCTTATATGATATTGGTCCTCCGCATGCCACCAAAATAGCTGTTACCTGGCAAAGCACTGATGCTACAAGATTTCTAAAGGTGCCCTTTGGTATCTGGTATCAATACGTTACCAGCAGATCCTTTAACTCTTGTAAGTTACATGGTTGAGCCGCCGCAGATCGAAAATGCTGTTTCAACACTTACCACAGATGCTCGATTGGATTGAAGTCTGGGGACCCTTTTGAAGAACAAAGTCAGTGTTAAACAGAGCTCAATATCAGGTGTTATTTTATACCGTTTCATGACCTTCACACGCGCCGTTGTTTATCTGCAGTTGTTTCGATTTGCATAAAGATGCGCTGGTCATAATATTTTTGCTCTTCGGTGTATAATAAAGGATCTATTTTAAAAAAATAAACTAAAGAAATATTATTTTCTAATAATATTTCATGCAATAAAATGCTTACATAAAAAACTGGCGTACGAAAAGTTAAATACATAAGAAAAAATTACAAAAAAATTATTTAATGAGAACACCGAGGACGAACTTAGTGGGCTTACAAGATCTCTTATATCAATGTCGATATTTGTTGTGATCCGAGGTATCTGCTGAAGTGTCGTGTCCTTAATGCAGTTCCTGTATTTTGATTAAATAAATTTCATATCGTAAATCTAGTAATATGCAAAAATCTTTCCAAAATCATCAGTGTTTCGTTTCTTACCAAATTCAAAGTGGCAGCAAAACCAAAAGCCATCCTCCTCTCCTCTCTTGCGAGTTGCTTTCACTTGTTTAGATGCTCACGTGTATTTGCAAGTTGTTACACTCATAAGTGTGCATACGTGTGCACTTTTATTTATTTATGGAATAAATTAATATTTCTGAATAATTTTGCGAGAAATGAAGAGAAAAACAAATATATTTATTATTTCGGTATAGGTCGGGATTTAACATTGAAATTTAGTAAAGGAGGAGGTGTCAAGTGAAATGTTTCAAACTGGCGATATATATATAAATTTGGAAAATGGAAAGCCTCATTTTCTTTAAAATATAATTGCCATAGAAGATATATTTTTCTTCCAGTTGTATATTAACATTTACATTAGATATGTCAATTTCTTTGCAGTGTAATTACTAATTTTCCTGGTCACAAGAGCCCAACGATAAAATGAGATTCGTTATAAAGAACCCATTGTCCAACTTTTTAGAAGTCGCTTTTCAAATAAATTTTCCGTTAAACATATACTCAGCAGCCACTTTATCAGTTCGGTTCTATTTTTACTCAGTAATAATCCAGATACAGAATTTAGTAAATTCTTAAATAAGTTTTTCTTGAAAATCATCGCAATCAAATCTATTTCAGTGTCGATTTTCAACAATATTCGTTAAGTAATTTGAGACTTAAGGAAATTGTAATATTTAACAGCTAAAATAAGAGTTTAAATAATTATTCCGCTAAGTTAATAAAAACAAGCTTAAAAGAATACAATAGCCGCACTAAAAAGAATGCAATAACTTTACTGACACGTATAAAACTGCTTTTAGCAGTTCTTGTAAAAATAATGATAATTTTCGCTAATTATGAATGACTTTTTGCAGAACAAGCTAACTTGCTAAATGTTTCAGCTCCCATTGCTCTTTAAAATTAAACGCATCTCTTAGAAATCTGTGGCATTTGTAAAAGATTGTTTGGATTGAAATTGATAAGACTGAGATCTTTAACTTTTCTTCGGCAGCATTTTTCATAAAACTCTTATTTAGGAAGTTACTAAATTCTGCACCTGATTTACTATTTACAAAACATAGAACTGTACTTAATCAGGGGCCGTTTAGTGTACATACACTATGTAAAATCCGCAGTGATTTGAGGCAGGATAGGATGTTACAATGTGGTGTTACATAACATGCAATAACGTTCTAATTAAACAAACCAGTGATCTAGCACACTATGGCATTAATATGCTATATTTATTATGCGATTAACACTTTTTAGCGTTTTCCGATTACAAAATCAGAATTTTTATGTGTGATCCCTTGTAATTAAATACTACTAACTTTAACGCACACTCCCTCGGTATATTTTGACACTCGTAGAAAAGTGAAGGTTCCTAGACAATGTGCGTTAGGTAAATTGAAGAGGAGGCACGCTATGCACTGCGGATGGGGTGAAGTGTTAAATCATGATACGTTATATAAATTATATTCGACTTGTAAAGTAACTACCGACCAAGTTATATATTAATAAGGTCGTTACTAATAAGGTCGTTAATAATAAGATCGTTACTTTAGTTGTTTATTTTTAGCGACTTAACTGCAAGTCACTGGACTAGAACCCATTTCCTTTCGACCAATGGTTGAGTGATTAAACGAATGCATAATAGTACATTAAAAGATACTGCAATATATAGTGGTAGCTGTTTTCATTCTTCCTTTCATTAGCATTACCTGGGTAAGAACATATGATAAGAAATTGTGTTTTAGTGTTTCGCTAGAATAATATCTTCATTTTTGCATTGACTGCTTTGAGAATAAATAAAGAATTGAACCTTTTCTAAACTATGTCTCAATATTTGCATACGTGGTGACCCAAATTATACTGATAATATTTAAATAAACTTGAAAAATCAGAATTTTTGAATATAAGTAATATTTGTAATTTCTCCCATTTTAGATCATTGCTGAAGCAATACATAAAACAGTAGGCATCATGATATACAAATGGAAGTAATATAATTTTCAATATTAGAGAAGTAGAGAAAATGTCCTGTAAACATAAAATCATCGCAACTACCTCAGCTGCTATATCTGGAAATTGTCGGCCATCATCTTCAATTATATTTAGGGCAACGTCCAACAACTGGCTGCGTGGTATCAAAAAGCTATCAATAAAAGAGAACTTGGTCGGTAGTATGGTAGCTCAGCGGTTAGAGCACCTGACATGCCATCAGGAGATCGTAGGTTTCTATCTCACTCGGATCAAGTCGATTTTGCGTTCATTCAGAGTTGCGGAGTATTCTCGAACAGGAGAACCAAGTGTTCTAGAATTGGCGGATACATCTACAACTTTGCGTAGATACTGGGGGATAGTACTTTGAAGGATAGTGGGTTTGTTTTAGGTAGGTGCAATGGTTTTGTTCTGCAGATGCATGTCAAAAACTCTTTGAAAGCCCCTCGTAAGTTTACTTTATTCTAAGTTTTATGGTGCATGGTGTTAGGTTTCATTCACGTAGAATATCTGGCAAAAATTGGCTGATTTAAAATCACAAAATTCTTCTAAGATTAATTTGGGATCTAATATCAACTCAATTGTGATACTGATGTGCTTGTAAAATGAGGCAAAATGTTTTCTATTCAAATGGGAATTACATCTGTTAGAAATAGGAGCAATCAAATCAAGATCAAAGTTATGAAACGGAAAATAATAGATTTCGTTTGTTTCATTAATTCTTGTGAATTAAATTATGATAAGGTGACGAAAGATCACCTTAAACGTCATTTTTACTATAAAAGAAAGTAAAAAAATAATTAATTGTGTATTTTCTCTGATACCTCAAATAAAGAAGAGAATAATTTCTTAATTGGTACATTAAAAATAACTAAGATCTTGTGTTTGTTCGAAGAAGCAAATCATGATTCGAAAAGTGTTAAGAATGATATATTTGAATAGTATCTGTTTAAAACAAAGATATTATTTCAAGTATCTATAATGCAAATGCAAAATAGTTATATATGGATCTAAGAATAATATACAGCTTACAAAAAGAGAAAGAATTATGATGAGATAATTTCCTCTTTTCAAATAGAGGTATATTTCAATGCAACTGTTATTAACATTGCGACTTCAATAACTGTTTTAATACGAAGTGAATAGTGTGGGAAAAAAAGGTTTGGCGAAATCAGAGTCTTTTTAGCATATATCTCACGATATTTTTTCATATAATATGCATTTTCAAAGTTAATAAACCCTTTCGTTAACTCAACAGGTAGGAAATGAAGCATTTTTTAAAATAGGTAAATTTATTTCTGTTAAATTATTAATATAGGTCAACTACCCACAAGGAAACATATGATATTCTATTTATTATCTCACTTATAAATATTTTATTTTTATCTCGTACCAATAAGCGATGTTCTCTCACATGTCTTATTAGGGCAGTGTTAAACAAATCTCGAACATTGTTTTTTCTTGCAAAGCATACTATGAGTCCCCCAAAAGTTTTAATTGTGTTGAAAATTTAAGCATTTAAAATATTTTAACTAATATTGCACACGACATATTTTTAAAGAAATTTAAATTTTTGTGGTTAAATGTAAGCGTCATGAGTTTGCACTGCCATCAATGATCAACCCTTTACTCTTGGAGTTTTGGAGGCGAACCTGTTTTTAAGACTTAATACAAATAATTTTTCAAGTTGAAACTGAAATATCGTTATTCACATTTTTCACATCTATATGTAGTTTTAATTTTTCAATTTTCAGATTTAGAGCGCGTTAAATATGGAAATGTTAAACTTTAAAGAATATTCCGAAAGATCTACGTATGCTAGAAATTTGAAATTTCGGTGCTAATATGTCAAAGGGTTTTCACGGACAGCTAGGACTTGGCCCCTTTAATCACAAGGGGGTGACAAAACGCAAATTTTTCATTTTAAGGGATAATTTCTCTTCCCTCTTTTAGGGGGAGGGAAATTTAAAATAAAGATATAAAAAATGTGAAAAAGAGGAGCATGATTTGGGGAAGTCCACGACATTTAAGATACAATCATTGAGATCACTCGCATGTAATATCAATCCCCTTTTTAAGTTGAAGAATGGGGTTGGCTGCATCTCGGGCTACTCCACAAGAGTCCCCATATCATAAGCCTCCATTTCATTCCATAACTCTTAACGTGACCCCTTGCCTTCGGAAGATAAAATGGAAGAATATATTTTTTTTAATTTGGATGTTGGGACTTAACAGCTAGTACCGCTTATTGTCACATGTCCCAATGTGAGAACAAGAATTTTTTGACATGTCGAGAAGTCAGCTCATTTTGTTACTGAGGGGCAAAATCAGATATGAGACAACAAATATGCAACAGATATGAGAGAACAAATGACCATGCCATCCACACTCGGGACTCGAACCTAGACCTCGGCAGTCTTAGTGTCACAGCGAGACAATGCGATGACACTGAACCACCGAGGAGGCATGGAAGAACAATTTTCACATTTCCCTTTTTAGGGGAGAATAAAGCACGGGATGGGATGTTTTATAACCTACGACACTAAACGAGCGGCAAGCTTTCATTTGACACATACCTGGTCGAGATCGGTCAACGGATTGAAAAAATGTGGTAAAGAGACCCCATTGGCCAACCTGTTACGAAAAGAGCTTGGAATTATGTAACGGTTTTTCGGATGGGATGTAACGTAGCAGTAAAATGATATAATTATTTTTGCGATTAGTTTTTCACTCATTTTCTGATGCAAATATCAGCTATTTTTATAATCATCACTTGTTTTTAATTACTGCTATCGCACACATTTATTTGGTATTCCGATTCCCGCAAAAAAGGGAAGGTCCTTGCAAAGAAAACTGTTACTTAAATCATAGGGCGATCCTGCCATGCGTTTCATAAGGAGTGGAGAGTTCGTATACTACATTTAGTTAGTTATGATCTATGCCAGGGGTAGGCAAATAGCGGCCCGCGGGCCACATTCAGCACGCTAAGAGTTTTTTTTTGGCCCGCCACGAGAGTCAAAATAATCCGCCTTGAACAGAGATTTCCTTCCCGTGCGCGACCGAAGATTCGTCTCGTATTTTCCACTACGACGGCCACGTCAATACGCATGCGCAGTGTAGATACGAAAACAATTGCCCACCCCTGATCTAGGTAATTAATATGTTGTATGCCTTTAATGTTAATTTTTAGAGACTCACTTTGCAAGCCGCTGAACTTGGATGTTAAACAATCGGACAATTTTTTACGGATAAAACTAATATAGGGAACTACAGGAAATAATACCATGATTTATAGTGGTAGTTATATTAACTCTTATGTTAACTACCTTTGATACCTAAAAAATAAAGAAATAAAATTTTTGTATCTTTGTCATAATGCACCTAATAAATCTCAATCCTTTAAATCTAAGCTAAAGTTGAAAACTTCTCAACCATGTCATTTAATATAGATTAGAGGTATCCTATATTAAACTTAAATATTCTAGTCAGTTTGTAAGAATTCATAGGTGGATTTAGGTGATATTTAAAATTTTAATATTTCCTATCATTGCCGCAGCAATATTTAAAACCGTAGCTTCCCCTAATAAACTGGTGTCAGAAAGCTATGCATAGTTGACCAATGGGCTATATTGAAAAAACAATCGGCGAAAATAGCAACAAAATGTACGTGCAGATAACGGTAGGCACATGAAAATGTGGGAGTAATGATGCCTAGCATATAGTGTGATCACATATAATTTGCATAAGAGACACAAGAACTGCAAACTTGTAATGGTGACAAATAATGAGATAAATGTGTAAAACCTCAATTCTTGCCGTCAGAGCATTCGTTTTGTGTTCGAAAGAAGTTTTTTGAAAGTTCGAAGAAGTTTTTAGTTGAAACCGACTTGTTGCTTGTAACAATATGTCACACAGGTTGGGTTGGGTTGTTTTACCTCTGAGCGGCACTTTTTTGCACACCATGGGCTAAATGGCCAGTTTACATGGACCCCGAAGGCCCAGAGAAGGTTGGGGGAGGGGACCCACTGGAACAGCTGTTGGGAGACAGATGGTAGCCTCCCGTCAAGGCCATCCAGCGTGTTACTTAACGTTGCATTGTTTTACCTCTGAGCGGCACTTTTTTGCACACCATGGGCTAAATGGCCAGGTCACATGGACCCCGAAGGCTCAGAGAAGGTTAGGGGAGGGGACCCACTGGAACAGCTGTTGGGAGACAGATGGTAGCCTCCCGTCAAGGCCATCCAGCGTGTTCTTTAAAATGCACAGGGTAAGGCTCTCCCGCACACGGGGCCACGGCTTAACGTCCCATCCGACGGACGGCGGCCTTTCCAAGCCCATCGGTGTCCCCTACTGACCTTGGGCAGGGCGGGGAATTTTGCGGAGATAAATCTCAACGCTGACCCAGCTGGGACTCGAACCTGGGAACTACAGATTACGAGCCTGGCGCGCTACCGACTGAGCCACCCCCGCCCCTATATATGTCACACAGACAGCATAAGGATGTCATTATGCATGGTCGGGCTATCGGGATGTTGGAATCAGGCCGAACATAGAATGATGTTGCCAAAGCAATAAGTGTGCACCAATCCATAATCTGAAAGCTGTGGAGAATGTACAAGAGACAGGAGACGTTAGCTGTCCACGTGTGGGGGGTTAACACCACTTCCAACGGTTAAAGTTGATCGCTATGTGACACTAACAGCGAGACGTAACAGACACATGTCAGCGAGAGAGCTGTCTGTGGCTCGTGGACGAATAGTTTTGTGGCAAATCATGTAGAGTGGAACATTATATTACAACTGGTAACCTATAACGACTCTGTAAAGCTGAGATGAACAGTTGTTTGCATAATATATTATTTGAATATATGAAAAAAAATCGTAACAGTCTAAACTTCAAACTTGAATTTTTGAGGCCCCACATAATTATGAAGTCCTAAGCTGTAGCTCAGCTTATGCGTAAGTCCGGCCCTGAACTCAACACATTTCTTTAAATTTATTACATACAGCACAAACGAATCAAATTCATTCTCTTTTGCAATGTCTTTCTTCTTCACAAGACAAAGCAAATGTTCAATCTTGTAACATGCATATCTTGATGTATACAAATCACATTTCCACCTCAAGTTCGCTAAAATAGAATTGCAGTTCCTATTTTAAAAATCGCAATTGTCAATCAGTTAGCATGCTTAACTCTGAGAGGTACTTTTTTGCACACAATAGGATAAATGGCCAGGTCACAAGAACCCCCAGGTTCAGAGAAGGTTTGGGGGAGAGGATCCACTGGACAATTGTTGGGAGACAGAGGATAGCATCCCGTGAAGGCCATCCAGAGTGTTCTTTAATTTGCACAGGGTATGACTATCCCACACACAAAGCCGAGGCTTCACGTGTCATCTGAGGGACGGCGGCCTTTCCAAGCCCATCGGTGTCGCCCTTCTAATAAAGGGCAGGAAGCGGAGATTTGCGAATATATATCGCAACGCTGACCCAGGTGAGACTCGAACCTGGGAACTGTAGACTACGAACCAGGCACGCTACTGACTGAGCCATCCCACGCCCCAACTAAGAAATAAAATGAGTTTTGTTTTGAGTTCCAGATAATATTTCTCTGAGTACAAACCGGATAATAGTTGGTTTAATAACCTCAAGTTTTCTACCGATAACTCCAGGAGGGAGTTAATCCAATGAAGGGTAAATAAGGGATTGTTTTATTCACAGGATATGAAATTGAAATAAATCGATATTTTTGCTTTGATTCCAGTTTTTTTTTTTTTATCAAATTAGCATTTTATATTTTTTTAAACCAAATAATGTATTACATTGTAATAACCACATCATTTCATAAAATATTTATCAAAAAATTTGTTTTGAGTGATTTGATTGAAGAGCACGGGTCTATTGTTGGACTGCAAACCTAGAAAATATGAGATTATTCACGAACTGAATGCTTATATAAGCTCGGTTTTTGTCTTTTCTAATCGAATAATATAGAGCAATGAATTTAGATGAAACTGTTTGTATAGTAGTAATTCATAGTAGGAAAAATTGTTTGGAGGTTGATATTTTCGGATTTAGACAATGCTGATGGGTTGGGTTGGGTTGTTTTACCTCTGAGCGGCACTTTTTTGCACACCATGGGCTAAATGGCCAGGTCACATGGACCCCGAAGGCTCAGAGAAGGTTGGGGGAGGGGACCCACTGGAACAGCTGTTGGGAGACAGATGGTAGCCTCCCGTCAAGGCCATCCAGCGTGTTCTTTAACGTGCACAGGGTATGGTTCTCCCGCACACGGGGCCACGGCTTAACGTCCCATCCGACGGACGGCGGCCTTTCCAAGCCCATCGGTGTCCCCTACTGACCGTGGGCAGGGCGGGGGAAATTTTGCGGAGATAAATCTCAACGTTGACCCAGCCGGGACTCGAACCTGGGAACTACAGATTACGAGACTGGCGCGCTACCGACTGAGCCACCCCCGACCCACAATGCTGATGATTTAGCCCTTTTGGGAAATGATGTTGATGAGATGAACTCTTTCATTCGAGCTGTTGATGAGACTGGTACTAGAGTAGGTTTCGTGATAAACAGAGAGAAAACTAAAGTGATGAAAATTGGTCAGCTACATGGTGCTTCAGTTTCTTTGAATGGATGCACTCTTGAGCTGGTGACTCGGTTTAATTATCTTGGGAGCTATGTAATAGATACTGATATGCGGCATGAGAGTAACAGACGAATAGGGATTGCTGCCGGGAATTTTAAGAATATATGTAGATTGTGGAGAAATAGGCGTATACATATAAAGACTAAAATTAGACTGTATAATAGTTTGGTTCTTTCAAGGGTTAGTTATGGTAGTTAAACTTGGACGCTTTGTAAACAAAATGGCAAAAACACTTGATGCTTTTGATTCTTGATACTTGCGCAGTATCTTGGGCATTAGGTGGTTGAATTTGGTAAGGAATAATTAGGTTAGGCAAAGGAGTCGGCAACCTCCTTTATGCAGCATTATCGTGCAGAGAGAGACTCCGTTGGTTTGGCCGTGTTACTCGTATGGGTAATTATAGATTAGCGAATAGGGTTATGAACAGTGTTTCTAAAGTCCTCAGAAGGAAGGGGAAACCTAGGAAGCGGGGTGGGCACACAATGTCGGACAGTACCCTGTTAATTTGTGTGCAGTGGACAGATTCAGCAGATGTAGCTCAGGACTGAAATGCATTGAAAACTAAATTACACGGTCTAGTTGGACCTTCATAGCCCATGGCGGGTTGATTATGATGGTGAGTTCTATATCTGAGTTACTATTGACATAACATGGCCTAACATACTTAATGAAATGGCCTTTAGTTTTTTCATGAACGAGTTCCTAAAGAGTGCATGTATTATTTAGTGTACATGCGCTCTTTAGGGACTCGTCTGCAAATTTCGTAACGATTTTAGGA
This sequence comes from Ryuthela nishihirai, assembly GCA_038380435.1. Classification (NCBI taxonomy): domain Eukaryota; kingdom Metazoa; phylum Arthropoda; class Arachnida; order Araneae; family Heptathelidae; genus Ryuthela; species Ryuthela nishihirai. Next base: position 5,625,195 of record JAWZYU010000038.1, read on the forward strand.
GAGAGGAAATGTTCCAATGTGGAACTCCTTACCTTTTAATATAAATATATTATTGTTTTTAATGTTATAGACATTAATGTCTATAACATAATAATAAAAATTTAAATGCTATATTTATAAAAAATAATTTTAATTAAAATAATTTTAAATTGCTAATTACAAAAATAAAATATTTCTAAAATGCTATATTTATTTTGCGATTAGTATTTTTTTTGCATTCTCCGATTGCAAAAATTAGTTTTTTTTTTCATATATTATCCCTTGTAATTAACTGTTACTACCTTAACAATGATTTGATATGCTTACATCAGTACAAAAGGTTTCTTACACTAAATACATATGTTACATAAATGAAAGTGACGATCCGGTTTTGATTGGGATGCTAAATTAGTCTGATGCGACATTATGTAAGTTACGGAAGGCTTGCTATGAAAATTATTAGTGATATATTTCTTGTTAATTTGTAGCGACTTACACTGAAAGTCACTGAACTAGAATCACGTTTAAAAGCAATTGAGCCCCAGTGATTAAACGGAGATATAATACTACACTAAAAAATGTTATGATTTGTACTGGTAGCCAATTTTACTCCTCTTTTAATAATCTTTCTTTAACTGAAAGCATAAGATAAAATGAAGTTTTATCGATTCGTCTAATGATATACTGAAATATCTGAAATTTTTATGGTAAATTAAAAGTTATGAAATTGTCTTTATAATTACACTGATCACCTCAGAATAAAATAAAAAATATTATCTTTTCTAAACTATGTCCCTTTATCTTTATATATGAAGTGACCCAAAAAAACTTATATCCACTAAGTAATGACTTAGTGGATATAAGAAATGTATGAAATTTATACATTCTAAATCACTGTTGAAGCAATACATAAAACCTAAGGTTTCATGTTTTACAAATGGAGGGAATGTAATTTTCAATATTAGAAGAAGCACAGAAAATGATCTGTAAACATGAGACTCATCGCAACTACCTCAGTGTTTTATCTGGAAGTTGTTTTGTCGACCAGTATCTTCAATTGTAGTTAAGGCAACTTGCAATGACTGACTCCGTGGTATGAAGCAATCAATAGAAGATATCTCGGTCGACAAGCTGGTGGCTGAGGAATCAGAGTACTTGGCATGCCATCAAATGGTCGAAGGTTCGTACTCCACCCGGATCAAGTTAATATTTCCTCTATGCTTAGAATTGTTCATCCTGCTTATTATTTACGATTTTGTTTCATTCAGGTAAATAATAATATACGTTAATGCACTATTTATCGGATTTTTTAAAATACTTCTCCAAAATGTACATCTTTTAAATCTATTTTGCGTATTTTAAATAAAAAGAACCGCATAGGAAGCCTTCTACGTTTGGAGTTTGAGGTGGTTTCCTCATTAGCCTATTCCTAAGTAGATCATATCTGATCACTCATTCACGCCATGCAATTAATCGAGTCCTTTGGCATCAAATTGAAACTTAAACATGACCTCTAATTTGGCATTGAAGGAATTCCCATATCTTTCCCTTTTTGCACTTTTCTCAAATTCCAGCATGTAGCATAATTATGATTTTTCGAAGTAACAGGATAAAAGATCCCATAACCTTCTCCATCTGTGGGTGCCCAATAAGTGGCATGAGTAGCAAAGGACAAGACAAAAATCACCAAATGCTGTGCTCCAATGGGCGGAATTTCACATTCTTTGACATTAATTCTCTTTAAACACTGTGGGGTAGGAATTCTCGGACATATGGCCCATGAAGTCATTTTTGTAGTTCACAAGCAATACGTTTCATCATAATCAAGGTAGCGATTTCAATGATATCACGCGAAAATAATCGCGTTCAGCCGAAAATGAAACCACTCTCAACGAAATCGGGTCTTTTTAATTTTATGGTTTTGAGATTAGAAAGGCATTTTAAACTTTTTTATCAGTATGCAACTTGTTGCATTACCAAAACAGTTCTCCTGACCCATAGCTCTGGCATCTGAAAGTTTAAGTGTTTCAATTGATATATACTGCCTAGATAACAAAGTACCGAATTTTTGTCATATCAAAAGAAAGCCAAATTCGATGCTCCGCAGCTTCTAAAATATGCTTTTTATGGTAAATTTTGAAGAAATATAAAATTACCTATCTAATATATTTAGAGCTAAGAGCCAAAACATTATGACGATCTTTCCTAATATGATGTTGGTCCTCCACGTGTCGCCAAAACAGCTGTTACCCGACGAGGCATGGTCACTACAAGATTTCTAAAGATGTCTTCTGGTATCTGGTACCAACACGTTACAAGCAGAGCCTTTAACTCCTGCAAGTTACGTGGCTTTGCTGCCGCAGATCGAATATGCTGTTCCAACTCAAATCAAATATGTTCTATTGGATTGCTGTCTGGGGAATTTAGAGGTCAGGGCAATACCTGACAGTCTTCTTCATGTTCCGCAAACCGTTCTTTAACAATCCGGCCAGTGCGGCATGGTGCATTACCCTGCTGAAAGAAAGCACTTCCAGACGGCTATACTGTTGTTACGAAAGCATGTACCTGCTCTGCAATGATGTTTAGGTAGGTGGTAGACGTCATAGTTTCCTGCACATGAATGACCGGATCCAGGATTTCCCAGCAGAACATTGCCCAAAGCATTACACTTCCTCCACCGGCTTGTTTTCTTCCCAAAGTGCATCATGATGCCAACACTTCCCCAGGTAAACGATGTACACGTCCACGGCCGTCCACATGGTGCAACAGGAAACGAGATTCATCTGACCATTCTTCCAATCATTCAGGGTCCAGTTTTGATGAGCACGTACCCATTGTAGGCGCTTTCGATGGTGAACTGAAGTTAGCATTGTCAATCGGAGCTGCCAGCGGCTACGCAACCTCATTTTCAGCAGGCTTGGATGTACTGTGTGTTGTGACATATTACTCCGGCAGCATTATTAGAATTAGGGGCAAGTATCTCTTCTGCGAGTAGCAGTATTAGAATATGGCTACAGTGTCTCTTCTGTTGGATCGTACCATATGGGATTGCCTTTGCTGAGCTCTAGCATCGATGAGCTGTGGTCGACCCACATCTTGCTGACGGTTCGTGGTTTTTCCCTCCTCGTATAAATTTTTAAGGTACTAACCACAGCTGACCAGCTGACCATGAACACCCAACAAGCCTTGCCGTCTGATAAATGCTCTGACCCAGTCGTCTATCGATTATAATTTGGCCTTTGTCAAAATCACTTACGTCCGCTGTTTTTCCCATCGGAAGAACAAGAATAACACTGATTAACAGAGCTCAGTACTAGGTGTTATTTATACAGCGCAGTCGTTTCACACGCGCCGTCGCTTACCTGCAGTTGCTTCGATTTGCATAAAGAGGCGGTGGTCATAATGTTTTGGCTCTTTGGTGTATATTTTAATTTTCAACAACATTATTTTAATATTTGAAGAATTATTGAAATTGGAAATTTGAACAGCAGCATCAGTAGCAGACATAAAAAACTGCTCAAAGGTTATTAAAATTTAATAAATAGCGCACTTGGAGACTGATAAAAGAAAGATGTGGTTTCGAGTCCCAGGTAACGAATGGATGTTTCGTGCGCTGAAAGCACGTACCGATGGGTTTGGGAAGGTCGTCATCCATCTGTTGGAGCATTAAATCTTGGTTCCGTTTGCAGGAGAGAACCATACACTTTACACATTAAAGGATACTCTGAATGGCCTTGACAGGAGTTTCCATCTGCCTCCTAGCAGCTGTCTGATGGATCTCCTCCGCCCAACCTTCTCTGAGCCCTCGGGTTATTTGTAAACTCTCCATTCAGCCCATTGTGGACAAAACCGTGATGTTCGGAGATAAACCAATCCAACCCTAAAGACGCTAACTAAGGTTTCAAACGGAAGTAGTCTCCTTCTGATTGGCATCCCGGTCATTTCACTGTAACGTGAATGGAGTTTTTCGAAATTAATGCTTAAAACAATTCTGAAACGTAATGCAGATGAAAATACTGAAACGTAATGCTTTTATTAAAACTGAAAAGTAATGCACATGACAATACTGGAACATAGTATTTATAACAATATCTAATATCAATTGCATCTTATACCGTCTTTATGCACACAGTCGCCTAAATCGCCTGGTCACAAAACCTCGAAGGCTCAGAAAAGGTTAAGGGAGGGGACCCACTAGAATTGCTGTTGGAAGACAGATGTAAGGTCTCATCTAATGATCGTAGCCTCCCGTCAAGGCTATCCATCGTGTTCTTTACCGTGTACAGAATACGGCTGACCCACAAAAGGAACCACGGTGTAACGTCCAATCCGACGGACTGTGGTCTTTCCAATTCCATTGGTGTGCTTTACTTACCCTGGGCCAGGCGGGGAGTTTTTCGGAGATACATATCAACGCTGACCCAGCTGGGACTCGAACCTGGTGGATGTGCACATTCCAAGCCCAACAGAAGGAGATTCTTTAAGGTGCACAGAGTATGGGTTTTCTACACACAATGTACCACGGCTTAAGTTGTAGATAAGCTGCTAACACCTGATAAAAATTAAACGATGCAACCTCAACTTTAATTAGTAATTTGACATAAAGAGAACAATGTTTACGATAGAATTAGTGAGGATGCCAAAAGTGAATTATAATTAAAATCAGAATATTCCTGTGATGTTGCTTCTTCGTTTGTCGGTCTATTGGGACCACTTAGGAACGTCCCCTCGGTTCGATCGCAATACGCGACGGGTGAAAGAGTCTTTCAGAACAAAAATCAAAGATTTTATCACAATTGCAGGGACCCAATACTGAGGCTCCTCCCCAATAAATTGGTTCAACTTCAGCTTTTACTTTAAAATAACAAATATTTATTGAACCTTCTAAACATGCTTGATGGACAAGGACATATGCTCAATTACATAGATACAACAACAGCTTACTATGCCTGTTCAGCTGCATTCACAGAGCCCAATGCCGTTATTACCAGTCGGCATTTACCAGCTTTACAATTTTTTGTCTGCACGCGGTCGTTCCTCGACTGGCTCTCTCTTCCTCGTTGCCAAACCCTTTCTTCCTTTCTCTCTCCACTCCGGACCATCTGGGAAGGCCGCCAGCAGTGGGGTGACCTCCGTCCCCTCCGGGCACTGCTACTTCAATTAACTCTCCAGATGCTGGGACAGAGGGCCTCCCACGTAGCATATGCCCATTTTGGTGAAATCCAAAATAATATAAAAACCCGAACAAAAAAAAATATTTACAAAGGCCTCTAGCCTGACAATTCCTTTTCGAAGAAATGTGGCTTTTTTTTGCCTCAAATGAAAGAGCAAGAACAAGAATAATGCATTTTCCCTTGGCTACCAATCAAAGGGACCTGGGGTCCATCCCCGGGTTAAGGCATGGATATTTGTGTTATCTTTCCGCTGAGATCTCGCCTTTTTCACAAATCTTCTTTTTGGCATATTCAATAATAGGCTCCTCTCAGACCTCTGTGGCAATCAGCTACTTGAACGGGTATTTACTCATATTTTTTCTATATTCCCATTTGATGCGTAAACAAATAAGCTTACAAAACATCCATGTTCGAAAAGCAAAAGGAAAAAAAAACACAATCTGGGTTCTAAGAACAGCTCTGTCAGAAGTGATTAAGATGTTCTTAGAAAAATTGACTCATATTCGGAGAGTTGACTCCTATCCTAATTCTCATGATTTAGGCTACTCGCAGAGTTAATAATTTGGAGGAATCAGCTGCAGTATAGCAATGTAGAGGAATCAGTTCCACTGTAATAATGTGAAAAAATCATCTCCAGTTTAATAATCTGAAGGAATAGGCTGCAGTGTAGCAATGTATTGGAATCGGTTGCAGTATAATAATTGGAGCAATCAGCTCTAATATAATAACATGAAGGAATCGGATCCAGAGAAATAAGCGGAGGGACCGATTTCAGTGAAACACCGTGCAGGAATCAGCTCCAGTATAATAACGTGGAGGAATCGACTCCATTTAATAATGTGCAGTAATCGGCTGGAGTGTAGCATTGTGTAGGAATAGGCTCCAGTGTATTAATGTGGAGAAATCGATTCCACTGCAGCAATATGGAGAAATCGGCTCCAACTTAACGATGTGAAGGAATCAGCTGCAGTGTAGCAATGTGGTGGATCTGTTGCAGTGTAATAATTGGAGCAATTGCCTCAAATGTAATAATATGCAGGAATCGGATCCAGAGCAATAAGAAGAGTAACCAGCTCCAATGAAACAATGCGGAGGAATCAGTTTCAGTGTAATATTGCTATGTCGCCTGCTAAACATGGATAAATATTTTACATTTTCACATGGATGCAGCTTGGGGACGACGCGAAAACGATTCATGCAGATTTATTACAAATATATGGACGGATACGCAAAGTCAGAGCATGACGACACAGGTTCAAAACCTACTTCGTTCAGAAAGACCGAAGGAGATCGTGAAGGAAAGAACGTTCGTGAACTCATTAAGAAAATCCCCACATGACTGTTCATTGATAAATTTAGATGTCAGTGTATCGATTGTCAGTGTTCAAAGAATTATTCATCATCACTCAAAGTTACGAAAGATCTGTTAAAATTGGGTACCACACAAACTGACAGAACATCAGAACAGGGCGAGAGTCAACTCGTGCAAGGAGATATAATAATAATAATTTGTTTCATGCAGGGGGTTACAGTAAAGCCAAGGTACAGGTAATTTTGGATATTAATTTAAACCTAGTGACTCCAAACAGTTAACAGACATTCTCACATGTGAAAAAAGAGTTGTTTTTACTAGACAACTCCCAGAAAGATAGACAACTATGTTTGGGTTTACAAAGGATGAATCGACTCCCCAAATCCTCTAAACAAGACTTTCGTTCAAGAAAGAGGATGTTCACAATTTTAGCTAGAAAACAACTGACTATCAATAGACAATACTATACCGATATTGTCTCCCCCATCCTGCATATTCACCAGATCTTGCACCATGTGATTTTTGGTTGTTTCCAAATATTTAAAAAGTATTTGCTTGAAAGCCTTTTTCAAGAGTTGAAGAAGAACCTTCCAAAATATTTTGTAACGGCTAGATGACCGTTACCTCCTCGAAGCACCAGGAAAAACCAAAGTGTCTTGCTGCCGGATGTTTTAGTCAACAGAGGTCATTAATCTGCTCCCTTGCCAGGTACGTTGACTACCACTTTTGGTCCCTGTGTGGACAAAGGACCCCAGGTGACTGCGTGCTGGAGAGAAGGGGCGAGACTTCGGCTCCTTGACTTTCGTCGTCAAGGGCGAACAGCGAAGGAAGAGAAGCAGGCTCTGTCGCGGTATAGTCAGCGGATGAAAAATATCCAGCCAGGGCCATTGTTTGGCCACATTTGTGTGGCCGAACAGACATGGAGGCAGTTCAATGCCCTAGTGTAGGGTTGGTGCAAATAGTTTTATTAATATAATTATATTGTGAACAATAAATTTGTTGTACATATTGGTACGTTGTCTGTCGATCCATGCGACTACTTAGCTCGCCATATTCCTGATGTATACGCTGCATTAGGTAGCTTTTAAAATAATGCTGGGAACCCACACGCCGGTTCAACTAATTTAGATCTCCACGTAAACATCTTGTGACTGATTGGTGTCAGCAGAGAGGGTTCTTGAGCGAGGTACATGAAGGGTGGTGTGATTTATTTTTTGCGTGTGTCGTCGTTTGAAAAGGCTCTACGAGAACATTGGTTTGGTGAGTTCCAATTGCTGTGAATTTGTTCTTGTGTGCTACTGTGTTAGTGCATCATGTTCCACTACAATACACGACTAAGTGCGAAAAACGGTAGTCCGTCGGATCATAGTGCAGACAGTTCATTACAAACGCTCCACGCACGAGACACGGAGGTAGTTTCTGGAGTAGAGAGAGTAGGGGAAGCCGAAGATAGGCATCGGCCAAGAGTGGAACGGCCGGATGCTCTGAAAGAGCAGCGCGATTCGAACTCATCGATAATTTGGAGATAATGTGCATGAAAGTGCGGCTGCGCGAAATTGAGGCGGAGTCAAAAAGACATTTGCGCGAAATTGAAGCTGATTAACAGCGTGAAATTCGTGAAGCTGAGGAGAGGAGTGAAATACGAGAATTCGAATTTCGAAAAATGCGGATGCAGCAGAGGCAGGACTATCGCATGGTGTGCTGTACGATAGAAACTGCCCTCCGGGTCCATTCTGAAGGGATCTGATACCGTTTGGAAGCTCGGAAAAGAGTTGTCTAGGTGGTCGTCGTTTCTCTGGCCGGTTATTGGCAATCCGCCTGAGAGCTTCTACGAAATGCCACTTTTTAAAACTATTCAGGCAGCATTTAGAGCACAGTGGGTACCACGTGATCTTCATGGTGCAGTATTCTGCCTATGTCCCGGGAAATATTTGGCAGATTTCTGGTTAGCTTACCCTTAGATGATGCTGAGCATTATGATCGGCTCAACACCTTTGTACTGGACAGATGCAAGGTGTCGGCTATTGAGCATAAGCAAAGGTTTGATAGGGCCAGAAAATTGCAGTCTGATACCTGGGGTCAGTTTGGGGAACATATCCGTGATTTGTGGAATCGTTATATAGATAGCCGCAAAGTGACAGACTTGGAAGGATTAAAAGACCTTATGATATCGGATAGACTTAAATCCGAGGCGCCCCTGACAAAGCAAGAATATATTGCTTTCCAGGAGAGGCCCGATTGGCTGAGGCCCAGAGAATTGGTAGAGTCATAGACCATCATTTGGCTAGCACACGGCCAGGTGGCAGAAGGTGTGAATCGGATCACAAGGCGATACGTTCCACCACCCAAAAGTGATCTCAGACAGGTGCTCTTTTGAGCCCGGCAAAGCCAATCCGGAACTCTTCTCTATTAGGAAGGAAGATTCGAAAGGCACTTCCCATGATGTGGCAATCGTTATTCTCGTCCCTCGCGTTTCTAAAATATTGTGACAAAACGATATTCACACTTCTTTCCTTCTTTTCCAGGAGCCCATCTCGTTGCCGAGTGGTTAACGCACTTTGCTACTGATCTGAGGTATCTGGGTTCGAGATCTGAGTAAGGTGTGGTTGTTCGTGTTTTCTTTCTGCTGAGAACCCACCATCCTCACAGACCTTCTACTATGTGGTTTAACCTGATATAACTCTATGACAAGCAGCTGCTTAAGGGGATATTTGTTTATTATTTAAATGGGTAATTTAAATTAGACAATTTTTCAAAATGCATGATCCTCCGGCGTAACAGGCCTTTATTTGGTACGTAGCTTGTTGCTAGTGGTCAACACCTTAGAAGAACCGTTTTGAAACACATATAGGTAAACTCAAAAATCAACCAATGGTGATAGAAGTAACTTTTAACTTTTTAACTTTTAGGGTAAAAGAAAATTTAAATATCAAATTTATTATCCTGAACTACCACAAAATTTATAAATTAATTTAATATAAGAAAATGCCTTTCGTTCAATCAGTAACTTTAAACTTTAAGATTTGCAAATGGTACATTACAGATATATCGTTACAGATATATCTTAACGATATATCTAAGGTGATATTTCAAAATGCATGAATGATACTTTCCTACATTCCCTACTGAATGTACGATTATATCATCACTGTGACTTCATGTAATAGCTTTCATTTCTTCATTCAAGTTTCACTAATTTATCCTTGAAAGTTTCATTTTATGTGGTAGTGCATCGAAAGCACATGTTTTTATCCATTAATTAACACTTTTCATAAAATAGTAATTGTTCTATTTAAATTCTGTAGCAAAGCAAATAAATAACACTATATCCAAAATAGGTTACAAATATTTCGGAACATTGCAACACAAAGAATATATTTGAGTGTTATAATTTCAACCAAATCCAGTCGTTTAAATAGAGGTATTCGACATTTTCTGTTGCTAAATAGGGTGAAATATCGATCAATAAGTCTAAAATTACAAATACAAATTTAATTAAAAGAAGAGAATCTGGTAACAACAAATAGGGGTAAAATACAGCTATAAACATACCCCGTTTACCAAAGGCCACATGCAGAGTTCATTAGCTCTCTCATTGGCGAGGAAGGAAATATGTATAAAAATAAGCAATTGAATTTGGGTAATATATCATTGAATTCCATTTATTTTTAAGCCTACATAATAATGAATGAATTGTATTTAAAATTTTAAGAATATTTTAAAATTGTTTAAAACATTTACAAAACTTAGCAGCCACCAGTCGAATTATAAGAATTGAAATTTGTTATAAAAATCAATCGTTCTGTTATTGTACTGACCATGTCTAGTATGACATAAGAAGTGTGGTTAGAGTATAAATCAGAGCGGTAACTGAATCAGTGCCATATTCAAGATCGCTATAGCATATTCTCTAAGGAGATGCTTTCCCAAAGTCGAAATTTATTACCTACGATTAACATATTTTTAGAATCTGTAGCGAAGTAAATACGATTACATCCGAAATAATGCTGCTGAAAATGCAAACTCAGGTACATTTGATTGAGATCTTTCATTTATATTGACTAACATTTTGTCATGCGTCGTTCGATAATTCCATTCAGAAGGCAGGCGACGAAGGCGCCCCACAAATATCGGATGCGTTTAGAAAAATCACTCCCGACCCACGGAAGATGGGAATCCTCATCTGTCACACCAAGAGGGTGAGAACTAAGCGGGACCATCCCACGAAATTCAGGACGAATCGCTCAAGTAGCCGCAGAACCACGAGGAAACTGCCAATTTCTGTCACCGATGACGTCTAATTCATAATAATATGAAGAAAAAGATATGCGATATTTTTTACATCTTAACTGAAAATAGTGAATGAAGAAGGGTTTTCAGGAAGAGATATTGTATGAATGCTTATGTGAGATCGCATTAACGCAGAATTCAGGTAAATTGGAAGATAAGTGCATTTTTTTACTTGAATATACAGTATAAAATCCTCATTCTTGAGGCTGGTAGATTTCTTACATAACGATTAGCCATATACAAATTGTACCCTAAACATATATCATTTTATTAAATAGCGTTCTAACAACTAAAAAAAAAACTGTCTAATTCGTTTTCAAAAAATTTTTTTCGAGTTTTATAGGGCCTGAGAGAATATTACAATTTGCCTTTTACCCATCAAACATTAGCTCATATTTCCATGGTTAGAGGAAGATACAGGAAAAAATACACTATCTTCAAAATCTTGCCAAACCTCCCTATTCGTTAGAGGCGATATATTTTTCTTCTAGTTAAATATATAATAAATATATAGGGTTGGGTTGTTAACCTCTGAGTGGCACTTTTTTGCACACCATGGGCGAAATGGCCAGGTCACAAGGACCCCGAAGGCTCAGAGAAGGTTGGGGGAGGGGACCCACTGGAACAGCTGTTGGGAGACAGATGGTAGCCTCCCGTCAAGGCCATCCAGCGTGTTCTTTAACGTTGGGTTGTTTTACCTCTGAAGGGCATTTCTTTGCACACAATGGGCTAAATGGCTAGGTCACATGGACCCCGAAGGCTCAGAGAAGGTTGGGGGAGGGGACCCACTGGAACAGCTGTTGGGAGACAGATGGTAGTCTCCCGTCAAGGCCATCCAGCGTGTTCTTTAACGTGCACAGAGTATGACTCTCCCGCACACTGGGCCACGGCTTAACGTCGCATCCGACGGACGGCGGCCTTTCGAAGCCCATCGGTGTCCCGTACTGACCGTGGGCAGGGCGGGGAATTTTGCGGAGATAAATCTCAACGCTGACCCAGCTGGGATTCGAACCTGGAAACTACAGCGATTTGAGGCTGGATGGGGTGTTATAATGTGGCATTACATAACACACTATTAACTTTCTCATTAAACAAACAACTAACCTACTACACTACGATATTAAAATCCAATATCTGATTTTGCATTTAGTACTTTTTTGCGTTTTTCGATCACAATAATCACATTTTTTATGCATGATCCCTTGTAATTAACTACTACTACATTTAACACTCACTTGATATGTTGACACTCCTACAAAAGTAAATATTCCTACAAAAACAACATTACGTAAAATGAAGTGGCGGTCCCTCTATGCACTGCCTCTGGGGTGAAATGTTAAATCCTTCTAATACGTTTTATAAATTATAGATGGCATGTTGTAAAACTTAACTTAACTTAAGAAACTCTCCAAATGAATCTTCTTGCTACCAGACAATCATTTGGCAGCAAACTCATTCATAATCATTTTTTTTTTATAACAATATTTTTATATATATATATATATTATTTTTTTTTTTTTTTTTTTTTTCCTTTTTATATTTTTTTTTTCTTTTTACATTTTTTTTTTCTATATATTTTTTTTTATATATATATTTTTTTTTTTTTTTTTTTTTTTTTTTTTTATAAAAGACTATATAGTTTGGCTTGTTTAAGGAAAGCCAAGAGAAGTTTGTAACATCTTGTTTTCATTTTTTTATTTTCTGGTTCAAGGATTGTTTTGAAGTTGAAGATGGTAATTTTAAGTTTCTTTAATTCGTTGTAATATGCCCTTCTTTCATGTTCATATTTCTTACATTTGAAAATTAGATGTTCTAAATTTTCGTATTCTTGGCATATATCACATGCCGGGGAGTCATTTTTCTTTAATCTATATAATTTTGCTTTGGTAATAGTTGAATTTGTTTTAATTTTTAGAATGATGTTAAATTCTTCTTTGGTAAGACCATGCTTATTGAATTTATTAATCTTAGGTGAGATAAAATATCTGAATGTATTACTTGCATTTATTTCATACCAATTTTGAGTATCTTTTAATATGTTTAATTTATTATTTTTTTTAAATAGGTAATTGAAAAAAGGTGTATCCAAGTTTGGGTTTATTTTTATTGCTTCTTTTGCTTTATTGTCTACAACTTCATTGAATTTAATACCAACATGGCTAGGGATCCATTGAATGTATAATGTATTACTATTCATTAGATGATTTTTGGTTAATATTAGAATATCATTGATAAAAATTTTGAAGTTACTTTTTGTGGTGTCATTGTATATAGTTTCAATAGCAGCTTTGCTGTCAGAGAAAATAACAATGTTTTTGTTGTGAAATTTTAAAGCCCAATTAATGGCCAAGATTATTGCTGTTATTTCAGCAGTAATGATAGGATTAGGTTTGTTAAATTTAAATAAGTATTCATATTTTTCTTCGGGGCAAATAAATGCTCCTGCCAGTTCATTTCTATTAGTGCTTAATGAGCCATCTGTATAGAGATGAATAAAATTTTTGTAATTATTCTCAATGTATATATTCAGAAAATCAATGTATATATTCAGACAATTGCAATATTCAGAAAGTAGTTTAAGTGTAGAAATGTCATGGGAATTTTTTGAAATTAAATTATTTATATTTATGTTTAAGATTGGGAATGTAGTTGTCCAATATGGTATTTTTATGTTATAATCTCCACTGTTTCTTTTAGTTATTAATTCTTTTAAATTATCATTTCCTACTAAGTTTTGAATAGAAATATCATTATAATTATTAATTAATTTATCTATAATTGGGTGCATTTGATTTTTTGAAACAATTCTGAATGTTAAATTCTGTAATAGATATTTTTTCTTAATAATTATAGGTGGGTAAGCTGTCTCTGCATAAATGTTCAGACCGTTAGAATTTTGGGGAAGTCCTATACAAAATTTTAAAATTTTTAATTGTAAGTTTTCTAATATTTTTAATTTTGTTTTTGATATATTATTTATTAACTCTATTCCATATGTGAATTTTGGGAGAATGATTGAATTGTATAATAATAATAAGTATTTGTTATCACAGCCCCATTTTGAACTACCTAAATATCTAAGGAAATTAAAAAGTTTGTTGGCTTTATTTTTTGCTGATTCAAGATAGTTGGACCAAATTAGTTTGGAATCAAATTGAATGCCCAAAAAAGTAAAATTATCTTTAATTTTAATAGCCTCCTTGTTAATTTTTATTTCAAAATCATTTGTAAGTTTTCTGTTTTTGTGAAAGTAAGATAATGTAGTTTTTTCTATTGATATTGTTAGGTTCCATGTATTGCAATATTTTATTATGTTATTAGTTAGTTTTTGAAATCTATTTTGCATGTATTCAGGTTTTTTATCCAATGACCAGAAGATTAGGTCATCAGCAAAGGTACCATAGTTTATATACTCTGGAATGCAAGTTATTAAGTCATTTAAGTATAGGTTGAATAATGTAGGAGAAAGAATGTCTCCTTGAATAAGACCATTTCCAAAATTATATTCAGCTGAAAAGCATTTGCCAATTTTGACTCTAAATTTTTTCTTTTTTAAAATATTAAAAAGAAAACAATACATATTATCACATATTTTTAGTTGTTTAATTTTATGTAAAATACCATTGTATGGGACTGAGTCAAATGCTTTTTCAATGTCAAAAATGAGCACAATCATGTATAATTTATTTTTAATAGCAAATTCAGCATCAGATATGAGGTTAAATAGTAGATCTTTTGAAGATCTGCCTTGTTTAAAGCCAAAAGTGTGATTGTTTATTATATTGTTGTGTTCTAGGTGCCAATTTAATCTATTTAAAACCATTCTTTCAAATAACTTCAAGACATTTGAACTTAAACAAATAGGTCTGAAGGAGTTTAGATTGTATGGGTCCTTTTTGGGTTTTTTAATGAATATCATAGAATTTTCATACCATTGTTTTGGGTAGTTTTTTGTGTTCCAAATGTTGTTGAATTTGTTTAATAATAATTTTTTCCAGGTGTTGGGTAAGTTTTTTAATTCCTTGTTTGTGATTCCATCTGGTCCTGGAGTAGTTTTTGGTTTTAGAGCTTTTATTGCAAAATTTAGTTCAAACCATGTGAAAGGTTTATTTAAATATTCTGTGGATTTACATTTATAAAATTGATGTATAATGTTTGAGTTATTAAATTGTTTATCTAGTTTATTATTTGGTTTATAATGGAGATTTATAAAATGTTTTGCTACAGTTTCAGTTAATTCATTTATACTTTCTTTATTTTTAAGGGCAATAGAATGAAGTGGGTAGTCACTGAACTAGAATTCGCTGCAAGATCTGATGATATTGGTATGATTAAACGAATAAATAATACTACACTAAAAGATACTAAAATTTATAGTGGTAGCTGTTTTCAATCTTTCTTTAATTACTTTTAAGTAGCTAAAACATATGATAAAAAGTGAGCATTTAGTGTTCCGTTTAAATCATATCTTCATTATAACAGTGACTACTCTCAGAATAAAATAAATAATTCTACCTTTTGTAAACATTGTATCTTAATCTTTAAACACGAGGTTACCCACATTAAACCGACAATCCTCTATGATCACGATTGTTCAACGTAGAGATGCTAATCTGAGTTTGCTTATTTTGAAAGAAACTGGGTACATACTATGACGTTATATTTTTAAAGAAATTGGGTTAAGAAATTGGGTTCAGCTAATGAAAAATATATGTTTAGTTACAAAGGAATTTATTATACTGTTTAAAATATTTTTCAATAATATATACAGGGTGATTGAGATAAGCGTTTACAAACTTCTGGGAGGGGTAGGTTGCACTAAGACAAATCGGAAACATATAGCAATGCAGGGTCGGTAACGGAATTTTCACGCGGTAGATGGCGTTGTTCGACGCGATACACACGTGCAGCTTTGGGTTGGGTTGTTTGACCTCTGAGTGGCACTTTTTTCCACACCATGGACTAAATGGCCAGCTCACAAGGACCCCAAAGGCTAAGAGAAGGTTGGGGGAGGGGACCCACTGGAACAGCTGTTGGGAGACAGATGGTAGCCTCCCTTCAAGGCCATCCAGCGTGTTCTTTAACGTTGGGTTGTTTTACCTCTGAGCGGCAATTTTTTGCACTCCATGGGCTAAATGGCCAGGTCACAAGGACCCCGAAGGCTCAGAGAACATTGGAGGAGGCAACCCACTGGAACAGCTGTTGGGATACAATGGTAGCCTCCCGTCAAGGCCATCCAGCGTCTTCTTTAACGTTGGGTTGTTTTACCTTTGAGCGGCACTTTTTTGCACACCATGGGCTAAATGGCCAGCTCACAAGGACCCCGAAGGCTCAGAGAAGGTTGGGGGAGGGGACCCACTGGAACAGCTGCTGGGAGACAGATGGTAGTCTCCCGTCAAGGCCATCCAGCGTGTTCTTTAACGTTGGATTGTTTTACCTCTGAGCGGTACATTTTTTGCACACCATGGGCTGAATGGCCAGGTCACAAGGACCCCGAAAGCTCGGAGAACGTTGGGGGAGGGGACCCACTGGAACTGCTGTTGGGAGACAGATGGTAGCCTCCTGTGAAGTTGAGCTGTTTTACCTCTGAGCGGCACTTTTTTGCACACCATGGGCAAAATAGCCAGGTCACAAGGACCCCGAAGGCTCAGAGAAGGTTGAGGGATGGGACCCACTGGAACAGCTGTTGGGAGACAGATGGTAGCCTCATGTGAAGTTGAATTGTTTTACATCTGAGCGGCACTTTTTTGCACACCACGGGATAAATGGCCAGGTCACAAGGACCCCGAAGGCTCAGAGAAGGTTGGGGGAGGGGACCCACTGGAAAAGCTGTTGGGAGACAGATGGTAACCTCCCGTCAAGGCCATCCACTTTGTTCTTTAACGTGCACAGGGTATGACTTTCCCGTACAGTAAACCACGGCTTAACGTCCCATCTGACCGACGGCGGCCATTCCAAGCCCATCGGTGTCCCCTACTGACCGTGCGAGGGGAGTTTTGCAGAGATAAATCTCAACGCTGACCCAGTTGGGACTCGAACGTGGGAACTACAAATTACGAACCTGGCGCGCTACCGACTGAGCCACCCCCACCCCCTAGAGCTAGGGAGTAGCATTCACAATTGTTCATAATGTCATGGAGAGTAGGTGAAACTTCACTTCCCACTTCATTAACTCTTCTATTTACTGTCTGTAGGGACAAGGAAACCATTTCAAAGTTTTTTAACCATCTTATTGCCTCCAAAGGCAGATGCCATTTTCAGAGAACATTTTTT
Organism: Ryuthela nishihirai; assembly: GCA_038380435.1. Taxonomy (NCBI): domain Eukaryota; kingdom Metazoa; phylum Arthropoda; class Arachnida; order Araneae; family Heptathelidae; genus Ryuthela; species Ryuthela nishihirai. The sequence goes on from JAWZYU010000038.1 coordinate 5,642,223, forward strand.
AAAGAGCTCGCCATCTCTCAAAGATTTTTTGGTTTTTACTTGCTCTAAACCTACCTCATAAGAAACTCTCAAACCCGCGGTGTTTGCTGGCTGCTGAAAAATATTCTGCTCAGTTAGATTCTGCCTCAAATCACTAAACACAGTAGTCCCTGTAGCTCATTGATTTTTTATCATATTTTGTTTTATTGGGGGCGGGGGTGGCGCAGTCGGTAACGCGCCAGGCTCGAAATCTGTAGTTCCCAGGTTCGAGTCACATACCCTGTGCACGTTAAAGAACACGACTTTGACGGGAGGCTACCATCTGTCTCCCAACAGCTATTCCAGTGGGTCCCCTCCCCCAAATCTTCTCTGAGCTTTCGGGGTCCTTGTGACCTGGCCATTTAGCCCATGGTGTGCAAAAAAGTGCCGCTCACAGGTAAAACAATCCAACGTTAAAGAACACGCTGGATGGCCTTGACGGGAGGCTACCATCTGTCTCCCAACAGCTGTTCCAGTGGGTCCTCTCCTCCAACCTTCTCTGAGCCTTCAGGGTCTTTGTGTGTGGGGCGGGGGTGGCTCAGTCGGTAGCGCGCCAGGCTGGTAATCTGTAGTTCCCAGGTTCGAGTCCCAGCTGGGTCAGCGTTGAGGTTTATCTCCGCAAAATTCCCCGCCCTGCCCACGGTCAGTAGGGGACAACCCACACCACTGTTCTTCGGATAATATAACCGAAGCCTTTATGGGTCTAAACGGAATGCCACTACACTTCTTAAACAAACATATGTGGACTTTGGGAACGTTCTTGCAATTCTTCACCAACAAATCAGAGCCTAGCTGGTAATCATCATCTCCAATAGCAAACCGCTCCTCGGTGAGATCACCCTCGGTTTGAGAATGCTGAACACAGGCCATCGTTAACATTTCAGTGCTGCAAAACTATGTCTTTTCACACATTAAGGGTGCTGCTTATACATAAAACATTTGACGTCGTCGTGCAATAGCCTGCCATTGGTCGAGATCTAATTCGTGCTGATTGGCTAAAGGTTTGGGATTTAAATCATAAGTGTCGCTGTATCTCTGTCATTCGCTGCCAGTAAGTGTCTCGTTAAATATGGCAGGAGGAAAGAGCGATCCTATTTGGAATGGTTTCCAGAAATACCCGAAGAGTAGGGGATTTCGCGCCGTGTGCTTACAGTGTAACAAGGATGTCACAGGCCTTGTAGTTCGCCTTAAAAGCCATCAATATGAGAGCAACGCCATAACATCTTCGGAATGGTTAGACCAGCAAATCGCATCTGTGATGAACTCTTCGGAACCCGACAAAATCAGACAGTACCTCGACATCATACAAGTTCATCTAAAGGCTTTCAGGGACCAAGCTAAGGTTTCAACAATGGAAAATGAATGAATTTAACTGAAGAACTATCCACTAAGACTCTGCACCGTTCAGTTAAGAATGTGCCAGGATGCACAAAGACTTTTTTTCGCATTCTACATGTAAAAACAAATGCAATACACAAAATTTGTGTTATAAATAATAACCCACTAGAGTATGATTCGTTTATGGTTGTAATTTTCCATACAATATTTCACTCACGATATGAAAGAGATTGTGTTCGCAGTAAAATCTTATAACACAATTTTACCCATAGCGCAATCCATACGGTTTTCAAGCACTACATTAGTTAATTTCGGGTCCATAGCAAAGATTCAGTTATATTCAAGCCAGAGAAATAAAGTGATTAAATTATTATTCAGTTTCGTCTAATTAGCATTCTTTCTAAAAATGAGACCTCGAAATTTTAAAATGCTGCTCATCATTTTCGAAATGTTTTCATCCTCATTGGCATCTTCAGTGAGGGCATAAAAAATAAATAAATACCCCCTCAAGCAACTGCAATTTTAAAACATTGCTCAGCATTTTCGAAATGTTCTCATCCTCATTGGTATCCTCAGTGAGGGCATAAAAATATAAATAAATACCCCCTCAAGCAACTGCTTGCCACAGAGGCCTGACAGGAGCCTGTCAGTTCATATGCCATAGTAGAAGGTCTGAGAGGATGGCAGGCCCTCAGCAGAAAAACCACACAAACCTTGTGTGCCTTACCCGGATCTCGAACACAGGTCCTTAGATCAGTAGACAAGCGCGCTAACCATTCGGCCATGGGACGGTGAGGGCATAACAGCAGATAACATTGAAATCTTTAATGCTTGTCTGAAATTTTGCTGTAAGAAACCTTTCATTAATGCACTCACATCCTAGAAGAGCATCACTAGCCCGTCTGCTGAGAAACAGACCCACGCCTTGGTGATGCTTTCCATTCTCCATCCATGAAAAGATAAATTTAAAGTTATTATTAATTACATCACCTTTACCTGTCCATCTGGTCTCTTGCAAGCCTAGAATATCTAGGTTATAGCGCTGGAATTCCTGCGTGAGGACATCAAGAGAATAATCTCTATGTAATGTCCTCATGTTCCATGTTCCTGCAGATAAAAAATGATTAGTAGGTATCAAATTTAGAGGAAATAAAAAATAAATTGAATTATTATATTTAGTTTCAAATCTCGTATTCCTCAAGTGAATTTTTACTTCATCCGATGTTTTCAGCTAAGGTGTTGATGGCATATAAATTTACTGTCACCCACCAGTCTAGACGCTCACGAGCTCCACTCCATATGGATGAAATTTGTAGTCTGACACTTCTCACGTCACAAGCTTTCAAATGAAAGCTTAACTGACATATAAACTGAGAAACCATGAAATAAATTAGAGGAAAAGAAAAAAGAAATAATTAATATGTTGAATGAAATTTTTATTCTGAAGTACCACTTATTTTATAAAACATAAAAAGGAAAACAAAAATCTTTCATTCAATCCACATCTCCTTTAGTTTCAACAAGAGAGTGTAATATAACGGATATATCTGAAATGATACGTCCAAAGTTTAAGGAAAACAGAATTTATTTCAAACTCTCAGACTGGAAGCATTTGCAGAATATCGACGATAATGAATGCTTGAGGATAATAACCATTTTTGCAAAATGTGCAAATGGTTATTCCCAGGCATTCATTTGATGTTTTAAAATTAAATGTAGAATTTTATTATCACTGTTGATTCTGGCCATAGTCTCTAGTCCTTAATGTCTTTAATTATTTTAGTCAGTTTTCATTTATTTAGTAATGCCAAGATTCATTTCATTAATTTTGCTTTTAAAATACTCGTTAAATTAGGTTCCAACTTTTAAGGTAATACGTTAAACCATACATAATATTTATCAACACAGAAAAGGGGGATTCAATATATTACCATTAGTCCAAATTTCGATTTCGAGAAAAACAAATACAAATACATATAAGTTATAAATAGAGCTCTGCGAGGATAGAAAGTGCTATCCACACTCGCATTCGCAAGGTCTTATCTGCATTAGCAAAACTTTATCAGCATCTGCCCATGTTCTCTATTTAGCAACCATCGAAACTCTGAAAATGCTTGAAGTATGATGTGTTTGTGAGTAAAAGAAATCAAAGTATATAATGGTTCATTAATCACATGAATAACTGAAAAAAAGTATACTGTGAAAATAAAAAGTCTGGCTCGTAAAAAAATGCGTTACTGAATATAGACAAAATATACTTAATTCTAATTTTGGAAATTCTTTTAAAATGATTTTGCTCTTTTAAATGCAGTTATCAGCGATTATAGGAAGACACTCCATTTTATTACCCAGTAACTCTCTCCTAAAATTTCGTGATCTCGTCTGATATCACATGAGATCATGATAACGTTTGGTATACCATGTGATCGTGATAACTCGTCTGGTATACCATAAGATCGTGATAACTCGTCTGGTATGCCATGAGATCTTGAGATCTCATGGCTTACAAGACGAATTAGTTAACATAATAAAAACTCTTTATTATAACATTGAGTCGTGTGTGAGAGTTAGTTAGGCTTGTAGCAATTGGTTTAACATTGCTTCTGGTGTTCAACAAGGGTGCATTTTGTCTCCTTTTCGCTTTAGTTTGGTTACTGATTATGTTATGCGAAATTATCTGCAAGGGAAATATTTTGAATTTGTATGGTGTACAGATGTGAAAATTTCTGATTTAGATCCAGCACACGGAACCAAGGCGTAACGTCCCATCCAACGGACGGCCACCTGTCCAAGTCCATCGGTGTCCCCTGCTGACCGTGGGAAGGGCGGAAGTTTTGCGGATATAATTCTCAACCTTGACCCTGCTGGGACTTGAACCTGAGAACTAGAGATTACAAGACTTGCAAGTTACCGACTGGGCCATCCTGCCTCTGTTCTTGAAGGAGTATGGTGGTGTCGGGAACATTGCATTGACATGGAATGTGTCCTGATTTTTATGCTAGGTTTTTATGAAGGATATCAATAGAGATTTCTATCTTCAAGATGGCCAATGGTATACATCCCCTTAATTTCTTACTGTACAAGAACCCGTCTGAAATTATCTCTGCAATATGTTCTTCAGATCCCCCCCCCCAAAAAAAAAAGTGGAACTCTCCTTTTTCACAGATTAGTCGCGATTAAGCTTACAACCTGATTCTAGACGATCATTCATCTAGAAGGAACGTGAGGCACTATATCATTCCTCTAACATCAAGGAAAGCGACTCCATGACCTTCAACAGTTTTAAAGTCGTGGATAACAGATTTTTCTCAGCTTTTCTTCCATGATTTCTCAGCACTGGAAGAGGATCTATATATTGATCAGATGTTTTTATGTAAAGCTTTGCTCCCATTGAATCTGTACAAACTGATTCATACTGCAGAATATCATTTCAGACGGTTCTTGTACAGTAAGGAGTTAAGGATGTGTATACTTGAATGACATAATTTGAGATCTTTATTCTAATTAATCTTGTATGAATCCACCCACAAAGTCTGTTAACTGTTCGAACGGCTGTCGACATCTGCATAAATACAGATTTAGAGTTTTAGAACAATTTCCAGAACGTTTTGTCAACCAGGGATCTTTGGTTGCCTTTTTCTGTGTTTGACTGCTCTGCACCTGTGACGTCAGCTCGCTCCTGTCAAACCGTTTCGATCGCCCTGCAAACCAAATAATTTCCATCCATTTCCATATAGTACCACCTGCCTAAATTTTGTCACATTTGCATAACTTCTTGCAAGTGTTGAAATCTTTATTTCTAGTATTATATTTCCGAAAAATTTCCTACCATGTCATCCCTCTGTAGTGGACACCGATGGGCTTGGAAAAGTCACCATCTGTCGGATGGGATTTTAAGTGTGGTCCCATGTTCGGGAGATCCCTATTCTGTGCAATTTAAAGAACACGCTGAGTGGGAGGCTACCATCTGTCCCCTAACATCTGTTCAGTGGATCCTCTCCCCAACGTTCTCTGAGCTCTGAGGTCCCTTGTGACCTGACCAGATGTAGAGCAACCGAACTCAAACACACGCCTGAATTTCTTCAATGATCTTAAAATAGTAGACAGTTAAGTCTCCGTATAACACACGCCAGAATGACGAAATATTCAATAAAACAAATATATTTCCAACCTCTACCAATCTGCTATATATTTTTGTGAAAAAATGCTTTGCCTAAACGAACAGTTGTATAACATATCATCGTTTTAATGAAGTTAAAAATAAACCCGATAAAAAAGTAATAAGTATAGCTAAATTAATAAAAAATACGTAAGCCAAACACTGAGATGCTAGTTTATTAGATACACCACCTAGTAGCGTGTTGCGTTTCCTTTGTCTTTCAGAACATCCCAAATTCATCGGGGCATGGAACTTACAAGATGCTGGATGCATAGTGCAGGAATGTTGCACCATTAGGAAAGGATTGTGTCCCGTAGATGCTGTGAATTGGACGGTGGCACAGTATCGCTGCGAACAGCCCTTCCTACCTCATCCCAACGTTGCTCGTTCGGGTTTAGATTTGGGGATTGCGCAGGCCACTAAAGCAAAGAAAACTCCAAAAGAAATGTGTTCATCCTAATTTAAATTCATTTGCTTACTTTGAAAAATATGTAAAAGTTAATAAATGTATATCGCAATTGTTAATTAATAATTTTTTAAATATTATGTTTAAGCAATGAACGTTTTTTAATAATGATAGTTTCGTCGTAGTACAAACATTTTTTGTGCAGCTCAGACCATATTTACACACTATATCTGAGAGTTTGTAATAAAAACTATTTTTCTTAAACTTATACATATCATTCAGATATATCCGTAATATAACACCTCGGAGACAATGTAAATCCCTTGCGATTGAACGAATGATTTTCATTTTCCCCTTTGTGTTTAATAAAATCAGTGGTAGTTTTGAGTAAAATTTTATTCACCACTTTTACTTATTTTCTTATTGTTTTTCCTTCATTTATTTGTTGTTTTCTCAGTTTATGTGTTTCACAAACGATTGTTCCAACACATATTCTCCACCCTTTGACCAATTTCAACGAGTTCTGCACCAAATATGCTCATAACACTGGGAGTCTAAGAGACTATCACAAGAAGTTCTGCTCCATGAAAATGGAAAATATCAAAACCATTGCCTCACAGCTTCCAATTCAGAGTAACGAATCAATGTAAAATTAAAGCTTGTGAAACCGGTAGTGTGATAATGATACAAAGAGATATTTCTCTTGCATTGTTTCTTAGAGGTCTGTAAATGGTAGCTAAGTAGTCACTGGAAGGAGAGCTATGCACCAATCCCCTGTGATGATGCACAGAACCGTCCAGGCCTAGCACCTAATGTCCGACCCCGCCTTCTCGTAGTGCAGACCGTTAGTACCTTTCAAAAGAGATACTCTCTTGTGGAAGTGAACGGAAGGGGAGGGCTGTCAGATTAGTGTGGCCTACTCTTCTGGACAACTATAGCTACTTTTCTTTTTTTCCTACCCTGCTGAGGAGTGGTCAACCACACAAGGTCGTGGTGCTGACCATAAAATCGGACTGGACAGATATATGGCTCTGAGCATGATTATGGATCCTGATTTTGCTGCACTGGTGGGCTTCTGTGGAGGGAAAATCGTCCGCTGTGTTTTCTGTTTGTTTTTGGGTTGACAGCCCCAAGTGAATAGATTCACAGGATATGTTTATCAGCTGGTGGATAATCCTGAGCAGAAGTCATCGCAGGCACCTGAACTCTTTGCTTCTATTGGCATCGTCAAATTCTACATTGGAGGAAGTCTTCCAGTGTAGATGGCTTTAGCCTTTAGTAGTGGGGGAACGGGTCTTTGCCCCATGTCTGCGATTAGGGGGCTGTTTGATATTGTCGGCATTCCCTCTCTCAATAAACATATTTTCTTTAAACATCCCAATAACCATTTTCTCTCCATAGGTAGTTGGAATGTGAGGACTCTGCACAGAGCCTTTTCTCTTGATGTCCTCACACAAGAATTCCACCATTATAATTTAGATATTCTTGGCTTGCAAGAGACCAGATGGACAGATAAAGGTCAGATTCTTAAAAATAATCTTAAATTTCTCTTTTCAGGGAGGGACGACTATAAGCATCACCAAGGCGTGGGTCTGCTTCTCAGCAGACACGCTAGTGATGCTCTTCTAGGCTATGAGTGCATTAATGAAAGGTTTCTTACAGCAAAATTTCCGACAAGCGTTAAAGACTTGAGTGTTATCTGGTGTTATGCCCCCACTGAGGATGCCGATGAGGATGAGAAGGATAGGTTTTATGAACAACTTCAGCATATTTTGAATTCTGTCAAGAAAGGAGATATTACCCTTGTTCTTGGTGACTTCAATGCCAAAGTTGGTACTGACTCTGACCTTTGGGCAGGAGTAATAGGCCCTTTTGGCATTGGTAACTGCAATGCCAATGGGCAACGTCTCCTACAGGTAAGTAAACTCAATGGATTCAGAATAACTAACACTTATTACAAACACCGCGACATACATAAGTACACATGGGTTTCACCTGAGGGGCTGCATAAGAATATGATTGATTACATATTAATTAACAGCAAATGGGCTAGTTCTATTAGGAATACCAGGGCATATAGGGGAGCTGAAATTGGATCTGACCATTACCTTGTTAAAAGTGTCTTGCAACTTAAACTTAAAAAGTGTTGTGCTAGGATTAAAAAATTTATTTTTAATACTGAAGCTCTGAAAGTTCCAGTTATAGCCAAAGCTTACCATGATAGATTACTTAGTCATTATGACAGTCATGGTTTGCTTACTACTGAAGTTGAGGAAGAATGGGATCATTTTAAACAGGCTTTTTCGGACATTAACAGTATTCTTTTCGGAAAAAAGGAGCAGAAGAGACAGAATTATCTGAGGGATAAGGCACTTGAGCTTATTTTGGAAAGAAAGAACTGCAGGAATGTCCTTAATCAATACCCTACTAGTCCTAATAGAAAGCATTACAGAGAACATAATAAACGTGTAAAAGATCAGTTAGCTGCTGATAAGAATCTTTGGCTTGATGGTTTGGCTGATAAAGCCAAGGAAGCAGTTAGACAGCACAACAGCAGAGAGCTGTACCAGATAGTTAATGTTTTGTGTGGTAGAAAATGGACAGGTATACAAGGATTGAAGGATAACCAAGGTAAGGTTATAGAAGGGGAGGATTCTGTCATGACTAGGTGGGCGGAGCATTTCAGTGATATTCTAAACAATGCGGTTAGTTCTATTCCCATTATTTGCAATGATGATAGATGCATTGGTGGCTTTAATGTTGGCCCTATAACACAATCTGAAGTTATTTTTGGCTGTTTCTAAACTTAAATTTCATAAATCCCCAGGGGTAGATGAAATTACTACTAAAATGGTTAGAGCTGGGAATGTTTCAGTTACCACTTGGATGACTGAAATTTTGCTTATCTTTTATGATAAAGGCATAGTTCCTAAGGATTTTACCAGAGCTATTATTATCCCTATTTTCAAAAAAGGTGATCGCAGTTCTTGTGATAACTATAGTGGTATCAGCCTACTCTCTGTTCCAAGTAAAGTTCTTTGCATGACTGTGCTTAATGGAATTAAGAATCTGGTTGACAGGCAGTTCCGTGATGAGCAATGTGGATTCAGAAGTGGTAGGGGATGTGTGGATCAGATATTTTCACTTAGGCAGATTCTTGAGAAATGTTTACAGTTTCAGAAACCTTTGGTTGCTAGCTTTGTTGATTTTAAAAAGGCTTTCGACTCTGTTGATCGTCATAATTTGTGGTTGATTGTGAGATTATATGGTATACCTGACAAGTTAGTTAACATAATGAAAGCTCTATATAATAACACTCAGTCGTGTGTGAGAGTTGGTAAGGCTTGTAGCAATTGGTTTAGCATTACTTCTGGTGTTCGACAAGGGTGCATTTTGTCTCCTTTTATCTTTAACTTGGTTATTGACTATGTTATGCGAAATTCACTTCAAGGGAAACATTTTGACCTTAAATGGACTGGAGATACGAAAATTTCTGATTTAGATTATGCTGATGATTTAGCCCTTTTGGTAAATGATGTTGATGAGATGAACTCTTTCATTCGAGCTGTTGATGAGACTGGTAGTAGAGTAGGTTTGGTTATAAACAGAGAGAAAACTAAAATGATGAAAATTTGTCAGGCAGGCTGTGATTCAGTTAATCTGAATGGTTGCAGTCTTGAGCAGGTGTCACAGTTCAATTATCTTGGGAGCTATGTAACAGATAATGGTGATGTGCGGCATGAGATTAACAGACGAATAGGGATTGCTGCCGGGACTTTTAAGAATCTATGGAGAGTGTGGAGAAATAGGCGTATACACCTAAAGACTAAAATTAGACTGTATAATAGTTTGGTTCTTTTTAAGGTTAGTTATGGTAGTGAAACTTGGACACTTTGTAAACAGGATAACAGGAAACTAGATGCTTTTGATTCCAGATGCTTACGCAGTATCTTGGGCATTAGGTGGTTCAACTTTGTAACTAATGATGAGGTTAGGCAAAGGAGTTTGCAACCTCCTTTAAGCAGCATATTGTGCAGAGAGAGACTCCGTTGGTTTTGCCATGTTGCCCGTATGAATAATTATAGATTGGCGAATAGGGTTATGAACAGTGTGCCTAAAGGCCTCAGAAAGAAGGGGAGACCTAGAATGCGGTGGGCAGACAATGTCAACAGGACGTTGTTAGAATTGGTGTGCAGTGGCCAGATGCAGTAGGTAGCTCAGGATAGACTTGCTTGGAGAACAAAATTGGACCTCTGTAGCCCGTGGCTGCTTGAGGATGATGGTGATTGATGATGATGTTTCTTACAAACATGGAAAGGAAAGTTAACCTTTGGTTTAATTTTTGTATCTTTTGATAACGAAGGCCAAAAGTAAAAACTAAGGTGTCAAATGGAAGCTTGTGACGTGAGAAGTATCAGATTAAAGATTTCACCCACATGGAGTGGCTAAACGGGTGGGGGTCAGAAATTTACATACCAAAAAACTACTTACCTGGAAAACATCGGATGAAGTAAAAATTTGCTTGGGGGAGAGAAATATACGAGATTTGAAACTAAATTTAATATAATAATTTAAATTATTTTTTATTTCCCCCAAATTTGATATCTTTATGTAATAGAATTTGAAATGTTTGAAAAAAAAAAGTATCAGCGCATGAAAATGTCTATTTCTTTATCCGAAACTTCTATTTTTCTCTTTTGCAATTACGTGGGTGAGTTTATCCTGTAAGAGATTGAAAACCTCATTTAATAGGAATACGTTGGTGGAATAGCCATTAAATCAATATAAAACCTCTCTTATCAGCAAACGGAAAACAAATTAATATTGAGCTTTGAATTTTCTGGGTTTTCAATCTTATCACTAGGAAGAGAAGATTAAGAACACAAAAGGTAAAGAATGTCTAAGGAATTATTTAGTTTCGGCGGGTTTAAGTCAGAAAAGGAGTTATATTGCAACATCATATCAGAATAATTCAATTAGAAATAACTAGGTGAAATATCGTAATTCCTGAGCAAGACATTTCCGCTTCGAACTTCAAAAAACAACTCTGACACTAAATAGTTCAAACGCCAGGCCTGGATCATGGGGATGGGTTAAACTATTTATAAGGCAAAGGACTATAAAATGTCCTTTGCCTTATAAATGTTTCCAGTAATTGGTTAACAAGGCTTAGTGACTGCCAGTCACTAAGCCTTGTTAACCAATTACTGGAATACTAGCTATCTCTCGCCAAATATTTGGCGCGAAAAGTCCGTCCGTTGATAATTTTTCCCATCGATAACGAACCACTTTCTTCCTAACCTCCATCGATAATGTATGACTCAATTTGAAACGTTCAACGTAGGAGACATCAGAACCCCCAAAGATTTAGAACAATTGCGGTGGGTATAATCTAGACCCAGCAAAGCTAGGAACCCGATCTACTAACCTAACACAGGCACACAAGGGAGAACAGGACATGAAAGTTGGGACCAATTGATCACGTACCTAAAAAAATTGACAAAAAGCCACCAACGACGTCATGGAGGTACATGAAACTCACGTTCTGCCGGATTTCCCATTTCCCACGTGACCATTATAATCTACCACCGGCAACGTACCATTAAACGTTTTCCACCATAATGAATCACTCATATGGTGCCTATCCATTTGATTGTCAAACATTCCTCAGGCGTGTCTAATTTCCGTGTACAACGAACTGGATACAGCCTGGGTCCTTAGAAATACTGGGGTAGGACTAGTGTTGCCAACCGCTCTGTTTCCAACTGAATTGTCTGGTGTGCAGAATATGACTTTCAACCAGACGAACATTTTCTGCTTTTCTACCTTTGGTTTTAACTAATGCACATTTTGGACTCAAGCGAATATTGTGATACATTACATCTAGACAGGTGAGATGCATAGAAGAAAAAATAAAGTTATGGTTTCTAAGAAAGATGCCCACACATAAGCATATAACACTGTTTATTATCACAATAGCTTCAACATTTCATTCGTTAAAGTCGCTTCTGACAATATGAGTGCAATGAAATATAAAGGGGTACAACCTGCTTGCTCCTAGGATGAACAGTACTTGGTCCTCTTAAATTCGTTGCAGTGACAACTATTCATCGAAGGTAATGAAATCATTAGACCTCGTTCGTCGAAGTGAGTTACGAAGTTGGCGTTCAAATTATAAAGGCTTATATATGTTCTTTGTTTTAAATGAGTCTCAACCTGTTAAACATTTCCCTGTATAAACCTCAGTCAAATATGCAATTAACTAACAGCATAGATATTAAAAGTATCAGCTTTATTAGAGAAAGCTACTAGAGTACACGAGGAGGTTAACGAAAATACAGAACAATGATGTGTGAGTGTCTGCAAAGGCCTGCTAAAATCCCCTATAGGAGGAAATAAATATAAATTCAAGAAGCGTGTTTGAAGAAAGATTAAATATTTTTCAAAATTTATTATTATTTATTTTTTTAATAAAGTTTTGTTTTTTAAAGAACATTTTTTTTTTGTTTTAAATATCCAAATAATTCACACAAATGCATCCTTTAACTCTCAGTGGGCACCTCCAGGTGGAAAAAGTCTTTCCTCATTGTTTAGAAGCTGGTATAATGAATACGATAGTGTATTAGCACCCATTATTTAGGTCTTCATTAATCGATTATGAGCTCGAACAGTTCTGGAGACGACCATGCTTAATAACAATGGCTGATGGATATTCAAATTTCGGAAGAGGATGGATGTTTGTAATTAGTCTCATAAAATGTGTAAAATTATTTTTGAATTTTGTTTACATTTTTCCCTAAATGTCAGATAGAAAGAATCAAAAAAAAAATGGGGTGGATAAAATCTTCCCCCAAACAAAATGTCCATTTTTTTCTGTAATGGAAAGTTGGCAACACTAAGATTGGGTGGCACTAAGAGGATTCAAGGCACTCCTAACCTAGTTCGACCATATGTATTGATTTTCTTAAAAAAGAAATTTGAACAAATGATTTTTATCTAAATTAATTGTAGTGCGTTTAAACATTACGTACCATTTACCTTCAACTCGTATTACCATACAAGTTGAAACCTCCGATTAATGGCCATTTTAAAGGCTAAATTAGTCCGAGAATACTACAAGAAATTATAGTGGTGATATAATTGTACATTTCAGTGTGGATGCATCAAATGAATGCAGGAGAATGACCATTTGTGCATTTCGCCAAAAAATCTTATTTTCATTAATACTTGGAGATATCATTGAGATATATCCGTAATATATCGGTAACCCACAATATAAATATTCATTTGTGATTGAACGAAAGATATTTATTTCAATTTCTCCGTTGTATAAAATTAGTGGTAGTTTATAACATTTTTACCTTCGTTGATATCTGTTAATTTTTTTATTGTTGTTCCTTCTTTCTTTATCTTTAGGATATAACAGAACAAACGACAGTTCCATCACCGAGACTCGAACCCGGCCCGAACTAGGTCACCACAAATCAATGCACGATGTACTGCGTCACTGAGACGGAAATCTCTCGTGCATTCTTCCCTCAAAACAGGAGCTAAATGTGTAAAGATTGGTATATCTTTCGATAGGAAATCGCAAAGTAACTACTTATGTGTCAAATGAAAGCTTATGATGTGTAAAGTGCTTAGGCTACAAAATTTTCCATCATATGTTTGCTTCTCTCCTGACAAATGACAAACGTATATAAATGATTGTTCCGTTGCATCTTCGGAACTAGAGAACAGAGGGAAATGAGTTATTTGTCAAATAACGTACATATACACACTATTTGTCATATGCAAATTTTTGACGTGGGAATTGTCAACGTTATGGATCATTCACCATCCGTTCTTTCTTCCCTCCACAAAAGATTGGGGGTTGGATTCTGTAAACTATTCCTCTACTGTATCGTTCGTGGCGTCCAGGCTGCCGTGAGGACCAACAATTATGTCCCTCTTTCTTCCGCTTAAAACGGGTCACGTAAATTTCACGGGGTAAATCTGTAAGAGTCGCATGCCAAATGAAAACTTAAGACGTGCAGAGAAACATAGCGAATGTTGAATTTTTTTTCTTCCAAGTAGGGGAAAGATTGATGCATTTCGTGACAAACGTTTTCCTTGAGTCCTGAACGAGCGGGTGTATTCTTGAGTAAATGTTTTATATTGTATGACGAACAAGGACAAGCCTCAAAGTGCTTCTAGGTTATTTCTCTCCTATTACCCTTAAATAAATAAACATTTCCATGAGAAATTATTATTAAAAATCAAAATGTAAAATATTGAAGTTAAGGAAATTTAAAATATATTTATATCTTCCCATGTTTGTTCTAAGATGTAACTTATATATGCTCACTGAATTATGACCATTTCCCTCCATCTTATGTCATTGGAAGCTAATTTCGAAACTCTATAACTTCTAAGAAAGAGTTTTGTAACAGAATGGGACTGAAGGTAAATTAAAAGTCTCAATCAAATCTATATAAACCTCGATTTTCAACAATATTCCCTTAGTATTTAAAGAGTTATGGATATTTAAATATTTAACAACAGCAATGCCTAACATTTAGAATTTAACTCAGAAGTTAATTATAATTGAATAAGAAGTATTTAATCATTTAATACAACAGATGAATATTGGAAAAGTTAATGTCAATAATTTTTCGATATTTTTCAATTGTCGTAAGAAAAATTGCATTGTTGCTATTAAATATTTAAAGTCCTTAACTCTTAAAGTGCAAAACAAACTTTATTAAAAATCGAGATTCAAAGAGAATTGATTGAAATCTTTAATTTACTCCTATTACTTTTCTCATAAAATGATTGGTTTAGAAGTTATAGAGCTTCGAAGTTAGCTTCCACTTATATAACATGGAGGGAAGTGGAAATAATTTAGGGAAAACTGAATACATGAATAAAATGTACCAAAGATGAATTCGGTTACTGAATTCATTCTGTCAAACATCGACCACATTTTTCTTCCCATTTTTGTTAGTGAGAATGGGGTGGCTCAGTTGGTAGTTAGCATAGCTCGTACTCTGCAGTTCACACGTTGAGTTTCAGCTGGGTCAACGTTGAGATTTATCTCCGCAAAATTCCTGTCCTGTCCACGAGCAGAAGGGGACACCAATGGGCTTGGAAAGAGCGCCGTCCGTCGGAAGCAACGTTAAGTAGTTGTTCCGTGAACGAGAGAGCCACATTGTGCATGCATGTTAAAGAGCAGGCTGGATGGCCTTGATGGGAGACTGTTCACCAATAAGGGGTAGGGTTTTTTAATAAGGGGTAGGCCAATGGGTCCCCTCCCCCAACCTTCTCTGAACTTTCGGATCCTTGTGACCTGGCCATTTAGCCCATTGTCTGCAAAAAAGTCGTTTTTCGTTCCTCAGACACGATAACGTGCAGCCATCTCCCTTGATCGTACAGAGTCCCGAATGGATTCCGACAAAAGTCAAATGACCTAGGACCTAGAGCTTACCTCTGGGGATAAGTATGCCTCGTATTTGACTCGCCGTTCCTGCAACAATTTATGAGACAAGCCTGACAGACGGAATTGGCTGTGTAAGCTACCTCAGTGATTGGAGTGTGAACAGCAGGGGTCGTATTAGGACTCTACACCGCTCTTGTACTGAGGACAATGAGGTACAGGCATTTTGCCAAATTTGGTCCCCATTTTTCCCCGAGTAAATTGACAGTTCATTGCCAAACCTGGACTAAACTGATGTGGGAAACGCTTTGTTCTTCACCACTGAGGTCATTACTGCCCACTCTAGTAATGTTTGAGAAAATTCAGATTAAATACATGTGTTTGCCTGGAAACCTTAGTATTGTGATTTATCCCATTTTGTTAAACCCCGAGAGACGGTAGATGAAAAGGTTCCCCACTCTAGAAGTATCCATTCTGGAAAAAAGGTTATTGCATTTAAAGGCCCACGTTTTAGCGGAATGCCGTGTGTGGCCCCTGTAGTTCACACAATGCCATTTTCCACTCTTCCACCTATTTCATTGTTTTTCCCTAACGTCCTGTCAACCAGAGTTGGGCACGACACAATTAATAAAAAAGTGTGATTTATATATAAAGCTCGTAAAGAATATAATAAGAGCATAATATAAATTTACTTAGAGGTAGGTGAGTATCTGCTGGGTTGATTTTGGAAGTTCAGACGCCCTTATTCAAAATTTTAGATATCGTAAGAAAAAAATCTTAATTATTTTTAAGCGTCCGCAAATCTGAATGTCACGCCCACTTTTGTACAGCTCATCGTCGCCTGGTAAGAGAGAACCTTACCCGTTTTAAATTTTTTATCACGCCACTCCTTATAGTTATCACTGCTCAGAGTAACTGAAATTAGCTGTTTTAATACACTGATAAAATTATCCCTATTTTTCAAAATGGCACCTACCTTTTAAACTATACTACATATGTTGAGTCGACACTACTTTAGTTTACACTGTTTGCATATGTTGAGTCGACACTACTTTAGTTTACACTATTTGCATATGTTGAGTCGACACTACTTTAGTTTACACTATTTGCATATGTTGAGTCGACACTACTTTAGTTTACACTATTTGCATATGTTGAGTCGACACTACTTTAGTTTACACTATTTGCATATGTTGAGTCGACACTACTTTAGTTTACACTATTTGCATATGTTGAGTCGACACTACTTTAGTTTACACTATTTGCATATGTATCGAAAACCACACTACTGAAGTGGAACTCTGCGCGCTGAAAGTGCTCAATAGTCTTCCCTTATGTACAAAATATGAAAAATCATCTTGAATTGATAACATGAAAGTTAACGCCGAAATTAAACTTAAAACATATTTACCGGAAAATCACTATTAATGTGGAGGGGACATAATGTGATTTAAGAATTAATGAATTCACAGTATATACATATAGTACTAATAACTGGATAATAATAATGATTTTAAAGATAGATTTCCAAGGTTTTTCTGTTTCAAAACTTAATTGACATAATTATACTTGATGAGTATTTGGCATAGTTATATTATACTTGACGTTGTTTAACATCAACGCAAATGGTCCATATTTTCAATTTATGATGACTAAATCCTTACAGAATGAAAATACTGTTAATGATATCTCATATTTAAGAAATTATTCATTATAGAATTACTTGTTTCTGTTCTCTAATATTGGTCAAAAGGTTTAGGAATATGACAGTTGCCAAAGCAGATTTAGTTCATTACAATTCATGATGAAACACAAGAAAAAGCATCGAGGGGCAGGTAAAGGCAGGAGATAACCTTGTTCATTTTATCCTTTACCGATATATCATCCAATATCAAGAATCATATGCTCATCCATTCTGCAGGTTGTCCCTACAAATGTATTGGTTGTGAAAGAATTTTTTAGAGGAATAATTATCTTGAAGACATCTTCGAATCCACACAGGAGAACGATAATTTCTTTGCGTTTATCGCAGAAGGGGAACGCTAATGTTGAAAATAAGCTATACGTCAAATAAATGCTTGTGACGCGGGGAGATACATAGGCAATTAATTCTTCTTCCCCCCTTAAAAACGGAAATGTTAAAGTCATTCTAGTATATCTTCTGAACGCGAGGGCCTACAGTTACGAGTTAGGTTAGGTTGGGTTGTTTTACCTCTGAGCAGCACTTTTTTGCATACAATGGGCTAAATGACCAGGTCACAAGGACTCCGAAGGCTCAGAGAAGGCTCGGGGAGGGGACCCATTGGATAGTTGTTGGGAAACAGATGGTAGTCTCCCATCAAGGCCATCCAGTGTGTTCTTTAACGTGCACAGTGTATGGCTCCCTTGCACACGGGCTCACTGTTTAATGTTGCATCTGACTGACGCCGGTCTTTCCAAGCCCATCAGTGTCCGCTTCTGATCGTAGACAGGGCGAGTAATTTTGCAGAGATAAATCTCAACGTTGACCCAAGGAACTGCAGATTACGAGCTTGGCCCGCTACCAACTGAGCAACCCCCTTTCCCCCAAAAAAATGGGAGGAAAAATGTGGTCGATGTTTGAGCAGATGAATTCAGTAACTGAATTTACCTTTGGTACACTTTACTTATGTACCGTAGATCGTAGATCGTATATGGATATGCGATGTTCCTGGTAAAACTTTACTCATTACCATCTCCATCTGAGAATAAGCCCAGGTGGCATAAGTAAAAACATATAACAAGTAAACCACCCGTGGGTGGGCCCCTAGAGGTTAACATAAAACACAAGCTAAAAATAGCACATACCATGCACAAGAGACCTAAAACGAGTAGCTCTCCTGAGAGAAAGACATCATTTTAGGCCTCTTGTACTTTTTAAGAACATTATGATCATAAATAAGCACAGAAGAAATAATTTCATTAGTATTAATTTCAACAGTCTCAAAAAACCTTTTTGTGATGCATTTAATTTGAATATATATATGATCGATGCCCAAGTCTTTATGAAGTTGTCTGTTAGTAACAAACCAAGGGGCATCGACCTCAGATTTCAATATTATGTTTTGCAAGACCTGAATCTTGCGTACATTCGTGGAGGTGGTGTTCGCCCATGTAGGGGAAGCATAAGTTATTATCGGACGAATGACCATGTTGACAATAAAAATTCATGATCAATCATCAAGATTGCATTTCTCAGATGGAGACCGATGGAGAGGTTCTAGTTGGCATCTCACTGCATTGACTGCAGTGATAATATCATGAATATGAGGGTCCCATTTGAGCTTTTGATGTAGGGTTATACCCTTATTGATGTATTCAGTCCTCACTAAATTTTGACCACCTCCCTCCATGTTATATAAGTGGAAGCTAATTTCGAAGCTCTATAACTTCTAAACTAAGCATTTTATGAGAAAGGGTAATGGGACTAAATTAGAGATCTCAATCAATTCTATTTGAATCTCGATTTTCAATAATGTTTGCATTGTACTTTAAAAGTTAAGTACTTTAAATATTAAAGAGCATCAATGCAATTTGTCTTAGGACAAATGAAAAATATCAAAACATTATTGACATCAACTTTTCAAATATGCATCTGTTGTATTTAATGGTGTGAAATAACACTTCTTATTCAAATTATAATTAATTTCTGAGTTAAATTCTAAACGTTAGACATTGCTGTTGTTAAATATTTAAACATCCAGAACTCTTCAAATACTAAGGGAATATTGTTGAAAATCGAGGTTTCGAAAAATTTGATTAAGACCTTTAATTTACCTTCAGTCCCATTCTGTCATAAAATTATTTTGTTTTTGAAGTTATAGAGTTTCGGAGTTAGCTTCACCTCATGTAATATGTAGGGAAGTGGTTATAATTCAGTGAGCACTGATATGAATATGGGAAGATAAATGCATATTATATTTCCTTAATTTATATATTTTATATTTTGATTTTTAATAATAGTTTCTCAGGGAAATGTTTTTTTTTAAGGAGAATAGGACAGAAATAAACTAGAAGCTCTATGAGGCTTATCCTGGTTGCTCATACAATATAAAAACACATACACAAGAGTACACCCGTTCGTTCAGCAGTCAAAGAAAACCTTTGTCACGAAATGCATCAATCTTTCCCCTTCTTCGGAGGAGAAAATTTCAACCTTCCCTGTGTTTCTCTGCCAGTCTTAATCTTTCATTTGACTTGTGACTCTTACAGATTTACTCCGTTAAATTTACGTGGCCCGTTTTAAGCGGAAGAAAGAGGGACATAATTTTTGGTCCTCACGGCAGCATGGACGTCACGAACGACATATTAGAGGGATAGTTTACACAATCTCACCCCCAATATTTTGTGCAGGGAAGAAAGAATTAATGGTAAATGATCCATAACGTTGACAATTCCCACGTGACAAATTTTCGTTTGACAAGTAGCTCATTTCTCTCTGTTCTCTAGTTCCGAAGATGCAACGGAACAATCATTTATATAAGTTTCTCATTTGTCAGGAGAGAAGAAATCATATGATGGAAAATTTTGTAGCCTATGGCACTTTACACATCACAAGCTTTCATTTGACACATAAGTAGTTACTTTGCTATTTGCTGTCGAAAGATTACCAATCTTTACACATTTAGCTCCTTGTTTTGAGGGAAGAATGCACGAGAGATTTCCGCCTCAGTGGCGCAGTACATCGTGCATTGGTTCGTAGTGACACAGATGGGGCCGGGTTCGAGTCCCGGTGATGGAACTGTAGTTTGTTCTGTTATAACCTAAAGATAAGCAAATTGCTTTGTGGGTCTAATAAAAAATTGAAAAAAAAGTATTCATAACACAAGCTATAATTTAATATATAACTCGTTGCTCTGAGTGCAAGATATAATTGCACATTGTATTTCATATTTCCTTTTTAGTGGAGGGAAGAAGCAGGAAGAAACGATTTGTAACCTCTGATACTCCCAGCATTATTACAGTTCATTTGGTGAATAATTGGTTGTGATTGGTCAATGGGTTGAATAGATATGGTGGAACAACTGTTTGCAGAAATAAATAACAAACAAATAAAGAAGGAACAACAATAAGAAAATTAATAAATATGAACGAAAGTAAAAATATTATAAACTACCACTCATTTTATACAACAGAGAAATTGAAAAAATATCCTTCTTTCAATCACTAACCATCTTAATTAATTATATGTGAGTGGTATATTACGGATATATCTCAATGATATCTCCAAGTATTAATGAAAATAGGATTTTTTGGGGAATTGCACAAATGGTAATCCTCCTGCATTCATTTGATGCATCGACACTGAAATGTACACTTATATCACCACTATAATTTCTTGTAGTATTCTCGGACTTATTTAGCCTTTAAAATGGCCATTAATCGGAGGTTTCAACTTGTATGGTAATACAAGTTCAAACGCAATGTTAATGGTACGTAATGTCAAAATCTAAGAATTAAAACAAATTCTAAGAAAAATTAAAACAAAATCTAAGGAAAAAAAAACGGTCTAAGAATTAAAACATGAAGTAAAGCATTCCGATGATGAAATCTCTAAGTGGATAAGTATTTATTTTAAGGAAGATTACAAAATTGATTTATATATTGAACAGAAATTTCAAGAGACCTATCTTGCCCTGAATGTAATAAGATTTCAGTAGATTATTTCACCATTAGTATGTTTCACTTTTATTAATTTCATAGTTAAAGCTCTGCAGACAAACGTTCTATCCACAGTCGCAAATCTTTTTCAGCATCCATCTATATTGACTACTCAATGTGTCGAGGTTTTGCAATGTGTGAGGTCCGAAATATTTTTGCGAATAAAAGAAATCAGTCCATTTCTTATTAATAACTAATAATGAACTGGAAAAATTATACCGTGAAAAAAATATTCAGCAGTTCTGAGAATTATGTCGTACTAAATATAAGACAGCAATTTAAGTAAATCAAATTACGCAACTTCTTCTGAGTTAAGTTTTTCTTCTAAATGCAGTAATCGGTAATTAGGGAAGACGCTCTTTTTTATTACACATTAACTCTCTCTGTACGTCACTATGCGAACTTTGTGAACTCCAATACCGAAATTATAACAGATTTAATTCCAGTTTTCTACGTAACATTCCAAAAATTCCGCTTATATCTGCTTTGTCATCAAAAAGATCGCTTTCTTCACAAAAGATTTCTTTTCTTTTTTTTTAATTTGTGTCCTTATTCCAAAGCATCTTTTTTCTTAAAGTGAATATCAACATTCAACGTTTAAATCGGATTTCTTTATCCAATATCTCAAGAGTTTTTATTTACTGATATCAGCCACCAATAATGCAGTAATGTTTGCTCATGACCCTGAATTATTGAATCGATGAAATTTTCAATCCATTGAATCCATGAAATTTTGAATCCATTGAATCCATGAATCCATTGAATCCATTGAATGCAATAAGGATCTTGGATTCAATAAATAATCTTGGATTCAATAAGATATCTTATTGAATCCAAGATTTTAACAGCTATCAACGTTAACATAACATTTTTGTTGCTGGTTACATTCTCTATCTGCGTTAGCATTATTCGTTTATCCACTGAGAGCGTTTAAATGTGGATTTTGTCTCTAGTGGTAGTCAAAGTGGTGGCCATGCATGGAGAGAGCGTTTAATCATTTATTTTTAGCGCAAGTTCTCTGACTATTCTACTTTGTGTACTGTTCCTGGGATACGCCACTGTGCACTAAGAAAACGGTTCTTTCTTCAATTGACAGAATCGTAATATATTGTGCACTGCCCAAATTAATCAGCAGAGTAATACGTACTCGGATTGAAATCCATCGAACACCTATCTCCAATCAGAATCAGATTGAATCCTCCAATCTACGCAGAAAGAGATCTTCACTGGTTTTTCCAACTAGAGAAATAAAACATTTCCTTTTCAAGGAGTTGAACGAAAAATTATCCGTATTCAAGTTTCGTTGCATATGTGATCCAACCACTCTACGGAATATATGCGGGCAGTGACGTCTTTACCCATATTTCGATCATCTGACCTTGGCCCAGCATCTCACGCCGCGTACATTCTCCCATCTGACTTATCGCGTATCCAGAAAATTGTTCGACGAAAATGTGTTCCTAACGAATGTTTTATTAGAATCTGAAAATTGTTCGAAATGGAAATTTATTCCACGGAAATGTGTTCGAAACGAAATTCTTTTTAAAACGAAAATTTCTTCGACGGAAATGTATTCGAAACGTTATCTGATAAACGTTATCTGATTGTTACAATATAACAATGGGAATAAAATAAAACATATATGTGTATAACATATATCTAGCAACTTTTCAGCTCTCACAGCTCAAAACATTTTACTGCGTACCCCACTTTGAGAACCCTTAAACTATCAGACCAACCGACTTCATAGCAAAGGAGAAGGAACGGCTGTTCTTATCAAAAGATATCTCAAGCAGTGCGAATTTCCTCTTGGCAACTTTATCACTCTGGAAACCACAGTTGTTTGTCTTGAAAATCCACAATATAGGCATATTCTGCGAATAAGAATGCAAACCTGAATGCTCCTCTCTGCACTGCAGATATGGATTCTGTCTTTTCCAATAAATTCCCAACGCTTGTGGCTGGGGTTTAAACTCAAATCTTACTAGCTGGCATAGCAAAAGATTAAATGCAAACGGTAGATTATTATTTAGGTGCTCCTATAGAAATGGCATAATAGTGGATGCACACAAGACCCTACTTACTTTCACCATGTCAGTCATTTTAGACCGTACATGCTGGACATTGTTCTTCAAAAAATTTCATTCTTAACTATCATCTGCAAGTTTTAAATAAACTCTCATCAGATATCATTCTGGTATTGCTCAAATTAGACTTGCAGGGAATACGGGAGCTTCCTACTTACAAAAAAGTAAACTGGAATAGATTTCGTATTATTATTATTAATAAAATAGTCCCTGGTACATTCAAAAAAGTCGAACACATAAATCTGGACGGTGAAATTACAAATCGCAAAGGAGCAATTCAAGACGCACTTAAAAAATTCAAACACTCTGAATAAAAGGGAACTCAAACCTGAAAAACTTCCACCCGATATCGAAAAGAAAAATTAAAGAAAAGAATAAAGACAGGAAAATCTGGCAGAGGATGTGGGATATGCATGACAAGGACATCTACAACCTAAAACATAGTACACTTCAAGAAGAGAGTACACTTCATACAGAGTACACTTCATAGAGACTTCAAGAATTTTTGAATGATTGATGGGCGGTCAAGCTTAGCTCGCTTAATCCAGAATACAGTTCACTCTGGAAAATGATCTCAGCTTTTAAAGGAAGAAACAACAAATCTTGTTCTCCGTGAAGAAAATGGTTTAGTCTACGATAATAAGGGCAAAATAAACGCATTCGCTTCCTCTTTAGAAAAACAATTTATACCAATTGATGAACCCTGTGACGAGGATTTCATCTCTTTCACTAATAAAACAGTCCGAGATTTTAACACTCAACATCACAACTCGAGTCTCAAGTTTGCTTCCTATTCTGAACTGCGTGGAATTATCTCCAGGTTAAAAACAACAAAAGCCACTGGATGGGATAAAGTCAGCAATAGAGTTTTAAGGAACCTTCCCACAATGACTGAAATCGCGATTTGCATAAATTTTATTGGCATCTATAATTTATCTCATGGGGTAGTTTTCTGTAAAATTCAAATTTTTAAACGTATGTAGCTTTAAATGTGGTTTTTCATTAACATAATATGAAAATGCTTCAGTATATTTAATATATGTTACGATACTTCACCATCCATATCCTATAAAGCGATCACTTTCGATTGATAGGAGAGAGAGTTTTTTCATTGGCACTTAAAACCATTAATATTTGGAACTAAGATTTAAATATTAGGAAAAAATATTAAATATTAGGAATAATATATTATAATATATTTAATATAATAATATATTTAATATAATAATATATTTAATATATAATTATTAATTTATTATTTATAATATATTTAATATATATTATAATATATTTAATATTAAATATTATTAATTTAAATATTAGGAACTAGATTTAAATCTTTCTATGAACTTAAAAGGACGTACTTTTGTTGATACTTAAATAAACAAAATGCAGCACTTGAATAAGGGGACTTATATTAAATAAACAAAATGCAACACTTGAACACTTGAACCTTCAAGTGTTGCATTTTGTTTATAATATATATATAAATATTAAGTATCAATTATATATATATATATAAATATTAAGTATCAATTATATATATATATATATAAATATTATATATATAGTATCAAATATATATATATATAAATATTAAGTATCAATTTATGTGTACCATAAAACACATTTTCCAAGGCGTCCCTTGGAAAATGTGTTTTATGGGAAATCCGGCAGGGCGTGTGTTTCATGTACCTCCATGATGTCGTTGGTGGCGGAAGTTTCATCGTTGGTGGCTTTGTGTCAATTTCTTAGGTACGTGATCAATTGGTTCCAACTTTCATGTCCTGTTCTCCCTTGTGTGCCTGTGTTAGGTTAGTAGATCGGGTTCCTAGCTTTTCTGGGTCTAGATTATACCCACCGCAAATGTTCTAAATCTCTGCGGGTTCTGATGTCTCCTACGTTGAACGTTTCAAATTGAGTCATACATTATCGATGGAGGTTAGGAAGGAAGTGGTTCGTTATCGATGGGAAAAATTATCAATGGACAGACCTTTCGCGCCAAACATTTGGCGAGAGATAGCTAGTATTCCAGTAATAGGTTAACAAGGCTTAGTGACTGGCAGAGCCGTACTAGAAAATATAAAGCGCAGTGGGGAGATGATTTGAGCGAGCCAGAAAACAGTTCACGAGATAGTAATTGCACGCAGTGTAACAAATCCCTCCCCACTTTACTGGTCTTTAAAATTTATTTATAGTGCGTGAAGCACATAAGCTTATTTATTCCTTTGTCTTATAAATAGTTTAACCCATCCCCAAGATCCAGGCCTGGCGTTTGAACTATTTAGTCTCGGAGCTGTTTTTTGAATTCGAAAATGTCTTGCTCAGGAATTGTAATATTTCACCTAGTTATTTCTAATTGAATTATTCTGATATGATGTTGCAATATAACTCTTTTCCTGACTTAAACCCGCCAAAACTAAATAATTATTTAAACATTTTTTTTTTACCTTTTGAGTTCTTAATCTTTTCTTCCTAGTGCTATGAATGAAAATCCCAAAAAATTCAAAGCTCAATATTAATTTGTTTTCTGTTTGCTGATAAGAGAGGTTTTATATTGATTATAATGGCGATTCTACCAACATATTCCGATTAAATGAGGTTTTCAATCTCTTACAGGATAAACTCACCCACGTAATTGTAAAAGAAGAAAAATAGAAGTTTCCGATGAAGAAACAGAGAGTTTCATGCGTTGATACTTTTTTTTTTCAAACATTTCAAATTCTATTACATAAAGATATCTAATTTGGAGGAAATAAAAAAAATTAAATTATTATGTTAAATTTAGTTTCAAATTTCGTATATTTCTCTCCCCCAAGCGAATTTTTACTTCATCCGATGTTTTTCAGCTAAGTGGTTTTTGGTATGTAAATTTCTGACCCCCACCCGTTTAGCCACTCCATGTGGGTCACAAGCTTTCATTTGACACCTTAGTTTTTAAGTTTGGCCTTCGTTATCGAAAGATACAAAAATTATACTGAAGGTTAACTTTACTTTCCTTGTTTCTAAGAAACAATGCAAGAGAAATATCTCTTTGTATCATTATCACACTACCGGTTTCACAAGCTTTAATTTTACATTGATTCGTTACTCTGAATTGGAAGCTGTGACGCAATGGTTTTGATATTTTCCATTTTCAGGGAGCAGAACTCGAGAGATAAAGTTTTGTTGGTCTCTTAGACTCCCAGCGTTATGAGCATATTTGGTGCAGAACTCGTTGCAATTGGTCAAAGGGTGGAGAATATATGTCGGAACAATCGTTTGTGAAGCACATAAACTGAGTAAACAACAAATAAATGAAGGGAAAACAATAAGAAAAATAAAAATGGTGAATAAAATTTTACTCAAAACTACCACTAATTTTATTAAACACAAAGGGGAAAATGTAAATCATTCGTTCAATCATTAGTGCTTGGAATTGTTTCATGGAAGTGTTATATTACGGATATATCTGAATGATAAGTCCAAAGTTTAAGAAAAATAGTTTTTATTGCAAACTCTCAGATATAGGCATTTGCAGAATCTCGACGACAATGAATGCATGAGGATAACGATTTTTTGCAAAATGCAGAAATGGTTATCCTTATGCATTCATTGGATGTTTTTATATTAAATGTAAAATTTTATTATCACTGTTGATTCTTGTAGTAGTCTCTAGTCCTAGTCTAGTCTCTAATCTTATAGTAGTCTAAAAGTGTACTGTGAAAATAAAAAGCCTGGCTCGTAAAATTATGCTTTACTGAATACAGACAAAATTTACTTAATTCTAATTTTGGAAGAATCTTTTAAATTAATTTTGCTCTTTTAAATGCAGTTATCAGCGATTATAGGAATATATCCAGTTTTTTTTTACTCAGTAACTCTCTCGTAAATCTTCGTGATCTCGTCTCGTATGCCATGAGATCGTGATAACGTCTGGTATATAATGAGATCGCGATAACTCGTCTGGTATGCCATGAGATCTTAAGCTTATACCCGAAATAGTGCGGGGCTCATGTAATAAAAATGAACTTAAAATACTTAAATTTTAAAATTATTCTAAACGTCTACTTACTTTTTCTTAACCTAACTTAGGCTTTATCCCATAACATAATTTAGAAAATTTCCAAAATCAAAGTTTTAATTTTACCTGTTTAATATAATGTTAATGTCGAGAAGTCAACTGTGAATTTATTTTAATATTGCGTAAGTTCATAACTTTGTGTACTTTCACTCATTTTGTTCAAACTTTGTTTAAAATTCTTTCTTAAAAAAAGACCTCGACCAGCGCAGAGACCAGCGTCGTTGACCTTCTGCGCTGTCATCGGATCAGTAAGTGCCATAAACTTTATTGTTCGCACGCTTCTTCTCCCCCCTTGCATCAGCCTGTCGTATTTTACACAAGGCCTTGTGTATGTGGCTAAAATCAATGAATGTTTTTCGGCTAATGAGATGTAGACATGATGCCTTGTGCCAAATTTCTTTTTCTAGTTTTGAGGTGCGGGGACAACCAAACACACATGTTGCATTTCTTCACCCAGCCCACGAAACTGGGTCTGCTGTTGACACTCTTTTGCTAGACGAAGAGGACCTTGCTGCCAAAATGGCGATCTTGTCTCGTTCCCTTTCCGCTCTAGGTGATCGAATACCTAAAAGTACTTCTCTTATATGTTTAATAAAATGTAAAAGTAGCACATGCAGATGATAATATCACTTACTAAATTCATATCAACTGAAAGAAAATAGGGAAACTGCATTTTCCTTTCAATTGGTAATAGAAACGAGTTTTTAAATCCTACGTTCCTTTAAACTGAATATGAACTAAATGAGTGATTTTCCATTGATATTTGATTTTCTTGATTTTGTTTTCGGTTTAGAGCGCTTAGAGTAAAATAGGATAAATGTTTACAATCACGTATTACTTCTGGGCACATTTGAAACTTGCCTCCTAATATCCTACGCTTATAATTAAGTTGATGCAAGGCAATTTCGAGGGTATTACTTCGCTAAATGCTTATGGGAAGGCGGGAGTGACAGGGGACGGGCAAGATGTCTTAGAAAATAAATATTCTTGTAATTATTGTAGTATAAATAAAATTAAAAAAAATAAATACCCCATCAAGCTACTCCACAGAGGTCTGAAAGGAGCCTGTCAGTTTATATACCATAGTAGAAGGTCTGTGAGGATGGCAGGAACTCAGCAGGAAAATGATACGCACATACATCCCTTACCGGGACTCGAACCCAGGTCCCTTAAATCAGTAGCCAAGGGCGTTAACCACTCAGCCATGGAACTAGGTATTGTAGTGTATATCATAGAAATTTTGGTGGGGCCTGAACCTTCTTGTATCGTAGTATAGTCTCCAAATCACTCTTCATTCACTAATGACTAGCCTCCTATGGATATAGCAAACAATCGTGTATGCAATTCCCCACTTTTTTGGGAGAGTAGAAAGAACCTGTGCTAAATGGTAACCGGTGGTACCTTCACTCGAAAAATAACTAATTTCTCTCAGTACTCGTGTTCAGAAAATATTATAAAGGGATCGTTTTCACTTTTCGGTGGTTTTTAGGGTAGAAGAAAACATGTGTTTTCATTTCACCTCTAACCGTTTATGTTTAGCCTTGGCTTTCGAAAGATATAGTAGTTAAATTTTTGGTCGTTTTTTCGCGGAAAGAAAGCATGGGAAATAAATGTTTATAAAACTGCGTAAGTATTAATTTGAGAAATATATCGTTCTGCCTGCAGTCGCGTTTGAAAGATATAGAAGCAAAACTGTTTCCTCATTCCCTGCAGTAACATTACGACACTCTGCACGACACAGAGTTCATTTGGTACATTACTCGTTGTGACTGATCACAGTGTTTAAATTATGTAACGGAACAGCAATTGTAGCACCGATACAAACTTACAAATGCAAAAAATGTCGTGGGAAAAGCAATTAGAAAGTAGAAGTGAATAGGAAATTTGATAATTATCATCATCATCATCATCATCATCCTCAAGCAGCCATGGGTTACGGAGGTCCAACCAGACCGCGCAGTTTAATTCTCCAAGCATATCTGTCCTGAGCTACATCTGCTGCATCCGGCCACTGTACACCAATTCTAACAAGGTCCTGTTTGACATTGTCTGCCCGCCGCATCCTAGGTCTCCCCCTCATTCTGAGGCCTCTAGGCACACTGTTCATAAACCTATTCGCCAATCTATAATTATCCATACGGGCAACATGGCAAACCAGCGGAGTCTCTCTCTGCACAATATGCTGCTTAAAGGAGGTTGCAGACTCCTTTGCCTAACCTTATCATTAGTTACAAAGTTAAACCACCTAATACCCAAGATACTGCGTAAGAATCTAGAATCAAAAGCATCTAGTTTCCTGTTATCTTGTTTACACAGCATCCAAGTTTCACTACCATAACTAACCCTAGAAAGAACCAAACTGTTATACAGTCTAATTTTAGTCTTTAGGTGTATACGCCTATTTCTCCACAATCTCCATACATTCTTAAAAGTCCCGGCAACAATACCTATTCGTCTGTTAATCTCATGCCGCACATCACCAGTATCAGTTACGTAGCTCCCAAGGTAATTAAACTGTGACACCTGATCAAGACTGCAACCATTCAGATTAACTGAATCACAACCTGCCTGACCAATTTTCATCACTTTAGTTCTCTCTCTGTTTATAACCAAACCTACTCTACTACCAGTCTCATCAACAGCTCGAATGAAAGAGTTCATCTCATCAACATCATTTGCCAAAAGGGCTAAATCATCAGCATAATCTAAATCAGAAATTTTAGTATCTCCAGCCCATTTAAGGCCAAAATCTTTCCCTTGAAGTGAATTTCACATAACATAATCAACAACCAAACTAAAGAGAAAAGGAGACAAAATGCACCCTTGTCGAACACCAGAAGTAATGCTAAACCAATTGCTACAAGCCTTACCAACTCTCACACACGACTCAGTGTTATTATAGAGAGCTTTCATTATGTTAACTAACTTGTCAGGTATACCATATTATTACACAATCAACCACAAATTATGACGATCAACAGAGTCGAAAGCCTTTTTGAAATCAACAAAGCTAGCAACCAAAGGTTTCTGAAACTCTAAACATTTCTCAAGAATCTGCCTAAGTGTAAATATCTGATCTACACATCCCCTACCACTTCTGAATCCATATTGCTCATCACGCAATTGCCTGTCAACCAGATTCCTAATTCTATTAAGCACAATCATGGAAAGAACTTTACCTGGAACAGAGAGTAGGCTGATACCCCTATAGTTATCACAAGTACTGCGATCAACTTTTTTGAAAATACGGATAATAATAGCTCTGGTAAAATCTTTAGGAACCATGCCTTTATCATAAAAGTTATTCAAAATTTCAGTCATCCAAATGGTAACTGAAACATTCCCAGCTCTAAGCATTTCCCTAGTAATTTCATCCACCCTTGGGGATTTATGAAGTTTAAGTTTAGAAATAGCCAGACTAACTTCAGATTGTGTCATAGGGCCAACATTAAAGCCAACAATGCATATATCATCATTGCAAACAATGGGAGTAGAACTAACTGCATAGTTTAGAACATCACTGAAATGCTCAGCTAACCTATCCATGATAGAATCCTCACATTCTGTAACCTTACCTTGTTTATCCTTCAATCCTTCTATGCCTGTCCGTTTTCTACCACATAAAACATTAACTATCTGGTACAGCTGTTGTTCTGTCTAACTGCTTCCTCGGCTTTGTCAGCCAAATCATCAAGCCAAAGATTCTTATCAGCAGCTAGCTAACTGATCTTTTACATGTTTATTAAGTTTTCTGTAATGGTTTCTATTAATACTAGTAGGGTACTGATTAAGGACATTCCTGCGGTTCCTTCCTTTTGAAATAAGCACTTAAATAATTCTGTCTCCTCTGCTCCTTTTTTCCTAAAAGAGTACTGTTAGTTTCCAAAAAGGCCTGTTTAAAACGGCCCCATTCTTCCTCAACTTCAGTAGTATGCAAACCATGACTTACATAATGACTAAGCAACCTGTCATGGTAAGCTTTAGCTATAACAGGGTCTTTCATAGCTCAGTATTAAAGGTAATTTTTTTTTAACTTTAGCACAACACATTTTAAGTTTAAGTTGCAAGACACTTTTATCACGGTAATGGTCAGATCCAATTTCAGCTCCCCTATATACCCTGGTATTTCTAACAGAACTTGCCCATTTGCTGTTAATTAATATATAATCAATCATATTCCTATGCAGCCCATCAGGTGAAACCCATGTGTATTTATGTATGTCGCGGTGTTTGTAATATGTGTTAGTTATTCTGAAACCATTGAGTTTTCTTACCTGTAGGAGACGTTGCCCATTGCCATTGCAGCTACCAATACCAAAAGGGCCTATTACTCCTCCCCAAAGGTCAGAGTCGGTACCAACTTTGGCATTGAAGTCACCAAGAACAAGGGTAATATCTCCTTTCTTGACAGAATTCAAAATATCCTGAAGTTGTCCGTGAAACCTATCCTTCTCATCCTCACCAGAATCCTCAGTGGGGGCATAAGAGCAGATAACATTTAAGTCTTTAATGCTTGTCTGAAATTTTGCTGTAAGAAACCTTTCATTAATGCACTCATATCCTAGAAGAGCATCACTAGCATGTCTGCTGAGCAGCAGACCAAGCCTTGGTGATGCTTTCCATCCTCCCTCACTGTAAAGAGAAATTTAAACTTATTTTTAAGTATCTCACCTTTACCTGTCCATCTGGTGTCTTGCAAGCCTAGAATATCTAGGTTATAGCGCTGGAATTCCTGCATGAGGACATCAAGAGAATAATCTCTATGTAATGTCCTCACGTTCCACGTTCCTGCAGAAAGAAAATGATTAGTAGGATTTTTAAAGAAATTAGGTTTATTGAGATTGGTAGGTCCAACAATATCAAACAGCCCCCTGATCGCAGGCATTGGGTAAAGACCTGTTCCTCCTCCGCTAAATGCTGAAGTCACCGATGCTGGTAGGAACTTCAGGCGCCACCTTTTCAAGTGGACTTTTTCAAGAGCCATATGGCCTGCCTGAGACACATTACTCCAGTGTAGGCTTGACGATGCCCAACTAGCTAAGTAAGGTTCAGGTACCTGCGATGGCCTCTGATTAGGATTATCCACCAGCTGATATAAGGTATCCCATGCCTCTGTTCACTTAGAGCTGGCAACCCAGAAGCAAACAGAAAACAGAGCAGCAGACTCTCCCTCAACAGAGGCCCACCAGTGCAGCAAGTCCAGGATCCATAATCAAGCTCAAATCCATAAACAAGTCCAGTCTAGTAGGTATAAATGGTCAGCACCTGGACCCTGTGAAGTTGACCACTCCTCAGCAGGGTTGAAAAAAAGAAAAAAGTGGCCATAGATGACCAGATCAGTAGGCCATACTGAATTGGCAGCCCTCCCCTTCCGTTCCCTTCCAAAAGAGAATATCTCTTTTGAAAGGTACTAACGACCTGCACCACGAAAAGGCGGGGTCGGACATTAGGTGCTAGACCTGGCCGGTTCTGTGCATCATCACTAGGGATTGGTACACAGCTCTCCTTCCAGTTTACGCCTGGCTACCATTTACACGGCAGATATAATTAGGTAAATGATATTTGGAAAATAAGTCTTCTGTTAGTCGAGACCCGTTGTATGTTGGTGGCTTTGGTTCGAGTCCCAGCTGGGTCAGCTTTAAGATTTGTCTCCGCAAAACTTTCCGTCTAGACCTCGGTCAGTAGGGAACACCAAGGGACTTCAAATGCCTTCGTCCGTCAGATGGGACGTTAAGCCATGGCTCCGTTTGCGGGAGAGCTATACCACTGCATGTTAAAATAAATAAAATACCATTAGAACACAACAAATTTTATAGTAATAAATTTTTGGAGGATTTTGTACATTGGGTTTAAGTTTTTTTTATTAACGATGCCTGAAGAATGAGGATTTTATACTGTATATTCAAGTAAAAAAAATGCACGTATCTCCCAATTTACCTGAATTCTGCGTTAACTCGATCTCATATAAGCATTCATATAAAAACTCTTCCTCGAAAACCTTCTTCATTAACTATTTTCAGTTAAGATGTAATACATTATGTAATACATATTTTTATACATATTTCCTTCCTCGTCAACGAGGGAGCTAATGAGCTCTCCAGGTGGCCTTTGGTAAACCGGGTATGTTTATAACTGAGTTTTCCCCCTATTTATTGTTACCAGGTTCTCTTCTTTTAATTAAATTTGTATTTGTAATTTGAGACTGGTTGATCGAAGTTTCACCCTACATAGCAACAGAAAATGTCGAATACCTCTGTTTAAACTACTGGTTTTGTTTGAAATTATAACACTCAAATATATTCTTTGTGTTGCAATGTTCCGAAATATTTGTAACTTATTTTGGATATAGTGTTGTTTGCTTTGCTACAGAATTTTAATAGAACAATTACTATTTTATGAAAATTGTTAATTAATAGATAACAACATGTGCTTTCGACGCACTACCAAATAAAATTAAACTTTCAAGGGTAAATTACTGAAACTTTAATGAAGAAATGAAAGCTATTACATGAAGTCACAGTGACGATACAATCATACATTCAGTAGGGAATGTAGGAAAGTATCATTCATGCATTTCAAATATCATCTAGTTTTTCTTTAACTTTAGATATATCGTTAAGATATATCCGTAATGTACTATTGTGTATCGAAGGCAGCACCTATGTGATTAAATGAAAGGCATTTACTTAAATGAAATTAATTTATACATTTTGTGGTAGTTCACGATAATAACTCTCATATTTTAATTTTCTTCTACCCCAAATGTTAAAAGTTACTTCTTTCATCATTGGTTGATTTTTGAGTTTGTCTATACGTTTCTCAACACGGTTCTTCTAAGATGTTGACCACTAGCAAGAAGCAACATATCAAATGAAAGCCTGTTACACCGGAGGATCGTGCATTTTGAAAAATTGTCTAATTAAATTATCCATTTAAATAATAAATAAATATCCCCTCAAGCAGCTGCTTGTCATAGAGTTATGTCAGGAGGATTGTTAGTTTGTGTGGTCTGTGAGGATGGCGGGTCCTCAGCAGAAAGAAAACACGAACAACCACGCCTTACTCGGGTCTCGAACCCAGATACCTCAGATCAGTAGCAAACGCGTTACCCACTCGGCCACGAGATGGGCTCTGAAAAAGAAGGAAAGAAGTGTGAATATCGTTTTGTCACAATATTTTAGAAACGCGAGAGACGAGAGTAACGATTGCCACATCATGGAAAGTGCCTTTCGATTCTTCCTTCCTAATAGAGATGAGTTCCGAATTGACTTTGCCGGGCTCAAAAGAGCACCTGTCTGAGATCACTTTTGGGTGGTGGAACATATCGCCTTGTGATCCGATTCAAGCCTTCTTCCACCTGGCCGTGTGCTAGCCAAATGATGGTCTATGCACTCCACCAATTCTCTCGACCTCAGCCAATCGGACCTCTCCTGGAAAGCAATATATTCTTGCTTTGTCAGGAGCTCCTCGGATTTAAGTCTATCCGATATCTCAAGGTATTTTAATCCTTCCAATTCTGTCACTTTGCGGCTATTTATATAACGATTCCACAAATCACGGATATGTTCCCCCAACTGACCCCAGGTATCAGACTGGAATTTTCTGGCCCTATCAAGCCTTTGCTTATTCTCAATAGCCGACACCTTGCATCTCTCCAGTACATAGGTCTTGAGCCGATCATAATGCTCAGCATCATCTAAGGGTAAGCTAACCAGAAATCTGCAAACTTTTTCCCTTGACATAGGCAGAATACTGCACCACGAAGATCACGTGGTACCCACTGCACTATAAATGCTGCCTGAATAGTTTTAGAAAATGGCATTTCGTAGAGGCTCTCAGGCGGATTGCCAATAACCGGCCAGAGAAGCGACGACCACCTAGACAACTCTTCTGCGAACTTCCAAACGGTATCAGGTCCGTTCAGAAGGGACCCGGAGGACAGTTTCTGTCGTACAGCTCACCATGCGATACTCCCGCCTCTGCTGCATCCGCATTTTTCGAAATTCGAATTCTCGTATTTCACTCCTCTCTTCAGCTTCACGAATTTCACGCTGTTAATCAGCTTCAATTTTGCGCAAATATCTCTTTTCCTCCACCTCAATTTCGCGCAGCCGCACTTTCATGCACATTGTCTCCAAATTATCGATGAGTTCGAATCGCGCTGCTCTTTCAGAGCATCAGGCCGTTCCATTCTTGGGCGATGCCTATCTTCGGCTTCCCCTACTCTGTCTTTGGGTTGGGTTGTTTTACCTCTTAGCGTCGCATTTTTGCACACCATGGGCTAAATGGCCAGGTCACATGGACCACGAAGGCTCACAGAAGGTTGGGGGAGGGGACCCACTGAAACAGCTGTTGGGAGACAGATGGTAGCCTCCCGTCAAGGCCATCCAGCGTGTTCTTTAACGTGCACAGGGTATGGCTCTCCCGCACACGGATCCACGGCTTAGCGTCCCATCCGACGGACGGCGGCCTTTCCAAGTCCATCGGTGTCCCCTACTGACCGTGGGCAGGGCGGAGAATTTTGCGGAGATAGATTTCAACGCTGACACAGCTGGGAGTCGAACTTGGGAACTACAGATTACGAGCCTGGCGCGCTACCGACTGAGCCCCCCCCCCCCCCCCCCAAAAAAAAAAAAAAAAAAAAAAAAAAAAACATGAGTAAATATTCGTTCAAGTAGCTGATTGCCACAGAGGTCTGACAGGAGCCTATCATTTAATATGCCAAAAAGATTTGTGAAAAAGGCGAGATCTCAGCGGAAAGGTGACACGAATATCCATGCCTTAACCAGGGGATCGAACCCAGGTCCCTTTGATTGGTAGCCAAGGGAAAATGCATTATTCTTGTTCTTGCTCTTTCATTTGAGGCAAAAAAAGCCACATTTCTTCGAAAAGGAATATTCTGATTTTAATTAAAATACTTTTTTGGCATCCTCACTAATTCTATCGTAAGCATTGTTCTCTTTATGTCAAATTACTGATTAAAGTTGAGGTTGCATCGTTTAATTTTTATCAGGTGTTAGCAGCTTATCTACAGGTTAAGCCGTGGTACACTGTGTGTAGAAAACCCCATACCCTGTGCACCATAAAGAACACGCTGAATGGCCTTCACAAGAGGCTACCATTTGTCTGCTAAATACTGTCCATTGGGTCCCTTTCCTAACCTTCTCTGAGTGCTCAAGGTCTTTGTGACCCGGCTATTTAACCCATTGTGTTAAACAAAGTGACGCTCAGAGGTAAAAACAACCAACAAAACATTATGTTCTTAAATTATGAATTTCAATCTAATGCATAAATTTATGCTTATGACGCAACATATATTTTTATCAGTTAGTTTACATTTAAAGAATATTAACTAAACTCTCAATAGAGGAGTGATGCACAGGGTGTAATCAATATATAGTTTCACCCATTTGTTTACTGTAGATTATTTACTAGCAAAAATTACCACTGTAAAAATTATTTTTATAGAAATTTGATTTCGCCTTTCATGTTTTTTATTTTCGCTTATATAACAAAATTGAATAAGATTCGAATTTCGGTTCTTTATTTGTGTCCTACCCAGGCAAGTATATTCGTATTTCTAGAGGACATTAGAATAGAATTTATTTCGCCATTATTATTTTAATGTAAAGGTTTTAATAATCAATTCACGCGTTTTTAACTGGACCTTAATATGTTTTCAACTATTAGGTGTTACAAGTACGTATCTTAAGGGTATAATAATCATGAATTGAGTTGGGAAGTACAAAAATTTAATCGTTCCTGAGGAATAAGTGATGCTCGATTTGAAAGGGAGCGAAGTTTTTATTTTCCGCCTTTAGCACCCTCTAACAGTGACAACTGAAACTAGTGGATGATTGTGTAAATGCAAATAGTAATATTTCGTTAATACCTATAAAACAGAAATATAATTTTTCATTAATATTTTTAAAAAGTTGCAGTTACCACCCCCTGTGACCAAAGGATAAAACACTTTTGGCAATGTAAATATTTTCTCCCTCATAGGTCACCACCAAAATTTTAAATTTCTTTCTTAAATAATCGTTTGTAATAGCTGTGGTAAAATAATTATCTTTAAGGAATTTTCTACCTTAAGGGAATTTCTGAAATTGACAATAGTCCTATTTCTTCAATATCTATCCAATCTATAAAAACATTCATTTAAGTTGAAGAACAAAAAATTTGAATGTCAACAGCATTACAGACAGACGACAAAGCAAAAGTATTTGTCCAAAAAGAAACAGCTAAAAGTGTAAAGAATATAGTAATAAAGTGGAGAACGTGGCAATTAATATGTTCATCCTTAAAAACGTATTGAAGAAGCAGTCATCAGAAACATCAACGAAATGAATCAAAATCATCCAGAAATAAGCCAGTGAAACGCCTGGCAATTTATATGAGTCATTTGTTATATACATTGTTACGATCGTAACTACAGATTAATCAGCTAGCACAGGGAGACTTCCATATATAAGTATTGTAAGCACAAATCGATGCTAACGCTTTTGACGAACAACAGCCCAATTTCCCTCCAAATGATTTAATATACAAATTTCATTTTAAAATTTTACATCTAGGCATTTTTAAAATATCAACGCTTAATTTCAGAAAAATCTAAATTATTCTGTAATATTTTTATATAATATTAATATAAAATAAATACCCACTCAAGCAGCTGCTTGCCACAGAGGTCTGACAGGAGCCTGTCAGTTGATACGCCATAGTAGAAAGTCTGAGAGGATGGTAGGACCTCAGCAGAAAAACGAAACAAACATCCATTTCGTACCCGGGGGCTCGAACCCAAGTCCCTTAGATGGGTAGCTAAACGCGCTAACCAATCGGTACATTGCAAATTGCAATAAATAAGCAAATAATAAATACAGAACTGCAAAGCATAAAGTCCACATAGTTTGAAATTTAGTGGGAAATGATAATTGCGGCCGTCTGATAAAGGTGTCGCTGCAAGCAATGGTATGGAATCATCCATCTGTTCCATTTAGATACTTTGCGGATGAGCAGAAACCTAACAATTGCTGGTTAGAATAGAGTTAAATGAATGCAATGGAGTAAACGTTTATATACTTCCGTTTTTTTGCGAATATTAAAATTTATATAATGGGAGTTCACGATTTACAGGCTTTCATTTGATACGCAACTGTAGACCATTGGCCACAAGTCTAATGAAATATGATGAAACGATTCTTTTGTCAAATACGCAGCTCGCAAGTACATGGCAATAGACAGATAAGAAAATAATTGCACTAGCCAACTTTGGTCGTTACCTCCACAACTTTTTTAACTACTGAAAAGAAATATTTTTTTTTAAATAAAAATTCTGATTTTTTCGCTTATTGTTATTCAGATTTTCCCACCCAGAAGGAAAGGATGGAATGTTGTGAGAGTCATGACAGAAACAGATGATCAGATGGGGATGACATGATTTCGTTTACAGATCATTTCAAAGAATTCAATGGGCACATCGAATATCTAGGGACGGTTGTAAGTGGTTGACTGAAGGTTGCTAGGGGATCCCGATAATTTAAAATATGATGCAGAAATGGTAGGGCTCTGAAAAGTTGCCCCTAGTAGTAATCCATATGGTATATCTCGATGCAAATCCAACATTTGACTCCAAACATGTCCTTTAAAACACCTAATTTCTTTTACCGTGAACAGTGTTACATCTAAACAGAAGTGTAACCAGGAATTTGAAACGGGGAGGTTCTCTTGTACCAGGCGATGATTAGTTGCAGAAAGGTGAGAGACGCAGTTCAAATTTCCGCATGCTGAAAAAACGAAATGAAGTTTTTTTACAAGCATATTTGTAAAATTCTGAGAGAGGAGGTTTGAACTCCCAAAACTGTCCCCGTACATACCCTCCTGCCAATGAGTAACTATATATTTTATTCTTATACATTTGTTTTCGAGCTTCATATATAATTTTGTCTTTTGTTGATTAATTGTCCTATTGTGCTTGCTAACCAATCTTGTCTAATTTTAAAATAAATGGTTCTTAGGAGTAGAGATTTCGATGTCTAGAAATTCATAGTGTTTAATATCGGTAAAAATCTACTAAGAAATTACGTAACTAGTTCCCTGTCTAGTGTAGTGATAGCCCTATCTAGTGAATTCGATATTTTACGTATTTTCAAAGCCAAGTGAAATGCCCTAGTGCAGTGGTACCCATTTGGTGGTTCGCGACCACGTCCCAAGGGTTTCGCGCTAAAAAATTCTGTAATGGCGATTTAAGCAATGGGAATTTTCTAATTATGTTTCAAATATATTTTTCTCGCGACAACCAGCATGTGCATGGGATTATTCATAATGTTTTGAAGCATTATAAGTTTGTTTGTGCAGCGATTCGAAACTATCACAAAGGTCTGCAGAACAAATCTTTGTTCAAATGAAAAAGTCTAACGTCGAAAATGAGTTTATATATGATTATTATATTATGTTAAACATCTTCCAAGTTATAACTTATTTCATTATAAATGCTATTGATAATTGAATATAATATATTCAACAATATATCTGCAATAAAGAAATTTAATATGAAGTGTTGCAGATAAATTAATTTATAATTAGAGTTTTTATATTTAGACTCCGAGTTATGGGTAGTAAAATTATATAATGTAAATTTTAATCTCGAGTATTTTTAGTCATTGTACCCTGGGAGATGGTAACATTTTTTTTTGGTTGAAAGGATTTCACGGAACAAAAAGCGTTGTGAACCATTGCTCTAGTGTAAGCTTTTCTATGTTGTATGAGACACAACTATAACTCTGATAGAACATCTAAGCAAGGGACGTTAGTACTGAATCAGATAGTTACAAAAAAATAATTTACAATGTTGGAAAACTTCATTCAATTTAGAATATTTTTGTTTGTTCTTGCAGAGAAACTCTAGTAAAGCTTCTGAATTGAACCAGCATGTTGTAGTTATACCCACTCTCAAACAGCATAGAAAAGCTTAGAAACTTTGCCATTGAAAATCTCAGTATTGGAAGGTGAGAAAGAATTAAACTTGCACAGAAAATTTACCACAGATGAACAAGAATTGGAAGATCCTAACAGTGAACCTGAGGGAGCTAAGAACATCATTTTTACATGTCCATGTGATAAGAGAAGTAAGATAAAAAAGTATGATCCAGTTCCTCATACTTGACAATCAAGTAGATAATTGAATTAATGAAGCTGTACTGTACCCACTGCAGCAATGCTGTCTTCTTTGAAAATGATTTGTCATCTGTACGTGGTTCGTCGTGAACCATGCACACGTCAAGATTTGATTAGGAATGAGGCTGCACCTGTGACAGATCATGGACTGGCAGACCATTAGTTTAATCTGTAGTGTAATAGAAATACACCAGGCTATAATGGAGGAGTCTCAGGGAAATGCAAGAGGAGTCGAAAGTGCTCATTATGACAGTTGTCAGCTTAACCTAAAGGTGTCCAGAAACCCATTTAGAATGTTCCAGCACATATTTCAGCAAGCACACTCTATTCAGATAGGGAAAATGGGTTCTCTTGAAGCCACAGTTCTTAGGACGATGCTATGGCCTGATGACATTCTTTGAAAGAGATGAGGTCCACTTCACTCTCAGTTAATGCAAGCATTTTTGTGTTTCAAATGGAGACAAATCCACATGTAATTGTTCCCACATCGCTAAATGAAGCTAAGGCGTGAATGCAATACTGAGTTTGAAATGGGGATATTTTACTTTGTGTTCACGAGGTTGGAAAAAAAATAGCTGTCGTTGTGCCTTGCGCTCAGAGGAACACAATTACTGCAGAAACAAAAGAAATGTTGTCTGTGTGGCAGAATATGAATTTTCATTATCGTAATGGAGTGTGACACATTATTTTAATGTGTAAAAGAGCCCTGCTTTCAACCCCCTTTAATCTAATAACTGATATCCTATTAAATTTTTGCAAGTATCTTTAGCTTCAACTACTTCTTCACAATTTTATAGAAACTCTCCGATAAATCATAGTATCCGTTTCCTTCCTAGACTTCATAAAAGATCATTTGAGGAAGTACCATGCTATTGCCGTGTACACCCCATAGGTTAGGATATTGATGTTCTGTTGGCCGGAATGCGATTGACGATGGTTTTGCGTTGTGTTTATCATGTATGGTGCGACAAGAATTTATGGTTACCATATAGGACCTGCCTGAAAATAGGTAACTGTGGTGACTGTGACTGAAGTTCCTCCCTTCCCGACCACAATTATATCCCACAAGTTAACCTGGGCACCAATGATAAAATAAAATAATTCAATGAAGAGTGATACTAAGGCTATGTACTAAATCTGATATGATTGAAATACTAATTTCTAAATGGACAGTCAGTTAGCCACGAGCATAATAACTAACTGGTGAGAGTAGCAGAAACGGATTATTTGACTGTCTCTCAGAAATGATAGACACACTAGTCTAATCCCTCTTTTCCCTCAAGGCTCTCCTCCTCTCCAAAACATTAGAGCTTCTGAACCTCACAGGACTAAGTGGCAATGCAGTGTCAAACTAATGGCCTCTCCAACCCTACTTTTAGATAGCAGCCACTTAACTCTACAAACACTCTTTCACTAGGTAAGTAAATGAAATATGCTTTAGAATTACTAAGTAAGTTTGACAAAAGGGTTTAAACATGATACAACAGAATTTATTAACCATTCAAAACAAAGTGGCTAAACCCCTGAATACTGGTAATAACTGGGTACTGAATATCGTCAAATTTGTAATGTTTCGCATTTCTCACCCTATGTTGTGATTGATTATATTTTACAGACGAAGAGAAAACTTAAAAATACCCTCCTACTAATAACTAGCATTGCTAATCGGAAACAATCTAAAATAAATGCACCTAAAGGAACTACTGACTAAGATGAAAATATCTCTAGCTCACATGTAAGTTATCTTCTCTTAATCCTAACTGTTAACCAAACTGTTATTCTTATAATATTACATTAATTCTCCATTTAAAGGTGGTGAGCAAGATATGATAGATTTCAAAATGGGCCCTCACCGACTATATCACTTTCGGCAGGATTGTTCACTGCCAACGAATCGGGGTTCACTTGAACATTAACGCGCACTTTGAAACACTGCCCAGGTGCACCTGAGGCGGTGAAAATGCTGAATAGTTCTTGGGACTGTTCACTACAAGAGTGGAGAGTTCACTAGACACTGGCTAATAGCTCCTTCTGGGGGTTTAATTTAGGCACTAAATTATCGAGCTGCAAACTGCTTCAATTTTAAGAAACGACAAAATACGAATTATGCTTTTGTCGTTTTATAAATTTAGCATACTCAATAAAAGAAGTGGGATTATATCCACTTGGACAGATAGAGCTTCCGATTAGTTTTATTAGCAATGACGAGCTGCTCCTCATTCTGTTCTGTGTGGCAATGAAATCACTGATGACGTCAAAAATGAGTGATATGTCCTTCCTGTCTAGATGGTGCTGACCTAGCCGGCTAGTGGTGTCCTGTACCACTCAACAACTTTGCGCTCAACCTTTCCACTTCAAAATCTCTCTGTGAACTCCCATTTTATTCTAGATCTCTTCTTACCTCTTGCTCCTTTGTCCGCCGGTTTCCAATGGGCGACTTGCCTCTTAGTGCAAGTGTCAGAGAGGATGACTATCTAGCGGCAGCCCCAATAATGACGGCGTTTCTGGACCACCCTCTCACAAGCTTGGCTAGCTGGGAAGTTGCAATGGTGTGAGAGTTTCTATGGCTATGTCCAGACTTGTGCGTTTTGCGTGCGCTAGACGCATGCGTCTAGAGAAAGTGACGCATGCGTAAAGACATGCCTCAAATCAGTTGAAACGCGCCGTTTTCAGTGATGCACGCAGTAGCACACGTACTTCCACCAGTCGTGGATTTCTGTTAAGCATTCCGTGCAGCTTCGTAGATTTTCCAGAAGGTTTCGTTCTGTTTTTCTAATTATTGAGTTCGTGTTTTTTGTCCACCATATTGTCAGAACAAATATTAACCTTTATTGAAGATTATATATTAAAAAATTCATCAGAGATATAAATCATTAAATTAATTTAAAAAAATAAAAAATAATTAAATAATTTATCAGATTATAGGTTCTAATATTCATCACAGACATGAATTAATCACCGGTAGCCAAATATCTAAGTGTGATAGCTAATTTCACTTCAGCTGGCATTGCTTCTCTTAAAGGAGAATTTTTTTTTCGATCTTGGCTCCACCATTCCCAAAAGCATGTAGACGTTTGTTCTAGATATTCGCGTAAGGTTCTTAAAAAGAACGTTTCAATTCAATTCCAAAATTTCGCCTTTTAAAATAATATTTCATCGAAATTGATCGCCGGTATTTTTCACGTCTTTTTCTCTATTTTTTCAGCACTAAAATTGCAGCACTTATACCCGCTAACATAGCAGCATCAGTCACGTACATTTTAATTCACGTCTACAGTGGTGAAAAATAGAAAATTATTTGACGCACAGGTGTAGACAGTTGAAGGCATGCTTCCAGGGCATTCCATCTAAGGCATGCGCTAGGCTACTCAGTGTTGAAAAGCGGAATTGAAAGTTGAAAGTGAAGTTGAAGATGAAAGTGTTTAAGTGTGGACATGGCAATTCATCTCAACAGGATAAATGTCTCCAGTATTGTCGGCTGAGGAAGTTGTCGGTTCTTAAAGTTGAAAGGGCTTGCTCTACCTGTCCTGGAAAATGTTTTGTAAGTCGATACTTTCACTGGGAAAGCTCCCTGCACTGCATTCTATCCCGACCCTTTACGTTGTACTAGCGACGCGCTCACCACTAGATGGCATTTTCCTGCTTCCAAAAATTGAATTCAACTCTAAATGATACCGAAAAAGCTGGTCTCTCTTATTTATACGGCCCCCCGCCGTTACCTATTTTATTACTGGTTGAATGAACCTTATATGTTCGAGGAATGGTGTACCTAACAAATTGGCATCTCAGTGTATACTATATGTTTGTGATTTATTTTTCTATTCTGTACTGGTTACTGGTATTCTCAAAGGGGACAACAGCTCCTGTAACGAAATATGTTACAGGAGCTGTTGTAACATATTCCAACGTGAGAGAAACTGAAATGGATACCTCTAACGTTGAATACATTTGAAACATGCTATTTCCAGAAGCAATAACGTTATAAGTTGCGTATCCGTGACACATAGATTACATTTATCGCCATTTCTCACCACTCGTTTCTTGGCAATTCACAGCCTTTCTCTATTTCCTTTCATTTTACTGAAAAATACATCGGATATTCCTAAATGGAATTTTAATTCGTACTTACTAGAGTACTGCAAAGGTTTTAGTTTATTAATCATCATCACCATCAGCAAAAACA
The DNA here is from genome assembly GCA_038380435.1 of Ryuthela nishihirai. NCBI lineage: Eukaryota > Metazoa > Arthropoda > Arachnida > Araneae > Heptathelidae > Ryuthela > Ryuthela nishihirai. The sequence goes on from JAWZYU010000038.1 coordinate 5,686,747, forward strand.
CGATCATCATCAAGGAGCCATGGGATACGGAGGTCCAACCACACTGTACAATTTAGTTCTCCAAATCACTACTGCATAATTCTTGTAAATTGTGCTTGGATTTGTCCCTTTAACTACCTTATTTGCAAGAATTTAAGTTGGATTTTTAATTAACTCAGCGAAATTTTGAACTGGAGCAGAATACGAAGGCGTAACTTTGACAGATGGACGAAGTTATTAAACTCCAGAGTGAGCCACTCACTAACGATAAACTTCAGGATTTAGAATTCAATGCTGCTTTTGAAGAACGACAAGAATCTGAACCTAAAATAAGTGTTGACATTTAAATTTTTAGATGAAGCCCTTTCACTGTGCAATAAACGCATGGATTTGTTGAAGGATCATGTTATTGATATTTCGTGACCAGATGCCATAAGACGATGTTGTGACCAGTTAATGGAATAATACAAATAAATATTTGGCACAAAACAGAGCCTAGCAATGCAAACCAGCTAGTTTCGTTCCTTATTAAGAAATGAACTGTAAAATTAATTAATCGATCACATATTTATATACATAATTATGCATATATGTAATCTTTAAATAAGTATGGAGAATTATAATTATTTTTGTTGAAATGAAACATTCATTACGAAACCAAGAAAAGGAAAAAAAATTAATAAAATGAGCCAAAATACAAAAAATTAAAAATCCCCTCGTTTTACACGGAAATTCGTTTAACGATGATCTTCCCGAACTCATTTCTCGCATTAAATGATAGTTACCTGTATAACTGTTCCATTTCTGAATTATCCATTAATTGGTATTTTCAGAGTTAAACTACCACCAAATATATATATTAATTTAATAGAATTATATGTCTTTCGTTCAATTACTAGACGATTCTCCTTCCTTTTTCAAGACTACATATATATCACGGATGTATCTTAATGATACATTCAAGGTTTAAGATAAACGAATTTTCATCAACGATATTTTCACGATTTCAGTACCGAATGTTGGATTATCATCACTACAGCTATTGATACTATCCTATCTGTGTGAATCTGATGTTACTATAGGTTCGAATCACAAATTGGTCTGCATTGCAAATTTTCTCCACTAATGCATCTGATCTCTAAATGTTGCTTATGTATAACTGGAAGGATAGCTGTGTACCAATCCCCAGTGATGATGCATAGAACCGTCCGGGTCTAGCACATAATGTCTTACCCTGCCTTCCTTTGGAGCATGCCGTTAGTACCTTTCAAAAAGGTTTTTCCAAAAGAGATATTCTCTTTTCGGAGGAAACAGAAGTGGAAGGCTATCAGACCGGTGTACCCTACTGATCTGGTCATCTATGGCCACATTTTTTCTTTTTTCCTGCCCTGTTGAGGAATTGTCAACTTCACAGGGTCTTGGTGATGACCATTTACGCCTATGACACTGGACTGGTTTACGGCTTTGAGCTTGATTCTGGATTCTGGACTTGCTGCAGAGGTGGACATCTGTTGAGAGAGAATTTGCCGCTGCGTTTTCGGTTTGCTTATGGGTTGCCAGTACTAAATGAACAGAGGCACGGGATACCTTATATCATCATCATCATCATCATCATCATCATCATCATCATCATCATCATCATCATCATCATCATCATCATCATCATCATCATCATCATCATCATCATCATCATCATCATCATCATCATCATCATCATCATCATCATCATCATCATCATCATCCTCAAGCAGCCATGGGCTACGGAGGTCCAACCAGACCGTGCAATTTAGTTCTCAAAGCAAGTCTATCCTGAGATACATCTATTCTATCTGCACACCAATTCTAACAAGGTCCTGTTTGACATTGTCTGCCCACCGCATCCTAGGTCTCCCCTTCTTTCTGAGGCCTTTAGGCGCACTGTTCATAACCTTATTCGCCAATCTATAATTATTCATACGGGCAACATGGCCAAACCAACGGAGTCTCTCTCTGCACAATATGCTGCTTAAAGGAGGTTGCAAACTCCTTTGCCTAATCTCATCATTAGTTACAAAGTTGAACCATCTAATGCCCAAGATACTGCGTAAGCATCTGGAATCAAAAGCATCTAGTTTCCTGTTATCTTGTTTACAAAGTGTCCAAGTTTCACTACCGTAACTAACCCTAGAAAGAACCAAACTATTATACAATCTAATTTTAGTCTTTAGGTGTATACGCCTATTTCTCCACACTCTCCATAGGTTCTTAAAAGCCCCGGCAGCAATCCCTATTCGTCTGTTAATCTCATGCCGCACATCACCATTATCTGTTACATAGCTCCCAAGATAATTAAACTGTGACACCTGCTCAAGACTGCAACCATTCAGATTAACTGAATCACAACCTGCCTGACCAATTTTCATCACTTTAGTTTTCTCTCTGTTTATAACCAAACCTACTCTACTACCAGTCTCATCAACAGCTCGAATGAAAGAGTTCATCTCATCAACATCATTTGCCAAGAGGGCTAAATCATCAGCATAATCTAAATCAGAAATTTTCGTATCTCCAGCCCATTTAAGGCCAAAATCTTTCCCTCGAAGTGAATTTCGCATAACATAATCAATAACCAAGCTAAAGAGAAAAGGAGACAAAATGCACCCTTGTCGAACACCAGAAGTAATGCTAAACCAATTGCTACAAGCCTTACCAACTCTCACACACGACTCAGTGTTATTATAGAGAGCTTTCATAATGTTAACTAACTTGTCTGGTATACCATATGATCTCACAATCAACCACAAATTATGACGATCAACAGAGTCGAAAGCCTTTTTGAAATCAACAAAGCTAGCAACCAAAGGTTTCTGAAACTCTAAACATTTCTCAAGAATCTGCCTAAGTGAAAATATCTGATCCACACATCCCCTACCACTTCTGAATCCACATTGCTCATCACGCAATTGACTGTCAACTAGATTCTTAATTCTATTAAGCACAATCATGGAAAGAACTTTACCTGGAACAGAGAGTAGGCTGATACCCCTATAGTTATCACAAGAACTGCGATCACCTTTTTTGAAAATAGGGATAACAATAGCTCTGGTAAAATCCTTAGGAACCATGCCTTTATCATAAAAGATATTCAGAATTTCAGTCATCCAAGTGGTAACCGAAACATTCCCAGCTCTAAGCATTTCCGTAGTAATTTCATCTACCCCTGGGGATTTATGAAGTTTAAGTTTAGAAACAGCCAAAAGAACTTCAGATTGTGTTATAGGGCCAACATTAAAGCCACCAATGCATCTATCATCATTGCAAACAATGGGAGTAGAACTAACTACATTGTTTAGAACATCACTGAAATGCTCAGCCCACCTAGCCATGACAGAATCCTCCCCTTCTATAACCTTACCTTGTTTATCCTTCAATCCTTGTATCCCTGTCCGTTTTCTACCACACAAAACATTAACTATCTGGTACAGCTCTCTGCTGTTGTGCTGTCTAACTGCTTCCTCGGCTTTGTCAGCCAAACCATCAAGCCAAAGATTCTTATCAGCAGCTAACTGATCCTTTACAAGTTTATTGAGGTCTCTGTAATGCTTTCTATTAGGACGAGTAGGGTATTGATTAAGGGCATTCCTGCAGTTCTTTCTTTCCGAAATAAGCTTAAGTGCCTTATCACTGAGATAATTTTGCCTCTTCTGCTCCTTTTTTCCTAAAAGAATACTGTTAGTGTCCAAAAACGCCTGTTTAAAATGATCCCATTCTTCCTCAACTTCAGTAGTAAGCAAACCATGACTGTCATAATGACTAAGTAACCTATCATGGTAAGCTTTGGCTATAACTGGATCTTTCAGAGCTTCAGTATTAAAAGTAAATTTTTTAACCCTAGCACAACACTTTTTAAGTTTAAGTTGCAACACACTTTTAACAAGGTAATGGTCAGATCCAATTTCAGCTCCCCTATATGCCCTGGTATTCCTAACAGAACTAGCCCATTTGCTGTTAATTAATATGTAATCAATCATATTCTTATGCAGCCCATCAGGTGAAACCCATGTGTACTTATGTATGTCGCGGTGTTTGTAATAAGTGTTAGTTATTCTGAATCCATTGAGTTTACTTACCTGCAGGAGACGTTGCCCATTGCCGTTGCAGCTACCAATACCAAAAGGGCCTATTACTCCTCGCCAAAGGTCAGAGTCAGTACCAACTTTGGCATTGAAGTCACCAAGAACAAGGGTAATATCTCCTTTCTTGACAGAATTCAAAATATCCTGAAGTTGTTCATAAAACCTATCCTTCTCATCCTCATCGGCATCCTTAGTGGGGGCATAACAGCAGATAACATTCAAGTCTTTAATGCTTGTCTGAAATTTTGCTGTAAGAAACCTTTCATTAATGCACTCATATCCTAGAAGAGCATCACTAGCGTGTCTGCTGAGAAGCAGACTCACGCCTTGGTGATGCTTATTGTCGTCCCTCCCTGAAAAGAGAAATTTAAGATTATTTTTAAGAATCTGACCTTTATCTGTCCATCTGGTCTCTTGCAAGCCGAGAATATCTAAATTATAACGGTGGAATTCTTGTGTGAGGACATCAAGAGAAAAAGCTCTGTGCAGAGTCCTCACATTCCAACTACCTATGGAGAGAAAATGGTTAGTGGGATGTTTAAAGAAACTATGTTTATTGAGAGAGGGAATGCCGACAATATCAAACAACCCCCTAATCGCAGACATGGGGCAAAGACCCGTTCCCCCACTACTAAAGGCTGAAGCCATCTACACTGGAAGACTTCCTCCAATGTAGAATTTGACGATGCCAATAGAAGCAAAGAGTTCAGGTGCCAGCGATGACTTCTGCTCAGGATTATCCACCAGCTGATAAACATATCCTGTGAATCTATTCACTTGAGGCTGTCAACCCACAAACAAACAGAAAACACAGCGGAAGATTTTCCCTCCACAGAAGCCCACCAGTGCAGCAAAATCAGGATCCATAATCAAGCTCAGAGCCATATATCTGTCCAGTCCAGTAGGTTTATATGGTCAGCACCAGGACCCTGTGTGGTTGACCACTCCTCTGCAGGGTAGAAAAAAAAAAGAAAAGTAGCCATAGTTGTCCAGATCAGTAGGCCACACTAATCTGGCAGCCCTCCCCTTCCGTTCACTTCCACAAGAGAGTATCTCTTTTGAAAGTTACTAATGGTCCACACCACGAGAAGGCGGGGTCGGACATTAGGTGCTAGGCCTGGCCGGTTCTATGCATCATCTCAGGGGATTGGTGCATAGCTCTCCTTCCAGTGACTACCTAGCTGCCATTTACAGACCACCTTATATCAGCTGGTGGATAATCCTGATTATAAGCCATCGCAGCTACCTGAACCCTAACTTAGTTTTTCATCGATAACCTAAACTGGAGTAATGTGTCTCAGGCAGGTCTTATGACTCTTGAAAAAGTTCACTTAAAAACTGTGGTGCTTGAAGTTCCTACCAGCATGGATTACTTCAGCCTGTAGCAGTGGAGGAACAGGTCTTTGCCCCATGCCTGCTATCACGGGCGTAACCTTCGAGACTCAAGGCCTTTGCAGTATAAATAGACGTCACATCCGGTGGATCTACAGTGTTTCCTGCGCACGTAGTATTACAGTCGCAAATCGAGAATTTTTTTTATAAGGTCGGTGGGCATTTTTGTTTGATACTGTGCTCAAAAACTGATTGACATGGTATGATTATATTGTATATATGTACATTAATGTAATATGTTTATGGCAAACTTTAAAATAAGGAAGACGTTGAAACTAAAATAGATCTTTATTTGTAACTGTGCTAAATTGATGACTGAAAATGCAGAGTAATCGTCGTTTAACGTTCTCTGAACATGTAAAACGATATATAAATTACCAGGAGCGTCATAATCGGTTCTACATATAATTACAATGACACAATATGTTTAAAAATAAGGTAAAATGCGAATAATTACTCGGTTATATATTAACAAATATAAAATCATTTCATTCACATATTTTCTTGATAAATGCTGTCAATAATTGATCCAGTTTTTTATACCATTGACAATATAATCATGACATATAAACTGTTATGAAAAACCAGTGTGTTATATTAAAAGGAAAAAAAAACACAAATATTCTTCAGAACAATTTTATTGACAAATGTGAACTACAAATTAATGATATACCGTAATAGCTTTAACTGTAACAATTGCAGTTATGATTTAATTGAAATGCTTTTTCTTAGTGATTAGACTGAATTTATATGACATGAATACAACCTTTCGATGGAATACATATTCAAAAACTAGCAGGAAAAGTGCATCTAAACTTTACAAACTACAATTTACTGCAAGCACATATACATTTTGGTTTACAAAGCTACCTGTAAATCTATGACTTAAGATTTGATAATATATCGCTCAACTAACCTCCCAAATGTAAAAAAAAATAGTCTCTAATCAATCTTCAATTGTTAATAATATAATTCTATGCAGCCTGGTAAAGAAAGATTAAATCATTTAGGTATACATCTTTCCAGATATAAGCCAGTGGTGTAAGACCACTAAACTAACAGACTCTGCCTTTTTTTTCCCCCACTAATAGAACTTATTAGTTTAGTGGTCTTAGAACACTGTGGCATATACCTGGAGATATATGGTTCAAATCCCACATGCCAACAAAACTATTAATTTCAAAGCCAACAGTGGTTTTCTATTTAACGTATACAGTGGTATTCTATTAATTTCAAAGTCAACAGTGGAGTCCAACTCTATGGATACTATTTATTGTGGGTAGACAACTTTTTTTTGGCACTAAGACATTTTTTCTTACTTTCCAAATTCTCTAACAAACAATCATTTTTTAAAAATATATTTGTTGAACACCAGATAATCATTTCTAGAGTTTTCCCAGTGGCCAAATTCACAACTTGTATGATAATCAAGTAATTCTGCATCACATAAAAGACTGGTTGTGATTAAAGTAATATTTCTTTGATTTTCCATTTCCATAAATTCTTTTTCAAATTCAGTACACAATTTTTTATAGTAATATAATTTAGTAATACAACATTAATTACTATCTCATTTGAGCAAAAAAAACTGCCTCTATCAAATTTTTGTAAATACTTAAATTTTACATCCAGTTCTACTTTTTTTATCACGTAATAATAAATGTTTACAATGATCACATTTCAAACTTTTCAAAACTGAAAATACACAATAACCTGCTATACATGCAATTACAGGAAGAGAGTTATCACAATCAGACAAATATGAAGGAAGCACTGTAATGTTAAATTTTAAGCTAATAGACATAAAATTCATTTCCTTAAAATCAACTTTAAAATCCAAATCGGTTATTTTAATTTTACCACTTGACTTAGTGGGAAGTTTCAACAGTGACTGAACTCTTAATTTTGTTTCACATTCAAATAATTGACGTACTTATATTATATTGGCTTCCAGCTAACTGCTTGTAGAGGCCGAAACGACTCCTAAATTATCTGTTTGAACAGTTTGATATACCAGGTAAAATATATTTTGAGTTCAGAGGTACTGTCGCTCAAAAAAGTATCCGAACTCTACAGTTGATTACAAAATTCAGAAAAAATATCTGGTAACGATTTTTTTAGAAATTAGTGATCTGGCAACCTTCGTGTCACGTGACACAAAAGTTGCCAGATTACTATTTTTAAAAAAAATCGTTGCCAGATATTTTTTCTGAATTTTGTAATCAACCGTAGTGTTCGGATACTTTTTTGAGCTACTGTACAATATGAAGCAATTTCAAGCAATGAATATGTACTAAGTCTTAACGCAGAATGGGTTTCTTTCGTTAGCATACCAGTTGTGCAGCTCATCTGTTCCCATTTATCTAGCCAACAATAAAGTAAAATAAATAACTGCTCACGCAGCTGCTTGCCACAGAGGTCTGACAGGAGGTTACTATTTTAAACCTAATTGCTAATTATCCTAACCAGGGTTGGACTGACAAAGGGCTTTGAGCGTTGTAGCGTCATATACCCTTAGTATTTAGGGCCCTGTGACCACATAGGAGCAAGATTTTTTTAATAATAATAATGATAAATATTTCTTATTTTATAGAAATTCGACAGAATTGGAGAAAACTCATTTTAAACTTCACGTAGGATGAAAGGAATAAGTATTTAAATCACGAAAAAGAAACCTCTGCTACATTTGTCAGACTTTGTCACTGTGTGTTATTAATAAATTAAAAAAATTTATTAAAATATCGCGAGTAAACTATATATATGTATTAATTTTTATATACTCTTAAAATTTAACTATTCTTCAAATTCTTATGTAGAACAATATTAATTTCGGTTATTTTCTATAAATGTTATTATTATTACAATGCATTTTATCTTCTAGTAGCAAATAATATCAAAAACAAGATACTACCATTATTTAAATAAACAACAATTATATTTAATATTTTGAATTCTATGGTTGTGCTGCACTTCCCCCTATTATGCATTCCGAAAAGGTTTCCATGTATAGCATTACGAAACCAAAATAATTAAAGAAATGAAAGATATGATGCATCCATAACGAGTCAATCTCTTTATTTGATATAAATTATGTGATATTTACTAAGTGAAATAGCTGACAATCCCAGTTGTAAAGGAGAATAATTAGATAGACAATAGGTAAATAAGGACATAATGGGAAAAACAGGCAGAGAAAAAAAATAAGTGTGATTGAGTTGGAGTAGGGGGAAAATTGTGGAAATATATTTTTTTTATTTTGGTTGGGATATTTCCTAAAAAATTACTGAGAATAATCACAAGATATATGACAGAACAAACGACCATGGCATACCAGGGATTCGAACCCCGGTAGTTGCAAGGTCACCATGTTTATCAAATTAGTACTGAAAGTCTCATTAGTCGGATAATAGGATGACGGTTAAAGAACTATAGATCTTTTATATTTCTTACGTTTAATTCCAATTTCGTAATCAATTTCACACCAATAGATTTGATGTGAATACATGAATTTACGTAATATAATATATGTATATATTTATATACAACAGTTTCAGAGACATGGGGGCCGGGGGGGGGCTCAGTCGGTAGCGCGTCAGGCTCGTAATCTGTAGTTCCCAGGTTCGAGTCCCAGCTGGGTCAGCGTTGAGATTTATCTCCGCACCGCTATTACTTCCGGACCGCTAGCCTCACGTCCAGAAGGCCCGTCTTCGTCCTCTGGAACAGGGCTCTGTTTCTGGTCTTCCACAGGTGGTACTTCACTTCGCTCGACATCAACAGGAATTGCCACTGGGCGGCTGCCCGGACCGGCAGGGAAGTGAGGTACAGCACCAAAGTCACTCCTGGCATTGCGATGCCGAAGACGTTGCTGACGTGTCTCCAATGGCCTCTGCGAGGAAACAGCTGTACACGGCGTGGATAACTGTCTCCACCTCTCCGTGGTGAGGGCACCTGTCATTCCGTATGTGACAGAAGCAATAGAATCGTTGTTAAAATAATAGAAATGGAATGTTGGTAAATGCACGGTAAATGACTGGAGAGGGATGGAAAATCTTTACAATATTTTTTCACTCAAGTCGAGCCTGAAGAAACGCTTTCTTCTCGGTGCACTCTTAAAAAGCCGAAGAATGAAATTGTCGGTGATGCTCTTTGGTTATGATTCATACAAGAGTGTTGAAAATAAACGCTTCAGTGGGCCAATTTTGAAAGAAAATGCATTAATCCTTCATTCTAAAATCACTAGTGGGGGAGATTTTTCAGCAAGCCTGAGATGGCTTTCTCGTTGGAAAAAACGGCATGGTGTTCACTACCTTGGTGTTTGTGGTGAGAAATTGTCAGCTGATCCGTTAGCAGAAAAGGAATTTTCAAAAAACTTTTAGTCTTTATTGAAGAAGAAGACCAATGAGCAGAACAAATCAACAATGTACATGAGACTGGGTTAAGTTTTAAACTTCTTCCAACGAAAACGTTTATGAAAGCGCACGGAACCTCAGCATCAGGATTTTAAACAAACATAGAAACAATCACTATGGCTTCGTGTACAAATAATGCAGGTACGCACAAACTTCCTCTTTTTGTAACTAAGAAATCAGCAAAACTTGAGCATTCAAGCATGTAAATTTAGCTAATCATCTAGTTTACTATATAGCTCAAAAGTCTGCTTCAATAGACTCGTATTTGTTTAAAGAATGCTTCTTTACAGAATTTGTTCCCAAACTAAAAAAACCAATTGACAGGTCTTAAAATGCCTGTAAAGGCCCTACTCATTCTCGGCAATGCCACAACACACTCAAGCGAACTCATTTCTGACAACATGAAAGCCATGGTTTGCCACCAAATATAACATCTTTAGTGTAACCAATGGATCAAGGCGTGCTTGTAAGTTTAAAAAGACGATACAGGAGAAAGCGTCTTTCAGAAATTCTACAGCGAACCGAAAATGACAGCAGAGGACTTTTAAATGCTTTGAAACATTGTCAAGTAATGATTAAGAACCTCAAGGAACCGTTTTGAGATACATTTAATATGGGTATAAATGTGGTCGATACCCAAATCTTTATGAAGTTGTCTGTTAGTAACAAACCAAACGACATCAACAGCAGATCTCAATATTTTTTTTTGCAAGAACTAAATCTTTTTATATATTCGTGGACAACTAATCTCAGAAATTTTGTTTTCTTATAAAGGATGGACATATTGGTGAAATACATCCGTGATATACCATTTCATTTTTAAACAGTGTTTATTGAGGATTTAACGAACTAAAGATAATTTAATTAAATTGTTTTATAAAACTAGTGGTAATTAACTGTCAAATTTCATTTCTCTTTATAACTTATTTTCTTATTGACCTTCACTCGTATTTTTTTGTGTTTGCAATTTGTTTTAATAATTCGTAATTTGTCAAATCATTAGATTGAATAAAGAAATTAAACGCCATATCAATGCTATCTTCTGTTGAAAGCTACGAAAGGAGACAGATTCATGGCGGTCGTAACATGACGAGACCAGAGAGAAAATGAATAATTCGGACCTTACGTTAGGTGGCGCTGCACTACAATTTCAGTTCGTTACTCGTTCCATCGAAATTAATGAGCTACTACTTCTTTGAACGCTTATGTAAACTTATTATTATATGTTAAGACAAGAGTTGCATGCAATATCATTTCGAGATATAACAGCTGAGCTAATTGCGATGAATTTCGTGTTTCAGGACATTTTTTTGATTTGCTCTAAAATTGAAAATTACCCTACTTCCTTTTGTACATAATGATGCCTACTGTTTTATGTATCGCTTCAGCAATGATCTGAAATGTGCAAATTTATAATATTGCCTATATCCACTGAGTTCTCTCTACAAATTTGCTTAAATATTGTCAGTTTAATTTAGGTCACCTTTTTTATAAAGATTTACGACACATGGTTTAGAAAAGGTAGAAATCTTTATTTCATTCTGAAAACAGTCAGTGTAATAATAATGAAGATATTATTTCAAAGAAATTTTAAATCATCATTTTTTATCGTCTGCTATTTACTACGAGAATAGTAATTAAAGGAGGACGAAAACAGCTACCGCTGCAAATTATAGTATCATTTAGTGTAGTCTTGTGCATTCGTTTTTTCATACATCGGCCTCGGGATGAAGGTGAATTCCAGTTCAGCGACTTCCAACGTAAGTCGCTAAAAATTAACAAAAATAGTGTACCACCTGTTAACTTTAGAACAGGTCGTTTATAATATATATAACGTATCAGAGGGATTTAACACTTCACCCACCCGCTATACATAGCAGGACCGCCTCATCAATTTACTAACGAATTTTGTGTAGGAATCTTCACTTTTGTACGAATGTCAACATACCATGTGAGTATTAACTCTACTAGTATTTAATTACAAGGGATATTACATAAAAAATATGATTTTTGAAATCGGAAAACCGTAAAAAGATTAATCGCAAGAATAAATCATCTGCATTCGTATGCAGATGGAAATGGAGAGCGGGAGCGGTGCTATGGACCTTTCTAGTAGTCTGCCTAGCTCTCCTTATGCACATGCTCAGATTCTGAGATTAGGCAACTAATCTCTATTCCACGCAAAACTTTACCCATTTCTATCTCCGAATGAGAATACGCCCAGTTGGCATAAGTAAAAACATATAACAAGTAAACCACCAATGGGTGGGCCCCTAGAGGCTAACATACAACACAAGCTAAAAAATAGCATATATCATGCACGAGAGACCTAAAACGAGTAGTCTTCTTCAGAAAAACCATCATTTATGCCTCTTGTACTTATTAAGAACATTATGTTCACAAGTAAGCAAAGAAGAAATAATCTCATTAGGATTATTTTTAACAACCTCAAGGAACCATTTTGAGATGCATTTAATATGGGTATATATGTGGTCGATGCCCAAATCTTTATGAAGTTGTCGGTTAGTAACAAAACAAGGGACATCGACAGCAGATCTCAATATTTTTTTTTGCAAGACTAAACTTGTGTATATTCGTGGACAACTAATCTCAGCAAAATTTGCTTTTCTTATAAAGGATGGACATATTGTTGAAATACATCCGTGATATACAATTTCAATTGAACTAGCTAGCATCAAGTGTTCGATTAAACGAACTAAAGTTACTTTAATTAAATTGTTTTATAAAACAAGTGGTAGTTAATTGTCAAATTTCATTTCTCTTTTTAACTTATTTTCATATTGTCCTTCACTCGCAATTTGTTTTAATAATTAGTAATTCTTAAGCCACTAGATTAAATGAAGAAATAAAACACATTATCAATACATCTTTAACACATTTCTGTCTTCTGTTGAAAGCACCAGACAGATTAATGGCGGTGGTAACAAGACGAGAGCAGAGAGAAAATGAATAATTAGGGCCTTACATTAGGTGGCGCTGCACTACAGTTTGAAATCTTTACGTATCTGTCTTCTCCATTATATGTGAATTTTACAGTTCTCTCATCGGTGAGACACTTGCCCAAAGGGACATCACCGATGGTTTCTTAACCTCCGTATCAGCGGATGTGACTTGCTGTGCACGTGGCAAAGGCAGCATTCGTATGCAGGTGGCAATGGAGAGAGGGAGCGGTGCTATATGGAACTTTCTGGAAGTCTGCGTAATACCTCTTCGGTGTTTCTAACAGGTCAGGAGGGAGAAACAAAGGATCAAGAAAGGGGAAATGGCAAAAGGAGGCAATTCATTACGAAATGGCGCCAGTTGGAGGATGTAGACAAAAATGGTAAACCGGATCCAAAGGCATACGATTACGACACTACCCGCAAGATAAGCTTTCATTTGACAATCTAACTCTCGATGCTCATATTCGGAAGATGGAAGAACGATTTGAATAAATCACCTTTTTTATGGGTAGAAAAATTGGAGGGGGGGGGGGATTTTTGCATTCCATAACGCTTCTGACATCCAAGTATTCGATTAATGCAGAATGTAGTACGTTTGGTGGAACAATTGCATTGAGAAAAACACAAACTGACACGTGAAATAATAAGCTGAAAAAAATTGTCAGGAGTGACAAATATTAAATTTTAGCTTTAAGAGATAATATAGTTACCACGTACCGATAGATGGCGCCATTATTCGAATGAAATAAAAAAAAATGCGGTAAAACTAAGATATACTAGGTGAAGAAGAAAGGTTAGTAGTTGATGGTGTAATGGTTAGCATACTTACCGGTTACTGGAAGATGTGGGTTCGAATCCCACTCATAGCACAACCAGTTTTTTTCAGCTTATTATTTTGTTTTTCATATGTACAGGAAATTTGTGACACTTTACGATGCAAAGTAACATCATTGTTGTGTGTTTGTCACATAACCGATAAGCAAACAGACATATTACGAGGAAAAACAATAAGAACATAGGTAAAACATATACCAAAAAGACTTGAAATTATCATTAAGGTGAAGAACTTGGTTGTGACATATTGATTTTAAAATATCAAATATTCTCGTTAATATGTATAACAAATGCTGAAATAATGATTAAAATATGACTATGATTAAATAATTCACAAAATTTTAGTTTCTTTCAGTTGATCAGTATGCCATATTCTCATACAATTTCTAGTTGAGTGCTTTCAGGTAATTAATATAAATATTAGAGGATATTTCATCGCTTCATATTCATTTTTAAAATCACGAAATTCAATTTTAAATATCACGAAATTTTTGTGAGCAGTGTATTTTCGTTGTATTTTTCATTGATTTAAAAAACGGATCACGTTTAAATACGCTATTCACCGTTGTGGTGTAGTGTTAATTATATTTAATTATCAGGAAAACAATTACATTTAACTTTTTTATTTTCGTTCATATCAACATATCAAGTTCGAATCTAGTTTACAAGGAATATTTTTGAAATGTGGGGAGAAAACTTTATTTATTCTATTTTGTTTTTATAAACATTAGTAGATATTGCATAATAATAATTAAGGGTTCTTGAAACAAATTACAGTAGACTCTCTCTTATCAGTCTCGGCTGAACCGGCCTCCGCTCTATCCGTTCGTTAAAAGAATCGAAAGCAAGTCGACGAGTGTTTCGTTTATACTACAGTGCATATTTTCTTCAGTCTCTCTTTATGAATATTACAGTGCACAGTCCACTGCGCGTATACAGGAGTATGTATTGTGATCTATTAATTATTGTGTGGTGCAAAATGAGTGGGTGCAAACGTAAGCGTAATGTCATTACGTTGGAGATGAATTTAAAAGAGTTAGAACATATTCACAAAGATGATCCAGTAATGCATATTTGTGATGAACTAGGTGTTGGTAAAAGCACGGTAAATGACTGGAGAAGGAATAGAAAATCTTTACAAGATTTTTGCACTTGAGTCTGAAAAAACGCTTTCTTCTCGGTGCACTATTAAAAAGCCGAAAAATGATATTGTCGATGATGCACTTTGCTTATGGTTCATGCAAGAGTGTCGAAAATTAACGCCAATCAGTGGGCCAATCTTGAAAGAAAAAGCATTACTCCCTCATTATAAAATCGAAAATGGGGGAGATTTTTCAGCAAGCGAGTGATGGGTTTCTCGCTGGAAAAAACGGCATAGTGTTCGCTACCTTGGTGTTTGTGGTGAGAAATTGTCAGCTGATCATTTAGCAGAAAAGGAATTTTCAGAAAAACGTTTAGTGTTTATTGAAGAAGAAGGCCTTTGCGCAGAACAAATCTACAATGTAGAATGAGACTGGGTTAAATTTTAAACGTCTTCTAACGAAAACGTTTGTGACAGCGCAAGAACGTTTGTGACAGCGCAACATTTTAAACAAACAAAGAAAGAATCACTGTGGCCGTGGTGTACAAATGCTGCAGGTATGCACAGAATTCCTCTTTTTGTAATTGGGAAATTAGCAAAATCTCGGGTATTCAAGCATTTAAATTTAGCTAATCTCCTAGTTTACTACAGAGCTTAAAACTCTGCTTCGATATACTCCTATTTGTTTAAAGAATGGTTCTTTACAGAATTTGTCCCAAAAGTAAAAGGCTATTTGACAAGTCTTAAAATGCCTGTAAAGGCCCTACTCATTCTTGAAAATGTCGCGACACACTAAAGCGAACTCATTTCTGACAACATGAAAGCCATGTTTTTGCCATCTAATGTAACGTCTTTAGTACAATGTGACGTGAATGGCAACAAGACGTGCTTATAAGTTTAAAAAGGCGATACAGGAGAAAGCTACTTTCAGAAATTCTACAGAGAAACGGAAATGACGGAATAGGACTTTTAAATTCTGTGAGAACAATAAATATCAAGGATGTGATCTGCCATGTTAGCAAGAGATTTTCAAGAAATGACTCGTACAACGTTTGTGAAGTCACGGAGTAAACTTTGGTCCGAAGTTGAAAACTGTGTAGAAAGTATCAAAGACGACAACACGGAAGTATCGAATGAGCCTGTGCCTGCCAAAGATATGACGGATGATGGCAATATTTCGCTACTTAATGACTTTAAACTGCTGCCTGGATATGACACACTTGAAGAAAATGACATTGAAAAATGGTTAACAGGTGATGAGCAGTTGGAAAATGAAACACTGAATGATTACGAAATTATCAATGCAGTCTGCCAAGAAGAGGAGAATGAAGAAGAAGAGGAAGAAGGGAAAGTTAGCCGTATTGAAAGAAAAGAAGCTTTTGATGTTGCAGTAAGATACATTCAACAACAAAAGACCTCATCTGCGATTGATGTGATGTTTATTAAAAAATGGCAAGTTTTTGCAAGTAAAAAAGAATTAAGTTCAAAGACACAAAAGAAAATCATGGAATTTTTCAACTGAGTGTGAGTAAATTATTAATATTGTACAACAAAGTATTAATTAAAATATAGTACAGTTAGTATTTTTGTCATTTGTCATTTTTATTTATTATTTGACACAATATTCGGGTTAGTCGTCCTTTCGTTCATCCGGCAAATGTCCGGTCCCTTAAGGACCGAATAAGAGGGAGTCTACTGTATCTAAATTTGTCAAACATCATCCTGAAGCAGATGGCAACATATGTTACAATTATACGAGGAAGAAAGCATTTGAAGCCTTATGCACATGCTCAGATTCTGAGATTAGGCAACTAATCTCAGTTCCACGTAGAACGTTACCCATTTCCATCTCCGTATGAGAATACGCTCATTTGGCATAATTAAAAACATATAACAAGTAAACCACGAAAGGGTGGGCCCCTAGAGACTAACATAAAACACAAGCTAAAAATAGCATATATCATGCACAAGAGACCTAAAATGAGTAGCCTTCTTCAGAGAAAGCCATCATTTTAGGCCCCTTGTACTTATTAAGAACATTATGTTCACAAATAAGCAAAGAAGAAATAATCGCATTAGGATTATTTTTAACAACCTCAAGGAACCATTTTGAGATGCATTTAATATGTGTATATATGTGGTCGATGCCCAAATCTTTATGAAGTTGTCTGTTAGTAACAAACCAAGGCACATCAACAGTAGATCTCAATATTTTTTTTTGCAAGAACTAAATCTTTGGTATATTCGTGGACAACTAATCTGAGCAATTTTTTTTTTATAAAGGATGGAGATATTGTTGAAATACATCCGTGATGTACGATTTCTATGTTTAACAGTTGGCTTCTTCCAATTCAACGAACTAAATATAATTTAATTAAATTGTTTTATAAAACTGGTGGTAGTTAATTGTCAAATTTCATTTCTCTTTTAACTTATTTTCTTATAGTTTTCACTCGCAATTTGTTGTGTTTGCAATTTGTTTTAATAATTCCTAATTCTTAAGCCACAATATTAAATGAAGAAATAAAGCACATTATCAGTAGATCTTTCATACATTTCTATCTTCTGTTGAAAGCACCAGACAGATTAATGACGGTGGTAACAAGACGAGAGCAGAGATAAAATTAATAATTAGGGCCTTACGTTAGGTGGCGCTGCACTACAGTTTGAAATCATTACGTATCTGTCTTCTCCTTTATTTGTGAACTTTAGAGTTCTCTCATTGGTGAGACACTTGCGCAACGGGACATCTCCATTGCATCTTGACCTTCGTATTAGTGGACGTGACTTGCCGTGCACGTCGCACGAGCATCACAGGTATGCATATGAAATGAAGAGGGAAGCGGTGCTATGGAACTTTCTAGAAGTTTACCTAATTTTTCTTCGGTGTTTCTAACAGGTCACGCGGAAGAAACAAAGGATCGAGAAAGGGGAAAAGGCAAAAAGAGGCAATTCATTTCGAAATGGCGCCAGTCGGAGGATGTAGACAAAAATGGCGAAAACGGATCCAAAGGCATACGATTACGACACTCTGCAGAGGATAAGCTTCATTTGACAACTTAACTGTGGATACTCATATTCGGAACATAGAAGGACGATTTGCATAAATCTCCTTTTTTATGGGTAGAAAATTATGGGGCCAAATATTTACATTCCATAACTTTTCTGACACCCAAGCATTCATTTAATGCACAATTTACTACGTTTGGTGGAACAATTGTCTTGAGAAGCACACAAAGTGACACGTGAAATAATAAGCTGAAAAAAACTGTCAGGAATAACAAATATTAAATTTCAGCTCTAAGAGACAGCATACTTATCGTTCCCGGTAGATGGCGCCACTATGCGAATCAAATAAAAAATGCGGAAAAGTTAAGTCATACTAGCTGAAGGAGAAACGTTAGTAGTTGTTGGTGTAATGGTTAGCATACCTTGCCGGTTACTGGAAGATGTGGGTTCGAATCCCACTCATAGCAAAACCAGTTTTTCTCACCTTATTATTTTGTTCATATCTACAGGAAATTTGTGACACTTTACCACGCAAAGTAGCATCATTTAGTGGTTTGTGTGTTTGTCATATTACCGATAAACAAACAGACATATCACGAGGAAAAACAATAAGAAAAAGGTATGTGGAAAACTCCTTTTCAGTTGAATACGTTTTAAGGAAATATTCCTATTGGCATTTCTGACTCATCCGTTAGTTTAATTTTCTCTGTTAGAATGTGAAAAATTAGGAAAATAATAAATTTCGCATTTCTTCCAAATAAGCAGTTCATAATTCTTGGAATGTAAATATTATATATTTGTTAGTCAACTCTGCCCCCCCCCCCAAAAAAAAAAAAAAAAAAACTGCCAAGAGATATTAAGATATAGATAATACATACTTATATATAAGAGATATTAATAAATGTACAAGATATTAAGAAATATACAATAAGAATATACAAGAGATATTAAGATATAGATATACAACTTTTTTCATGATTCTTCAAATTTTAAACAACCCAACCTAAGCTATTTAAAATTAGTTATCGGTTCAGTGTTTCACATACCGCATAGGGCAAGAACGTGTTCGGGGGGGGGGAGTCAGACCCATCCCCCCAATGTCATCTGTCATCTTATATGAAAACCTCAAGCTTCTCAGTATAAATTAATACTCCCTCAATCAGCTGCTTGCCACATAGGTATGACAGGATCGTATCAGTTTAGTACTCCATAGTAGAGGGTCTGTTAGGATGACAGGGTCTAAAAAGACAAACATCCATGCCTTACCCAGGGCTCGAAACCGGGTCCTTTGATCAATAGCCAAGAACGCTATCCACTCGGCCACCGGGAAGGCCCATTTTGTCTACCTGCTTTAAAATCAAAAATAGTTATTTTGTATAATTTTATTTTTTCCCCACAATATATATGCAACACTCAAAACAGATTCCTTTCGGGTTTTCTTGTCGGGTGGAATATATTTCAGTAATTGGTAAACCTTACTCAGGTTTTATTCTGAGGCCTCCCCCCCCCCCCCCCCCCGCAAAAACTAAATTCTCGAACCCTCCCCGAAACAAAATTGTGAGTACATGCTTGGCATGGGATATATGCTTTTTTTTTTGCACATTGAAACACGGCCTAATCAGATTACAAGAGACCATCGTGATACAGACTGAGACAACCTAGGCACTCTTAGATACACCGGACATGAACAGACATTAAACAAAAGGAGAAAATCACTTTACGGCACTTTACGCTGATGACGTAGCTCTACTGTCTTCAAACGGAAGCATAAAATATTGAGTGTTTCAATTTGTTCAACGTTTAGGTGGAAGCGATTTATTTTTTTAATTCTATAACATGAAAAAAATTAATACCATATTTCTTGAAATTTATAGCTACCACTTATGTTTAAAAATGTACCATAATTAAAAAAAAAACTATATTTTAAATGAGATATCTATTATTGGCTATTACGGGCATACTGTGACGTAGGAACGTTTGCCTTCCTTTTCCTCCTCCTCCATTATTATTGACTTGAAACCATCAAGTTATTATTTAATAGATTTGTAGACATTACATTGCAGAAAATTTTTTTTCGCTTTAAATGAAAAATAATGGAAATGCTTTTCGCCAACCGCAATATTATGAATCATAATTTATCAGATAGTCAAATGATTGAAAATATTTCTTTGAAATGTTTCAGAAAGGAACTGAAACATTTACATTTAATTAACCTTAAAGTTTAAGATTTGTTTAAAACCCTATTCATTATCGAGAAGATAGGACTTGAAAGGCGGTCCTCTATGCTTTCTCACATCTTTGAATTTGCATTTCTTTGGAAATATTTTATAATTTTTTATTTTGTTAATAAAGTCTTCTTTTCTAATAATTGCTTATGAAATGTAGGATTGAGTTGTTTAACCCAATGAGCTATTTTTACACAGGGTCGCAATGGCAAATGGTCCTTTTTGACACCAGATCTCAATGACCCCAATGGGCGTTTGTGACACCAGATCACAATGACCCCAGTGGTCCTTTTTGACACCACGTCACAATGACACTAATGGCCTTTTTGACACCAGGCCACAATGATCCCAAGAACTCAGATAAGATTGGGGATAGGGGACATACTGGACAACTGTTGGGACACAGATGGTAGCCTCCGTAAAGGCCATCTGGCATGTTCTTTAACGTTAGCATGGTCACACACGGGGCCACGGTTTTACTTCTCATACAAAGGATTGTGGCCTTTCCAAGTCTATCGGTGTCCACTACTGACAATGGGCTGGGTGGGGAATTTTGCGGAGTTAAATCTCAGCGCTTGTCTAGCTGTGACTCGATCATGAGAACCATATATTACGAGCCTGGTGCATAAGCGACTGAACCACTCCGACATTACAAACTTTTGAAAAATAACGTTTCTAAATTCTCTGAATTTTTAGCAACGTGACTATTGTTGAAAGAATTATAAAATAGGCGCAAACTGTAGCATAACGAAAGAAACGACCATTCAGAAGAAAATGTTATGATGAATATAGCTCTTGTAAAACCTTTATGAACAACGTCTGCATTGCTGAAGGTAATCAATAATTTGCTCAGTTATATGACAATGGAATCTTATATGGCTGATCATTTCATCTTTAATCTTGTCCATACCTGGTTACTTGAGTAGTCTAATTTTGAGGCAGTTCAGATTGTATTGGGGGATTCCTATCTAAGTGACATAATTATTTTCCTTGGCAAACGATGAGAGTAATATTAAATAAATAGTTCAAATCGTCATTGAAATGTTCAAGTCATCTTTCTGTGACCGAATCCTTACTTTGAATTACCATCTATATCTCTGATTTAATGAAGCCTATTCCGTTTTTTCCAACACAAAATATTTGTCATTTGATGTAAATCTCTATTGCTGTATTATCTAGCAGGGTTTTCTGCTTTTTTAGCCAGGGGTAGTTGGGTGGGTTAAGCAAGAAGAGACCCATGACAGAGTCAGTGGAGGTGAGCCGGGTGGTATATGGCTGTGCAATTTCCTGTTGGGAAATAGTGTTAGGCATGGCAGTGCCTCTGTGATGGTACGTGGATATGGAAGCAGCACAGATCATAGCACAGTTTCAATATACTGGGTGTCGCGAAACTGGCATCAAAAACATCCAAAGGTGACCGCTGTTGTAACTAATGTCAAAGGATCCAGGTTGCAGTCTAGGATTAAGCACCTTCGTATGAGCATGGAAACAAAATATCCAGATTCCAGCACAGGATCAAATGACCTAGATTCCAGCACCGTTTCAAAGGACCGGATTTCAGCACCGGTTCAAAGGACCGGATTGTAGCACCGGTTCAAAGGACCGAGTTTTGAGCCAAGAATCAAACACTCAGGTTTCAGCACAATATCAAAGGACCCAGATTGCAGTTCAGGATTAAGCACCTTGGTATGAGCATCGAAACAAAAGACCCAGATTCCAGCACAGGATCAAAGGACCTAGATTCCATCACCGGTTCAAAGGACCCAGATTGCAGCACTGGTTCAAAGGACCCAGATTGTAGCACCGGTTCGGAGGACCCAGTTTCAAGTCCAAAATAAAAAACCCAGGTTCCAGACCAATATTAAAGGACCCAGGTTCCAGTCCAGGATTAAACATCTTGGTATGAGCATCGGAACAAAGGACTCAGACTGCAGCACAGGATCAAAGGTCCAAGATTCCAGCACAGAAGCAAAGGACCTAGATTCAGCACAGGATCAAAGGGTCAAGATTTCAGCACAGGATCAAAGGACCTAGATTTCAGCACCGATTCAAAGAACCCAGTTTCGAGCTCTGAATAAAAAACCCAGTTTCCAACACATAATCAAAGAACCTAGGTTCCAGTCCAAGATTAAACACCTTGGTATGAGCATCGGAACAAAGAACCCAGATTCCAGCACCAGTTCAAAGGATCCTAATTCCAGAACCGAATCAAAGGACACAGAATACATCACAGGTTCAAAGCATCTAGATTCTAGCACCAGATCACAGGACCAGAGTCCATCACTGGCTCAATTAACTTATTCAGAGACGACTATTTCTGAAATAGCCGAAGCGTTTTTCAACTTTCGGTTAGTTAATTCTGGGGCCTTGGTAATTGAATGCAGACACCCATATGCATCGATATGCTCTAGGGAACAAAACTTCAACATACATTGAGTTACATGTTCGCAAGATGAGTAAATGTATTAATTTACATATTAATTTTAAAAATTCTACAAAAGTACTAAAAGAAATACAACGGCTCTTCCAGGTATCGTAAAATGCGCTCCTGGGCATTTTACGGTTGAATAACTGAATTAGACCATTGAATAACTTTTGAAGAACCATTGAATAACTTTTGGGTCAGCTAGCATTGTACGTAAGTAGTCATAGATGTTAGACAGTTTGTAAAACTAGTTAAATCACATTAAATATTTAAATAACAAAAAAAAGAATGTCTACAGCGGGCTAAAATGATTGTACTGCGCATGCGCAGATATCCCCTAAGAGCTGTTTTTGTGCCTGCTAAGCAATTTGCCACTTTCGGCTTAGGCAAAATACCGCAGTGAGGCGCCACATACGAATTTGCGAAACTGCTCTTCTTCGGCTGAACTCCCAACCCTCCCTCGGTCCATAGGGGAAAACAGTGGGCTTCGAAAGTGTGTCGTCCGTCAGATGGGACGTTAAGCCATGGTTACGTGTGCTGAAGAACCATATCTTGTGCACGCTAAAATAAACAAGTGCCCATTAGAATACAAAAATTTTAACAGTGATGCCTTTTTTGGAGAATACTGTGAAAGAATTTTTTTTTCATTACCGATGGGGAATTTAATTTCTAAGAAAATGTTTACCAAAATCAAGTTCTATTGCCCCTATCATCTGTTCTTGTTTCCCTAGATCCGTTCTGTTAGGATTACTATAAGAATAAAATACGCCAATGATTATAAATAATTGAAACGGAATTTTGCAATAAATCTAAATGTTGAGGTATGATATAAATCAAATAATGAATGAATGCAATCAAAGGAGCATAATTCTGAATCTCTTTTAGTTCAATATGTTGTTTCCTTCCGTTCCATTTATATCGCAAAGGAAGTATTAATAGAATTGTTCGCTTTAAAACTTCTGCACATTCCGCTGTTTCTCGGAATCTAGAATGTATCCAACGGATACTTTGTATACAAAATTTATACTGTCAGGAACGATGTTGGTTATATCCAGTGTACGAATATTTTTTACAATATCGATATTCTAAAACCCTGGGCTTATTAATTGAGAAATCGAAATTAAAAGGAAAACGAAAGCTAATTTCGATAATCTTTAGTGTATGTTACTCTTTTAAATCCACAAATAATAGTACTGGTCACCTCGCTAAACAAGAAAGCTAATGGTTTCCATAGATACGTGTTTTGTTTCGGTATTGGAATATCATTTGTCTGTCTGCACACAATGCACACAACTTTCTGCACACAATGTGTTAATGGTCAGGTCACGAAGATCCCGAAGGCTCGCAGAAGGTTGTGGGAGGGAACCATTGGAACGGCTGTTGGGAGACAGATGTAACCTCCTGTCACGGCCATCCATCACGTTCATTAACGTGCAAAGGGTACAGATATCCCGCACAAGGGGTCATGGCTTAACGTCCCATTCGACCTTTCCAAGCCCATCGGTTTTGCCTATTGACCGTGGTCAGAGCGGGGATTTTGCGGAGATAAATCTCAATGCTGACCCAGCTGGACTTCAAGTTGAGAACTACAGATTACGAACCTGGCGTGCTTCCTACTGAGCCACCCCTATATATGTCGGAAATCGGGGAAGCAGCCATGTAAGTAAAGATCCCATTAGCTCCGGAGAAGATAAAACTTTTGTTAGTGACCTGTCGGAGGAAGGATATAATTTAGAAAAAATAATGGCGCGAAGGCCAAAAAAACAGGGAGAGGTTAAAGAAACTGGATTTCCATTACAGTGCAAAATTTTCCTTGCATTTTAACGGTTTGTAAAAAATTCATGAAAAATGCTTTAAATATACCAGAATATGATAATTTGAGTTTCCCATAACCCTTATATTAGAATTCTGAAAAGGAGGGAATCATGGACCTTTTACCCCTTTAATCTGGCCCTGCTATATAGTAATTGCTATTCTTTTATCGATGGTAATATGTTATGCAGGAAAAGAATAAAATGTGGCACCAGGCCCCATGTGCTGGAGAGCCATATCTTGTGCACGTTAAATAAATAAGTGCCCATTAGAATACAAAAAAAATTAATAACAATGCCTTTTTGGCATTGTTATTAATTTTTACCAAAAATGCCTTTTTGGCTGTATTAAGTGGTAACAAAGAAATTTTTTCATTACCGATGGGGAATTTCATTTCTAAGAAAGTGTTTACCAAAATCAATTTTTATTGCCATATGATCTATTCAAAGCGTGTCTAAGGGAGAAGAGAGCCAGCTCCCATAGGAGGAATGTAAATTTCTCGATTGCAGCGCCTTCTAAACATGGCATATTCGTGTATTGCATTGAAACCACCTAACCAGGGAGAGGAGCGAGTTCCCTGCGTTATTTTTTCACTCCAAACAATGTTTTTAATTGCTTACACTACGTGACTAATTTCTAGGTACACTTTGACTCCGAAAAGTATTCGTTTCCAAAATGTCTCCATTCTAATTTTCTTTGCTTAGAGAGAAAATCACAACGAGCAATAGCAATTGCATTTCTTAATAAATATCCCGTTTTGTAAAAAAATTTAGTGCTCACAATTTTGCTTCTTTTTCCATTTATTTCAAAACCTTATGAACTTTATATAACACGTAATAGCAAATTCAATGTAAAAGTAATGTGGTTTTGTTGTTGAATAAACTGTTAATATTATTTTAAAAAATTTACTGGGAGGCAGAATGTCCTGAACACACCTTTGTTTTCGAATGTTTATCTTTTCTATGAATTTCAAGACAAGGATTAATTAAACATGCATTACTTTTAATATTCATTCTAAAGTTTCTTTTAATCTGATTTCAAATTTTTATTTTCTGTTATGAATTACCTGAAAGCATTCAACTAGAAATTGTATGAGAATATGGCATACTGATAAATTGAAAGAAACTAAATTTTTGTGAATTATTTATTATAGTCTTATTTTAATTACTATTTCAGCATTTGTTACACATCTTAACGAGAATATTTGATGTTTTCAAATCGATATGCCACAAGCAAATTCTTTACCTTAATGATCATTTCGCTATTTTTTGGTATATTTTTTACCTATTTTCTTATTGTTTATCCTCGTGATATATCTGTTTCTTTATCGGTTATATGACAAACACACAAACTGACAAATGATATCACTTTGCGTGGAAAAGTCTCACAGAAGATGTCCTGTAGGCATGAAAAACAAAACAATAAGGTGAAAAAAAACTGGTTGTGCCATGAACGGGATTCGAACCCATATCTTCCAGTAACCATCCAGTTATGCTAACCATTACACCATCAACTGCTAACGATTTTCCTTCATCTATTGTGATTTAACTTTCCCGCATTTTTTATTTGATTCGCACAGTGGCGCCATCTATCAGGAAGCAGATAACTATGTTGTGTCTTACAGCTGAAATTTAATATTTGTCACTCCTGACAATTTTTTTCAGTTTATTATTTCATGTGTCACTTTGTGTGCTTCTCAAGGCAATTGTTCCACCAAACGTAGTACACTCTGCGTTAAGTGAATACTTATGTGTGAGACGCGTTATGGAATGTAAAATTTCCCCTCCTCCCTAATTATCTACCCATAAAAGCGGAGATTTATGCAAATCGTTCTTCTATCTTCCGAATATGTGCAGCCATAGTTAGGTTGTCAAATGAAAGCTTATCTTGTGGGGAGTGTCGTAATCGTATGCCTTTGGATCCGGTTTCACCATTTTTGTCTACATCCTCCAACTGGCGCCATCTCGAAATGAATTGCCTCCTTTTGTCTTTTGCCATTTCTCGATCTTTGTTTCTCCCTGCTGACCTGTTAGAAACACCGAAGAGGTGTTACGCAGACTTCTAGAAAGTTCCATATCACCGCCCCCCTTTCCATTTCCATCTGCACACTTATGTTGTTCGTGCCACGTGCACGGCAAGTCACGCCCACTAATACGGAGGTCAAGATATCATTGGGTGATGTTCCTTTGAGCAAGTGTCTCACCAGTGAGAGAACTGTAAAGTTCACAAATAAAAGAGAAGACAGATGAGTGACGAATTCAAATCATAGTGCAGCGCCACCTAACATAAGATCCTAATTGTTCATTTCTCTCTGCTCTCGTCATGTAACGACCGCCATTAATCTGTCTCTTTTCGTAGCTTTCAACAGAAGAAAGAAATGTGTGAAAGGTGTATTGATATGGCATTTTATTTCTTTATTTAATCTAGTGATTTGACAAATTACGTATTATTGAAGCGAATTGCAAACACAACAAATGACGAGTGAAGGACTATAAGAAAATAAGTTAAAAAGAGAAATGAAATTTGACAATTAACAACCACCTGTTTTATAAAGCTATTTAATTAAATTAACTTCAGTTCGTTCAATCCAATAGATGATTTTAAATACTTGAATAGGTATATCACGGATGTATTTCAACAATATGTCCATCCTTTATAAGAAAAACAAATTTTGCTGAGATTAGTTGTCCACGAATATACAAAAGATTTAGTTCTTGCAAAACAAAATATTGGGGATCAGCGGTCGATGCCTTTGGTTTGTTACTAACAGACAATTTCATAAAGTCTTGGATATCGACCACATATATACTCATATTAAATGCATCTCAAAAACGTTTTTTGAATTTGTTAAAAATAATCCCAATGAGATTATTTCTTCTTTTCTTACTTATGAACATAATGTTCTTAATAAAGTACAAGAGCTCTAAAATGATGGCTTTCTCTGAAGAAGGCTACTCGTTTTAGGTCTCTGGTACATTTTATATGTTGTTTTTAGCTTGTGTTTTATTTTAGCCTCTAGGGGCCCACCCATTGATGGTTTACTTATTTTATGTTTTTACATATGCCAACTGAGCGTATTCTCAAATGGAGATGGAAATCGGTAACGTTTTACGTGGAACTGAGATTAGGTGCCTAATCTCAGAATCTGAGCATGCGCATAAGGCTTCAAATGCTTTATTCCTCGTATACTTGTAACAGGTGTTTCCATCTGCTTCAGGATGATGTTTGTAAATAGAGAAGATACTGTCTACAAGTAAAACGGATGGGAAGGGTTTATACGAGAATAGTATACTGCAAGTATAAAAGTTCATATCATTAATCGAGGATATCTTAATGGCAGCCAGTAGTTCAAAGGTGAGAAAGGGTCTGGTATAGTCGCTCAAAAATTATCCGAACACTATGGTTGATTACAGAATTCAGAAAAAATACCTGGCAACCATTTTTTAGAAATTAATGATCTGACAACCTTCGTGTACAGCACACGAAAGTTGCCAGATCACTAATTACTAAAAAAAAAATGGTTGCCAGGTATTTTTTTCTGAATTCTGTAATCTATCATAGTGTTTGGATATTTTTTGAGCGACTGTACTATTCGCCTAATGCCAACTTGTACAATGCTGAGTGCATTAATGAAAGGTTTCTTACAGCAAAATTTCAGACAAGCATTAAAAACTTGAATGTTATCTGCTGTTATGCCCCCACTGAGGATGCTGATGAGGATGAGAAGGATAGGTTTTACGGACAACTTCAGGATATTTTGAATTCTGTCAAGAAAGGAGATATTACCCTTGTTCTTGGTGACTTCAATGCCAAAGTTGGTACCGACTCTGACCTTTGGGGAGGAGTAATAGGTCCTTTTGGTATTGGTAGCTGCAATGGCAATGGGCAACGTCTCCTACAGGTAAGTAAACTCAATGGTTTCAGAATAACTAACACATATTACAAACACCGCGACATACATAAATACACATGGGTTTCACCTGATGGGCTGCATAGGAATATGATTGATTATATATTAATTAACAGCAAATGGGCTAGTTCTGTTAGAAATACCAGGGCATATAGGGGAGCTGAAATTGGATCTGACCATTACCTTGTTAAAAGTGTCTTGCAACTTAAACTTAAAAAGTGTTGTGCTAGAGTTAAAAAATTTACCTTTAATACTGAAGCTCTGAATGACCCATTTATAGCTAAAGCTTACCATGATAGGTTACTTAGTCATTATGACAGTCATGGTTTGCTTAATACTGAAGTTGAGGAAGAATGGGGCCATTTTAAACAGGCTTTTTTGGAAACTAACAGTACTCTTTTAGGAAAAAAGGAGCAGAGGAGGCAGAATTATTTAAGTGACAAGGCAATTGAGCTTATTTCAGAAAGAAAAAATTGCAGGAATGTCCTTAATCAGTACCCTACTAGTCCTAATAGAAAAGATTACAGAGAGCTTAATAAACGTGTAAAGGATCAGTTAGCTACTGATAAAAATCTTTGGCTTGATAGCTTGGCTGACAAAGCTGAGGAAGCAGTTAGGCAGCACAACAGCAGAGAGCTGTACCAGATAGTTAATGTTTTATGTGGTAGAAAACGTACAGGCATACAGGGATTGAAGGATAAACAAGGTAAGGTTATAGAAGGTGAGGATTCTCTCATGGCTAGGTGGGCTGAGCATTTCAGTGATGTTCTAAACAATGTGGTTAGTTCTACTCCCATTGTTTGTAATGATGATAGATGCATTGGCAGCTTTAATGTTGGCCCTATAACACAATCTGAAGTTAGTTTGGCTATCTCTAAACTGAAACTTCATAAATCCCCAGGGGTAGATGAAATTACTACAGAAATGCTCAGAGCTGGGAATGTTTTGGTTATTACTTGGATGACTGAAATTTTGAATAACTTTTATGATAAAGGCATGGTTCCTAAAGATTTTAAAAGAGCTATTATTATCCCTATTTTCAAAAAAGGTGATCGCAGTTCTCGTGATAACTATAGGGGTATCTGCCTACTCTCTGTTCCAGGTAAAGTTCTTTCCATGATTGTGCTTAATAGAATTAAGAATCTGGTTGACAGGCAATTGCGTGATGAGCAATGTGGATTCAGAAGTGGTAGGGGATGTGTGGATCAGATATTTTCACTTAGGCAGATTCTTGAGAAATGTTTAGAGTTTCAGAAACCTTTGGTTGCTAGCTTTGTTGATTTTAAAAAGGCTTTCGACTCTGTTGATCGTCATAATTTGTGGCTGATCGTGGGATCATATGGTATACCAGACAAGTTAGTTAACATAATGAAAGCTCTCTATAATAACACTGAGTCATGTGTGAGAGTTGGTAAGTCTTGTAGCAATTGGTTTAGCATTGCTTCTGGTGTTCGACAAGGGTGCATTTTGTCTCCTTTTCTCTTTAGTTTGGTTGTTGATTATGTTATGCGAAATTCACTTCGAGGGAAAGATTTTAGCCTTAAATGGGCTGGAGATACGAAAATTTCTGATTTAGATTATGCTGATGATTTAGCCCTTTTGTCAAATGATGTTGATGAGATAAACTCTTTCATTCGAGCTATTGATGAGACTGGTAGTAGAGTTGGTTTGGTTATAAACAGAAAGAAAACTAAAGTGATGAAAATTGGTCAGGCAGGCTGTGATTCAGTTAATCTGAATGGTTGCAGTCTTGAGCAGGTGTCACAGTTTAATTATCTTGGGAGCTATGTAACTGATACTGGTGATGTGCGGCATGAGATTAACAGACGAATAGGTATTGCTGCCGGGACTTTTAAGAATCTATGGAGATTGTGGAGAAATAGGCGTATACACCTAAAGACTAAACTTAGACTTTATAATAGTTTGGTTCTTTCTAGGGTTAGTTATGGTAGTGAAACTTGGACGCTGTGTAAACAAGATAACAGGAAACTAGATGCTTTTGATTCTAGATGCTTACGCAGTATCTTGGGTGTTCGGTGGTTTAACTTTGTAACTGATGATGAGGTTAGGCAAAGGAGTCTGCAACCTCCTTTAAGCAGCATATTGTGCAGAGATAGACTCCGCCGGTTTGGCCATGTTGCCCGTATGGATAATTATAGATTGGCGAATAGGGTTATGAACAGTGTGCCTAGAGGCTTCAGAAGGAGGGGGAGACCTAGGATGCGGTGGGCAGACAATGTCAAACAGGACCTTGTTAGAATTGGTGTGCCGTGGCCGGATGCAGCAGATGTAGCTCAGGACAGATATGCTTGGAGAATTAAACTGCGTGGTCTGGTTGGACCTCCGTAGCCCATGGCTGCTTGAGGATGAGGATGATGATGATGATGATGACTGAGTGATCCAGTCCAATTCGTCATACAGGGACGATTCGGCCAATAGACAATTGGTGTAAAGAGATGATTGGTCCAATGGGACAGCTCGTCCAAACCAGAATTGTCCAATGTGACAGCTCATCCAAGTCCAATGAGAGAATTCCACAAAAGTCTATTCAACCAATAAGACATTTCGTCCAAAGCTTTTTCATCCCAAGTGAAATAGCGAATGACGATAATATGTTATGAGGACCTAATCTGAGGTAGGCTGCATTACACCCGAGAATTCTAGGAAGGGAAAAGGAGAAGAAGAAACTGACAAATTTACACACAGTAGACTCCCTCTTATCCGGTCCTTACGGGACCGATAGGACGGATGAACGATAGGACGGCTAAACAGAAAAAATATGTCAGAAAATAAATAAAACTTGCAAATGATAAAAATACTAACTTTACTGTATTTTAATTAATAATTTGTTGTACAATATTAACAATTTATTTGAAAAAGTCCGTGATTTTTCTTTTGTTTCTTTGAACTTAACCCTTTTTTTATTGCAAAGTCTTGCCATTGTTTAATAAACATCACATCAATCGCAGATGAGGTCTTTTGTTGTTGAATGTATCTTACTGCAACTTCAAAAGCTTCTTTTCTTTCAATATGGCTAACTTTCCCTTATTTCTCTTCTGAAAGAAGTTCTCTAAAAATGAAAAGAAGAAATAATTAAATGAAATAAATAAATAAAAAATGAAAGCAGTTCTCTATTCAGGAAACACGGTTCACTCTCTTCATGAGACACGGTTCTTTCACTTCATGAAATACAGCTCTCTCTCTCTTGATCAAATAGAGTTCTCTCTTCAGAGCACAGGGCTCTCTGTCTTCATGAAACACGATTTGACGATTAAAGTAATATTCAAAATTACCTGTACCTTGGCTTTACTGAAACCTCCTGCATGAAATAAATTATAATTATTATTATGAAAGATAGTTGTTTTTCACGACTCGACACGACTTATCTTCATGAAACACGATACTTCTTTTTTTCACAACTATCTGTTCATGAAATACGGCTCTCTCTTCATGAATGACAACTCTCTCTTCACGACACACGGCTCTCTGCACGAAAGACAGCTATCTCTTCACAAAGCACGGTTCTGTTCTTCATGAAAGACAGGTCTCTCTTCATGAAACACGCTCTCTCTCTTTGAGTCAAGACAACTCTCTCTTGATGAAAGGCAGTTCTCTCCTCATGAAATACGGCTCTCTGTACACGAAACACCGCTCTCTCTCCTCATGAAAGACAACTCTCTCTTGATGAAAGGCAGTTCTCTCCTCAGGAAATACGGCTCTTTCTACCCGAAACACCACTCTCTCTCCTCGTGAAAGACAACTCTCTCTTGATAAAAGACAGTTCTCCCTTGATGAAAGACAGTTCTCCCTTGAAGACATACGACACTCTTGTCATGTAAGACAGCTAGCTCTTCACGAAGCACGGTTCTCTTTCTTCACGAAATGCAACTTTGTCTTCATGAAACACGACTATCTCTCTCTTCGTGAACCACAACTCTCTCATAATCAATGATAGTTCTCTCTTCAGGAAATACTGCATCTCTTCATGCAAGTCAGCTCTCTCTTCGTGAAACACGGCTTTCTCTCTCTTTTCATAAAAAAACAACTCTCTCTCTCTTGATGAGTCTTGATAAGTGAAACGTGCTTATCAGCAATCTAGTGGGTCTCCTTCTCCCAAAATTCTCGGGATTCTTGTGACTTAGCCACTTTGCCCATTGTTTGAAAAAAGTGCTTATCACTATTTTATATACAATATATTTTTCATACAATGGGCTCAAAGGTCAGGTCACAAGGATCCCTGATCCCCGAGAACGCTGGGGGAAGGAGCTCACTGGATTGCTGATAGACACATTTTCACACAATGGGCTAAATGTTCAAGTTACAAGGATACCGAGAACGTTGGGAGAAGTAGACCCACTGAACTGATGATAAGTACTTTTTCATAGTGACGTCCTCGGGATCATTGTGACCTGACCATTTAGACCATTGTATGAAAAAGTGC
The DNA here is from genome assembly GCA_038380435.1 of Ryuthela nishihirai. Lineage (NCBI taxonomy): Eukaryota > Metazoa > Arthropoda > Arachnida > Araneae > Heptathelidae > Ryuthela > Ryuthela nishihirai. Next base: position 5,719,342 of record JAWZYU010000038.1, read on the forward strand.
TTATCAGCATTCCAGTGGATTTCGTTCTCCCAAAGTTTTCGGGATTCTTGTGACCTGACCATTGAGTCCATTGTATGAAAAAGTGCTTATCAGCAGGCCAGTGGTCTCCTTCTCCCAACGTTCTAAGGATCCTTGTGATTTGGTCATTTAGCCCATTGTATGAAAAAGTGCTTATCAGCAGGCCAGTGGTCTCCTTCTCCCAACGTTCTAAGGATCCTTGTGATTTGGTCATTTAGCCCATTGTATGAAAAAGTGCTTATCAGCAGTCCAGTGTGTCTCCATCTCCCAAGGTCCTCGGGACCTTGTGATTTGGCCATTTAGTCAATTTTGTGAAAAAGTGCTTATCAGCAGTCCAGTGGATCTCTTTCCACTAACGTTCTCGGGTTCCTTGTGACGTGACCATTGAGCCCATTGTATGGAAAAGTGTTTATCAGCAGTCCAGTGAGTCTCCTTTCTCCAACGTTCTCGTGATCCCTATTACCTGGTCATTTAGTGTATTGTGTGAAAAAGTGCTTATCAGCATTCCAGTGGGTCTCCTTCTCCGAACTTTGTCGGGATCAATTTGACCTGACCACTGAGCCCATTGTAAGAAAAAGTGTTTATCAGCATTCTAGTGTGTCACCTTTCTCCAACGTTCTCGTGTCCTTGCTACCTGGCCATTTACCCCATTGTCTGAAAAAGTGCTTATAAGCAGTCCAGTGGGTCTCCTTCCCCCCAACGTTCTCGGGATCCTTGTGACCTAGTCATTTATCCCATTGTGTGAAAAAGTACTTATCGTCAGTTCAGTGGGTCTCCTTCCCTCAGAATTCTCCGTATCCTTGTGACCTGGCCATTTAGCCCATTGTATAAAAAAGTGCCTGTTAGCAGACCAGTGTGTCTTCTCCCCCCAACGGGTCAATCTGGGTTGTTTTACCTCTGAGCGGCACGTTTTTGCACACCATGGGCTAAATGACCAGGTCACATGGACCCCGAAGGCTCAGAGAAGGTTGGGGGGACCCACTGGAACAGCTATTGGGAGACAGAGGGTAGCCTCCCGTCAAGGCCATTAAGTGTGTTCTTTAACGTGCACAGGGTATGGCTCTCCCACACACGGGGCCACGGCTTTACGTCCCATCAGATGGACGGTGGCCTTTCCCAGCCAATCGGTGTCCCCCACTGACCATGGGCAGGTCGGAGAATTTTGTGCAGATAAATTTCAACGCTGACCCAGCTGGGACTCGAACCTGGATACTACAGATTATGAGCCTCGCGAGCTACCGACTGAGCCACCCAGCCCCAAGAGAGGTAACAAAAATAGAAATGGATCGGTAATATTCGACTTCGCCAATTAACAATCGGAAACCTTGAATGTTAAAATAAAAACTCCCCGCCTGGCTATCGATTTTTACAAAACTCCATTTTCCAGAAACTGATCATTGTAATGATATTCATGGCAATCAGTTGACATGAATATCGTTTTCTTTCGTGCAATTTTTTCCTTATTCATCTTAATTTCTTGATGAATTTAAATATCAACACCGATGGGCTTGGAAAAGCCGCCGTCCATCGGATGGTAGGTTAAGCCGTGGTTCTGTGTGCGGGAGAGCACGTTAAAAAATTCATTGTATTGCATTGATGGTGGGCTGCCATCTGTCTCCTAACAGCTGTGAGTCCCCTACCCTAATTTTTTGTCTTCGGGGTCTTTCCGAGCTGTCCATATTTAGCACATGGTGTACAGAAAAGAGCCACTCAGAGATAAAACAACACAACGTTAAGGGGATATTTTTTTTTAGCCGTCCCTTAGCCGAGTGGTTAGCACGCTACGCTACTGGTCAAAGGAACCTAGGTTCGAGCTCCGGGTAAGGTATTGTCATTTGTGTTTCTTCCGAGGTCCTGCCATCCTCACATATTCTCTGATTCCGATTTCTCAATCCGTTGACCGATTCTCGATGGTTAGTACCATCAATGAAAGCTCGCCGCACGTTTAGTGTCGTAGGTTATAAAACATCCCATCCCGTGCTTTATTCTCTCCTAAAAAGGGAAATGTGGAAATTTTTCTTCCATGCCGCCTCGGTGGTTCAGTGTCATCGCATTGGCTCGCTGTGACACTGAGACTGCCGAGGTCTAGGTTTGAGTCCCGAGTGTGGATGGCATGATCATTTGTTCTCTCATATCTGTTGCGATTGCCCCTCAGTAACAAAAAGTGTTGATTTCTCGACATGTCAAAAAATTCTTGTTCTCACATTGGGACATAATGCGGAAAACTAGCTGTTAATCTGTATAATGCGGTATACTAGCGGTTAAGTCCCAACATCCAAATTAAAATATATATATTCTTCCATTTTATCTTCCGAAGGCAAGGGGCCACGTTACGAGTTATGGAATGAAATGGAGGCTTATGATATGGGGACCCTTGTGGGGTAGCTCGAGATGCAGCCAACCCCATTCTTCAACTTAAAAAGGGGATTGATATTCCATGCGAGTGATCTCAATGATTGTATCTTAAATGTCGTCAATCATGCCCCTCTTTTTTACATTTTTTATATCTTTATTTTAAATTTCCCTCCCACTAAAAGAGGGAAGAGAAATTATCTCTTAAAATGAAAGATTTGCGTTTTGTCACCCCCTTGTGATTAAAGGGGCCAAGTCGTTGCTGTCAGTGAAAATCCTTTGACATATTAGCACCGAAATTTCAAATTTCTAGCATACGTAGATCGTTTGGAATATTCTTTAATGTTTTATATTTCCATATTTATCGCGCTCTAAATCTGAAAATTAAAACTACATACAGATGAGAAAAATGTGAATAACGATATTTCATTATTTCCGATTCAACTTGAAACAAATTTTTGTATTAAGTCTTAAAAAAAGGGTCGCCTTCTCCCCTCCAAGAGTATGGGGTTGATCATTGATGGCAGTGCAAACTCCATGACCCTTACATTTAACCACAAAAATTTAAATTTCTGAAAAAATATGTCGTGTGCAGTATTGGTTAAAACATTTTAAATGCTTAATTTTTCAACACAATTAAAACTTTTGGGGGACTCATAATATGCTTTGCAAGAAAAAACAACGTTCGAGAATATCTTATATCTTCTCTTATATGTTTAATAAAATGTAAAAATAGCATATGTAAATGATAATATCACTTACTGAATTCACATTAACTGAAAGAAAATAGGGATCCTGCATTTTCCTTTCGATTTGTAACAGAAACAAGTTTTTAAATCCTACGTTCCTTTAAACTGAATATGAACTAAATGAGTGATTGATCATTGATATTTGATTTTTTGATTTTGTTTTCGGTTTAGAGCGTTTAGAGTAAAATAAAATAAATATTTACAATCACGTATTACTTCTGGGCACATTTGAAACTTGCCTCCTAATATCCTACGCTTATAATTAAGTTGATGTAAGGCAATTTCGAGGGTATTACTTCGCAAAATACTTATTGAAAGGCGGGGGTGGCCGGGGACGGGCAAGACATTTTAGGAAACAAATATTCATGTACATTATTATATTGTAGTGTAAATAAAATAAATACCCCCCAAGCAGCTGCTTGCCACAGATGCCTGACAGGAGCCTGTCAGTTTATATGCCATAGTAGAAGATCTGTGAGGATGGCAGGATCTCAGCAGAAAAACGACAAGTACATCCATGCCTTACTCGGAACTCGAACCCAGGTCCCTTAAATAGGTAGCCAAGCTCGCTAACCATTCGGCCATGGGACTAGGCATTTTAGTATACATCATGGAAATTTAGGTGTCGCATGAACTTTCTTGTATCTTAGAATAGTCTCCAAATCACTTTTCATTCACTATTGACTAGCCACCTATGGATATAGCAAACAATCGTTTATGCAATTCCCCACTTTTTTAGAGGATAGAAAAAACCTGTGGTAAATGGTAACCGGTGGTACCTTCACTCGAAAAATAGCCCATTGCTCTCAGTTCTCGCGTTCAGAAATATTATAAAGGAATCGTTTTCACTTTTCGGTGGTTGTTAGGGTAGAAGAAAATGTGGATAAAATGTTTACTGTTTATGGCACTCTACGTCACATGTTTTCGTTTCACATCTAACTGTTTATGTTTAGCCTTGGCTTTGGAAGGATATAGAGATCAATGTTTTACAATTTTTGGTCGTTTTTTCGTGGAAAGAAAGCATGGGAAATAAATGTTTATAAAGTAGCGACTCTTCCACTTCGCAAGTATTGACTTGAGAGATATGTCGTTCTCTCTGCAGACGGGTTTGAAAGATATAATGGAAAAACTGTTTCCACATTCCCTTTTTGGAGGGAATGAAAGCATTGGAGGAGTTTTTACATAGCATTTTGACACTCTCCACGACACAGAGTTCATTTGGTACATAACTCATTGCGATTGATCAAAGGGTTTAAATTACGTAGTGGAACAACAGTTGTAGCACCCATACAAACTGACGGGCAAAAAATGTCGCTGGAAAAGCATTTGGAAAGTAAATATAAGTGAATAAGAAATTTGACAATTAATTACCACCACGTTTATAAAATATTTTAATTCAATAAAATATTGTTCGTTCAATCCACGGAGATAGATAGATATACTTTGAGATATATTACGAATGTATTCAACAATATGTCCAACATCTAAGAAAATTATATATTTGTATATTCTTCGGATCTCTTCATACTGAATATACAATTGTACCATCGCTATTGCTTCTTAGAGTAGTATCTAAAACACCTTTCATTCGTTCCGTCACGTTAAGTTTAATTTCAGTAGTTTAGCCATTAAAAATCATATTAATCGAAATTTTAAACAGTGTGCTAATATGTCGAATAGCATTGCATTTACCCATCAAAAAGTAGTGTCGGTAAAATAGCATTTGTCGGATTCTGTTTTTTCAGCAAAATAAATATATATGTTTGAAATAAGTAAAATCTATTATAATATTTGGTTAACCTATTATAAGAACGATATTATGAGAACTTGGGAGTAAGGACGATATTTGATGTGAGGAATCTAGTTCGTTTTGGATGGAAATTTTTTTCAATGCTAAAAAGATGTGGTTATCTAGGAACTGATTTTACATTACATGAATTATAATTTCCTACAGAAGAAATGTTGTTTTAAATTGAAGAGTATGCCATTTTATCTTACTATGTAGGATGAAACTTCGATTAAGCAATTTAAAGTTAGGAATACAAATTCAGATAACAGAAGAAAGCCGACTAACCAGAAAAGAGGAATAATTGGAACGAGAGCTTATCGTCTCTCGTGAATATAGGATGCTCGTAATACAGTACTCCTTTAGATAAAAGGGAACAGAGGAAGCAAAATTATTTGAGTGATAGGGCTATGGTAGTTATTTTTGAAAGAAGGGAGTGCAAGATTAATATGAATCTACACCCTACTAGTCGTAACAGACGACAATACAACAAGCTTAATAAACGTGTAAAAAATCACTTAACAGCTGATAAGAATCTTTGGCTTGATAGTTCGGCTGATAAAGCAGAGGAAGCTGTTAGAACGGTCCATCCTGAAATGGTATCCTTATAAAATTCATAGGGTGCCGCTTCTGCAACCCCATGACCTAAAGAGCGCACCGACTTGGTTTTGCGTTTTCTGGCAAAGATGCAGCTCGATGACATGTGGCCTTCAAAAGTCTTATGGACCGATGACGGGCATTTTTCCTACACCGAGCATTGAATATGCACAACTGCCGAATATGGGACCTACACATCCGCATGATGTGCCCCTACACTCCGACTAATGTAACTGTATTTATGCGGGTTTACCGCAAATTTTATAATCGGACTATTTTTCGTTGATGAGATCACACTTCAAGGTCCCGTGCATCGATCGGTAAATGGACCACGTTACACAGATCTTCTCCGCCTCAAGATTATTCCGGCTTTGCAAGAAATTATTTGCTTAGATTCCATAACCTCTACGCAGGATGGGACGCCACCCCATGTTACATTTACGGCAACGCAATTGTTGCATGCCACATTTGGTTAGGACAGAATAATTTCTCAAATGATTCTTAACGTTTGGCTACCACGTTCCCCCGTCCTAAATCCATGCAATTTTTGGTAATGGGGTTATTTGTAAAGCCGAGTTTACCAAGGTAATGTTGAATCGTTTACTGAACTGAAGGGAAGAATAACACAGCATGTTGTAGTCATTCCCCGAAACATGTTTCAAGCAACTGTGGACCATCCCGTATTATGTTTCCAGCCCATTTTGCATACGAATGATTCACATATTGAGAATCTTGATTTGTAAAATGAAGGTTATGTTTGTTCAACTTCGTATTTTCTTTATTTTAGCTTACCCACACTACCTGGTGGCCGGAAAACTCTCCGCCCTGCCGACGGTCAGTAGGGGACACCGATGGGCTTGGAAATGTCGCCGTCCGTCGGATGGGACGTTAAGCTGTGGCCCCGTGTGCGGGAGAGCCATACCCTGTCCACGTTAGAGAACACGATGGATGGCATTGACGAGAGGCTACTATCTGTCTCCCAACAGCTGTTCCAGTGGGTCCCCTCCCCCAACCTTCTCTGAGCCTTCGGGGTCCATGTGACCTGGCCATTTAGCCCATGGTGTGCAAAAAAGTGCCGCTGAGAGGTAAAACAACCATCCCATCTGGTGACACTAACACTAACTAATTTTTTCATTAGAAAATTCTCTACTCCAAGTTCTGATTAAGGTATTCACCACTTTTCACTGTGATTCGTGGAGTAGATCTTTCTCTACATCGCTCTCAGTACTGCGAGTTTAATTATAACCACTCTGTATATTATTTTTAAGTGATTTAATTTTGCTAAAATTTCAATACAGAAAATGAGGAGGCCTGAAACTATTGCTCTAGGACGAACGATTAAAATTTTGGATCAATTGATGGGTTGGCTTGTTTTACCTTGGGTTTGAGCGGCAGTTTTTTTTTTTTTGTGTGTGTGTGCACCACGGGTTAAATAGACAGGTCACAAGGATACCGAAGTCTGAGAGAAGGTTGAGGTAGTGGAACAAGTTGACAGCTGTTGGGAGACAGATGGTAGCCTCCCGCCAAGGCCATCCAGGGTGTTATTTAACGTGCACAGGGTAAGACTCTCCTGCACACGGGGAGGTCAGGTAGGAATGATTTCCAACCGATTGCTCGGGCTAAGATTGGTGTTCCGTTTAATTACGGTGCAATTTTTCCGTAAAACATATTTTCTGAGTGAGCTTTTGTATGTGGCTTTCTCTTCACATTGTTTCACAATATTTTCATTTAAATAGTGTGTGGGCTGTGCTAGATTTATGTGGGACATTGGCTTCTAGTCATTGCAATATTTAAAATGTAATTTATTTAATATTTTTTTTCAAATCACCTTAAAAGCAATCATTTTATACTAAAATATTTCACTGATCGCAGTTGTTCCACCTTTTTTCAACAACATAGTTAACTGAATTGTCATATTTCTCGAAATTTACAGTTTTCTACAAATCATTTTAGAAATTATATGCTCAAACAGTGTGTTATTTTAAAATAGGAAAAAAAAATATTAATTTCCCTATTTATTTTTGCGATATGCGTTTTGGTGTATATTGTTATATATCAACTTTCCAAGATAGGAAGTATTTTGTATTTTTATAGTATTCTACCTTGCTGCTGAAACACGGTTACCACTCTTGAAATTAGTATGATAAATAAAAACTAATAGCTCACCACTTCAACGCGATGGTTACGTGTCCAAGGCTGATAGTCATGCGCCAGTTCCTTCGTTTGCTGGAACTAAACTTTAACAAAATGGCAAAAATAATGAAAAAAAATAAAATATCAAACTAGAAGGGATAACATATCGTACCCTTGTGAATACGGGATGCACGCTTTCAGAGAAGATGAAGTTCTTCATTTTAGGAATTTTGATTCCTTTAACAATCTAACAGGTATCTAGTTCCCATCTTTGACAGTAGCAAAGTCGTTATAATGAGTGATTGGAATAAGTGTTATTAACACCCCTCAGTATGACAAGGGCGGTACAAACACCTAGGCCGTGATGCATTCACTCGCTGCCAAATCCAAGGCCAATTCCCGGTCCCACAACTAAATTAACAGACATTTGCAATAATCAAAAACTGAGATAATTATACAGTTAAACAAAAACACAAGCATTTATTAACAAAATTTAGTTTTAGTCATTTCACTCATATCTAGTTCCCACCTTTGGGACAGGGGCGTGGGTGGCTCAGTCGGTAGCGCGCTAGGCTCGTAAGCTGTAGTTCCCAGGTTCGAGTCCCAGCTGGGTCAGCGTTGAGATTTATCTCCGCAAAATTCCCCGCCCTGCCCACGGTCAGTATGGGACACCGATGGGCTTGGAAAGGCCGCCGTCCGTCGGATGGGACGTTAAGCCGTGGCCCAGTGTGCGGGAGAGCCATACCCTGTGCACGTTAAAGAACACGCTGGATGGCCTTGACGGGAGGCTACCATCTGTCTCCCAACAGCTGTTCCAGTGGGTTCCCTCCCCCAACCTTCTCTGAGCCTTCGGGGTCCATGTGACCTGGCCATTTAGCCCATGGTGTGCAAAAAAGTGCCGCTCAGAGTTAAAACAACCCAACCTTTGGGACAAATTCAACAGCTCCTCTGGCACGGCCTTTTCAGTCAAGGGAAACTTTATGCAAAGTGGTTATCAGTTCATCAAAAGTCCATGGTGAACTAGCTACTTGCTCGTGACTCTAATAGTCCTTAACAGTTATGAAGGTCCCACTCGGGACAATGTGACGGCAGTTCACAGAAAGACATTCAGGTAGAAAAGCGAAACCAGATTCAATAAATGTCCCCTACCTTATCAAGTCAGACGTCTCTAGGGAAAGCTGAAGGCACAAGCTGCGTAGCGCTCTCTCCGCACATTCATTGTTCACAATTCGGGACTCTGCTCAATGGAGAGGAGGATTCTTCTCTCTGGCCCCCTCGTTGAGGTCACCTTGCTGAACCGGCGTGGACGCTGCCCATTGGTCGGGCTGGCTGAGGTGCGAAACATGCAACCCAGCTGTTGTTTTGCTGTGTTCCAAGCCGGTCGCGTATCTCCAGTCCTGATACTTGAGGGGACAAACGGATCCATCGCGAATGTTCGATGCCAGCAGTAAGCTTCCCTCAGCAAGAGCTGAACGCAGAAAAATGTCACAATATGGAAGTGTGTCGAAAATGTCACAATATGGAAGTGTGTCGAAAATGTCACTATTAAAATTGAAGGTGATATTTTCCGACAGTCCTCCCTTAATAAAGTCTTCTCCGCGTGATAAAATTACGTGGGCATGACATAGATACATCTAATGTATATAGTGACAGTGACTGTGACTGACTGACTGATAGACGATAACGCAAATTCTAACTATGATGCAGAAATGGTAGAGGTCTGAAAATTTATTGCTAGGGGTAATCCGGGTCGGAACGCGGGAAAAATCCGAAATTTGACCTACGATGAGTTCGTCAAGGTCTATAGATGTCAAGTGGAGGTCACACCTTGATCAACAAGGTTTAGAAACTTAAAAAATGGTGTCTGGGGGTGTTTCGGAGTGCAGATATCGGAAACTTTACGACATTTCGCATCCGGAAGGTCCTTTGATGTCAAAGATCAAATATATAATCTACTGGTGCTATACGGTTAAAATTACTACCTTAGAGTAAATTCGAATTGCAGATCTGGGTAATTTGTTCAAATTCTGGATGCGACAGGCCCATTGAGGTCAAGCAAAAGTACAATTTTAATATAACTGTGCTGCAGATCTAAAAATTCATCAATGGGTTTCTTTCCAGAAGTAGAATTCACAAATGATGAATTTTCAGATCTCATTTCGCAATCAAGGTCGAATATGAGTCACTGACAGTCCAGATATCAAGAGCTTCGAAAGTTACCGTTTCATTTCTAGTAATACATTATTACTAGTTCTCATGTATTTTATATATTAGCTTATGGAAATCAAAATATTTGTGGATACTTTGGATGCGCTGAGCAACCAGACTATCCAATGTTCTGTTTTCTAATGCAAATGTAATTATTTCATATTTTATAAATTATTTTATTACCAAATACACTCGAGTCTCTTTTTTATGCGTATCTTTTTAATGCGGTTTTGAAGTTATGCGGTGCGCATATTTCATGCATGTGTTTTTTTCACCCAATACAACAAGCATTATTCAGCCATTAGTTCAAGGCATAATTGTTACTTTTAAAAAATATTACGTTAAGCGCACTTATCAATTTATATTGGATAAACCAGAAAATGAGTCATTAACAGTAACTGACGTTTGGAACAAAATTTCTATTTTGGACTGTTTAAATCATGTTGCATCTGCTATCGCTGAAATAAGACCACAAACTTTAAATGCCAGTCTGGAAAGCAGTTTGGCTTGGATGTGTTGCAAACAATGAAACCAATCAAACATCGAAATTATCAACTGAAATCATTACTTTGGCACATGAAATTGGTGGCGAAGGTTTTTGATACCTTTAGCGAGAATGATAGAGACGAATTGCTTGTGGATAATGCCTTAAATGACGATGATATTATTGATATGACTTTAGATATTGTCGAAGAACCAGAAAACGACAGTAAAGTGAAAGGACCTGTCCCCCTCACTGCAAATATAATTCGAGAAGGTCTTCAACTTTGTATTAAATTGGAAAATCGTTTTTTTATTAATGACACCATTTCTGAACGAGCCTTCAAATTCAGACTTAAGCTGAAGAATTGCATGTCTGAATATCGCGAACAACATAAGAAATTAGTACAATCATCAACGTAAAGTTTAATCACTGATTACATTGTAAGAGGACAAAAATCAACACATAACGAGCATGAAGTTGACGCTAATTCTATTTGTGAAGAACCATTGTCTTTACCATGCAGATCTGATGCGCTGAACATCTCTTCCAGTGATGAAAGTGATTTCGCACCAGTTAAAAAATGCTGCCGACTATTGTCAGATAGCGACGATAATTCTGATGAAAAAATGTAAAAAGAATTATTACTTGATCAATAAAATTAAATGATACAATTTTAAAACAAACCTATTTTAAGTTTTATATCATTTTTTTTTTCAAATTTTCGAACCAATTTTCCTCACTTTTTTAGGCATTCTTATTTTCCTGAATTTTCATAAACCTTTTTATGCGATTTTCGGATTATTTTAGCTCATTGCTTTGGTTTTATGCGGTTTTAGAAAATTATGGAACGTATCCCTAATTTTGCAAAGTAAACTATGTCTTTTTTGTGCGACTTTTTTATATGCGGTTTTCTGTGGAACCTATCTACCGCACAAAAAGAGATTCGAGTGTATTCTAATTTCTAGTATAAATATATCACGTGTAATGCTATTTCGAGCTATATATTTTCTTCCTTCGGCGTCCTCTAACGATGGTAAACTATAAGGCCATTTGGAGGATTTAAAAATTACGAATCATCATATTTCGCTAGTGCAACTCAAAAAGAATTTTAATTAATATCTCAAAGCTAAAATTTCCGTTTTCCCACTCACCTGGGGTGAAGGGATAAATTATTGCTGCCAATGTAAACTAATTTATCATCACATCTCACGACTAAAATATCAAAATTCGACCCAAATAGATCGTTTGTAATATTTGTTTAAATTTTGAAATTTTCCAACATTTCCACCCACAGAGGGAGCAATGAAAGCTATTGGGAGATTCTAAGAGCATGAATAATAATATTTCACCAAGAAAATTTTCAATTTATCTCTGAAAAAAAAAAACAATTTTCGCATAAAAGAGAAAAATTGCACTTTTCCACCTGTAGTGGAATAAAGGTGTAATAATTAGTTTGAAATTTTGGAATTTTGAAATTTTTGCGCCGTTGGAGGGCGCAATTATATATTTAAGGAGATTCGGAAATTGCAGATCCTAATATTTCATCAATAACTAGCCAATATCAAAAGAACCCTATGTTTTTCTCTATAAAAATATACGATGCCTAGAGGCGACAAAACGTAACTATTATCTATGATTTTTGAAAACTAGAAAACGATTCAAGTTCTGAAATTCCATGTTAAGTTAGATTTCAATTTTTCGCGACACATTACTGTGTCGTAAAACCAATTTAGTGGGTTTCGACCACTGGACAGATGTTAAGAGATATGGTAGCCTCCCTTTGAGGCCATCCAGCGTGTTCTTTAACGTGCACAGACCATAGTACTCCCATATATATAGCATAGTATTTGAAGGCATGGCGCAATATCCCACCTAACCGACAGCAACTTTTCCAAGCCTATCGGTATTCCCTTAGGACCGAGGACAGAGCGAGGAAGGGTTCCAATAGTAAAATTCAATGCCATCAAAGTCGAGACTCGAACCTGGTAACTGGAGACTGGTATACTACCGACTGAGCCATCCTCTCCCCATTTATTAAGAAGAAATGCATTTATAAATTTAGGTTGGATTGTTTTACATCTGAGCAGCACTTGCTTTGTACATCGTCATCATCATCCTCAAGTAGCCATGAGCTACGGAGGTCCAACCAGACTGTGCAATTTGGTTCTCCAAGCATATCTGTCCTGAGCTACATCCGCTGCATCCGGCCACTGCACACCAATTCTAAAATGGTCCTGTTTGACATTGTCTGCCCACTGCATCCTAGGTCTCCTCCTCTTTCTGAGGCCTTTAGGCACACTCTTCATAAACTTCTTCGCTAATCTATAATTATCTATAAGAGAAACATGGCCAAACCAACGGAATCTCTCTCTGCACAATATGATGTTTAAAGGAGGTTGCCGACTCTTTTGCCTACCTCATCATTAGTTACAAAGTTGAACCACTTAATGCCCAGGATACTGGGTAAGCATCTAGAATCAAAGGCACAAATTTAGCTTCTGTCTCCATATTTCAATACTTTGGATGCTGTTACTAACACTAAGTAGTCATTATGCATCCGTCTAATGTAAATTAATTTCAAATGTGGTGAATGTGTAAATGGTTGTTTAATCTTAGTGGAGATGACTTATAAAACAGGTTGTGCTTACTAGTCTGTTTTGAATTGAAATGTTATTTGTTCTCGTAAATACGAAAACATTGCTGGATTAATATGGCACCTTTCTCCTTTTTAAAATCTTACAGTTACTAAATCTAAAAAATAAAATTTCTTTATTTTTCCTCCGGTAGTTTTAAGGAGTTTTTTTTTCGAAAGGGTGAAAAAATTTTAATTCACGATATTTTATTTTAATACGAATTACTTTTTACAAATTGCTTGTGTATTACTTTATATTCTACTTAATATTTCACAGAGTTGTTATAATTTTAAAATTTCTAAATTTTCCAGTTATCAAAAAATTTATCAGCGTTTCGTAATCAAATTTGAAAGATTTCTATGAGACTTGATTATTTCATAATTTTTATTAACTAGGTTTTATTTCTGTTTTGTCTTTTAAGTTACGACGCACATCATGTTAGGAGACGGGACCAGACTGGATCTAGGGGCAGGGGGGGAACAAATCTCCCTCTCCTTAGTGACTCTTTCATAATATTAGTAAATGTAGTAGAGGCAAAAATTATTAAAGTTCTTTATAGTTCATGTATTTTTGAAGAAACTTTTAAAGACTGTAAAACGGAGTGCTAAATGTTATAATGCAGTTTTATGTACCACCTCCTTACATTTTTCAAGTTCTAATGTGTTTCTGGCCTTCCACCCCCGATTTTGTTCTAGATCTGGGCCTGGGGGAACTGAATGAGATCGTTAGAAGTTGATTAATTTAAGACATTCTCTGTATACAAAAAAGTTGGAAACATCTGTTTCAACCGAAATAGATTTTTTTAATTTGTTTTGAGAATAAATTTCTAGAACATTGCCTCTGTGTCTGTAGAAGATAAAGAAAAAAAATTCTGTTTATATTATTATGAAGCAAAAACATACATTTTTTCGTTCTTTTTATTTGTTTTACATCATCCACTAATTTTGCTGTAAGGAAAATGTGAACGTTCAAGTAACTTCCATAATTAAAGTTAGCTAGCTTAAATTGAGCAAATTTAGCCGCTAGAAAAAAAATTATGCTCTTCAAAAGCCGGAGGAAAAATTCTATACTTAAAAACATTAACATAGATTTCTAATGGGTGATAGATTGCGAAAAGCTGCATTTTTAAAAATCAAGAAAAGATCTTAATTAAGAAAAATACATTTTTTATGATGGTATAAAATTGTTTAGTAATGAATATAAGAACACTTGGTCAAAGAAATTGGAAGAAATAAACCAATTTCAGTATATTGATATCTTGTTTTAGGAGACTCAAGTTCATTTTCAATGAGTCACGTGTTTGCGAGTCCTACTTTAAACTTATATGCAGTAAAACATAGGAATTCTATGTGTACAAAATATCAATCAATCGAATGTACCTAATGATTTTGAATGTGGGAGGGGAACCATTGTTTAAAATGTATTGGGAAAGGTTTTGTTTTTTACTTGTTAAACGGAATCACAGATAATAGAAGTTCAGATTTATCAAAATTGAGACTCGAACATGTGAAACTCATGCCATGCCTCTTGGAGATTAACTCGATTCATCTATCTCACAGAGGCAATGAAAACTTCTTAAAGATTTCATTTTATTCCAATGTAGGAATAAAATGAAAGAACGCTGAAAAATAATTCTTTTTAAATGGGTACATTAAGGTTATTTCCAGTTCTTTGTTAAGATTTGCAGAATTAAAGTTTGGGATAATTCTCTCTGAAATTACTGAATTACAATAATCCAGCAACGGACAGCTGGAATCATTATCATCGAGTTCTTAAGGTTATTAGAAAAGCAAGCACGTGATCTACAGAGTTATGGCCCACTATTATCAAAGTTCAGAGTTTTATGCATTTTAACTCCTCTTTCATAGACGATGCATTTTCTCCAGATTTTTTCGTAATGTTATGTTCTAAATATGTAAACAGAGAAAGTCTTAACTGGCATTGTGATTAGGGAGCTAGCCACTGTTTCTGCAGGGCAAACTTTGTATGTTGTGTTAGCTCTATCTTAGGTAGTGATCAGCAGTGACTTCGGTCTGATTAGGGCATGTCTTTCTATGAGAAGGCCTGTGAAATCTAGGAAAAACTTCTAGGATTTTCCTCTGTCCTACGCGTTGTATATAATAAAGAAAATTATAAAAAAAAAAACAACAGTTAGGTGAATTTCAATATTTTTACGAAAATTATTTTTATATGGATTTTACCCAGATCCTATTCAATAGCATCAGAATTTCTATTTTTTTTCGGTCTATTGGTTTTTTCAAGCTAGATTTTCAGTCCTCGAGTAGCATGTGTTTGAAGACTTTAGTAACGACCATAGACTGATTAGCTTGGAAGTGAGTACTAATTGTCGAATAGGTGAGAAAATATGCTTAGGCGGAATCAACTCTGCTGCCCTCACACCTCAGTTGCTGCCTTATTATAAAATGCGAAACCGAAAACAGAGCAGGCAATTACATGAAGCAAACAAGATTTAACTTCTAATAATGTAAGCGTTTCTCAGAAAATAGTTTCCTTGTTTGCCCTGAAATGGCGGTAACCTTCCTGCCATCATAATATAATAACTATTACACTTTGTTTTACAATGTAGTGATAATAAAAAATAAATTACTACCAAAGCAGTTTCTTGCTATAGAAGACTTAAAGTCACCTTTGAGTTAAATAAACTATTGCCTACAGGGCATTTTCCTGTGATACATTTTATTTCTTAAAAAATAAACACTCTTTAAGTAGGGAGACAGCAGCAGAAAGACAACAAATGTGAAATTTTCATGCCTTATGCGGCGCTTAAACCCAGATTGCTCCCTATTTGCAGCGAAGCAAACTAAGCACTGGAACACCTAAAGGGAACAATTTATGTTACTCATATTAAATTATATATAAATAGTATCGGTTCATAGCGTTATACTGATATGTTCCATGCTTTAGATGCAGACGTTTCTCCATTCGAAATATCGGATGCATCCGCAAAGATTCATCCATTTCATCAGATTTTTGTTATGGTTAAACGGAAAAAAATTTTTATTTTCATTAATTTTGGTATAATATAACTGCTGGTTAATAAAATACCTACGCAGTTCACATATATCACCTGTGACGGTATTTATAGGTAAATATCACACCAACATATTCCTTTATACGGATAATATTGCTGTTTGTTGCAGAGATCCCTCATTTTACACAGTGAGAAGTTGCAAGAATCCTTCAACATTATCCAATACTATTTCAGCAAATGGCATATTAAAGAAAAATACTGGTCGCGACCCACTAAATTGATCTCACGACCCACTAATGGGTTACAGTCTGCATTTTGAAAAAGGCTAATCTAAGTTCTCATTGAAGTTAAAAAGTTTAACTTTCATCACGTTTTTAAAAAAAAGAGACAATAATTTAGCTTTGTCTTCTGTAGACATCAGCTTATTAATTTATAGAGATAAATTCTTCTTTTTGTGTTGGTCATGTATTGACGAAATATTACGATCTACAATTTTTAATTTCTCTAAAGATAAATTGCGCCCTCTAACGGTGATAAAAATATTTGAAAATTCCAAAATTTCAAACTAATATTGCAAGCAATCTGGCTACGTTAGAAATATCAAATTTTGGTTGTGAAACCTGAATATCACGAGTTTTGTACTGAGAACAATGATTTTTCTCCTTTACCCTAGAGGAAGATGGGAAAATGCACTTTAACTCTTTTGAGCAAAAATTTTTTTGTGTTTAGAGATGATTCGAAAATTCTTTTTGTGTTGGATAACTATTGATAAAATTATGATAAATATATTAAATAAAATATTGATAAAATTATGATTCACACTTTTAGAATCTCCCAAAAGCATTAATTGCATCCTCTGACGATGGAAAGTTTTCAAACTTTCAAAATTTTAAACGAATACCATGAACGATCCCTTTGGACTAGAAGTTTGATATTTTAGTGGTGAAGTGCGATGATGAAAGGTTTCACTCTAAGGTGGGTGGAGAAACGCAACTTTCAGTTTTCAGGGATTAATGAAAATACTTTTTGAATTCAGTAGATATTAAAGAAATATGATCATTCATAGTTTTCAAATCTTCCAAATTTCCTTAATTTATGATCGTTAGAAGGTGCTAAACGAAGACAATATAGAGCTTGAGTTAATGTTGCAAACGATATATTTATGATAGAAATCGCAATTTCTTGGAATGGAATAGTTGACAGAGAATTGAATAATGATATTTATATTAGAAAACAGTTCCTTTGATGATCTGGTCGCTAAATGCAGCCAACAAGCACACCAATTTTTAATTTCCACAAAGTGACCTATAAAATTCATGGTGCTAATGGTATGTTATTTACTAGAAATCAATGGGTGACTTACGCACCTCTTGACTTCTAGGTCATCCTTGCGACCTCTATTTGACATTGGCTACGATACTGGATCGGAAACTTCCTCGCATTTCTGAGATCTACTGGCAGAAATAGCCTTATTTACCAATCTTTTAGATATCCAGCACAGGTATATTAAAATTTAAACTTTGCTTGATTTTAAAGGACCTCTCTTCCGGTAGACTTACATTTGACCTTTAACCACAAGCAAAATTCAGCATTATTTCGGAGACATACGACCCGAAAATCCCCCACGAACCAGTTTTCAGATTTCTAGCACCGACAGATCAAAATTTGACCTTTGACCTCGAAGGACGCGCCGGATTCGAAATTTCGTAACGTTTCGAACACGAACTATGAACAACCCCAGACACCAATTTTCACGTTTCTAACATTTGTAGATCAAGGTCTGACATCTATTTGACCTTGAAGAACATGTTGGAGGTCAAATTTCGGATTCAACGAGCCGATTACTTCTAGGTGTAGATTTTCACAGTTCTGGAATTTCAGTACTCTCTGATTTTAGGTACTTCCATTTACAGTATATTAGATGTACTCTTTCGAATCACCCATTAATACAAATTTGCTACTGTAAAAGAATGCAAATTTTGGAAAACGAAAAGCTTTATTTTCTCTGAAAACGACCATCTCGTATTCCCTAGGGGGAAATATGTTATCCGTTCTAGTTTGATAATTTATCTGTTTTGCTGTTATTTTTGCCATTTTCTGAAATTTTAGTTCCCGCAAAAGAGTGAACTGTCTAATGAGTAGATAAGCGGTGAACAACTGTTTCGCACTGAAGAGTAGAGATATTTCTTCTATTTATTGTTGTAACTTCCAAAGTGGTATTCTTCTCTCAACATCATAGTAGAATAATTTAAAAACAAAGTATTTGTTTGTTAAAAAATAATAATGTAACAATTTATACGAAAAGGCTGATGGCAAACATAAACAGGTAAATGATTCCATCAATTGTAAATACACAGATTACCTGTAGAAATAGGCTTCAACAATTATTAAAAACATCTGAAAAAAATTGTCGCTAACGCGGCGGGAATCGAACCCGCAATTCTCTAGATACTTGCCAGAGCGCTCTAGCGTTGAACCACGCATTATATGGCATGTATCTAGAGATTTGCGGCCTCGATTTCCGCCGTGTGAGCAATATTTTTTTCAAGTAAATGAATATTTTTTTTCTTATTTTAAAATAACAAACTGTTTGTACACGTATTTCCTATAATGATTTCCAGAAATTTGTAAAATTCTGGATTTTTTTCTACTTAGCTGAAAATTAGTAGAAATTTCGAAATACAACTCTCTTTAAAAGCATACACTCGTTCAGATAAATAACTAATGTAGTTAAAGAAAGGTAAAACAATATGAGAGAAATGAAATATTTAGACACATAATTTAGAATAAAATGATTACTTTGCTTTTACGATGCTTTGATGAAATATTGATATTATCTTTATGTCCTCATGTAAATCTAGGACAGCAAATATAGCACATAACCAAAAGTATTTTGAGAATACATGAAAGGACTGCGGAAGAATTTTTTTGCACACAATGGGATAAATTGACAGGTCACAAGGACCCCTAGGTCTCAGAGAAGGTTGGGTGGAGGGAAACCACAGTACAACTGTTAGGAGACGCTGGTAGCAACCTGTCAAGGTCAGCCACTTGACCTTGATTTTTTCTTAAGGGCCACAGAAAACAAATTTGGAGCTTACTGTATCATGATATTTTTTTAAAAAATTAACTAATCTGTTGTGCAAATGCTGTTTATCTCAGCTGTACACAGTCATCATTTTATACCAGTGCTATTATAATGTTTTCACCCCATCTATTTTGTGTTTACTTTTGAAGTTCCCTTCAATCACAATAAAAAAAAACTATATTTCGAGCAGACCAGGATCTAGGAATGTAAGGGGATGGCAGTAATGCAAATGATGAGAAAAGAAGTGTAAAACAACACTAAATATCCTTTGAAGTGTAGAATTTTCCTCTTAGTTTAAAAATCTTTTAAAAATTTGTTGAGAATAGTGAAATGTAGAAAGGTTTAAAGTTTTGTCACCATTACCCTGATTAGCATTCTCAGAGTTATGGTGTTAGTGGGGGGGAGTATCCTCCCCTTCCCCTCCTAGATCCGTCCCTGATTTTGACTTAAGAATTTTTAGAGCCTCTTAAACCTAACATAGCTTACGTCCTCTTAAACTTAGATTAGGCCTTTTAAATTTAACATAGATCAGGGCCTCTTAAATTTAACATAGATTATAGCCTCCTAAGCCTAACATAACCTAGGGCCCCTTAAACCTAACATATCTAAAGTCTCCTTAAACCTAACGTAGCCTAGGGCCTCTTAAATCTAACGTATATTAGGACAGTGGTTTTCAGACCTTTTCGTTTCACGGTGCCCTTAGTGTATTAAGGTTTTTTCACGGCGCTTTAAAAATATTCACCAATTATGGAATGGGTGAGCCCGTTGTTCACCACACAGTTTCTCAAATCTTGGAAGCAAACCAGACACATCTACCCTCATTTCCTGTTCCACGTTGAGTTTTGAGCGATATTTGGTTTTTATTACAGCTGCCGCCGAAAACCAGCTTCGCACTCGTAAGTCGTCACAAATGGAACCAGGATTCGGTTAACATTAGCACTCAGCAAAGGATATTCATCCTTTATTCATAATTAAAACTCAACCAGTTCTATATCGGCAATTTTTTTTAATGTACTGTGGCACGACAGCTCAATCAGACTCTCTTCCTCTGCCGACGTAAAATTAGATGGAGTTTGGGCCCTGAATGGGTCTTGAATCCATGTGAACTTCTCCACATTATTTTCTTGAAGGTATTTTTGAAACCAGTTGTTAAGATGAGACAGGTACTTTTCAAAAACAATTTTTCTATCGTGAGAGAAAACAACTTTAATGGAGGTCACAAACTGCTGCAACAATGGGAAGCATTCTTTGCCACCGTCGTCATTCATTTTTCTTCTCCATAGTCATATTTTTTTCCTCAAGGCTGGAATCTTATCCATCAATTTCAAATGGTGCATGTTATTTCCCCGCAGGGAGAGATTCAACACATTCAACTTTTCAAAGGTATTGCACAAGTGTGCTAATTTGGTTAAAAAATCTGTATCCAAGAAGTATTTTGCATAATAGTGTCCCTTTTTTTCAAAATATGTGTAGAGTTCTTGAGGTAATTCGAATGTACGGGATAGTACACTGCCACAAGATAGCCATCGCGACCTGCAGTAGTACAACTACGATGTGTGTTTGGCTCTCATATATTCGCAGAGTTTTTAGAAAAATCTAGTATTTAATGACCGACTTTTTATAAAATTTACCACTTTCATTACACATCCTAAGACTAAATCCAGTGGAGGACTTAAATACTTTGATGCGAGTGCTTCCCTGTGAATTATACAATGAATCTATAATGCATCCAGAGCTTTGCATCGAAAAAGTGCCTGCAACCCTCCACAAGATCCGGACATAAAACGACCGCCATCTGTACAGACACCAAAGAACTTTGCCAACTCCAAATTATTTTCAATCATAAATGTGTCAAGGATCTCGAACAAGCCTTGTGCCTTTGTACCTGTAATATTATGTTTAAAAAAAAGGTCTTCTACAATGTTAATACTATCCAAAAACTGTACATAGCAAATCAAATTAGCATCCTTATTACTGCCAATGGCCTCATCCAGACGCAACCCGAATTCCTTCCCTTTTATTATTTCAATATATTGATCACTGAGGCTCTCTGCCACGTGCTGGATTCTCCGACTAAATAGTACTGTCTGATAAAGGCACTTTCGAAAGCAGTTCTCCGCAGATTCGCCGATCATAATGTTTACCATATCTATAGTAGCTGGTAAAATCCGTTCTTCTGCGATGGATCATTTTGCGACTCTATATGTCACCTTGTAGAGGATGCTAGAAAGCATTGCTTGATATTGACGCATGCTTCAGAAAAGTACTTGTTTGTTGTTTTAAATCTTTCAAGTTTCTGGCAAAATAGTTGCAATGATTGGTTTTTAAGTGGCGTTTTACCTTACTTGGAAGCATGCACTCTGATGCCAAAACATTCATTCAAAATACACACTGCGGTCTCTCTTCATTGTTGATATATGTGAAAGTAAATCCAAAGTCTAAATAACTATCATCATATTTTCGATATTTCCGCTTCTTTCCACCTCCGCTACTTTTTTGTAATGTATCATCACTTTCACGACACTTATTATTGTTTAATAAAAACTTTTCCATTTGCACGAAGACAAGAATTTAACTTTATATAAAAACTAATTAAAATTAATTCTTTTATTTATATTACTAACTTACTACTATTAAATAAACTTATTATTTTTTATTTAATCACTTAAGTTTACTTAATAGTTTGATTACGACACCATTCAGTAGATTCGAATAACAATAACCACAGATAAAATATATAGGTAAGTAGGCTGTCAGAAAAAGAATGAGACTACAGCTGTAGCGAGGCAAGGACGTTAATGGTAGTGGTATTGAAAAAGACCGTTGTTTTCTGAGTTGGCGCAGAGAAAGGTGTCGATCGGTGATTGGCCGTTCGCGAGATAGAGGGAGGGAAGTGAAGTCATATTCGATTTCGACGCGGTGCATAATGTCTGCGATAAGAGAAGAGCAGTATGCTGCGTTGAAATTTTATTATCGCCTGAAGGAAACAGCCACCAAAGCATGTGAATCTATCATTGTGAACGTGCATCAGAGCATCGAATGAAGATTGCTTGGAATTATCAAAATTTTCGATTATCCTGCGGCCTCTATTGAAACTTCTATTGTCTATGTTACCAGAAAACTAGAGAATACTGTCTGATTCCAAAAGTATCTATTAAATTTCTACAGAAATATCGCTGTGGGGAATTTCTATTGTCTATGTTACCAGGAAACTAGAGAATACTCCCAGATTCCAAAAGTATCTATTAAATTTCTACAGAAATATCGCTGTGGGGAATTTCCGGGATGTTTAACAATAGAATGAGCAGGAAGGGAATTCAAACAGAAACATCCGAACTCCCAACTTTCCCTCTCCTGTATAATTATGCGTTTTCCATAATTGAAATATAAGGGACACTGCAACTCGGAGGAAATCAGTTTGGAGAACGACAAATGGATGAAAGACAATTCGGTAGGTACAACAACTCGGTGGATACGACAATTCCATGGATATGATAATTCAGTGGATACAACAATTTCGTGGATACAACAACTTGGTGGAGGACAATTCAGAGGGTAATACAACTCTGTGGAAAACAATTCGGTTGACAAAGCAATTTCGTGGCAATTTCGCATTCCGACATCTGCAACCCGAAATACCCCCCCAACACTAATTTATACTTTTCTAACGCTTATAGATCATCCCTACTTGACATTTTATTAATCTTTGAAAAACACATCGAAGGTCAAATTCCGGATTTTTCCCTAGATACGATTAGGAGCAACCCAAGTGCAAATTTTCAAAGTTCTACCATTTCTGCATCATAATTAGAATTAGCGTTGTCACTTTGTCAGTCAGTCAATCACAATCACTATATGTATGTATCAGATGTAAATTTTCCAATTACCCATTAGTACGAATTTGCTACTGTTGAAAGTTGCAAAATTCGAAAAATGAAAAATTTATTTTCTTTTAAATGAGCAATCCGTATTCACTAAGGGGTGATATGCTATCCATTCTAGTTTGATATTTTATCTATTTCGCTATTAGTTTTGCCGTTTTGTGAAAATTCAGTTCCCGCTAAACGGAGGAACTTACCCTTGAGTAAGCGATTAGGAATTAACCTCATCGCATTGACGCGTAGAGTAATTACTTTAAATTATCATACTAATTTAAACTGCTGCAGCTGAATTTCAAAATCATAGTAGATTGGACACTTTGTAAACAAGATAACAGGAAACTAGATGCTTTTGATTCTAGATGCTTACGTAGTATCTTGGGAATTAGGTGGTTTGACTTTGTAACTAATGATGAGGTTAGGTAAAGGAGTGTGCAACCTCCTTTAAGCAGCATATTTTGCAGAGAGAGACGCCGCTGGTTTGGCCATGTTGCCCGTATGGGTAATTATAGATTGGCGAATAGGTTTATGAACATTGTGCCTAAAAGCTTCAGAAAGAGGGGGAGACCGAGGATGCGGTGGGCAGACAATGTCAAACAGAACCTTATTAGAATTGGTGTGCAGTGGCCAGATGCAGCAGATGTAGCTCAGTACAGATATGCTTCGAGAACTAAATTGGACGGTTTGGTCTCCGTAGCCCATGGCTGCTTGAACATGATGATGATGATGATGATGATGATGATGATGATGATGATGATGATGATGATGATGATGATGAAACTGTTATCAAATTCAAGTTTTTATATTGTACTAATTCTTGTTTTATTAACGCTAATATTAAAATTCAATTGTATATCGACAAGAGTTACATGCACCACATATCGCGTGAATGGGTACAACAACCGCCAACACGCCGAGCGCCAATGTCGTCGAGGAACAACAAAGCACGACACTAGTTAAGGACAACAAAGCACGACACTAGTTAAGGACAACAAAGCACGACACTAGTTAGTTTGAGACAATACACCTGGACACTGCAGTAACATGATACCAAAGTTTTGGAAAAATATAGTAAAAATTAAATAATTGAATTTGTTAAAATAATTGAACTGGTCACTTTTCGTTTTTAAAAATTCTGGTAGTTAATTTTAAAATATTTTCTCATTTATTTTAATAAATTACTTATAAATATATAATTTCCGTAAATGGTAGCTAAGTAGTCACTGGAAGGAGAGCTATGAACCAATCCCCTGTGATGTTGCATAGAACCGGCGAGGCCTAGCACCTAATATCCGACCCCGCCTTCTCGTGGTGCAGACCGTTAATTCTTTCAAAACAGATACTCTCTTGTGGAAGTGAACGGAAGGGGAGGCCTGCCAAATTAGTGTGGCCTACTGATCTGGACAACTATGGCAACTTTTCTTTTTTTTTCTACCCTGCTGAGGAGTGGTCAACCACACAGGGTCCTGGTGCTGACCATATAAACCCACTGGATTGGACAGATATATGGCTCTGAGCTTGATTATGAATCCTGATTTTGCTGCACTGGTGGGCTTCTGTGGAGGGAAAATCTTCCGCTGTTTCCTGTTTGTTTGTGGGTTGACAGCCCCAAGTGAATAGATTCATAGGATATGTTTATCAGCTGGTGGATAATCCTGAGCAGAGGTCATCGCAGGCACCTGAACTCTTTGCTTCTATTGGCATCGTCAAATTCTACATTGGTGGAAGTCTTCCAGTGTAGATGGCTTCAGTCTTTAGTGGTGGGGTAACGGGTCTTTGCCCCATGTCTGCGATTAGGGGGCTGTTTGATATTATCGGTATTCCCTCTCTCAATAAACATACTTTTTTTAAACATCCCACTAACCATTTTCTCTCCATAGTAAGTTGGAATGTGAGGACTCTGCACAGAGCTTATTCTCTTGATATCCTGACACATGAATTTCACCATTATAATTTAGATATACTCGTCTTGCAAGAGACCAGATGAACAGATAAAGGTCACATTCTTAAAAATAATCTTAAATTTCTCTTTTCAGGGAGGGACGACAATAAGCATCACCAAGGTGTGGGTCTGCTTCTCAGCAGACACGCTAGTGATGCTCTTCTAGGATATGAGTGCATTAATGAAAGGTTTCTTACAGCAAAATTCCAAACAAGCGTTAAAACTTGAATGTTATCTGCTGTTATGCCCCCACTGAGGATGCCGATGAGGATGAGAAGGATAGGTTTTATGGACAACTTCAGGATATTTTGAATTCTGTCAAGAAAGGAGATATTACCCTTGTTCTTGGTGACTTCAATGCCAAAGTTGGTACGGACTCTGACATTTGGGGAGGAGTAATATGCCCTTTTGGTATTGGTAGCTGCAATGGCAATGGGCAACGTCTCCTACAGCTAAGTAAACTCAATGGATTCAGAATATCTAGCACTTATTACAAACACCGCGACATATATAAGTAAATATGGGTTTCACCCGATGGGCTGCATAAGAATATGATTGATTATATATTAATTAACAGCATATGGGATAGTTCTGTAAGGAATACCAGGTCATATAGGGGAGCTGAAATTGGATCTCACCATTACCTTGTTAAAAGTGTGTTGCAACTTAAACTTAAAAAGTGTTGTGCTAGGGTTAAAAAATTTACTTTTAATACTGAAGCTCTGAAAGACCCAGTTATAGCCAAAGCTTACCATGATAGGTTACTTAGTCATTATGACAGTCATGGTATTGCTTACTACTGAAGTTAAGGAAAAATGGGATCATTTTAAACAGGCTTTTTTGGACACTAACAGTACTCTTTTAGGAAAAAAGGAGCAGAAGAGACAGAATTATCTGAGTGATAAGGCACTTCAACTTTTTTCGGAAATAAAGAACTGCAGGAATGTCCTTAATCAATACCCTACTAGTCCTAATAGAAAGCATTACAGGGAACTTCATAAACGTGTAAAAGATCAGTTAGCTGCTAATAAGAATCTTTAGCTTGATTGTTTGGCTGACAAAGCCGAGGAAGCAGTTAGACAGCACAACAGCAGAGAGCTGTACCAGATAGTTAATGTTTTGTGTGGTAGAAAACGGACAGGTATACAAGGATTGAAGGATAAACAAGGTAAGGTTATAGAAGGGGAGGATTCTGTCATGGCTAGGTGGACTGAGCATTTCAGTGATGTTCTAAGCAATGTAGTTAGTTCTACCCCATTGTTTGCAATGATGATAGATGCATTGGTGGCTTTAAGGTTGGCCCTATAACACAGTCTGAAGTTATTTTCGTTATTTCTAAACTTAGACTTTTTAAATCCCCAGGGGTAGATGAAATTACTACTGAAATGCTGAGAGCTGGGGATGTTTCGCTTACCATTGGATGATCGAAATTCTGAATATCTTTTATGATAAAGTCATGGTTCCTAAGGATTTTACCAGAGCTATTGTTATCCCTATTTTCAAAAAAAGGTGATCCCAGTTCTTGTGATAACTATAGGGGTATCAGCCTACTCTCTGTTCCAGGTAACGTTCTTTCCATGATTGTTCTTAATAGAATTAAGAATCTGGTTCACAGTCAATTGCGTGATGAGCAATGTGGATTCAGAAGTGGTAGGGGATGTGTGGATCAGATATTTTCACTTAGGCAGATTCTTGAGAAATGTTTAGAGTTTCAGAAACCTTTGGTTGCTAGCTTTGTTGATTTCAAAAAGGCTTTCGACTCTGTTGATCGTCATAATTTGTGGTTGATTGTGAGATCATATGGTATACCTGACAAGTTAGTTAACACAATGAAAGCTCTGTATAATAACACTGAGTCGTGTGTGAGAGTTGGTAAGGCTTGCAGCAATTGGTTTAGCATTACCTCTGGTGTTCGACAAGGGTGCACTTTGTCTCCTTTTCTCTTTAGTTTGGTTATTGATTATGTATGCGAAATTCACTTCAAGGGAAAAATTTTGGCCTTAAATGGACTGGAGATACGAAACTTTCTGATTTAGATTATGCTGATGATTTAGCCCTTTTAGCAAATGATGTTGATGAGATGAACTCTTTCATTCGAGCTGTTGATGAGACTGGTAGTAGAGTAGGTTTGGTTATAAACAGAGAGAAAATTAAAGTGATGAAAATTGGTCAGGCAGGCTGTGATTCAGTTAATCTGAATGGTTGCAGTCTTGAGCAGGTGTCACAGTTTAATTATCTTGGGAGCTATGTAACAGATAATGGTGATGTGCGGCATGAGATTAACAGACGAATAGGGATTGCTGCCAGGACTTTTAAGAATGTATGGAGAGTGTGGAGAAATAGGAGTATACACCTAAAGACTACAATTAAACTGTATAATAGTTTGGTTCTTTCTAGGGTTAGTTATGGTAGTGAAACCTGGACACTTTGTAAACAAGATAACAGGAAACTAGATGCTTTTGATTCCAGATGTTTACGCAGTATCTTGGGCATTAGGTGGTTCAACTTTGTAACTAATGATGAGGTTAGGCAAAGGAGTTTGCAACCTCCTTTAAGCAGCATATTATGCAGAGAAAGACTCCGTTGGTTTGGCCATGTTGCCCGTTTGGATAATTATAGATTGGCGAATCGGGTTATGAACAGTGTGCCTAAAGGCCTCATAAAGAAGGGGAGACCTAGGATGCGGTGGGCAGACAATGTAAAACAGGACCTTGTTAGAATTGGTGTGCAGTGGCCAGATGCAGTAGATGTAGTTCGGGATAGACTTGCTTGGAGAACTAAATTGCACTGTCGGGTTGGACCTCCGTATCCCATGGCTGCTTGAGGATGTGATGATGATGATGATGATGAGTTGCAATGAGTCTCATATTTACAGGTCATTTTCTGTGCTTCTTCTAATAATGAAAATTACATTGCCTCCATTTGTAAAACATGAAAGCTTAGGTTTAATATTGTTCAAATGATGAAATATGAAGAACCTAATCATCATATGATGAATACTAAGAACCTAATCATGAAAGCTTAGGTTCTTAGTATTTTTTCAACAGTGATTTATGATGTATAAATTTCAAATATTTCTTATATCCACTAAGTTAATACTATAAGCTTACAGGAATATTGTTAGTTTATATTGGGTCACTTCATATATAAAGATAAAAGGACATAGTTTACAAAAGGTAATATTCTCATTTCATTCTGAAGGTGATCAATATAATTATAAAAACAATTTATTAACTTTTAACCTATCACAAAAGTTTTAGATATTTTAGTTATCGTTAAACGAAACGCTAAATTTTCATTTTTATCTTATGCTTTTAGTTAAAGAAAGATCATTAAAAGAGAAGTAAAAATGGCTACCACTATAAATCATTACATATTTTAGTGTAGTATTATACCTCCGTTCAATTGAAGTTTGCGATATGGTATATGACTAGATTCTGGTTCAGTGACTTGCATGTAAGTCGCTACAAATTCCATAAAAATATATCACTAATAAATTTCATAGCAAGTCTTCCGTAACAAATAATGTCGCGTAAGACGAATTTAGCATCCCAATCATGACCGGATCGTCACTTTCATTTACATAACATATTTTGTGTAAGAATCTTCCCTTTTTGTACTGATGTAACCATATCAAATCATTGTTAAGGTAGTAGCAGTTAATTATATAAACTAATTAGTTATAATTAGTAATACTTAACAAGGGATAATATGTTTCAAAAAACCTGATTTTTGTAATCAGAGAATGCAAAAATATACTAATCGCAAAAAATAAATATAGCATTTTAATTTCATTTTAATATTATTTTAATGTTTTTAATGTCTATAACATTAAAAAATAATACATTTTTATTAAAAGATAAGGAGTTCTACATTAGAACATATCCTTTCCCCTCAAATCGTTAGTTACGGGATTTACGGAGTAGTCCCTAAAGAGCACATGTACATTAAATGATACATGTACTCTTTAGGAACTCGTTCATGAAAAGACTAAAGGCCATTTCATTAAGTATGTTAGGCCATGTTATGTCAATAGTAACTCAGATACAGAACTCATCATCGTCATCATCAAGCAGCCATGGCTATATGGAGGTCCAACCAGACCGTGCAATTTAGTTTTCCAAGCATTTCAGTCCTAAACTACATCTGCTGCAAATGGCCCTGCACACCAATTCTAACAAGGTCCTGTCCGACATTGTGTGTCCACCGTTTCCTAGGTTCCCCCCTCTTTCTGAGGCTTTTAGACACACTCTTGATAACCCTATTCACTAATCTATAATTATCCATACGGGCAACACGGACAAACCGAGCTTACGAATCTTTTCCAGTTTTAAAATTCAAATTACATGCGCCATGTGCGGCTCCTCGAAACTTTCCCGTAAAATGATCATGATCTCTTACTCGATCTGTCCCCAAGGGATTCTTGCATATATGGTAGTTTAACCTAGGAACTGCAGATATGGAGCTTGGCATGGTAACGACAGAAATATTCCCTGCTACTGATACTATAGGAGAGAAACTGTAGAGCATTGTAAAAGCACATGAAAGTGAAACGACTTCAATTCTCTATGAAATAACCACTACGTTCAACATGAGGCACATCAACACAGACAGTTCGCTCTTAAGATTTTAGATAATAAATAATAAATAAATTAATTTATAAGTCGGTAGCTTATTCGGAAACCTTTAGTATCGACTAAAAATCGTAAAACAAGATGTAAGTATTATCAGAAGAGGCATGAGTGGAGTAGTGGTACGGGGAAAGAGTCATGTGATTATATGAAATACGTATGTAATCACTTTTACAGATGGCAGAACTAGGATATGGTACCAACCACATCCATCATATTAACTCTATGATTCTGAAACAATAAACACGGCAGGCACAGGGTCAACTACTATGTCTCGAGGTTGACAAAAGGAATGCCGCGGAATATGTAAATGGCATATTGATTAACTTATATAGAAGGATAATTTCCGGATGATAATGCAATTTTTCACCTTACGAATCTGTCTGCCAACGTTTTAAAGAAGATGATGGATAATTCAGTCGTCTTCCCTGGACACCAATTTGCCTGATTTATTTGAAAATTTGTACGATGTAGTGGAACTTGGCAAACAATCATAGACTCCACTGCATTTGATCCCGAAGGAACCACATACTGCATTTGATCCTGAAGGAACTACATACTGCATTTGATCCTGAAGGAACTACATACTGCAATCGATCCCAATGGGACTACATATTGCATCCGATCCCAATGGGACTACAAATTGCATCCCTGATTTTAGGAGATCCATGCGGTGACGGTAGTGGACTACTTGAAGCTGGACATCCTCAGACGGAGGTAACAAGATAGCTAAATGTGCCGAGAAAGATGATATTGACATTTTGGAAATAGTTCCTGGAGACAGGAACCATTGACAGAAGAGCTGGCCAAAGGCGCTCGAGAGTTACTTCACCCTGAACGATAATTTTCCGCCTCTAATGGCAAGGAGGAACAGTACAATGACTTCACATCAACTCTTTCTCTCGAGGTTTATGAAGCACTGATGAAAAGATTTCCATCAGAACAGCGCCACAAATGCTTAATGCGAGAGGACTCTGTGACAGGAGACCAGTGATTTGTGTCTCGCTAATACCCAACATTCAGAAATGCTCCTCTAAAAATGGTGCCGCCAACATGTCATTTGGAGCCTGAAAGATCGACTAATGTTCTGTTTTCTGACAAGTCTCGATTCAGACCATAGCGATTCTAGCTGCTGTTTAATCTGGAGGAAACTAGGAATGCGATAGCATTCTCCAATATCAGAGATGAGTGGTGGAATTGGTGTGCTGCTCTGCAGTGGCCATACTTCTGGTATTCGATGGAGGCTCCACAATTGCTCAGCGATATGGAGAAGATATATTGCAACCTATACGTAAATTTTACGGGTGCATTTGGAGATGATTTCCTGGTCATGGAAGACAATGTCCTTCGACATAGAGCTCACCTGTTACAGGGGTACTGAGAAACGAAATTTATTCAAAGTTTGACCTGGTCGGCTGTGTTGCCAGAACTAATTTCCATACTTCAAGTGTAGTATGCCTTAGGAAGACGCATTGCAAATCGTCAGCCACCTCTTTTGTCACTCAATGAGATAAAGTGGGTTCTTGTGGGATGCCATTCTGAATAACCTTACATCGAGCCTGGAGCAACTCTGCCAGGCCTGTTTAGAAATGGGAGAGAATCATACTGCATATTGATGTTATATGTGCATATTTTGAAGCATCTGAATTCAACTTTTGCGATGCTGAATATTTTCTTGTTAAAATGATGGTTTTGTAATATTTTGATCAAGGATATGAAATCTCTCGTTTTCTACAGCTTTTCCTGTTATACTAAAAATACATATCTGGCGAATTTTCACCTAATTAGATCCTACAATAAGGTTAGGACACTTTTTTGTTGTTACCATAATTTTGCCAATCAGTGTATATCAATCAGATTTTAATCACCATTGCACCTGTAGCGAAACACCTAACTAATCTTGTAGCCTAACTAATCTGTAGCGAACACCTAACCAACAATCTCTCTATCTATTAAGATATCCTATCTATTAAGCCAATTTATTAAACCAATCCTATCTATTAAGATACCCACCTATATCTCGGTAATTGCAACATGCCATAAATCTCCGAAGTTGTGCTGTAAAAGTCTTTATAGGGGAATCGATCACCAGTAGAAGCAGATTCATATGTACCATATGATTAAATATTTTAACATGAGCTTGTTAATATAAGCGGTGAATATTCCACATCGCTTATTGTTTGAAATTAAGTGATGAAAATGGCGACAGTTATCAGTAAGCGCGATCAAGCGAAGTAATGAATTTTTATAGTTATTTTTTGTTAAATATTCAAAAGTACAATTATGAATTCTTGTTAGATGTGAATTCGCTGGCCGCATTATAAAAGCCACAAAAATATAAAGTCACAGAGAGAGTGAGTCAACCAGGATTTTCTTAAAACTGACAGTACTCTTTTAGGTAAAAGGGAACAGAGGAAACAAAATTATTTGAGTGATAAGACATGGAACTTATTTTTGAAAGAAGGAAGTGCAGGATTAATATGAATCAACACCCTACTAGTTGTAACAGACAACATTATAACAAGCTTAATAAACGTGTAAAAGAACAGTTAACAGCTGATAAGAATCTTTGGTTTGATAATTCGGCTGATAAAGCAGAGGAATCTCTTAGAAAGCACAATAGCAGGGGATTATACCAGATTGTTAATGTTTTCTGTGGGAAGAAACAGGATACATACACTGATACACAGGGACTGAGGGAGAAACATGGTTAAGTGAGTTTAGATGAGGATTCTCTGACGACAAGGTGAGCTGAGAATTTCAAAGATGTTCTAAACATTGTGTTTTTTTCTACTGCCATTGTTTGCAATGGGGATAAATGCATTATTCCATCTATCCTTAGTTAATGATTGCAGCAGTTTATTCATTTAATGATGGTTTTTTAGCTTTAATGTTGGCCTTGTATCACATTCGGAAGTTGTTTCGGCTCTCTCTAAAATAAAACTAAATAAATCTCTTGGGGTCGATGAAATCACCACTGGAATGATTAGAACTGGGAACACTTGTCTTGACAAATGGTTGACAGAAATGTTGAATATTTTTTATGATAAACGTTTGTTACTACAAATTTTACTACAGATATTGCTACCCCTATTTTTATAAAAAAGTTATTCGCAGTTCTTGTGATAACTATAGAGATATCACCATACTTTCTGTTCCATATAAAGTTTTTTGCATGGTTGTGTTTAATAGAATTAAGAATTTGGTTGATGAACAGTGGAGATTCAGCAGTTGTAGGGTATGGGTTGATGAAATATATTCACTGAGGCAGATTCTTAGGAAATGTTAGAGTTTCAGAAACCTGTGGTTGCTAGCTTTGTAGATTTTAAAAGGCTTTTGACTCTGTTGATCTACATAATTTGTGGTTGATTATTAGATCATATAGAAAACCTAAAACGTTAGTGTAATGAGAGCTCTCTATAATAACACTGAGTCGTGTGCGAGAGTTGGTACGTCTTGCAGCGATTGGTTTAGCATTTCTAGTGGAGTTAGACAAGGGAGCGTTTTGTCTCCTTTTCTCTTTAGTTTGGCTATTGATTATGTAATGCGAAATTCTTTGCAAGGGAAAGATTTTGGCCTTAAATGGTCCAGAGATTTCAACATTTCTGATTTAGATTATGCAGATGATTTTGCTCTGTTGGCTACTGATGTTGATGAGATGAATTCGTTCATTAGGGCTGTTGATGAGAATCAGTAGGTTTATGATAAAGAGAGAAAAAACTAAAATGATGAAAATTGGTCAGGCAGATGGTGCTTCAGTTGCTTTCAATGACTGTACTCATGAGAAAGTGTGTCAGTTTAATTTTCTTGGAAGCTACTTAATAAATACTGGTTATGTGTGGCATGAGAAAAATAGAAGTGTATGGATTGTTGCTGGGACTTTCAAGAATCTACGGAGAGTATGGAGAAATAGACATGTAACCCTAAAGACAAAAATTAGGCTGTATAAGTGTTTGGTTCTTTCTAAGGTTAGTTATGGTAGCGAAACATGGACCCTTTGTAATCAGGATAACAAGAAACGTGATGCCTTTGATACTAGTTGTTTGCACAGTATCTTAGGCATTAAGTGGTTTGATTTTATAAATAGTGATGAGCCTAGAAGGATTCATCAACCTCCTTTCAGTAGCATATTGAGAAGAGAGAGACTGCCTTTATTTGGTCATGTTGTCCGTATGTACAGCTGCAGATTGGCGAACAGGATGATGAACAATGTGTGTAAGGGTTGCAGAAAAAGGGTGACACTTAGGATGCGATGGGCAGACAATGTCAAAGAGAACCTTGCAGGAATTAATCTACAGTGGCCAAATGCAGCTGCTGTTGCTCAGAACAGACATGTCTGGAGAGGAAAATTACACTATCTGGTAGGACCTCCATAATCCATGGCTTCAAGAGGCATTTGTATGTATGAATATACATATTTAAATAATTTAAGTATGTATGTATATACATATTTAAATAATTTAAGTATATATGTATATACATATTTAAATAATTTAAGAAAAATCACTTTTTCTTAATTTATCAGTATGTCATATCATCATACAATCTATATTTGTTTGAGTTCAGCCAATTTATAACAGAAAGTAAAAGTTTGAAATCTGATTAAAAGATACTTTACAGTGAACGATAGATGTTTAACGTATTTAGTGATTCTTTGGCTTCAAATTTTTAGATCAAGATAAACATGTGAAAACTACGGTGTGTTCAGTACTTTTAGCCCCCAGTAAAAATTTTTTAATAGTCATTTTACCAGTTTATTCAACAACGAAAAGACATACATGTTTCACATTGCATTTGCTATTACATGTCATATAAAGTTTATAAAATCTTGAAATGAATGAAAAAAGAATCAAAATTCTGAGCGCTAATAATCCATAACTTCCACTCGAGAAGTACTCACGTGTGAGATCAGTGAAGAGTTATGTTATAGATTCCCATAACAGAGTGAAAACCACAAATTATAGTGATGATGAAAAATTAAATTAAATCTGAAATCAACAGATTTCACGCAGGAAATTGTAACAACCAATAACTATATATATATATTCTTGATATTAGAATTTATTCAGAACTAGTTTTTATATTTCTATTCTTTCTCCTTTCAAATGAAAAAAAAAACGGAATTAAAAGAATATTCGAAGCCTATTAGTCAAAAAGCAATAAGGTAACCCAACCTTTATTGGGTTAGGTTGTTTTACCTCTGAGCGGCACTCTTTTGCACACGATGGGCTAAATAGCTAGGTCACAAGGAATCCGAATGCTCAGAGAAGGTTGGGGGAGGGGATCCACTGGAACAGCTATTAGGAAACAGATAGTAGCCTCCTGTCAAGGCCATCTAGCGTGTTCTTTAACATGCAGAAGGTATAGCTCTCCCGCACACTGCGCCACGGCTTAACATCCCTTCTGACAGACGGCGGCCTTTCCAAACCCAGCGGTATCCCGTACTGCCCGTGGGCAGGGCGGGGAATAATCTTTATAGGGACTATCAGAATTCTCTCTAATCCGACTTTCATTCTTCCCCGATAGAGGACCACCTAGTGGTCGGGGGGCTTCGGGCCCAGCAACCGGTCCAAGGATTTGCTGACCGGATTGGGTCCCCGGTTGGACAGAGCCAAGACCAACCGAGATCGAAGGCATCGCTGACCGGTTTGGCGGTTCGCTTGGACGGTGTCAAGACCTCCATCAGGTGTTCCGTGGAGCATTTCAAGGGCACCGCTGAACGGATTTGGTCCCCTAGTAGGCACGAGCCCTTTCAAAGTCTGGGCCACACTAAGAGTCTACACCCCGGGTGCCGAAAGAACTTGGATTTACATATCCTTGTTCATGGCTAACCGGGGAACAGATTAAATTTTAGGTTTCTACCGGTGTTTAGCTTTCCTTTTATAGGACTGCTGCCATGTGAGGCTGGGGATGAGATGCATCTATATGATGTATTCTTGCCCCTGACTCTAGTAGTCACGGTTCTCCGTTAACTTAGTAGTGTCGTGAGACGGAACCGGGGATTGCCGTGGTTCCTGAACATTTGGCAACAAATAGTACAATCCGACTTTCATTAAAACCAACATTTTATGAGTCTTTCTCTTCGAATGAAACTATGGGAAATCAAAGGAATGCATTTAAAGAGACCTAAAGAGCCTACATAAACTCTTTTCTCTATATATCTATTATGAATAAAAAATTTAAATGCAGTATTTCCAAATTGATATTTCAGTACAAGATATTATTTTTCTTCTAAATCTGTTCTTTCTAAGCGACGTAACAGGAAACTAAAAAAAGATGAACTACCAGAAAAATTTATTTCCATTCTCTCTAATTTAACTTTCAATAAAGCATTTGCATCTGTTCTTTCTAATCCAACAGCTCAGTACAAAGGATTATTTTTTCCGATTTGTATTTATTCTTAATGAAATGAGAGGAAATCTAAATAATACAAACCGCACCTCTATCAGTAGTCTAATTAATCCGACTTCCAATAAAAATATTATTTGCTTCAGAACAAGAAATCAAGCGAACACACTGCAAGAAAGCAGCACAATAATATATATATTTTTTATCTCTAAATCAGTAAGCAGTTTTTCTTCTATATCTGCGTTTCAGAAATAAAAGTTCGAATGCTTAAAAAGGTTTTATTGCAAGTAAGTTACAGAGAAAAGTCATAAATGTCAGATTTTCCGGTTTTATTTAATCATCTTTACTACCATTCGATTTCCTATTCTGTAGTTCAGAAGGATTGGAATTGCGAAACAATCAGTTTCAATGAATAATCGGATTAGTTAGGTCACGTAGTCATAACTCGTCATTAGCGAGCACTGCATTGCTCGCGAAACTGGTAAATGTTTACGCGAATGAATTTAGCTTTTACTTCTCACGAGAACAATCATAGAGAAACTTTTTTCTGCTGTTATGTAAACGTTATATTTGGTGCTTAAACACGAAAGGACTTCCAGCAACCAACATGCAGACAAAAGCAACAGTTGTTACATGTCAGTTATTTATTCAACGTACTGAATGTTCCACAATTGTAAGGCCACTAGAAAAATCAGTGAAAATTTAGAAAAAATAACATTACACTATAATTAAAATCGGATATCATAACTTACAATTTTTATTTAGGTGAGTGGTAGTAGACAAGACGTTTGCTCCCGCCAAGTCCGTCTTTGTACAGCTTTTGTTCTCCTCTCAGAACTTTGCAATTTGGTTTCTTTAATGCGATTTCATTTCAGGTTATTTCGGTTAAAAGGACTAGATAATAAACGCATCGTTTAAACAAAAAAATTTAGTACAGTAAACAAGTGTAAACACCGGCTATATCCGTATCTTGTGATGCTTTCATTCGATTTCTGAGTGCTCCATTCATAAAATATGCTTTAAAAATATCGATTACAATGAGATATCTGAATAGAAACAACTGATTCAAAACTTTTTAAAAATAGAATAAGTGTAAAATAAGTGTAATATCGCCTATTTATATTTTTCTTTGCGTTTCTAATTGTTTCATTCCCAAGAACTTGGGTTGGGCTGTTTTACCTCCGAGTGGCACTTTTTTGCACACCATGGGCTAAATGGCCAGGTCACATGGACCCCGAAGGCTCAGAGAAGGTTGGGAGAGGGGACCCACTGGAACAGCTGTTGGGAGACAGATGGTAGCCTCCCGTCAAGGCCATCCAGCGTGTTCTTTAACGTGCACAGGGTATGGCTCTCACGCACACGGGGTCACGGCTTAACGTCCCATCCGACGGACGGCGGCCTTTCCAAGCACAGCGGTGTCCCCTACTGACCGTGGGCAAGGCGGGGAATTTTGCGGAGATAAATCTAAACGCTGACCCAGCTGGGACTCGAACCTGGGAACTACAGATTACGAGCCTGGCGCGCTACCGACTGAGACACCCCTGCCCTTTCCCAAGAAGAAGATGGCAAAAAATATTGAATGTCGTAGTAGTGAGAATACTTACAGTTCTAATCTGTTTGATTTTCTCTGGTGCTATCTTTTAATATCACTATT
Source organism: Ryuthela nishihirai (assembly GCA_038380435.1). NCBI lineage: Eukaryota > Metazoa > Arthropoda > Arachnida > Araneae > Heptathelidae > Ryuthela > Ryuthela nishihirai. The sequence goes on from JAWZYU010000038.1 coordinate 5,756,835, forward strand.
CTTTTTTGCTCAGATAATTTGCCGCGGTAAATAAAATTCGTTTCAATTAAATTCAGTTCAAAGAGAATAAAAATTATCGTTCGTGTACTGCGTAAACTTTCATTTCAGATAATTCATTCAAAGAAGTTTCCAAAAATATTCAATGTATTCAAATATCAGAATAGAGAGAGTAAATGTAAGAGCTTAAATGAATATTGGACCAGATAGAATAAATGGTGATGTTGGCCCTGAACGTATTCTTTCCTGGGTTCCTTCGATTAACGATATCCAGTTAATATGTTTTAATCAAAGACGTATTACAGAGAATAGATACAAATGCATCATTAATCACGGATTAGCTAAAATACATGTAAATATCGGCTGTATTACCTTTCGTTCGCTGTTTGTTTCGTTCGTAAGAAGAACACAAAAATAAAAGATGATTTTATTGAACGTCGTACTAGTGAGGGCACTTATAGTTTTAATTTGTTTCATTTCCTTTGATGCTTGCTTAACGTAGTGTTCAAAGACATTCCGTTGATATTCGATTGGTTAGTTTAGCGATGATCTTTCCTTTTGTTCAATGTATGATTAGTGAGAACACAATCTTATGCAGATTGTTTTCTTTTGACCATTTAGAAGAAACAGATACATGGAAATCCGCTTTGAGCAAAGACCGATTAGCAAGAATAAATATAAATATTCGTAGCTATTACCGTTCGCTTGTACATGCTTTTCTATTTCCGACTGTGTCTGTCAGATTAAAAGAACCTTCAAAATATACTTTTATTTAATGCTGGCTTAATGAGAATACTAATAGCCTTATATAGTTTCATTTTCTGTAGAACGTATATTTTATTCAAGATCGTTTTACATGGAACGAACAGAATGGAACAGAACTGCAGAATTCCGTTGTATCGAAAGTCAGATTAGCGAGAATAATAGTAAATATAATCTGTTTTGAATTCTTGTAATACAACTGATTTGTTTCCGATTCTTTCTTTTGGAAATAAAAGATTTTCTTAATATTCGTTTCATTTTGCCCGGATTATTGAGAGTACTAGTAGCCTTATACATTTTCTTTTCCTGTAGTCGTTCCTTTTATTTGAGAATGCATGACCTAATTATTTTTAATTACCTAACTCGCTCCAGGAACATTGAGTCTATAGCAACCCCCTATTCCCGTGTCATATTGATAAAGAGGAGGAATGCCCATGAAGGACAGCTTAATCTTCTAGATTAAGGGTTAGAAGACCTTCTTGGCCATGTGGGCAAAATTTGACTTTTTTTCAAAACGTGATTTCACACTATTGGCCACAGGGAACAAAACAAAGTAAATGTATTGAGCATTTTTTTGGATGTTTATGCATGACCTAGAACGTACAGAATGGAATAGAAATTTATCAATAAGACAATAGCGGTTGTTTTGATATCTTGTAGTACATTTGATTAATTTCCGGTTGTTTATTTCAGAAATAAAGAATTTTTTTAAATATTTGTTTCATTTAGTCACACATTATTGAGAAGAATTATGCATTTAGAGTAGAATTATGAATTTTTTTTCCTGTAGTTGTTATAAAGTAAGTCGGATTAGCGAGAAAAATTGTCATTCTCAGCTGTGTTGATTTCCTGGGATAGATTCGATTGATTTCCGATTGTTTCTTTTAGAGGAAAAGGATTTTTTTAAAATTTCGTTTTATTGAAGGTCGTATTACCGAAAAAGCAGATTATACTATGTAACTTTGTTTCCAGTTGTGCATTTCTTTCATCTTTCGCTTTCTATGTTTAGAAGGAAGAATACGTTAGATGCAAACCCTTTGTTGAAAAATGGATTAAAGAGAATACACTCCAAATATTACTGTGCGTTCGCGTAAAGTAGTATTGTTTCGGTCAGAAGGAATAGAATTGTTAAAAAATTTCGCTGTATTCAATATCGGATTAAAGAAATAGGTAACGATTATGTTGATATCTAAAAAATTTCGTTTTATCAAGTGCTTGGTGCAGAGACTTCCGAGAAGTGAATTTGTTTGCTCTAAGAAGATATTTCAGAAATAATGTTAGCAATTCAAATTTTTCCCATCGTTTCCTTTTTTCCTCCCAATTGTCGTATGCACCCAATTTTCGTACGCTTCCAATATTTTTACCAATTGCCGCATCCACCCAATTGTCGTATCTTGCCAATTGTCGCATCCACCCACTTGACTTCCACCCAATTAATGTGCTTACGTAATACAATATTGCATATTAATAATTTGTTGATATCATTTTCTACGGAATATTACGTCATCTCGGTTCGGCACACCTCTAATCATTTTACAGATTTTCCTCGTCATTTTTTGCATGCGAACTAAAACGTATGTGTCATCCATGCCATAATGAATCCTAATTATTTTATTCATTCGACGTTAGCGCTTGGCTGCTGATCAGAGGGACCTGGGTTCCAGCCTAAGGTAAGGCATGAATGTCCGTGTTGATTTTGTGCTGAGATGCAGCCAATCTCACAGACCTACTAGTATGGTGTGTAAACTGAGAGTCTCTGTCAGACTTTTTTGGCAAGCAGCTGCTTGAGGGGTATTTATTATTTTACAAACAAATGCACCATAGATGCTTCCTAAAATATTTCGATTTCATACAGAGAACGCCTCTAATGGCAAGGAGGAACAGTGCAATGACTTCACATCAACTCTCTCTCTCTCTCGAGGTTTGTGAAGCACAGATGAAAAGAATTCCATCAGAACAGCGCCATGAAAGCTTAATACGAGAGGACTCTGTGACAGGAGACCAGTGATTTGAGTCTCGCTAATACCCAACATACTGAAATGCTCCTCTAAAATGGTGCCGCCAACATGTCATTTGGAGCATGAAAGATCGACTAATGTTCTGTTTTCTGACAAGTGTCGATTTAGACTATAGCGATTCTAGCTGCTGTTTAATCTGGAGGAAACTAGGAATGCGATACCATTCCTCCAATATCAGAGATGAGTGGTGGAATTGGTGTGCTGCTCCGCAGTGGCCATACTTCAGGTATTCGATGGAGGCTCCACATTTGCTCAGCGATATGGAGAAGATATCTTGAAACCTATATGTAAATTTTAGGGCTGCGTTTGGAGCTGATTTCCTGCTCATGGAAGACAATGTCCTTCGACATAGAGCTCACCTGTTGCAGGGGAACTTAGAAACGAAATTTATTCAAAGATTGACCTGGTCGGCTGTGTTGCCAGAACTAATTTCCATACTTCAAGTGTAGGATGTCTTAGGAAGACGCATTGCAAATCGTCAGCCACCTCTTTTGTCACTCAATGGATAAAGTAGGTTCTTGTGGGATGCCATTCTGAAGAACCTTTTACATCGAGCCTGGAGCAACTCTGCCAGGCCTGTTTAGAAATGAGACAGAATCATACTGCGTATTGATGTTATATGTGCATATTTTGAAGCATTTGAATTCAACTTTTGCGATGCTTAATATTTTCATGTTATAATGATGGTTTTGTAATATTTTCATCAAGGGTATGAAATCTCTCATTTTCTATAGCTTTTCAAGTTATACTAAAAATACATATCTGGCGAATTTTCACTTAATTAGATCCTACAATAAGGTTAGGACACTTTTTTGTTGTTACCATAATTTTGCCAATCCGTGTATATCAATCAGATTTCAATCACCATTGTACCTGTAGCGAAACACCTAACTAATCTAGTAGCCTAACTAATCTGTAGCGAACACCTAACCAACCAATCTATCTATTATGATATCCTATTTATTAAGCCAATCTATTAAACCAATCCTATCTATTAAGATATCGTATTTATTAAGCCAATCTATTAAACCAATCCTATCTATTAAGATATCCACCTATATCTCGGTAATTTCAATATGCCATAAATCTCCCATGGTGTGCTGTAAAAGTCTTTAAGGGGAATCGATCACCAGTTGAAGCGGATTCATTTGTAACCGTATGATTAAATATTTTAACATGAACTTGTTAATATAAGCGTTGAATATTCCACATCGCTTATTGTTTGAAAATTAAGCGATGAAAATGGCGACAGTTATCAGTAAACGCGATAAAGCGAAGTAATGAATTTTTATAGTTATTTTGTGATAAATATTCAAAAGTACAATTATGAATTCTTGTTACATGTGAATTCGCTGCCGCATTATAAAAGCTACAAAAATATAAGGTCACAAAAATATAAGGATAAAATATCGCTCATAAACTCGATTCCGCATGTTTTCCGAAATTCGCCAAATATTGCCCAGCAGGTGTCTGCGGAACACGAGCCAAAATTCGTGTTAATACGATGAAATATGTTTTTTTTTTTAAATTATTAGCGAATTTAGTGCATATTCCACATCGCATTGTTCAAAAAGCAGCGAGGTATAAAAATGGTAAAAAAAAAAACATTTGGTAGCCTGCTCCAGAAAAAAAAATTTTTTTCAATTACTTTAGGATAAATATTCAAACGTACAATTGTGAATTTTAATTTCATGTGAATAACGAAGGCCTAGTTTTAAAAAAAAAGCCACCAAAAAGTATAAGGTCACTGAGGGAGTGAATCACTAAAGAGTAGAGTAAGAAATATACCATAATGTTGTTACCGTATATTTTTAGAAAATCAAATTTGCCTGCTGACCTTGAACTATTTCATTTGTTCTCAAAATTTCTTACTTCGGTTTAAATTTTTTGTGTCAACTTATAGTTCACTGAAATAATAACTAGTTCGTTGCTTACTTTTTATCAGTGTATTAATTTGAATTAAAACAATATAATATTTTATTTGTTTCCTTTCCCTGAAATAGGCCAGAGCTTTTATGAATGTGACAATTGCCAATATAGGTTTACATCATCCAAATTCCTCATTAAACACAAGAAGAGACATCGAAAGGAAGAAAAAAGTCCGGGATTCATATTCTTCGGGTGTCTTTGCTCTACCAATTGCCTAACCAACATTAAGAATGATGTGCCCACTGACTTTGGAGATTGTCTTCGCAAGTGGAGAACATCGCAGAATAAGAAAAATCTTGAACGGCATCTACGTATACACAGAGGAGAATGATCATTTCGTTGCAGTACTCTGTAGAAAGCTTCTCTGACAACAGAAAGTGTTTCTCTTCACATACGAACCCATTTGCTATAAAAGTCATATATGTGAAAGTATAAAAGTAATTTCTTAAAAAGAGTAATTTAACTCCAAAGCAAAGAGACGTTTTTGAATATTTCATTACTGATTCTAGGTCATCAACATTTGTCACCATTTCGCCGCCTTATAAACTTTAAAAAATTATAAAAATAAATACCTCCTCAAGCAGCTGCTTGCCACAGAGGTCTGACAGGAGCCTGTCAGTTTAATACGATATGGTAGAGGGATCTATGAGGATGGCGGGTCTTATGTGTGAAAAATTAATAGGTCCACATTTTCATTTTTCGGTTACTGTTGTATACCTATTTGATGTCTGGATAAAATTTAATAGCACAAAATTGAGAAGAATTTAAAAATCTGTTACTTGTTTTATTTTCATTATTAAATTCGTCAATATTATATGTCTGTAAAGATCGTCACTTAATTTTTTTTGGATGAATCAATTGCAGTGCGTAACCTCAGCCATTGTTAATATAATTGGATAATTGTGTTGTATTACCGAGATAACAATAGAACGAAATAAAATTGATACAATTCATTTAGCAAAATTAACGACTCCGAATCTCGGAGACGCCCAAGAATTGCTGCATTATTGCTATATTATGAAAGCTTTATAATTCAGATATGAAGGCAAAGGTTTTTCTTGAGTATTGCCGTTAATAAAAGTTAAATATGCTGAGATGACTCAAACCCATAATGTATTGCAACCCAGTGAGGAGAACCGTTTAATGTAACCAGTATCGGATTAACTTCTGTACGACCAAGGTTTCGTCCATACAGAAGTTTGCTCAAACATGAATGAGTTTTATGATTATTATTTGATTTAATTAATTGAGTAATACCCATGCTTATGTTGGACTCAGTTGTTTTACCTCTGAACGGTCCTTTTTTTGTACACCATGGGTAAAAATGATCAGATCTCAAGGCCCCCGATGGCTAAGAGAAGGTTGGGGGAGGGAACCCATTGAAACAGCTGCTGCGAGACAGATGGTAGTCTCCCATCAAGGACATTCAGCGTGTTCTTTAACATGGACAGGGTATGGCACACAGGGTCACGACTATTAGGTACATTTAAAAAAAAGATAACAAATAGTTACGATTTTAGGAGGGAATGAAAAATCTCTACACAAAAAAGTGAAATTTCATTCGCTCTGAACGGATGAAAGTGCACGTTTCCTTGGTATATTTCACTTCTAATGGTCCAACTAAAGATGTAAAAACTTTTTAAGTACCCTAACCCCCTCCTTATTGGCAATTAAAGATATGCGCGTGCACAACTGGATCCTTTCTTCCATGGAATGAAAAAAGTATATCGAGATCGGTTGATTAGTTGCAGAAGCATTGCGTCCATATAAACGCAGATATAAAAACATATGCGTGTAAACTGAGACTTTTCCTGCATCCAAAGCATAAAGAACCAATGAAATCGATCGATTGGTTACAGAGATATTGAATACACAGACAGATGGACGGACAGTCGGAACTAACGATGCCATTAGCAAATTTTGCTTTTAAAGAAATGTATTAAAAGCAAATAAAAAAACAAATTCTTGATTCACAATAATACCAACGAAATATATCAGTCAGGTCCTGATCTAGAAAAAAAACTTAAGTGTAAGGGGATAGGGGTGATGGTAAGAAACTGAATTCTGTTGCAGTAAAATGCTTTCCCCTTCGTTTTAGAAGTTTTCAAAACATTTCTTGAAAAATGCATAATATATACCGAAGAGCCAAAATATTATGACCAGAGCATCTTTATGCAAATTGAAGAAACTGCAGGTAAATAAAGATGCCTAGGAAAGTCATGAAACTGTATAAACAATACTGAGCTCTGTATCACACATTTAGGTGGTGTACCTAACAAATTGGCATCTCAGTGTATACTATATGTTTATGATTTTGTCTCGATTCTGTACTGGTTACTGGCATTCTCAAAGCGGACAACAGCTCCTGTAACGAACTGAAATGGATAACTCTCACGTGGTATACATTTGAATCATATTATTGCCAGATGCAATAACCATGTCTACGGAGGTCCAACCACACTGTGCAATTTAGTTCTCCAAATCACTACTGCATAAGTCACGTAAATCGTGCCTGGATTTATTCCCCTAAATACTCTATTTACAAGAATTTAAGTCGGATTTTTTAATTAACACCAGCGGAATATCAAATTGGAGCAGAATACGAAAGCGTAACTTTCAAAGTTGGACGAAGTTATTAAACTCCACAGTGAGCCAGTCACTAACGTTGAACTTCAGGATTTAGAATTCAACGCTGTTTTTGAAGAACGACAAGAATTTGAACCAGAAATAGTGTTGATATTTAAATTTTTAGATGAAGCCCTTTCGCTGCACAAATAACGCATGGATTTCTTGAAGGATCTTGATATTGATATTTCGTGACAGGATGCCATAAGACGATGTTGTGACCAGTTAATGAAATGCTACAAATAAACATTACGCACAAAACAGAAGCAAGCAATGCAAACCATCTAGTTTCGCTCCATACTAAGAAATAAACTGTAAAATTAATTAATCGATCACATATTTATATACATAATAATGCATATATGTAATCATTAAATAAATATTGAGAATTATAATTATTTTTGTTGAAATAAAACGTCTAATACGAAACCAAGAAAACGAAAAAAGATTAATGAGAGAGGCGAAAATGCAAACAAATAAAAAATCCCCTCGTTTTACACGGAAATTCGTTTAACGATGGTCTTCCCGGAACTCATCTCCCGCATTAAATGAGAGTTACCTGTATAACTAATCTATTTCTGAATTATTCATTAAATGGTATTTTCAGAGTTAAACTACCACAAAATATATATATTAATTTAATAGAATTATTTGCCTTTCGTTCAATCTCTTAACTGTCCTTTGTCATATTGACAGACTGTATATCACGGATGTATCTTAATGATACGTCCAAGGTTTAAGAAAAACAGATTTTCAGCAACGATATTTTCACGCTTTCAGTACCGAATATTGGATTATCATCACTACAGCTGCTGATACTATCCTCCCTATGTGATTCTGATGTTACCAGGTTCGGATCACAAATTAGCTTGCATTGCAAATTTTTTCCACTAACGCTTCTGGTCAATAAATGTTCGGCACAAACTGGAAGGATAGCTGTGTAGCAATCCCCAGTGATGACGCAGAGAACTTCCGGGTCTGGCACATAATGTTCGACCCCGCCTTCCCTTGGTGCATGCCGTTAATACTTTTCAAAAGAGATATTCTCTTTTCGAAGGGAACAGAAGTGGAGGCCTGTCAGACCAGTGTGCCCTACTGATCTGGTCATTTGCGACAACTTTTTTCTTTCTTTCTACCCTGTTGAGGAGTGTTCAACTTCGCATGATCGTGGTGATGACCATTTATGCCTATGAGACTGGACTGGATTACAGCTTTGAGCTTGATTATGGATTCTGGACTTGCTACAGTGGTGGGCATCTGTTGAAGGAGAATTTGCCGTTGTGTTTTCTCTTTGCTTGTGGGTTGTCAGCCCTAAGTGAACAGAGGCACGGGATACCTTATATCAGCTGGTGTATAAAATTTATCATAGGCCATCGCAGTTACCTGAACTCTCACTTAGCTATTCAGGCATCTCTAATCCTAAACCGGAGTAAAGTGTCTCAGGCAAGCCTTATGGCTTTTGAAAAGGTCCACTTCAAACGGTGGTGCTTGAAGTTCTTAGTAGCATGGATGACTTCAGCCTGTAGCGATGGAGGAACAGGACTTTGTCCCATGCCGCGAGCAGGGGGCTTTTTGATATTGTTGGTCCTACGTTTCTCAATAAACCTAGTTTCCTTTTAAAATCCTACTAATCATTTTCTTTCTGCAAGTATATGAAACGTGAGGACATTATGTTGAGTTATTCTCTTGATATCCTCACGCAGGAATTCCAGCGTTATAAACTATATATTCTAGGCTTGCAAGACACCAGATGGACAGGTTAAGGTTAGAAAATTAAAAATAACTCTAAATTTGTTTTTCAGTGAAGAGATCTCGTGCTCTAATAGAGCCAGAGATCTCAAACAAATGTTTTCCGATTATATTCTGGAAGAATTACACGCTGAATGGTTCTCGGTCCGTTAGTTCTGTAACACAAGTTCTAAACTGATTACATACTGGATAAAATGATTTAATATCTAATGTTTCCGAAGTGTTCGTTTCTTTTTCGCCAACATAAAGTTATACTACCGGAATTCGATTCGTTAATTCAATAACCCAAGGTATCGAACCTGTTAAGTTGCAGTTTTATAACTCATGTTCTAATTGAGCAACAGATCTAAAACTAATGTTTTTCGATTACATTCCGGGAGAATTACACGTTGAATGTATCGGAAAATGTCTCGACCCGCTACTATTTATTTTATGGCACAGACACGAATCTCTCATTCCTTATCAGGTGCAGAGCGACTTTTTGATCATCCTGTATTATCTGATGACAATAAAGTTAATATCAATCCATGTTCTTGAGACAATTGCCGTTCCATTCAACTTGCATGCGATAAAATCGAATACTGGGGTATATCCTAACAGTTAACAATTTCTGCAGACGAAACAACTACCATGCACTTGGGTCGTAGCAAAACAGAAGCAAAAAGAGGCCTCTAAAGAGTCGCCCACCAGTGCAGAAAATCCAGGTCTATAATCTAGCTCAAATTCATAAACCATTCTAGTGGGTATAAATGATCAGCACCAGGAGCCTGTGAAGTGGACCCTCCTCAGAAGGGTTGAAAAGAAGAAAAACTGGCCATAGATGATCAGAGCAGTAGTCCACACTAAGCTGGCAGCCCTCCCTTTCCGTTTCTTTCCAAAAGAGAATGTCTCTTTTGAAAGGTACTAACGGCCTGCACCACGAGAAGCCAAGGTCCAACATTAGGTACTAGGCCTGGCCGGTTCTGTGTTATCATCACTGGGAATTGGTACACAGCTCTCTTCCCAGTTTATGACCAGTTGCCATTTATACATTACTTATATATACTAATTATGTACCATTTATCTTGTATATAAATAAATTGTACATCTTATATATATATATATCAAGGAAGTGTCAAATGATTTTATTGGTCACAAGTTAAGGCCATTGTTGCAAGTTTTGGAAAGCATCATTTATTGACAAAAGTTCCAAATACTTTTCAAGTTATACTTCTTCCGTATGGATCTGTAATTAGGAAAAAAGGGGAAAAAACAATTGTATTCGCCCTCCCATATTTTCATACAGGGGGAAGGAATAAAGAGAATCAATATTTTTTAATCTGTGATATTCTCCTAGTCACATGTTTCCATTTGGTATGCAAATAATTTGGATCAATTCTTTAGTTACGAGATGACGTAAAAAGGTATAAACACATTTTTTTGGCACTTTTTTTACCGCACTTCTTTTTTTTTTGGGGGGGGGGGAGGAGGAATTATCAAATTTTAAAATATTTATGAAATCATAAAGGATCTGGTTGTTGCAGTGTACTTTTCTTACAATATCTCCCAAATTATTCTGTTATTGTCATTGGAAGAACTACATTCCATTAGTCGAAGGAGATTATGGACATCCTTTAGACCTCGTCCTCTGTTTATGTTAGTGAATAATCCATGACCCATGATAAGTTTTCATTTGTCTTACAATTCATTTAGAAAGACAGATGGATAAGAGAATTAGAAAAATACTAGACTGAAGGGCACAAAGTAATAAATCGACATATCGCACGAGATAAATTACGAAGATAAAATGGATTTAATTGTACTGCTAATAACTTTCTCAAACAGGTTTCACTGTGTACCTTGTGTTGTATTAAAAATTCAAGTCTCTGCATGTAAATGAACAGGATTAGAATTCAAAACTATTTTAAATTTTACTTTTGCTTGGTTTGGAGGGGGGATTTGCCACGATCTAATGAATTTCAACGGGGAAAATTGCTATTAATGTACCAGAATACTGAGCGTCTGCACAAAGGGCGTCAATAAAACCAGAATGGTCTTCCTGTGCAGGTATTTGGTGCTCCGACCAACTCGTTTAGGTAGAAATCATTTTTCTTGATTTGAAACTAAACCTATTTTAAATATAATGCTCAAATTTAAAGAAATCAAAGCAAACACTGTTGCTGCTTGGGATTTGAGTTGCTGTAAGTGCATTTATATATTAATTCGCGTGGATATAATTCGAACAAAAATGCATAGTTATACAAGTTTCTTTTTTCCCAATAGAATTGTTGGAATTTAGAGCCAATATTTATTCCCCAATGTGAGAACAGAGATTTTTTACCTATCTAGTATTGCAATGGTGAGCGAGGCATAATCGCAACATAAATCGCACAACAAACGATCATGCCCTCCTGGGACTCGAATCCGAGCACCGAGAGTTACACTGCCAATTGAGAGAACACGATACCACTGAGCCAAGGAGGCGGCGTTATACAGTCGGTTGAGTTACTAATATTACTAATTATAGTCTCTAAATTTGCATTGGTTGTCTGTAATTAAGTAAAGAGCATTTACTTTCTGCGAAGTATATTCCAGAAAATCGTTAATAAGGTTAGATATTGAATTATTTAGTCTCGGTGTTTTTTTAGTGCTGAACGTAGCTGCCTTGGGATAACATAATATTAGAATGGTCCAATCAAAAAGAAAACTAATCCTAATGATGCAAATTCGTTAACACTTTCCGCAGTTAAGAAAACAATCGGAACTAAATGATCTAATAACTTAAATGTTAACAGGAAATTTGTTTATTTTGCAATTTTGACTAATATTTTCACATTTGCTTCTGTCTCTAAACTTGTATATCCCTCCATCTCTAGATACTCAATCTTTCAGTTTTTCGAATTAAATGAAGAATTATTTTTCGGCTACATACATATTGACGAAATATTAAGATTCACATTTTCGTATATCTAAATGTAAACTATAATTTACTATACAGAATGTTAAAAACCAGGCAAGTCAAAGATACGGCCCGCGGGCCATGAGCCGCACCCGGGGCATTTAGATGCGGCCCGCGACATCAATTAATTATACTGGAATTTCATGAACAGTTTTTCTAAACATTGAACACATAGGTACAGATTACAGAAAAGAAGCTGAAAAGATGTCAAGTATCTGGATTTTCGAAATAATGCGTTGTTTTTTAACAGATATGACTTAATGCCATTTTGATTTCGATGTATACTTTAAATTTAAATATTTTTTTTTTAATATAAAATTAGTGTTTAATTGAATCCCGGCCCGCTGATATACTTTGAAAGAAAAATTGGCACTTTACAAGATTGAGTTTGACACCCCTGTTATAAACGATCTATTTGTAATGGAACTTTTATTTTTCAAGTGGGTTCCGTAATAAACCTTCTGAGAGATATTTCCCTGCATATAATGGGTTTAAATGACCAGTTTCAACATCCCTGAGGCAGAGCTTCCCAACTAGTGGCCGGCGGGCTGCATACGGCCCTTGTGGGCCGCGAAAAAAACCAAATTTTTATTTGAAATTTTATACAAATATCTATAATCCACCTTATAATTTTTTATCTACTTAAGTTACTTTACTTGATATGCAATATTCAACTTTCTCATTCTATTTGCAATTATTATTGCATTATTTCAACTTACTCATTCTATTCTTATTGTCCAACAACTACGGGCACAATGCTCCCATTAAATTTATTCAATATTTGATAAGGTTTAGAAAATTTATATTCGTTTATTATTACTTATTATTTTTCGTATAAATAAAATAATTTTTTGAGGTGACATGAACTGACTTTTCAATTACCTATCCTATTCCTTTTTTGGCCCGTGAACTTAGAGAAGTTGGACAGCACTGCCCTAAAGTACAGAGGAAATGGTAAAATGGATATCTCTCATGATGTATACATTAGAATCATACTATTGCCAGAACCAATAACATTATAAGTTGCATTATCCATGGCACATAGATTACATTTATCGCTCGTTTTCACCATTCGTTTTATGACACTTCACACACTTTTTCTCTTTCCTTTCATTCCTTGGTCCATTTTACTTAAAACTACTTTGGATATTTCTAAATGGAATTTTAATGCGTACTTACTAGAGTACTCTAATGTTTTAATTTATTAATCACCATCAACAACAACACGATCATCACCAAGCAGCCATGGTCTACGGAGGTCCAACCACACTGTGCAATTTATTTCTCCAAATCACTACTGCATAATTCACGTAAATCATGCTTGGATTTATCCCTCTAAATACTTCATTTACAAGAATTTAAGTTGCATTTTTAAATAACACCAGCGAAATATCAAATTGGAGCAGGATACGAAAGCATAACTTTGAAAGATGGACGAAGTTATTAAACTCCACAGTGAGCCACTCACTAACGATGAACTTCAGGATTTTGGAATTCAACACTGTTTTTGAAAAACACAGGAATTTGAACCGGAAATAGTGTTGGTACTTAATTTTAGATGAAGCCCTTTCGCTGCGAAATAAACCCCATGGATTTGTTGAAGGAGCATGATGTTGATATTTCGTGACCGGATGCCATAAGACGATGTTGTGACCAGTTAATGGAATGATACAAATAAATATTAGGCACAAAACAGAGCCCAGCAATGCAAATCAGATAGTTTCGTTCCTTATTAAGAAATAAACTGTAAAATTAATTAATCGATCACATATATGTACATATTTATATACACAACTACGCATTTACGTAATCTTTCAATAAATATTGTGAATTATAATTATTTTTGTTGAAATAAAACATCCATTGCAAAACCAAGAATAGGAAAAAAAGATCAATAAGATAGGCAAAAAAAGAGTAAAATAGAAAATCCCCTCGTGTTACGCAGAAATTCGTTTAAAGATGGTTTTCCCGGAACTCATCTCCTGCATTAAATGAGATTTACCTGTATTACTATTCCGTTTCTGAAATATCCATTAGTTGAAAACTTCAGAGATAAACTACCACCAAATATATATAGTAATTTAATACAATTGTTTGTCTTTCGTTCAACAATATCAACCTCCCTAACGTTCCGAATGCGACATATCACGGATGTATCTTAGTGATATGTCCAATGTTTAAGAAAAACAGACTTTCATCAACGATATTTTCACGCTTTCAGTACCGAATGTTGGATTATCATCACTACAGCTACTGATACTACCCTCCCTAGGTAATTCTGATGCTACCAGGATCGGATCACAAATTAGCCTGCATTGCAAATTTTCTCCACTATTGCTTCTGGTCAGTAAATGTTCGGCACAAACTGGAAGGATAACTATGTAGCAATCCCCAGTGATGACGCATAGAACATTCCGGGTCTGGCACAGAATGTCCGACCCGCCTTCCCTTGGTGCATGCCGTTAATACTTTTCAAAAGAGATATTCTTTTTTCGAAGGGAGCAGAAGTGGAGGCCTGTCAGACCGGTGTGCCCTACTGATCCGGTCATCTGCGACAACTTTTTTCTTTCTTTCTACCCTGTTGAGGAGTGTTCAACTTCGCAGGGTCGTGGTGATGACCATTTATGCCTAGAAGACTGGACTGGTTTACGTCTTTGAGCTTGATTTTGGATTCTGGACTTGCTGCAGTGGTGGGCATCTGCTGAGGGAGAATTTGCCGTCGTGTTTTCTGTTTGATTGTGGGTTGTCAGACCTAAGTGAACAGAGGCACGAGATACCTTATATCAGCTGGTGGATAATCCTGATCATAGGCCATCACAGCTAACTGAATCTTCACTTAGGTAGTTGGGCACCACTATTCCTAAACTGGAGTAATGTGTCTCAGGCAAGTCTTATGGCTTTTGAAAAGGTCCACTTAAAAACGGTGGTACTTCCTACCAGCATGGATCACTTCAGCCTGTGTCGGTGGAGGAACAGGTCTTTCCGCCATGCCTGGGATCAGTGGCCTGTTTGATATTGTTGGCCCTATATTTTTCAATAAACCTAGTTTGTTAAAAAAAACCTACTAGTCATTTTCTCTCTGCAGGTGCATGTAACGTGAGGACGATACATTGAGATTATTATCTTGATGTCCTCACCCAGGAATTCTAGGCTTTGCAAGAGACCAGATTGACAGGTTAAGGTGAGATAATTAAAAAATAAACTTAAAATTTTTCTTTTCAGTGAACAGATCTCGTGTTCTAATATAGCCACAGATTTCAAAATGATGTTTTCCGATTATAATCGAGAAGAATTACACGTTGATTGTATCGGAAGAGGTCTCCACACGTTACTTTTTATTTTATGGGTTGGAAACTGATTGAATACTGGATAAAATGACTTAATACCTACTATTTCCGAAATGTTCTTCTTTTTTTCGCCAACGTAGCCTTATACCACCTGGAGTCGTTCGGTTAATTCAATCAGGCAAGGTATCGAACCCGCTACATAGCCGAACAACAGGGTCGAACCCGCTAAAAGTTGCAGTTTTATAACTCATGATCTAATCGAGCAACAAATTTAAAACTAATGTTTTCCGAATTCATTCGGGGAAAATGACACGTTGAATATATCGGAAGAGGTCTCGATCAGTTATTTTTGGTTTTATGGGTTCGAAACCGATTGCATATTAGATAAAATGAGTTCATTAATTTAATTTATTTAATAATAATAAATGGAAGGTAAATACTATTTAGAATGACTCCATTTGGTATAAATAAAAAATATATTGCATTACAGACATAATATGAATTGAATGATTATGTTCATCACATATAAGGAGAAAATAGATTGCAGAAAATTGAATCCTTCGACAATCTTGAGATAAAAGAGATGAAACATTTAAAACTTAAAGCATTTAAGATATTTTCATGTCCATGCTTCGTAAATGCTTTTTAAAAATGACTATGGTAGAAGAGATGACTACGTCCTCTGAAAGATCATACTATGCCTACTCTACAAACAAAAAAGTGGTATCTGCAATATCTTGCGAATGGATTGCATACTGATTGCAATGATGTATATGACATACTGATGTTAATACACAGCGAGTGTTGTCTAGTCCTGCTGTTGACTATGCGAAAGAAAGGTTGTTCGGGATTACAGTAGAAGAGCCCATGGATGATTTTGTATCGTACAATCAAATCACATTCAAGTCGTCTCCATTTCAGAGAGTGCAATGATAGTTCGTTTAATCTCTGTTGATAAGATTTGTTACGAAAGCCCAATAGCTTTTGTGTAACGCCACCTCGTACCGAACTCTCACAATACAGATCCCGCTGATGACGCCAATGTAGATAGGCTCCATCTCTGTCTGTCTGGGCAGGAGAGTACCTGTATATTTTTGCATTCTTCGATTACAAAAATCAGTTTTTTTTTACATATATTATCCCTTGTAATTAACTGTCACTGCCTTAACAATGATTTGATATGCTTACATCAGTACAAAAGGTTTCTTACACAAAATACATATGTTACATAAATGAAAGTGACGATCCGGTTTTGATTCGGATGCTAAATTAGTCAGATGCGACATTATTTAAGTTACGGAAGGCTCCCTATGAAAATTATTAGTGATAACGGAGGTATAACACTACACTAAAAAATGTTATGATTTGTACTGGTAGCCATTTTTACTCCTCTTTTAACGATCTTTCTTTAACTGAAAGCATAAGATAAAATGAAATTTTAGAGTTTCGTTTAATAATATACAGAAATATCTGAAAATTTTATGTTAAGTTAAAAGTTATGAAATTGTCTTTATAATTACACTGATCACCTCAGAATAAAATAAAAAATATTATCTTTTCTACACTATATCCTTTTATCTTTATATATGAAGTGACCCAAAACATGTATCAGCTGTTATTTATACCGTCTCATGACCTTCACACGCGCCGTCGTTTAACTGCAGTCATAATCTTTTGGTTCTTTGGCGTATATTTTAATTTTCAACAATATTATTTCAATATTTGAAGAATTATTGAAGTTCGAAATTTCAACAGGAGCAGCAGTAAGAGACATAAAAAAACTGCTCAAAGGTTATTAAAATTTAATAAATAGCGCACTTGGTGAGTGATAAAATAAAGAAATGGGTTCGAGCCCCAGGTAACGTATGGATGTTTCTTGCGCTGAAAGCACGTACCGATAGGTTTGGGAAGGTCGTCATCCATCTGTTGGAGCATTAAATCGTGGTTCCGTTTGCAGGAGAGAACCATACATTTTACACATTAAGTAACACTCTGGATGGCCTTGACAGGAGTTTCCTACTTCCTCCTAGCAGCTGTCTGGTGGATCTCCTCCGTCCAACCATCTCTGAGCCTTCGGGTTATTTGTAAACTCTCCATTCAGCCCATTGTGGACAAAACCGTGTGGCATATCGATGTATATCGGTGTCTGCACTTTTTTCTAATAGTCAAGTTCTTTTTTTATGGTTAAAACGAGAAGAGCCTGCTGCCATCTGTTGACAGTTTACACAACTAAGGAACTTGATATGATATTTATTGAAAATAATATCATATAGAGTCTATAAAATGTATATCTATAATTCTATAAAACGTAATTGTATAAAACACGTTATCGTGCAGTGACACAAATCTCAATTTATTTTAATATATCAAGGATTCCTTCATCCTGAACAGACAGGCACCTACAGTCGCTGAAAAAGGTATCCGAACACTATGATTGATTACAGAATTCAGAAAAAAATATATGGCAACGATTTTTTTAGAAATTAGCGATCTGGCAACCTTCGTGTACAGTCGCTCAAATAAATATCCGAACATTATGGTTGATTACAGAATTCAGAAAAAAATATCTGGCAAGCTGAGGTCCTGCCATCCTCTCAGACTTTCTACTATGGCATATAAACTGACAGGCTCCTGTCAGACCTCTGTGGCAAGCAGCTGCTTGAGGGGGTATTTATTATTTATTTTAACGATATTTTTTAGAAATTAGTGATCTGGCAACCTTCGTGTACAGTCGCTCAAATAAATATCCGAACACTATGGTTCATTACAGAATTCAGAAAAAATATATGGCATCGATTTTTTTTAGAAATTAGTGATCTGGCAACCTTCGTGTACAGTCGCTCAAATAAATATCGAACACTATGGTTCATTACAGAATTCAGAAAAAAATATTTGGCATCGATTTTTTTTAGAAATTAGTGATCTGGCAACCTTCGTGTACAGTCGCTCAAATAAATATCGAACACTATGGTTCATTAGGGTTGTAAATGATAGCTAGGTGTAAACTGGAAGGAGAGCTGTGTACCAATCCCTAGTAATGATGCACAGAACCGGCCAGGTCTAGCACCTGATGTCCGACCCCGCCTTCTCGTGGTGCAGGCCGTTAGTACCTTTCAAAAGAGATATTCTCTTTTGGAAGGGAACGGAAGGGGAGGGCTTGCCAGTTCAGTATGGCCTACTGATATGGTCATCTATGGCCACTTTTTTCTTTTTTTTTCAACCCTGCTGAGGAGTGGTCAACTTCACAGGGTCCTGGTGCTGACCATTTATACCTACTAGACTGGACTTGTTTATGGATTTGAGCTTGATTATGGAACCTGGACTTGCTGCACTGGTGGGCCTCTGTTGAGGGAGAGTCTGCCGCTGTGTTTTCTGTTTGCTTCTGGGTTGCCAGCGGTACCGTATGTACCCCTCCCCAAATCAGAAGTTTCTAAACCAAAACACGAAAATGCCTCGCTCAGATAACCAAACTTTTCAAATCATTTTGTACCCACCCAGAGTTCCTCGAATATAGTGTGACAAGAATATCTAACTTTATAAAAAAATAAAAATATGGTTTGAGTTCCGCACAAAGTGTTAAGGTACTGCGAAAACTTTATTATTATTATTGGAAGCCATTATTT
Source organism: Ryuthela nishihirai (assembly GCA_038380435.1). Classification (NCBI taxonomy): domain Eukaryota; kingdom Metazoa; phylum Arthropoda; class Arachnida; order Araneae; family Heptathelidae; genus Ryuthela; species Ryuthela nishihirai. Next base: position 5,775,763 of record JAWZYU010000038.1, read on the forward strand.
ATAACTTAGCATATTAAAACGTTTATTAATTAATGTATGAGGTATAGGTTTTTTTAAATTTACATAATTTTTTCAAAATAAATTAATGAATTTAATTTCCGATACGTATTTTTAGAAACTCTACTGACTATTGCGAATGCAAACCTTTTGGACATTTCCTACACCGCCAATATTTCAAATTCATAATATAAATAGATCATTTGAAATATTGTTTATAAATTTTGTAATTTTTCCTGTTCTTCCAATTTAGTGGGTGATATTTGAAATTTAAGCTGAATCGAAAAAGTTTTTATCCTAAATATTTCATGAATATTTATCTACACCAAAAATAAAAAAAAAAACATCAACTGTAAAGGTAAAAAAAAATATGGACATCTCTGGATTGATAGAGAGCTCACTCGTTGAGTTGCCTTGGCGCGTGCCTTCACTGGTTGCTATGACAACGCCAGGTCTAGTAACAAAGTCAGTGTTTTATTTTATTTCCATTGTTACATTATAATTATAGTTTTATCTGTCTTTACAAGGGGTACGCCAGTTACATACACATTTCCAGGGGTAAGTGAAGCATAAATGGTTGAGAACTACTGTCTTAGTTCGGTAACAGTGCTGCAGAAGCCATTAAAAGAATATGTCTCGCCTTTCGACGGGATGCTGTAAAGAAACGCGCAGCCAGAAATTGGTTCCGAAAATTTCGAACTGGGATGACTCACTTGAAGATGCAGCGAACAGTGGAAAGTTTCTTCAGGATAACGCCCATCCACATACTGCCAAAGTGACCACAGAGACAATCCAACGCCTTGAATAGGAGACTTTGTGTCATCCACCCTCTTCAACCGATATCTCTCCTTCGGATTATCACTTGTTTCTGGACATTGACAATAATCTGCATGGGCAAGGGTTTAAGAACTATAGGGAAGTGATAAGTACTACAACAAAGTTATAAGATGGGAAAAGGTGATCCGATTCAAGCCTTCTTCCACCTGGCCGTGTGCTAGCCAAATGATGGTCTATGCACTCCACCAATTCTCTCGACCTCAGCCAATCGGACCTCTCCTGGAAAGCAATATATTCTTGCTTTGTCAGGAGCTCCTCGGATTTAAGTCTATCCGATATCTCAAGGTATTTTAATCCTTCCAATTCTGTCACTTTGCGGCTATCTATATAACGATTCCACAAATCACGGATATGTTCCCCCAACTGACCCCAGGTATCAGACTGGAATTTTCTGGCCCTATCAAGCCTTTGCTTATTCTCAATAGCCGACACCTTGCATCTCTCCAGTACATAGGTCTTGAGCCGATCATAATGCTCTGCATCATCTAAGGGTAAGCTAACCAGAAATCTGCAAAATTTTTCCCTTGACATAGGCAGAATACTGCACCACGAAGATCACGTGGTACCCACTGCGCTATAAATGCTGCCTGAATAGTTTTAGAAAATGGCATTTCGTAGAGGCTCTCAGGCGGATTGCCAATAACCGGCCAGAGAAGCGACGACCACCTAGACAACTCTTCTGCGAGCTTCCAAACGGTATCAGGTCCGTTCAGAAGGGACCCGGAGGACAGTTCCTGTCGTACAGCTCACCATGCGATACTCCCGCCTCTGCTGCATCCGCATTTTTCGAAATTCGAATTCTCGTATTTCACTCCTCTCTTCAGCTTCACGAATTTCACGCTGTTAATCAGCTTCAATTTTGCGCAAATATCTCTTTTCCTCCACCTCAATTTCGCGCAGCCGCACTTTCATGCACATTGTCTCCAAATTATCGATGAGTTCGAATCGCGCTGCTCTTTCAGAGCATCAGGCCGTTCCATTCTTGGGCGATGCCTATCTTCGGCTTCCCCTACTCTGTCTTTGGGTTGGGTTGTTTTACCTCTTAGCGGCGCATTTTTGCACACCATGGGCTAAATGGCCAGGTCACATGGACCACGAAGGCTCACAGAAGGTTGGGGGAGGGGACCCACTGAAACAGCTGTTGGGAGACAGATGGTAGCCTCCCGTCAAGGCCATCCAGCGTGTTCTTTAACGTGCACAGGGTATGGCTCTCCCGCACACGGATCCACGGCTTAGCGTCCCATCCGACGGACGGCGGCCTTTCCAAGTCCATCGGTGTCCCCTACTGACCGTGGGCAGGGCGGAGAATTTTGCGGAGATAGATTTCAACGCTGACACAGCTGGGAGTCGAACTTGGGAACTACAGATTACGAGCCTGGCGCGCTACCGACTGAGCCCCCCCCCAAAAAAAAAAAAAAAAAAAAACATGAGTAAATATTCGTTCAAGTAGCTGCTTGCCACAGAGGTCTGACAGGAGCCTATCATTTAATATGCCAAAAAGATTTGTGAAAAAGGCGAGATCTCAGCGGAAAGGTGACACGAATATCCATGCCTTAACCAGGGGATCGAACCCAGGTCCCTTTGATTGGTAGCCAAGGGAAAATGCATTATTCTTGTTCTTGCTCTTTCATTTGAGGCAAAAAAGCCACATTTCTTCGAAAAGGAATATTCTGATTTTAATTAAAATACTTTTTTGGCATCCTCACTAATTCTATCGTAAGCATTGTTCTCTTTATGTCAAATTACTGATTAAAGTTGCGGTTGCATCGTTTAATTTTTATCAGGTGTTAGCAGCTTATCTACAGGTTAAGCCGTGGTACACTGTGTGTAGAAAACCCCATACCCTGTGCACCATAAAGAACACGCTGAATGGCCTTCACAAGAGGCTACCATTTGTGTGCTAAATACTGTCCATTGGGTCCCTTTCCTAACCTTCTCTGAGTGCTCAAGGTCTTTGTGACCCGGCTATTTAACCCATTGTGTTAAACAAAGTGACGCTCAGAGGTAAAAACAACCAACAAAGCATTATGTTCTTAAATTATGAATTTCAATCTAATGCATAAATTTATGCTTATGACGCAACATATATTTTTATCAGTTAGTTTACATTTAAAGAATATTAACTAAACTCTCAATAGAGGAGTGATGCACAGGGTGTAATCAATATATAGTTTCACCCATTTGTTTACTGTAGATTATTTACTAGCAAAAATTACCACTGTAAAAATTATTTTTATAGAAATTTGATTTCGCCTTTCATGTTTTTTATTTTCGCTTATATAACAAAATTGAATAAGATTCGAATTTCGGTTCTTTATTTGTGTCCTACCCAGGCAAGTATATTCGTATTTCTAGAGGACATTAGAATAGAATTATTTCGCCATTATTATTTTAATGTAAAGGTTTTAATAATCAATTCACGCGTTTTTAACTGGACCTTAATATGTTTTCAACTATTAGGTGTTACAAGTACGTATCTTAAGGGTATAATAATCATGAATTGAGTTGGGAAGTACAAAAATTTAATCGTTCCTGAGGAATAAGTGATGCTCGATTTGAAAGGGAGCGAAGTTTTTATTTTCCGCCTTTAGCACCCTCTAACAGTGACAACTGAAACTAGTGGATGATTGTGTAAATGCAAATAGTTATATTTCGTTAATACCTATAAAACAGAAATATAATTTTTCATTAATATTTTTAAAAAGTTGCAGTTACCACCCCCTGTGGCCAAAGGATAAAACACTTTTGGCAATGTAAATATTTTCTCCCTCATAGGTCACCACCAAAATTTTAAATTTCTTTCTTAAATAACCGTTTGTAAAGCTGTTGTAAATGCTAAAAAGGTAGGAATTTTCTATCTTTAAGGAATTTTCTACCTTAAGGGAATTTCGGAAATTGACAATAGTCATATTTCTTCAATATCTATCCAATCTAAAACAGATTCATTTAATTTGAAGAACAAAAATTTGAATGTCAACAGCATTACAGACAGACGACAAAGCAAAAATGTTTACCCAAAAAACCGTTAAAAGTGTAAAGATTATAGTAATTAGGCGGAGAAAGTGGCAATTAATTTGTTCATCCTTAATAACGTATTGAAGAAGCAGTCATCAGAAACATCAACGAAATGATTCCTCCACATTGCTATGGGAGGAATCCAAAAATATGCCAGTGAAACGCCTGGCAATTTATATGAGTCATTTGTTATATACATTGTTACGATCGTAACTACAGATTAATCAGTTAGCATAGAGAGACTTCCAAATATAAGTATTTTAAGCACAAATCGACACTAACGATTTTGCCGAACAATAGCACAATTTCCCTCCAAATAATTTAATATACAAATTTCATTTTAAAATTTTACAGCTAGGCATTTTGAAAATATCAATGCTTAATTTTAGAATGATCTAAATTATTCTGTAATATTTTTATATAATCTTAATAAAAAATAAATACCCCCTCAAACAGCTGCTTGCCATAGAGGTCTGTCAGGAGCCTGTTAGTTGATAGGCCATAGTAGAAGGTTTGATAGGATAGCGGGACCTCAGCAGAAAAACGACACAGACACCCATTCCTTACCCGGGACTCGAACCCAGGTCCCTTAGATCAGTAGCTAAACGCACTAATCAATAGCTATATTGCAAATTGCAGTAAAAAATTCCACATAGTTTGAAATTTAGTGGGGAAATGATAATTGCGGCCGTCTGATAAAGGTGTCGCTGCAAGCAATGGTATGGAATCATCCATCTGTTCCATCTAGATACTTTGCGGATGAGCACAAACCTAACAGTTGCAGGTTAGAATAGAGTTAAATGAATGCAATGGAGTAAAGGTTTATATACTTCCGGTTTTTTGCGAATATTAAAATTTGTAGAATATGGAACATTATTTATAGCCATTGACAGTTCACGATTTACAGGCTTTCATTTGATACATAACTGTAGATCATTGGGCACAAGTCTAGTGAAATATGATGAAACGATTGTGACAGAAACAGATGATCATATGGGGATGACATGATTTCGTTTACAGATCATTTCAATGAATTCAATGGACGGCATATCGAATATTTAGAGACGGTTGTAAGTGGTTGACTGAAGGTTGCTAGGGGATCCCGATAATTTAAAATATGATGCAGAAATGGTAGGGCTCTGAAAAGTTGCCATTAGTAGTAATCCATATGGTATATCTCGATGCAAATCCAACATTTGACTCCAAACATGTCCTTTAGAACACCTAATTTCTTTTACCGTGAACAGTGTTACATCTAAACAGAAGTGTAACCAGGAATTTGGAACGGGGGAGGTTCTCTTGTACCAGGCGACGATTAGTTGCAGAAAGGTGAGCGATGCAGTTCATATTTACGCATGCTGAAAAATAAAAAATTCATCAGAGATATGAATTATTAAATTAATTTAAACAAATAAAAAAAATTAAATAATTTATCAGATTATAGGTTCAAATATTCATCAGAGACATGAATGAATCACCGGTAGCCAAATATCTAAGTGTGATGGCAAATTTCACTTCAGCTGTCATTTCTTCTCTGAAACGATCTTTTTTTTTTTTCGATCTTGGCTCCACCATTTCCAAAAGCATGTAGAAGTTTGTTCCAGACATTCGCGATAAGCCCTTAAAAAGAACGTTTTCCTTTAATTCCAAAATTCCGCGTTTTAATGTAATTTTTCATCCATATCAATCGCCGGTATTTTTCATGTCTTTTTCTTGCTTTTTTCAGCACTAAAATTGCAGCACTTATACCCGCTAACATAGCAGCATCAGTTACGTACATTTTAATTCACGTCTACAGTGGTGAAAATTTGAAAACTATTTGACGCACTGGTGTAGACAGTTGAAGGCATGCGTCCAGCGCATTCCATCTAAGGCATGCGCTAGGCTACTCGGTGTTGAAAAGCGGAATTGAAAGTTGAAAGTGAAGTTGAAGATGAAAGCGCTTAAGTGTGGACATGGCAATTCATCTCAACAGGATAAATGTCTCCAGTATTGTCGGCTGAGGAAGTTGTCGGTTCTTAAAGTTGAAAGAGCTTGCTCTACCTGTCCTGGAAAATGTTTTTTAAGTCGATACTTTCACTCGGAAAGCTCCCTGCACTGCATTCTACCCCGCCACTTTACGTTGTACTAGCGACGCGCTCACCACTGGATGGCACCTTCCTGCTCCCGAAAATTGAATCCAACTCTAAATGATACCGAAAAAGCTGGTCTCTCTTATTTATACGGCTCACCGCCGTTACATGGTTTATTACTGGTTGAATGAACCCTATATGTTCGAGGAGTGGTGTACCTAACAAATTGGCATCTCAGTGTGTGTAACTATATGTTTATGATGTGGTTTCGATTCTGTACTGGTTACTGACATTCTCAAAGGGGACAACAGTTCCTGTAACGAACTGAAATGTATAACTCTCACGTGGTATAGATTTGAATCATACTATTGCCAGAAGCAATAGCATTATAAGTTGCATTATCCTTATCAGATAGATTGCATTTATTGCCTTTTTTCACCACTCGCTTTATGGCACTTCAGACACTTTTTCTCTTTTCTTGAATTTCTTGGTCCCTTTAACTTAAAATTATTTCGGTGATTCCTAAATGGAATTTTAATTCGTACTTACTAGAGTACTGCAGTGTTTTAGTTTATTAATCATCATCACCATCAACAACAACAAAACGATCATCATGAAGCAGCCATCGGCTACGGAGGTCCAACCACACTGTTCATTTTATTTCTCCAAATCACTACTGCATAATTCAGATAAATCATGCGTGGATTTATCCATCTAATTACCCTATTTACAAGAATTTAAGTTGAATTTTTTAATTAACATCAGCGTGGTATCAAACTGGAGCAGGATACGAAAGCTTAACTTTGAAAGATAGACGAAGTTATTAAACTCCGCAGTGAGCCACTCACTAACGATGAACTTCAGGATTTAAAATGCAACGCTGCTTTTGAAGAACGACAAGAATTTGAACCAGAAATAGTGTTGACATTTAAATTTTTAGATGAAGCACTTTCACTGCACAAAAAACGCATGGATTTGTTGAAGGATCATGTTATTGATATTTCGTGACTGGATACCATAAGACGATGTTGTGACCAGTTAATGAAATGCTACAAATAAATATTACGCACAAAACAGAGGCAAGCAAAGCACACCAGCTAGTTTCGCTCCATGTTAAGAAATAAACAGTAAAATTAATTAATCGATCACATATTTATATACATAATTATGCATATATATAATCTTTAAATAAATATTGAGAATTATAATTATTTTTGTTGAAATAAAACATCTATAACGAAACAAAGAAAAGGAAAAAAAGATCAATAAGATAGGCGAAAATACCAACAAATAAAAAATTCCCTAGTTTTACGCTGAAATTTGTTTAACGATGTCCTTCCCGGAACTCATCTCCCGCATTAAATGAGAGTTACCTGCATAACTTTTCCGTTTCTGAATTATCAATTTTTTGGTATTTCAGAGTTAAACTACCACAAAATATATATATTAAATTAATAGAATTATATGTCTTTCGTCCAATCACGTAGTTGTATCTTTCCACCGTAGAATAGTGTACATCACGGATGTATCATAATGATACGTCCAAGGTTTAAGAAAAAGGAAATTTCATCAACGATATTTTCACGCTTTCAGTACCGAATGTTGGATTATCATTACTACAGCTATTGATACTATCCTCCCTATTTGATTCCGATGTTCCTATAGGTTCGGATCACAAATTGGCCTGCATTGCAAATTTTCTTCACTAATGCATCTGGTTTCTAAATGTTGCCTATGCATAAACTGGAAGGATAGCTGTGTACCAATCCCCAGTGATGATGCATAGAACCGTCCGGGTCTAGCACATAATGTCCGACCCCGCTTGCCCTTGGAGCATGCAATTAGTACCTTTCAAAAAGTTTTTTTCCAAAAGAGATATTCTCTTTTCGGAGGAAAGAGAAATTGAAAGCTGCAGAAGGGTGTATACCCTACTGATCTGGACATCTATGGCCACATTTTTTTAATTTTTTCCTGCCCTGTTGAGGAATGGTCAACTTCACAGGGTCTTGGTGATGAACATTTACGCCTATGACACTGGACTGGTTTACGGCTTTGAGCTTGATTATGGATTCTGGACTTGCTGCAGAGGTGGACATCTGTTGAGTGAGAATTTGCCGATGTGTTTTCTGTTTGCTTGTGGGTTGCCAGCCCTAAGTGAACAAAGGCACGGGATACCTTATATCACCTGGTGGATAAATCTGATCATAGCCATCACAGCTACATGAACTCTCACTTAGCTAGATGGATATCCCTAATCCTAAATTGGAGTAATATGTCACAGGCAGGTCTTACGGCTCTTGAAAATGTCCGCTTAAAAACGGTGGTGCTTGAAATTCCTACAAACCTGGATCACTTCAACCTGTAGCAGTGGAAGAACAGGTCTTTGCCCCATGCCTGCTATCACGGGGTTGTTTGATATTGTTGGATCCGCGTTTCTCAATTAACCAAGATTCTTCAAAAAATCCTACTAGTCATTTTCTCTCTGCAGGTATATGAAACGTGAGGACGCTATGTTGAGTTTATTCTCTTGATGTCCTCACGCAGGAATTCCAGCGTTATAAACTATGTATATAATCCAGGTTTGCAAGAGACTAGATGGACGGGTTAAGGTGAGAAAATTGAAAATAACTCTAAATTTCTCTTTCGGTGAAGAGATCTCGTGTTCTAATAGAGCCAGAGATCTCAAACAAATGTTTTCCGATTATATTCCGGAAGAATTACACGTTGAATGTATCGGAAGAGGTCTCGACCCGTTACTTTTGTTTGATAAGTTCTAAACTGATTACCTACTGGATAAAATGATGTAATATCTAATGTTTACGAAGCGTTCATTTCTTTTTCGCCAACATAAGGTTATACTACCGGGATTTGGTCCGTTAACTGAATCACGCAAGGTATCGAACCCGTTGCGTAACCGACCAACTGGGTCGAACCCTAAACAGGTTGCAGTTTTATAACTCATGTTCTAATTGAGCAACAGATCTAAAACTAAAGTTTTCTGATCACATTCGGGGAGAATTACAAGTTGAATGTACCGTAAAAAGTCTCAACCCGCTACTATTTATTTTATGGATTCGAAACCGATTCCATACTGGATAAAACGACTTAATATCTAATGTTTCCGAAACTTTCTTCTTTTTTTCGCTAGCATAGCATTGTACCACTGAAATTCGTTTGAAAGAGACCAGATGGACAGATAAAGGTCAGATTCTTAAAAATAATCTTAAATTTCTGTTTTCAGGGAGGGAAGATAATAAGAATCACCAAGGCGTGGGTCTGCTTCTCAGCAGACACACTAGTGATGCTCTTCTAGAATATGAGGGCATTAATGAAAGGTTTCTTACAGCAAAATTTCAGACAAGCATTAAATCTATTTCTAAACTTAACCTTTATAAATCCCCAGGGGATAGACGAAATTACTACGGAAATGCTAAGAGCTAGGAATATTTCTGTTAGCACTTGGAAAATTTAAAATTTGAATATCTTTTATGATAAAGGCATGGTTCCTAAGGATTTTACCAGAGCTATTGTTATCCCTGTTTTCAAAAAAGGTGATCGCAGTTCTTGTGATAACTATTGAGGTATCAACCTACTCTCTGTTCCAGGTAAAGTTCTTTCTATGATTGTGCTTAATAGAATTAAGAATCTGGTTGACAGTCAATTGCGTGATGAGCAATGTGGATTCAGCAGTGGTAGGGGATGTGTGGATCAGATATTTTCACTTAGGCAGATTCTTGAGAAATGTTTAGAGTTTCAGAAACCTTTGGTTGCTAGCTTTGTTGATTTCAAAAAGGCTTTAAACTCTGTTGATCATCATAATTTGTGGTTGATTGTGAGATCACATGGTATACCAGACAAGTTAGTTAACATAATGAAAGCTCTCTATAATAACACTGAGTCGTGTGTGAGAGTTGTTAAGGCTTGTAGCAATTGGTTTAGCATTACGTCTGGTGTTCGACAAGGGTGCATTTTGTCTCCTTTTCTTTTTAGCTTGGTTATTTATTATGTTATGCGAAATTCGGTTCAAGGGAAAAAAGTTTGGCCTTAAATGGGCTGGAAATACGAAAATTTCTGATTTAGATTTTGCTGATGATTTAGCCCTTTTGGCAAATGATGTTGATGAGATGAACTCTTTCATTCGAGCTGTTGATGAGACTGGTAGTAGAGTAGGTTTGGTTATAAACAGAGAGAAAACTAAAGTGACGAAAATTGGTCAGGCAGGCTGTGATTCAGTTAATCTGAATGGTTGCAGTCTTGAGCAGGTGTCACAGTTTAATTATCTTGGGAGCTATGTAACAGATAATGGTGATGTGCGGCATGAGATTAACAGACGAATAGGGATTGCTGCCGGGACTATTGAGAATTTAGAGAGTGTGGAGAAATAGGCGTATACACCTAAAGACTAAAATTATACTGTATAATAGTTTGGTTCTTTCTAGGGTTAGTTATGGTAGTGAAACTTAGACACTTTGTAAACAAGATAACAGGAAACTAGATGCTTTTGATTCCAGATGCTTAGGCAGTATCTTGGGCATTAGGTTGTTCAAATTTGTAACTAATGATGAGGTTAGGCAAAGGAGTCTGCAACCTCCTTTAAGCTGCATATTGTGCAGAGAGAGACTCCGTTGGTTTGGCCATGTTGCCCGTATGAATAATTATAGATTGGGGAATAGGGTTATGAACAGTTGCGTAAAGGCCTGGGAAAGAAGGGGAGACCTAGGATGCGGTAGGCAGGCAGTGTCAAACAGGACCTTATTAGAATTGGTGTGCAGTGGCCAGATGCAGTAGATGTAGCTCAGGATAGACTTGCTTGGAGAACTAAATTGCACAGTCTGGTTGGACCACCGTAGCCCATGGCTGCTTGAGGATGCTGATGCTGATGATGATGATGAGTGTCCAAATTTGCGCACCTCGATACCGGGGAAGAACATGCCTGGTCCTTTTTCGTGAATGAGGTAGAAACAAGTACCGTCGCCCAAAATGTCAGAAGGTATATCAGTCACTTTTCGTTATATGGCAGGTCGGATTTCATTTTAATAATAAGTAAAATTCGTTACTTCCTTTTTTTATGTTACGTAATTTTAATACCAAAGCATGAAACTAACTAAACATTCCAGAGGCATCTAATGTTAAATAAATAAGAAAGCCAAAAGTGCTGTCTGGATTGCCGGATTATTACAGTTTCAGTGAGTCAACGGTGCACGCTATTAAAGAATGATGTGGAAAGTATTAGAGACTGAGTTATAGCAATGAGCAGTTTGTGCATCTAGAATCCCTTAATTAGAGTGAAGAAGAGACAGAGCCTCTTAATCTTCCCTTCAGTGCTGTATATGTTCAGGAGTTCGGGTACAGGCTCAAAGCTTCATTGAAGAAATTGATCTTGACTCCATCATGGGATGAAGGCTTGACTTTAATATTAATTTCGAATAACTATTTTCACATTACAGTGAAATGATCGGGATGCCAATCAGAAGGAGAGTACTTCCGTTTTGAAACCTTAGCTAGAGTCTTCAGGGTTGGATTGGTTTATCTCCGAACATCACGGTTTTGTCCATAATGGGCTGAAATGGGAGTTTACAAATAACCCGAGGGCTCAGAGGAGGTTGGGCGGAGGAGATCCTCCAGACAGCTGCTAAGAGGCAGATGGAAACTCCTGTCAAGGCCATCCAGAGTGTTCTTTAATGTGTAAAGTGTGTGGTTCTCTCCTGCAAACGGAATCAAGATTTATTGCTCCAACACATGGATGACGAATTTTCCAAACCCATCGGTACGTGTTTTCAGTGCAAGAAACCGTTTATTGGGGCTCGAACCCATATCTTTCTTTTATCAGTCGCTAAGTGCGCTCTTTATTAAATTTTAATAATCTTTGAGCAGTTTTTTATGTCTGCTATTGCTGTTACTGTTCAAATTTCGAACTTCAATAATTCTTCAAATATTGAAATATTAGGGTTGAAAATTAAAATATACACCAAAGGATTGTGGCCACCGTGTCTTTATGCAAATCGACGCAACTGCAAGTAAACGACGGCGCGTGTGAAGGTCATGAAATGGTATAAATAACACCTGGTACTGAGCTCTGTTAATCAGTGTTATTCTTGTTCTTCAGATGGGAAAAACAGCGGACGTAAATGATTTTGACAAAGGTCAAATTGTAATGGGTAGACGACTGAGTCAGAGCATTTCTGAGATGGCAAGGCTTGTTGGGTGTTCACAGTCAGCTGTGGTTAGTATCTTCAAATATTGTCCCAGGAGGGAAAAACCACGAACTGTCAGCAAGGTGTGTATCGACCACAGCTTATCGATGCTAGAGCTCTGCGAAGGCAATCCATATGGTACAAGCCAACAGAAGGGATACTGTGGCGCAACTCGCCCGTAATTCTAATGCTGCTGCCGGAGTATTGTGTCACAACACACAGTACATCGAACCGTGCTGAAAATGGGACTGCTCAGCTGCAGGTCGTTCCGAGTGCCCATGCTAAATTCAGTTCACCATCGAAAGCACCTACAATGGCATGCGCTCATCAAAATTGAAACTTGAATGATTGGAAGAAGGGCGTCTCTTCCGATGAATCTCCTTTCCTGTTGCACCATTTGGACGGCCGTGTATGTGTGTATCGTTTATCTGGGGAAGTGTTGGCACCATGATGCACTGTGGGAAGAAAACAAGCCAGTTGAAGAAGTGTAATGCTTTGTGCAATGTTCTGCTGGGAAATCATGGGTCAGGTCAGTCATGTGCAGGAAATTATGACGTCTACCACCTAACTAAACATCATTGCAGACAAGGTACATGCTTTCATGGAAACGGTATACCCATCTAGTAGCGTTTTCTTTCAGCAGGATAATACACCATGCCACACTGGTCGGATTGTTCAAGAATGGTTTGCGGAACATGAGGAAGACTTTCAGGTATTGCCCTGACCTCCAAATTCCCTAGACATCAATACAATCAAGCATCTGTGGTTTGTGTTGGAATAGCATATCCGATCTGCGGCAGCTAGGCCACGTAACTTACAGGAGTTAAAGAATCTGCTGGTAACATGTTGTTACCAGATAGCAGAAGACACCTTTAGAAATCTTGCAGCATCCATGCCTCGACGGGTAACAGCTATTTTGGCGGCATATGGATGACCAACATCATATTAGGTAGCTGGTCATAGTGGTTTGGCTCTTCGGTGTAAATATATTAGACAGATAATTTTATATTCCGTCAAAATTTACCATAAAAATCATATTTTAGAAGCTGTGGAGCATCGAATTTGGCTTTCTTCTGATATGACAAAAATTCGGTAATTTGTTATCTAGGTAGTATATATCAATTGAAATGCTTAAACTTTCAAATGCTAGAGCTATGGGTCAGGAGGACTATTTGGTAATTCAGCATTAAAGTTGCATTACCAAAACATTCCTCCTGACCATGTAATTAATCGAGATAAATATTGATGAAAAAGTTTAAAATACCTTTCTTGTCTCAACACCATAACGATAAAAAAGACTTGATGTCATTGAGAGTGGTTTCATTTTCGGCTGAATGCCACCATATTCGCGTGAGATCATTACAATCGCTGCCTTGATTATGATAAAACTTATTGCTTGTGAATTACAAAAATGACTTCACGGGCGATATATGTCCGATAATTCCTACCCCACAATTCTTCCCCCTGGGGCTCACCTTTTGGTGATCTTTGTCTTGTCCTTTGCGACTCATGCCACTTATTGGACACCCACAGATAGAGAAGGTTAGGGGATATTTTATCTTGGTACTTCGAAAAATCCTAATTATGCTACATGCTACATGCTAGAATTTGAAAAAAGTGCAAAAAGGAAAAGATATGGGAATTCCTTCAATGCCAAATTAGAAGTCATGTTTAAATTTCAATTTGATGCCACAGGACTCGATTAATTACATGGCGTGAATGAGTGATCAAATGTGGTCTACTTAGGAATAAACTAATGAGGAAACCATCTCAAACTCCAAACGTAGAAGGATCCCTAAACGGTTATTTTTATTTACAATACACAAAAGAGATTTAAAAGGTGTACATTTTGGAGAAGTATTTTAAAAAATCCAATAGTGCATAAACGTATATTATTATTTAACTAAATGAAGAAAAATCGTAAGCATAGAGAAAATATTGACTTGATCCGGGTGGAGTACGAACCTACGACCTTCTGATGGCATGTCAGGTACTACCCGTATTCCTGAGCCACCAGCTGTCGACCGAGATCTCTTCTAATGATTGCTTTATACCACGGAATCAGTCATTGCAAGTTGCTTAACTACAGTTGCAGATGCTAGTCGAGAAAACACTTTTTAGATATAAACCTGGGCTAGTTGAGATGAGTCCCATGTTTACAGGTCATTTTCTGTGCTTCTTCTAATATTGAAAATTACATTGCCTCCATTTCTATAACATGAAACCTAAGCGTTTATGTATTGCTTCAACAGTGATTATTGATGTATAAATTTCAACTATTTCTTATTTCCACTACGTTATTACTATAAGCTTATAGGAATATTGCTAGTTTATTTTGGGTCATTTCATATATAAAGAAAAAGGGACATATTTAGGAAAGGTAATATTCTTCATTTTATTCTGAAGGTGATCAGTGTAATTATAAAGCCAATTTCGTAACTTTTAACTTACCATAAAAGTTTTAGATATTTCAGTATATCGTTAAATGAAACGCTAAAACTTAATTTTATCTTATATGTTTTCATTTAAAGAAAGATCATTAAAAGAGGAGTAAAAATTGCTACCAGTACAAATCATAAAATTTTTTAGTGTAGTGTTATATCTCCGTTTAATCAAAATGAGTGATATTTGTATGAACCAGATTCTAGTTCAGTGACTTGAAGTGTAAGTCGTTACAAATTAACATAAAAATATATCACTACTATATTTCATAGCAAATCTTCCGTAACTTAAATAATGTCGCATCAGACGAATTTAGCATCTCAATCATGAGCGGATCGTCACTTTCATTTAAGTAACATATTTTGTGTAAGAATCTTCTCTTTTTGTACTGATGTAAGCATATCGAATCATTGTTAAGGTAGTAGCAGTTAATAATGTAAAATGATTAGTTATAATTAGTAATAATTAACAAGGGATAATATATTTCAAAAAATCTGATTTTTGTAATCGGAGAATGCAAAAATATACTAATCGCAAAAAATAAATATTGCATTTTAATTTTATTTTAATATTATTTTAAGGTTTTTAATATCTATAACATTAAAAAACAATACATTTATATTAAAAGATAAGGAGTTCCACATTAGAACATATCCTCTCCCCTCAAATCGTTAGTTACGGGATTTACGGACGAGTCCCTAAAGAGCACATACACACTAAATGATACATGCACTCTTTAGGAACTCATTCTTGAAAAGACTAGAGGCCATTTCATTAAGTATGTTAGGCCATGTTATGTCAGTAGCATCTCAGATACAAAACTCATCATCGTCATCATCAAGCAGGCAAAGCTATATGGAGGTCCAACCAGACCGTGTAATTCAGTTTTCCAAGCATTTCAGTCCTAAACTACATCTGCTGCATCTGGCCACTGCACACCAATTCTAAACAAGGTCCTGTCCGACATTGTGTGTCCACCGCTTCCTAGGTTTCCCCCTCTTTCTGAGGTCTTTAGACACACACTTAATAACCCTATTCACTAATCTAAAATTATCCATAGTTTCCCCCTCTTTCTGAGGCCTTTAGACACACTCTTGATAACTTTATTCACTAATCTATAATTATCCATACGGGCAACCCGGCCAAACCGAGCTTACGATGACCGAGCTTACGAATCTTTTCCAGTTTTAAAATTCAAATTACAAGCGTCATGTGCGGCTCCTCGAAACTTTCCCGTAAAATGATCATGATCTCTTACTCGATCTCTCCCTAAGGAATTCTTGCATATATGGCAGTTTAAAGCATTTTCGTATAATTTTTGCCCTTCGTCGGAGAGACACTTAGCAACATTATGCTTCATCAACTTTTGAATAATTTCTTCTTCCTCTAGAAGACACTTCAAGAACTCCTCTATAACATTCGTACCCCTATAAATCGTGGAAGGTTTGTAACTATACCCATCAGGGCCCACAACCACAATAAGCAAATCCACACGCTTCATGTTTAGCCGTAATTGTAGAGGCAGTCGGGTTATGGAGGCATGTATCTACTTTTACTAAAAATGATTCGAAATCAGCATAAATCACATAAGGTACAGTGAGCTGAAATTTGAAATTCGTAAACTTCAGACACTTCTCTTCTTCACTTGGCAGCTCTATATTCTGACGCTATTTCTTCACAGTAGATCATATGCTCCTTTAAAATAGATTCCTTCGAAAAACCTTGTAAACAATAATCGCAGTAAAAGCTCATACATTTATGGCTGGTAAGGGAACTTACAAGTCTACTCATATTCTTAATGTAGCAGTAATGTCTCTTTTCTCCAACTGATAAGAGCATGAGATTAATAGGTCGTTTAGCTCTCACTGGTGTAATGTATAGAGGGAATGCTTCGCTCTCGTATCCAAATACATTGATAGATACCCCATTCATCTTCTCAAACTTTGGAATTTGCGTTAGAGTAACAGGATAAACAAGGCTTGAGACGTCCAGTTCACTTTCCAAACGTTGATAATTAGTCAAACGATCAGCAATTTTTTTCAACTGGATATAAAGCAGCACATAGTGACCAAAAGAAACATTTCTGGTCGTTGTTGCGCACATTAGCAATTGCATGCTTTGTTTGTAACTCTCGTGGTACAGGGATATAGCTAGAGCCCCCTAGAGGTGCATATTTTCCAATTTTCACTTCAGCGAAAAGAATTTCATCTACAACCCAGCCACTCTGGGAACCTTCATATTCTTCACAGGAAGCTTTAACTTTCTCATAGGCCAGTCGAAGATCGTTCTTTAAATCGGAATCTGGAAGACTTGTGATGCAATTACTCCTAAAGAAAGGATTACTATATTCATCGGTGGAGGGGCTGGCTTTTCGGACAAAACGCAATCTCACCACTAAGTACGACTTGATTGTTTGCTTCAAGTGCAATTCTTCTTGTAGAATTCAATTCCACGAATCATCAAGGAAAACAATCAAATCATGTCTCCTCTCCTCATTAGCCATCAATTTCAGCATTAATAGACTGTCAGCGAACCGCACGGATCCTCTTCTTTTTCATCGTACTCATTACACTCTTTTTTATTTTGCAGACATCCATCATCTGCAGAACGTTTCCTCTTCTCATTTATGTGATGTGTACGTCGGATATACAGCTTATAATTATCTTTTCTACTAAAGGTCGTCCCTCAAACTTTGCATTCAATGTTGAAACTATTCTTATGAGAGCTTAGATGTCGCTCAAAGTTATCTTTCCTTGCAAATGTAGCTGTACAAGCCACACAATGGAAAAGCGCTCCTTTGTCATGAGATTTCTTATGACGGTCCAAGCTTGCAGGATGAGCGTAGACCATTCCGCAATCTTTACACTCAAACATACTCTGCAGAATCAACATACAAACGCGTTGAGGCTGGACTGCTCCACGAACACAAATGATAATATTCGCGGCTTCCCTTCCTTTTATAACCTTGTTTTAAGTCACTCTAAAATAAAATTAAGTGTTCATCAAATACCGATACACTGAAATTTTCATCGAACCTTTAATCGCTACATCAGAATAAAATTTAATATTAATCGTCATATGGTGGGATTGGGATGGTGTTAAGAAGGGCAGAGATATAGATTCGATAACGCCAATCTATAAATTCATTGCGAATTTCCCCTCCCCCGAAAAATATATCAAAGTTAATAAGGCTGAAAGTAATTGAATCTGCATTTATAAAAATCATTTTTCATCAAAATTAATTAGACAGAAAAATTAAGATTTCTAATGTACTTAAATTATCTAATCAAAAAACCAAATACAAACGCAACAAAATCCTAATTAATAACAGTTAATACTTTAGCAATTACATTCAAATGACACATGCGGTACTTATGACTTCCTCTAGTCCCCATTGATAAAGGATTCTGTAAAATTTGTACACCTACCAACCAACATAATACGAAACACTATTTTCCTAAGGTATAATGTGAAAGAAGTTGATAAGCTTCTGTTTGACTCACAAGTTCACTTCCAGTAACACTATTTTTTCCTTGTAATGAAAAAAAAAACGTTTTTTTAGAAAAAGAACTAATATTCGCTAGTATCTCTTCTAAGTTTTTTCCATATATATATTGCTAATATATATTTTATAGTTTTTTTAACCTTATGACACGATAAACGAATATTTGTATTAAGCAGTAATTCTAAAAGCTAATTATTTCGGGATGGGATGTTTTACCTCTGAGCGGCACTTTTTTGCACACCATGGCTAAATGGCCAGGTCACATAGACCCCGAAGGCTCAGAGAAGGTTGGGGGAGGGGGCCCACTGGAACAGCTGTTGAGAGACATATGGTAGCCTCCCGTCAAGGCCATCCAGCGTGTTCTTTAACGTGCACAGGTTATGGCTCTCCCGCACATGGAGCTACGGCTTAACGTCCCATCCGACGGACGGCGGCCTTTCCAAGCCCATCCGTGTCCCCTACTGGCCGTGGGCATGGCGGGGAATTTTGCGGAAATAAATCTCAACGCTGACCCAGCTGGGACTCGAACCTTGGAACTACAGATTACGAGTCTGGCGCGCTACCGACTGAGCCACCCCCGCCCTTCTAATTATTTCGAAAATATCCATTATGAACACTATGGAAATGGCGCTAGTCGCTGCAATTAACATTGTGATTGTCAATTTTGTTTTTTATATAAACTATTGAAGGCGTATCGCAATCCGTATATCGCAAAGTATCGCAATGCGTATGTCGAAACGACTGTGTGCGAAATACCTTTTCCATTGTCATACAGTGTAGAAATATCAATCCTGAATTATCTGTATTGCATGTATTAACATTAAGATACATCGTAAATCAGAAAAAAATTTCTTAAACACTGTACATTATTTTTTCGGATGACTTAGCACCCTGCGATTTTTTCCTCTTTTCGCAACTGATGAAAGTTTTGAAAGGGAAACGTTTCGCATCCGATCACGATGCTGTCGTGATGGAGAAACCCTTCCATAGCCATCAAAGGCTGGTTCGTTAATTTAAAGCAGAGAACTGAAATTTACCACACAATTAGAAGAACGCATTTCGCCTCTGGCGCATATGAGAATATCGTTTTAAAAGAGAATCAAGTTTTGCTTTACCTACTCTTTCACTCCTTAAAAGTTTTAATTTCAGCTAGTAGTATCCAAGTTTCATCGCAAGTCACAATTGGACTCATGAAGGTTGGATGGCTTTCAAAACGATTAAGCATCTCCTTGCACAGCTGTACCCTTTTTTTATTTTTGTTCTTCAGTCAAACTGTATGGAATTTATTGCACACAGATTCGTGACATTTTCTGATAGGTTTTCACAGTCGCGTGAGCGTTTCTTTATCCAACTGACATTTTGACAGCCACTTCATGAAGTGTTTTATCGGTCTGTGTTCATTCAGGATTGCCAGAACGTTTTGCTCAGGAGTTATTGAGGTAGAAGTCTGGCAGGGTCTTGCATCATCGGCAACAGATTCGTGTCCTTCTTTGAATCGCTTATGCCACTTAAAAAGGCAGACTTACGAAGACAGTCATTACCATAACTCGAATCACAGTCTTAACACAACAGCAGTTGTCACCAAATGACCTTGGCACATGTAGCCTCCTTCGCAGCGGTCACATACATTGCCATCTAGTGTTACTTTGGAAAAAGCGCTTCGTACGAGTACTTATGGAACAGTACACGATTTAAATGATCACCCCTTAATATACACAAAATACATTTTTCCGTTTTTAAGTGCTTTGGTTTTAAGCATCTGGCTACTCTGCAATGATTTAAAAGCTGTGAAATATCGAAACCATTACAGCGCTATGAATCACGTGTGTTGTATGTAGGCAATTTTGCTGATCTCATTGAGTGGCAAAAATGTTTTAAACTGGTGTTGCCACGTGATCCTGGCATAAAACGGGATTTTCAAACTTTTTGATCTACGCTCTTTTGATTGCATTATGTGATAAGTAACGGTAAAGTGAAAAGATTTTCAAAGCAGTTCAAATCCACCTGTTTTATTATATCATTTGTTAAATTTCCGTTGTTATATTTGTCATCTAATATAAATGTTTCAGCTAAGTTCGTTAATTGGTTTAGTTTCATTATCAGCAGCTAATACGGATCAAAATCTTTGCATTTTTGTAATGACACGGAAATATATTCCAGGCAATGTGTTGCAGAGTTTCGGCATCATTTAAGAATTCAAGGAGAGATGATTACTGGAAAAATTTAGCGATTTTTTAAAAGTAAAATCTGATACACATTAGATCTTTTTCATGGGGTGACTCAGTTGGTAGCGCGCCAGGCTCGTAATCTGTAGTTCCCAAGTTCGAGTCCCAGTTGGGTCAGCGTTGAGATTTATCTCCTCAAAATTCCCCGCCCTGCCCACGGTCAGTAGGGGGACACCGATGGACTTGGAAAGGTCGCCATCCGTAGGACTGGACATTAAGCAGCGGCTCCGTGTGCGGGAGAGCCATACCCTGTGCACGTTAAAGAACACGCTAGATGGCCTTGATGGGAGACTATCATCTGTCTCCCAACAGCTGTTCCAGTGGATCCCCTCCCCCAACCTTCTCTGAGCCTTCGGGGTCCATGTGACCTGGCCATTTAGCCCATGGTGTGAAAAAAAGTGTCGTTCAGAGGTAAAAGAACCCAACCCAAATGTTTTTCATTATAATTATTTTTCAGTATATAATTGTCACAGCACGTTTTTCATAGCATTTCAGTAGAAGGAATATATTTTGGTCACTAGCCTGATTTCATTATATTCACATTTCGCTATAACATGTCACATTTCTACAAATGATTTCGGCCCGCGAAATTTGCTTAATTTAAAGACAAATGTTTGTTTAAAAGGAATAATATCTTTTGCGCAAATGCAGAAACGGTCAAAGATTTAAAGGAGGAAATTCTACCTACTTTGATTCAAAGTAATGATATTTAAAATATAAAGGGTGTAGCATATTTTAAGGTGGAAGAAAAACTAGGAAAAAAGAAAAAAATAATTAATTACAGTAGGGAAGAGTGTTTTGATACTCTTTGGCTATAAAGGGGGCAAAAATTAAAATAAAACTGAAATGAGGTAAATCACAATTGACTGAAGAAACAAACGTTGCCTTTTTGATTAATTACCAGTTTTAAACTTTTTCACATAAATTTAGAATTCCTGTAAAAATATATTATAATACCCAGAGGATAGATTGTGTAAACAAATAAACCACCAACAATATTATAGAGAAATTTAATACAAGTGAAATGGGTTTCGTTTAATCACTGCAACCTTCCGCCCGATTTTCTGATTGTCACGCGATGGATGAACCTTGCTGGATACATTTGAAATTTCAAACGTGAAAGCATCTCATAAAAGACGAAACGTATTTTTTTGTGTCTCTAAAGCGCATATTATTTATATATCGTGGTTTAGTTCCAGACATATAAATCTTACTCAAGAACTGTCATTAAGCGCCCATAAAGTAATTTGCTCCACAGGTGTCCTTGAAATACCACCTAAACTCTGCATGATAATATTCCTTTTCGTGAGAGGACCAATTATGCTCAAATGATTATGCTTATGTGGGCGATAGTTTACGAGGAGTAAAACGAGTCTAAAGACTGAGGACATGAAATCCTCTCATAAACAAACGAATCTTTCGGCGGATATATGATCGATTAGTTTACGAAATAAATAGCTCGCCTGCAATGTGTTTCGTTTTCTGAGGAAATGCGCACGGTCCATTTATGTAAATTACACTGGTTTCCATAAATTAAGGAAAATCCCTGTTAAATCAAAGGAAAGTTAACGTCAAAGCTCAATAACTTCTAAAATAAGTTTTTTGTTCAGAAAAATATGATTGCAGACAAAAATCACAATCAAATGAATCAATATCTCGATTTTCAACAATATTCGTTCAGTATTTAATGAGTTATGGAAGTTTGAATATTTACCGATAACAATTCCAGCCACAAAAAGTGACTTCAGAAGTTAATTAAAACTTAGTAATAAGCATCGCCTCAAAGTGTTTCATAAAATAAATTTACAGAATTTAGAACTTTGTGTAAAGAATTCTTTCACTATTCTTCAGTTTTGTATAAGTTTCTTAAGACTGGCATTACTGTTGTTAAATATTCAAAATTTAATAACTCATTAAATACTGGACGAATATTATTGAAAATAGAGATATTAATTTATTTAATTGAGATCTTTATCTGCAATTACATTTTTCAAAACAAAAAAAAAAAAGTCCATATTTCCCCTTTTTTCCGGGGGAAGAAAGCATGGAGAGTCATTATTTCTAGTTTATGACATTTCCCGCTTCAGAAACTTTTATTTGACATATAGCTGGTTACTTTCGGCATTCGAATTCCATAGATAGCAGAAGGATATTTTCCTTATTATCCCTTTTTAGGAGTGTAGCAAGGGGGGATCAATTTTTTATAGCTCCTAACACTCCCCAATTTCCTTCGTTTCGAATTCTAGGTTTAAGAAACCTCGACTCAATGTGCAGAAATCTCTCAGGAGGCGGATTAAGCATACTTACGAGCAGTTAGTTACCTTAGCACGAGTTGACAGATACGAGTTATTAACGAAGAGGAGAAATATTCATTTATAGAAAATTAGTTCCCACGTTAGAAGACACTGATCTAGAGAAATCCTACTTATATCGGAGAGTTTATTATTTAAACAAGAAATATTATATTTCATTCTTACATTAATCTTTCTGGTGGTAACCAAGCGAAAATATTAGAAATCGATAAGGACAGTAAAATAATGTTTTTTTTTTTATATTAAATTAAATATTTTGCAAATATATGTTTTTTTTTTCTGTTATTTATTAAAAGTTGAAAATAGGTTACAATGAATTAGAGACCAAATATTAAGCAGCAATATCTAGCAGAAATCCAATAATTGCGTAGAATTTATATATCACATTGAATTCCAACTATATTTTTGAATCTCAAGTGATTATAAGATCTGTGTATATCAGTGCCAGGCCCAGATTCGGGAAAAAAACGAAAGATCCCCCCCCCCAGATTCGAATCTGATTGGTACTAATAGATGTTGCATGCTTAAAAAATTTTCAAAGCTTAATCCCGATGGAAACTTCCATCTGAAAGATACACCTCTCAAAGTGGAAATCGAAACACCTCGGAGGAAGCAATGTATATCCAAGAAACTGACAGGACGGAAGCTATGGAGGTAGATGTGCAAAGGATAAGAAAAAGGAACGTAAGAACACCAGGATAGGATACAGGATAGTAGTCACTAACATCCCTACTATCCTGTATTCACCAATCGAAATTCTATTATGATTTACTAAAACAATAACAAAACAGTTCGAAGAGTGATTAACTTTTTAATTAAATTAGCTTGTCAAATCTGTTATAATACGCTTTAAGCTCTATTAATAAAATTATCCCCTATTCTAAAAGTCTTCATTTCACACTAATATTGTAGTTGCTTGAAACAATACTTGATACAGGATATGACATTTTAAACATTGCTTTTCAAATATTTACATTTAATAACCATTTCAAAAGTTTAGTTTTAATTTCTTAATAAGTGCTCAGGCATGACAGACCTCTAGGTAGACATTAAAATTTTGGGTCTTTGATAAAATATCCGCGATTTATCACTCTTGCTGTGAAAAATTAGCTCGACAAAATAATTTTCACACTTTCTCCTTGTATTGATCGCATGCAAAATTATATCCTTGTATTCTTTTTTAGAGCAATTTGTAATGGTAATTACATAAATAACAAAATTGTTCTATAACAATAACTAACAAAATGTTCATATTATGGAAACTATTTCCAAGTTATTCTTCATCAATCAATCATCATTACATGTTTATTGATTTTAGAGTTCTTTTTTGTATTCGTTTAATTTTGGATCAATCAGATTTATATGTGCATCCATATATACTGATACCATAACTAATGATTGATTCGTGTAGAACTTCATATATTATTATTACAACATCCAGTGGAATCAGAGTTTTCAACTTTAACATTTTCTAAGTTTATCACAAGTATATTTTATGAACGATTTCCGTTTAAAATCATGGTCAATATAAATTCTAAAATAACGAATTTTATTAATCTCTTCCACATTTGGACAGGGACATGCATTTTAGTAAATATTTAATTTATATTAACCCTTAGAGTTATGAGTTTTAATGGAAAAGTAATTGAGCTTGTTCCTATTCTGAATTATTATATATTTCTTTTTCTCTTCATTTTGGAAAAGTTTGTTTTTCTGAAACAGAAATTTGCTGTATTTTAGTCCTTTTGTCCACATTTAACTATAACTTCTAAATTATACCTGCATTCAGTGAAACGATATCATCAGCAAACATTAACAGATTACCCGAAAAATTTACTTCCGCTAAATCATTTACATTAAAGAATCATTCATTTTAAACCTTACTTCCATTATCTTGTATCCTGTATTACATGAACTTCTATTGAGACATAATTTAGCTTAGCAGTTAATTCGCTACGATTGTAAGCAAACCATGATAGTGTTTTAATTAACTAATCTTCAATCCCTTGAAATATTTTGCTCTTTCTAATAAAATTCTGATTGACATTTCAATCGTATTATAGACATATTATTTTATTTTCCTTCTAAAATTAAAATCATTTATTTTTCATTACCCACCACTTCTTTTATTAAAATACTTTCCTAATAAAAAAAATCCCAAACATTGTTATGCGTCACCTGGAACAAACCATTCCAACACTCTACATGCAGAGAGCTAATGCTCTGATGTGTTAGGTTTGTTTCGTCCAACCCAAACACTATATGTGTGAGGGAAACTTTAAAACTTTTCCCTCCACGCCCAGGGGGCTACACCATAAAAATTTAAAATAAGAAAGAATTGAACATTTCAATTTTCACCTACGTCGTGTAGGAAAAATATGAAAATGTTTTTCATTGACATGTGACACACCTTCCTGATAAAGGGCTCTCTGTACTTTCAAAATATCTTGAACTGAATCTGACATAGATTATAACGAGTATTTGGGAATCATGTCATGTTGTGAGAAGCCATTCCTCTTACATAGTAGTATTGTGATACCCCACCGTTCACTTTTGCTTTACCTTAACCAGTTTTGTTTAATTTACGTTATATTTATCATTTTGGGGATTTTTTATTTCCTTTTTGGCATCACAGCGCTCACATCCAAGAGATTCTAGGAGTTGCGCATGCGCCGCAACTCCGATCTTCCGACTGTACCGTTAAAGCGCGTGCCAAGGACACGCCCCCTCTTGCGTCATAGCTTTTGCGTCGTTCGTCATAGTATGTTAATGTCTTTCCCGGCATGCGCCGGCTTCATGTCAAAAAAACCGGTGACCTACGAGTCACTTAAGCAGTAGCATAAAAGGTAGAGTAAGTAGAGAAGCAGTAAAATAAGCAGTAGCTAAGCACAAGTAGTAGCACATGTGAGTGCACGAGCACAAGGTGCGTAGCACCAAGCACAGTGCGTGTAGCACAGGAGTTATGTTTTCTCCATTGATGTCTTGGTGAGTTGAATTATTTTGGAAATAAATCTGTTTTGTTATAAACCTTTTGAGTCTGTACAGTTTTTTTCTCTTGAGCAACGCGAATTAAGGATTTTTAAATTATATTTACTTGACAATCATTTTGATTCTTACTCATTAACGCTCGCTGGTATTTGAACCCTAAATCAACTTATTATTAACTTATTCTACTTTTAGCAATTTGTTAATTATTGCTTGGCGCCCGTCTAACCTATTCGGAGCATAAAAACTTCAAGTAATTTGCATTTGTTTGGAGCGTTACAGAGTACAATAAAAGAAGTGGCGCAGTGAACAGGGACTCGACAGTATTTAAAGATAGTATATATATTTGTGGATAAATTTTGTATGATTGTCAAAGATAGTAATTTTTGGAGCTCAGTAGTTGTATGTACTAGTTGTAGATTTAACGGCAGCTTAAGCCGAGAATTTTTGTTGAGCAAGTAGCTTAATATTTTTTTTGTGTATTATTCAAAGGTACTGAAGTTTCAGCGTTGATATTGCTGAATATTTAAGATATTTGTTTTATGTAATGATTAGAAGTGTCCGGGCACACGTACGTAGGCACGATAAGAAAAATCTTTTTTTGATAAGCAAATTTATATTTTTGTAAGCTTAGTTACAGCTTTAGTATTGTTGTATAGCAGTACCTTTGAGCGCTGCTCAAGATTAAAAAAGGTTTTCAAAATTTCCAAATGGAAGCAGAAGTGCTAATGAATCTGCTTGATGATAATCGGGAGAAAAGGGGAACGACACCTAAATTTGCTGACAATGCTACGTCAGTTCACCAACGAAGAAACTTTGAACGTAAGGTTCCATTTTCTGTTCCGTCAGAAGCAAGCGATAGAACAGAGTATTTTCAACCGCCACAACGACGATTTGCCAACCCATCCATTAACTATAGTCCTTATGTAAATTTTCCTTTACCTGAGATAAGGTTCGACGGTTCGAAACGTCCGTCATCGTGGACATTTGTCAAGTCCATGGAGGAGCACTTCCGTTTACATGAAGTGCCAAGCAACAAAAAAGTTGTTTTAGCAGTATCTTGCCTAATTGGATGTGCTAATGGTGGAATAACGTAGGATGTCGTCATGGCATAGAACTTTGGGAAGAATTTAAAAACGAAATCATGTACATATATCCGGCTTATAATGATTTTACAGAACTAGCTACAGAGTTGTTTTCACGAAGACAAAGGGAGAGAGATGACATAGAAAAATTTGTATGGGGTACAGTAGAGTTATACCAGCTGTACGATGCTGATGCCACTGAAATTGATATTGTAAATTGCATTTTGTCTCAATTGCTTTTGCCCATTAGAGAATTCCTAGAAGTACGAAATGTGAATTCAGTTACCGAGTTAGTCAAATTGGCTCGGCAATACACTGCAAGAAGACAATCTGCAGAAAATACACTTAACCAACAATGGATGCCATTCCCGCCAAAGCAGCGATATCAGGTTGAGTCGCGTAGAATGACTCCCGCACGACCGTAATTTACACGGTCCCGACAATTTGCGCCGAACGCGCCTAGAACTATGGAATATGAACTTAGTAGAGACTTTTTGCCACGTCAAGCTTCGAACCATAACACTAGACCTTAAACTTTGGTTAAACAAAAGAGAAAAACTATCACTTGTAATTTTTGTGCCCGACTAGGACATACTGAGAAATACTGCTATCAAAGGAATGAAAATTCGGAAAACTTTCATCGGGATCTTTGAAGCGAGAGGCCAAATTTCCTCAAGAAAAGCCCTCTCATGAGTTAAGTCTTGCTACTGTGGGTATACATAATGTCTTACATTTACCTTTTGTGAAGCTTTATCACGATAAGACAGAATTCATAGCTCGCATTGATACAGGAGCTGATCTTACATGTCTACATAAGAAAGTATGGGATAAAATTCAGAAAAACGTAAACTGAATTTGCAGCCGTGGTCCGGTGGACCTTTGAACTTAGCTTGTGCTTCCAAGCAGTGTTTTCCGCAAGGAACTGTTGAGTTACCTATCACTTTAAATAATGTGGAGATAAGACTTGAATTCTTAGTAATAAGTGAATTATTATATGACTCTTTAATAGGAATAGATGCGATACGGAAACATTGATTGAATTTGATTTTGCCAACAATACTATTTCATTAAAAGCAACAATGAAAGAAAAACTTGATATCGATCAGTTAAAATCAGACTTTAGAAAACATGCTGACAACGCTCATTTGGGAAATAGCGAGAGAGTTCAGTAGAAACTCTGCTCAATGCTAATTACGAACATTTTAACAACAAGCCCGGTAGATGTCAGATTTTAGGACATCATATCGACACCGGCAATAATAGACCTGTTTACAGCAAACCATATAATTATCCTCCCAGTAAAGAAGAGATAATTTCAACACAAATTAAAGAAATGTTAGAGGATGGGATAATAGTGCCAAGTTTTAGCCCTTGGGCTTCACCGGTCGTGCTCGTTAAAAAGAAAACTGGTGATTTGAGATTTTGCGTAGACTATCGAAAATTAAAAGCTGTTACAGTCCCCGACAGATATCCACTACCTATTATTCAGATTCTACTAACACAACTGGCTGGCAAGAAATTTATTAGCACACTAGATTTGTCTTCAGGATATTGGCAGGTGTCCGTATATCCACCAGATCGACCCAAAACAGCATTCCTCACAAAAGATGGATTATTCCAATTTCGTTGCTTACCATTTGGCTTATCAGGAGCACCCGCCATGTTTCAACGTCTTATGTCCGTAGTTCTGGGTGACATAAAAGGAAAAATTTGTGAAGTATACTTAGACGACATAGTCATTTTTTCTACTGATTTTTCGGAGCATCTACGTGATTTGAATTTGGTATTTGCAAGGTTAAGAGAAGCCGGACTCACCATAAAGTTGTCCAAATGCACATTTCTCCGAGAGGACGTTCAATACCTCTGTTTCAATGTTAATAAAGATGGAGTAAGAACGTTACCTAATAAGGTCGAAGCCATAGAACGATTTCCCACACCGCGCAATTCGAAACAACTTAGTAGATTTTTAGGAATGTGTGGATGGTACCGACAATTTGTACCCAATTTTGCTAATTTGGCCGAACCTTTGTGTGAATTACGTCGAAAGCGAAAGCGGTTTCACTGGACACCTGTTTGCGATACAGCATTTCAGACATTAAAAGATGCATTGTGTCATACTCCCGTGTTGGCCTTGCCACAGTTAGGCAAACCTTTTTACATCTACACTGATGCTTCCGATGTCGGTCTCGGCGCCGTGCTGAGCCAAGTACAGAATGACAATTGTGAACACGTTATCATGTATGCCAGTCGCAGTTTGAGTCATACTGAAAGAAACTATACAGTGACTGAAAAAGAATGTCTAAGCGTAATATGGGCTCTAGAAAAATTTAAAGTACAATTAGACACATCCGACATTACTATTTTTACTGACCATGCTGCTTTACAATGGTTACAGACATCTACCAATCTAACAGGTCGTCTAATGCGCTGGGAATTACGCCTACAAGAATTTAATTTCAAGGTCGAGCATCGAAAGGGAAGTGCACATCAGCTACCAGATGCATTATCCCGTGCTCCCGTGTGGCCGGCAGAAGTTACGCCAGAGCTCGAAGATAAGCCTTTTGCTCCCTCACTCGCCACAATAGTTCCCATCGAATACAAGGAACATTTAATTACTGAACAACAAAGAGATTTAGAATATGGAAACGTGTATCATTATTTGAAAACTGACGAATTACCTCTAGATCCTAGTATAGCTTCAAGTATTGTTGGAAGAGCCAGACATTTCAGATTAATTAACGATATTTTGTACTACTGCAGACGACCGAGTCAAACAGGCAGTTATCGCCCATTTATTCACAAGAATTTAAGAGAGTACGTACTCCGAGAATTACATGATGTACCTTCAGCTGGACATTTAGGTACGCGGAAAACCTATCAGAAAGTGGCCAAAAGATCATATTGGCCTGCTTTGAAAAAAGACATAAAAACCTATGTAGAAACATGCCTAATATTTCAAACCACGAAATTCGATCAAAACCGTCCTTGTGGTCTTATGAAAAGCACGATCTCCAATGAACCCATGGAATTAGTTGGCATGGATTTAATGGGCCCGTATCCACAAACACAAGCGGGTTCCCAATATATTCTGGTCTTAGTAGATTATTTTTCGAAATGGGTCGAAATATTTCCTGTTAGAAACGCAACAGCAACAATCGTAGCAAAGAAATTTGTAAATGAATTTATATGCAGATACGGGGTACTCAAGAGTATAGTTTCGGACAATGGGCCCCAATTCATTTCCAATGTGCTTGCTGAAGTATGTGAAACTTTCCAAATAAAACATATATACAACTCCATATCATCCACAATCAAATTTGACAGAAAGAATTAATCGAAATATTGGCAGAATGATAGCTGCTTACGTTGAAAATAGACATAGTACATGGGATAAATATTTGCAACAGTTTTCCTTTGCTTTACGCACTTCATTACATGAAACCACCAAATTCACGCCTTCATGGATATTTCTTGGAAGAGAACTAACATTAC
Source organism: Ryuthela nishihirai (assembly GCA_038380435.1). Taxonomy (NCBI): domain Eukaryota; kingdom Metazoa; phylum Arthropoda; class Arachnida; order Araneae; family Heptathelidae; genus Ryuthela; species Ryuthela nishihirai. The sequence goes on from JAWZYU010000038.1 coordinate 5,805,924, forward strand.
CCTGGGACAGACTCATTGGCCAACCTGCATCTCCACAATCCATTGAGGTTAGAACGGAACAGCATATTCGAGCCATTTCAAAGGCACAAGATAATTCCCTACGAGCACAACAAAAGCAACGAGAGGATTATAATAAAAGACGACGACATATGGAATTTAAAGTAGGTGATAAGGTCTTGATTAAAACACATCATAAGAGTGATAAAGAAAAAGGATTCATCACGAAATTTGCACCATTATATGCTGGACCATATGTTATAAGGAAGAAACTTTCCCCACTTCTGTATGAATTGGCCAATATGACCACTAATGCCTCAGTAGGATACTTTAATGTTGTGAATATAAAGATATATAAAACATCTATAGAATTTTCTAGATCAGAAGTAGATGCTCCACAACAAACCCAGGAGAAAGATGGCTCTGATGATGATGAACCTTTACCAAGCAGAAGAGAAAAGAACAGATTAGATTATCACCTACTGCACACAACAGGACAAAGACTGACAAAGCAAGATTCAGCTGTTCCATCGACGTCAAGAGCGTGACGAAAGGCTGACGAAACGACCAGACCCTGCAGAGCGACAACCGGCAGCGAAGCAGCGAACATCGGGAAGATGACGTCACGAGAGAGATCTACAGCGACGACTTGACTTGAACGAGATCTTCAGTAACAACTTTATGTGAAGCCACCCAACGACGACAGAAGGATGTTATCGGAAACGGACTAAATGATTTATCGCCACGGAGTGCCAACAATGAAATTTAAGTATATTTTTCTTTCACTTGGCACTTATGATTTATAAATGTTCTTTGTTTTCTGGAATAGATGAAGACGAAGAAGAAATTTATTGTGATTTATATAGCTAGCAATGTTTGAATTCTTGTTGAAACTTTAGAGTTCGATATTTATTTTTGGAAAGTGAAATTATTGTAGTTCGAGTTTATACTTGTGTGAATAGAATTTTTTTTTTGCTTTCATCGAAGTTCTAGTTATTGTATTTACGTGAGTTAAAATGTATTTTTGTAGATTTTTTCGTTTCAGCTGACTGATAGCTGAAAATTTTGTAAGTCGATATTGAAAGTTTAGAAATTGTAAAATGTTTATGGATATGAATGAGGAGAGTGAAAGAGAATTAGTGATTTAATATTTTTTCATTTTTAAGAATTTGTATTGTAAAATAACATGCATTCCAAGGTGAATTTATGCAAAAAAAAAGGAGATTCGTGTAAAAGTTATTCGATGAAATGTTATCATCGTATATTATAAATTATTCACACTCTTTTTTCTTTATTCTTAGATACGATTTATGTATATGTGTTTGAATCTGTTCAGTGTCATCAGTGATATTTATGTGTCAATGATACGTAATTTTTGCGATGACATTGGCAGTATTTATTGGTATATATAGATGATGACCATGATGATGACTGCAGAATTTTGTGTTTTTTTGTGTACCTTTTTGGAGCTGTCCCCAAACGGCATAGTCTGATAACCGAGTTGTTACCAGCATAACTCCTTTGGGAGGGGGACGTTGGCTCTGAAGGGGGAGGTAATTAATGATTTTTTATTTCAGCTAGATCGTGATTTCTGTGAATAGAAGAAGAATTAGCGGATGATTACATTCCCGCTTGTTTGTAAATTTTGAATTTTCTTAGCTTTGCGTATTTGAATGTAATTAGGAGAAGATAACGGTGTTCGAATACCCGTTTTTTATGTGATTTTGGTGAAGATTCACATCCAAGAGATTCTAGGAGTTTCGCATGCGCCGCAACTCCGATCTTCCGACTGTACCGTTAAAGCGCGTGCCAAGGACACGCCCCCTCTTGCGTCATAGCTTTTGCGTCGTTCGTCATAGTATGTTAATGTCTTTCCCGGCATGCGCCGGCCTCATGTCAAAAAACCGGTGACCTACGAGTCACTTAAGCAGTAGCATAAGCAATAAGCAGTAGAGTAGTAGAAGGAGTAGCACAAGTTGTAGCACAAGTGAGTGCACGAGCACAAGGTGCGTAGCACCAAGCACAGTCGTGTAGCACAGGAGTTGGAGTTATGTGTTCTTCATTGATGTCTTGGTGAGTTGAATTATTTTGGAAAAAATCTGTTTTGTTATAAACCTTTTGAGTCTGTACAGTTTTTTCTCTTGAGCAACGCGAATTAAGGATTTTTTTATATTTAATATTACTTGACAATCATTTTGATTCTTACTCATGAACGCTCGCTGGTATTTGAACCCTAAATCAACTTATTATCAACTTATTCTACTTTTGGCAATTTGTTAATTATTGCCTGGCGCCCGTCTAAGCTATCCGGAGCATAAAACTTCAAGTATTTTGCATTTGTTTGGAGCGTTACAATATCTCTTAAGAATAAAGTCAGAAGAGATTGGCAAAAACATCGACTGCCACAGATTCATGAAAGTCTCAGAGAGCTCCAAATCTCTGTTCACAATAGAATTCGCGAGCATCGATTTCACTCTTGGGATAAAAAAAGTTATCCTCGCCTGCAACTGAGGATAACTCCATCTGGCGAATTACCACTGCCCTGAAGAAATCACCTAATGATTATCCTCCCATTCATAGTATGAATGTGATTGTTTACAATGATAATGAGGAAAAGGTGGAAGCTTTTGCGACTCTTTGGAAGATCAGTTTAAGAGCAATGGTGATTTGTCAGATGAAGATGCATCACAAGATGTTCAAAATGCAGTGAACTATTTTTCTCAGTCGGTGATCTCAAGTATCAGATTTGCAACTCCTACGGAGATTAATAACTCTATTATGATGTTAAAATCTAGAAATGCTCTTGGTCTCGATGTTCTTATTATCACTATGATTAAGAAACTTCCTCCTAGGGCCATTGTTTACGTCTGTTACATTTTTAATGCCCTTTTAAGCTTAAAATATTTTCCCTCAATCAGGAAGAGTGCTATTTTTTTAAAATGGTGCACAGCCTGGGAAAACCCATTTTTTCCTCAGTTACAGACCTGTCAGTCTGCTTCTGCTTAGGAAAATTATTTAAAAGAATAATCTTGAATCGTCTCTGGAGCAAACTGATCAAAATAGCCTAATTCCAGAGGAACAATTTGGCTTTAGGTAGAACCTCAACTACTGAGAGTAAAAGTTGAAAAACTAGCTGAATTTCAAAATAAAAAGAATACTGTTGCGTCCACCTTTTTAGATGTATCAAAAGCATTTGGTAAGCTCTGGACTGAGGGTCTCATTTTTAAAATGATTAAAGCTGACTTTTCCTCGGGTATGACACATATCATCCAGTCATACTTGAACGGAAGGCAACTGTTTGTCTACTGAGAGACAGATAGATGCAGGTGTCCCACAAGATTCCTTGTTGGGCCCTGATCTATTCAATATTTATATTCATGATCTCCCTGATCTTAAACCGATCACAATGACATTTTACGTCGATGATATTTTTCTACTTTCTCTGTCCCTCAGTCCCAATATAGCTATTAAACGAATGCAGCTGGGATTGGACAAGGCAGAGCGCTGGTACTCTAAATGGAGAATCAAGATTAATCCTGAAAAAGTCAATCAGTTCTGTTTCCCAGTAAAAGAATTATTAATCCTGATTCTTCAACTATATTTGGTACACAAACTAAATGGATACCAAAGGTTTAATACCTTAGTGGTACTCTACATAAGAAGCTTAAATGGGATGCACATGTAACTAATGTGCTTCCCAAAGTCAATATCTTTATTTCTTAACTTGGCCCTAGGATAGAGTGGAATTCTCCACTGCCTCCGGAAAATAAGCTACTCTTGTATAAGACCATTCTGCAGCTTATCCTCACGCATGCCTCAATAATATGCGGCATCACCACCAACACGAACGTAATTTCTTTAATTAATTCTTTAAGATATATTAAAGTGTGGGGATCCTCTCAGACCTCTGTAGCATGCAGCTGAGTAAATGGGGAATTAATTGCTTTCTTTTTTTTGTCCTGTTATATATAGCTGGTTCGACACTTGTTATAATTTGTGTACAATTATTTTAATTTTTTTAAATAATTCGACAGAGATTAGCTATATTTTGTTTACAGATATTTACGTTCAGAACGGATGAGTAGCAAAGAAAGGCTGCGGAAACAAGATAATTTGATCGCTTCCTGGAACGATGCGAATCATGTGAATAAATGAATCATTATTATTAGAAGAAAGTAGATACAAATGTAATTTATAATAATAATACAGAGTATTAAGTACAGTCGCTCAAAAAAGTATCCGAACACTATAGGTGATTACAGAATTCAGAAAAAAATATCTGGCAACGATTTTTTTAGAAATTAGTGATCTGGCAACCTTCGTGTACTGTAGACGAAGGTTGCCAGATCACTAATTTCTAAAAAAATCGTTGCCATATATTTTTTCTAAATTCTGTAATCAACCATAGTGTTCGGATACTTTTTTGAGCGACTGTACCTCCTACCTATTACATTTATTCCATGAATAATTATGAAGTGAACATTATATCAAATAATCAGATCACTAATATTAATTATTGTCTTTAAACAATATGTTACTGCAAAAACAATTAAATTTCGTAGCTCCCTGCCCACAGGAAATAAAGAATATTCATCGCAATTTTAATACTTCTTAAACATTTTCGATGTGTAGGAACACAGATTATCCTTAAAGGCTTTCAAATGTATTGGAGCAAATGCTCTTCTTAAATTTTAATTTTCGATCAACGGGCTTTTCAAAGGATAAATTAGTCAAAACATCTTAAAGTGATCGAATATATGAAAGGTGATTTTCAGACTACTCCAGGAAGCTGTAGTGTTTATACGAATGCAACTTATTCATAGAAACATTCGATGAATACTTGAGAATATTATTGATGCATTTCGTGTATGTTTATTTTTTGTAAAACTTTGGACATATCCCTATGATATTTCCGTGATATGCAATTCCATTATATCTAAGTAATTTTATGACTGAACGAAAGTTACTTAATTCAATGCATTTTTTTGTAAAAATTTAGTGGTGGTCGATGCGAAAATTTTTCCTTCACATTTTTGTACTACGGTTGGGACTTCGAATGAATAATAGTTTGAATTTGAATAATTTTGCTCTTAGAATATAATCTATTATTTCTTTTTTTAAATATAATATCGTAAAAAGTCAGTGCACAGTTTTTCTGGTGTTTAGTTCATTTTTTGGTGTTGTGTGAATCGGTACAAATTATGACAACTTGATTTACTAATAATAATTTATGGGTATACATCTGCGGTGAACAGCCATTGCGTTAGCATAACCTTTAATTAAATATTAACAGTAACCCTTAAATATGAATGCGAATAAGCAAAGAAAATTTACAATGCAAAACTCGAATTCCAAGAACAATGGACAGTTGAATATTTGTTCATTTTGGACAAACGTCTGGTGTATAAGATGCTATAATATTCTTTAACAATCCCTTAAATATCGATACTGAAAATATAGATCGTAAATATCAAATACAATTATGCTAGTTGTAAGCAGATGTATTTATTGGATACAGAAAAGAAACTGAGAGGGATTTGTTTAAGTTTCTATCAACAAAAAATATCCAAATTTAGAGATTTGGGACTCCAAATAGCTTCTGCGTTTGAAAGTACACATGTTTGCAAACGACGATTTTGCGATATGAAATTTATTAAATCAAAATACAGGAACTGCATTAAGGACGCGACACTTGAGCAGATACCTCGGATTACAACAAATATCGACATTGATATAAAAGATCTTGTAGCCCAACAAGTTTGTCCTCAGTGTTCTCATTAAATAATTTTTTTGTACGAAATATTTTCTTACGTATTTAAATTTTCTTGCGTAATTCTTTTATATAGGCATTTTATTGCATGAAATATTATTTTAAAATAATATTTCTTTAGTGTTTTTTAATAGATCCTATATTATACACCGAAGAGCAAATACATTATGACAAGCGCATCTTTATACAAATCGAAGCCACTGCAGGTAAACAATGGCGCGTGTGAAGGTCATGAAACGGTATAAATAACACCTGATACTGATTCTTGCTCTTCAGATGAGTCCCTAGACTTCAATCCAATCGAGCATCTGTGGTAAGTGTTGGAACAGCATATTCGACCTGCGGCGGCTCAACCATATAACCTACAAGAGTTAAAGGATCTGCTGGTAACGTATTGATACCAGATACCAAAGGACACCTCTAGAAATCTTGTAGCTTCAATGCTTTGCTGGGTAACATCTGTTTTGGCGGCATGTGGAGGACCAATATCATATTAGGCAGGTGGTCATATTGTTTTGGCTCTTCAGTATATATAATATATATTAGGACCAGATCTAGGAGGGAAGTGCCATGCCTTTCAGAATGTTAGTAAGGGTTGGGAATAATGATATACTAATACCTGCCCAATTATTCGAAAAACGTAACTTTACACGTAGTCGCCTATAATATAAAATTTCGCTAGATGGCGCGTGAACACATGGAAACAAACCGTTCTACTCAGTCCTTTTTACATTAGAGTAGGAAGAAAAAAACTCAGATAACGTGAATGTGAAGAATCCTGGGATGGAAAATATGTCACAATTTGCATTTATAACTGATATCCTGTTAACATGTTTAATCGGGAAGTGATTTTTACGAACAAATATCATAAAGATTCGAATTTAAAATTAATGAAATGTGTAAAGATTTCGCTTCTGTATACCGTAATGACAAACTAAAACCCTAGGTTTCTTTAAATTTATTTGACAAGTGACATATTTTTATTAGAAATTGAAAATTTTGGTGGTGTAATATGAATGTTACGAAGTTCTCTTTCAAAACGATGGTAACCCATTGCTTTTTGTTTTAAAATAATTTTTACAGTGATAGTTTAAGAATTAATTAAGTTAAAAATTGCAAAATTTAAAACGAATATTACAAATGATGCAGTTATACTAATTTTTTTAATTTATATGGTAGAATGTGATGGTCATGAAGTGTTTATTGGCAGCAAGGAGTGAACCCCTTTAGGTGGGCGGGAAAATTCAACGTTTGTCTATTAACAATCAAAATTATAATTATTTTGGTGGGATAGATATTGATGAACTGGTAGAGAAAAAACTTTGAACAATGGTAACATACCAATTTCCAAAGAACATGGAGACATACCCTCTGTGATTGAAATTGATATAATATTTCTTACACGTATAAAAGATTCTTTTCAGCTTTTTAAGGAAGTAAACATTTGCAAAGCCACCAAAACTACAAAGGGATTGTTTCACGAATTTAAATATACAAAACTAGGAACAAATATTCGAATCCACACTTAAATCTCTTGATACTGTAAATAATCTTTTCATCGATTATGGCGATTGTAACCTCCGAAAATCGCAAACGCTATAATTTCGCTCTCTAACGTTAGAAAAAAATTGAACATTCAAAATATTTTAATGAATATCGCAAATGATGCATTTAGGAAGGAGACTTAAAATTTTGGTTTTGAAATGTAAACGTTTTTGCGTTTCAATTGGCAGCACTTTATTGAAGGCAGTGAGCTAAGTAGCCAGGTCACAAGGACCCCAAAGTCTCAAAGAAGATGGGGGAAGTGGATCCATTGGACAAGGGTTACGGTTCAGATGTAAACTTTCCATCAAAGCCATCCAGAATGTTCTCTAACACACACAGAGTATGGCTCTCCTGCACACAGGGACTGAGTTTCACGCCCCTCCAATGGATGAACCCCTTTCCAAGCCCATCGGTGTCTACTTTCTGACTGAGGGCATCAGGACGGTTCTCAGCGGAGATAAATCTCAGCTTCTCACAGATGAGGGACTCGAACCCAGGACCTATAGATTTAGAACCTAGCAAAACGACTGAAACACCACATATCCCTGGGACAGTCTTATGCTGGTCAACAACGATCCTTTCCTGTTACCTGAAATTCCTTCTAAACTTTTGAGTGCACATTAGACCGTACTCTTAAAGGCCTGACAAGTAATTCTCTATAGGCTGCTTGAGTAGCAATTTACTTTTTCTACATGGCTCACATGAAGAAATCTCCCATAGATATAACGAGGAAAGATAATGTGTATACATTCAATGCATTCACCTGGCTCTCCTGGAGTGGAGTTCACTCAACTCTCTAGCGCATCAAACTCATTCCCTAATGTTCCTAGTTCGAATCCCCACTCTGCTTGCATTGAGATCTTCCCTACCCTCGGTGAAAAAGTAAATAATAATTGGCTTTGAAATGGCTACTCTCCTTCGAATGAAACACTGAGGCCATGGAACTATAAATAAGAATGACATAGCCTGTGAACTTTGAAGAATATAAGAATTGATCTTGACAGAAGGATTTCTTTTCTTTCCTAAGTGCGGCCAAGTCAATCATCTAAGCAGATCAGATCTCCTGGGGTTCTTTATAATCTGGTCATTTACACCATTTTGCAGAAATAATGAAAACTTAGTAGCAAAACACAGCAAACTGAACAGAAATAAGAAGCATCTGCTCCCTAACATAGGTGAATATCGATAGGTCCTAAATCCCATAAGATCAGGTTGTTTGATATAGCTGCTAAAACTTTGAACAACTGTAACATACAAACTTCCAAAATACATGGAGATATAATCTCTATGATTAAAGCTGATATAATATTTTTACATATATAAAAGATCCTTTTCAGCTTTTTAAGTAAGTAAATATTTTCAAAGCTATCAAAATTGCCAAGGGATTGTTTCAAGAATTAAAATATGCAAAACTAGGAACAAATTTCGAAGCCATCTTTAAATATTTTCTTGATATATATTTGAAAATTTCTTGATACTGTAAATAATCTTTTCATTAATTGTGGCAAATAAAAAGCTGAGAAAGATATTTCAAAAACAAATTACAAATTGCATTTTGGAATGTTAATGGAGTGAAAAAAGATTTTAACAATTTTTCTTCTTCAGAATGCAATTGATATTGCACTGTTATCTAAAACGTACGTAAACAGGATTTTTTTTAATTATAATTCTTTATCCATAGATCTGATTTCTTTCATAACATAGGTGGGTATTCTTATAAAACGCAACACACTATTCTTTGAATGAACGTCAATTGAAGCGACAGCTGTTGTATTTTAAAATCTTGTTTTTGGAGACTTGCGCTCTATAAGTGTGTATAAATCTTCAAATAAACTTTTCATTTCACAGGACGTTGACAATCTATTCGAAGAAAGTCTCCCAACTAATACTACAGGCATGCAATGATATGGAAAAAATCGAGGGGTAGAGGGCAAAACGCTGGATTTCCAATACAGCATATCATTTCCCCTCCGTTTTCTTTGCCGGTCTTTAAAATATTTCTTGGAAAATTCATCAAATATAAATAAGTTTAATAATATTTCCCTTACTATCATTCGGAAGGGGGGTGGCATGATCTCCTTGACCCTTTCATAGATTCGGTCCTGACAGCAGGTGATCTCAACTCTAAATATGTATCTTGGAATTGTCATCCCATGGAAGAAAAATATTATACTGTCGTATTGTGGATGCTGCAATTCAACTACATTTTGTCCTTCATGTACATCACAAAATCCAGTTCTTCGGGATGTAGCAATTTTCTATAAATTATTTTTAGGATATGAATTGTGGACAATCAAAGGACTATCATGGTGATTTAGATCAGATTCCGATTGTGACAGTTTTCTCGACGACTTAATGTTATCTTAAAAATAAAATTTAGACCATAGGATATAGTCCCCACTCTAGAAATATCCATTTTGGAAGAATGGTTATTGCATTTAAAGGCCCACGTTTTTGCGGAATGCCGTGTGCGGCCCCTATAGTTCACACAATGCCATTTTCCCCCTTTCCTCCTTTTTTTATTGTTTTTCCCTGACGCCCTATCAACCGGAGATGGGCATGACACAATTAAAAAAGTGTCAGTTATATACAAAGCTCGTAAAGAATATAATAAGAGCATAATATAAATTTACTTAGAAGGCAGGTGAGTATCTGCTGGGTTGATTTTGGAAGTTCAGACGTCCTTAGTCAAAATTTTAGATACTATAAGAAAAAAAGTATAATTATTTTTAAGTGTCCGCAAATTTGAATGTCACGCCCACTTTTGTACAGCTCATCGCGCCTGGTAAGTGAGAACCTTATCCGTTTTAATTTTTTGTCACTCCATTCCTTATATCAATTAATTTATAAAAGGCATCGAAATAGAATAAATATGAAAAGATCTAATTTGCTTATATATTTTACACAAAATTTATTCCATTATCAACTCCCTATATCTCAACTGGCAAAGCAAAGATAGCTTGAAGGTAAGGTATCAATGCTAAGAAAGGATCCCAAATGAAAATCCCGTAGAGTGAGATGTTTGATTCACAGTTACTCATACAAATTCAATTTCGTCAAAATCTTCGATTGCAAATTGAATCAGCGAATAAATCTAACCAGAGTGTTCTAAAGCAGGAAGTCAAACTCGTCAACGTTTGAGTTTCTTTATATTTTAAATATTAGTACCCTAGGACCGCACTATACTTTAAGGCGAAGCTTGGCTCAATCGATAGCGTGCCAGGCTCGAACCATGCAATATCCAAGTTCTAGTCAAACTGTGCGAGCATAGAAATTTATCCCTGCAATCCCCCCAACCCAATATACAGATCCTGCCCTCGGTTAGAAAGAGGACGCCACTAAGTTTGGTAAGGTGTCCATAGACATATCGGTTGGTACGTTATGCCGTGTCTTCATGCGCCAAATAGCTATACCCTGCATTTCAAAGAACACGCTGAATGGCCTTGACCAGAGGATTCCATCTGTCCCCTAACAGGTGTTCAGTGAATCCCCTTCTATAACCTCCTTTCAGCCCTTATGACCTGGCCACTTAAACCGTTGAGTGCCAAACAGTGCTGCTGAAAAGGAAGGGAAATTGTTCATGTTTGTGTAACATACACTATTATTTAGACCAGTGATTCTCAACCTATTATGCTTCACGTACCCCCTGGAAATGTGTATGTAACTGGCGTACCCCTTGTATAGATGGATAAAACTATAGTTATAGTATAACAATGGGAATGAAATAATATATATATCAGTGGTTCTCAACCTATTATGCTTCACGTACCCCTTGGAAATGTGTATGTAACTGGTGTACCCCTTGTATAGACAGATAAAACTATTGTTATAGTATAACAATGGGAATTAAATAAAACACACAGACAATAATATAACAAATATTTGCGACTTTTGAGCTCTCGCGGCGTAACCCAAAAACTTTATCCTCTATCCCACATTGAGAACCCCTAAATTAGACTATAAAATAGTCGTACAGAGAGGAGACCTATGAACAGTAAGTCTATAATAGTCACTATTTAGAAAGTCACTATATAGAAACCAAAATATTTATTCACGTTGTGAATAAATATTGTGGCTCATAGGGTTGTGAGGATGAGACAATATTTTTACCTTTTAATTCCTTTGCGTTCTTCAAGACACGTTTTGAGAACGTGCAGGCCGAAACTTATTATCGCCGAAAACGAAATATTTCATACGGATGTAAACCTTTTTAAAGCAGAGCCGTCCAACCCAAACTTATCGAAGATTCATTGTCACTCTATTCTTAAAGAGCAGCAAGCAATATTCTGTATCTGAAACAGAAAAAAACACAGTTCTAATGAGCAATAAAAAGAATAAAAAAACTACGTTTTTAGCAAATCAAATATCTTGGTTAAAAAACAAAAATATGCATTTTTAATGAATACTTTGAATTGGAAAAATAATTTACTTATTCGCATAAAAATATTTGGTGAATAATTGAAAGAACTGAGCGAGATTTTGTATATTACTTGTTTTATGAGCCGCTGTTTCAATAATGGACCGGTATAAATAAGCGCAATAGCTTTTTTTTTAAATTGTTTCGTGGCTTCCACTGGAAACCACAGGCCTAGATTTCCCCGTTCCAAATAAGGAGGTTAGTGGATTAAACGAAAGCGATCTCTTAAAATAAATTTATTTGTTGTCGTAGTGGTAGTTTGGTTTACGACAATTCCTGTGGACTGTAAGTGAGAAGGACAATTCGATAGATTAGAATTCGGGGTATAAGACAATTCGGTGGATGAGAATTTGAAGTTAACGACAATTCTGTGAATATAGAAATTCAGTGGAAATAGAAAAACATTTAGAAATAATTTTAAATTAAAAAAATAATAATAAATACCCCCTTAAGCATTTGCTTGCTACAGAGGAAAAACAGGAGAATATCATTTTATAATGCCACAGTAGTAGGACTGAGAGGATGGCAGGACCTCAGCATAAAACAACACGAACATCCATGCCTTACCCGGGACTCGAACCCAGGACCCTTAGACCACTAGCCAAGCGCTCTAACCACTCGGCCACGGGACGGCGATTTTTTTTAATTACCTAATTAAAATACAATTTCGATTAGTGAACAACACCAATCCTTCTCGGAAGTCTTTGAAATCCGGCACTACATAAAACGAAATTATTTATAACTCAACGTAATCGATAATTGTATCTATTCTCTCTAATCCGACCTACAATAAAAGGTATACATCTATTCTCTGTACTCCGATATTCCACTACAACGGAATTTTTTAAAGTTTGTTTCTTCTAAATGAAGCAGTTAGAAGCCAAAAGAATACTATACAGTTTGAATAAGACTTCAAATATACTCCTTAATCCGATCCACAATAAAACAAAATTTCTAATATTTTTTTTCTTACTGAACAAAAAAAAAACCGAACGCAAAGTACCAATAGAGTAAATCAAAGTAGCCGATGTTTGTTAAATCTATTCCCTCTTATTCGACGCTTCTTAAACACTCTTGCATATTTTTAGCACTTCCTGTTCCTTCTAAATGAAACAATTGGAATTCAAAAGAATGTACTCCAGGGAAGTAGACCGCATAAGACTATTATCATTCTCGCTAATCCGATACTCAATAAAACGAATATCTTTAGTCATTTTTATCCGAAAAAGCAATATGATATTAACAGAATGCATTAGAGCCGTGTTTCCCAACGTGAGGCCCACGCCCCACAGGGGGGCAATTTGATTGTCAATGGGGGCAATTCGAAAATGGATTCGTTCAGAATTTAACCGTATGGCGGTTAAATTTGAAATAGGGAGGGACATAAGTATTTTAGAAAGGCTTAAGTGGGGCATGGCACAAAAAAGGTTGGGAAACACTGCATTAGAGGAAAGAGGCGATATTTACAACTCTACTCCCTAAGTTATTACCAACCTAATCCAACTTATTTTAAACGGGAACTTCATACTTCTATACCTTTCTGTTCCTACTAAAGGGAACGATTGGAATTCAAAGGAATTATAATTCAAGAAACTAAACCGCACAACACTATCGTCAGTCTCACTAATCCGATATTCAATAACACGAATATCTTTAGTATCTTTTATCCGAACAGAACATTAGGAAATTAACGCAATCCATTTAGAAGAAAGATGCGACAATTTCCTCTGGACTTTAAAACCGACATTAGTTAAACTGGATTTTGTTATTTTTATCCCTTTCTATTCGTAGTTTAAAAGTAATTGGAAATCAATCGAACCCATGTCAAGGACCCAAACCTCACAGAACTCTAAATCAACACTGAATAAAATTAATTATTTTGAACATTTTGTTTCGCTTGAACGCAATAATTTAAAGTGACAGAGATTCAATTGGTGAAATGAACATTCCAAATTGTGAACAATCTAATTATCACATATTCTGTTTTATGCGGTAAACAGATTTTCGTTTACATCTTCAATCGGAAGACAATTTCTGTTGAAACGCTCTTTTGGTATGGATGGGTGTAAGAAGTTATTGCGCGTTCCAATAAAGGAAAGTTTTTTTCTTCTATTCGTATGATCATAATTATTGCAAAACTTTGTTTCCATCCTTTGTAATAAAAAAGTGAAATTGATAATCTCAACAAAAATGTGATGAGAACATCGAAGATTGAAGATATACAATTTTGCTTTATATAGGTTTATACCAATTTTCCTGATTAATTTGTAAATGGTTGTTATTTGAGAATTTGAATGGAGAACTCTCTATTTAATAACTAACAGTAATTGATAATTTAACTACTAATTGAAATACTAATTAATTTGAAAAAAGAGACAGTTTTAGGTTATAGTCTTGTGAACGTTTCCATAATCGAATACCGAATGCGAAGGCGCCGAAGAGAGGTGAGCCATGGACATAATTGTAAACAATACAGAACAGAGATCGAGTCAGCAAACCATTATGGATTAAACCAAGAATCCTAACGAAATCGAACTCTGCAGCCAGAAATGAGATTTATCACAAATGCGTGTCTATCTCAGGTTTTACTTAGAAATAACCTTTATATCAATACATTACTTCGATGCTGAAAATAAAAAATTATCTGTATTTGTAAAACATCTGTTATTGTAAAAAGGAACACCACGGATCCCTCTTCACCATCTCTTCTAAACAAAAGAAAACATGATTTATACATCGTTTCAAGAAACTCTCATTAAAAGTCCGTTACTAATCAGATACACATAAATAATATTACTCGAATTCACAATAAAGACAATGAAGACCATGCTGGTCAATGCGCCATCATCAGAGATAACATGTCAGAGCATCTGTCATGTTATCTCTGATAATGATGCCATTTGGCTTCAGACATGGGATCATCAGTTCCTCTAAATTTCATATCTAGTTAGAGTAAGAGTGATAACTTCCCTGAGAGTTGAAAAATATAGTCGAGAAATTTCTTCGAAAAACTTCACTCATTGAAAACGAGATTCCTAAATGCGTCAGAGACGAAATGCGTTCTTCTAGTTTACTTTTAGAATCTCCATTAAATGTGGCCGATATAACGCAAAACTGCATTTACGTTTTATATCCAGATCGGAAAAGTTTCATAACTTTACTTATATATACAAGGTTTTTGTTACCAATAGGTTAAATAACATATTAAGTAAATTATTTTTATGACGTTTTTAAAGAAAGCAAGAAAATAGTTTCGCTTTGCGGTCTGTAGACATCGAACGTTTTTGTTTACAGAGATAAATTAAAAATTCCTTTTGTGTTGGATAGGTATTGATGAAATATTACGATATGTACTTTCCGAATCTCTCTAAAACTATAATTGCGCCCTCTAACGGTTGAAAATTCCAAAATTTCAAACGAATATTGCAAACGATGTATTTATGCTAGAAATTCGACATTTTGGTGGTAAAATATGAAGCTTACAAAGTTTCCATTGCCAACAACAACCCTTAGACCCAGAGAGGGTGGGAAAACACACCTTTTTAGTTTTAGCTGATCATTGTTTGTTTTCAGCGGTAAATGAAACTTTCTTTTTGGGTTACTAGATAAGAATTGATGAAAGAAAAAGTGTGCTTTTTAAATCTTCCGAAAACAATTAATTGCGCCCTCTAACAGTGGAAAAACTGTCAAATTCCAAATTTTCAAACGAATATTGCAGGCGACGTATTTGAGCTAGAAGTTTTAAATTTTGGTCGTGGAAGGTGCGTCATGAATTTTACATTGGCAACAATAAAATGACCTCTTAGACCTTGGGTGGGCGAGAAAACATGACTGTTTTGTTTTAAAAGATAACTTTTTGTTTTTACACGTAAATTAAGAGTTCATTTTAGGTTGGACAGCATTGAAGAAATATTGCGATTTGCATTTTCGAAATATCACAAAAATTATGATTGCGTCCTCTAATGGTGAAAAATTTAAAAATTTAAAACAAATATTGCAAACGATATTTTATGCTAGAAATTTGAAATTTTGGTAGTGGAAAATGAAGGTTACCAAGTTTTTATTGACAACAATAAATTGATAATTGGAATTGATATGAAATGCTAATGAAATATTTTAATTCACAGTTTTTAAATATTATTTATATACGGAGTGTGCCACAAAGAGGTTTACACTGTTTGAATGTTAATAACAGAGAAAGCATTATAGATAACTTGATGGAACTTTTTGTTTCTGGATCTGTCATGATTAGTGCTTGTTGCCATTCATTTGTTTTTCTTTAATTTTCAGTTCAGTTGCTAGTACTGACAATTAATTGACAAGATGGCTGGGAACCATTCCTTTGAGCAACGGAAGTGGATTTTAAAGTGTTTTTGGAAGTGTGAGAACATGAAAGAAGTGCAGAGACGATGGCGGGCAGAATCTGATACTGTGCCACCGTCACGTGTAACAATTACGAAATTACGCGACAAGTTTGAGAGGGACGGAACTGTGTGTGATCTGAAGAAGGGACGGTGGGGCAGGAAGAAATCAGTATCGGACGAAAGAGGGATGGAAACAATGGTACAAACTTTCACAAGATCCCCCAAGAAGTCATACGGCAAGCTTCGCGTGAGTCAGGTGTAAGCAAATCAAGTGTCCACCGCATTTTAAAGCAAGCAAAGTGGAAACCCTACATTCCCCGGTTGCTTCACGCGATAAATGAGGACGATCCGGATAGGCACCTCCAATTTTGTGAATGGATTTGCGTTAATGAACAGTTGACTGATTTGATTGTTTGGTCTGATGAGGCGACTTTTAAATTGAATGGAACCATCAATCGCCACAACTGTGTGTACTGGGCAAGAGAAAATCCCAATGTTATGGAAGAACGAGCTGTTAATCTTCCTGGGTTATCAGTGTGGTGTGGTATGTCTGTCAGAGGACTTGTAGAGACATTCTTTTTTGAAGGAACAGTGACAGGTGCTGTGTACCTTAACACGTTGCGGGAAGCAATTGTGCCAGCTGTTCACCAACTCTACCCAGGTGAAGATTGTTTTTTTCAACAAGACTGCGCACCGTCACATTACCATCGATACGTGCGGCAATTCCTGGATGAAACATTTGTTGAGAGGTGGATAGGCCGACGAGGAAGTGTCGAGTATCCACCCACATCACCCGATCTAACGCCCTTAGACTTCTTTCTGTGGGGAACTCTGAAGAACACTGTCTACGCCACAAAACCACGTACCCTCGATGACATGAGAGAGGCAATTGTGACTGCCTGTGAATCCATTCCTATGGTAACAACATCATATGTTTGTCGATCTGTTCCACAACGTTACAGACGATGTATTTCTGCCAATGGAGGACATTTTGTACATCTTCAACATTAGAATATCATCAGTAATGTTTTGAACATCTTTATGACTTAAAAAAAATCATATTTTTGTTATTTTTGTTCGAGTTATTAAAGTTCAAATAGTGTAAACCCCTTTGTGGGACACTCTGTATGTTTTCTGTTAATTTTGATATACCGTAGTTTCTATAAACTACGGAACAAACTGAAAACTTGTTGAAACTCCTCCATGTGAATAAGATAAGTGTATATAAACGCTGTGCTTAAGAATAACAGTTGAGAAATAATTTTGAAAAATACCTGACTTCCTCTATGCGCCTTAATATGTAGAAACGAAACCTAAATATTATCGATGGTGAATCCTTCACCGAATTCGTATTCACTTCAAAAGAAGATAAGGAGCTTGCAGTCTTGTTGAGTAGGTAAATCGTCGCCCTATTTCCCTTTGAAGTGAATAAAAATTCAGTGAGTGACTGCACCCACAATCAATATGTTTTTTATGTTTAGTTTCTATTTTTGGGCGTGCATATAGAAAGATAGACATTTTTAATTTTTTTTTGTTAATTTATATTTTTTCCTATGTCACTAAAAACACTCACTTTAAGAAACTTTCATTTGATTTATGACTCAAGATATAAACCACATTTTCCATCCCTTTGTTTTGGATCCTTTGTTTTGGAGTCGCCACACGCTTTAATTTGAGGTATATGTCGTTAGAGTAGATCTTTCTCTCCCAAAATTTCCGTCCGCTTTCGGGGGAAAGGGAGAATGTTGGAGATCATAATTCGAAGTAGTCTACAATAGCTCAACAATCAAACTGGATAAATGTAAATGGGGCGGCGGGGTAGGAGAAGTGGCAAGAGACTGCTTTCCCAATATAGTATAATATTTCCTCCTTTTTTTTTCAGGTTTTTGAAACATTATTGAACAAATAAATTGAACAAATAAATAAGTTGAATATTTTTTGCGTCTATCAATATTACTAGCATTATAAAGGGAGAGGGTATTGTCCCCCTAGATCCAGCCTCAGTTTGGTCCAGCTATAGTGAAATGACCAAGTCCGATCGAATGACAACGAATGTAGCGTCCCTAGCGGTAAATTTAGGAAGTTAAGACACCTAATGCAGTAAAAAATTTTACACGTTTTCTCTAATTAATTATATTTTTTTTTATTTGAACACATAGTACAGAGAACAAACCTAAAAGTTATTCATATTATTTAAAGGCTTTCTCATAGAAAGACATGCTGTACTAACACAAAAAAGTCTAAAAGAAATCCAAAGATTTTAAAACCGAAGTAAGTGTTGACCATTGCCTCATTTAGAGGCTAACACAACACACGACGTTTGCCTAGCCGGAAACGTTGCTAGCACTCTTCTCTATCACTGTGCCAGTTAAGGCTTCTAATTAGTAGGAAACGACGTATGATACGCATACGAGTGTATGGAAGGGCCTAAACTCCGATCTTCGAAATCGGACGCTCAACCCTTTACCCATCACAAGATATTGTGCAACGTTGCACAAAGATTCACAATTGTATACACATGATGACGTTGACGTAGCACCCGTTCAGCGTGGTAGAAAATCAAGCTTCGTAGTACATGATACATAGCTTTTAGCTGATTAGGTCTATTGGTCGAAGACCCAGATGGCGGACTACTCCAACGATTAATATTGTGCGATGCTGCTTTTGTATGGCGGGTGTCACAACGAGATGCCCGGGAAACTGCATTATGGTATGCTACTCGCATCCAGATGATTCACATCCAGTTCCGTCGAGCATTTGCCTTGTTGTTCGTCAGTTCAGGAAGACTGATAGCTTAACATTTCATCCGTTCACGCATCAGTACCACAGCAGAGAGGATTCTGTACGAGCATGGTTGCATACCAGTACCATCCTGTACTGGCACAAGATTTGTTGCCAGGAAACTGTAACAGACGTTTAGATTTCTTCAATTTGTTACTAAATACGTTAGGAAACAACTCATTCTTTTTGTCCTAGATCCTTTGGAGAATTGAGGTTCAATTCACAAAGGCCGGAATTGATAACAGGAAGAACATCCGTTACTAGGCTTTTAGCAACCCATCCCTCGAAAGAGCAACGGGGTATTAAGTATGCTGGTCACCTAACGTCTGCTGCTGTATTTGGAGCAACGCACTCATTGGACTGGTATTATGCGAAGGAACATTAACAAGGTGGAGGTATCGCCAACAGTTATGGAAAATGATATCTGACTGATTGGATGCCTTTCCTCTCAGGGATGTGCAACTCATGCGGTATCAACACGATAGCGCATAACCACAGAAAACATATGTTCTTTCTTCTCTGATATGTGTGGACACCAGATGAACGCTTTGGATCAATAGTGGTACTATGGAGTGGACTTCGCAGTCAAAGGAATTGAATCCTATGGACTTCTTCCTCTTGGGTTATCTGAGTGAAGGAATATAATAGTTAGTATACTGTATTGGTATACTAACTATTATATTCCTATATATAATATAAACTCTATTGGTATTAATTCAGATAACTTTAGAATAATTTCTCACAGATTTCTTTTTCAACACGAAAAATATTCATCATTAATGTAGACGTGCACTATTTAATTTTCAGACGAAATTTGGAAGAAGAATATTTATAAAATGAATATAAATTAGAAATTAAGCATCAGTGGGTCCCCTCCCCGAACTTCTGTGCCCTACGGGTCTTTATGTTCTGGTCATTTAGCCCATTGTGTGCAAAAAAGTACCACTCAGAATTAAAATCTTTCATAATGATTATTTTGTAGTATGTAATTAACTCTCATAGCACTTTTTTTTTCTTAAATTACAATTCACTATAACGAAATTTCTGTATAACGATTATATTTTGGGCCCCCTCTTCATTTCTTTATACATCCATTCCTGAATTCTCATGGTAGATAGGTTCTCGGAAATCATCGTCTAAATCGAAACCGTGCAAATCGAGACTAATAACTTATAGAAAACAGGCGATAGAGGTTCCGAAAAAACCTCATTATCAATTACACGTACATTATTTTTTTTCTATATATATATTTATCTGAAATTTCACCTCACCAATAATAATAATAATCATTAGAGTAACATTATTCTGTACTGTATTGGTATTAATTCAGATAACTTTAGAATAATTTCTCACAGATTTCTTTTTCAACACGAAAAATATTCGTCATTAATGTAGACGTGCACTATTTAATTTGAAGACGAAATTTGGAAGAATAATATTTATAAAATGAATATAAATTGGAAATTAAGCATCTGTACCAAAAATTAATCCTTTATTTTGTAAAATTAGCATTTGTACAATATTTGTAGGATCTTTCTATGGTATGACGGATAATGTTTTAGGATAACCTTGTGGACACGCCTTCATTCAATTCCGACGTTATCTGCTCCACAGTATCCGTGAGAGTCCTTGTAATGATGCTTGACAGTCTCTGCTAACCTTGAGGATGAATATTTTCGTACACATTTTTTCTGTCGGTGGAAAATTTTGTAGCATTTCACGAAGTTTTGGTATGCACGCGCGACGGTCTCACGTGGAAATGTCAAAAGTTCAGTAATTTTAGTATTGAACAACTGGCCTTCCTCGTACGTACTATTTGGGCATGGTCAAACTCATTTAAGTTGCTGCCTTTACCCATGAATACTTCTACGTGACTGCTTTCCAATGCGTATAGACCTGTTCTATTTATAGGCATTGCTAGTTTCAACGTCCCACGTGAGGGGACAGGATACTTCTGCTTCGCATATTGTTATCGGTGTGTATATAAAAATGTATTCATTCAGTTAGAAGTTACATAGCTTCGAATTTAGATCCCTGCTGACGTAGTATTGAAACTCTCTATTTTGATAGGATATAATCTTATAGAAATATATCATAAGCAATAAAACAAAAAAAAAAAATCTTTTGCGCAGAAATCTAAGAAAAATTCTGTATTTGTTCTACTAGAAGCAGGGACGAATATAGGGGAGTGGGTGGAGAAGTGAGAAATCCCCCCCCTTTTCAGAATGTTAGTAATAGAAATAAAAAGTTTATTTATATTTCACGCATTATTCCAAATTCTTCTTAAAGACCTGTAAAACGAAGTACTGTAAACGAGGACTCTCTTGCTACAGACCTTAGTACAAGTTCATTTTTTGAAGGTACTTTTCTTCTTTCGCAGTGTCCGTGGTATTGTACACTTTATTCATATCATTATCCTTTTCCATCACAGTGTTTTTATTAAACTTTTGGTATTGATGCTCCCGAATAGACATGGAACTTATCCGCGATATTTGAAACGTAAGGGAAAATCAGATTTTGAATGAACGAAACCATCTAATATTAAAGAATGCGTATAATCTTTTCAGCGGTAGATTTATGGGTTGCAATTAAGTGATGTGAGAAATGTTTTAGGATTTTCTACGATATCACTATAGTAACTGCTTTAAAAGTATGTTTATTGTTTTATTTTTGTCACCAAACAGTTGCTTTAACAATGCATCGATACAGCAGATGATTTTAATACTAGTTGTTTTGGGTTGGGTTGTTTTACCTCTGAGTGGCCCCTTTTTTTTCAACATTACAACTTATCCAACCTTCTCAGCTCTCAGAGTCCTTGTGACCTGAGAGCTAAGAGAAGGTTGGATATGTTGACCCACTGGACAGTTTTTTGGACTGATAGATTCTTCTCAATGCCATCCAGCGTGTTCTTTAAAATGCATGAAGTATGTCTCTCCCACGCACGGGGCCACGGCTTAATGTTGCATCAGACGAACGGTTGCCATTCCAAGGCCATTGGTGTCCCCTACTGACCGAGAGCAGGGGAGACCATTTGCGGAGATAAACGTCAAATATGGGCTAGGCGGGACTCGAACACGGAACTTCAAATTACAGAACAACTCCGAAAGAACAGAACAGGTTGGGGGAGGGAACCCACTGGACATCTGTTGTGAAATAAATGGTAGCCTCCCACCAAGGGCATCCAGCGTGTTCTTCAAAATGCATGGAATGGAGTTCTGAGTCTAACACGCTACCTACTGAGCTACCTCTGCCCCAAGGGACTAGAGATTGACTTAGTCATCAATATGCCATGCTTGATAAACTACCGTTCCGAGATTTGAGTCCCGCCTGAGCCACCTTTGAGGATTACCTCCGCAAAACTCCCCACCTGTCCTCGGTGAGAAATGAGACCCGAATTGGCTTGGAACGGATGCCGTCCATCTATGTTATGTTAAGCCGTGGCACAGTGCAAAGAAGGGTCATGAGGCTCAGTGGCTCAGTCGGTATCCTACTAGGTTTATAATCTGCAGTTCTCAGGTTTGTGTCTCACCTGGGCCAGCGTTGATATTTATCTCCGCCAAACTCCCCGCCCTGCCTTCGGTCTGAAGGGAACACTGACGAGATTGCGAAGTCTGCCATCCGTCGGATGGAATTTTAAGCCGTGGTTCCGTGTGAGTGAGAGACACTCCATTCCATGCATTTTGAAGAACACGCTGGATGCCCTTGATGGAAGGCTGCCATTTATTTCACAACAGATGTCCAGTGGGTTCCCTCCTCCAACCTGTTCTGATCTTTCGGAGTCGTTGTGACTTGGCTATTTAACCTATTGTGCAAAAAGTGCTGTTCGGAGATAAAACAAACCAACCTTAAAGAACAAGCTGGATGCCCTTGATAGGAGGCTACCATCTATCTCTTAACATCTGTCCAGTGGGTCACCTCCCCCAGCCTTCACTGATCCCTTGTGGTCCTTGTGACTTGGCTATTTCACCTTCTATGTGCAAAAAATACTATTCGGAGGTAAAACAAACTAACCGTAGAGAACACGCTGGATGGCTTTGACGGGAGGCTACCATCTTTCTCCCAATAGCTGTCCGGTGGGTCTCCCTCTCCTACTTCTCTGAGCCTTTGGGTCCTTTGTGACCTGGCCATTTAGCCCATTATGTGCCAAAAAAAGTGCCGCTCAGAGATAAAAGTACTGAAAAGATGATTCAATACAACTGCTCGCAGCACCATCTTTAATAGCGGTTCGTAATTCGCATTTTGCAACTCTCAAAGTGATTGAACATCTCGGGTTCCAGTGTGCATATAACAATTATTTGCTCTCTTACTGCCTTTTACAAAAAGTATGAAAAAAAATAGTTTCTCAGATACACAGGAATATTGGAGAAATATCTCAAATTAACTTCTGACTTTTTTCTTTAAAAAATCGCTAGTTGTATCGTTTTAAAATATCAAATGTATATTAGATTGTGAGTAACTGATTTAATGAGTGACTGACAGGGGATGAATACTTTGGGGTGTGAAACTCAGAAATATTACGAAATTCGGATCCGTGGATCCATCGAGGTAAAAGGTCAGATTTAGATATACTATTGCTAGAGAGCTAAAAATTGTTTCTTGCAGATATTTTGGGTCGTAGGTCTCGGAAATCTTGCGAAATTTTGGATGTAATGGGTCCATCGACGTCAAAGGTCAAATATAAATCTTCCGGTGATTAGAGGGCTAAAAATTTTTGACAGTGAAGGAATTCTAGTCGTAGATCTCAAAAAATGTGCCAAATTTCGGATGCGATGGGTCCTTTGTGGTTAAAGATTGAATTTCGATATATCACTGCTGGACAGCTAAAAATTGGTTAGTAGGGCTATTTCCTGCAGTAGAACTAAGACATAAGAGGAAAATTAGGACAATACTTCCGATTAACAGAAAGCCAGAGCTCCGAATTTGTGAAGTCAGCATACCTACGATATAGACAGTTCTTATATTTTTTGCTCTAATGTTATTACTGGTGAACTGTTGAGCTAACATTTATACTAATTTTTTTTCTATAAATATATTTTATTTCGGAGAAAGTTTTGTATTAATATGCATTACAATAACTGATAATAAATACGAATAATTTTCATTCTAAATAAAATATATTTATTGATAAACGTTAGTATAAAATTAGCACAAGTGTTAACCAATTAATATTAGTATAAAAATATAAGAATTTGATATATGTTAGGACTATTTAACCGCACGTCACAAATATTGTCCACTGGTCTTCTGTTATAGGTGGTGTTGATTCAGATCCGCTGTTTCATTCAAGGTGAAATATGGGTCTTGGTGGTAGGCTAGAAATTAAGTGGTGTTGAAGGCACTGATTGACTTCTAATAATATAGCAGAAGCCGGAACAACGGATTATGACGTCAGCATAGGTAGTTCTAACGATGATAACACGAGGAGAGCAAAATTGGCTGCCTGCTATCCTAAAAGGTAGCCGTTAATGAAAATCTGGATATCACTTATATATTTTATTTCTGCTTTCATTACTGGTGATATTTTAATACTGATCTTTATATTAATGCTTTTTTACAAATGTCCCAATTTTTCAGGTAGAAAATTATTCATAATTATTAGCATTTTATTAGTATTATCATAACTCTAATAAATGTGAATATTTTTTTTCTAAATGTATATTTATAAGTAGATATTAGTATACAATTTAGTAATAAAATTCACCAGATAAAATAATAGATTAAAATATATCAGAAATATTTCGTTTTATAGCACTACGTATGGTGACGTCATAACTTAGTTGTACGGCCTTCTGTTTTATGAGGTAACGGTAGTACTGACGAAGATAAAAATTCTGCAAAAAATGAACCATATGCGAACACAAAATATTCTATAATGTTATATTTATCAGTATATATTAAACTGGGAAACATCGAAAGAAATATAATTATGAAATCATAAATGAAGCAGTATAATTAAAAAATTTGTAGATATTTCTACCTTCTTATGTAATTATTTCTGAACAATATGATTATGATATATTTTAATAAACAAATGGCGTGGTAATATTAAATTATATGAATACTAAGCGAATATTCCGAATTTTCGATATCTACAACCCGAAACACCCCCAGACATAAATTTTTCCGTTTCCGGCACTCGTTGATCATAGTTTGATCTCTATTCGACCTTGAAAGACAGGTCGGAGGTCACATATTTGATGTTTCTCGAAATTTACGATCCTGATTAACCCTAGGTGCAAATTTTCAAAGCTCTACCAGCTCTGCCTCATTGTTAGAATTAGCGTTATTCCCTCTCGGTGAGTCATTAAGTCAATCACTCAGATTCATCTATATATAAGATTATGACGCGGTTTATATCAGTTAAGTAATAATGTAATATATATTCCTATATGTAACGTTAGTTGCTTGATGCTTTGTCTTGTTTATTACTGATGAAAATGAAATGAAGTCTTTCAATTATTGAGAAGTAATTGAAATGGTCGTTATGTAATTTGAAGTTCAGACTGTGCACAGTAACGGGATGGGATGGCTCGTAATCTCTGTTCCCAGGTTCGAGTCCCAGCTGGGACAGTGTTGAAATTTATGTCCGCAAAATTTCCCTTCTGCCCACAGTCAGTAGGTGACACCGATAGGCTTGGAAAGGCCGCCGTTCTTCGGATGCGACGTTAATCCTTTGCCCCGTCTGTTGGAAAGCCATACTCTGTGCAGATTAAGGAACATGCTGGATAGCCTTAATCTGAAGCTACCATCTGTCCCCCAACAGCTGTTGCTGTGGGTTCTCAACCCCAACCTTCTCTGAGCCTTCGGGTTCCGTGTGACCTGGCATTTTCCCCATTGTGTGCAAAGAATTTCGCTCATAGGCGAGGCATGGGGACCATAAGATTTCTAAAGATGTCTTGTAGTATCTGGTACCAACACGTTAGTAGCAGATCCTTTTTAACTCATGTAAGTTGCGTGGTTGAGTTGCGCAGATCGTATATGCTGTTCCAACACACACCATAGATGCTCGATTGGATTGATGTCTGGGGAATTTGGAGATCTGGAAGTCTTCCTCGTGTTCCGTGAATCATTCTCGAACAATCCGGGTAGTGTGTCACGGCGCATTATCCTGCTGATAGAAGGCACTACAAGAGGCATATACCGCTCTCATGAAAGGATGTATAGGTGCTCAAAAAAACATCCGAGCACTATGGTTGATTACAGAATTCAGAAAAAATATCTGGCAACGATGTTTTTAGAAATTAGTGATCTTGCAACCTTCGTGTACAATACACTTGGCTATTTAACCTATTGTGTGCCACGAAAGTGCCGCTCAGAGGCAAAACAACTCAAATAGGTGATTTCATACCACTGTTCGGAGCGCCACCTTTAACATCCGCCCGTAATTCGCATTTTCCAACTCTCAAAGTGATTGAATATTTCGGGTTGCAGTGTGTATCTGACCATTATTTGCTCTCATTATTGCCATTTACAAAAAAAAAAAAATAAAATGAAAATATATATTTATTTATATTACACAAGAATAATTGAAGAAATATTTCAAATTAACTTCTGACTTTTAAAAATAAATAGTTAGTTGTATCGTTTTAAAATATCTAATGTATATTTCCGATTGTGAGTGATTGACTTAATGAATGACTGACAAAGGATGACGCTAGTTCTAATTATGATGCACAAATGGCAGAGCTCTGAATATTTGTACCTAGGGGTCATCCCGGTCTTAGATGCCGGGTAATATCCGAAATTTGACCTCTGACTCATCCTTCGAAGGGAAATGGAGTCCTGGATTAACACCACCTAGACACAAGGCCATACCACTGAATATGACGTCAGCACAAGTGGGTCTATTTATATACACCTTTCTTATAAATTTATTTCTGTTGTTTTTACTGGAAATTTTTAAAATTAATCATTATACTAATTTATGTATATCAACATACGTTACTTAGAAAAAATATATATATTGTATTTTACACTCACCGCCACTGAATTAGAAATCTTATGCAGATGCACGTAAACGTCTCTTGAGCAGTTTACATGCAAAATTCCCGGTCACGTGCATCATCACGTGATCTATTGAGTAATTGACAGTAATGTTGATCGCAATGGGTAAAAGAAAGGATCTTTCGGGGTTCGATAAAGGGCTTATTGTGGATGTCCCTCTGGCTGGAGCGACGATTTTTAAAACAATAGAACTCACTGGTTTCTCAAAAGGTCAGATATCTCGGGTTTTTAATCAGTGGAAAAATAACCAACATTGCTTGTCTAAGAGACGCAAGTATGGCGCGACGACAATCTGTCAGGAATGAGATCGCTGTCGTCTCAGAAGGCTTGTGCGGAGAAACAGGACTTTCTGTGTGCAGGAATTGACAGAGCATTCAATGAAGGCTCTTCCCGACTCATATCTCAGCGAACTATGCGCAGGGAACACAGTGGTGTCAGGAACACAGTGACTGGACACTGGAAGACGAAAAAATTCATGTGGACCGACGTGTCACGGTACACCTTGTGTGGTACCGACGGTAGTTCAGAGAATTTGGCTAGAGCCCCATTAAACAATGGACTCAACTTGCCTTGTAAACACAACTCAAGGTTCTGGAGGCGGTGTCATGGAGTGGGGCACGTTCTGTTGGTTCGGAACTGGTCCCCTGATATTTGTGGAAGATCGGGTGTCCTCCAAGGATTATCTGAACATTGTTGCAGATCAAATCCATCCTGCAATGTTGATTTTTTTATCCAGCAGGTGACGGCATTTCATGAAGACAATACTACTGTCCACCGCGCAAGAGAGTTCAGCAGTGATTCAGCGAGCATGACAGCGACTTCTACCATCTTCCCTGGCCATCACAAATCACGAATCTGCACACCATTGAGAATATATGAGATATGAAACAAAACAAAAAAAAACTCTCACCAGGTGAGTCATCTTTATCCATCGCTTACCAAGCGAATCATCTTTATCCATCACTTACCAGGTTTTATCTTTACCCATCATTTACCAGGTGAATTAATGTTATCCATCACTTACCAGGTGAGTTATCTTTATACTTCACTCACTAAATGAATCATTTTAAGCCATCGCTTACCAAGCGAATCATCTTTATCCATCACTTACCGGGCGAGATCTTTATCCTTCACTCACCAAGTGAGTCATCTTTAGCCATCGATTACCCAGCGAATCATCTTTATTCATAACTTACGAAGTGAGTTATCTTTATCATTCACTCACCAAGTGAGTCATATTTAGCCATCGCTTACCAAGCGAATTATCTATATCCATTACTTACTAGGTGAGTTATCTTTATCCTTCACTCACCAAGTGAATCATCTTTATCCATCGCTTACCAAGTGAGTCATTTTTAGCCATCACTTACCAAGTGAGTCATCTTTATCCATCGCATTCCAAGCGTATGTTTATATATATATATATATATGTATCCAATTTTATTATTATATTTTAATTATTAATTATTATATTATTATATTATCAATATTATTATTATTGTAGTATATACACTTCAATCCAATCGAACATCTGTGGTTTGTGTTGGAACAGCATATCCGATCTGCGGCGGCTCAACCACGTAACTTACAAGAGTTAAAGAATCTGCTAGTAACGTGTTGACATCAGATACCACAAGACACCATTAGAAATCTTGTAGCGTCCATGTCTCGCCGGGTAAGATCTGTTTTGGCGGCACGTGGAGGATCAACATCATATTTAGGCAGGTGGTCATAATGTTTTGACTCTTCGTTGTAGTCACTTATTATTTTTTTAACTTATTTCTTTATTGTTATTCTTAGGCACAGTGTCTATATATACTTATCTTCTGATTCACCTGGAGCAGATTCAACGAGTTTTCGGTTTGTTCCTTAGTTTATAGAAACCCACTGTATATTGAAAATAACAGAAAACATATTTCTATTGCTAACTCAAGGTTCTAATATATTGATTTCTTTTATTTTTAACATCTGCTTAACTCCATTATAAGATCCCAATAGTTAAGATTTAAACACAATGCATTTATTTCACATTGTTACCCTCAAAACAAGTCTCCCAAAAGTTATTCACTGATATTATTGAATGATTTTGAATCAATTAAATAAATTATTTTTAAAGAAGAAATTACGTTTTAAGCTGATAAGACATTACGTAATGACTGCAGGAGCATTTGCTAAATGGCATAATGGATGTCCTTCTCCCAGCACATTTAATAACAATAAGTAACAAGAAATTGTTTATGCTATCGTTTTCGTGTTTCTTGGATATATGAGTGGTGCTGAATACAAAACTACATTTGCTTTGCTCTACTGTTAATATATGCAAAGATAGTGCAAAAAATCGGTTTTCACAAAATTCAGCATTTTATTTTCAATACATTACTATTCAATTACAGTATGATCTTCGTAAACGTATTTTGTCTCCATGTCTCTGGGTTGGGTTGTTTTACCTCTGAGCGGCACTTTTTTGCACACCATGGGCTAAATGGCCAGGTCACATGGACCCCGAAGGCTCAGAGAAGGTGGGGGGAGGAGACCCACTGGAACAGCTGTTGGGAGACAGATGGCAGCCTCCCGTCAAGGATATCCAGCGTGTTCTTTAACGTGCACAGGGTATGGCTCTCCCGCATACGGGGCCACGGCTTAACGTCCCATCCGACGGACGTTTCCCCTACTGACCGTGGGCAGGGCGGGGAATTTTGCGGATTACGAGCCTGGCGCGCTACCGACTGAGCCACCTCCTGCCCCTGATATATTTCTGAGTAGATGTGAGAAATCTATGCAGAACAATTAAGGCTGACTGTCCTGGGAACATTTCGTAGGCTGGCGATACACATGGCTATTTGCATTGTGCTCAAAAAACCACAGTTGCAAAATACGGAGACGATCTCATTTGGCAATTCAGAAAACTGAAATGTCTGAACTTTCTCGATTATCAGGTGTATGATTTCACAGAGCATTTCATTATTCGACATAATTTTACAGCCGACTTTTTTAAACTTTAATTTTTAACTGGAACTCATATATGTCATTAAATATTAACCGACATAATTCGATACTATAACACTTAATACTTCCTTCATTCCCACAGCGTGAATGCAAAATCCCATTTCAAGGGAAGATGCGATGCTTCTTCATCTCAACATCCATTGAAAATTCCATTGATGGATATCCTCTCTTCTAGCTGAATAATAAGCAGGATGTTTCCCACTACACATCCGTCACATGACCCGAAGACAGTCCTTGTTATTTATGATTACAGGATAATATGAAGAATCATATCATACGAATATGAGTACAGTTACCTTACTAAAAATCTGTATCTCGTTACATCGAATATATCCGTTCGGATATTATGATCACTTTACAGTTTTCGGGAAATTCTTTTCGAATGTTAGTTGTTAAAAACAGATATTTTTCGCAAAATTTGCACCAAGTGGTATTTTTAACAAATCAACTGTTGATTATTCCATATATTTTAATCGAATAGTTTTTTTAGTGAAATATTTTCTCAGCGCAATTATTTTTGAATCATTTTTTTTACAGGTCTAATTTTGAAAAGCGGAATTAACTTGAAAATTCAACAACTACCACTCGAAAACACTCTTTATAAAATATAGCTTTCTGTTGTCGTTTAATTGCAAATTTATTTATTTATGAAACCATAATTCTTGGTCCGTGGCTTGCTTTGTAGGCTACTAATAAAAAACATGAAATATCAGTTCATTTAGAAATAATCTAATGCAGTTATATTGATATTTTGTTTTTACTCTTAATGTTTCGTTTTTGAGGGGACAAATAAGCAGTCTACTAATAAGCGACCTTATTAGTAGACATCCATGTTATGTCAATTGGGAGTTAGATTCAGATCTGAATAACAATTGGAAAAGATATATTTTATGAAATCATATTGCTTAATTTTTGGAACTTTTGCGTTTCTTTTTTGCAAAAATTTTTTCTTTAATTCATTGGCGGGCTACCGACTGAGCCACCCCAGCCCCTGTGTTATGGTAATCTATAACATAACACTTCACTGCTCTCACACGATAGAACTTTCTCGAGCGGGAGTTATGGATTATTAGTGCTCAGAATTTTGCTAGAATATTCCGAAGGTTTCGATACTTTGTTGTATTTTTTTTAGAAAAGAATTATTAGAAAGCTTTCAATGAAAGATTCAATGGAAAGAAAAATCGTTACATTAAAGGTCGTTTTAGTGAAAATATCGATTTTCTTTGGTGCATTCTTTGGTTTCCCTTTTCTAAATTTAATTGATGATGAAAAGAGTGTAAAAATCCGTTATAACCGATGTAGAATAAGCGAGAATAATTCTCAATATCGGGTGTTTTGATTTTCTTTAATACATTTGATTAATTTCCGATTGTTTCTTTTAGAAATAAATAACTTTTAAAATATCCGTTTTATTGAATGCCGGATTATTGGGAATACTGCTAGTTTTATGCATTTTCGAGTCTTCTAGTCATTCCCTTTATTTGAGATGTTTGACTTATATTGGACAGAATAAAATAGAAATTTAAGAATCCGTTGTATCGAAAGTCAGATTAGCGAGAATAATTCTCTATATCGGTTGTTTTGATTTTCTCTAATGAATTTAATTGAGAATTTGATTGAGACTTGAGTGTATAGACAGGTCACAAGGACACCAAAGGCTCAGAGATAGTTTTGGGAAGTGAACTGACTGGAGAACTGTTAGGGAACGGATGAAAGTTAACAGGACCGGATGTAGAAACAATAAAGGTAGGGAGTCTAGAAATGCAATCATGCCGATTGATGAGGTTCAGAGGGCAACCGGATAGACAAGGAAGTAAAATATTTTATCATGGCAGGAGTTGTACTGGAGATAAATCTATATGTAAGGCAATTGAGGGTGTTGATGAATACGGATCGCAAATTAAATTGGGTGAGCCATGTATCTCATGTTATTAATGCATTAATGCAAAAATTCCAAGCATATATTTTATTCGACGTTTTCTAGATTTATCGCTTTTGAAAATGATATATCACTCATGGATGAAGTCGCATAGTCGCTCAAAAAAGTATTCGAAAACTATGGTTGATTACAGAATTCAGAAACAAATATCGCAACGATTTTTTTTAGAAATGAGTGACTTGGCAAGCTTCGTGTCACGTGACACGAAGGTTGCCAAATCACTCATTTGGTGGTACTTGTTAAAGTGCCAGATCACTACTGTGGTGGTACTTGTTAAAGTGATATAAAATCTCTAATTCGGATACAACATCATATTGTAAGACGTATTGTCAAAAAAAGAAAATATGACAGCACTAGAAAGGTTCATAAACAGTTCTATATGTTACCCATAAAAAATTTATGTATTCATAATCCTATTTCATTTGTTTAAAAACTGGGATAAACAAATTTTCGTGACATCAATTTACGAAAGTAGAAGTAGTTATATTTCAAATATTTATATTTCTAAGCCTAAAAAACTCTCATTCAAAAGCATTTTTGCCAACAGTGCCCCTAAAATATTCAGTGAAATGCCAGATTGTATTAAAACAGAAAGATATTTTCATAAATTTAAGAATAAATTAAGAAATTGTTTGCAGGACATAGAAGTTTTGCCGTGACATCTGTTGAATATTTTTGATTGCATATAGATTACTGAATAATACCTCAGAAAACACTTGTGTGCTTTGTACAGTCGCTCAAAAAATATCCGAACACTACGGTTGATTACAGAATTCAGAAAAAAATATCTGGCAACATTTTTTTATTTAGAAATTAATGATATGGCAACGTTCGTGTTCTGTACACTAAGGTTGCCAGATCATTAATTTCATAAAAAACGTTGCCAAATATTTCTTCTGAATTCTGTAATCAGCAATAGTGTTCGGATATTTTTTGAGCGACTGTACATAATATGTGTATTTCTCTTATCTACAGGCGAGTTTATAATTCTTGTGGGTAGTTTATTTCCAACTCTCAAATGCAAAAGTGTTTCTAGACACTATGTTTTTCAGGAAATAAATTTATTTTTTGATTTGTTTCTGATTACATCTTTTAGAAGAAAATTATTATTATTTTTTTTTAATTTCGCTTTATTGAGGACCATATTAGTGAGAAAGCAAATGATTCTATGAAGCTTTATTTTGCATTAGAGCATTCTTTCGTTTTCCGTTTACTACGTTTATATGGAACAAACGTTGTAAAAAAATCCGCTCTAGTGTTTTGTCGGACTAAAAAGAGAAAAACAGATTAAAGAGAATAGATATAAATACTGCAGTGAGTTCGTGCAATTTAGAATTATTTCGGCTATGTGATATATGTAAATGAATTATTACTACTATGTGGTACATATAAGTAGTTATCGACATGTAGAAATCTAAGCAAATTCGTTCTATGTATGAAGTGCCTGGTACATGAGATTTACAAGTAATATTGAAATTGCTTGCTCAAGGCAGAAATATTAGGATTAGTGATAGTAATCCAAATTATATCTCATCATTTCCTTATTTGTACTCAATTGTCGTATCCACCCAATAGTCGCATTCACCTAGTTGTCGTCTACCCAATTGTCCTATCCTCCTAGTTGTCGTCTACCCAATTGTCCTATCCTCCTAGTTGTCGTAATCCACCCAATTGTCGTATCCTCCCAGTTGTTTTTTTCCATTCAATTTCAATCCAGCCAATTGTCGTATTTCTCAGTTGTCGTTTCCATTCAATTCCAATCCACCAAATTGTCGTATTTCCAAGTTGTCGTGTCCGTTCAATTGCAATCCACCCAATTGTCGTATTTCCCAGTCGTTGTTTCCATTCAATTGCAATCCACCCGATTGTCGTATTTCCCAGTTTTCGTTTCTATTTAATTGCAATCCTCCCAATTATCGTATTTCCCAGTTGTTTCTATTCAATTGCAATGCACCCAATTGTCGTATTTCCCAGTTGTCGTTTCAATTGAATTGCAATCCATCCAATTATATTCTACTCAACTGTCACCCGCCCAGTTGTCGTCCATGCAGTTGACTTCCATTCAATTCTCGTTGACCTATTTCATTATACTCTCATTCGATGGATGAACCTTTAAGTATCCATCAGAAATTTTGAACTTAATTTCCTTCTAAAAGCATAAAACATATTTTTTCAGTGTATAGACAGATAACAAGGACTTCAAAGGCTGTGGGAAGGGGACTGACTGGATAGCTGTTAGCGAACAGATGAAAGTTAACAGGACCGGATCCAGAAATACACTATGTTGAAAAAACGTGTCCGGACACTTCCATCTTATGTGAAAGGAAAGCCACTTTCAAAACTCTCTAATATTGAAAATAAACCTTTTACGCAAAATATGACGTATTTTTAAGGTTTAATCAATTTGAAGGCAATGCGACAGTGTCGTCTGCTGTTAAATGTCCCGCTTCAATGACTCTTTAAATATTGATCGAATATTGTTGAACATTGACACTGTCACATTTCCTCCAAATTGACGAAATCTTAAAAAAACTTCATAGAAATTTTAGATATTTAATTTATGTTAGTGAACAAATTGTTACAAGAGTTGTGTTTTATCTTTTGAATTATTTTTTCACAAGTGTCAAAAATTGAAGATAAATGCTTGAGCTTCCATTCTTTCTTTAAATATTAAACGAATATTACGGGAAATATATTTAGAGAGATATGAGTGACGTCTACAATTAATCACCAATAACAGTTTTTGCGTGAAAGGTTTATTTTCAATATTAGGGAGCTTTGAAAGTGGCTTTCCATTCACATAAAATGGAAGTGGTCGGACACTTTTTTCGACACATAGTGTAATAAATGTGGTGGGAGGGAGATCTCAAACGCAATCAAATAGAAAAAATGTAAAGGATGGGGGAATGAAAGAGACTGGCTTTCCAATGCAGCATAACATTCCTCCTCGGATTTTGAGATCTTCCTTAAAAATTTGTCGAAAAATGCATGAAATATAAATATGTTTAATAATTTTTGCTTCAGTTACCATTAGTAGCATTCTGAAGGGGGGGGGGGGGAAATGCTTCCCCCTAGATCAATCACCCTGGTGAATTAAATCCTCTTGCTCTTTAAGGTGCACAGGAATGGCTCTCTTGTACAATGAGCAACGGCTTAAAGTCTGATCAAAGGACGCGCGGCTTTTCCAAGCTATTCTTCAGTCCCTTGTTTAACCAGTACATTTGGTTCATGCTCGGGATTGAAATGACAAGAGCAGAATTTTAGGTGAGATTCAGGCGTCATTTAAATTTTGAATATTGCTTATAGCTGTGGAAAAATGCAAAAAAGAAGAGAAAAATTAAAAAACGGGTTATGGTCGGTATAGCATTTATTTCTTGAGGTTTAGCACGAAAGCATTGAATAATTCCCAAGTACTTCATTAAACGTTCCTAACATGACATGATGTATGCATGTGGCGAAGTTGGATAGTTTTACCTCTGAGTGGCACTTTTTTGCGCATCATGGGCTAAATGGCCAGGTCACAAGGACCCCGAAGGCTCAGAGAATGTTGGGGGAGGGGACCCACTGGAACAGCTGTTGGGAGACAGATGGTAGACTCCCGTCAAGGCCGTCTAGCGTGTTCTTTAAGGTCCACAGGTTATGACTCTCCCACACACGCTTAACGTCACATCCGAGGGGCGGCGGCCTTTCCTAGCCCATCGGTGTCTCTACTGACCGTGGGCAGGGCGGGGAATTTCATGCCAAGGATTAACTAAACATGTATTACTTTTAATATTCATTCTAAAGTATCTTTTAACATGATTTCAAATTTTTGTTTTCTGTTATTTATTATCTGAAAGCACTCAACTAGAAATTGTATGAGAATATGGCATACTGATAAATTGAAAGAAACTAAATTTTTGTGAATTATTCAATTATGGTCTTATTTTAATCGCTACTTCATCAATTTGTTACACATCTTAACGAGAATATTTGATATTTTAAAATCAATAAGTCACAACCAGGTTCTTTACCTTAATGACCATTTCACTCTTTTTGGTATATTTTTTGCATATTTTCTTATTGTTTCTCCTCGTGCTTTGTTTGTTTGTTAATCGGTTATGTGACAAACACACAAACCGACAAATGATATTACTTTGCGTGGTAAAGTGTCACAAATTTCCTGTAGACATGTAAAACAGAATAATAAGCTTAGGAAAACTGGTTGTGCTATGAGTGGGATTCGAACCCACATCTTCCAGTAACCGGCAAGGTATATTAGCCATTACACCATCAACACCCTACGTTTGTTCTTCTGCTGGTATGACTTAGCTTTCCCACATTTTTTATTCGATTCGTATAGTGACGCCTTCTATCAGGAAGTGGTAAGTATGTTGTCTCTTAGAGCTGAAATTAAATATTTGTTACTCCTGACAATTTTTTTCAGCTTATTATTTCATGTGTCATTTTGTGTACTTCTCAAGGCAATTGTTCCACCAAACGTATTACATTCTGCTTTAAATGAATACTTGGGTGTCAGAAGCATTATGGAATGTAACCCCCCCCCCCGTAATTTTCTACCCTTAAAAAAGGAGATTTATGCAAATCGTTCTTCTATCTTCCGAATATGAGCATCCACAGTTAGGTTGTCAAATGAAAGCTTATCTTGCGGGGAGTGTCTAATCGTATGCCTTTGGATCCGGTTTCACCATTTTTGTCTACATCATCCAACTGGCGCCATTTCGAAATGAATTGCCTCCTTTTGTCATTTCCCCTTTCTCGATCCTTTGTTTCTCCCTCCTGACCTGTTAGAAACACCGAAGTGGTGTTACGCAGACTTCTTGAAAGTTCCATATAGCACCGCTCCCCCTCTCCATTGCCAGCTGCATACGAATGCTGCCTTTGCCACGTGCACGGCAAGACACATCCGATAGTACGGTGGTTAAGATACCATCGGGTGATGTCCCTTTCGGCAAGTGTCTCACCGATGAGAGAACTGTAAAATTCACATATAATGGGGAAGACAGATACGTAAAGATTTCAAACTGTAGTGCAGCGCCACCTAACGTAAGGCCGTAATTATTCATTTTCTCTCTGCTCTCGTCTTGTTACCACCGCCATTAATCTGTCTGGTGCTTTCAATAGAACACAGAAATGTGTTAAAGATGTATTGATAATGTGTTTTATTTTTTCATTTAATCTAGTGGCTTAAGAATTACTAATTATTAAAACAAATTGCGAGTGAAGGACAATATGAAAATAAGTTAAAAAGAGAAATGAAATTTGACAATTAACTACCACTTGTTTTATAAAACAATTTAATCAAAGTAATTTTAGTTCGTTTAATCGAACACTTAATCCTAGTTCAATGGAAATTGTATATCACGGATGTATTTCAACAATATGTCCATCCTTTATAAGAAAAGCAAATTTTGCTGCGATTAGTTGTCCACGAATATACACAAGGTTAGTCTTGCAAAAAAAAATATTGAGATCTGCTGTCGATGTCCCTTGGTTTGTTACTAACCGACAACTTCATAAAGATTTGGGCATCGACCACATATATACCCATATTAAATGCATCTCAAAATGGTTCCTTGAGGTTGTTAAAAATAATCCTAATGAGATTATTTCTTCTTTGCTTACTTGTAAACATAATGTTCTTAATAAGTACAAGAGGCATAAATGATGGATTTTCTGAAGAAGACTACTCGTTTTAAGTCTCTCGTGCATGATATATGCTATTTTTTAGCTTGTGTTGTATGCTAGCCTCTAGGGACCCACCCATTGGTGGTTTACTTGTTATATGTTTTTACATATGCCAACTGGGCGTATTCTCATACGGAGATAGAAATGGGTAAAGTTTTGCGTGGAATAGAGATTAGTTGTCTAATCTCAGAATCTGAGCATGTGCATAAGGAGAGCTAGGCAGACTTCTAGAAAGGTCCATAGCACCGCTCCCGCTCTCCATTTCCATCTGCATACGAATGCAGATGATTTATTTTTGCGATTAATCTTTTTACGGTTTTCTGATTTCAAAAATCATATTTTTTATGTAATATCCCTTGTAATTAAATACTAGTAGAGTTAATACTCACATGGTATGTTGACATTCGTACAAAAGTGAAGATTCCTACACAAAATTCGTTAGTAAAATGATGAGGCGGTCCTGCTATGTATAGCGGGTGGGTGAAGTGTTAAATCCCTCTGATACGTTATATATATTATAAACGACCTGTTCTAAAGTTAACAGGTCGTACACTATTTTTGTTAATTTTTAGTGACTTCCGTTGGAAGTCACTGAACTGGAATTTACCTTCATCCCGAGGCCGATGTATGAATAAACGAATACACAAGACTTCACTAAATGATACTATAATTTGCAGCGGTAGCTATTTCGTCCTCCTTTAATTACTATTATCCTAGTAAATAGCACACGATAAAAAATGATGATTTAAAATTTCTTTGAAATAATATCTTCATTATTATTACAATGACTGTTTTCAGAATGAAATAAAGATTTCTACCTTTTCTAAACCATGTGTCGTAAATCTTTATAAAAAAAGGTGACCTAAATTAAACTGACAATATTTAAGCAAATTTATAGAGAGAACTCAGTGGATATAGGTAATATTATAAATTTGCACATTTCAGATCATTGCTGAAGCGATACATAAAACAGTAGGCATCATGATGTACAAATGGAAGTACTGTAATTTCAATTTTAGGGAAAATCAAAAAAATGTCCTGTAAACACGAAATTCATCGCAATTAGCTCAGCTGTTATATCTAGAAATGATATTGCATGCAACTCTTGTCTTAACATGTAATAGGAAGTTTACATAAGCGTTCAAAGAAGTAGTAGCTCATTAATTTCGATGGAACGAGTAACGAACTGAAATTGTAGTGCAGCGCCACCTAACGTAAGGTCCGAATTATTCATTTTCTCTCTGGTCTCGTCATGTTACGACCGCCATGAATCTGTCTCCTTTCGTAGCTTTCAACAGAAGATAGCATTGATATGGCGTTTAATTTCTTTATTCAATCTAATGATTTGACAAATTACGAATTATTAAAACAAATTGCAAACACAAAAAAATACGAGTGAAGGTCAATAAGAAAATAAGTTAAAAAGAGAAATGAAATTTGACAGTAAATTACCACTAGTTTTATAAAACAATTTAATTAAATTATCTTTAGTTCGTTAAATCCTCATAAACACTGTTTAAAAATGAAATGGTATATCACGGATGTATTTCACCAATATGTCCATCCTTTATAAGAAAAAAAAATTTCTGAGATTAGTTGTCCACGAATATATAAAAGATTTAGTTCTTGCAAAAAAAAATATTGAGATCTGCTGTTGATGTCGTTTGGTTTGTTACTAACAGACAACTTCATAAAGATTTGGGTATCGACCACATATATACCCATATTAAATGTATCTCAAAACGGTTCCTTGAGGATCTTAATCATTACTTGACAATGTTTCAAAGCATTTAAAAGTCCTCTTCTGTCATTTTCGGTTCGCTGTAGAATTTCTGAAAGAAGCTTTCTCCTGTATCGTCTTTTTAAACTTAAAAGCACGCCTTGATCCATTGGTTACACTAAAGACGTTACATTTGGTGGCAAAACATGGCTTTCATGTTGTCAGAAATGAGTTCGCTTTAGTGTGTTGTGGCATTGCCGAGAATGAGTAGGGCCTTTACAGGCATATTAAGACCTGTCAATTGTTTTTTTTTAGTTTGGGAACAAATTCTGTAAAGAAGCATTCTTTAAACAAATACGAGTCTATCGAAGCAGACTTTTGAGCTATATAGTAAACTAGCTGATTAGCTAAATTTACATGCTTGAATGCTCTAGGTTTTGCTGATTTCCAGTTACAAAAAGAGGAAGTTTGTGCATACCTGCATTATTTGTACACGAAGCCATAGTGATTCTTTCTATGTTTGTTTAAAATCCTGATGCTGAGGTTCCGTGCGCTTTCATAAACGTTTTCGTTGGAAGAAATTTAAAATTTAACCCAGTCTCATCTACATTGTTGATTTGTTCTGCTCATAGGTCTTCTTCTTCAATAACGACTAAAAGTGTTTTTGAAAATTCCTTTTCTGCTAACGGATCAGCTGACAATTTCTCACCACAAACATCAAGGTAGTGAACACCATGCCGTTTTTTCCAGCGAGAAAACCATCTCAGGCTTGCTGAAAAATCTCACCCACTAGCGATTTTAGAAGGAAGGATTAATGCAATTTCTTTCAAAATTGGCCCTCTGATTAGCGTTTATTTTCAACGCTCTTGTATGAATCATAACCAAAGAGCATCACCGACAATTTCATTTTTCGGCTTTTTAAGAGTGCACCGAGAAGAAAGCGTTTTTTCAGACTCGACTTGAGTGAAAAATCAGAAAATATTGTTTTCCCTGAATAATCAAAATTAATTTGCGTACCGTAAATGAACAAAACACTAAATATGCATTAATAAATTCACCACAATGTAAATTTTCTTAGATAAACAAGATTGTCGGGAGTGTAGAGTTATTTACAATAGTTAAGACTTTCAATGGTAAATTTAGCATATTTCCAATGAACCACTTTCCTACTGTATTTAACAAATTTAACATATTTAAGCCATCCCATGACCGAGTGGTTAGTTTGCTTGGCTACTGATCAACCGGACCTGGGTCCCGCTATCTTCACAGAACTGCTTATGTGGCATATTAAACTAACAGGCTCCTTCTTGGCTTAACATGCCTCCTTGCCTTTGTGGCAAGCAGCTGATTGAGGGGATATATATATGTATAACATATTTAAAAAAAACTTGTCCAAGCTAATTTCACTATTTAAAATTATATTAACAGGATCTGAAGGATGCCTGCGACAAGTAGTTTTTTACTCTTAAATATAATATACTCAAACAAACACTAGATTACTCAGACTAGCTAAAATCAATTACCGTATTTGCCGGCGTATAGGACGCACCGGCGTATAAGATTCACCCCCTTTCTTAGACACATTTTTAAGGGAAAAATAATTTTCCACATTGTTTCATGAATTTCCATAAATATTTACTGTACTCATTTTAGAGTTATTTATGTATACAAAAAAATGTAACTAGGGAACACTGTGGTTAGGTACCTTTTAATGTTCATCCTCAAAACCCAGAAATTCATCTCCAGAACTAAATGAAAAACCACTTGAAGCCTCTTTTTCAGAAACTGAGTCTTCGTATAACAAATCATCCTCTGTGCCATCAAGTGAGTTACTAATACCACATTTCATAAATGACTTTACAACTGTCTCATGTTTCACAGCATTCCATGAAGTTTTGACCCATTCACAAATCTGCAAAATGCTACGTCTCTTCCTTCTTCCTGATGGTGTCACTTCAAAATCTGTAGACTGCATCCAACTGTTCCATTTCTCCTTCACGAATCCTTTAAATGGTTTATTAATGCAGACATCTAAAGGTTGAAGCTGGCTCGTTAGTCCACCTGGAATTACAGTTAACTGAGTTTTCAGTTGGTTGATTTTGTTTTTACAGCTTCTGTTCTATGACTCCGAAACTGATCCCATACTAGCAAGACAGGTTTATTTAACAGTCCATCAGGACGCCTAGACCACACATTGTCTATCCACAACTCCATCCCCCCTTCATCCATCCAGCCCTTAGGATGAACGTGCACAAACACACCTTTAGGCACTTTTTCCTTGGGCAAGGTTTTCCTTTTGAAAACGAAAAGCGGCGGCAATTTCGTTCCATTGGCACAACAAGACAACACGACTGTTAAGTGCGTTTTCTCATGTCCACAAGTTTTACAATAACACTTCTTGCACATTTGGAATCTACTGTTTTGTTTCAGGGTACATCGAACGTCAGTGGGACCTCATCCATGTTAACGATTTGTGAAAGTTCAAAATTTCCAATTTATCTTGCATTAATGACAAATTTATGAAACTCGATAATCTTGTCTTCATATTCTGTTGGCATCTTTTGTGCTATTTTTCTTTTAGTCCGCATAAATAAGTCATTTCTCTTCTTGAATCTAGAACACCATGACGTTGATCCTGTAAAATCAGCGATGCCTCTGTTAGTAGCCATCACTCTTTCTTGTTGAATAGTCATTTTTGTGGAAACTGAAAATCCCGAGCTTCGGTACACTAATAACCAAGTTTTTAATTCTTCTTCTCGTTCCGGCCATTTTGCAATTCCATGTCGCAGATAATGTTTACTACGCATAGCTTTTTTTAGGTCTTCTTCCTGTCTTCTCCAAGTTCTTATCATCTTTTCTGTTGGCGGTGATCCGAAATTACTCTCTGCTGCCCTGTTTCCGTGTTCTTTAGCATACTCAATCACTCGTAGTTTAAATGCAATATCACAGCAGAATCTGCGTTGTTTTTGAGCCATATTTCGCA
Source organism: Ryuthela nishihirai (assembly GCA_038380435.1). Lineage (NCBI taxonomy): Eukaryota > Metazoa > Arthropoda > Arachnida > Araneae > Heptathelidae > Ryuthela > Ryuthela nishihirai. The sequence goes on from JAWZYU010000038.1 coordinate 5,848,138, forward strand.
GCAAAAACATGAGAAAGCTTCTTCGGTACTAAAAGTTTACATTTTGGTTGCCTTGAGGCGCTGTAATCGATAATGACGCGCCATGCTCGCGCTTTTCGAAAAAATATGGCGGTGAAATGTGATCGCACATGCGCACATTGGATGAATCGTAACCTTGAGATGTCAGTGGATCTGAACTCTATTTTACTGGAATGATCTCTCTATCAGTAGTGAAGCATAAAATATACCACGCAACTTATTGTTTTTACAGAACAAAAAAAAATATGGAAACGATTTATTTGAAACCACTCTTTCACAAAAGGACAAAATGCAAAAGAATACTTATATATGTATATTGATATAAACCAAAAGTTTTAGACTGAAATTTCAACTCATAAATTTGATTACCGGCGCATAAGACGCACCCCATATTTTAGGCGTATTTTGAGGGGAAAAAAGTGCGTCCTATACGCCGGCAAATACGGTAAATACGGATCTTCAATTAGTTTACAAATCAATATTTAATGTTTTACAAATCCTCATTAAATTCTGTGAATGAAAGGAATGCCAATCAAAAAACAGCAGGAGGAATAGCAACTATTTACCAGAAGCTCTTTTGCAGGGTATAAAATAATTTGGTTTTTATACTTTTAAACTTTCCTAATTTATTGATTACTACCATATTAAAGGTGTTTCTGATTAAAACAGAGTCAACTTACTTACTAAACGCTCTGTTTTTTTTTTTTTTGTTTTGATAAAATCTGTCATATAACCTTAAGATAAAAATCATTATAATCATAATAATGGTTGACATTTCTGTGCAAACAACCATCGAAGATTATATTAATTAAAAAGTTGTAATAGGATTATTAATTAGCTGAAAGTATTCTGTCCTGAGGGAACAAAATAATAGAGTGAGACTTCATGCAGCCTAAATTCTCTGCAACTTGTTAACTTTTTGAGTTTTAGTAGAATTTCCTGACATTAATTTCGAAGATTGCATTCATCATTGCAATTCTGTATTTCGGTAAGAGTTACAGGTTTTCAAGATTAAAGGGAAATTTTTGGAGAGAAAGGAAGTCATTAAAGTGTAAAGCTTGTGATGCAATTGAAACTCGTTGATTTGCAGCAACTCTTTGCTTTCTATGCAGAATACAGTTCTGCTCTTCAAGATTATATATTTCGACTTCTTCTTTCCTGTGTGAATGTTACTGTGGAGTCAATCACCTGACAAAAGTTCAGAATATCCGAGGTCAGAAGAGTGTCGTCGTTTGTGCGAAATTCAACCATTCGTTGGGATCTTAACATTCCGTTTATTGATAGTTCAGTAAAGAAACTTTAGTCGTGTTTTTTTTTTCAGAATTTGAGCGAAATTCATTTCCTATCACATCGAAAATGTCATATCCAAAATGAATGTGAATGGAAAGCATAATTTCCTTTCCACCTGTTTATTCCCGTTGTAAAGAGTGTGTCGTAGAAACTCGCTAATGAGTTGAGGATTGTTACATTTTTGAAGTGTCGCGTGTTTCTTTTTATTAGCCTTCTTGTTTAAAAGTAATAAGCGACGATTGAACAAAAATTCTTTGAGTGATTCCTACCGTTCTCTTAAGAGAAATTGGTATAATTGATTCGTTAATCATCATCCAGCTTTGGGAGACTGTGGCTACCGTACATCTTGACTCTGTACATCTTGAAACGTTTTGCCCAGCGAAAAGGAAACTATGTATATTTCTTAATTTCTCGACCTTATTCTCCGCAAATTTCATTACAAAAATACGCATTATGGCTAAACCTACTGTAGTAAGAAATATTTTTCCATTTTTCGTCACGAATGAGAATCACCGGATTCGTTTCTTTTTCTCATATTTCATAATCATTCTTTTTAATTGGTACGAGCGAACAAAGTAGAAATTAGGTCTCATTGGATAGTTTAGATATTATTTTGGATAAAAAAACACCTCTTCAAATAGGTGCTTGCCACAGAGGTCTGACAGGAGCCTGTCAGTTTGTACGCCATAGTAGAAGGTCTGTGAGTTTGGCGGGTCCCACCAGAAAAACAACACAAACATCTATGCCATACCTGGGGCCCGAATCCAGGTCCCTTTATATCAGTAGCCAGGAGCGCTAACCACTCGGCCACGGGACGGCTGTTGTGGATAGCAGTTTAAATAATGACATGTAACTATTTGTATAATTTTTGCATAATGGTTCTTAACTAAGGTCTCAACAGATATTTACGTTAACTGGTCCTCGTGATACCATAGCTATATCTCTTTCCTTTTCGAAATATGACTATTAACCACGATTTACCTTTCGAAATTTGCTTTATGTTAATGTCAGTTTTTGCTGATAATTTAATTTGCAATTACACATAAATCTGAATCAACTTTGTTCACCGGTAATACAAATTTTGAAACTTACCAATATGACATCGAAACAAAAATAATTATAACTTGTGAACACCTTAATTCCATAAAACGATATTTTCAGCGTAGACTTCAGATACTTTTTTGGCTGTTGCGAGAATTATGCAATATTCATCAATTCATGTTCCCATACTACTGCAACATAACGCTTTTCGACTTCGGCATCTTCTGTCTGAGCCGATGTTGAGATGTTATTTAATCCGTCCAAGAATCACCATAACTGAATTCTAGTTTCATTTGTAATCAATCAAAAAGAAACAGAAACGAGGAGTGCATACATACTGATGAGGTTCGAGAATTTGATTAATCTCAAAAAGGCCTGTATTCTATAGAGTTAGTAGTGGCCAATTTAGGCATATCCCACGTGCCAGTCTTTGAACTCATGTCACTATCCTTACATTTGATCACTCACTATTCTCCTTACATTTGAGTCATTTCTTCGCCTACCTGTCTGGTCACCACTTAAGCCTCACTGAATGCAGCAACGTAGCACATATCACATACCGCTGTTCACTTTTCAAATCAACCATAGCTTCCAACAAATCACACACGTTAAAATGAATCATTTACAAAGTGAAGAAACGGAACACTGACTGCCTAAGTTCAGTTAAAGTTAATATTGGACCATGGCGAAATTAGCCTCCAATATGGGCTCCCCACAACAGACTGCGTACTAGTGGCGAAGCGTGGCTGAAAACAAATGAGTTAATGAGACTGCGCAATTGACACATCAAACATCCCTATAAGTCATTGGTGAGTTATACTATCAATCGCATGTCAATAAGCTAATGATAATTAATCTGTGAGATCATTGGTCCATTGACAAATGTTTGATAACTAAATGAATCAATAGCTTATGCAGTCCTATTATTTCAATTGCTTCTATCCACGCTTTGCGGCTGCTACTAAGTTTTCACCTCTTTCATGATCATTGTTCTGCTCTTACATGAGAACCATATTGCAATGTGTTTCAGCTTGCACCCACTGCTCCGTGCCCTTTACGAGTTGTTGTATTGCCAAATATCAAATCATAATCAATATTCGTATTGTATATGCCACATATCAATACACTTTACGAGTTGTTGTGTACCACATACCAAGTATTAACTGGTACGAAAAGCTGCCAATTGTTGATGACGGCAGTCTACTTATTATTATTACATTCTATTGCTAAAACAAAGATGAGATAAATTGAATATATTGATATTTGAATATAATTAAATTCATGATATAAATTCTTCCATTTAGGGCTGTTAATGAGTCTGGTAATAGAGTTGGTTTGGTGATAAACAGAGGAAAACTAAAGTGATGGAAATTTATCTATGGAGCGTGGGGAATAATAGGTGTATACATCTAAACACTAAAATTAGACTGTATAGTAATTTGGTTCTAGACGCGTTTTTTTGACAAGATAACAGGAAACTTGATGCTTTTGATTCTAGATGCTTCGCAGAATCTTGGGTATTAGGTGGTTCAACTTTGTATGTCATGAAAAGGTTAGGCAAAAGAGTTGGCAACCCCTCTGAGAGTCCTATTCACGTATTACGTAATAGAAAATATATAAAATTATATTAAAATGTTTTTCAATCGTTAGAATAAATCAATGGCTTTAAAATATTTCAAAATCAGCTAAAATTTATTAAACAACTGAATTACAAATATTATATATATCTCATTCGTAAGATTTCCATTTGGAATTTTATATACCTGATTAATCGATATTATCAATTCCATATACAGCAAAAACTGGATTATCATGATTAATTTAAGGATGCAAGTTTTTCGGATAATCGAAAATAACGAAAATCTATTTAAAAAAAATAAGAATATGCATATTGTATAAAAATGCTTTGTGCATTAAAAAAGTATCTCAATACAAAATTTTAAGGAATTTCAATTTGGATAATTTACCAAATATTGTGAAATATTACATACACAGTTAACAACCCTTGTCGAAAAAACTAAATTCACTGTGAGCGATGGGTCGTGCAGTCCTGATAATCGAATATTCAGATAATGTGAGTCCTCAAAATCGGGGTCCGAATAGCGCAGTTTTACTGAAATTTAATATATATATATGTTTTAACCAACAACATCCGTAAAGAATATTCAATATCACTGGTATTCATTCTGCGACAGATTAAATATTTTAAAATCTTGGAAGAAGTTTGTCGGAAATGAATATTCGTTTGTTGGACCTGTGGAAACTTACGAATTTATTTTATTATTTAAAAAAAAGATATCAAATGTAACTTTTCATCTTTCTAATGTACACTGGTGGATAAAATTAATGTAACCCAGAGTTTTGATCAATATTTTAATTCAAACACCCTCCCCGAAGAGAAAAATGCGCAACTATAAGCATCATCACGAAACCCACAATTCTTTGCAAAATGCAAATCACTACTGCCTATAAAAACGTGGGTGGCTACCAGATTACTTCGTATCAAAATTGTTGTTTGCAAGTATGGTTACACTTACCATTTGACTGTAGATGGCAAGCCATTATCGCTTAAACTAATGGATCCCAAAGTGGGCACCACTGACCCATTGGGGTATTTACTTGAGGTTTTCGGGAGAAATAGATCAAATGAACTATCAACTACTTCTTAATTAACACATAATCATAATATAATTATAATACTCATAAATATTTACTTACTTTAAATATTATTTCAACTACTTTTATACAGAAAAATAATATTTTGAATTTCATGAAGGGAGTGTTAAATAAAACTTTAGAAAGAGTTAAGGTAGGGGCTAAGGGCAAACAAGTTGGAACCACTGGTTTAGCTGGTTCCTAGCGATGGGGAGATGTTTGATTTCAAGAAGGACAGTTTGATGTAGTAGGATTACAAGTAGGACAACATGATGAATGTGTCGGGAAAGGTGATATCGATGACACTATGGAAATAGTTTCAGGAAACGGGAACCATTTCCAGATCAAGCTAAGATCACCCGAGATTTACATTAACTCCAACTGACCGTTATCTGGTTTTAAATGCAAGACGGAACCTCATGATGATTTCGCATCAATTCTCTCTCTAAGTTTCTGTGGCCACAGATGAAAGGATTTCCAGCAGAACAGAGTCATGAAGTCTTCATTAGAGTGGTCTCTATGGGAAAAGGTTAGTGGTTCAGTCCCGATATTCCGAAATCACCGAAAAGCTCATCTAAACTAGTGTCGCGAATATGTCACTTAGAACTCTGAACAATGGCTTAATATTCTGTTTTCTGACGATCTCGATTTAGCCTACAGACAGATTCTAGATGTTGTTTAATCTGGGAGAACAAAGAATGTGATATCATCCCTCCAATATCAGAGAAACGAATACTTATAGTGGAGGAGGTGTTCTAATCTGTGGTGATTAATAACAAAATGAAACAAATAGACATTATACGAATAAACTTTCTTCCTTTCTGTAAGAATAAAAGCAACAAACTATTTGTGAAAGACATATATAATTTTTTCGCTTTTAACCCAGTTATTTAACTATGTAGTTACAGGTAGTAAATATCGAGGTGAAATCCGATAACACTCGATAACATAATACCGTATACATGTATAGGCCTGAATCTAGAAGAAAAGAGAAGGAAGTGGGGGGAAAAGTTGTCATAATGAAAAAGAGAACGTCGTTCAGGTGTAAATTATTTCCTCTCGTCTTAGTGTTTTTTGAAACATTACTTGAAAAAATATTTGTAATGTACATGTATAACACTATTTCTCCTTCATTTCGGTTGCTATCATTCTCAAGAACGAAGAAAAGGCTTTGCCTCCACCGTTCCTGATCGGTAATCAGATCCGCCCTGCAATCATTACCCCATAAAACTGACTCTGCAGCTATATAATAGATATTGCATAAATGTACGGAAGCAGCTGCTTGATAACATATTTTTTTAATACTACTTCCATGTATTTATGAACAAGAATTTAAAATATGAAATGTGGTTCGATTATTATCTATCGATATTGTATACAGAAATTTCAATCAAAATTTCTGCATTAATGGAAATTAATATATATATATATGTATAAAATTATTCAAATTTAGCTCCTAATCGCAATTAAAGGAAACTGAAATGTTGAGTTTCGTAGAATTTTTATATCAAAGATTCGTATTGCATTTAGTTTCGTTTTTGCATTTCATTGCATTGCAGGTCCCATGAAAGAAATTGGTTTACCAAACATACACACACACTCAGGACCGGATCTGTAAAAAATAAAGGAGAGATGAACAAGGTGGTTCAAAGTGACTCCATCTAACCAGAAAAAAGTAGGGGGGGGGGAGATGTTGTAATAACATTGCAGTATGACATTTCCCTACACGTTATTGAGGTTTTAAAAAATCTGGAAAAAAATGCATGATTTAGTGTTTACTTCCATTACCTTTGCCAGCATTCTCAAAGGGAGAGGCCATTTTGTCCCCTGCGCCCTGGATACATCCTGCACTCCCTTATACATTCATAAGATTTTCCATACAAAAATGCGATGAGACGTGATTCTCACAAACACTTCTCACCGTTCCTAATTAACATCATACGAAGGAAATATAAAGCATAAAGAATATGAAATATTATATTTCAAATTTCACTATAGGTTTACGATTAAAAAAATAAAAATAAATACCCCTCAAGCAGCTGCTTGCCACAGAGGTCTGACAGGAGCCTGCCAGTTTATATGTCATAGTAGAAGGTCTGTGAAGATGGCAGGACCTCAGCAGAAAAACAACACAAAAATCCATGCCTTATCCGAGGCTGGAACTCAGGTCTCTTAGATCAGTAGCCAAGCGCGCTAACCACTACGCCACATTGGAACTAAAATATGTAACTAAAGTTCTTATTTACCGAATTAGACCAAGAAATCGATTACAACTACCACTTCTTTCTCTGAGGCACGATTCAAGATGGTCTTTCAAAAAGAGATGTAGACGTATAGAAATATTTAAATAATTGAAGCAATTGTTTAAAAGGTGCACTGTTCGGCATTGAAATTGCCCCAAATAAAAAAGATTTCCCTCCGTTTTAGTAGTCTTAAGAAATATAAGTATATTTAATATCTTGACTACACTTTGGCTACTGCTTTATTTTTTATTGTTTATGTATATTTAATTATATTAAAAAACATAAAGGTGGAAGCAGAAAACGCTGAATGCAGTTTTATTTTAATACAAAGTTTATAATAGATGGTTATCGAATAACGAAGACAGAAAAAGAAAAATTGCGTTAAAAATATTTTAGAGTAATGAAGATGATTAACTGTATGTCTACAAGCGTTTGGACAAGACACGTAGCAAGTGTAAATTTTTAACCAATAAGGGTGAATTTACACCGTATGGCCAAATTATCATAAACACGGCATCCTGAGCGAAGTACCATGAAACATACCAATGCATGCAAAATTTCATACTGATGCAATAACTCCTTCTACAAAAGCATCTTTTGCAGGAGGGTGAACTTTCCCTCAAGATGAAGAAATTGTCCGCCTTGTTGCAGATTTAGGAATTACAAATTTCACCGTTTTGATAAAAGTGAAAAGCCTTCTCATTACAGCCGCAACGCCTTTAGCTTTATAGAGTTCATAATCATAATTCCTGAAAATTTCCAGAAGACTTTATTTCTATACGCCTTCCTCGCAAGAAATAAGAGCTTTTTTGTATGTACTGATAGAATTTCTTGATCTTTTGATATTTTTCGCATTATAAATATAATTTCTTCAAAAGTGACAGCTAATTTATTTACTTTTGAATTATCGACTCGTTTTCTGCTGTGTGATATAGATATTAATATCAGAATGGAGAAATCATATAAAAATTCCAATGAAAAGTTATTATTTTCGAGCTGCGTTTGTTCGCTCGACGGGACGTATCTACAATTCCCACATCCACTGTTGTGATTATTCTAGACCTTCTTTGTCTACATGAAGTTCGTATGTGATGGGAACTTCAGAAAACGACTCTTTTTTGATAAACTTCGCAACTACACTCGCTGCCGACCATTCGGCCATACTGAAAAAAATTGTGGAGCAAAGAATGCTGCAGTCGATGAGGCACCGAACATTCAGCATCCGTGTGAGTATATAATTCTCCTGCCTGGAGATCATACGGGAAATGACTGAGCGTGTTTCCAGTGGATTAGAGAAATTTATATTTTAAAACATAAATTTCATCATATTTCATATCAGATGACACGTGTTAAACTTCTTTCAACAGAACCTACCTACACCTCAGTTACTAAAATTCACATGGGTTTCAAAAGTTTTGAAAGGAATCCTTAGATACCATTCTCAATACCTTCCAGTGAGCCATTGCTGGTATATCACAAAAGCATTGGAAAAGTTAGAAACCACTCTGCACGGCAATCTCATAATTTTCGACAAGCAGAAGGAATACTTAACGTTATACTTCGAATTTCTAAACCAGCCACCTTACCAGAAATTCAAAAAGCTCATTTCACCTCAGAAACCGTGGCTCAGTTTCTGGAATATTTTTCACTATAACTATATTTATATTTTTCGTATAAATACAACTCGCAATTTAAGACTACTTCTCAGTACTCCAGGAATACATTAGCACCTGCAAAGGAAAGTCAATGCAATGAATTTCTCCCTTACACCTGATATATTTATAAATTGCTCTCCCAACCGCGATTGAAATGTCCTGATCACAACCTCTATTATCCTCTACCCTGAAGGAACTGTATACTGCTGTGTAACAGGAATGGCTTCACACAACATCACAAGATTCCCAAACTCATTTTAATCATTTAACGTCAGATTCAGTTCAAGCTATTTTGAAGGCACAGATAGATTATAAGGGGCCGACATCGGAAAAGGTATACGAATAGTTCCATTATAGCCCTTTATCAGGAAGGTGTGTCACATGGTAATGCAAAAATTTTCATGCAAGTCTTTCCTACATGACGTAGGTGAAAATTGATATGTTCAATTTTTTCTTATTTTTATTTCGTATGGAATAGCGCCCTGGGCGTGGAGGAGAACTTTTAAAGTTCCACTCACACATATTGTGTTTCGGTGGACAAAACATTCCTAACACATATCGTAATGTGTAATAATGTTGGAATGCTTTATTCCAGGGCGCAAATAACAATAATATGGAATTGTTTATTAGAAACGTATTTTAATATAAAAAGTGGTGGGTAATAGAAAAAATTGGATTTTGCATTGAGAAGGAAAATAAAACAATATTTCTATAATACGATTCGAGTGTTAATCAAAACGTTATTTTGAAAAGCAAAATATTTAAAAGGGTGGAAGAAAAGTTAATTAAAACACTATCATAGTTTTTCTGACAATCGTGGCGAATAACTGCTTTGCTAAATCTCTTGATAGAAGTTCATGTAGTACAAGATACAAGCTAATGGGAGTTATATTTTAAATGAATGATTTTTTTTAATGTAAATTATTTAACTAGAGTTAAATTTCCAAGTAATCTGTTAATGTTTGCTGATGATATCGTTCTGCTGAATATAGGTATACAGGCAGAAGTAAGAGTTAAATGTGCACAAAACGATTATAATAGAGCAATTTCTTGGTGTCAGAAAAACGAACTTTCCTTAAATGGAGAGAAATAGAAATATATGATTATTCAGAGTATGCACAAGTTAAACTACTTATGCATTAAAACACATAAGTCTAACTGTCAGTATAAATAAAAATATTTACGAAAATGCGTTGTCCCTGTGCAAATGTCGAAGAAGTTAATAAAAATCATTATTTGGGGATTTATATTGACCACGATTTTAAATGGAAATCGTTCATAAAATATACTTGTGATATATTTAGGTATCATCTAAGAAAGTGTTGAAGTTAAAAACTCTTATTCCACTGTATATTATAACAATGATATATAAAGTTAACTATGAATTAGTCATTAGGTATGGCATCAGTATACACCGAATAGTTAAAACATCATGACCACCTGCCTAATATGATGTTGGTCCTCCACGTGCTGCCAAATCAGCTCTTACCCGGCAAGGCATGGATGCTATAAGATTTCTGAAGGTGTGTTGTAGTATCTGGTACCAACATGTTACCAGCAGATCCTTTAACTCCTGTAAGTTACGTGGTTGAGCCGCCGCAGATAGGATGTGCTGTTTCAGCACAAACCACAGTTGCTCGATTGAACTGATGTCTGGGGAATTTTATATTTATTTTTTACTAGTTGAACGGCATCCGACGCTAGCGCAGATTCAACACGAAGAATTTCTCGGCCTTTTCTTAGGTTTTTGCTGAGCCCGTGCCTTTGTTTCCATGCAAACTATCACTGTCCATGGCTCATTTTAAATCTGCATATTCTGATATTCATTTCCCTGACTGAAGGCAAGCTTTGAAGGCAAGCCCCCCCCCCCCTCTTCTGCCTTTAGAACTGGTTTAACACGAAGAATTGCACTGATTTTCTAATATCAGCGCCCTTTCTCTCATAGTCCCTGGATTCGCTTCTACCCAAACTATCGAGATATTTCGGTTCTGTTCAGTACCCTCCCAGAAACCTCTTAGAGCTGTGATCTGTGATTAAGAGAACAATGAGATTTATGTTCATCCTACCAGATCCATTCGGGTATCAAGAGTCACATGTTGTCACCAGAATAAGATTCGAGTCCCTTGCTATAATACTGTACAACGATATTTACAATCTCGAATAACTTTTTTTTACCATTTTAAAAGTTGTTGAAGGAGTTAAATATTGCTATTTTCACTTTTTGAACCCATTATAACTACCGAAATATTTCACAGTTTACTCCACGGATTTCGCTATTCGTCTCTTACTTGCCGTTCCATTTTGCGACAAAACTGAAGTCCCTAATTGTGATTTGATTTCGAGATTAAACATAATTCTATTTCATAAAAAAAGTGAAAGATTAAGGGACCATTTAAATTTCAACAGAACGTTTGTTGCATTAAATCTTCACGCCTTTTGCTATAAAGAGAACACGATTTCGAAACTTCGAAGCACCTCATTTCTCCATTCTCTATAGTTCGCCATTTAAAATTTTCAGTTTAGCAGTCGAATTTCAAGGGGTTTCTGCTAGTAATAAAATAAATTGTATTCAACATATTCAGAAATAGCATTATAATCTTCATAGCATATTACAACCTTAAACTTTTATAATTTCCCCATATTCCAAATATACTATTGAGATAATTACTTTCCTCTGGTTATATTTATCAACATTATATTATTTTAAGTTTAGTTATATAACATGAGAAATAGGTGAACGTCATATTTGATTGATCTCTGACACTATTTGACGTTGAACTCCAAAATTAATTTTAATTCTACCTTTTGTGTGTGAACGTGTGTGCTAAAAATAATACAGAAACTGCATCCCTTCACTTTTCCTGATATTTATGCTACACATTTTTCATAGACAATAATTTTTCCATTTTTAGCATTCTACATATATTAGGATTAGATCCGAATTCGACATCTATTTGACCCTGAAAGTACATCGGATCTCAGTTTACCCCTGAGTTCAAATTTTTAGAGCTCTCCAATTCTCTAACATGCACTGTTCATCATTGAAATTTCCCCATCTAGGATGAATGCGCTCTTTGACCTCAAAATACGTGGAGTTCCAAATAGAATGGTAAATAAGAAATTTTTAAATATGTGTAGCAAGTCACAAGTATTTATTTACGAAAATGTGATGTACATCAATAATAAGTATTGTCTCCATGAATAGAGATACAAAGAGCAAAACATCACGGTAGCGAGTTGAAAAATCAGAAGATGCCAATGAATTACTGGCTCTGTGTGGGAAGCGTTCTTAATACATTCGTTGAGCGGCTCGTCCGTTGCCCTCAGCTATCCCATACACTAAGTGCATGTCTGCCATGTCTGATTCTTACAAACATCTTCTAATCATACTCCCTACCACAGGGTATTTTTTTATTTTTAAATGTTAAGATTTTGGGAATCTGGATGTTTGTACATAATATGACGACTTGTCCTGCCTCTTGTCGTTATGCGACAGAATCGTCGATCCTCACATTCTAATGTTTTATAATAGGACCAAAGCCTTAACTATATACAGGGTGTCTCAAAAATGTAGATACAAACTTTTAGGGGAGATAGATAACATCTAAAGGAATGAGAATTGCATAGGAACCCATAACCGGAAACGTCATGGGAAAGTGGTAGCAGAGGTACAAGATCTGAAAGAACACAAGACAGTGATTAAAGGGAAAACATTTATTGGACATAATTATTACAAATTGCGTACTAGATAATACATTTTCATAATCACCTCTTATGACCCATAATCGCAGAAATTTTGATGCGCACGTGCAAACAAAGGGTGGTCCGGTACATGTCTGTGTGGGAAGCGTTCTTAATACATTCGTTGAGCGGCTCGTCCGTTGCCCTCAGCTATCCCATACACTAAGTGCATGTCTGCCAGCTCCCTGTTCGAATACCTTTGCATGCTCTTCGTAAGCCGACTACCGCTCGAATGTGGAAATCCGAAATTTTCCCTCTAACGCACTGATGAACGTTTCCGGTTATGGGTTCCTATGCAATTCTCATTCCTTTAGATGTTATCTACCGCCCTTAAAAGTTTGTACCTATATTTTTGAGACACCCTGTATACATGTAACTTTCTGTACCAATTGTTGCTAACAGCACCCCACCGTTTGGGCATCACTACCCACAAGAACGATGATTAGATGTGTTGAATATCCAGATTCTGACAACCCAATGATCGGATCTTTCTCAAATTCCATCAGCTGTACAGTCGGTCAAAAAAGTATCCGAACACTATGGTTGATTACAAAATTCAGAAAAAATATCTGGCAACGATTTTTTTAGAAATTAGTGATCTGGCAACTTTCGTGTCACGTGACACGAAGGTTGCCAGATCACTCATTTCTAAAAAAATCGTTGCCAGATATTTTTTCTGAATTTTGTAATCAACCATAGTGTTCGGATACTTTTTTGAGCGACTGTACCTAACGTTACCTTACCCTGTTACAGGCACTGCAAAAATCTCCACAAGTAATCTGTTCACCATTTTGTTTTCCCACTGAGATAAAATCCCTTTTAACATCCCCTTCAATTTTGACATCAGCACTATAATGGGCACGTTATTGGAGATTCTAGCTATTATTCTATCTACAATGCTTTGATTACTTTGACATGCAAATTATGCCAATATACGTCACAACCCTGGATGCAAACCACCAGGTCAATTAGTCCATTCTTTCTATGTCAGTACGTTTAGATAGCGATCAGTGTATATCACATGCATTTTCAAGTAGATTGCTTTGGAGGTACAACAGAGATTATTTACCCACAGTGATGCTGGACAGTCTTATCAACAGTATGAGACATCAGAAAACCTCTCATGCATTTCGTAGTAAAGTCATCTTCCTCCTTTTCAATATTAGACATATCGTTAATATATATCTGTCACATTCTATTGCAGGAATTCCTGGGAGCTTTGTAATTGAACGAAAGATACAGTATTGTATTAAATTTTCCGATAAATCACGTGGTAGTTTATATTCAAATATTCTTCCCATATTACAGTGTTATATCAGTATAACGAAATCGAGCGGGGGACCAAAATATATTCTTTATACTGAAAGGCAAATAAAAAAAGTGTTATGATAGCTACATTTTACAAAAGAAAAAAATAGAACTGCAATTTATTGTGTATTAGAGTATAGTTCTTAAAAAGGTCGATGATTTTTAACTGTCTATTCCAACAAGCATCTCTCGGTGAATTCTTAAATAATTCTTTAACAGTGTCCACAATATCTTTTCGTGTCATTAAGAAACGGTGAAAATTTAATCACCATATTGGCCGAAGCAAATACACAAAACCAGCGGCGACTTGCTTTCACTTATGAACGACCGGTTAAAGCGGAGACCAGTTGAGCCGAGACCAAGTAAGATAGAGTCTACTGTATATTTAACTATTATATGCATTTTAAAAGTCAACTGGTAGTATATTCTTTTAGAATCTGTTAAGCAATTTCAATATAGTCATAAATATTCAAATAAAGTGATCACAGCTAAATTATTCTAGTTTAAATAGATTAAAAATAAATAGATTTCATTTAAATTTTAGGAAAATTAATTCGCTTAGATTTTATGCATATTTAATTTCTCTGCTTTTGTTCAATGGCCGTCTAGGTGTGGTATATCAAGGTGATCTTGGGGTTACTCAGATCTACAGTTCCTAGGTTCGAGTTCCAACAATTCTAGTGTTGAGTTTTAGTTCTACTAACCACCACCCTGTTCTTGGTGAGGAGCACCGATGGGCTTAATAAGTCCACCGTCCATCGGATGGGACGTAGCCTTGGTACCTTGTGCATGTTAAAGAACATGCTGGATGGCTTTGACGGGAACTTCTCATCGATGGCCTAACAGCTGTAAGATCGTACTCTTCACCTCTAGCGTTCTCTGAGCCCTCGTGGTCCTAGTAACCAGGTAATTTAGCATATTGTGCGCAAATGTCTCAGAGCTATCTGTATTCTAAATTGTACGATCCATTTTCGACATTGAAAAACTAGCTTGATCTGAATTTGATAATTTGTTTTAATATCAAACAATTACCATTCTTTCCTTCATATGCTACTAATTTATGATTATACTTATTTCCACAATTCAATTTACTGCAGTTGAGAGATTTATATTTTTAAATTGAACAAGATTTCTTTTTTCTTATCTTTCATTTATAAAACTACACTTTCAATACTTAGAAAATTTTTTTTTTGCGCTGCCTTCTAAATGACATTATTTTTATTTCAAATAAATACTTTAGTACTGCTACTGCCTAGACGGGTAGCACAATAGCAGTTGTTTAAATATTTTCGAAATTCATTTGTAAGAATGTCACAGAAATGAAACTGAATTTCAAAATTTGAAGCTTTCTGAAATATTTAAATAGAACTGGAATTAAACATAGAAATGTATCCTGAAGTTTTCTTTACAAAATTAATTATACATAATGACACATAATGGGAAATTCATTGCTGCCGTTCCCAATATTATTATCCCCGATTACTGTGAATACCGATTACTGTGAATAATAATAATAATTGCCATATTAAACAGTTTAATCTAATAAATAGTTTCCGATGCATGTGTAAAGAACAGATCAGTTTTGGTATAATTTGTATTTAGTTGTTTTACCTGTGAGATTCGTATTTTTGCACATAGTGGAAAAAAATATCAGGTCACAAGGATCCCGATCGCAAAGAGAAGGTTGCGGCACCCACCCCGCACCCCCCCAACCTTCCCCCGCACACGCTGGACGGACGTAATGAGAGACTACCCTCTGTCTTCTAAAAATAACAGCCCCCCCCCTGGCTACGAGACAAATTTTTAGAAGACAGAGGGTAGTCTCTCATGAAGTCCGTCCAGCGTGTTCTTTAACATTCACGTAATTACTGGTATGGCCCTCTCGCACACAGAGCCATTAATTAACATCTTATAGGACGGACTGCGTCTTTTCCAAACCCTTCTAACCAAGGGCATGGAAGGGAGTTTTGCGAAAATAAATCTCAACACTTCCCCAGCTGGGACTTTAACCTGGAACTACAGAATACGAGCCTTGCACGCTGTAGACTGAGCCATCTCCGTCCCTATCAGTGAAAGGAACATGCAATTTTAATTATCACACTTCCTTAATTTGGACTATACATCTAAATGTATCCATTTTCTTATTAATTAAAAATTTAAATACCAATGGATGATGGGAAAGCTGTTTTGATAGTTCCTAATAGCAAGATTTTCCTTCATTATTTCACTGAACTGTGAATAACAATAATAGTAATTGCTCTATTAAAACCGTTTATTCTACTGGGTAGAATTTTACAAGAGCATTTAAGGAACATAATAAATTTTGATTAAGATTCGAGAAATTAACGGTAGGATTGTTTTACCACAAAGCGGTGTTTTAATTGCAAACAATGGACTAAATCACGAGGCCAAAACGACCCAAATGCTCAAGCAAAGTTTAGAGGAACCACTGGAGACAGAGCCACTTAAGAGATACTCTGACACTTAAGAGACAAAGCAAAGACTGCTCTCAAACTCACCCAGAGTGTTCTTTAATGTTCACATTTCTTTGTGTTGTGTTGGTTTGTGTTGGTGTCCCAGAGTGTTCTTTAATGTTCACATTTCTTTGTGTTGTGTTGGTTTGTGTTGGGTACCTTTCCCTCTGAGCGACATTTTTGCACACAGTGAGCTAAATGGCCAGGTCACAAGGACCCCAAAGGAATGCCAAACCAAAGGAAAAAAATCACAATATTTGTTTTCATTTAATTATTCCATTGTTTCATGATTCCCAATATTTCCTAGGTTTTTTCGAGAAATTATTCTTGTATTGATAAGCCATTTATTACTGTGAAACAAATATCATTTCACAGCATCTGCCTGCGGCTAGGCTGTCCCTTCCTCATCAATAGTGGGAAGGGAAAGCGCGTACCCAGAATTTAGTTTCGTGGGAGAGTCAAGAATGTACTTATCGGGGGAGGGGGGGAGGGGATGCTGAGAATAAGACAACTAGGCTTTGCAAATTACTAAAGCATTTCACAGGACAAGAAACATTAAACGTTATTCTATATGGAATAAAATTTTGTAGTTGCTTTTAAAATCAATTTTTAGTGTCGGATATCAGTCGTATCATAATAATATGACCAACTACCTTACATGTATGTTAAATAACATGCTGGATGGCATTGACGGGAGGCTACGATCTGTCTCCTAAAAGCTGTCGGTGGGTCCTTGCACCCAAACTTCTTTGACCCCCCGGGGACCTGATTTACCCATTGTGTGTAAAAAACTGCTACTCAGAGGTAAAACAACCCAAAACCTAAATATAACAATTTAAAAAACCATTCAAATAGTGAAATTATATATTCTGATACAGCAAATGTGCTGCACTCATGAGAAGAATCTAGAACAACTGAACAATTAGCTCAAAAAATAATTAAGCTTCGATTCGAGTGATGTCATAACCTAAAACATACTCATAATTTTTCACTTCTCCCTGGCCATTGAGTGATCTCAAGCCTGCACATTTTCCATTTAATCATCTTCATCCTCAAGCAGTCGTGGGTTATAGAGGTCCAACCAGATTGTGTAATTTAGTAATCCAAGCATATCTGTCCTGAGCTACGTCTATTGCATATGGGTATTGCCAGTACTGCACAGCAATTCTAACTGTGTCCTGTTTGACATTGTCTGTCCACCGCATTCAATGTCTCCAACCTCTTTCTGAGGCCTTCAGGCACAATGTTCATATCCTTATTCGCTAATCTATAATTATCCATAAGTGTAACATGGCCAAACCAAAGAAGTCTATCTCTGCATATTATGCTGCTCGAAGGAGGATGCCGATTCTTTTGCCTAACCTCATTATTACTTACAAAGATGAACCACTTAATGCCCAAGTTTCCGCGTAAGCATCAAGAATCAAAATCATCTATTTTCCTGTTATCTTGTTTACAAAGCGTCCACGTTTCACTAACATAACTAACCACAGAATGAACCAAACAATTATACAGTCTAAGTTTAGTCTTTAGGTGTATATGCCTAATTCTCTACACTCTCCATAGATTCTTAAGAATCCCGGCAGCAATCCCTATTCGTCTGTTTATCTCATGCCGCACATCACCAGTATCTGTTACATAGCTCCCAAGTTAATTAAACTGTGACACCTGTTCAAGATTGCAAACATTCAGATGAACTGAATCACAACTTGCCTGACCAATTTTCATCACTTTAGTTTTCTCTCTGTTTATAACCAAACCTACTCTACTACCAGTTTCAACAACAGCTGGAATAAAAGATTTCATCTCATCAACATCATTTCCCAAAAGGGCTAAAGCATCAGCATAATCTAAATCAGAAATTTTGAAATCTCTAGACCATTTAAAGTCAAAATCTTTTCCTTGCACTGAATTTCGCATAACATAATCAATAACCAAACTAAAGGGAAAAGGGGACAAAATGCACCCTTGTCGAACATCAGAAGAAATGCTAAACCAATTGCCACAAGCAACTCTCACAAAAAGACTCAGTGTTATTATGGAGAGGTTTCATTATGTTAACTAACTTGTCTGGTATACCATGTGATCTCACAATCAACCACAATTTATGACGATCAACAGAGTCGAAAGCCTTTTTAAAATCAACAAAGCTAGCAACCAAAGGTTTCTGAAACTCTAAACATTTCTCAAGAATCTGCCTAAGTGAAAATATCTGATCTACACATCCCCTACCACTTCTGAATCCACATTGCTCATCACGTAATTGACCAGCAACCAGATTCTTAATTCTATTAAGCAAAATCATGCAAAGAACTTTACCTGGAACAGAAAGTAGGCTGACACCCTATAGTTATCACAAGAACTGCGATCACCTTTTTTAAACATAGGGATAATAACAGCTCTGGTAAAATCTTTAGGAACCATGCTTTTATCATAAAAGTTATTCAAAATTTCAGTCATCCACGTAGTAATAAAAGTTCACTGAGCGACAAAACTCACGCACCAATGTGGATTATGGGAACGAGAATAACTCGCCCCGGGTTGCCAAGCACCTAGTTAAGCCACTGGTCAGGAGAAGTATAGAGGTTCCCCTTAAGGGCTATGCAACATGTTCTATAAAGCGCACACGTTATAGCTCTCACGCATATGGGGACATAGCTTAAAGTTCTACCCGACAGACGGCGGCCTTTCCAAGTCCATTCAGGTCCCCATCACATCTAAGACAGTGTGGAT
Organism: Ryuthela nishihirai; assembly: GCA_038380435.1. NCBI lineage: Eukaryota > Metazoa > Arthropoda > Arachnida > Araneae > Heptathelidae > Ryuthela > Ryuthela nishihirai. The sequence continues at coordinate 5,867,296 of JAWZYU010000038.1, forward strand.
GTGGATAGTTCAAATAAATATCAAAGCTAGCACAATTAGGACGCGAACTTAGGAACTACAGATTACGAGCCTGGTGCATTGCTGACTGAACAACTCCCCTACCCCGCAGCTCGTCCCTTGTTGAACATTAAGAGATAGCCTAGACCATAGATTCCCAACGGGGGCGATACCGCCCCCCAGTGGGCGCTGGAGCCTTCCATGGGGGCGGTAGCGGATCCAGAGGCAAATGGGGGGAGTTGAGGCAGTCAAGAGGGGCGGTCAAATAAATAAATAAATTTAATGGAATTTTCTGTGACAACCTTTTAATCTCTTCTATTCTGTGGTATCTTCCTGGTGATTCTGGTCATCCACTACCTCATCCGTCATGTACAGCTTTTCAACTGCAGCTTGGACAATAAGTTCCCTTCTACCGCTTACTAGCGTACTGGTACGTCTGAAGTCGATTGAGATGCTCTCAAAAGTTCTCTTCAAGATCACAGATTGGATATAAGCTTCAATATGTTTTCCCACTCCAAGTCGCTTTGAGTATGTTTTATGGTACGTAGTTACAATACCATCCGACGTCAGAACATAAGGTATAATATTAACATTACACTTGTGAATTAAGCTTAACTCATTAGCCAGCAGATCATACTTCCTCTTCTTTTCAACCTCTACTGTCTGCAGGTTATCCTGAGATGTTATTCCTACTTCAATAATTGTAATCTCATTCAATACCTTTACATGTAATACAATATCAGGCTTATTATATTGGACATGTGTGTCTGTCCTGATAGGCAAATCAACCTTGATGCTATAATAATATAATAAGAATAAATTTATTATATTTAATATTTTTTTATAATTATTTTTTAATATAATAAAATACTTTGAAAATACCTGTTTTCATGAATAAATATTTTATCTAGCTATGTAAATTATCTTATTGTTACCCCGTTAATAAGCATTTTTAAATTAGCATTAGGTATACCTATACCTAATTTGTTTTTGTTTAGAATAGATTGACGGTGACAAGTCCTTGCACGTTGGTAGGCAAACACGCGGTTCACGCATTTTAACATGTTTCGACAAGAATATGGGAGCTTGAAATGACTTGTTTACGGAGCAAGTGCGCCGGCATCGCAAACGTACAAGTTAATGCGTGCACAAAATCAAATCTATAAAAGCGATAGCTCTAGGAATGTTTTATTATTTTTTATGTGCTTCGCCGTGATAAATAGTCGTGAGTGATAAGTGTTAGAAGTCATTATAAACATTATTTTTATAACTATCTATAAATCTGTTGAGAAGTTAATTTGTATTTGAAAATGTCTGAATCTACATCTAAAAAGAAATGCCGGCAGTACAGTATTGAGTATTTGAAATATGGATTTACGTACTCTCCTACAAACCAATCATTACCTATGTGTTTAATTTGCCGAAAGGTTTTTTTCAAATGAATCTATGGAACCTTCTAGGCTACAAGAGCATTTAAATAAAATTCACCAGGATCCTGTGTGTCAGCACCAGGACCCTGTGTGGTTGACCACTCCTCAGCAGGGTAGAAAAAAAAAAGAAATGTAGCCATAGTTGTCCAGATCAGTAGGCCATACTAATCTAGCAGCTCTTCGCTTCTGTTCACCCTCAACAAGAGAGTATCTCTTTTGAAAGGTACTAACGGTCTGCACCACGAGAAGGCGAGGTCGGACATTAGGTGCTAGGCCTGACCGGTTCTATGCATCATCACAGTGGATTGGTGCATAGCTCTCCTTCCAGTGACTACCTAGCTACAATTTACTTCTACTACGCACCCCAAAATTTCAAACTGCCTGTGATGAAAACTATAGGTATTTGGCTATCACAGCTCATTGCTCCCCAGATGCCTGCTCTTGAATTAGAATTCCATCCGTCAGATGGGACATTGATTTCGCCATCTGTCAGATGGAATATTTAATACTGGGCTCGTGTGTGGCTCTCCCGCACACGAGCCCAGTATTAAATATTCCATCTCCCGTGTGTGGGAGAGCCACACACTGTGCACATTAAGGAACACGCTGTTCGGTCTTGATGGGAGTCTACCATCAGTCTGCTAACAGGTGGCCAGTGAATCCCCAGCCCCAACCACCCCCAACCGACTTCTCAGTCGGTAGCATGCCAGGCTCGTAATCTACAGTTCCCAGGTTCGAGTCTCAGCTGGGCCAACGTGGAGAGTTATCTATGCCAAAATCCCCATCCTGCCCTTGGTCAATACGGTACTGTGATGGACTTAGAAAGGCCTCCGTCCGTCGGATGGGTTCTAAAGCCATGTTCCCTGTGTGGAGAGCCATATTTTGTGCATATTATAAAACATGCTAGATGGTCTTGACGGGAGGCTACCATCTGTCTCCCAATAGCTGTGCAGTGGGTTCCCTTACGCAATCTTCTCTGAGCGCTCGGGGTCCTTGTGACCTGGCCATTTAGCCCATTGTGTGCAAAAAGTATCTCTCAGAGGGAAAACAATCCAACCCGTCTCACGAGGAAGCCGGTCTCAGTTGTAACGTTATGTCAAAAGCATTATCGCTAAAACCGGCAAACGCTGCAGCCGGATTGCTAACATATTTTAATCACTTGCATATCTCGGTGCAACTCAGTCGCCTTCTGATTTGCAGCACTTCCGATCATTCATCCTGGGTGTTGCAATTTCAGTGTTACAGAGTATATACTTGCGTATACCGAGGGAGCAATCTATATTATATATACTTTAGGAGCATATCTTAGGGGTATATCTTAGGGAGCAATCTATGGCAAAAGTACCAAAAACAGATTTTCTTAAAACGAATTTTAAGTGTTTATACCAACTCAAATTCTATGAAGGGATACTTTCTAAAATTATTGCAAGTAGAATATTAATCCAGGAAATGAAATTTTTATTACAGTGTAAGAACTGTTAGCAGTAATGAAACTTTTATTAGAGTGTAAGAACTGTTTCCAGTAATGAAACTTCCAACCAACTGAAGGTTTTAATGAAGTACGTCATCCGAATAAATTCCTTTAAAATTTTAGAGTGTAATGAAATGAAAAAATAGAAATAGGAAAAGATATAAATATACATGAAACCATTTTTTACTTTGGTATCTCATTTACCAAAACAACTGATAAATACCTACAAAAAGGAAATTGTGCTTTTTATAATAAAACTTCCTGCACAGATATGTATAATCATTCCAATAATCAGTTCCCTTGTACCTCGCATATCGTGTTTGTTGCCCCCCCCCCCCTTCTATTGTTTACTAGATCAGGACCTGTGCATAGGATATTAGTTTTTGTGTTGTTTTTTTAATTCAAGTTTAGCTAAGTTTTACTATTCTCGAACAGTTTTTTTGATCGAACAGTTTTTTTTGTCTTATGTATGTTACCCCACCGACTAGAGAGTTGCTATGAGACGGTTGGTAGCTTCCCGTCAAGGCCATATAGCGTGTTGCATAATGTGAACAGAGTATGAATCTCCGACATATGGACACAGCTCAATGTACCATCCGGGGGACGACGGCCTTTCCAATTGCATTGGTGTCCCCTACTGAGCGAGGACATGGTGGAACATTTGGGGCAGCTAAATCTCAACGCTGACCCAGCTGGGATTCCAACCTGGGAACTGAAGATTATGAGCCTGGCACGCTTCTCGCCGCGTCACCCCCTTCCCAACAGCAGTAGTGATCAGGTGTCTATCTCTGACTCCATAATTTCAACTTTCACGCAGTGCTCCCGAGAGGAGGGGGTGACTGAGTTGGTAGCATGCCTGGCTCGTAATCTGCAGTTCCCGGGTTCGAGTCCTGCCTGGATCAGAGTTGAGATTTATCTCCATACAACTACTCTCCCTGCCTTCTGTAAGTAGGGGACACCGATGGGCTTGGAAAGGCCACCGTTCTTCTAAAGGAACATTAATCCATACCATGCGCACGTTAAATAACAAGCTGGATGGCCTTGACGGGAGACTACCATCTGTCTCCCAGCAGCTGTTCCAGTGGGTCTACCTCTCGGAGCCTTCGGGTTGCTTGTGCCCTCCCTATTCAGCGCATTCTGTGCAAAAAAAGTTCCGCTCTGAGGTAAAACAATCTAACCTAACATACTGCTCCCTGCTAAGAAAAGTTGCTAAGTTGGCGGATACATATCATGCAATACATACATATCACTCGTAAGAAAAGTCGCGGACTGTTCTGGACATGGCATTATCCATCATTATTTACATTATCCACATTATCCATCCCCGGTTTTTTCTCTAGATGTACCTTAAAATGATACTTTCTACATCAAAAAACAGGGGCAAAGTGTTTTGAATTGAAACGGAAGAATAACATATTAGAAATTTGTCACTATAACTGAGCTGATAGGCAAGATATATAGAGTGAAGTCCCGGTTATCCGTAACTTAAGCATTCAGAACTCTCATGCAATCGGAATAAATTTCAAATTGAAATAATAAATTTTCTGAGATTAAAGATTAGGTTAGTCTCACTGTTCTCGTGTCTATCCTAGACACGAGAACAGTGAATGAAACAGTTCTGAAACAGAGAACAGTGAACAAAAATCTACTGACTTTTAAGTTTAAAAAATTCTCTTTCACATTTCGTTATTAGGGATAATTCGACACTTCGGTAATCAGGGCCATCTGGCGTCTGACTGCAACCTGTCAGTTTTACGTCATGGTAGAAGATCTGTGAGAATGGCGGGACATCAGCAGAAAAAAGAATACAAACATCCATGCCTTTACCTTGGCTCGAAACCAGGTCCCTTGATCACTAGCCAGGATCGCTAACAATTGGACCACGGGACGGCCGAGGGGTTAGCCCACTTGGCTATAAAACTTTGGGAAGCATTTGCCTAAGTTCCTGACAATTATATTTTAGATATTTCGATTTGCATTAAGGACATTATACTTCACTTTCAATATTTTTAACTGCATTTTTATTACAACTAAGGCTTGAATACAAATTGCATTTACGGTATTTATATTGCATAAAAATATTTTCATTGCAACCGGCAGATTCATCCAACCGGCAAATTTAGTTCATCATAAATGCCGGATAACCGGGAGCATTGTCTCATTCTGTAACATTGAAATTACAGCACCAAAAAGAGGTGGCAAAATTCAATTGATGTTCGTATATCAAGCAATATGGGAGACAAGGAAGAATTGATTAATTTTTCAAAAAAAATATGGACAATTTTATTATACAAAATATAAACCACATCAATAAGAGGTATAACCACAGCTATTGGGAATAAATTGAACATTGCCTCGTGGCAGTGAGTTGTAGAGACTGCTCATAACCTCTTGTGGCACTGTTCCCCAAGCTTCCTGCACGTGGTGGGGTGCGACTCAGTCGGTAGCGCGCCAGGTTTGAGAGTTTTCTCCGCAAAACTCCCCGCCCTGCCCATGGTCACTAGGAAACACTGATGGGTTTGGAAAGGCCGCCATCCGTCTGAGGAGACGTTGAGCCTTGGTCCCGAGTGCAGGAGAGCCACACCTTGTGCACGTTAAAGAGCACGCTGAATGGGCTTGACGGGAGGCTACCATGTGTATCACAACAGGTGTTCTATTGAATCCCCTTCCCCAACCTTTTGTGAGCCTTCGGAGTCCTCCTGATCTGGCCATTTAGCCCCTTGTGTACAAAATGTGAAGCCCAGAGATAAAACAATCCATATTATTAAAGATCTTACGAAACAATATTTTCGATCATTGGAGTAGAGGGGATCCTTTTAGGTGAAAGGTGAAATTTCGTTCTACTGATACTACAGAGATAAAAATCCGGATTATTTCTGTCCTATATTTCAGAAGAATTTTGAAATTTCGGATCTCATCATTTCATCGAAGTCGAAGGTCAAATTTATATCTAATTCTGATATTGACCTGAAAAATGATGTCTCTGGATACTTCAGCTTTTACATTTATAATCTTTGTGGAATTTCTCATCTGATAGCACTGAGCAACACACAAAAATTCTTTCAAATGTAAATAGCCAATCTTTACTAATTTCGAGGTGCTAAACACGAAAACGACAGTAAAATTTTTCGAATGGCTCTTGTTTAGGAGAGACAGAGATGGTCATATATGAAAGACTCCGTCCGCATTGAGTATATAGGTAACCATTTCGCAAGGCCGTATTTTAAACTCCAGATTGCAAAATATTGCATTCTATTACATCATCCCGTCATACATACAACCCATGGAGGAATTGCATCATTGTCTGATGCAACATAGTTTAGTCATGACATCGCGGACAAAAGATGATGCAATCGTTATTTGGAGCAACTCCCATTTAGCCCTGAGTCATAAGTACAACACAAGCGATCCTTGCAGTTTTAATCCAGCAGTAGTGATGCATCGCAACAGTGTTAACTCACTAGATTTTACACTAATAAAACTAATCATTCTCCCGCGCACTCACCACATAAAAATATTTCTTCTTTTGGACTATCGTGCCTGACTAAGGCTTTTATGCCTCCTTTCAGATCTCCACATCTCCAACATTAAAATTCTATCATTCTTATATTTCAGATCTGTTCTATGTTCCAATATGTTTGTTACATAAATCTCTCGTAGAAGCATACACGAGCGTTCATGTCACGTTTATCATAAACTCACTGCAGTACGTTCATCTGTCGTAACAATACTTTCAATCAGACATATCTCACTTGAGCTCGTTTGTAGGGATGCAAATATACTAGGCATGAAATAATTATTTATATATAATTAATATATAATTAAATTATATTAATATATTAATATAATTTCTAAAGTATTTCAAAAATTATAAAATGTGGAACAACCGTAAGTTATAAAAACATATGCCAAAAAATTGTTGAATAGTGATGCATAATGAAATATAAAAAAATAACAAAAACATGAATTAATAAAAATAAATAAATACTAATAAATACCCCTTAAGCAGTTGCTTGCCATAGAGGTCTGACAGGTGTCTGTCAGTTTAATATGCCATAGTACATAAAAGGTCTGTGAGGATGGCGAGACCTCAGCAAGAAAACAACAGAAATATCCATGCCATACCTCGGCTCGAACCCAGGTCCATTTGATCAGTAGCCAAGTGCGCTAACCGCTCGGAAATAAATAAAATTCTAAAGAATTCCTCAACCTCCGAACTATTCACACCTAGTTTTTGATACTAGGTAAAAATAATATTGCAATTCACAATTTGCTTGCCAAAAATATGTAATGGGAACTAAAATCTATTCTTTTTAACCAATACCTCATATTCATTATCAGCATAATGATTTCAGATAATCTTGTGCAATATTGAAAATTTCTGATGCTCTTTGTAATCCAATTTTCCCTGAGATGCTTAAATAAACTAAAAGTATGTAACTTTCCTAATGACTCTATTTATTATAGCTGTTATTACCTACCACTACATGTAGAGAGTTCCAACAGCCATAGTCCACTCTCAAACACCGGAGTACAAAATGTTGAATTCCTTTCAAAAACTTCGAAATCGTTCTCTGAAACCAACAATCGTACTTGGCGGTGAAAAATAATAATAAACCTTACCATCACAATGTCCCAAAAATATGTTTGCCTCTGAGAGGCATTTTTTTTCACACCATGGGCTAAATGACCAGTTGTAAGAATCCCGTAGGCTCAGAGTTGGTTGGTGGAGAGGACATACTGTACAGATGTTGGGAGGTAGATGATGACCTCACGCCAAGAACATCCAGCGTGTTCTTCAACGTTGGGTGATTTTACATATGCGAAACAATTTTTTTAAACAATGGGCTAAATGGCCAGGTCATAAGGACCCCTAGAGCTTAGAGAATGTTGGGGGAGGAGCAGGTGTTGGGAGACAGATGGTAGCCTCCCTTCAAAGCCATTTATTGTGTTCTTTAAGTTGCACATAGTGCCACGCTTTAACGCCTCATTCGACGGACGGCTACCTTTTCAAGTGCATTAGTGTCCCCTGCTGGCGAGAGCAGGGTGAGGAGATTTACGGAGATAAATCTCGAATCTGATCAAGCTGGGACTCGAATCTTAGGAGCAGCACATTACGAGCCTGACTGGATATAACCGACAACTTGGCAGTCAATATAGATTTTGTATATGAAGTATCCTTTGGATAAATGATGCCTTTATTGTAGGAAAACTAAATCGGAAATTGTAGTAAAATATCCCAGGTTTAGATTTGTGAAAACGTAGCAATTTTTACCAAAGGAAACCAGGTAACTCTAATCTAAAAACAACTTTGAAATAGGCTCTGGACAAAGGGCAGTTTATTTTCGGGTTAAATCAGGAAGATAAACGTTGTTAATGGATTAATTTATGTGTTTTAGAAATATGTGACATTTTTGTAGAAATTTGTATATTTTTCTTTGAAATTTGGTAAGTGGGAATAATCATCAGCGTTCGCTTTATGTACTAATGCGAGAACACCGTATTTTAAGATACACTAATAAGATTCTTTACTGATGAAAACTCACAACGCATGACAGACAAAACACCCATTCCGGTTGTAGAACTTCGATCCCGAAAGTCACAATGCTACGGCAAGCAAACGTTATATCACTCAACAAACACGTCGCTAGTTTATGTTTGTCTGGACTCTAAGGTTAATAGAATAAATAAAAGTTTGGTAGCATACGAAAATGGACCTCTAATAAAATAAATAACAAACAAAAAAAAAGGAAATAACCACAAACTAAATGTTTTATTCAGAAAGGGGAATCAAAACATTTCATTTTGCAAACTGTTATATACAGTGCTATTAGAACTGAACACATCAAAGAATTTATCTAATATATAAAGAAGAAAGTTGTTTTGTCTGCTTGCTTATGCACTCGGCGTCCAGAAGAGCTGGATGCTTCAAACCTTGCATGAACGTTTATTTCACCCAGTGGAAGAACGTAGGCTATGTGGGAACCCCTGGTGGCAACCAAAATTGGGGAGGGGATGGGGGATCTTCTCAAAATCTCCCTAGACTTAACATTAACGGTTGAAAGTTATTCAAAATAACTGTTGCCACCAATAAATTTGAAAGAAATAATGCATAAAACTAATATCTTTTTCATTATGCGTGATAAAGTCATTGTTCAGTTTGTTGGGTCAAGAGCACTAACATCCGTGAATATTGAAGTCATTCTAATTAAGCACGAGCAGAACATGAGATTCTTTTCCGAAATAATTAAAATTCTTCAAAATTAAAAATTCGTATCGGTAATTAAATTCATTAACTTGTTTTGAAAAAAATATGTAAATTTAAAAAAAACCTATACCTCATGCATTAATTAATAAAATTTTTAATATGCTAAGTTATAAATAATGTCTTCCAATAATATTAATAAAGTTTTCGCAGTACCTAAACACTTTGTGGGGAACTCAAACCATGTTTTTATTTTCCTATAAAGTTAAATATTCTTGTCACACTATATTCGAGGAACTCTAGGAGGATACAAAATGATTTGAAAAGTTTGGTTATCTAAGCGAAGCATTTTCGTGTTTTGGTTTAGAAACTTCTGATTTGGAGAGGGGTACATACGCTACCTCGAAATATGTCCATTTCTTTCCTTCCCTAAAAGAGAGGGAGAAAATTAACCCTGAGAATATTTACTCCTTTTTACCTATCTTTGAACTGTTTTTTCACTCGCCATTGGCCAGTTTGTTGATTTGTTTCTCAGTTTGCTTTCACATTTATAAAAACTATAGTTTTACCATATCTCACTCTGTTGGGCTTGGAATGTGCACATCCATAAGGTTCGAGTTCCAGCTTGGTCAGGGTTGATATGTATCTCCGAAAAACTGCCCGCCTGGCCCAGGGTCAGTAAAGGACACCAGTGGACTTGGATAGGCCACGGTCCGTCTTGATGGGACGTAAACCGTGGTTTCGTAGGTGGTTTCAGCCATACTCTGTGCACGGTTAAAAACACGATGGATGACCTTGACGGGAGGGTACAATCATTAGATGGGACCTTACATATGTCTCCCAACAGCAATTCTAGTGGGTCCCCTCCTTTAACCTCCTCTGAGCCTTCGGGGTTTTGTGACCAGGCAATTTAGGCCACTGTGTGCAAAAAGACGCTATAAGATGCAATTGATATTAGATATTGTTATAAATATTATGTTTCAGTATTGTCATATGTATTACTTTTCAGTTTTGATACAAACATTACGTTTCAGTATTGTCATCTGCATTACGTTTCAGAATTGTTATAAGCATTAGTTTCGAATACCTCCTTTCACGTTGCAGTGAAATGACCGGGATGCCAATCAGAAGGAGACTCCTTCCGTTTTGAAACCTTAGCTAGCGTCTTCATCGTTGGATTGGTTTATCTCCGAACATCACGGTTTTGTCCACAATGGGCTGAATGGAGAGTTTACAAATAACCCGAGGGCTCAGAGAAGGTTGGGCGGAGGAGATCCACCAGACAGCTGCTAGGAGGAAGATGGAAACTCCTGTCAAGGCCATCCAGAGTGTTCCTTAATGTGTAAAGTGTATGGTTCTCTCCTGCAAACGGAAACACGATTTAATGCTCCAACAGATGGATGACGACCTTCCCAAACCTATCGGTACGTGCTTTCAGCGCAAGAAACATCCATACGTTACCTGGGGCTCGAACCCATTTCTTTATTTTATCAGTCGCCAAGTGCGCTATTTATTAAATTTTAATAACCTTTGAGCAGTTTTTTATGTCTCTTACTGCTACTCCTGTTCAAATTTCGAACTTCAATAATTCTTCAAATATTGAAATAATATTGTTGAAAATTAAAATATACGCCAAAGAACCAAAACATTATGACCTCCGCGTCTTTATGCAAATCGAAAAACTGCAGTTAAACGACGGCGCGTGTGAAGGTCATGAGACGGTATAAATAACACCTGATACATGTTTTGGGTCACTTCATATATAAAGATAAAAGGATATAGTTTAGAAAAGATAATATTTTTTATTTTATTCTGAGGTGATCAGTGTAATTATAAAGACAATTTCATAACTTTTAACTTAACATAAAATTTTCAGATATTTCTGTATATTATTAAACGAAACGCTAAAATTTCATTTTATCTTATGCTTTCAGTTAAAGAAAGATCGTTAAAAGAGGAGTAAAAATGTCTACCAGTACAAATCATAACATTTTTTAGTTACTAGGCATCAGCTCCGTTTAATCACTAGGCCTCAGCTGGGTCGCTATACCGTATTCTAGTTCAGTGACTTTTAGTGTAAGTCGCTACAAATTAACAAGAAATATATCACTAATAATTTTAATAGGGAGCCTTCCGTAACTTAAATAATGTCGCATGTGTCTAATTTAGCATCCGATTCAAAACCGGATCGTCACTTTCATTTATGTAACATATGTATTTTGTGTAAGAAACCTTTTGTACTGATGTAAGAATAACAAATCATTGTTAAGGTAGTAACAGTTAATTACAAGGGATAATATATGTAAAAAAAACTGATTTTTGTAATCGGAGAATGCAAAAATATACTAATCGCAAAAATAAATATAGTATTTAAAAATTGTTTTATTTTTTTAATTAGCAATTTACAATTATTTTAATTAAGATTATTTTTATAAATATAGCATTTTAATTATTTATTATTATGTTATACACATTAATGTCTATAACATTAAAAAGTAATATATTTATATTAAAAGGTAAGGAGTTCCACGTTGGAACATATCCTCGCTCCTAAAATCGTTACGAAATTTGGAGACGGGTCCCTGAAGAGCGCATGTACACTAAATAATACATGCACTCTTTAGGAACTCGTTCATGAAAAGACTAAAGGCCATTTCATTAAGTATGTTAGGCCATGTTATGTCAATAGTAACTCAGATACAGAACTCATCATCATCATCATCATCAACCAGCCATGGGCTATGAAGGTCCAATCAGACCGTGTAATTTAGTTTCCCATGCATTTCAGTCCTGAGCTACATCTGCTGAAACTGGCCCCTGCACACCAATTCTAACAGGGTACTGTTCGACGTTTTGTGCCCACCCCGCTTTCTAGGTTTCCCCTTCCTTCTGAGGCTATTAGACACACTGTTAACCAATCTATAATAACCCTGTTCGCCAATCCCTGTTCGGCAATTACCCTGTTCGCCAATCTATAATTATCCATACGGGCAACACTGCCGAACCAACGGAGTCTCTCTCTGCACGATAATGCTGTATAAATGAGGTTGCCGACTCCTTTGCCTAACCTAATTATTCCTTACCAAATTCAACCACATAATGCCCAAGATACTGCGCAAGCATGAAGAAGCAAAAGCATCTGATTTTTTGGAGATTTTGTTTACAAAGCATGCAACATTCACTACCATAATTAACCCTTGAAAGAACCAAACTATTATACAGTCTAATTTTAGTCTTTATATGTATACGCCTATTTCTCCACAATCTCCATAGATTCTTAAAAGTCCCGGCAGCAATCCTTATTCGTCTGTTAATCTCATGCTGCATATCAGCAGTATCTGTTACATAGCTCCCAAGATAATTAAACTGTGATACCTGCTCAAGACTGCAACCATTCAGATTAACTGAATCACAGCCTGCCTGACCAATTTTCATCACTTTAGTTTTCTCTCTGTTTATAACCAAACCTACTCTACTATTAGTCTCATCAACAGATCGAATGAAAGAGTTCATCTCATCAACATCATTTCCCAAAAAGGCTAAATCATCAGCATAATCTAAATCAGAAAACATCAATATCCAAACCATTTTTCCTACTATGAATTACTGTTATACAAACAGTTTCATCTACATTCGGTGCTCTATATTATTCGAGTATAAAAGACAAAAACCGAACTTATACAAAGCACTCAGTTCGAGAATAATCTCATATTTTCTAAGTTTGCAGTCCAACAATAGACCCGCGCTCTTCGGTCATGTCACTCAAAATAAGGTTTTTGATAAATATTTTATGAAATGATGTGGCTATTACAATGTAATACATTATTTGGTTTAAAAAATACCACAAAATGCTAATTTGATTTAAAAAAATAACTCGATTGATATCTAAAATATCGATTTATTACGATTTCATATCCTGTGAATAAAACAATCCTTTATTTACTCTTCATTTGGATAACTCCCTCCTGGAGTTATCTGTTGAAAACTCGAGGTTATTAAACCAACTATTATCCTGTTTGTACACAGAGAAATCTTCTCTGGAATTCAGAACGAAGCTCATTTTATTTCTCAATTGTGGGTGAGGGATGGCTCAGTCATTAGCGTGCCTGGTTCGTTATCTACAGTTCCGGGGTTCGAGTCTCACCTGGGTCAGCGTTGTAATTTATATTCACAAAACTCCGCTTCCTGCCCTCAATTAGAAGGGCGACACCGGTGGGCTTTTAAAGGCCGCCGTCCCTCGGATGACACGTGGAGACAAGGCCCTGTGTATGGGATAGTCATACCCTGTGCAAGTTAAAGAACACTCTGGATGGCCTTGACGGAATGCTATCATCTGTCTCCCAACAATTGCCCAGTGGATCCTTTCCCCCAAACCATCTCTGAGCCTGGGGGCCCTTGTGACCTGGCCATTTAGCCTATCCTGTGCAAAAAAGTACCGCTCAGAGTTAAGCATGCTAACTGATTGACAAATGAGACTTAAAATAGGAACTGCGATTCCATTTTAGCGAACTTGAGAAGGAAATGTGATTTGCATACATCAAGAGATGCATGTTACAAGATTGAACATTTGCTTTGTCTTGTGAAGAAAGACATTGCAAAAGAGAATGAATTTGATTCCTTTGTTCTGTATGTGATAAGTTAAAAGAAATGTGTTGAGTTCAGGGCCGGACTTACGAATAAGCTAACTATGCTATAGCTTAAAACTTCACAATTATGAGAGGCCTCAAAAATTAATGTTCGAAGTTTACACTGTTACGATTTTTTTTTCATATATTCAAATAATACAGGGTGTCCATAAAATCTCTTTATAATTTAAAAAATATTATTAAAAAATCAAATGAAATGATAAATATTTGAAAACTATTACAAAATGAAAAGTAGATATTGAAGTCTTTTTCCATCATTTAATACACCTCTATATGGGCATCATTAGTTGCACGAAGCACATCAAGGGGTACTCGATTTCTTGCCATGTTCGCTGTAGCATAGCCTCATCGATGGTGGCAATGGCATCAGTGATATTTTGCTTTAGGTCAGTGATGTCCCGTATCTTTGTTCGATACACGATATCTTTAACATAACCCCATAGAAATAAGTCCAAGGGAGTGATATCTGGTGAACGAGGTGGCCAGGGAATTGAACCATCCCTTCCAATCCACCGGTCTGGAAATGTTTGATTTAGGAACCCACGGACTTGCAGTCCCCAATGTGGTGGTGCACCATCTTGCTGGAAAATGATGGTTGGTTAAAGGTCATCTAGTTGTGGTGCCACATATTCAGTCAAAAGTTCTAAGTATACATTTGCGGTAATTGATGCCTCGTTGAAGAAAAATGGACCAAGGATTCGATTGCACATGATCCCACACCACACATTAACCTTTGGACTATCTCGGTGAAGTTCACTAGTCACATGGAGGTGTTCTGATCCCCAGATTCTCACATTATGTATGTTCAGTTTCCCTGAAACATGAAAGGTTGCTTCATCACAAAACAAACTCGGGTGAGGAACATTTCACCCTCAGAAATTCGTTCCAGCATGTTAACTGCAAACTGTTTTCGTCTTGGTTTATCATTTGGCTCGAGTGCCTTACATCACTTTGTAAGCGTACAATCGCAAGTTCTTGTGTAGGACTTTGTGCACTGTTGAACGTGGTAGCTCTAACTGTCTGGCAGCAGTACGGATGGACGTTGTGGGAGATCGACTAAAGGCTTGTCTTACACGATCGATGTTTTCCTCAGATGTTCTTGGTCGTCCATTCCTCCCTTAATCCAACACTGTCCCTGTCTCCATAAATTTCTTGTGCCATGCACGAATTGACGAACGTGACGGTGGAACTCTTCCATACTTAGTTGTGTAGTTTCGCTGAGTCTGCGTATCTGATATCGTTTCAATAAACCATGATACACATTGTGCCTTCTCTTGAGGAGTAGCCATTTTTTAGAGTTTCTTTAAAAAATACCTCTTTCATCAACGTGGTACCTGAAATACACAAATGCAATGTCATTAAAATCTTTGATAACCACTTAGTACATAGAACCGATTTGATTAAGATATCTCATCAAGTGCCTTTGTAATAAATTTTTTAAATTGTAAAGAGACTTTATGGACATACTGTATATTATGCAAACAACTGTTCATCTCAGCTTTACAGAGTCATTATTATATACCAGTTCTAATATAATGATCCACTTCATCAATTTCATATTTATTTTTGAATATACTCTTCAATTGCAATAATAAATCTACAAATTAGTTCGACCTTCTAACTTTTGGAGCCTCTTAAACTTATTTTAGCTTAGGGCCTCGTAAACGTCTCATAGCTTAGGGCCACAGAAGGTGAAAGTTCGATACTGGGTGAGTTGTTTGACGTCTAAGCAGAATTTGTTTTATGAATATTATACGTTTCATTTTTAATGAAACGTCTCCAGGAGGGAATGATCCAAATGAAGAGAAAATAAAGAATTGTTTTATTCACAGGATATGAAATTGTAATAAATCGATATTTTTGATTTGATTCGAGTTAGTTTTTTTTTTTAAACCAAATAATGTATTGCTTTGTAATTGCAAGATCATTTCATAAAATATTTATCAAAAACCTTGTTTTGAGTGATTTGATCGAAGAGCGCGGGTCTATTGTTGCACTGCAAACTTAGAAAATATGAGATTATTCACGAACTGCGTGCTTATATAAGCTAGGTTTTTCTCTTTTCTTCTCGAATAATATAGAGCACTGAATTTAGATGAAACTGTTTGAATAGTAGTAAATCATAGTAGGAAAAGTGGTTTGAAAATTGATATTTTCTGATTTAGACAATGCTGATGATTTAGCCCTTTTAGGAAATGATGTTGATAAGATGAACTCTTTCATTAGAGCTGTTGATGAGACTGGTAGTAGAGTAGGTTTCGTGATAAACAGAGAGAAAACTAAAGTGATGGAAATTGGTTTAGCTAGATGGTGCTTCAGTTTCTTTGAATGGATGCACTCTTGAGCTGGTGACTCGGTTTAATTATCTTGGCAGCTATGTAACAGATACTGGTGATATGCGGCATGAGATTAACAGACGAATAGGGATTGCTGCCGGGACTTTTAAGAATCTATGGAGATTGTGTAGAAATAGGCGTATACATATAAAGACTAAACTTAAACTCTATAATAATTTAGTTCTTTCAAGGGTTTGTTATGGTAGCGAAACTTGAACACTTTGTAAACAAAATGGCAAAAAAACTTGATGCTTCCGCAGTATCTCAGGCATTAGATGGTTCAATTTGGTAAGGAATAACGAGGTAAGGCAATGGAGTCGGCAACCTCCTTTGAGCAGCATTATCTTGCAGAGAGAGACTCCGTTAGTTTGGCCGTGTTGCCCGTATGGATAATTATAGATTACCGAATAGGGTTATGAACAGTGTGTCTAAATCCTCAGAAAGAGGGGGAAACCTAGGAAGCGGTGGGCACACAATGTCGGACAGTACCTTGTTAGAATTGGTGTGCAGTGGCCAGATTTATCAGATGTAGCTCAGGACTGAAATGCATGGAAAACTAAATTGCACGGTCTGATTGGACCTTCATAGCCCATGGCAGCTTGATGATGATGATGAGTTCTGTATCTGAGTTGCTATTGACATAACATGGCCTAACATACTTAATGAAATGGCCTTTTTCATGAACGAGTTCCTAAAGATTGCATATATCATTTAGTGTACATGCGCTCTTTAGGAATTCATCGATAAATTTCGTAACGATTTGAGGGGAGATATTATGTTCTAATGTAAAACACCTTACCTTTTAATATAAATATATTATTTTTTAATGTGATAGACATTAAAAACCTTAAAATAATATTAAAATGCTATATTTATTTTTGCGATTAGCATATTTTTGCATTCTCCGATTGCAAAATCAGTTTTTTTTTACATATATTATCCCTTGTAATTAACTGTTACTACCTGAAGAAGATTTGATGAGCTTACATCAGTCCAAAAAGGGAAGATTCTTACACAAAATAGGTTACATAAATGAAAGTGACGATCCGGTTTTGATTGGGATGCTAAATTCGTCTGATGCGACATTATTTAAGTTACGGAAAACTTGCTTTGAAAATTATTAGTGATATATTTCTTGTTAATTTGTAGCGACTTAACTGAAAGTCACTGAACTAGAATCCGTCTTCTAAGAAGTATCGAGACTAGTGATTAAACGGAGGTATAAAACTACACTAAAAAATGTTATGATTTGTACTGGTAGCCATTTTTACTCCTCTTTTAATGATCTTTCTTTAACTGAAAGCATAAGATAAAATGAAGTTTTAGCGTTTCGTTTAACGATATACTGAAATATCTAAAATTTTTATGGTAAGTTAAAAGTTTAAGTAATTACACTGATCACCTCAGAATAAAATAAAGATTATTATCTTTTCTGAACTATGTCAGTTCATCTTTATGTATGAAGTGACTCAAAATATACTAATAATACTCCTGTAAGCTTATAGTAATAACTTAGTGGATATAAGAAATATTTGAAATTTATACATTATAAATCACTGTTGAAGCAATACATAAAACCTAAGTTTTCATGTTATACAAATGGAGGGAATGTAATTTTCAATATTAGAAGAAGCACAGGAAATGACCTGTAAACATGGAACTCATCGCAACTAGCCCAGGGTTATTATCTGTAAAATGTTTTGTCGACCAGGATCTTCAATTGTAGTTAAGGCAACTTGCAATGACTGAATCCGTGATATAAAGCAATCAATATAAGATATCTCGGTCGACAACTGGTGGCTCAGGAATCAGAACACCTAACATGCCATCAGAAGGTCGTAGGATCCAATCGGATCAAGTCAAAATTTCCTCTATGCTTGGGATTGTTCATCCCGCCTATTATTTACGATTTTTATTTTCATTTATTTAAATAATAATATACATTCATGTATATTATTTATCGGATTTTTAAAACACTTCACCAAAATGTACATCGTTTAAATGTATTTTGTACATTGTAAACAGAAAGCACCTTTTAGGGAGCCATCTACCTTTGAGGTGGTTTCCTCATTAGCCTATTCCTAAGTAGATCACATCTGATCACTCATTCACGCCATGTAATTAATCGAGTCATTTGGCATCAAATTGAAACTTAAACATGACCTCTAATTTGGCATTTGAAGGAATTCCCATATCTTTCCCTTTTTGCACTTTTCTCAATTTCCAGCATATAGCATGTAGCACAATTTTGATTTTTCGAAGTACCAGGATAAAAGATCCCCTAACCTTCTTCATCTGTGGGTGTCCAATAAGTGGCTTGGGACGCAAAGGATAAGACAGAAATCACCGAAAGGTGAGCTCCAATGGGCAGAATTTCACATTCGTTGACATTAATTCTTATATACTGTGGGGTAGGGATTCTCGGATATATGGCCCGTGAAGTTGAAGTCATTTTTATAGTTCACAAGCAATACGTTTCATCATAATCAAGGTAGGGACTGTAATGATCTCACTCGAATATCACCTTCAGCCGAAAATGAAACCACTATCAATAAAATCAGCTAATTTTTATCTTTATGGTTTTCAGACAAGGAAGGCATTTTAAACTTTTTTATCAATATGCAACTTGTTGCATTACCAAAACAGTCCTCCTGACCCACAGCTCTGGCATCTGAATGTTTAAGCGTTTCAATTGATATATACTGCCTAGATAACGAAGTACCGAGTTCTTGTCATATCAGAAGAAAGCCAAATTCGATGCTCCGCAGCTTCTAAAATATGCTTTTTTTATGGTAAATTTTGACGGAATATAAAGTTATCTGTCTACTATATTTACACCGATGAGCCAAATCATTATGACCAGGTGCCTAATATGATGTTGGTCCTCCACGTGCCACAACAACAGCTATTATCCGGCGAGACATGGACGCTACAAGATTTCTAAAGATGTCTTCTGGTATCTGGTACCAACACGTTACTAGCACATCCTATAACTCCTGTAAGTTACGTGGCTTTGCTGCCGCAGATCGGATATGCTGTTCCAACACAAACCAAATATGTTCTATTGGATTGCTGTCTGGGGAATGTAGAGGTCAGGGCAATACCTGAAAGTTTTCTTCATGTTCTGCGAACCATTCTTGAACAATCCGGCCAGTGCGGCATGGTGCATTATCTTGCTGAAAGAAGGCACTACTAGACGGGTATACTGTTGCTACGAAAGCATGTACCTGTTCTGCAATGATGTTCAGGTAGGTGGTAGACGTCATAGTTTCCTGCACGTGAATGGCCGGATTCAAGATTTCCAAGCAGAACATTGCCGAAAGCATTACACTTCCTCCATCGGCTTGTTTTCATCCCACAGTGCATCGAGCAACATTTCCACAGATAAACGATGCTCACGTACATAGGTTTCCATATGGTGCAACAGGAAACGAGATTCATCGGACCATTCTTCCAATCATTCAAGGTTCAGTTTTGATGAGTGCATACCCATTGTAGACGCTTTCGATGAAGTTAGCATGGGCACTCGGAGCAGTCAGCGCCTACGCAACCCCACTTTCAGCAGGGTTCAATGTATTTTGTGTTGTGACACATTACTCCGGCAGTAGCATTAGAATTACGGTCGAGTTGTACCATAGTATCCCTTCTGTTGGCTCGTACCATATGGGATAGCCTTCGCTGAGCTCTAGCATCGATGAGCTGTGGTCGACCCACACCTTGCTGGCGGTTCGTGATTTTTGTCAAAATCACTTACGTCCGCTGTTTTTCCCATCTGAAGAACAAGAATAACTCTGATTAACAGAGCTGATGTGATGTGATGTGATAAAATGTGATGGGAAGGTTAGAAACCCTTTAACAATGGGCTTCCAGCTATCCCAAATTAACAGAGCTCAGTTTCAGATGTTATTTATACCGTTTCATGACCTTCACACGCGCCGTCGTTTACCTGCTTCGCAGCAGTTGCTTCGATTGCATAAGTAGCAGTTGTTTTTCGATTGCATAAGTAGCAGTTTCAGTAGCAGTTGCTTCGATTTGCATAAAGACGCGGTGATCATAATATTTTGGGTCTTTGGTATATATTTTAATTTTCAACAATATTATTTCAATATTTGAAGAATTATTGAAGTTCGAAATTTGAACAGCAGCATCAGTAGCAGACATAAAAAAATGCTCAAAGGTTATTAAAATTTGATAAATGACGCACTTGGCGACTGATAAAAGAAAGATATGGGTTCGAGTCCTAGGTAACGTATGGATGTTTCTTGAGCTGAAAGCACGTACCGATGGGCTTGGGAAGATCGTCATCCATCTGTTGTAGCATTAATTCATGGTTCCGTTTGCAGGAGAGAACCATACACTTTACACATTAAAGAACACTCTGGATGGCCTTGACAGGAGTTTCCATCTGCCTCCTAGCAGCTGTCTGGTGGATCTCCTCCGCCCAACCTTCTCTGAGCCCTCGGGTTATTTGTAAACTCTTAATTCAGCCCATTGTGGACAAAACCGTGATGTTCGGAGATAAACCAATCCAACCCTGAAGACGCTAGCTAAGGTTTCAAAACAGAAGTAGCTAAATAGCCATTTGGTAGCCTTGGGCCAGGCGGGTGTCCCCCCTGTCCAAGGTTAGTAGGGGAACCATCCAGCGCATTGGATGTTAAGATGTGGCTCTGGGTGCGAGAGAACCATACACTGTGCACGCTAAAAAATTCTGGATGGCTTTGAGAGGAGGCTCCCATAAGTATCCTAATAGCTGTGTAGTAGGTCTCCTCCGACAACCTTCTTTGAGCCTTCGGGGTCCTTGTGACCTGGTGATTTAGCCCATTTCGAGAAAAAAGGTGCCGCTCAGTGGTAAAACAATGCAATACAATCCTCCTGAACAACCGTTGATATTTATTTCTGCGAAACCCCCACCAACTCCTCAGTCAATATGGAAGGTGATCATATTCGCGTGAGATCATTACAGTCGCTACCTTGATTATGATGAAACGTATTGCTTGTGAACTACAAAAATGACTTCATGGGCCATATCTATAAGAATCCTTACCCCACAGTATTTAAGGAGAATTAATGTCAAAGAATTGGAAATTCTGCCCCTTGGGGTTCACCTTTTGGTGATTTTTTTCTTGTCCTTTGCGACTCATGCCACTTATTGGACACCCACAGATGGAAAAGGTTATGGGATCTTTTATCCTGGTACTTCGAAAAATAATTATTATGCTACATGCTAGAATTTCAAAAAAATGGAAAATGGGAAAAATATGGGAATTCCCTAAATGCTAAATTAGGGGTCATTTTTTCAGTTTCAATTTGAGGTCAAAGGATCGATTGATTGAATGGCGTGAATGAAGTGATCAGATATCACCTACTTAAGAATAGGCTAATGAGGAAACCACCTCAAACTCCAAACATAGAAAGTTCCCTAAACCGTTCTCTTTATTTACAATATACAAAACAGATTTAAACGATGTATATTTTGGAGAAGTATTTAAAAAAAATCCAATAGTGCATAAACGTATATTATTATTTAACTAAATGAAGAAAAATCGTAAATAATAAGCAGGATGAAAAATCGTAAGCATAGAGGAAATATTGATTTCATCCGGGTGGAGTACGAACCTACGACCTTCTGATGGCATGTCAGGTACTACCCGTATCCCTGAGTCACCAGCTGTCGACCGAGATCTCTTCTATTGATTGCTTTATACCACAGAGTCAGTCATTGGAAGTTGTCTTAACTATAATTGAAGATTCTGGTCGACAAAACACTTTCTAGATATGACACTGGGCTAGTTGCGATGAGTCCCATGTTTACATGACATTTTGTGTGCTCCTTCTAATATTGAAAATTATACTCCCTCCATTTGTAATAACATGAAACCTAAGGTTTTATGTATTGCTTCAATAGTGATTTGAAATGCACAAATTTCAAATATTTCTTATATCCACTAAGTTATTACTATAAGCTTACAGGAGTATTGTCAGTTTATTTTGGATCAATTCATATATAAAGATTAAGGGACATCAAGTGTTTAAAAAGTAATATTTTTCATTTTATTCTGAAAGTGATCAGTGTAGTTATAAAGACAATTTCACAACTTTTAACTTACCTTTAAAAGTTTTAGATATTTCAGTATATTTTTTCAACGAAACGCTAAAACTTACCTTTGTCTTATGCTTTCAGTTAAAGAAAGATCATTAAAAGAGGAGTAAAAATGGCTACCAGTATAAATCATAACTTTTTTTAGTGTAGTGTTGTACATCCGTTTAATCAACAGACGAAATGGTATGTTTGCTAGATTCTAGTTCAGTGACTTACAATGTAAGTTGCTAAAATTTAACATAAAAATATATCACTAATAAATTTCATAGCAAGTTTCCGTAACTTAAATAATGTCGCATCATGACCAGATTGTCCCTTTTATTTATGTAACATATTTTGTGTAAGAATCTTCCCTTTTTGTACTGATGTAAGCATATCAAATCATTGTTAAGGTAGTAACAATTAATTACAAGGATAATATATTTAAAAAAACTGATTTTTGTAATCGGAAAATGCAAAAATATACTAAATCGCAAAAATAAATATAGCATTTTCATATTAAGATTTTTAAATTTCTATAACATTAAAATATATATATATTTATATTAAAAGGTAAGGATTTCCACATTAGAACATATCCTCTCCCCTCAAAACTCATGTACACTAAATGATACATGCACTCTTTAGGAACTTGTTCATAAAAAGACTAGAGGCCATTTCATTACTTATGTTAGGCAATGTTATGTCAATAGTAACTCAGATACATCATCATCATCATCATCATCATCATCATCATCATCATCATCATCATCATCATCATCATCATCATCATCATCATCATCATCATCATCATCATCACCACCACCACCACCACCACCACCACCACCACCACCACCATCATCATCACCACCACCACCACCACCATCATCATTATCATCATCATCATCACCATCATCATCATCATCACCACCACCACCACCACCACCACCACCATCATCATCATCATCAAGCAGCCATGGGCTATGAAGGTTCACCCAGACCGTACAATTTAGTTTTCCAACATTTCAGTCCTGAGCTACATCTACTACATTTTAAGATCCTGTCCGACATTGTGTGTCCTAGGTTTTCCCTCTTTCTGAGAACTTTAGATACATTGTTGATAACCCTATTCGCTAATCTATAATTATCCATATGGCAACATGGCAAAACCAACGGAGTCTCTCTGCACAAGCCTTCGAGCAGCGTTATTACGCTGCTCGAAGGAGGTTGACGACTCCTTTGCCTAACCTCATCATTCGTTACCAAATTAAACCACCAAATGCCCATGATACTGCACAAGCATCAAGAATCAGAGCATCAGGTTTTTTGGGTCATTTTGTTTACAAAGCGTCCATGTTTCGCTACCGTAACTAACCATGGAAAGAACCAAACTATTATACAGATTAATGTTAGTCTTTATATGTATACGCCTATTTCACCATAATCTCCATAGATTCTTAAAAGTTCCGGCAGCAATTCCTATTCTTCTGTTAATTTCATGCCGCACATCACCAGTGTCTGTTACATAGCTCCCAAGGTAATTAAACCGAGTCACTTGCTCAAGAGTGCATCCATTCAAAGAAACTGAAGCACTATCTAAGAGACCAGTTTTCATCACTTTACTTTTGTCTCTGTTTATCACGAAACCTACTCTACTAACAGTCTCATCAACAGCTCGAAAGAAAGAGTTCATCTAATTAACATCATTTCCAAAAAGGGCTAAGTCATCAGCATTGTCTAAATCAGAAAATATCAATCTCCAAACCGTTGTAAATCGGGCAAACCGATCTTCGTACTAATGAACTGACACGTCCTGCCCATGCTGTCGATGACGTCACTGTCACGTGCGGTGAGACCTGTTCATTTGTGGATACAAGGTTGGTGTCATAATGATCTGACTTATGAGTGTAAATGTTATGAGGAATTAGAAGCTTACAAGGTGTAGGAAGTCGGTTACACACTGCGGCGGTCCCTATTGATGATCACACTCTTTATGCCACAGTTCTGGCGACGACTACGATGTACGCCACTGCTGGAAGACCCTTTGTACAGTATGTTTCGACACACCTGCAAAGGCAGCAACTTCATGTACACTGCCCATGCTGTCGATGACGTCACTGTCACGTGCGGTGAGACCTGTTCATTTGTGGATACAAGGTTGGTGTCATAATGATCTGACTTATGAGTGTAAATGTTATGAGGAATTAGAAGCTTACAAGGTGTAGGAAGTCGGTTACACACTGCGGCGGTCCCTATTGATGATCACACTCTTTATGCCACAGTTCTGGCGACGACTACGATGTACGCCACTGCTGGAAGACCCTTTGTACAGTATGTTTCGACACACCTGCAAAGGCAGCAACTTCATGTACACTGTGCCCTTTGGCTCGACAAAACGTAATAACACCTTTCTGCCAGTCATTCACTTCTTTAGCGCGATCCATGTTTCACGGAGCGATTAAAGCACACGTGTCACACAACCACTTCTTGTCATTGTACGAACGAACTCCGTAGTGCACGACACAGTTATTTGTAGGACGCGTCTATTACTGGGGCACCCTCTGTTGCTGTCGAACGGACGCAACCCTCTTACGGCGGCACATGACTAACTTTTTTGTCCATTGAGCTTATATAACTATATATATTTTTGTGTACCGAGATGTTAGTTAAAATGGCTCAATTAAAGTCTTATGGCTGATTTGCAATATCATGAGCAGATATCAATTTGCATGAAAAGAAATTGTTTTATATTTAATTTTTTTTTGCAATCGTTTGTTCTGTATGTAACATCTCATTCAATTTTGTATCTTTCGAAATAATCATGTAATTTGTAAGACATTTTCAGCTTCTAATTCCTCATAAAATTTACACTCATAAGTCAGATCATTATGACACCAACCTTGTATCCACAAATAGACAAATCTCATCGCACATGGCAGTGACGTCATCGACAGGCGATAATATACGTTATATAGACAGCATGGGCAGGAAGTGTCAGTTCATCAGTACGAAGATCGTGCAATGGGGAAAGTTAAGAACTATCGGAGTATGAACGAGGAATGAGTTTTGGCACGAGGAAGGCAGGGACCAGCTTCTCATCAACTTCAAGCATTGTTGGCGGGCCGCTGTAATATATGTGTGATGGGAAGGTCCGACGAAGGACACGCATCTACCCAAAGTGAAGGAAACGGAGACCATCACTTCTTGAGATCGAAGTGAACGTTGGTTGTTATGTGCTGTCCGAGACAGAAGATGACTCACGATCCTTCACAAATGACAGACTACAACCAGTGTGTATAGAGAAACGCTTCCGACCACACAATCCATTAGACGGTCTTGTGGATGGGCCTAGGAAGTCGGAGAACCGTTCATGTGCCTAGGTTGAATGACCGTCATAAACAGCTCTTCCTGAAGTTTGCATAGGAGCAACATGACTGGACATTGGACGATTGGAAAAGAATCGCCTAGTCTGAGTAATAAAGGTTCTAGCTGCACTGTGCTAATGAACGGGGTCAGTATTCAATATCATGCAGGTCAACAGCTGCAACCAGACTAATCGGTGGTCCATAAACAGGCCAGCTGTGGAGATATCACGATATGAGGTTTGTTCTCATGGACTGATGATCGATGGGAATGGGGATGGCCATGAGAAGCCTTGTTCTCATGAATCATTTCCTTTGAATACAGCCTCACCATCTTACATAGACATTCTCATGTAAGTAGTGCCCTACATGGTAACCGTGTATCCGGATCGCACTAGACGACTCTGACAGCAAAACTAAATATCGTGTCTTATTGCCAAATTACTCCAAATGAATCCCATCGAACGTTTGTGGGATGTAGTGGAACACAACATTTGCTGGTCCATGCCAGTGACTCGCTTCGACGCTGAACTTCGTGACGTCATTCTCTGCAACTGGTACAATACCTGAGGACACTTCCCATGATCTAGTGGAGTCGATAGCAAGCATGATCTAGTGGAGTCGATACCAAGATGCAAGTGGTTATAGCAGCGAAAGGAAGCGCAACACGTTATTTCGTAGGTGGTCATAACGCTACAACTCATGAGTGTCTATAAAGTATATGTGTATATACTAATTGTATACTGCTTATCTTGTATATAAATGAATTGTGCATCTTATATATCTCATGGAAGTGTGGAGTGATTTATTAACCACAAGTTAGGGCCATTGTTACAAGTTTTGGAAAGCATCATTTATTGGCAAAAGCCCGAAACACTTTCGAGTATACTTCTTCCGTTTGAAATTTTAATTAGGGGAAAAGAGGGAACAAAATTTTATATTCGCCCTCCAATTTTTTCTTGCAAGAAAAAGGAAATAGGAGAATCAATATTTTATAATTTATGATAGGAGTTCTCAACGTGGGATACAGGGTCAAATTTTTGGGCGTACGCCGTGAGAGCTCAAAAGTCTATAGATCTAGTAACAAAGTCGCTAATTTGGCAACACTGCTACTGATTAATTTCTGAGAACTGAGTGGCGAAGCGCATCGCTTTAGTTCATGTCCGGACACGTTTGTCAATCCTCCCTTTCCTACTTGTGAGCGGAACCTACCCGAACAGCTGATCGCTCAGTCAAAACATCCATTCTAAGTGAGTGAATTTACCTTCTTACTGCTCTATGTATTTTTTGTTGTGATTTATTTCACTTGCTCTGCTTAAAGTAATTTTTTGTCTTTAATTTACTGTGAAGTGTAATGAATGTGTTTCTAGAGTGCCTAGAAACATGGATAAACGAATAATTAAGAAGAAATGTAACGTGGAGCAGGAGCCGATTGCTTCTACATCTACGGCTACGTCATCATCCCATGTGAGTAAAGAGGTGGATTCATCAGTAACTAAAACAACGTTAAATGTTAAACAATCAAGTGATAAAAAAACGTAAATATCATGAATCATATTTACAATTTGGCTCTACATGGACGGGAAATTTAGTAGAACTAAATCCACAGTGCGTTGTTTGCTCTGAAGTCCTCTCACGAAATTCTACGAAACCGTCTCTTTTACGGCGACATTTTGAAACGAAACATGAGCATTTAAAAATAACCCTTAAGCTCTTCTGAACGTCTTTTGGAAGACTTGGGTAGTAGAAAAACCGTAATTAAGCATTTTACTGGTGTAAAAGAAAATGAAAGTGAATTTAAAGCGTCTTACAAAGCAAGCCTTCAAATTGCCAAAGCCGGAAAGGCTCACACAATAGGCGAGTTTCTCATTCTTCCAGCAGCGGAAGAAATAGCTTCTTTTATGTTTGGTCAAAAAGAGGCAAACTTTTTCAGAACCATTCCTTTGTCAAACGACACAATTTCCAAGAGTATTAAAGATGCGACCTGTAATATTAAGGACCAACTCATTCAAGCTATTCATTGAAGCCTGTGGTTTGCTATTCAAGTGGATGAGTCGACAGACGTAGCTGGACTAGCTCAATTAGTTGTTTTTATGCGTGGAAAATTCCAGGATGCATTATTTGAAGATATTTTTATTTTGTAAGCCTCTCAAAACTTCTACTAAGGGTGGTGATATTTTTAATATGATTGATTCATTTTTTGCCGAAACCAACCTTGAATGGAAAAATTGCATTTCTGTACTATTGACGGAGCAAAAGCAATCAGTGGTTATATTACAGGACTAGCAGGTCGTATAAAACAAGTTGCACCAGAATGTAAGTTCACTCATTGTTGTCTTCACCGTGAAACGCTGATAGCTAAATTTCTCCCTGATGATTTGAAAAGAGTTCTGGATGAAAGTGTACAAATGGTTAATTTCATCAAAACTCCACCATTGAAGTCTCGATTGTTTTTCAATTATGTGTGAAGAAATGGGTAGCCTGCATAACAGATTGCTGCTTCACACAGAAGTACGTTGATTTCATAAGGAAATGTTCTTTGCCGTTTATTTGAACTCCACAATGAAGTACGCATTTTTTTTCATGGACCACGAGTTTCGACTTTCTTTGAAACTACAAGACGATTAGCATATTTAGCTGATATTTTTGAAAAAAATGAATATTTTGAACTCATCATTGCAAGGAGACAACACTGACGTTCTATGTTGAGAAGAAAATAGAGGCCATGATAAAAAAAAATTCTCTCTGGGGAAATGAAATTAAAAAGAACAGCTGTGACCAAATTCAGCGACTAGGTTCATTTCTTAAAGAAAATGAGCAAACGATTGCAGACTTTGAAGAAATCAGACAACAAATAATCGTTCACTTAAGCACTCTTAAAACTCTTAAGGGCGTGGGTGGCTCAGTCGGTAGAGCGCCAGGCTCGTAATCTGTAGTTCCCAGGTTCGAGGCGCAGCTGGGTCAACGTTGAGATTTATCTCCCGTAAAAATTCCCCGCCATGCCCACGGTCAGTAGGGGAAACCGATGGGTTTGGAAAGGCCGCCGTCCGTTGGATGGGACGTTAAGCCGTGGCCCCGAGTGTGGTCCGAGACAGGGTATGTGTCTCCCGCTCGAGCCGTGGCCCGAGCGGGAGAGACATACCCTATGCACGTTAAAGAACACGCTCGATGGCCTTGACGGGAGGCTACCATCTGTCTCCCAACAGCTGTTCCAGTGGGTCCCCTCCCCCAACCTTCTCTGAGCGTTCGGGGTCCATGTGATCTGGCCATTTAGCCCATGGTGTGCAAAAAAGTGCCGCTCAGAGGTAAAACAACCCAACAACCCAACTTAAAACTCTTATAAGGCATTATCTTCCACCCCATGATGAAACGCAAGAATGGATTCGAAACCCCTTCACATTGGATTTGGAAAAGTGTAAGCTTCCATTGTCCAATAAAGAAGAGTTGATTGAGATATCTTGGGACAATAGTTTATCAGAGGCCATCGCAGGTACCTGAACCTTACTTAGCTAGTTGGGCATCGTCAAGGCTAAACTGGAGTAATGTGTCTCAGGCAGGCCATGTGGCTCTTGAAAAAGTCCACTTGAAAAGGTGGTGCCTGATGTTCCTACCAGCATTGGTGACTTCAGCCTTTAGCAGAGGAGGAACAGGTCTTTGCCCCATGCCTGCGATTAGGGGGCTGTTTGATATTGTTGGCCCTACCAATCTCAATAAACCTAATTTCTTTAAAAATCCTACTAATCATTTTCTCTCTGCAGGAACGTGGAACGTGAGGACATTACATAGAGATTATTCTCTTGATGTCCTCATGAAGGAATTCCAGCGCTATAACCTAGATATTCTAGGCTTGCAAGAGACCAGATGGACAGGTAAAGGTGAGGTACATAAAAATAACTTTAAATTTCTCTTTACAGGGAGGGAGGATGGAAAGCATCACCAAGGCGTGGGTCTGTTGCTCAGCAGACATGCTAGTGATGCTCTTCTAGGATATGAGTGCATTAATAAAAGGTTTCTTACAGCAAAATTTCAGACAAGCATTAAAGACTTGAATGTTATTTGCTGTTATGCCCCCACTGAGGATGCCGATGAGGATGAGAAGGATAGGTTTTATGAACAACTTCAGGATATTTTGAATTCTGTCAAGAAAGGAGATATTACCCTTGTTCTTGGTGACTTCAATGCCAAAGTTGGTACTGACTCTGACCTTTGGGGAGGGGTGATAGGCCCTTTTGGTATTGGTAGCTGCAATGGCAATGGGCAACGTCTCCTACAGGTAAGTAAACTCAATGGATTCAGAATAACTAACACATATTACAAACACCGCGACATACATAAATACACATGGGTTTCACCTGATGGGCTGCATAGGAATATGATTGATTATATATTAATTAACAGCAAATGGGCTAGTTCTGTTAGAAATACCAGGGCATATAGGGGAGCTGAAATTGGATCTGACCATTACCTTGTTAAAAGTGTCTTGCAACTTAAACTTAAAAAGTGTTGCGCTAGGGTTAAAAAATTTATCTTTAATACTGAAGCTCTGAAAGACCCAGTTATAGCTAAAGCTACCATGATAGGTTACTTAGTCATTATGACAGTCATGGTTTGCTTAATACTGAAGTTGAGGAAGAATGGGGCCATTTTAAACAGGCTTTTTTCGAAACTAACAGTACTCTTTTAGGAAAAAAAGGAGCAGAGGAGGCAGAATTATTTAAGTGATAAGGCACTTGAGCTTATTTCAGAAAGAAGGAACTGCAGGAATGTCCTTAATCAGTACCCTACTAGTCCTAATAGAAAGGATTACAGAGAGCTTAATAAACGTGTAAAGGATCAGTTAGCTGCTGATAAGAATCTTTGGCTTGATGGTTTGGCTGACAAAGCTGAGGAAGCAGTTAGGCAGCACAACAGCAGAGAGCTGTACCAGATAGTTAATGTTTTATGTGGTAGAAAACGGACAGGCATACAAAGATTGAAGGATAAACAAGGTAAGGTTATAGAAGGTGAGGATTCTGTCATGGCTAGGTGGGCTGAGCATTTCAGTGATGTTCTAAACAATGTGGTTAGTTCTACTCCCATTGTTTGTAATGATGATAGATGCATTGGCAGCTTTAATGTTGGCCCTATAACACAATCTGAAATTATTTTGGCTATCTCTAAACTTATGAATAAACTTCATAAATCCCCAGGGGTAGATGAAATTACTACAGAAATGCTCAGAGCTGGGAATGTTTCGGTTACCACTTGGATGAATGAAATTTTGAATAACTTGTATGATAAAGGCATGGTTCCTAAAGATTTTACCAGAGCTATTATTATCCCTATTTTCAAAAAAGGTGATCGCAGTTCTTGTGATAACTATAGGGGTATCAGCCTACTCTCTGTTCCAGGTAAAGTTCTTTCCATGATTGTGCTTAATAGAATTAAGAATCTGGTTGAGAGTCAATTGCGTGATGAGCAATGTGGATTCAGAAGTGGTAGGGAATGTGTGGATCAGATATTTTCACTTAGTCAGATTCTTGAGAAATGTTTAGAGTTTCAGAAACCTTTGGTTGCTAGCTTTGTTGATTTCAAAAAGGCTTTCGACTCTGTTGATCGTCATAATTTGTGGTTGATTGTGAGATCATATGGTATACCAGACAAGTTAGTTAACATAATGAAAGCTCTCTATAATAACACTGAGTCATGTGTGAGAGTTGGTAAGTCTTGTAGCAATTGGTTTAGCATTACTTCTGGTGTTCGACAAGGGTGCATTTTGTCTCCTTTTCTCTTTAGTTTGATTGTTGATTATGTTATGCGAAATTCACTTCAAGGGAAAGATTTTGGCCTTAAATGGGCTGGAGATATGAAAATTTCTGATTTAGATTATGCTAATGATTTAGCAATTTTTGCAAATAATATCGATGAGATGAACTCTTTCATTCGAGCTGTTGATGAGACTGGTAGTAGAGTAGGTTTGGTTATAAACAGAGAGAAAACTAAAGTGATGAAAATTGGTCAGGCAGGTTGTGATTCAGTTAATCTGAATGGTTGCAGTCTTGAGCAGGTGTCACAGTTTAATTATCTTGGGAGCTATGTCACTGATACCGGTGATGTGCGGCATGAGATTAACAGACGAATAGGTATTGCTGCCGGGACTTTTAAGAATCTATGGAGATTGTGGAGAAATAGGCGTATACACCTAAAGACTAAAATTAGACTGTATAATAGTTTGGTTCTTTCTAGGGTTAGTTATGGTAGTGAAACTTGGACGCTGTGTAAGCGAGATAGCAGGAGGCTGGATGCTTTTGATTCTAGATGCTTTCGCAGTATCTTGGGTATTAGGTGGTTTAACTTTGTAACTAATGATGAGGTTAGGCAAAGGAGTCTCCAACCTCCTTTAAGCAGCATATTGTGCAGAGAGAGACTCCGCTGGTTTGTCCATGTTGCCCGTATGGATAATTATAGATTGGCGAATAGGGTTATGAACAGTGTGCCTAGAGGCCTCCGAAGGAGGGGGAGACCTAGGATGCGGTGGGCAGACAATGTCAAACAGGACCTTGTTAGAATTGGTGTGCAATGGCCGGATGCAGCAGATGTAGCTCAGGACAGATATGCTTGGAGAATTAAACTGCGTGGTCTGGTTGGACCTTCGTAGCCCATGGCTGCTTGAGGATGATGAGGATGATGGAGAAGGAATATCCGACTTAGTCAAGAATTGCAGTCAAATATTTGTTACTTTTCACAACAACTTATTTATGTGAAACTGGTTTTTCATCTTTAACTGCTTTAAAAAATATATATAGGAACAGGCTGGATATTGAAGATGATTTGGGACTCTACCTTAGCAATATAACTCCAACCATTGATGAACTGTGCAAGCGCAAACAAGAGCAACCATTTCACTGATTGCCCAGTAAAATGTTTATAATTTTATAAAATTCGTTAAATTATTTATGTCATTTTCTATGTTTATCGATATATGTAATTTATGAATACAAAATTTAATATATATATAAATGTTTTATTTTATTCCCATTGTTATACTATAACTATAGTTTTATCTATCTATACAAGAGGTATGCCAGTTACACACATTTCCAGGGGGTACGTCAAGCATAAAAGGTTGAGAACCACTGCTCTGAACCATCCAGAGCTAATCATTTTTCCAACAAAGTGACTTTAAGCATTCCTGCAATATTGTTGATTCGCCAGTGGCGCCATCTGTTATCAGAAATCGGCAGCCATGCCACCACATTTGATGGTAGTAGTATTTGTCACTTACGCCCGCAGCGTTATATGAATAATTCAGTAACAAAGAATCACAGGAAAACATCCTGTAGACAAGAATCACTTGAAATAATTAGTTGAAAAGAACTGGCTCTCCTAACCGGGATCTGAACCCAGGTTTCCCAGAAGCATGCGGACGTTTTAACCGCTGGACATACACTTTCAAGCAAAATTCTTCATTCGTTAGTAGCGTGATATCCTTTCAACGCATGCGGAACTAAATGATCTTCAAATACATGCAGTTAAGTAATTTTGCTTCTGAGCGTCATTTTGTTACACACTATAAGTTAAAAATTCTGAACTCAAGGACCGCAAGTGCTCAGAGAAAGTTCGGGGAAGGTGATACAGATGTATGCATATTTCTCCTTTATTGGAGAGAAATAAAGCATTTAGGAAGTTTTTTATGTAAAGCTCCTGAAGTCACAAGTTTAAATTTCATACTTAATCTTTGCACTTGAAAGATTAAAGTCAAGCAAATGGGTTATAGATTTATCCTTTTTTTTGGGGGGGGAGATGGTTTAAAGAATCGGGCTATTTGTTTATAGCCTAGAACTCACCGTCTTCCCTCGTCACAGGCATTAATTTCACACATAACTCGCTTTATTTTCGTCCTCTGCATTTGAAAGAGAGAAGAAGAGTCGATTTAGGGATCATTATTTTTAGCCTGAGGTAACTCGAGCACGAACCATTTCGATAATTGTTGAGCCCAAGTCCGATTTAAGGAAAATATGCATTTCTGATGAATCACAATATATAAATGTTGGAATAATCACATACAGAAATGCATGTCACTAATCATTTATTATTTAGTTTTATCATTTTATGACAAAATTAAAATGTTAATGCTCTATGGAAATCAAAATATCATAAATATTAATGGAAACTAAAAGTCAGCTGGTAATGCCATTATAAAGACAAAGAGCCATTCATTTATTAAAGACAAAATACTTAAAAATTAATGGAGAGAAGGATGATGCTTATTTTTAATTATTTAAGATTATTAATGGTTGAAAATATTTTATACTAGCAGATTTACCCCTGCGTTTCTCAGGTCTCAAATCCTTTAGAATATAGAATAGATGACACTCCCCACGTCGCAAGTTTAGCATAAAAATCATTACAATCAATATCTTTCCCGTCCGGTTAAAATTTTCTTCCTCTCTTTTAGGGGAGGAAGGAAACGGACATCGTTCGAGGTAACAATTATTCTCCCCATGTCAGAAATTTTTAAAACTAAAAGCGGAATTTCCCTTGCTCAGATAATCGAACTTTTAAAATCACTTCATAGCCATCTGAGTTACTCAGATACAATTTGCCAGGGATATACAACTTTATAGCTAAAGAAAACTGACTATGATGTCAGGTGTATAATAATGTAATGATACAAAAAATTATTATCGTTAAACAAAATTTTTTATTTCTTAACATTATATTTAATTCATTTTTTAATTATCATAGCGTATGAGATATTCTTTTATTAACTTTGGCATAATTAATTTAATAATTTTAACTTTCGATACGAATTTAATTTTTGAATCTCTCATTTTAACCAAGATTCTTGTGTCCCGCTCGTGCTCAATTAGTACGACTTTAATATCCACTGACGCTCGTATTCTTGAGCCAACAAAACGAACCATGAGTTTATCACGCGAGAGAAATTACAATAGTTTGATGCATATGGGATTGCCTTCGCTGAGCTCTAGCATCGATGAGCTGTGGTCGACCCACAGCTTGCTGACGGTTCGTAGTTTTTCCCTCCTTGGAAAACTTTTTGAAGATACTAACCAGAGCTGACCGTGAACACTCAACAAGCCTTGCCATCTCAGATATGCTCTGACTCAGTCGTCTACTATTACAATTTGGCCTTTATCAAAATCACTTACGTCCGCTGTTTTTCCCATCTGAAGAACAAGAATAACACTGATTAACAGAGCTAAGTATCAGGTGTTATTTATACCGTTTCATGACCTTCACACGCGCCGTCGTTTACCTGCAGTTGTTTCGATTTGCATAAAGATGCGGATATCAAAAATATGATTGCCTCTGAGAGCCAATTTTTTTCACACCATGTGCTAAATGACCAGTTGCAAGAATCCCGTAGTCTCAGAGATGGTTGGTGAAGAGGACATACTGGACAGATTTTGAGAGATAGATAATGACCTCACGTCAAGAACATCCAGCGTGTTCTTTAACGTTGGGTGGTTTTACATATGCACCACAACTTTTTTAAACAATGGGCTAAATGGCCAGGTCATAAGGACCCCTAGAGCTTAGAGAATGTTGGGGGAGGAGACCCACTGGAGCAGGTGTTGGGAGACAGATGGTAGCCTCCCTTCAAAGCCATTTATTGTGTTCTTTAAGTTGCACAAAGGGCCACGCTTTAACGCCTCATTCGCCGGACGGCTACCTTTTCAAGTGCATTAGTTTCCCCTGCTGGCGAGAGCAGGGTGAGGAGTTTTACGGAGATAAATCTCGAAACTGATCCAGCTGGGACTCGAATCTTAGGTGCAGCACATTACGAGCCTGGCTGGATATAACCGACATCTTGACAGTCAATATAGATTTGTATATGAAGTATCTTTTGGATAAATAATCACTTTATTGTAGGAAAACTAAATCGGACGTTGTAGTGAAATATCTCTGGGTTTAGATTTGTGTAAACGTAACAATTTTTACCAAAGGAAACCAGGTAACTGTAATCTGAAAAACATTGAAGTTCGAAATTTGAACAGCAGCAGCAGTAGCAGACATAAAAAACTGGTCAAAGGATATTAAAATTTAATAAATAGCGCACTTGGCGACTGATAAAAGAAAGATATGGTTTTGAGCCCCAGGTAACGTATGGATGTTTCTTGCACTGAAAGCACGTACCGATGGGTTTGGAAAGGTCGTCATCCATCTGTTGGAGAATTAAATCTCTGGATGGCCTTGACAGGTGTTTCCATCTGCCTCCTAGCAGCTATCTCGTGGATCTCCTCCGCCCAACCTTCTCTGAGCCCTCGGGGTATTCGTAAACTCTCCATTCAGCTCATTGTGGACAAAATCGTGATGTTCGGAGATAAACCAATCCAACCCTGCAGACGGTAGCTAAGGTTTCAAAACGGAAGTAGACTCCTTCTGATTGGCATCCCGGTCATTTCACTGTAACGTGAAAGGAGTTTTTCGAAATTAATGCTTATAACAATTCTGAAACGTAATGCAGATGACAATACTGAAACATAATATTTATAACAATAAATAAATACCTCCTCAAGCAGCTGCTTGCCACAGAGGTCTGACAGGAGCCTGTCAGTTTATATGCCACAGTAGAAGGTCTCAGAGGATGGCAGGACCTCAGCAGAAAAACGACACATACATCCATGACTTACCCGGGGCTCGAACCCAGGTCCCTTAGATCAGTAGCCAAGCGCGCTAACCACTATCTAATATCAATTGCATCTTATACCGTCGTTTTGCATACAGTGGACTAAATCGCCTGGTCACAAAACCCTGAAGGCTCAGAGAAGGTTGAGGGAGGGGACCCACTAGAATTGCTGTTGGAAGACAGATGTAAGGTCCAATCTTATGATCGTAGCCTCCCGTCAAGGCCATCCATCGTGTTCTTTACCGTGCACAGAGTATGGCTGACCCACATACGGAACCACGGTTTAACGTCCCATCCGACGGACTGTTGACCCCTGGACCAGCCGGGGAGTTTTTCGGAGATACATATCAACCCTGACCAAGCTGGGACTCGAACCTGGTGGATGTGCACATTCCAAGCCCAACAGAGGGAGATATGGTAAAACTACAGTTTTTATAAACATAAAAGCAAACTGAGAAACAAATCAACAAACTGGCCAATGACGAGTGAAAAAACAGTTCAAAGATAGGTGAAAAAGGAGTAAA
Source organism: Ryuthela nishihirai (assembly GCA_038380435.1). Taxonomy (NCBI): domain Eukaryota; kingdom Metazoa; phylum Arthropoda; class Arachnida; order Araneae; family Heptathelidae; genus Ryuthela; species Ryuthela nishihirai. The sequence continues at coordinate 5,903,979 of JAWZYU010000038.1, forward strand.
TATTCTCAGGTTTAATTTTCTCCTTCTCTTTTAGGGAAGGAAAGAAATGGACATATTTCGAGGTACCGTATGTACCCCACCCCAAATCAGAAGTTTCTATAACAAAACACGAAAATGCTTCGCTCAGATAACCAAACTTTTCAAATCATTTTGTACCCACCTAGAGTTCCTCGAATATAGTGTGACAAGAATATTTAACTTTATAGAAAAATAAAAATATGGTTTGAGTTCCCCACAAAGTGTTTAGGTACTGCGAAAACTTTAATATTATTATTGGAAGACATTATTTATAACTTAGCATATTAAAACGTTTATTAATTAACGTATGAGGTATACGTTTTCTTTAATTTTACATGCTTTTTTCAAAATAAATTAATGAATTTAATTTCCGATACGAATTTTCAGTTTTTGAAGCTCCTATTTCGGAAAAGAATCTCATGTTCCGCTCGTGCTTAATTCGAATGACTTCAATATTCACGGATGTTAGTGCTCTTGATCCAACAATCTGAACAATGACTTTATCACGCATAATCAAAAAGATATTAGTTTTATGCATTCCTTCTTTCAAATTTATTGGTGGCAACAGTTATTTTGAATAACTTTCAACCGTTAATGTTAAGTGTAGGGAGATTTTGAGAAATTCAATCTCCCCATCCCCACCCAAATTTTGGTTGCCACCAGGGGTTCCCACATAGCCTACGTCCTTCCACTGGGTGAAATAAACGTTCATGCAAAGTTTGAAGCATCCAGCTCTTCTGGACGCCGAGTGCATAGGCAAGCAGACAAAACAACTTTCTTCTTTATATATTAGATAAATTCTTTGATGTGTTCAGTTCTAATAGCACTGTATATAACAGCTTGCAAAATGCATTGTTTTGATTCACCTTTCTGAATAAAACATTTAGTTTGTGGTGATTTCCATTTTTTTTTGTTATTTATTTTATTAGAGGCCCATTTTCATATGCTACCACACTTTTATTTATTCTGTTAACCTTAGCCCAACTAGCAAAGTAAGGTTCAGGTACCTGCGATGGCCTCTGATTAGGATTATCCACCAGCTGATATAAGGTATCCCATGCCTCTGTTCACTTAGAGCTGGCAACCCAGAAGCAAACAGAAAACACAGCGGCAGACTCTCCCTCAACAGAGGCCCACCAGTGCAGCAAGTCCAGGATCCATAATCAAGCTCAAATCCATAAACAAGTCCAGTCTAGTAGGTATAAATGGTCAGCACCAGGACCCTGTGAAGTTGACCACTCCTCAGCAGGGTTGACAAAAAAGAAAAAAGTGGCCATAGATGACCAGATCAGTAGGCCATACTGAACTGGCAGCCCTCCCCTTCCGTTCCCTTCCAAAAGAGAATCTCTCTTTTGAAAGGTACTAACGGCCTGCACCACGAGAAGGCGGGGTCGGACATTAGGTGCTAGACCTGGCCGGTTCTGTGCAAAGCTAGTTGGGCATCGTCAAGCCTAAACTGGAGTAATGTGTCTCAGGCAGGCCATATGGTTCTTGAAAAAGTCCACTTGAAAAGGTGGTGCCTGATGTTCCTACCAGCATCGGTGACTTCAGCCTTTAGCAGAGGAGGAACAGGTCTTTGCCCCATGCCTGCGATCAGGGGGCTGTTTGATATTGTTGGCCCTACCAATCTCAATAAACCTAATTTCTTTAAAAATCCTACTAATCATTTTCTCTCTGCAGGAACGTGGAACGTGAGGACAATACATAGAGATTATTCTCTTGATGTCCTCATGCAGGAATTCCAGCGCTATAACCTAGATATTCTAGGCTTGCAAGAGACCAGATGGACAGGTAAAGGTGAGATACTTAAAAATAACTTTAAATTTCCCTTTACAGGGAGGGAGGATGGAAAGCATCACCAAGGCGTGGGTCTGCTGCTCAGCAGACATACTAGTGATGCTCTTCTAGGATATGAGTGCATTAATGAAAGGTTTCTTACAGCAAAATTTCAGACAAGTATTAAAGACTTGAATGTTATCTGCTGTTATGCCCCCACTGAGGATGCCGATGAGGATCAGAAGGATAGGTTTTATGAACAACTTCAGGATATTTTGAATTCTGTCAAGAAAGGAGATATTACCCTTGTTCTTGGTGACTTCAATGCCAAAGTTGGTACCGACTCTGACCTTTGGGGAGGAGTAATAGGCCCTTTTGGTATTGGTAGCTGAAATGGCAATGGGCAACGGTCTCCTACAGGTAAGTAAACTCAATGGTTTCAGAATAACTAACACTTATTGCAAACACCGCGACATACATAAATACACATGGGTTTCACCTGATGGGCTGCATAAGAATATGATTGATTATATATTAATTAACAGCAAATGGGCTAGTTCTGTTAGAAATACCAGGGCATATAGGGGAGCTGAAATTGGATCTGACCATTACCTTGTTAAAAGTGTCTTGCAACTTAAACTTAAAAAGTGTTGTGCTAGGGTTAAAAAATTTACCTTTAATACTGAAGCTCTGAAAGACCCAGTTATAGCTAAAGCTTACCATGATAGATTACTTAGTCATTATGACAGTCATGGTTTGCTTAATACTGAAGTTGAGGAAGAATGGGGCCATTTTAAACAGGCTTTTTTGGAAACTAACAGTACTCTTTTAGGGAAAAAGGAGCAGATGAGGCAGAATTATTTAAGTGATAAGGCACTTGAGCTTATTTCAGAAAGAAGGAACTGCAGGAATGTCCTTAATCAGTACCCTACTAGTCCTAATAGAAAGCATTACAAAGAACTTAATAAACGTGTAAAGAATCAGTTAGCTACTGATAAGAATCTTTGGCTTGATGGCCTTGCTGACAAAGCTGAGGAAGCAGTTAGACAGCACAACAGCAGAGAGCTGTACCAGATAGTTAATGTTTTGTGTGGTAGAAAACGAACAGGTATACAGGGATTGAAGGATAAACAAGGCAAGGTTATAGAAGGTGAGGATTCTGTCATGGCTAGGTGGGCTGAGCATTTCAGTGATGTTCTAAACAATGTGGTTAGTTCTACTCCCATTGTTTGCAATGATGATAGATGCATTGTTGGCTTTAATGTTGGCCCTATAACACAATCTGAAGTTAGTTTGGCTATTTCTAAACTTAAACTTCATAAATCCCCAGGGGTGGATGAAATTACTACGGAAATGCTTAGAGCTGGGAATGTTTCTGTTACCATTTGGATGACTGAAATTTTGAATAACTTTTATGATAAAGGCATGGTTCCTAAAGATTTTACCAGAGCTATTATTATCCCTATTTTCAAAAAAGGTGATCGCAGTTCTTGTGATAACTATAGGGGTATCAGCTTACTCTCCGTTCCAGGTAAAGTTCTTTCCATGATTGTGCTTAATAGAATTAAGAATCTGGTTGAGAGTCAATTGCGTGATGAGCAATGTGGATTCAGAAGTGGTAGGGAATGTGTGGATCAGATATTTTCACTTAGTCAGATTCTTGAGAAATGTTTAGAGTTTCAGAAACCTTTGGTTGCTAGCTTTGTTGATTTCAAAAAGGCTTTCGACTCTGTTGATCGTCATAATTTGTGGTTGATTGTAAGATCATATGGTATACCAGACAAGTTAGTTAACATAATGAAAGCTCTCTATAATAACACTGAGTCATGTGTGAGAGTTGGTAAGGCTTGTAGCAATTGGTTTAGCATTACTTCTGGTGTTCGACAAGGGTGCATTTTGTCTCCTTTTCTCTTTAGTTTGGTTGTTGATTATGTTATGCGAAATTCACTTCAAGGGAAAGCTTTTGGCCTTAAGTGGGCTGGAGATACGAAAATTTCTGATTTAGATTATGCTGATGATTTAGCCCTTTTGGCAAATGATGTTGATGAGATGAACTCTTTCATTCGAACTGTTGATGAGACTGGTAGTACAGTAGGTTTGGTTATAAACAGAGAGAAAACTAAAGTGATGAAAATTGGTCAGGCAGATTGTGATTCAGTTAATCTGAATGGTTGCAGTCTTGAGCAGGTGTCACAGTTTAATTATCTTGGGAGCTATGTAACAGATAATGGTGATGTGCGGCATGAGATTAACAGACGAATAGGGATTGCTGCCGGGACTTTTAAGAATCTATCAAGATTGTGGAGAAATAGGCGTATACACCTAAAGACTAAAATTAGACTGTATAATAGTTTGGTTCTTTCTAGGGTTTGTTATGGTAGTGAAACTTGGACGCTGTGTAAGCAAGATAACAGGAAACTAGATGCTTTTGATTCTAGATGCTTACGTAGTATCTTGGGTATTAGGTGGTTTAACTTTGTAACTAATGATGAGGTTAGGCAAATGAGTCTGCAACCTCCTTTAAGCAGCATATTGTGCAGAGAGAGACTCCGCTGGTTTGGCCATGTTACCCGTATGGATAATTATAGATTGGCGAATAGGGTTATGAACAGTGTGCCTAGAGGCCTCAGAAGGAGGGGGAGACCTAGGATGCGGTGGGCAGACAATGTCAAACAGGACCTTGTTAGAATTGGTGTACAGTGGCCGGATGCAGCAGATGTAGCTCAGGACAGATATGCTTGGAGAATTAAACTGCGCGGTCTGGTTGGACCTCCGTAGCCCATAGCTGCTTGAGGATGATGATGATGATGATGATGATGATGATGATGATGATGATGATGATGATGATGATGATGATGATGATGATGATGATGATGATGATGACGATGACGATGACGATGATGATGATTAACCTTAGAGTCCAGACAAACATAAACTAGCGACGTGTTTTTTGATCGATATTGCGTTTGCTTGCAGTAGCATTGTGACTTTCGGGATCGAAGTTGTACATCCGGAATGGGTGTTTTGTCTGTCATGTGTTGCGATTTTTCATCAGTAGAGAATTCTTATTAATGTATCTTAAAATTCGGTGTTCTCGCATTAATACATAAAGCGAACGCTGATGATTATTCCCACTTACCAAATTTGAAAGAAAAATATGCGAACTTCTACATAAATGTCATATATTTGTAAAACACATAAATTAATCCATCAACAACGTTTATCTTCGTGATTTAACACGAAAATAAACTGCCCTTTGTCCAGAGCCTATTTCAAAGTTGTTTTTAGATTACAGTTACCTGGTTTCCTTTGGTAAAAATTGCTAAGTTTTCACAAATCTAATCCTGGGATATTTTATTACAATTTCCGATTTTGTTTTCCTAGAATAAAGGCATCATTTATCCAAAGGATACTTCATATACAAAATCTATATTGACTGCCAAGATGTCGGTTATATCGAGCCAGGCTCGTAATGTGCTATTCCTATGATTCGAGCCCCAGCTGGATAAGTTTCGAGATATATCTCCGTAAAACTCCTCACCCTGCTCTCGCCAGCAGGGGACACTAATGCACTGTAAAAGGTAGTCATCCGTCGAATGGGGCGTTAAAGCGTGGCCCTTTGTGCAACTTAAAGAACACAATAAATGGCTTTGAAGGGAGGCTACCATCTGTCTCCCAACACCTGCTCCAGTGGGTCTCCTCCCCCAACATTCTCTAAGCTCTAGAGATCCTTATGACCTGGCCATTTAGCCCATTGTTTAAAAAATTGTCTCGCATATGTAAAACCACCCAACGTTGAAGAACACGCTGGATGTTCTTGACGTGAGGTCATCATCTACCTCCCAACATCTGTCTAGTATGTACTCTCCACCACCCATCTGTGAGTCTACGGGATTCTTGCAACTGGTCATTTAGCCCATGGTGTGAAAAAAATTTCCTCTCAGAGGCAATCATATTTTTGGGACATTGTGATGGTAAGGTTTATTATTATTTTTTTACCGCCAAGTACGATTGTGTGGGTTTCTGAGAACGATTTCGAAGTTTTTGAAACGAAATCAACATTTTGTACTCGGTTGTTTGAGAGTGTACTATGGCTGTTGGAACTCCCTACATGTAGTGGTAGGTAATAACAGCTATAATAAATAGAGTCATTAGGAAAGTTACATTTTCCTCTCCAGACATGTCTGTTCTGAGCTACAGCAGCTGCATTTGGCCACTGTAGATCAATTCCAGCAAGGTTCTCTTTGACATTGTCTGCCCATCGCATCCTAAGTGTCACCCTTTTTCTGCAACCCTTACGCACACTGTTCATCATCCTGCTTGCCAATCTGCAGCTGTATATACCGGCAACATGACCAAACAAACGCAGTCTCTCTCTTCTCAATATGCTGCTCAAAGGAGGTTGATGAATCCGTCTAGGCTCATCACTATTTATAAAATCAAGCCACTTAATGCCTAAGATACTGCGCAAACATCTACAATCAAAAGCATCAAATTTCTTCTTATCCTGTTTACAAAGGGTCCATGTTTCGTTAACATAACTAGCCTTAGAAAGAACCAAACTATTATACAGCCTAATTTTTGTCTTTAGGGTTACATGTCTATTTCTCCACACACTCCGTAGATTCTTGAAAGTCCCATCAACAATCCATAATCTTCTATTTTTCTCATGCCACACATAAGCAGTATTTATTACGTAGCTACCAAGAAAATTTAACTGACACACTTTCTCATGAATACAGTCATTCAAAGCAACTAAAGCACCATCTGACTGACCAATTTTCATCATTTAGATTTTTTCTCTCTTTATCATAAACCTGCTGACTCTCATCAACAGCCCTAATGAACGAATTCATATCATCAACATCAGTAGCCAACAGAGCAAAATCATCTGCATAAACTAAATCACAAATTTTTAAATCTCAGGGCCATTTAAGGCCAGAATATTCCCCTTGCAAAGAATTTCGCATTACATAATCAATAGCCAAACTAAAGAGAAAAGGAAACAAAACGCACCCTTGTCTAACTCCACTAGTAATGCAAAACCCATCGCTGCAAGACTCTCACACACGACTCAGTGTTATTATAGAGAGCTCTCATTACACTAACTAATTTATCTGGTATTCCATATGATCCTAATAATCAACCACAAATTATGTCGATTAACAGAGTCAAAAGCCTTTTTCAAATCTACAAAGCTAGCAACCACAGGTTTCTGAAACTCTAACATTTCCTAAGAATCGGCCTAAGTGAATGTATTTCATCAATCCATCCCCTACAACTTCTGAATCCCCACTGTTCATCACGCAGTTGTTCATCAAACAAATTATTAATTCTATTAAGCACAACCATGCAAAAAACTTTACCTGGAACAGAAAGTATGGTGATATCTCTGTAGTTATCACAAGAACTGCGATCACCTTTTTTTAAGAAAAAAGGAATAGCAATAACTCTAGTAAAATTTGTAGGAACAACACGTTTATCATAAAAATGTAAAACAAATTCTGTCAGCCATTTGTCAACACAAGTGTTCCCAGCTCTAAACATTTCAGTGGTGATTTCATCGATCCCAAGAGGTTTATTTAGTTTTATTTTAGAGAGAGCCGAAACAACTTCCGAATGTGATACAAGGCCAACATTAAAGCCATAAAACCATCATTAAATGAATAAACTGCTGCAATCATTAACTGAGGATAGATGGAATAATGCATTTTTCCTCATTACAAACAATGGAAGTAGAAATAATCACATTGTTTAGAACATCTTTGAAATGCTCAGCTCACCTTGTCATCAGAGAATCCTCATCTTCACCCACTTAACCATGTTTCTCCCTCAGTCCCTGTGTATCAGTGTATGTATCCTGTTTCTTCCCACACAAAACATTAATAATGCGGTATACTCCCGTGTGTTTTGCTGTCTATGAGATTCCTCTGTTTTATCAGCCGAGTAATCAAGCGAAAGATTCTTATCAGCTGTTAACTGTTCTTTTACACGTTTATTAAGCTTGTTATAATGTTGTCTGTTACGACTAGTAGGGTGTTGATTCATATTAATCCTGCCCTTCCTTCTTTCAAAAATAAGTTCCATGTCTTATCACTCAAATAATTTTGTTTCCTCTGTTCCCTTTTATCTAAAAGAGTACTGTTAGTTTTACGAAAATACTGTTTAAACTGATCCCATTTATTCTAAACTTCAGCAGTAAGCAAACTGCGATTATCATAATGATCACATAGCTATCATGGTATGCTTTAGCTATAACTGGATCTTTTAGACCTTCAGTGCTGAAGGTAATTTTCTTAACCTTAGAAAAATATTTCTTAAGTTTCAGTTGCAAGACACTTTTTACCAGGTAATGGTCAGACCCAATTTCGGCTCCTCTATATTGTCTGGTATTCCTAATCAAAATAGTCCATTTGTTATTAATTAAAATATAATCTATCATATTCCTGTGCAACCCATCACGTGAAACCCACGTATATTTATAAATGTTCCGGTGATTTTAGTATGTATCAGTTGTTCAGAAACCATTAAGTTTACTTACTTGCAGCAGACGTTCTTCATTGCCATTGAAACTATCAATGCCAAAAGGACCTAAAATTCCTGCCCATAGGTCAGAGTTAGTACCAAACTTAGCAATATCTCCTTTCTTTAGAGAATTCAAAATATCATGTGGCTGTCTTTAAAATATGCTTTTCATTCTCATCAGAGACCTACGTGGGGTCTCTGATGAACCCCGGAAGAACCAAATGAAGTGGTTGTCTTTAATTATTGTTTTAAATTTTGCTTATTTTTATGATAAACGTGTTGTTCCTACAAATTTTACTACCATCATCAGAGACCTACGTAACAACAGATGACATTCGTCTTTAATTATTGTTTTAAAATTTTTCTTTATAAATTCTTTCATTAATGCAGTCATATCCTGGATATGACTGCATTATATTATACCGCCAGCAATGTCCTAGTGAAGAACATCACTGGCGTATCTCTGCTAAGAAGAAAACCGATAAGCCTAGAATATATAGCTGTCCTCACGCTGGAATTCCTGCATCAGAATATCAAGAGAATAATCTCAACGTAACATCCTCAGGTTCCATATACTTGCAGAACGAAAATGATTAGTTGGATTTTAAAAGGAAACTAGGTTTATTGAGAAACGTAGGACCAACAATATCAAAAAGTCCCCTGATCGCGGGCATGGGATAAAGACCTGTTCCTCCACAGCTACAGGCTGAAGTCATCCATACTACTAGGAATTTCAAGCACCACCATTTAAAGTGGACCTTTTCAAAAGCCATAAGGCTTACCTAAGACACATTACTCCTGTTTAGATTAGAGATGCCTAACTAGCTAAGTGAGGGTTCAGGTAGCTGTGATGGCCTCTGATCAGGATTATCCACCAGCTGATATAAGTGCCTCTGTTAACTTAGGGCTGGCAACCCACAAGCAAATGATGTGATGGCCTCTGATCAGGATTATCCACCAGCTGATCCCGTGCCTCTGTTAACTTAGGGCTGGCAACCCACAAGCAAACAGAAATCACAGCGGCTAATTCTCCTTCAACAGATGCCCACCACTGCAGCAAGTCCAGAATCCATAATCAAGCTCAAAGCCGAAAACCAGTCCAGTCTCGTAGGCATAAATGGTCATCACCACGACCCTGCGAAGTTGAACACTCCTCAACAGGGCAGAAAGAAAGAAAAAAGTTGTCGCAGATGACCAGATCACTAGGGCACACTGGTCTGACGGGCCACCACTTCTGTTCCCTTGGAAAAGAGAATATCTCTTTTCCAAGGGAAAGAGATAAGGATAATGCAACTTATAATGCTATTGCTTCTGGCAATAATATGATTCAAATGTATAACACGTGAGTGTTATCCATTTCAGTTCGTTACAGGAGCTGTTGTCCCCTTTGAGAATGCCAGTAATCAGTACAGAATCGAGACAAAATCATAAACATATAGTATACACTGAGATGCCAATTTGTTAGGTACACCACCTAAATGTGTGATACAGAGTTCAGTGTTTTTTATACAGTTTCATGACCTTCATAGGCATCATCGTTTACCTGCAGTTTCTTCGATTTGCATAAAGATGCTCTGTTCAAAATGTTTTGGCTCTTCGGTATATATATTTTGCATTTTTCAAACAATGTTTTGAAAACTACTAAAACGAAGGGGAAAGCATTTTACTGCAACAGAATTCAGTTTCTTACCATCACCCCTATCCCATCCACTCTTAATTTTTTTTACTAGATCAGGACCTCACTGTTATATTTCGTTGGTATTATGTGAATCAAGAATTTGTTTTTTTATTTGCTTTTAACACATTTCTTTAAAAGCAAAATTTGCTAATGGCATCGTCAGGTCCGACTGTCCGTCCATCTGTCTGTGTATTCAATATCTCTGTAACCAATCGATCCATTTCATTGGTTCTTTATGCTTTGGATGCAGGAAAAGTCTCAGTTTACACGCATATGTTTTTATATCTGTGTTTCTATGGACGCAATGTTTCTGCATCTAATCAACCGATCTCGATATACTTTTTTCACTCCATGGAAGAAAGAATCTAGTTTTGCACGCGCATATTTTTAATTGCCGATAAGGAGGGGGTAGGGTACTTAAAAAGTTGTTACATCTTTAGTTGGACCATTAGAAGTGAAATATACCAAGGAAACGTGCACTTTCATCCGTCGCGAGCGAATGAAATTTCACTTTTTTGTGTAGAGATTTTTCAGTCCCTCCTAAAATCCTAACTATTTGTTATCTTTTTTTTTAAATGTACCTAAAAGCCGTGACCCTGTGTGCCATACCCTGTGCATGTTAAAGAACACGCTGAATGTCCTTGATGGGAGGCTACCATCTGCACCTAGCAGCTGATTCAGTGGGTTCCCTCCCCCAACCTTCTCTTAGCCTTCGGGGGCCTTGAGATCTGACCATTTTACCCATGGTGTACAAAAAAATCACCGTTCAGAGGTAAAACAGCTGAATCCAACCAAAGCATGGGTATTACTCAATTAATTAAATCAAATAATAATCATAAAACTCATTTATGTTTGAGCAAGCTTCTGTATCGACGAAACTTTAGTCATACAGAAGTTAATCCGATACTGGTTACATTAAACGGTTCTCCTCACTGGGTTGCAATACATTATGGGTTTGAGTCATCTCAGCATATTTAACTTTTATTTACGGCAATACTCAAGAAAAACCTTTGCCTTCATATTTGAATTATAAAGCTCTCATAATATAGAAATTAATGCAGCAATTCTTAGGCGTCTCCGAGATTCGGAGTCGTTAATTTTGCTAAATGAATTGTATCAATTGTATTTCGTTCTATTGTTATCTCTTTAATACAACACAACTATCAAATTATATTAACAATGGCTGAGGTTACGCACTGCAATTGATATATCCAAAAAATAATTAAGTGACGATCTTTACAGAATATAATATTGACGAATTTAAAAATGAAAACAAAACAAGTAAGTAATTTTTAATTTACTCTTAATTTTGTACTATTAAATTTTATCCAGACATGAAATAGGTATTCAACAGTAACCGAAAAATGAAATTGTGGACCTATTAATTTTTCACACAAAGACCCGCCATCCTCATAGATCCCTCTACCATGTCGTATTAAACTGACAGGCTACTGTCAGAACTCTGTGGCAAGCAGCTGCTTGAGGAGGTATTTATTTTTATTATTTTTTTAAATTTTTATAAAGCGGCGAAATGGTGACAAATGTTGATAACCTAGAATCAGTAATGAAACATTGAAAAACGTCTCTTTGCTTTGTAGTTAAATTACTCTTTGTAACAAATGACTTTATTCTTTCACATATATGACTTTTATAGCAAATGGGTTCGTATCTGAAGAGAAACACTTTCTAGTGTCAGAGGAGCTTTCTAAAGGAAATAGTTTCTAATCAGGAATCTGAAATGTATGGCAGTTTTTAATCTTTTAGAGGCGCTTGCACTGTAATTTATTTTTCTGGATGGTGGTCTTGAATAGGCAGCCTTCCGTCGGATGAGTCTTAAGCCGTAGCTCTGCGTATAGGGAAATCCATGCTTGTGTAGGTTAAAGACCACGTTGGATGTCCTTGACGGGGGTCTAGCATCTGCCTCCGAACAGCTGCAGAGTTGGTCCTTTTTTTAACCTTCTTTGATACCTCGGAGTCCATGTGGCTGTCCATTTAGCACATTGTGTGAACATAATTACCACTCAGAAGTAAAACAACCCAATGCTACTTCTTACGGATTGTTTTACATCAAAATGTTCGCATATTTGCTTGTCGCAATGTTTGAGTCAAGAGATCCTTGCTGTACGCGACGCACATTTACTGGGGCGGGGGTTGCTCAGTCGGTAGCGTGCCAGGCTCGTAATCTGTAGTTCCCAGGTTCGAGTCCAAGCTGGGTCAGCGTTGAGATTTATCTTCGCAAAATTCCCCGCCCTGCCCACGGTCAGTAGGGGACACCGATGGGCTTGGAAAAGCCGCCGTCCGTCGGATGGGACGTTAAGCTGTGGCTCCGTGTGCGGGAGAAACATACCCTGTGCACGTTAAAGAACACGCTGGATGGCCTTGATGGGAGGCTACCATCTGTCTCCCAACAGCCGTTCCAGTGGGTCCCCTTCCCCAACCTTCTCTGAGCCTTCGGGGTCCATGTGACCTGGCCATTTAGCCCATGGTGTGCAAAAAAAGTGCCGCTCAGAGGTAAAACAACCCAACACAACGCACATTTACTAAATTTCTGTTATGTGGCCTTAAAAGATTCATGCTCTTTTCAATAGTTTTCAGAAAAGCGAGGGATTGTTTTCATCATACTTTCAACTGTTTTTGGCTTTTTAGAAATAAAAATACTCTAAAGTTGAATAGTCAGCTATTAAAAGTTAGGATTTTTCATAACTTTGAAGGAATTTTCACGTAATTGATATTTGAAATTTTAAATTTGGGGGTGAAATGTGTGGCTCAAAGTTTTACGTTTACAACAATACCTTTAACCCTAGGGGGTCGTTGTAATTAGACTTCTTAAACTAAGAGAGAGAGTGGGATATACATCCGCCTTCATTTTCTTTATTTTCTCTTTCATTTATACCCTAAAATAAAATATGAATTTATAATTGTTAAAAATACCTCATTTGCATTTTTCCACTCATCCATTAGTTTGAATTTCAACTGTTAGAGGGCGCAAGAGACTGAATGAAGGTTGTGGGTCCAAACCTTCAAGTTCCTTTAAATAATATTTACAGTAAGCATTATACCGAAGTTGGTGGTCATAAATCTTACCCTTTAGGAAATGTTATTTCATCTCTTTTGTTGGGAGGAAAGAAATTTGTGAATCCAATGCTTAAGACGTTTTAAGACGAAGCTGCAGTCTGAAATTGATATTCCTAATTCTTGCCATTTAGCAGAAGTTCTTATCAAAGAGAAAGAAAAACTGATTAGAAAACAAACCCTTTGGCCTACATAAGAAATATCCGGTAATATCCTTCATATTTAGGATACTTATTAATTTGATTGGCAACTTTGAAAAATCACCAGACTTATCACTTTTAAAGTAAATATAGATATATTAAATAAAATGTTATCATTAAATATAAAAAGGGCCCAATAGAGAGTTAATATTCAAATTAAATCATAAGTCGATAATGTGTCCTGAACCTAAAATTATATTCAAAAATAGGGTTTGTCTATTATTGTTTACCGTATATTTCATCTTTTATTAATATATTGAATATATTTCATGATTTTTTTAAAACTACGTTCATTTTTAATTTTACTATTAGTTTCAGGTTATAAGATTTGTTAACTTCCTGTTTTTTGCATTTTCTTTACAATCACAAATATCAGAACAGTATTTTAAAGCAATTATTTCATTTTTTAGTCTAAAACTGGAAAAATATTTCAAAGAACGACAGGTCTAGAAGAGCTTCTGCTCGTGCTGGAATTGAAGTATTCCTCCAAAATTATTCATTGGGTGAAAACCTTTGAATATTCGTTATTCTCATGACGTGTAGTTTTTAAAAAATATGTATAAGCACCTTGTTACAAATATAAGGTAGCAGTCATTAATATACGCAATAAAAGAAAGCTACAACATTATATGAAACATACTTTCAATTAAATATTTGCATATTCAGAGTCCATATCTGCATTGGAGCTCTGCTCCTATTAACGTAGAAACAAGCAAATACTTTAGTTTCGCCTATGAATATCTCTCGTGTCGTCCAGATCACTGATTGGTTATCTTGCTTACCTACAGTTTAAATGTGACCTGGGTTCGAGCCTGGAATATATATATATATTTTGCTTGTTTGCTGACTTCTCACCTTTCTCGCAATTTTTTTCTTTAAAATATATTAAAGTGAGCGAATCCTCTCAGACCTCTGTAGTAAGCAGCTGAGTGAGTGGTAATTTATTACATTTCTTTTTGTCGCTGTTATAAATACTGGATGGACAATGGTTATAATTTGTGTACAGTTATTTTAGTATTTTTAAATAATTCGATAGAGAGTTGCTATAGTTTGTTTACAGATATTTGCGTTCAAAAAGGATGAGCAGCAGTAAAAGGCTGCGAAAACAAGATAATTTGAGCTGTCCCTGAAAACATCAACATTATACGATTAAATGAATCATTTTTAAAAGAAATTTGCTGCAAATGCAATTTATAATAGTAATACAGAACATTTATTCCATGAAAAATTATGAAGTAAACGTTATTTTTCAAATAATCAAATCATTAACACTAATTATTGCCTTTAAACAATATGTTACTGCAAAAGCAATGGAATTTCCTAATTCCCTGCTTACAGGAAATAAAGAACAGAAATAATAAATTTCAACACTTCTCCTGAACGATTTTCGATGTATAGGAATGAAAATTCTCTTTAAAATTTAATTTCCTATTAACTGGTTTTTTAAAATATAAATTAGTCAAAACATCTTAACGTGGCCGAAAAAATGAAAGGTGATTTACAGACTAATCTAAGAAGCAATAGTGATTATACAAATACAACACATTCATGGAGACGTTCAGTGAATACCTGAGATTACTGATGCATTCCGGGATTTTTTTTTTGTAAAACTTGGACATATCGCTGAGATATATCCGTGATATACAGCCATCACATTGCATAGAAGGTACTTGGTGATTGAACGAAAGATATTAATTTCAAAGATATTTTTCTATAACTTGAGTGATGGTTAATTTTTCCCCCCTTCTTACTCTTGTACGTAGATCATTCCATTCCTATATATATTCATACACTATGTACATTTTACAGCTAGTATCAGAAACTGATTACTATCGATATTAGCTAGTTTCTGTTTTAATCCTGATATTAATCATTTTTTACCCGGATAATCTGGATATTGTTTGCAATCATTAAACTACAAAAACTTCGTCATTTAATGTTAAATAATATTTCTTACCCATTCAGTTGCAGACTTTGCTATCAATCTTTACAATAGCCCCTTATAAAGAAAGTTTTATTGGAGATAATTAGACAGGATAATTCTACAACAAATGAAATGTATAATTCTTTTTTTACATACTAGGATTTTTGTCATTGTTTTCATTACTCTAAGTAATATCATTCAAACTTTGAATCAGTTTTGCTTGTAAACTTCGTTTAACTCATAAAATAATTTATGTGATTGACAGCACAAATAAATAAATATGTTTCTTTTGAAATTTTGATCTTTGAACTTGAAGGACATAACTGAGATTTCAAAACACAATCATTATTTGTGAGTTAACTAGAACATGAGAATATGGAGTCGCATAGTGGCAAAACATGACACATTTGGCAAAAAGAAAACCTGAAAGATTAAGGCGGAGTTTAGTGAACATTTTTATATGGAGAAATGTAAAATGCGAAAGTTTAAGAATCGGTAGTTTTTAGTAAAATTAGTGTTGAAGAAAGATATTTGAAACCCATTAGTTAGAAAAACGAATTATGACAAAAAACAACAATTTTTCGACTTTTAGAAAGGAAAAATAGAAATAATTAGCAATTTATATTTTACCATTTTATTAATTTGAAAAATATATGATGTCATACTGAATGATTCCTTTTTAAAATAGACGACTGATTTCACTAATCAGTTCGATTGGACTTGTTTATCTCTGGGAGGAACGTTTTTCACACAATGAACAAAATATGAAGATCACAAGGGCCACAAAGGCTCAGGGAAAGTTTGCGGAAGGTGATCATTTGACAGCTGTTAAGAGGAAGATGATAGCCTCCCTTCATGGCCAGTGTAGCATGTTCTTTAATGCACAAAAGGTATTGCTCTCCTGCACACTAGTCCACAATTAATGACTCATCGCTAGTGGAGCCCCTCCCTTGACTGCCCAAGGGCATGAAAAGTTCTCCGATTTTGCCGTTCGTCCGCCATTTTGGATTCTGACGTCATCACATTCACACCACAAAGTCCCTCGATTTTGCCGTTCGTACGCCATTTTGGATTCTGACGTCATCACATTCACACCACAAAGTCCCTCGATTTTGCCGTTCGTACGCCATTTTGGATTCTGACGTCATCACATTCACACCACAAAGTCCCTCGATTTTTGCCGTTTGTACGACATTTAGGATTCTGACGTCATCACATTCACACCACAAAGTTCCTCGATTTTGCCGTTCGTACGCCATTTTGGATTCTGACGTCATCACATTCACACCACAAAGTCCCTCGATTTTGCCGTTCGTCCGCCATTTTGAATTCTGACTCCCCCCTCTAAGACCCCTCCCACAAAAACCCCTCGTGAAGTAAACAACTCTCAAGTCCCGCGATTTTACCGTTCGTCGCCATTTTGAATTCTAACGTCACACGCCTACCCTCTAAATAAATCTACGATGAGGGAGATTTAAACTTTAGTTGGTGGAGTGTGATGATCAAAGGGTTTATTTAAATATTCTCCTTAACCGCAAAGGGTTGGGAAAGTTAAACATTTTCATTTTAGGAGACATGTGAGATAATGATAAATCAATACGTAATAAATACACAGATTACCTGCCAATGCATAATTCAATAAATAATTATTTGGAAAAAAATAATCCCGACAGTGAACCCGCAACTATCCAGATACATGCCAGAGTGCTCTACCAGAGTAAAGTACCCATCGGACGATAACTTGCTTCTGGAAAACAAATTCATCGTCGGCACGCCGTGTCGGTGATGAATTTTTTTCAGAATATTTTAACTAATATTTGAAGTTTATCTCCACAGGTAATCTGGGTATTTACTATGGATCTTTATATATATATATGTAACTACTCTTCTTTTGTAGCTATTTTTATAATCATCTCCGTACCGAATTGAAAAGATTATAAAAAACGTATAAAGAAGAGTGGTTTTGTATTATATGTGTTTTAATTTGCTACAGAAGAAAATCTGTTTGAAATTGAAGGGCGTATCTTTTTCTATTGCTACGTGGGATGAAACTCCGATTATCCGTTTTAAAGATATGAATGCAAATTCAGATAACAGACAGATTATGAAACAT
Source organism: Ryuthela nishihirai (assembly GCA_038380435.1). Classification (NCBI taxonomy): domain Eukaryota; kingdom Metazoa; phylum Arthropoda; class Arachnida; order Araneae; family Heptathelidae; genus Ryuthela; species Ryuthela nishihirai. Next base: position 5,921,285 of record JAWZYU010000038.1, read on the forward strand.
AAAATAATATTTACCTGTTACAGTCGCTCAAAAAAACCATTCGAACTCTATGGTTGATTACAAAATTCAGATAAAATATCTGACAACGACTTTTTTCGAAATTAGTGATCTGGCATCCTTTGTATACTGTACACGAAGGATACCAAATCACTAATTTCTGAAAAAATCGTTGCCAGATATTTTTTCTGAATTTTCTAATCAACCATAGCGTTCGGATACTTTTTTGAGCGACTGTACTTCTAAATCAGTTATTAATTAAACACATCTCGAACAAAACCGTTGAAAATATTTTTCCATCCAAAAGAATTGAATTCCTCCCAATCTAATATCATCCTCACTACCAAGTTTCCCTAATTTATATTCAGTTAACCAACATTTATAATTGTTTCCATACTCGTTTCGAACATATATATTTGTTTTGCTGAAAAATCAGATTCCGGGAAATCCTACTTCACCTACATTTCATTTTAGTGTACAAAAGCAGTGTTATTTGACGTATTACCATACTGTTTGAATTTCCGATTAATACCTTTTTTAACTGTTAAACTACAGAAAGGAAACTTAACGTGACCAAATGAATGAAACGTGTTTTCGAGACTACTCTAAGAACCAATAGCAATGGTACAATTGCATATTTAGTATGAAGACACCCAAAGAATGCATGAGATATTATCATTTGTTCATTTCGAGTAATATATAATTATCTTCAAAATTAGACATATCGTTGTGATACATCCGTGATATTTTTATTGAGGTTAAACAAATTAACCACTGTTCATTAAACGAACGATATTTATTTGGAATATTTGTCTTTATAACTCAGGTGGTAGTTGATTGTTCAATTTCATGTTTATATCTACTTCATTTCGATTTGTGTTTCCCACAGCATTTATTGTGTTTGTCACGTGTGTGGGGGTTGTAACGGCTGTTCCACGTATAATTCCAAGCCTTTAACCAATCACAACGAGTTATATGCCAACTGAACTCTTGCCTCTCGTCCCATACTTTTTTCCGCTTAAAAAGTATGGGACGAGAATTGCAAAAGCTTGAAAAAGAATTGCAAAAGCTTGGCCTTCTTATATCTTTCGAAAGCCAATGCTAAACGTAAACGGTTATATGTAAAGGAAAACTTGTGATGTAGAATGTGATAGGTTATAAACATTTTATCATATATTTTCTTCTACCTGAAAGAACAGCAAAATGTGAAAAAGATACTTTTATAATATCATCTGAACGCGAGTAATGAGAAAAATCAGCAAATTCTCAAATGAAGGTTTGAGATAACGGGAAGGATTACCAAAGGTTATAAAACATATTTACCACCCATTCTTTCTCCCCTCCCTAAAAAGTGGAGAATTGCATAGTTTGTTATATTCCTAGGCGACTCGTCCTTATTGGCACGAGAGGTCACGTTAAGGTTACCTCGATCTAATAAACCTGGACACTGCGGTAACAGACACAGAAGACCTAATTTTCAAAAATATTTCAGTTTTAATTATAGAAATATTTCTAAAACTTCAACTGGTAGATATTTATTTTTAAAACTTTGGAAATTAATTTTGTAATATCTTCTAACATTTTAATAATATATTAATGAATGAATTATATTTTAATGGTTTTGATATAAATTTTTTTTACTTAAATTTTAAACTAATTAAATAAATTACGAAATTAATCATGTGTGTGCATAATTACTTTTCCTCCTTTCTTCCCTCTTTTTGTTCAAGGCTGTCCAGGCTTGATGTATAAAGGTGGCCTTGGGCAAACCCGCCAAAATTCCCATCAAATTCCATCAAAAACCATCAAATTCCGAATTAAAATGAATAATAAAAATAATAGTAATGTAATGAATATTTGTTTCCTAAGACACCTTAATAGTTTCCCCGTATTCAATAAGCATTTAATGATGTCATACGCTCGAATTTGCTTAGCATAGCCTTAATTACTGTACAAGCGCTGGATATTATGAGGCAAGAAGATATTATGAGGCCTAGAAGTAATAAAAGATTGTAAATATTTATATCAGGCATCTAATGCTAGGTATATATCTATAATAAGATGGATCCAACTTCAATTGTCGAAAATCTGCATGCATTTCATTACTATGCCGTGAATGTTTCATTTATAACAAGCTGGATTTTTCTTTTTAGTTAAAAGGTACTTGTGGGACATATTCTTTCGCATATTTCGGTAATGCACTGATATATGTAATAATCATTATGTATATTAGTTAATTACTGAAGTATAGTCAGAAGTATCGATAAGCTTCTGTTATTTGCATGCTGCTGGGTTACAGTAATAGGTAATTTTGGATATTAATCTAAGTGTTCAAGTGGCATGTTGCCCAAAATATATCATTTTTATTTTGTTATAGAAAGTGTGTTTTCTCATCATTCATGCATAAAGCATTTAAAAATGCCAAATGTTATAATATTTCCTCAGTAATTGCAACAGAGGTAAAATGCAGTAAAAGAATTTAAATGACCTATCAAATATTAAAACTCACATTTAAATATTGTAATTAAAGGCAATTTTGCAATATGCCTAAAATACCCAATTGATATTTTGTAGAAGTTTGTAAGTTAGAATTTAGCAAAGAGTTTTATTTCAGAGAGGTAAAGAAACGCTTTTATGGGTAATCATTATTTATGTAATGAAGAAAATTGTTGTAACGAATTCTTTTTATTTTAGATTACCATTAATTTGATGCGTAGTCTACGGATATGTAATGTGTGCTGCTTAGAAGTTGATGTAGGCGGATGGATATGTGCACTTTGCGCACTGATACAGTTGCTTGAGTGATAATGTTTCTAATGGAATTCTGTAAATTTGTGTTCGTTGTCTGTAATGACAAGACCATTAATTCGTCAAAACTGTTTGTTCCAAAAATCGTTAATAAGGCTTAAGTTATTGGATCATTTAGTTCCGATTGTTTTCTTAACTGCGGAAAGTGTTAACGAATTTGCATCGTTAGGATTAGTTTTTACTTTTTGATTGGATCATTCTAATATTATGTTATCCCAAGGCAGCTACGTTCAGCACTAAAAAAACACCGAGACTAAATAATTCAATATCTAGCCTTATTAACGATTTTCTGGAATATACTTCGCAGAGAGTAAATGCTCTTTAATTAATTACAGACAACCAATGTAAATTTAGAGACTCTATTTGGTAATATTAGTAACTCATCCGACTGTATAACGCCGCCTCCTTGGCTCAGTGGTATCGTGTTCTCTCAATTGGCATTGTAACTCTCGGTGTTCGGGTTCGAGTCCCAGCAGGGCATGATCGTTTGTTGTGCGATTTATGTTGCGATTATGCCTCACTCATCATTGCAATACTAGATAGGTAAAAAATCTCTGTTCTCACAATGGGGATTAAATATTGGCTCTAAATTCCAACAATTCCATTGGGAGAAAGGAAACTTGTATAACTATGCATTTTTGTTCGAATTATATCCACGCGAATTAATATATAAATGCACTTACAGCAACTCAAATCCCAAGCAGCAACAGTGTTTGCCTTGATTTCTTAAAATTTGAGCATTATATTTAAAATAGGCTTAGTTTCAAATCAAGAAAAATGATTTCTACCTAAACGAGTTGGTCGGAGCACCAAACACCTGCACAGGAAGACCATTCCAGTTTTATTGACGCCCTTTGTGCATACGCTCAGTATTCTGGTACATTAATAACAATTTTCCCCGTTGAAATTCATTAGATCGTGTCAGATCCCCCCTCCAAACCAAGCAAAAGTAAAATTTAAATAGTTTTAAATTCTAATCCTGTTCATTTACATGGAGAGACTTGAATTTTTAATGCAACACAAGGTACACAGTGAAACCTGTTTGAGAAAGTTATTAACAGTACAATCAAATCCATTTTATCTTCGTAATTTATCTCGTGCGATATGTCGATTTATTTCTTTGTGCCCTTCAGTCTAGTATTTTTCTAATTCTCTTATCCATCTGTCTTTCTAAATGAATTGTAAGACAAATGAAAACTTATCATGGGTCATGGATTATTCACTAACATAAACAGAGGACGAGGGCTAAAGGATGTACATAATCTCCTTCGACAAATGGAATGTAGTTCTTCCAATGACAATAACAGAATAATTAGGTAGATATTGTAGGAAAAGTACGCTGGAAAAACCAGAGCCTTTATGATTTCAAAAATATTTTAAAATTTGATAACCCCCCCACACAAAAAAAAAAGTGTGGTAAAAAAAAGTGCCTAAAAATGTGTTTTTACCTTTTTACGTCATCTCGTAACTAAAGAATTGATACAAATTATTCGCATACCAAATGGAAACATATGACTAGGAGAATATCACAGATTAAAAAATATTGATTCTCTTTATTCCTTCCCCCTATATGAAAATATGGGAGGGCGAATACAAATGTTTTTCCCCTTTTTTCCCTAATTACAGATCCATACGGAAGAACTATAACTTGAAAAGTATTTGGAACTTTTGTCAATAAAAGATTCTTTCCAAAGCTTGCAACAATGGCCTTAACTTGCGACCAATAAAATCATTTGACACTTCCTTGATATATATAAGATGTACAATTTATTTATATACAAGATAAGTGGTACATAATTAGTATATATATATATGTAAGGTCCGTAAATGGCATCTAGGCATAAACTGGAAAGAGAGCTGTGTACCAATTCCCAGTGATGATAACACAGAACCGGCCAGGCCTAGTACCTAATGTCGGACCTTGGCTTCTCGTGGTGCAGGCCGTTAGTACCTTTCAAAAGAGATATTCTCTTTTGGAAGGAAAAGGAAAGGGTGGGCTGCCAGATCAGTGTGGACTACTGCTCTGATCATCTATGGCCAGTTTTTCTTCTTTTCAACTCTTCTGAAGAGGGTCCACTTCACAGGGTGCTGATCATTTATACCCACTAGAATGGTTTATGAATTTGAGCTAGATTATAGACCTGGATTTTCTGCACTGGTGGGCGACTCTTTAGAGGCCTCTATATGCTTCTGTTTCGCTACGACCCAAGTGCATGGTAGTTGTTTCGTCTGCAGAAATGTTAACTGTTAGGATAACCCCAGTCTTCGATTTTATCGCATGCAAGTTGAATGGAACGGCAATTGTCTCAAGAACATGGATTGATATAAACTTTATTGTCATCAGAAAATACAGGGTGATCAAAAAGTCGCTCTGCAGCTGATAAGGAATGAGAGATTCGTACCTGTGCCATAAAATAAATAGTAGCGGATCGAGACATTTTCCGATAGATTCAACGTGTAATTCTCCCGGAATGTAATCGAAAAACATTAGTTTTAGATCTGTTGCTCAATTAGAACATTAGTTATACAACTTTTATGGGGTTCGACCCAGTTGATCGGCTACGTAACTAGTTCGATACCTTTCGTGATTTAATTAACGAATCGAATTCCGATAGTATAACGTTATGTTGGCGAAAAAGAAACGAACGCTTCTGAAACATTAGATATTAAATCATTTTATCCAGTATGTAATCAGTTTAGAACTTGTGTTACAGAAGTAACGGGCCGAGAACCATTCAACGTGTAATTCTTCCAGAATATAATCGGAAAATATTTGTTTGAGATCTCTGGCTCTATTAGAACACGAGATCTCTTCACTGAAAGAGAAATTTAGAGTTATTTTCAATTTTCTCACCTTAACCTGCCCATCTGGTCTCTTGCAATCCTAGAATGTGTAGTTTATAACGCTGGAATTACTGCGTGGAGACACAAGAGAATAATCTCAACGTAACGTCCTCACGTTTCATGTAGCTGCAGAGAGAAAATGACTAGTAGGATTTTTTGAAGAAACTTGGTTAATTGAGAAACGCAGGGCCAAACAATATCAAACAGCCCCGTGATAGCAGGCATGGGGCAAAGACCTGTTCCTCCACTTCTACAGGTTGAAGTGATCCATGTTGGTAGGAACTTCAAGCACCACCGTTTTTAACTGAACCTTTTCAAGAGCCTTAAGACCTGCCTGAGACACATTACTCCAATTTAGGATTAGCGATACCCAACTAGCTAAGTGAGTGTTCAGGTAGCTGCGATGTCCTATGATCAGGATTATCCACCAGCTGATATAAGGTATCCCGTGCCTCTGTTTACTTAGGGCTGGCAACCCACAAGCAAACAGAAAACACAGCGGCAAATTCTCACTCAACAGATGTCCACCTCTGCAGCAAGTCCAGAAGCCATAATCAAGCTCAAAGCCGTAAACCAGTCCAATGTCATAGGCGTAAATGGTCATCACCAAGACCCTGTGAAGTTGACCATTCCTCAACAGGGCAGGAAAAAAGAAAAACTGTGGCCATAGATGATCAGATCAGTAGGGTATACCGGTCTGATAGCCTTCCACTTCTGTTTCCTCCGAAAACAGAATATCTCTTTTGGAAAAACCTTTTTCAAAGGTACTAACGGCATGCTCCAAAGGAAGGCAGGGTAAGATATTATGTGCTAGACCCGGACGGTTCTATGCCTCATTACTGGGGATTGGTACACAACTATCCTTCCAGTTTATGCATAGGCAACATTTAGAGACCAGATTCATTAGTGGAGAAAATTAGCAATGCAGGCTAATTTGTGACCCGAACCTGGTAACATCAGAATCACATAGGGAGGATACTATCAATAGCTGTAGTGATGATAATCCAACATTCGGTATTGAAAGCGTGAAAATATCGTTGATGAAAATTCGTTTTTCTTAAACCTTGAATGTATCATTAAGATACATCCGTGATATATACTCTGCTTGGTGTGCCGAAACTGGTTTAGTGATTGAACGAAAGACAAATATTTCTATTAAATTAATATATATATTTTGTGGTAGTTTAACTCTGAAAATACCATTTAATGGATAAATTCAGAAATGGAACATTTGAACATTTATACAGGTAACTCTTATTTAATGCGGGAGATGAGTTCCGGGAAGACCATCGTTAAACGAATTTCCGTGTAAAACGAGGGGATTTTTTATTTGTTTATATTTTCGCCTATCTTATTGATTTTTTTTCCTTTTCTTAGTTTCGTAATGGATGTTTTATTTCAACAAAAATAATTATTATTCTTAATATTTATATAAAGATTACATATATGCATAATTATGTATATAAATATGTGATCGATTAATTAATTTTACAGTTTATTTCTTAATAAGGAACGGAACTATCTGGTTTGCTTTGCTTGCCTCTGTTTTGTGCCTAATATTTATTTGTATTATTTCATTAACTGGTCACAACATCGTCTTATGGCATCCGGTCACGAAATATCAATATCATGCTCCTTCAACAAATCCATGCGTTTTTTGTGCAGTGAAAGGGCTTCATATAAATATTTAAACACCAACACTATTTCTGTTTCAGATTCTTGAAAAGCAGCGTTGCATTCTAAAATCCTGAAGTTCATCGTTAGTGAGTGGCTCACTGTGGAGTTTAATAACTTCGTCCATCTTTGAAAGTTACGCCTTCGTATCCTGCTCCAGTTTGATATTTCGCTGATGTTAATTAAAATTCAACTTAAATTCTTCTAAATAGAGTATTTAGAGGGATATATCAAAGCATGATATATCTGAATTATTCAGTAGTGATTTTGAGAACTAAATTGCGCAGTATGGTTGGACCTCCGTTGCCCACGGCTGCTTGATGATGACCATGTTGGTGTTGATGGTGATGATGATTAATATACTAACAATATTGCAGTACTCTAGTAAGTAGGAATTGCAGTTCCATTTAGGAATATCTGAAGGAATTTTCAGTAAAATGAACCAAGAAATGCAAGGTAAGAGAAAAAGTGTGTGAAGTGCCATAAAACGAGTGGTGAAAAAGGACGGTAAATGCAATCTATCTGATAAGGATAATGCAACTTATAATGTTGTTGCTTCTGGCAATAGTATGATTCAAATGTATACAACGTGAGAGTTATCCATTTCAGTTCGTTACAGGAGCTGTTGTTCCCTTTGAGAATTCCAGTAACCGGTACAGAATCGAAACGAAATCGTAAACATATAGTACACACTGAGATGCCAATTTGTTAGGTACACCACTCCTCGAACATATAAGGTTCATTCAACCAGTAATAAACCACGTAACGACGGTGGGCCGTATAAATAAGAGAGACCAGCTTTTTGAGCATCATTTAGAATTGGATTCAATTTTCGGAAGCAAGAAACTGCCATCCAGTGGTGAGCACGTCGCTAGTGCAACGTAAAGGGTCGGGGTAGAATGCAGTGCAGGGAGCTTTCCGAGTGAAAGCATCGACTTACAAAACATTTTCCAGGAGAGCTAGAGCAAGCCCTTTCAACTTTAAGAACCGACACCTTCCTCAGCCGACAATACTGGAGACATTTATCCTGTTGAGATGAATTGCCATGTCCACACTTATGCGCTTTCATCTTCAACTTCACTTTCAACTTTCAATTCCGCTTTTCAACACCGAGTAGCCTAGCGCATGACTTAGATGGAATGCCCTGGACGCATGCCATCAACTGTCTAAACCTGTGCGTCAAATAGTTTTCAAATTTCCTCCACTGTAGACGTGAATTAAAATGTACGTAACTTATGCTGCTATGTTAGCGGGTATAAGCGCTGCAATTTTAGTGCTGAAAAAAGCGAGAAAAAGACGTGAAAAATACCGGCGATCGATATAGATGAAAGATTACTGTAAAACGCGGAATTTTGGAATTAAAGGAAAACGTTCTTTTTAAGGGCTTATCGCGAATGTCTGGAACAAACTTCTACATGCTTTTGGGAATGGTGCAGCCAAGAACGAAAAAAAAATGCTCCTTTCAGAGAAGAAATGGCAGCTGAAGTGAAATTAGTTATTACACTTAGATATTTGGCTACCGGTGATTCATTCATATCTCTGATGAATATTAGAACCTATAATCTTATAAATTATTTAATTATTTTTTATTTGTTTAAATTAATTTAATAATTTATATTTCTGATAAATTATTTAATTCATAATCTTCAATAAAGGCCAATGTTTGTTCTGACAACATGGTGAACATGGTGAACATTGTCCTTCCAGACAAACTACGAAGCTGCACGGAATGATGAACAAAGATCCACTACTGGTGGAAGTACGTGCGCTACTGCGCGCATCACTGAAAACGGCGTGTTTCAACTGATTTGAGGAATGCCTTTGGGCATGCGTGACGTGCTCTAGATGCATGCATCTAGCGCACGCAAAACGCACAAGTCTGGACATAGCCATAGAAACTCTCACACCATTGCAACTTCCAGGCTAGCCAAGCTTGTGAGAGGGCGGTCCAGAATCGCCGTCATTGTTGGGGCCGCCGCTAGATAGCCATCCTTTCTGACACTTGCGCTAAGAGGCAAGTCGCCCATTGGAAACCGGCGGACAAAGGAGCAAGAGGTAAGAAGAGATCTCGAATAAAAGGGGAGTTCACATAGAGATTTCGAAATGGAAAAGTTGAGCGCAAAGTTGTTGAGCGGTACAGGACACCACTAGCCGGCTACGTCAGCACCATCTAGACAGGAAGGACATATCACTCATTTTTGACATCATCAGTGACTTAATTGCCACACAAAATAGAATGAGGTGCAGCTCGTCATTGCTAATAAAACTAATCAGAAGCTCTATCTGTCCAAGTGGATAAAGTCCCACTTCTTTTATTGGTAAATTTATCAAACGACAAAAGCATAAATCGTATTTTGTCGTTTCTTAAAATTGAAGCAGTTTGCAGCTCGATAATTTGGTGCCTAAATTAAACCCCCACAAGAAGCTGTTAGCCAGAGTCTAGTGAACTATCCACTCTTGTAGAGAACAACTCCGAGAACTATTCACCATTTTTGACCAACTCAGCTGCACCTGGATAATGTTTCAAAGTGCATGTTAGTGTTCAAATCAAAAACGGATTCATTGGCAGTGAGAAATCCTGCCAAAAGTGATATAGTCGGTGAGGGCCCATTTTGAAATCTACCATATCTTGCTCACCACCATTAACTGGAGCGTTAATGTGATATTATAAGAATAACAGTTTGGTTAACAGTTAGGATTAAGAGAGCTTACAAGCTTACAAGTCAGCTAGAGATATTTTCAGATTTGTCAGTAGTTGCTTTATGAGCATTTATTTTAGAGTGTTTTCTAGTAGCAATAACAGTTATTAGTAGGAGTGTATTTTTATGTTTTCGTTTGTAATATATAATCAATCACAAACTAGGTTGACAACTGTGAAACATTACAAATTTGTTCATATTCAGTACTCAATTTTTACTAGTATTCAGGGGTTTAGCGTGAATGACGCAGTATCTTGGAAGTTGTGTTATCTTTCCGCTGAGATCTCAAATTTTTCACAGATCTTCTCTTTGTCATATTAAGTGATAGGCTCCTGTCAGATCTTTATGACAAGCAGCTATATTGAAAGGATATTTACTCATATTTTTTCAACATTCCCTGCTGATGCGTAAACAAATAAGCTACAAAACATCTATGTTTGAAAAACGAAAACAAGAGCAAAGCAAAAACGATCTCTAATCGATTGCAGTGTAATCGACTCCAGTGTAATAAAGTGCAGGAATCGGATTCAGTGTAACAGCGTGAAGGAATCGGATCCAGAGAAATAAGCAGAGGGATCGGTTCCAGTGAAATAAAAAATTTTAAAAATGTAAAGAAAGGAATAAGCTCCATTTTAGTAATGTGCAGTAATCGACTGAAGTGTAGCAATGTAGAAGAAACGGATAGAGTGTAGCAATGTGTAGGAATCGGCTCCAGTGTAGTAATGTGGAGGAATCGAATCCACTGTAGCAATACAGAGAAATCGGATCCAATTTAACAGTGTGAAGGAATCGGCTGCAGTGTAGCAATGTGGTGGATCAGTTGCAGTGTAATAATTGGAGCAATTGCTTCAAATGTAATAATATGCAGGAATCGGATCCAATATAGTAACGTGAAGGATTCTGGTCCAAAGCAATACAGAGAATAATCAGTTCCAGCGAAATAATGCGGAGTAATTAGCACCACTGTAATATTGCTATGTCGCTTGCTAAACACGGAGAAAAATTTTACATTTTCAGAATGATGCAGCTTGGGGAAGACGCGAAAACGATTCTTGCCGATTTATCACAAATATATGGATGGATGCGCAAATTCAGAGCATGACGACACAGCTTCAAAGACCTACCTCGTTCAAGAAGGCCGAAGGAGGCCGTAAAGGAGAGAACCATCACCGATTTCGTGAACTCATTAAGAAAATACCCACATCACCGTTCATTGATAAGTTGGCATTGTTGAAAGAATTATTCATCATCACTCAAAGTTACGAAAGATCTGTGACAAATGGGTACCACCACACAAACTGACAGAATAGCAGAACAGGGCGAGAGTCAACTCGTGCAGGGAGATGCTGGCAATGTTTGAACCTAGTGGCTCCAAATAGTTAGCAGACATTCTCACAGGTGATGGATAAGTGGTTTTATTACTATACAACTCCCAGAAAGGTAGGCAACTATGTTTGTGTTTGCAAAGGATGAACCGAGTCCCCAAATCCTCCAACAAGACTTTCGCTCAAGGAAGAGGATGTTCACATTTTTTTTCCATTCCCAAGAATGACAGCTATCGACACCTTATCAAAAACAAAACCTGACTATCAATAGCCAATACTACACCAACATTGTCTCCCCCATCCTGCATATTCACCAGATCTTGCACTATATGATTTTTGGTTGTTAGCAAAAATTTAAAAAGTACTTGCTTGAAGGACTTTTTCAAGGGTGCAAGAATTCCAAAATATGTTTGTAACGGACAGATGACCGTTACCTCCTCGAAGCACCAGAAAAAACCAAAGTGTCTTGCTGCCGGATGTGGGAGGGTCCACAGGGGTCATCAATCTGCTCCCTTGACAGGTACGATGGCCAGCACGTTTGGCCCCTGTCTGGACAAAGGACCCCACGTGACTGCGCTGGAGAGAAGGAACGAGACTTGGGCTCCTTGACTTTCGTCGGTGATCGCGAACGGCGAAGGGACAGAGAATTCCAGAGCCAGGACCATTATTCGGCCACATTTGTAGTGCAGTTCAAGGCTCTAGTGTAGGGTCAGTGTAAATATTTTTGTAAATACAATATAATAAATGGACTGTAATATAAAATGCAATACAATAAATAAAATACAATACAATAAATGAAATACAATACAATAAATATATTGTACATATTGGTACAGTCGTCTGTCGATCCATAAGACCACCCAACTCTCCATATTCCTGATATATATGCTGCATTGGGTATTTTTTTAAATAATGCTCGGGACCCACACGATGTTTCAAGCATTTATGATTTCCACGAAAACATCTTGTGACAGATTGGTGTCAGCAGAAGCGAGGTACATGAAGTGTGGTGTGATTTCTTTTTTTTCTGTCGTCTTTTGAGGAGTCTCTACGATAACATCGGTTTGGTGACTTCCAATTGATGTGAATTTGTTTTTGCTTGTGCTATTGTATTAGTGTATCATGTCTCAATACGATACACGATTAAGTGCGGAAAACGGTACTCCGTCTGATCATAATGCAGACAGTTCACTACAAACGTTCGACGAACGAGACATGGAAGTAGTTTCTGGAGCAGAAAGAGTAAGGGAAGCCGAAGATAGGCACTCGCCTGAGAGTGAAACGGCCGGATGCTCTGAAACAACATTCGGTCAACTCTCGGGGATGGTAGATCCTTCGACAGTTTGGAGACAATGTGCATGAAAGTGCGGCTGCTCGAAATTGAGGCGGAGGAAAAGAGATATTTGTGTGGGAATCGAAGCTGATGAACAGCGTGAAATTCGTAAAGTTATGAGAGGCGTGAAATTCGATAATTCAAACTTCGAAAAATGTAGATGCAGGCGGGGCGGGAGGATCCCATGGTGAGCCGTACGATAGAACCAGTTCATCCGGGTCCCTTCCGAATGAACCTGATACCGTTTGCAGGAGCGGCGAAGAGTTGTTTAGGTCGGCGTCCCTTTTGTGACCAGTTATTGGCAATCCACCTGAGAGCTTCTAGGAAATGCCATTGTTTTTTAAAACTATGGATTTAAAATTTATAAAGATTAAAGCTCATGATGCAGTACTTCTGCCTATTTTCCGGGAAAAAACTTGGCAGATTGCTGGTTAGCTGGCCGTAGATGATACTGAGCATTATGATCGGCTCAAAACCTGTGTACTGGACAGATGCAAGGTGTCGACTAATCATAATAAGCAAAGGCTTCATAGGAACAGAAAATTACAGTCTGATACCTGGGGTCAGTTGGGGGAACATATCCGTGATTTGTGGAATCGTTATACAGGTAACCCCGTTCATCGCGAAGGATACGTTCTGGACATGGTCGCGATAAGCGAAATTTCCGATCAACGGGGGATTTAAAAAAAAATAATTTTAAAATTCGAAAAAACACTTTATTAATAAAATAAATATTATTAATAACAAAAAAATGTCATGCATAACATAATTCATAATTCATTCATTTTGTCTCGCGTTGCAAAAATGAATCTAGATTACCTTGTTTGGCCTCTCTACGTCTATTATGCAAAATTTGCCGATAACTGTCAAATAATCCGTTACAACCACGCTTTACAGCATTCACTCGCTCGTAATCATCGTCGTTTTCTTCCCACAACTCCATGCATTGATTGTGAGGAGAAAAGGCCTTTCCAATGATTTTGACACTTAACCTTCGCACGGGAACAGGTTCCGAGACGTCATATTCTTGGGATATAGTATGGCAGTCGATTTCCTGTAGCTCTTCATTAGTTAAGGGTTCGCCGTGTGATTTTAACAAAGTCTGAATATCATCTACATCAACACCTTCGATGCCTCCGGAAGTGGCTATAAGAGTAATCGCTTCGATGATATTTTGAACATCATTTTCATAATTGATGTGATCTTCAACAATTTCTCTGAGCTCCTTTTCGAAACACCCTTCAAACACGACTGGGTGACTTTACTCCACGCTTCGTCGATGTTTCTGATAGCTTTCATAATATTAAATTGTTTCCACCAAACCCGCAAGGCATCTCTACCACCTCCATCAGTTTCTTCAATGAGTTGGCGCATCGTTTTTCTTAAATAATAGGCTTCGAATGCTGCTATTGCGCCTTGATCCATAGGCTGTAAGATGGAAGTGGTATTCGGAGGTAAGAATACCACTTCAACGGGAAAATCAGTGCACAGGGTCTCAAGTTCCACAGGATGTCCCGGCGCATTGTCCAACACCAAAGAGCTCGAGGTTCAACTCCAATATCCTCGCCATATTTTTTATTGCTGGACAGAAACTAGTTTTAAATCAGTCCATAAATAAATTTTGTGTCATCCAAGCCTTAGGGTTACCTCGCCAAAAAACTGGTAAATTGTTTTTAGAATAACCTTTCATGGCAAGAGGAGTTTCTGATTGATATATCAACAATGGTTTCAGTTTTAATTCTCCGGATGCATTTCCGCCGAGAAGAAGAGTTAGACGATCCTTGGCTGCTTTAAATAAAGAAGCAGTCTTCTCCTCTATGGAAATAAACGTACGTGTTGTCACTCGTTTCCCATAGAGTCCCGTCTCATCTATATTAAAAATTAAATTTGGTGGATAATTTCCCCTTTCCACAATTTCACGGAACTCCATTAGATATTTTTCAGCTGATTCTACGTCTGCAATAGCCGATTCGCCAATCATTTTAAGGCTATGCAAGTTTGATCGTTTTCTAAACCGATCAAACCAACCTTTGATTGCTTTAAAAACTTCTTCTGCTCCATGTTGAGATTTTAAATGATCCCAAAGACTAAGTGATTTATTCATTATGATTTGGGTACTCACAGGCACGTGGTGTTGATTTAGGTCCTCTATCCGTTTGCTTAATAAATTTTCCATTTCTGTCATCAAAAAACTTCTGGTTCGTGAAACTTTCGTCGCTGTAATTGGAGTAACATTTTCGCCAGATTTTTTAATTTTGTCTTTTTGTTCCACAATTGATCGCACTGTAGACTCAGGCAATTTGAACCACTTTCTAACCTTTCTATAATTTTTAGTTTTTTTTTTTAAAGTCACTACATTGCGAATTTTCTTAACAGATTTTTCACATTGTCTGTTTGACATTTTAAAAATTACGAAGGGACAAAAAAATATGTAGTCAATTTAATTAGCGTACGTTTGACACTGAAGGCTAAGATTATACTGAAGGATAGACCCAAATGATGCACTGGCTCAACCGTACCAGGCACTGGCGTACGGCGTTCTTTTGTCTCGCCCACGCTCGTAACTTTACGTATGTACATGTGTATGATGTGATTGAGCGAGAAAGAAAGTTAGCACGCACGTGCAACCATTCATTTTGACTTTTCCTCGCATGTTTCAAAGGCACACAAATGCCGAGACAAAAAAAATATCGCGATATAATGAATCCGCACTCACAGGGGTCGCGATGAACGGGATTAGCTGTACAGAGATTTCAACAAAAATATCTGCATTAATGAAAATTAATATATATATAATGTGTCATATTTAGCTCCTAATAGCAATTAAAGAATAACTGAAAAGTTGAGTTTCGTAGTATTTTCATATCAAGGATTCTTATTGCATTTAGTTTCTCCTTTGCATTTCAATGCATTGCAGATCCCATCAAAGAAATTGGTTTACCAAACATACACACACACACTCAGGATTTTGTAAAAAATAAAGGAGGATTGAGCAAGGTGGTTCAAAGTGACTCCATCTAATCAGAAAAAAGTAGGAGGGGGAGAGAGGTTGAAATAACATTGCAGTATAACATTTCCTTACTCGTTATTGAGGTTTTAAAAAAGCTGGAAAGATACATGATTTAGTGTTTAGATAAGTTTAGTGTTTATCTCCAATACCTTCGCCAGCATTCTCAAAAGGCGAAGCCAATTTGTCTTCCTCCCTGTTTTAGATGCGGGAGGTATTCCCTTATACATTCACAAGAACTCCCATACACATATTTGCGATGAGACATGATTCTCAAAAATCAGTTCTCACCATTCCTAATTAACATCATACGAACGAAATATCAAGCATAAAGAATATGAAATATTATATTTCAAATATCACTATAGGTTTACGATTGAAACTAATAAATGTAACTAAGATTCTTATTTACCGAAATAAAAGAAGAAACTAATTACAACTACCACTGATTTCTCTAAGACATGATTCAAGTTGGTCTTTCAAAAAGAGATGTAGACTTATATGAAATATTTGAATAATTGATACAATAGTTTGAAAGGTACACTGTTCTTGTACATCATTCTTCTTTCTGGTCCTCTTTGTAAAGTGGGCCTCGGCCCACTTATCATCAGTTCGTCGTTGAAATTGCTTCCCCCCCAAAAATATTTCCCTCTGTTTACTGGTTTAAAAAATAGATCTATATTAAATATCTTTACTATACTTTGGCTAATGCTATATTTTCGATTGTTGTGTATTTAATTATATTAAAAAAGATAACGGTAGCAATGGAAAATGCTGAATGCAGTTTTATTTTAATAAGTGATATATATATATAATAGATGGTTATCGAGTAATAAAGACTGAAAAAGAAAAACCAATTGCTTTAAAATATTTTAGAGTAATAAAGATGACTAATTATATTATTACAATCATTTCGACTACACACGTGGCAAGTGAAACATTTTAACCAATAAGGGTGAATTTACATCGTATGACCAAATTATTATAAACATGGCATCCTGAGCGAAGTACCATGATACATACCAATGCATGTAAAATTTTGTACTGATGCAATATCTTCTACAAAAGCATCATTTTCCAGGACAGTAAACTTTCCCTCAAGAAGAAGAAATTGTCCATCTTGTTATAGATTTAGGATTTACAAATTTCATCGTTTTTTTTAAGGAGAAAAGTCATCTCATTGCAGCCACAAAGCCTCAAGCTTTATACAGTACGATATCAAATGGCCTGAAAGTTCTAGAAAACCTTACTTCTATACGCCTCCCTCGCAAGAAATAATAATGTTATACTCTATGTACTGCTAGAACTGTTTTATTTCGTGATATTTTTCGAATTACAAATACGATTTAGCCAAAAGTAACAGCTAATGTATTTACTATTGCATTATCTACACGTTTTCTTCGGCATGATAAACATATTAATATCAGAATAGAGGAATTATATAACGAATTCCAATCAAAACGTATTATTTTCGAGCTGCGTCTGTTCTCGCGAAGTGAATTATCTATCACAATTCCCACACGCACTCTTGTGATTATTGTAGAACTTCTTTGTCCAAATGAAGTTCGTATATGATGGAAACTTCTGAAAACGACTCTTTTCGATAAATGTCGCAGGTATACTCATTGCCGACGTTTCGACCATACCGAGAAAAATTGTCGCAGCAAACAGTGCTGAAGTCGATGAGTAACCGAACATTCAGCATCCGTATGGGTACATAATTCTTCTGCCTGGAAACACAAGAAATGACAGAACATGTTCTAACTGGATTAAAAATAAATACCCCCTCAAGCAGCTGCTTGCCACAGAGGTCTGACAGGAGCCTGTCAGTTTATATGCCATAGCAGAAGATCTCAGAGGATGCAGGCCCTCAGCAGAAAAACGACACTTACATCCATGCCTAGAGAAAATTATATTTTAAAGTATAAATTTAATCATGTTTCATATCAGATGACACAGTCATGTTTCATATCAGATGTTAAACTTATTTCAACGGAAACTACCTACACCACGGTTACTAAAATTCACTTGGATCTGAAGAGTTCTCAAAGATATCCTTAGATACTTTTCTCAATATCTTCGAACACGCTATTAGTGATATATCGAAAAAGCTTTGGAAAAGCTAGAAACTACTTTCCATGGCAATCTCAAAATTTCCTCAAGCAGAAGGAATAGACAAACACTATACTTCGAATTTTTAAACCAGCCACCTTATCAGATATTGAAAAAGCTCCTTTCACCTCAGACACCGTAGCTGAGTTTCTGCAACATCTTCCATTATTCTTCAACCTGAATGACTGAAAAACAACTCGCAATTTAAGACTGCTTCTCAGTATTCCAGGAATACATCAGTACCTACAAACACAAGTCTCGAAGCAATGGATTTCTCCCTTACACCTGATATCCTTATAAACCTTATATAAAAGCTCTCCCAGACGCGTTTGGTCACAACCTCTATTATCCTCTATCCTGAAGGAACTGTATACTACTGTGTAACAGAAATGACTTCTCACAACATCACATGATTCCCAAATACTCGTTATAATCTATGTCAGATTCAGTTCAAGATATTTTGAAAGCACAGAGAGATTCTAAGGGTAAACGAAAAGGTATACGAATAATTCCGTAATAGCCCTGTATCAGGAAGGTGTGTCACATATTAATGAAAAATATTTTCATATATTTCCTACACGACGTAGGTGAAAATTGAAATTTCAATTCTTTCTTGTTTTAATTTTTAGGGTGTAGACTCCTGGGCGTGGAGGAAAACGTTTTAAAGTTTTCCTCACACATACAGTGTTTGGGTTGGACGAAACAAACCTAACACATAAGAACATTAGCTCTCTGCATGTAGAGTGTTGGAATGGTTTGTTCCAGGGGACGCATAACAGTGTTTGTCATTTTTTATTACGAAAGTATTTTAATAAAAAGTGGTGGGTGATGAAAAAAAATGATTTTATATTTAGAAGGAAAATAAAATAATATGTCTATAATACGATTGAAATGTCAATCAGAATTTTATTAGAAAGAGCAAAATATTTCAAGGGATTGAAGATTAGTTAATTAAAACACTATCATGGTTTGCTTACAATCGTAGCGAATTAACTGCTAAGCTAAATTATGTCTCAATAGAAGTTCATGTAATACAGGATACAAGATAATGGAAGTAAGGTTTAAAATGAATGATTCTTTATTGTAAATGATTTAGCGGAAGTAAATTTTTCAGGTAATTTGTTAATGTTTTCTGATGATATCGTTTCGCTGAATGCAGGTATAATTTAGGAGTTATAGTTAAATGTGGACAAAAGGACTAAAATACAGCAAATTTCTGTTTCAGAAAAACAAACTTTTCCAAAATGAAGAGAAAAAGAAATATATGATCATTCAGAGTAGGAACAAGCTTAACTACTTATCCATTAAAACACATAACTCTAAGGGTTAATATAAATTGAATATTTACCAAAATGCATGTCCTGTCCAAATGTGGAAGAGATTAATAAAATTCGTTATTTGAGAATTTATATTGACCATGATTTTAAACGGAAATCGTTCATAAAATATACTTGTGATAAACTTAGAAAATGTTAAAGTTCAAAACTCTTATTCCACTGGATGTTATAATAATAACACATAAAGCTCTCTACGAATCAATCATTAGTTATGGTATCAGTATATATGGATGCACATATAAATCTGTTTGACCCAAAATTAAACGAATACAAAAAAGAACTCTAAATTCAATAAATATGTAATGATGATTGATTGATGAAGAATAACTTGGAAATAGTTTTCATAATATGAACATTTTGTTAGTTATTTTTATAGAACATTTTTGTTATTTATGTAATTACCATTACAAATTGCTCTAAAAATGAATACAAGGATAAAATTTTGCATGCGATCAATACAAGGAGAAAGTGGGGAAATTATTTTGTCGGGCTAATTTTTCACAGTAAGAGTGATAAATCGCTGATATTTTATCAAAGACCCAAAATTTGAGTCTCTACCTAGAGGTCTGTCATTCCTGAGCACTTATTAAGAAATTAAAACTAAACTTTTGAAATGGTTATTAAATGTAAATATTTGAAAAGCAATGCTTAAAAAGTCATATCCTGTATCAAGTATTGTTTCAAGCAACTACAATATTAGTGTGAAATGAAGACTCTTAGAATAGGTGATAATTTTATTAATAGAGCTTAAAGCGTATTATAACAGATTTGACAAGTTAATTTAATTAAAAAGTTAATCACTCTTCGAACTATTTTGTTATTGTTTTAGTAAATCATAATAGCATTTCGATCGGTGAATATAGGATAGTAGGGATGTTAGGCACGACTATCCTGTATCCTATCCTGGTGTTCTTACGTTCCTTTTTTTAATCATTTGCACATCTACCTCCATAGCTTCCGTCCTGTCAGTTTCTGGGATATACATTGCTTCCTCCGAGGTGTTTCGATTTCCACTTTGAGAGGTGTATCTTTCAGATGGAAGTTTTCATCGGGATTAAGCTTTGAAAATTTTTCAAGCATGCAACATCTATTAGTACCGATCAGATCCGAATTTGGGGGGGGGGATCTTTCGTTTTTTTCCCGAATCTGGGCCTGGTACTGATATACACAGATGTTACAATCACTTGAGATTCAAAAATATAGTTGGAATTCAATGTGACCTATAAATTCTACGCAATTATTGGATTTCTGCTAGATATTGCTGCTTAATATTTGGTCTCTAATTCATTGTAACCTATTTTCGACTTTTAATAAATAACAGAAAAAAAACATATATTTGCAAAATATTTAATTTAATATAAAAAAAAAAACATTATTTTACTCTCCTTATCGATTTCTAATACTTTCACTTAGTTACCACCAGAAAGATTAATGTAAGAATGAAATATAATATTTCGGGTTTAAATAATAAACTCTCCGACATAAGTACGATTTCTCTAGATCAGTTTCTTCTAACGTGGGAA
Organism: Ryuthela nishihirai; assembly: GCA_038380435.1. Classification (NCBI taxonomy): domain Eukaryota; kingdom Metazoa; phylum Arthropoda; class Arachnida; order Araneae; family Heptathelidae; genus Ryuthela; species Ryuthela nishihirai. Next base: position 5,941,944 of record JAWZYU010000038.1, read on the forward strand.
CTAATTTCCCATAAATGAATATTTCTCCTCTTCGTTAATAACTCGTATCTGTCAACTCGTGCTAAGGTGACTAACTGCTCGTAAGTATGCTTAATCCGCCTCCTGAGAGATTTCTGCACATTGAGTCGAGGTTTCTTAAACCTAGAATTCGAAACGAAGGAAATTGGGGAGTGTTAGGAGCTATAAAAAATTGATCCCTCCTTGCCACCCTCCTAAACAGGGATAATAAGGAAAATCTCCTTCTACTATCTACGGAAAATGCCTAAAGTAACCAGCTATATGTCAAATAAAAGTTTCTGAAGCGGGAAATGTCATAAACTAGAAATAATGACTCCCCATGCTTTCTTCCCCCGGAAAAAAGGGGAAATATGGAAGTCGTTCTATTATATCTTCCAAGTTACGTGTTAAATGAAAGTTCATATAATGATGGCCGTAAACTATTTCGAATTTTGTTCCCATACCTCTCCCCCTTATAAAGGGGCATTTTCGCGGGGTTAGACTTTAACTAGTCATGTCACAAATTAAAGCTCGTGAAGTCTCCAATATCATGGGTTACCTCAAACACGACTCCAAAAGGAAGGGAAAATCTGTTCGATGTTTATGTGTCATATATCAAATAAATATTTTTGAAAGTAGATGTTTTAGTGACGACAAATAAACTATAAATCAATTCAAATTTTTCAAAGAGATACCTATCTTTCTATATGGGCTCTAGAAAGTAAAAAATAAATCTCAAACATATTGGTGATGTAAAGTCACTGAGTTCGTATTCATTTAAAGGGAAGATAGGGAGCCGAGTTATCTACAAAATTGCAGGTGCCCTATCTTCCAATGAAGTGAATGTAAACTCCGTAACTGAAATCACCATGAATATGCTTTAAGTTTATATTCTACTTTTTAGGGCCCATATAGGAAGATAGGTATTTATTAAACTTTTTAATTTAATAAAGCATATTTTTTTCAAATTTTTACGTACCCTTTTACATACGAGTTACGTAATATATTTAGGCATGCGAATTTATAAAGCAATAGCAGTTTCGAAATCACTACGTGCAAAACGTGTGTGCAATCCTTTGAGCAGGAAAGAATCAAATGCTCGAAAAACGAACTTAGCGATCACTTAAGAATAAACGTGAGGAGAATTAAGGAGTCTAAGAACAGTGGTGTGGGAAAACAAAACACTTTTGATCACACCATCATTTTTTAAGAGCATTCATCCTCATCCAACTGAGACACATCAATATTTTTATTATAATAAATTATTTTAAATATTTTTAAGCTTTTTGATAGAAATATGAAACGTAAATGGCGTTGCTTTAATAAATATTTCAATAAATAATATAGAAAAAAAATCTGTATTATTTTCCCAACATTTGTTAAAATTCTTCAGAATATTTAGCCGCAAATACAGCGCTGTCGATAACAGTAGACGGCAGTTTGTTTCATAATCGTGTTAGAGAGCGGTATTAATAACGGTGAGCACTTATAAGCACTCCGCGAACACTGTGTCGTTCACGAGAGATGGGTTTTGTATGCCTGATGTAGAAGACAATTCTGATGTAGGTTTTGAAAGCCTAAACAGCAGAAAAATTAATAATTATCGTAATCTTTTTAGAAAACCAAAAAACACAAAATTATCATGTAAATCAGCGGTTCCAAAGCATTCTTTTCCAAAAAATACCTAAAACATTTTACAGAGTTATAATGTGAACTTATACACATAATTTTGTTTACAAAAAAAAGGCATCTTCAGACAAAGTATAAGAATAAAATACGTAGTACTGAAAAAAATTATTCATTTTCTCACATTTAATATTATGCCAATTCACATGTGAATGATGTTGACACTAAATTCGAGTAGCAGTGGCAGTAGCGTCGTGTATAAAAGTTTGGGATCTATGCTGTAAATGAAAATTCTTGCCTCAACGGCATAAATTCTTCAAAAACGGGTACAAACAAACTCGTTAAGAAGTAACTAATCAAACTCTAGATAGTGTTTCAAAATACAAAAGACAACTTGCGTAAAAAGCTATGCTGTAGCTTTTTCAATAGTATAAGGTGTGGCACAGGTAAAACCAATATTACATATGTTTCATTTCGTTAGAAAATTTTTGTATTAAAACTTGTTGAATTTAACGATTTGTTTAACTATTTAATGACTTATGGAAAAAAGTCCTAAATATTATGAAAATATTGTGTTTGAATAATATTGTTTCGCTTGGCAATTTAAAGCTCCGTTTTGCACGCATAATATAAATACTTAATACTGGATATTCCTGAATGAACGCATAAACTCTGCATGGTGATATTCCTCTTAGTAAGAGGATCAAATATGTCCAAGGAACTATGTCCGTGTGAGTAATACTTTCGGAGTAAAAAGAATGTAGGCTCATGGTGTCACATCCGTTTTGCAACCAAACATACTTTATTGGAATGTTTAAACAACGGAAGATCAAGCAACAGTCGTGGTATGTAATGACATAATTTGCAAGCATGGCTAATATGGCAAAATTGAATATCTCTATGATTAGTAGGTACCGATAAAGCCATACATGGGCGACAAGTAATACTGTTAAGTACATGATGTGTTACACGAAAACAGATGTCGTGGAAATGTGCTAGCTGTATCACAGTGGCAGGTGTTCACAGCTGTCACCCCTCATGTGTGTGCATGACGGGAATGGATGACTGGACACATTCCAATAGTGCAGTGTCAACGAACGTGAAGTGAGCTCTTGGATTCTCTTTTATAATGGGTGATAGTCGGTACACTAGCTCCTTGATATGATCCCAAAGAAGAAATCCAATGGCGAAAGATGTGATCATCTGGCTGGCCGATAAACGGGATTGCCACGTCCAACCCAGCGTCCCGGGTATGTAGTATCCAACCATTCTCTGACATCAGCTATAAAATGAGTTGGTGTCTTGTGTTTTATTCAAAGGTTACTTTGCGTGGTCAGACTATTTGGCAGCTGATATGACCAATAATGCAGTTACCCAAAACAACACCTACACGTTCACAGAACAACATACCTGGCGCTGTTGTTGGTGGGGGACATGGAAATTGGAACGTGACCACACATGGCTGTTGAGGCAATTCAATATGTCGTCACCTATGAAATGCACTTCGTACGTCCACAATACACGTCCAATTAAATGCTTATCTGTCTCATGTTGGCTTCCTGTGTAGAAGTCATGTGGCCACTGACTGGCCATATGACTTCTGTCACGAAGACTCGTTATAGGGAGCACATTTCCAATATCTCTGATGTGATCATCCAGCTGTTGCATAATGTTGGCATTGGTGTGAGGACGTGTTGGGTAACGACGGTCATACTCTCCAGCAGTGTGCAAGACATTCTCATGACACTCTGCAAAGAGCAGGTACCTCTCACAGTACTCTCGAATGAAATACACTTTGAAATCTGACATACATACGTTGCTCGGCCGGCCCGTGACGACGCCTCTTTATACCAGCCACGAGGATGCACCTCAACATGAATTTACACTGGTTTCTATTAAAGAGGAGGAATAGTGAAAGAATTCTTTACACAAAGTTCTAAACTGTAAATTTATTTTATGAAACACTTTGATACAATGCTTATTACTAAATTTTAATTAACTTCTGAAGTCACTTTTTGTGGCTGGAATTGTTATCGGTAAATATTCAAACTTCCATAACTCATTAAATACTGAACGAATGTTGTTGAAAATCGAGATATTGAGTCATTTGATTGTGATTTTTGTCTGCAATCACATTTTTCTGAACAAAAGACTTATTTTAGAAGTTATTGAACTTTGACGTTAACCTCTCTTTGACTTAAGAAGGATTTTCTTTAATTTATGGAAACCAGTGTAATTTATATAAATGAGCCGTGCGCATTTCCTCAGAAAGCGAAACACATTGCAGGCGAGCTATTTATTTCGTAAACTAATCGATCATATATCCGTCGAAAGATTCGTTTGTTTGTGAGAGGATTTCATGTCCTCAGTCTTTAGACTTGTTTTACTCCTCGTAAACTATCGCCCACATAAGCATAGTCATTTGGGCATAATTGGTCCTCTCACGAAAAGGAATATCATCATGCAGAGTTTAGGTGGTATTTCAAGGACACCTGTGGAGCATATTACTTTATGAGCGCTTAATGACAGTTCTTGAGTAAGATTTATATGTCTGGAACTAAACCACTATACATAAATGATATGCGCTTTAGAGACACAAAAAAATATGCTTCGTCTTTTATGAGATGCTTTCACGTTTGAAATTTCAATGTATCCAGCAAGGTTCATCCATCGCGTGACAATCAGAAAATAGGGCGGAAGGCTGCAGTGATTAAACGAAAGCCATTTCACTTGTTTAAATTTCTGTATAATATTGTTGGTGGTTTATTTGTTTACACAATCTATCCTCTGGGTATTATAATATATTTTTACAGGAATTCTAAGTTTATGTGAAAAAGCTTAAAACTGGTAATTAATCAAAAAGGCAACGTTTGTTTCTTCAGTCAATTGTGATATACCTCATTTCAGTTTTATTTCAATTTTTGCCCCCTTTATAGCCAAAGAGTATTAAAACACTCTTCCCTACAGTAATTATTATTTTTTCTTTTTTCTAGTTTTTCTTCCACCTTAAAATATACTATACCCTTTATATTTTAAATATCATTACTTTGAATCAAAGTAGGTAGAATTTCCTCCTTTAAATCTTTAACCGTTTCTGCATTTGCGCAAAAGATATTATTCCTTTTAAACAAGCATTTGTCTTTAAATTAAGCAAATTTCGCGGGCCGACAACATTTGTAGAAATGTGACACGTTATAGCGAAATGTGAATATAATGAAATCAGGCTAGTGACCAAAATATATTCCTTGTACTGAAATGCTATGAAAAATGTGCTGTGACAATTATATACTGAAAAATAATTATAATGAAAAAGATTTGGGTTGGGTTGTTTTACCTCTGAACGGCACTCCTTTTCACACCATGGGCTAAATGGCCAGGTCACATGGACCCCGAAGGCTCAGAGAAGGTTGGGGGAGGGGATCCACTGGAACAGCTGTTGGGAGACAGATGATAGCCTGCCATCAAGGCCATCCAGAATGTTCTTTAACGTGCACAGGGTATGGATCTCCCGCACACGGGACCACGGCTTAATGTCCAATCCTACGGACGGCGGCCGTTCCAAGTCCATCGGTGTCCCCTACTGACCATGGGCAGGGTGGGGAATTTTGAGGAAATAAATCTCAACGCTGACCAAACTGGGACTCGAACTTGGGAACTACAGATTACGAGCCTGGCGCGCTACCAACTGAGCCACTCCATGAAAAAGATCTAATGTGTATCAGATTTTACTTTTAAAAAATCGCTAAATTTTTTAACTGTCTTTTCCAGTAATCATCTCTCCTTGAATTCTTAAATGATGTCGAAACTCTGCAACACATTGCCTGGAATATATTTCCGTGTCATTACAAAAATGCAAAGATTTTGATCCGTATTGGCTGCTGATAATGAAACCAAACTAATTAACGAACTTAGCTGAAACATTAATATTAGATGACAAATATAACAACGGAAATTTAACAAATGATACAGGTGGAAAGGAAATTATGCTTTACATTCACATTCATTTTGGATATGACAATTTCGATGTGATAGGAAATGAATTTCGTTCAACTTCTGAAAAAAAACACGACTAAAGTTTCTTTACTGAACTATCAATAAACGGAATGTTAAGATTCCAATGAATGGTAGAATTTCGCACAAACGACGGCACTACGGCTTCTGACCTCGGATATTCTGAACTTTTGTCAGGTGATTGACTCCACAGTAACATTCACACAGGAAAGCTTAACAAAGAAGAAGTCGAAATATATAATCTTGAAGAGCAGAACTGTATTCTGCATAGAAAGCAAAGAGTTGCTGCAAATCAACGAGTTTCAATTGCATCACAAGCTTTACACTTTAATGACTTCCTTTCTCTCCAAAAATTTCCCTTTAATCTTGTAAACCTGTAACTCTTACCGAAATACAGAATTGCAATGATGAATGCAATCTTCGAAATTAATGTCAGGAAATTCTACTAAAACTCAAAAAGTTAACAACTTGCAGAGAATTTAGGCTGCATGAAGTCTCACTCTATTATTTTGTTCCCTCAGGACAGAATACTTTCAGCTAATTAATAATCCTATTTCAACTTCTTAATTAATATAATCTTCGATGGTTGTTTGCACAGAAATGTCAACCATTATTATGATTATAATGATTATTATCTTAAGGTTATATGACAGATTTTATCAAAAAAAAAGCAGAACGTTTAGTAAGTAAGTTGACTCTGTTTTAATCAGAAATACCTTTAATATGGTAGTATGCAATACATTAGGAAAGTTTAAAACGTATAAAAACCAAATTATTTTATACCCTGCAAAAGAGCTTCTGGTATATAGTTGCTATTCCTCCTGCTGTTTTTTGATTGGCATTCCTTTCATTCACAGAATTTAATGCGGATTTGTAAAACATTAAATATTGATTTGTAAACTAATTGAAGATCCGTATTTACCGTATTTGCCGGCGTATAGGACGCACTTTTTTCCCCTCAAAATACGCCTAAAATGATGAAAGCGCACGGAATCTCAGCATCAGGATTTTAAACAAACATAGAAAGAATCACTATGGCTTCGTGTACAAATAATGCAGGTATGCACAAACTTCCTCTTTTTGTAACTGGGAAATCAGCAAAACCTAGAGCATTCAAGCATGTAAATTCAGCTAATCAGCTAGTTTACTATATAGCTCAAAAGTCTGCTTCGATAGACTCGTATTTGTTTAAAGAATTCTTCTTTACAGAATTTGTTGAAACTAAAAAAACCAATTGACAGGTCTTAAAATGCCTGTAAAGGCCCTACTCATTCTCGGCAATGCCACAACACACTCAAGCGAACTCATTTCTGACAACATGAAAGCCATGTTTTGCCACCAAATGTAACGTCTTTAGTGTAACCAATGGATCAATGCATGCTTGTAAGTTTAAAAAGACGATACAGGAGAAAGCTACTTTCAGAAATTCTACAGCGAACCGAAGAGGACTTTTAAATGCTTTGAAACATTGTCAAGTAATGATTAAGAACCTCAAGGAACCGTTTTGCGATACATTTAATATGGGTATATATGTGGTCGATACCCAAATCTTTATGAAGTTCTCTGTTAGTAACAAACCAAACGACATCAACAGCAGATCTCAATATTTTTTTTTCCAAGAACTAAATCTTTTATATATTCGTGGACAACTAATCTCAGAAAATTTTTTTTTCTTATAAAGGATGGACATATTGTTGAAATACATCCGTGATATACCATTTCATTTCTAAACAGTGTATATTGAGGATTGAACGAACTAAAAATAATTTAATTAAATTGTTTTATAAAACTAGTGGTAATTAATTGTCAAATTTCATTTCTCTTTTTAACTTATTTTCTTATTGACCTTCACTCGTATTTTTTTGTGTTTGCAATTTGTTTTAATAATTCGTAATTTGTCAAATCATTAGATTGAATAAAGAAATTAAACGCCATATCAATGCTATCTTCTGTTGAAAGCTACGAAAGGAGACAGATTCATGGCGGTCGTAACATGACGAGACCAGAGAGAAAATGAATAATTCGGACCTTACGTTAGGTGGCGCTGCACTACAATTTCAGTCGTTACTCGTTCCATCGAAATTAATGAGCTACTACTTCTTTGAACGCTTATGTAAACTTCCTATTACATGTTAAGACAAGAGTCGCATGCAATATCATTTCTAGATATAACAGCTGAGCTAATTGCGATGAATTTCGTGTTTACAGGACATTTTTTTGATTTGCTCTAAAATTGAAAATTACACTACTTCCTTTTGTACATCATGATGCCTACTGTTTTATGTATCGCTTCAGCAATGATCTGAAATGTGCAAATTTATAATATTACCTATATCCACTGAGTTCTCTCTACAAATTTGCTTAAATATTGTCAGTTTAATTTAGGTCACCTTTTTTATAAAGATTTACGACACATGGTTTAGAAAAGGTAGATATCTTTATTTCATTCTGAAAACAGTCAGTGTAATAATAATGAAGATATTATTTCAAAGAAATTTTAAATCATCATTTTTTATCGTGTGCTATGTACTAGGATAATAGTAATTAAAAGAGGGCAAACAGCTACCGCTATAAATTTTAGATTCATTTAGTGTAGTCTTGTGTAGCGTTTATTCATACAACTGCCTCGGGATGAAGGTAAATTCCAGTTCAGCGACTTACAACGTAAGTCGCTAAAAATTAACAAAAATAGTGTACGACCTGTTTAGAACAGGTCGTTTATAATATATATGTTACCGGCACTGTATGAAAAGCCGGCATTCTATAGAATACCCGGCGTTTTTAGGCAATGTATGAAATATGAGAATTATTACATACTTTCCCTAGACATTGTATAGAATACCTAGGCATTATATAGAATGACAAATATTATTTCTGCAAAGTAAGAAAAAGGCTTTTATTGAAAAGATGCATGTGAAAATGTAAGAAGTACAAAATATAAGATGCTGCTCCAGTTTGGGGTCATTGCTCACAAACCAATATCAAGCAGCTTCAGACTTTCCAAAATCAATTTTTGAGATCAGCTGTGGCCGCACCATGGTTTGTAAGAAACTCGATCATTCACCGAGATCTTAATGTGCGACCAATACACTAACACACAAAGGCCAAGCAATCAAGTTCTTTCAAAATGCAGAAAATCACCGAAATCATCGTACCTCTGCCATCAATTATGATGATTCTGTTCAACAAAAGTGTAAGAGATGCGAGACTGTTTAAACTAGTTTATTAATTTATCTGATTGTCACTGACAAAGGGCTTTGACGGGAAGCTACCATCTGTCTCCAAACAGCTGTTCCAGTGGGTCCCCTCCCCGAACCATCTCTGAGCTTTGGGGTATTTATGACCTGGCCATTTAGCCCATGGCGTGCAAAAAAGGACCGCTCAGAGGTAAAACAACAACAACCGCATGTCAGGAACCGTTTCTATTGCTGTCTGAGTAGACCGTCATTTCTATATATCATTATTGGACACGGCACGTTTTTTGTTTTTATGTTCGCGAGCTGAATCTACGATCTCGAAAGATCAGCGTTTACAACCTTAGGTCTGCTCATTTCATGCAAACGTGATATCTTTACCAACTACTTCGAAGCGCTAAAATTTTGTAATTTACTTTGTAACCCACATACGTCATTAGTTACAGTCGCTAACTCCTTACATTCAGCACCAAGAGAACTATAGTCGTATTCATTGAATCGGGCAGTTTCATTCCAATACGTACCGTTCTATTTCAATCCTAGCTCTCCATACATCATTTGTTTGAGTGTTGAGAGAGTTTCCCATGAATCCCTTTTTACATGTGCGCCGATCTTTTCTAGTTGGAAATATAGGAAACTATTAGTGCTAGAATGGCGTTATTTGAATTAATTAGTTTGAAATTTTGCCTAAATTGGACCATTGATTTCTGCTTCCCAAAATCGTTCTAGCATTCGAATTTTTTCGATTTTTTTCGAAATTTTTTTTATTTCCGCGAATTTTCCTGCAATGTTTTTTTCTTTCTAGGCAATGTCCTCGACAGTGTATGTTGACACAGGCTTGGCCGATTTCCAACATCAGACTCCGAATAGAAATTCATTTCACTTCCTTGGCTGAAAAATTGCTGTCTATTTTAACAGATTAGGATAACGCATAATTTCCTAAATTCCACATACCTTTCCCCCCATGTCACCCTGCGCTGCGTCAATAATTCATTCCTCTGCCTATGATGGAACCTTGTTTTTCGAATTTACAAGGTTGTTTTTGCAACTAGATTTCAAAATTTGGAACACTCTGTCTCCATTCTTTTTATTTGCGATTCCCAATTTTCAGTTTTTGACCACAGAATGTTTGCTGCGCTGTAAAATTAGTTTACTATAAAATTCTGCGTGTTTTAGATGCATATTTAAGAATAAAATTTTCACTATATACGTTCACAAATTAGATACTACAAGTTTTATAGACACAAGTTTCAGAAATCTGATTCTCTATAGAAATTAAACAATACAGGATTTCTTTGCTGGGATGGTAACTATACACATTCAATGAAGAGATTATTAGGAATAGATACATGCTACGTCAATAGGGAATCCGATTCATAGATCAGTCACTTGTTAGATAAACATTTCACACAAAAATAATTAGATTAAAGATCTCAAATTATTTCATACAAGTATACACATCCTTAATTCCTTACTGAACAAGAACCGTCTGAAACGATATTCTGCAATATGTATCAGTTTGTACAGATTCAATGGGAACAAAGCTTTACATAAAAACTTCTGATCAATATATATAGATACTCTCCCAGAGCTGAGAAATAATGGAAAAAAAGCAGAGAAAAATCTGTTATCCACGACTTTTAAACTGTTGAAGTTCATGGAGTCGCTTTACTTAATGTTAGAGGAAAGATATAGTGCCTCACGTACCCTCTAGGTGAATGTTCGTCGAGAATCAGGTTGTAAGCTTAATCGCGACTAATCTGTGAAACAGAAGAGTTCCACTTTTTTTTTTGGGGGGGGGGGGATCTGAAGAACATATTGCAGAGATAATTTCAGACGGGTTCTTGTACAGTATGAAATTAAGGGGATGTATACCATTGGCCATCTTGAAGACAGAAATCTCTATTGATATCCTTCATAAAAACCTAGCATAAAAATCAGGACACATTCCATGTCAATGCAGTGTTCCCGACACCACCATACTCCTTCTAGAACAGAGGCAGGATGACCCAGTCGGTAACTTGCAAGGCTTGTAACCTGTACTTCTCAGGTTCGAGTCCCAACTGGGTCAGGGTTGAGAATTATCTCCGCAAAACTTCCGCCCTGCCCACGGTCAGCAGGGGACACCGATGGACTTGGACAGGTGGCCGTCCGTTGGATGGGACCTTACGCCTTGTTTCCGTGTGCTGGATCTAAATCAGAAATTTTCACATCTGTAGACCATTTAAGTTCAAAATATTTCCCTTGCAGATAATTTCGCATAACATAATCAGTAACCAAACTAAAGAGAAAGGAAACAAAATGCACCCTTGTTGAACACCAGAAGCAATGCTAAACCAATCGCTACAAGCCTAACTAACTCTCACACACTACTCAATGTTATAATAAAGAGTTTTCATTATGTTAACTAATTCGTCGTCTCATGGCATACCAGACGAGTTATCACGATCTTATGGTATACCAGACGATTTATCATGATCACATGGTATACCAAACGTTATCATGATCTCATGGCATATCAGACGAGATCACGCAATTTTAGGAGAGAGTTACTGGGTAATAAAATGGAGTGTCTTCCTATAATCGCCGATAACTGCATTTAAAAGAGCAAAATTATTTAAAAGAATTTCCAAAATTAAGTATATTTTGTCTATATTCATTACCGCATATTTTACGAGCTAGGCTTTTTATTTTCAATGTATACTTTTTTTCAGTTATTCATTAGTCATAAATAAACCATTATATGCTTTGATTTCTTTTACTCACAAACACATTATACTTCAAGCATTTGCAGAATTTCGATGGTTACTAAATAGAGAACATGGGCAGATGCTGATAAAGTTTTGCTAATGCAGATAAGACCTTGCGGATGCGAGTGTGGATAGCACTTTCTATCCTCGCAGAGCTCTATTTATAACGTATATGTATATGTATTTGTTTTGGTCGAAATCGACATTTGGACTAATGGTAATTTACTGATCTACTTTTCTGCGTTCTAAATGTTATGTATTGTTTAACATATTGCCTTACAAATTGGAACCTAATTTAACAGGTATTTTAAAAGCAAAATTAGGCAAATGAATCTTGGCATTAATAAATAAATGAAAACTGACTAAAATAATTAAAGACATTAAAGACTAGAGACTATGACAAAAATCAATAGTAATAATAAAATTCTACATTTAATTTTAAAACACCAAATGAATGCATGAGGATAACCATTTGTACATTTTGCAAAAATGGTTATTCTCATGCATTCATTATCGTCGATATTCTGCAAATGCTTCCAGTCTGAGAGTTGGTAATAAATTCTGTTTTTCTTAAACTTTAGACGTATCATTTCAGATATATCCGTAATATAACACTTCGTGCATTCCCTGAAGTTATTGTGGATTGAACGAAAGTTTTTACTTTTCCTTTTTATATTTTATAAAATTAGTGGTAGTTCAGGGTAAAAATTTTATTCACCATATTAATTATTTCTTTTTGTTTTCCCCTAATTTATTTGATGGTTTCTCAGTTTATGTGTAAATTAAGCTTTCATTTGAAAGCTTGTGACGTGTGAAGTGTCAGACTACAAATTTCACCCATATGGAGTGGCAGCTCGTGAGCGTCTAGACTGGTGGGTGACAATAAATTTATATGCCATCAACACCTAGCTGAAAACATCGAATGAAGTAAAAATTCACTTGAGGAATACGAGATTTGAAACTAAATATAATAATTCAATTTATTTTCTATTTCCTCTAAATTTGATACCTACTAATCATTTTTTCTCTGCAGGAACATGGAACGTGATGACATTACATAGAGATTATTCTCATGATGTCCTCACGCAGGAATTCCAGCGCTTTAACCTAGATATTCTAGGTTTGCAAGAGACCAGATGGACAGGTAAAGGGGAGATACTTAATAATAACCTTAAATTTCCCTTTTCATGGAGGGATGGGTCTGTAAATGGTAGCTAGGTAGTCACTGGAAGGAGAGCTATGCACCAATCCCCTGTGATGATGCATAGAACCGGCCAGGCCTAGCACCTAATGTCCAACCCCGCCTTCTCGTGGTGCGGACCGTTAGTAACTTTCAAAAGAGATACTCTCTTGTGGAAGTGAACAGAAGGGGAGGGCTGCCAGATTAGTGTGGCCTACTGATCTGGACAACTATGGCTACTTTTCTTTTTTTTCTACCCTGCTGAGGAGTGGTCAACCACACAGGGTCCTGGTGCTGACCATATAAACCTACTGGACTGGACAGATATATGGCTCTGAGCTTGATTATGGATCCTGATTTTGCTGCACTGGTGGGCTTCTGTGGAGGGAAAATCTTCCGCTGTGTTTTCTTTTTGTTTGTGGGTTGACAGCCCCAAGTGAATAGATCCACAGGATATGTTTATCAGCTGGTGGATAATCCTGAGCAGAAGTCATCGCAGGCACCTGAACTCTTTGCTTCTATTGGCATCGTCAAACTCTACATTGGAGGAAGTCTTCCAGTGTAGATGGCTTCAGCCTTTAGTAGTGGGGGAACGGGTCTTTGCCCCATGTCTGCGATTAGGGGGCTGTTTGATATTGTCGGCATTCCCTCTCTCAATAAACATAGTTTCTTTAAACATCCCACTAACCATTTTCTCTCCATAGGTAGTTGGAATGTGAGGACTCTGCACAGAGCTTTTTCTCTTGATGTCCTCACACAAGAATTCCACCGTTATAATTTAGATATTCTCGGCTTGCAAGAGACCAGATGGACAGATAAAAGTCAGATTCTTAAAAATAATCTTAAATTTCTCTTTTCAGGGAGGGACGTCAAAAAGCATCACCAAGGCGTGGGTCTGCTTCTCAGCAGACACGCTAGTGATTGTCTTCTAGGATATGAGTGCATTAATGAAAGGTTTCTTACAGCAAAATTTCAGTCAAGCGTTAAAGACTTGAATGTTATCTGCTGTTATGCCCCCACTGAGGATGCCGATGAGGATGAGAAGGATAGGTTTTATGAACAACTTCAGGATATTTTGAATTCTGTCAAGAAAGGAGATATTACCCTTGTTCTTGGTGACTTCAATGCCAAAGTTGGTACTGACTCTGACCTTTGGGGAGGAGTAATAGGCCCTTTTGGTATTGGTAGCTGCAATAGCAATGGGCAACGTCTCCTACAGGTAAGTAAACTCAATGGATTCAGAATAACTAACACTTATTACAAACACCGCGACATACATAAGTACACATGGGTTTCACCTGATGGGCTGCATAAGAATATGATTGATTACATATTAATTAACAGCAAATGGACTAGTTCTGTTAGGAATACCAGGGCATATAGGGGAGCTGAAATTGGATCTGACCATTACCTTGTTAAAAGTGTGTTGCAACTTAAACTTAAAAAGTGTTGTGCTAGGGTTAAAAAATTTACTTTTAATACTGAAGCTCTGAAAGATCCAGTTATAGCCAAAGCTTACCATGATAGGTTACTTAGTCATTATGACAGTCATGGTTTGCTTACTACTGAAGTTGAGGAAGAATGGGATCATTTTAAACAGGCTTTCTTGGACACTAACAGTACTCTTTTAGGAAAAAAGGAGCAGAAGAGGCAAAATTATCTGAGTGATAAAGCTCTTGAGCTTATTTCGGAAAGAAAGAACTGCAGGAATGCCCTTAATCAATACCCTACTAGTCCTAATAGAAAGCATTACAGAGACCTTAATAAACTTGTAAAGGATCAGTTAGCTGCTGATAAGAATCTTTGGCTTGATGGTTTGGCTGACAAAGCCGAGGAAGCAGTTAGACAGCACAACAGCAGAGAGCTGTACCAGATAGTTAATGTTTTGTGTGGTAGAAAACGGACAGGCATACAAGGATTGAAGGATAAACAAGGTAAGGTTATAGAAGGGGAGGATTCTGTCATGGCTAGGTGGGCTGAGCATTTCAGTGATGTTCTAAACAATGTAGTTTGTTCTACTCCCATTGTTTGCAATGATGATAGATGCATTGGTGGCTTTAATGTTGGCCCTATAACACAATCTGAAGTTATTTTGGCTGTTTCTAAACTTAAACTTCATAAATCCCCAGGGGTAGATGAAATTACTACGGAAATGCTTAGAGCTGGGAATGTTTCGGTTACCACTTGGATGACTGAAATTCTGAATCTCTTTTATGATAAAGGCATGGTTCCTAAGGATTTTACCAGAGCTATTGTTATCCCTATTTTCAAAAAAGGTGATCGCAGTTCTTGTGATAACTATAGGGGTATCAGCCTACTCTCTGTTCCAGGTAAAGTTCTTTCCATGATTGTGCTTAATAGAATTAAGAATCTGGTTGACAGGCAATTGCGTGATGAGCAATGTGGATTCAGAAGTGGTAGGGGATGTGTAGATCAGATATTTTCACTTAGGCAGATTCTTGAGAAATGTTTAGAGTTTCAGAAACCTTTGGTTGCTAGCTTTGTTGATTTCAAAAAGGCTTTCGACTCTGTTGATCGTCATAATTTGTGGTTGATTGTGAAATCGTATGGTATACCAGACAAGTTAGTTAACATTATGAAAGCTCTCTATAATAACACTGAGTCGTGTGTGAGACTTGGTAAGGCTTGTAGCAATTGGTTTAGCATTACTTCTGGTGTTCGACAAGGGTGCATTTTGTCTCCTTTTCTCTTTAGCTTGGTTATTGATTATGTTATGCGAAATTCACTTCAAGGGAAAGATTTTGGCCTTAAATGGGCTGGAGGTACGAAAATTTCTGATTTAGATTATGCTGATGATTTAGCCCTTTTGGCAAATGATGTTGATGAGATGAACTCTTTCATTCAAGCTGTGGATGAGACTGGTAGTAGAGTAGGTTTGGTTATAAACAGAGAGAAAACTAAATTGATGAAAATTGGTCAGGCAGGCTGTGATTCAGTTAATCTGAATGGTTGCAGTCTTGAGCAGGTGTCACAGTTTAATTATCTTGGGAGCTATGTAACAGATACTGGTGATGTGCGGCATGAGATTAACAGACGAATAGGGATTGCTGCTGGGACTTTTAAGAATCTATGGAGAGTGTGGAGAAATAGGCGTATACACCTAAAGACTAAAATTAGACTGTATAATAGTTTGGTTCTTTCTAGGGTTAGTTATGGTAGTGAAACTTGGACACTTTGTAAACAAGATAACAGGAAACTAGATGCTTTTGATTCCAGATGCTTACGCAGTATCTTGGGCATTAGGTGGTTCAACTTTGTAACTAATGATGAGATTAGGAAAAGGAGTTTGCAACCCCCTTTAAGCAGCATATTGTGCAGAGAGAGACTCCGTTGGTTTGGCCATGTTGCCCGTATGAATAATTATAGATTGGCGAATAGGGTTATGAACAGTGTGCCTAAAGGCCTCAGAAAGAAGGGGAGACCTAGGATGCGGTGGGCAGACAATGTCAAACAGGACCTTGTTAGAATTGGTGTGCAGTGGCCAGATGCAGTAGATGTAGCTCAGGATAGACTTGCTTGGAGAACTAAATTGCACCGTCTGGTTGGACCTCCGTAGCCCATGGCTGCTTGAGGATGATGATGATGATGATGATGATGATGATGGAGGGATGATTATTTAATGCAAAGGAAAATTAAACAAATATCAAGTCTGTTTTCTGAATTATACAGCGCTTTCTGCCTTAAAATAAACTTGATTTTAATATTTAGTTTTATCTTATTATTTTGCATATATTTATATATATATAACAAGAAATATAAAATAAACACAGTTCAGGGACCGCTGGTACCACTTGATGGATCCCTGAACGCCAATGGCTACCTGTCCATTCTCGCTGATCACATGCATCCCTTGATGTTGTACGTTTACGCTGGTGGTGATGGTGTCTACCAATAGGACAATGCGTCCTGCCATGTCGCTAAATAGTGTGTGACTGGTTCCAGGAACATGACAGCGACGTCTCTGTTCTCCCTTGGCCAGCGAAATCGCCCGACCTCAATCCCATAGAGCACTTGTGGGACTATTTGGATCGACAGGTTCGGCGTGCGGAACCACAACCACGTCATCTTCAGAACCTGTGTGCTCTGCTAGAGTCTGAGTAGGCACGTGTGCTTCTGGCAACGTTCCAGGGCCTCATTGCGTCGATAGTAATAGCATAAATGAGAGTTCTGGGCCAATGTTGCACCTACCTGACAAAGACTGTTTCAAAAGAAAAGTAATAGATGTTAATTCCGGACCGTTTTTCGACACATCGATATTACACTCTGCAGTGTCATGGCTTTATATAAATTAAACGTCTTCTACCAAAAAAAAACTTGAATTAGTATTTCAACTCCTGAAAAGTACCCGAGATTTTTCTAATTTTCACTTATTTTCTCACACAAAACAACAACAAAATTAGTTTAAACCGCTTCTCCCAAAACCTCTCGGGGGCGGGGGTGGCGCAGTCGGTAGCGCGCCAGGCTCATAATCTGTAGTTCCCAGGTTCGAGTCCCAGCTGGGTCAGCGTTGAGATTTATCTCCGCAAAAATTCCCCGCCCTGCCCACGGTCAGTAGGGGACACCGATGGGCTTGGAAAGGCCGCCGTCCGTCGGATAGGACGTTAAGCCGTGGCCCCGTGTGCGGGAGAGCCATACCCTGTGCACGTTAAAGAACACGCTGGATGGCCTTGACGGGAGGCTACCATCTGTCTCCCAACAGCTGTTCCAGTGGGTCCCCTCCCCCAACCTTCTCTGAGCCTTCGGGGTCCATGTGACCTGGCCATTTAGCCCATGGTGTGCAAAAAAGTGCCGCTCAGAGGTAAAACAACCCAACCCAACCAAAACTTCTCCTACAGATTAACATAGAATTCCCTATACCTTAACATTAGCCCAGAACTCTCATTTATGCTACTACTATCCACGCCACGCCGTCTCGCAGCTGTCATCCAGGCCAAGGGTGGTTACTCCCATTATTAGATAAGTGGTCATATTATTAAACTAAAACAATGGTATTTAAACTAAAGTAATGGCTCTAAAGTATCCATACGAAACTTAGTGAAGGGCCTTTAGGAAACATTATTATATTCTAAAAGAGCAGCAGCAAAAATTAGTTACTTAAAAACGAAAATGATTCGATGAAGGAATAAAAATATACATTTTGAATGAGTACTATGACTTGGCAAAATCATTTAGTTATGCATCTAAAATGTGTGGATAAAAAATTGGAAAAAAACGAATCAAAATCAACGTGTTCATAATTCGTTTATAAGCCGCTTGTTGCACAGACCTGTTCCAGGAGTAGTAGGAAATCTTGTATGCGAAGTAATCTTCATCAGGAATCTTGGAAAATAAAATAAATATTTGGCAATATATTTAAATACATTTTTTTAAAAATAACCATGCAATATACCCGATCTAAATGTAGTACGGAGGGAGTTCAGAAAGTTTCTGATACGTGTCTGTAACTTTCCACTCGTTCCCTTGAAGTTAAAGAGCTCTGATTTGTTTGAAAGCTTATTATTACGTGTTAAACAGAAAGGCCGTTGCATCGTTTCTCTCTTCGCTGGTGGAGCGTAAATTTCGGTCTCAGAAATCTGTGTATACGGGACTAAAGAAGATGATAGATGTTATATTTCCATGAAGATGAAGCTTAGGGACGACAAGAAAAATGCCGATCTGTGCATCCTGTCAAAATTATCACTCTCTAACCCATGACATTACCACCACTGTAGTTGCCACATTCACAGATATACCTGTTACGACAGCATGTTTTTGTCTTTCTCCATGTTAACTGCCATTGCGATTACTGGAGAGGGCAAATCTCCATTCATCCTTGAAGGACACGGTTGGCATGATGTCTGATGATGCAGTTGGCATGATGTCTACACCAGTGTAGTTGGTCTCTGCTATGGCGCAGGTCAGAGTTACACACGCACACCATTGATTTCCTAACATATAGGCACACTGCATGAAGTCTTTGGTGTATGGTGGTAGCGTTTCATGATATTCGTCATTCCATTGGCTAATGCGAGTTGTTGATCGCAGTTGATGTGGTGTTCACATCTTGCCCCTCCAGGCACATAACACCAGATAGATATTCTCCCTTGTGGTTTGCCTATCATTGTTCACTTTTGAATCGTTTGTATCCATTCTGTCCTGGTCGGAATCTCTTCCAAAGTCAATACACCACTGAATTCTTCACATTAAGCCATCTGGTAACATCTACTGGACTTTGGCCAGTGCCACGCTGACCTATAACTCGCCACCGTACTGCTTCCTTTAAATGATGTCTGTTAGATATATCTAATAAATCTGCTATCTCGAGAAATCCACCTCGAACTTCGCAGAACTGTAGAACAGATTTGAAACTTTTAACTCTGGACACATTTACATACATCACTGCTAGAGTCGTTCATTTTCATACAATACCTCATTTCTGCATCGAATTTTACATATTAGACGTTCGATCATTTCTATCTTTGGGTTTTAGGATATCATGATATTTTCATTTGTTCATTAATTTACGGAAATCTGTGGAGATTTCTCCATTCTTTCGTCATCAAGATCTTCTTCTTATCATTTAAATTCCGCGTTAGTCTCAACTTTCTAGAGATTATAATTTTCCATTGATGAGCTCTTCGCACTTTTCCTGATCTTCCTAGGCAATATGCAATCTTCGTGTTCTTTACATCTTGAGGTTTCGTTTGACATATAGATTCATAAAAATCGAGCTTATTAATCCGCTCCCACATTTGGTGGAAGGAGAGCAAGGTAGTTTAAGGTACATAGCTCATAATATCGAAGTCACAAGCCTGTGCGTCCTCCAAAAAATATCCCTCTCCAATCCACGTCATTAGCACCACCATAGGTGTCTCATTCACAGATATTTCTGGTATGAAAGCATTTTTCTCGTTTACTCCATATTAACTCAAATGGAAGATGAACCTCGGTGAAGTTCTCTGCCGTTTATTCGGGAGAAAAAGCGCGGAGGTAAAATTTGAGGTAACCAAATGGCATTCCTCATGTTACAAGTATTCATTTGACACCTAATTCTACACTCCCTTTCTTCGAGTTTGAATCATATAGAAAGCAATCATTTATAAAATTCCTCACCGATTTTAAGTGTGAGGAAAGAACGGGTGGTAAACGTTTTATAACCTATGATACGGCACACGGCATGACAAATCTTCATTTGAAGAACAGCACATTTCTTTCCGTACTCATGTTCAGAAGTTATAATGGTACAATCGTCTTCGCATTTCGCATTTTCAGGAGAGAAGAAAAAATGTGGATAAAATATGCATTGGACACTTCACATGTCATAAGCTTTTGTTTCCTTCACGTTCGAAAAATGTGAAAGACCAACGTTTTGCTCTTTTAGCTCCTTTCTTCGAGTAAGAAAGCATGGAAGTCTTTAATGTGAATATGATTTCATTCTACTGCACACATTGGGAGACTGATTTACGATCCATCCAATGCAAAGAAGTCTTTCCAAGACCATTAGTATCCCTTCTGAGTTCAGTTCAAATACGTTCATATTTACGCTAACTCGTTCAATTCAAATGCACTCATATTTATGTTAACTCGTTCAATTGAAGTACTTTCATATTTATTCTAACTCGTTAACATAGGACACTTAAATCTCATATCTTTCATTTACATTCTACACTTTAAACTGCAAGTTTTGTTTAAAAATATTAGTAATTAATTGTAAACTTTTAATAATATTTTAATGAATCACAACAACTAAATGCATTTTATTTCAATTTATCATAAAATAATTTGAAACCAATTTATTTGAAATCATTTACACCCAACCGTTGCAGTTGAATTAAAGATGGATTAAATCAATTAGAAACTTCCTATGTAAATCAATTTCAATTTTCCACATTTTGTACGACAGCTGTACAAGTCCGGTACGATATACGTGGTTATGGCCAATACCACCCTGACATACCAAGTGTCAATAATATTTGACAAAAGAGAGCGAGAAAAGGATGGAAATTTTATTTGAATAAAATATTGAACCAGTTAATTGTGAACTGTAGGAAATAATTTATTTGTTACAACTATATTAGAATTTTTACGAAGATTTGAAAACTGCTTACTAGATTTTTAAAAATTTATTGTTTCCAACGTGATTTCAATTAATTTATCTTTAATTACAACAGGTAAAGAGAGAAGTAAACATTAAAAATTGATTCTTCTCTTACTGCACTGTCCAGGCTCTATATGTTATGTGAGACTCTAGCTTGACTCAGGCGGAATTAGGCTCAATATTTAATCAAATCCTCAATGAAGGAAAAAATGGAAATTTTGTTACATACTACGTTTTGATGCAATTTTATAAAGAAAGAGTGGATATGTTAAATCACTGTACAATTTTTGCGTGTGTGCGTATCAAAGCATCTGAAATATTAGATAAATCCTTATGTAAATAATCAGTTATAGCTTTTCGTCGATTGTTGAAATATTTTTGAAACAATAAACTAATAACCATCACGATACAACATTTCACAACGCAATTGGCACAGTTGAGGATCCAATTGACAATATTGAAAAGCCAATTGAGACTGTAATTGACACAATTGACAACACAGTTGAAACTGTAATTGGCAAAATTGACAACTCAGTTGAAACTGTAATTGATGCAAATTGACAACCCAATTGAGACTGCAGTTCACAACCTAATTGAAATTGTAATTAACACTGAAATTAACAATCAAATTTACACAATCGACAACCCATTTGACAATCTAATTGACTCTGTAATTCACAATCCACTTGCAACTGGGGGCGGGGGTGACTCAGTCGGTAGCGCGCCAGGCTCGTAATCTGTAGTTCCCAAGTTCGAGTCCCAGCTGGGTCAGCGTTGAGATTTATCTCCGCAAAATTCCCCGCCCTGCCGTCAGTAGGGGACACCGAGGGCTTGGAAAGGCAACCGTCCGTCGGATGGGACGTTAAGCCGTGGCCCCGTGTGCGGGAGAGCCATACCCTGTGCACGTTAAAGAACACGCTGGATGGCCTTAACGGGGGGCTACCATCTGTCTCCCAACAGCTGTTCCAGTGGGTCCCCTCCCCCAACCTTCTCTGAGCCTTCGGGGTCCATGTGACCTGGCCATTTAGCCCATGTTGTGCAAAAAAGTGCCGCTCAGAGGTAAAACAACCCAACCCACTTACAACTGTAATTTACACTGTAAATAAAAAGTCAATCAACACCCCAATTGAAATTGTAATTGACACAATCGAGAACCCAATTCCCACTGCCATTGGAACAACTGATAACACAATTGGCATTCCAGTTCGCACTTCAAGTGATACAATTGACAACTCAATTGACACCGCCAAGTAGTAGTAAGTATACTAACCTACCTTCTTCTATTCTAAATTAAAAGCTTATAGTTGAATTTTAGACGAATTAATCCTTTGAAATTTATGCATAATGAAGCTCTGTTTTTGCGAAGGACCAGGTTGTCAGTAACTGTTGAATGATATCTTAGCCCAACGTCAAAAATGACACCTTTTAAGTGCTTGAACAGAACAGATAACTTTTGTTATGTTCCTGGTAAGGTGACCTTTGAGTCTCAGCAATGTGCCATAACAAATCTTCAACCTGACTGATCTTTTCCATCTAAAGATCACTGTTGAGTCCTTTCAGAGGAGGAAAGGATCAACACAATGTCACAAATGCCAGCGTTATGGGCACACTCAACAACCTTAGATGTGGCTTCTTGCCAGCGTTATGGGCACACTCAACAAACTTAGATGTGGATTCTTGCCAGCGTTATGGGCACACTCAACAACCTTAGACTTGGCTTCAACAACCTTAGATGTGGGAAATACCCTGGCAACCATTTTACTACTACGTGTGCCGGGACAATCGACGACCTGTGCTAACTTCAGGAAAGAGAACAAGGCCAATTACAGAGACTGTGAGCTCTTTCCCAAACTTTCCAATTGCGGAGTACCTGTCGAAAATCCCAAGAAGGGTAAAAATAAGGTACAGTCGCTCAAAAAAGTATCCGAACACTATGGTTGATTATAGAATTCAGAAGAAACATCTGGCAACGATTTTTTTTAGAAATTACTGATCTGGCAACCTTCGTGTCACGTGACACGAAGTTGCCAGATCACTAATTTCTAAAAAAATTGTTGCCAGATATTTTTTTCTGAATTCTGTGATCAACCATAGTGTTCGGATAATTTTTTGAGCGACTGTACCCCAATATACAAAATCCAATAAGAACTAATGCACAAGCTACCAGAGTTCCTGAAGAAATTCCAGGAAAATTTAACATTGCTCCATCAGTTAAAGTCTTCATCAGACAAATGGAAGACCACAGTTAATGTACCAACTAAAAAGAGCAAAGGTAATGAGGGAGAATCGTTTGCTGAGGAAGTTTAAAATATCATGGAATTCTTCAGGAAATTGAATTTGGGTAATATATTGTTCAACGTCAAAAACGTTTGCCTCAAATTTAAGGTGTCTAAGGATTGGACTGAGAGAATCTCACTAGGCATCATAGCCTTTGATTTTGTTGCATCTCTCTTCGATGGATAAGTCCTCCTCCTCTTCGATATTCATCTTCATATCGTTGCTTGCAACTCCAATGGTATTATAAGCGACTTTTTGGAATTCCAAAGCCTTTTTATATGCTCAGAAAATTGATGCTGCATTGCTCTGTTAAACACATCTCAGATCCAGCGACAGCATCAAAATCCTGAATTATAATATCTATCGGAATGATAGGGAGCACAACAGAGGGGGAGGCACAGATATCGTTATCGAAAAAGGCATTCCTCAATATTGCCTGTCTACTCCTGACTTAAGGAATATTGAAGCCACTATTGTGGTCATTGAACAGACTAATTTGGGGGATATTAAACTAATAGCGACTTATAAGCCCGCAAATTCTGAAATCCTTATCAATGTTATGGACAAAGTGTTTACTCCTAGAACTCCGACGCTGTTTGCTGGAGATCTTAACTGCAAGCAAGAGTCACGGAATTTTAATGTGGAGAACAAAAGTGGTCGTCTTTTGCTTGACTATGCGTCAAGAAAAGATCTCATCGTAGACGCTCCTAAGGAGGCCACTTTTTTCCCCACAATACCATGCATAAACCAGATGTACTTGACATTGCTGTTTTTGGACATTTTAGTCCATCCTATGATATTCATGTGATTCATGAGCTAAGATCTGATCACGAACCTATCATTATTTTTCTTGGTATTGAAAATACTGAAAATATTATTTCTCACAGGATCACCAACCTGGAGAAATATAGATTCCTTGTGAACGAGAAGGTTAATTGTCATTCTAAGGCCAAAACTCCTACTCTCATTGCCAGGGATATTTCTACATTTAACGATAATATCAAGAGTGCGTACCTGTTTTAAGGAGAGTCAAATTGATGTCAATAAGCTTCTTGATGACACCCTGGAAAATCAGTTTCAGGACAATGATGATTTGTTAGATGAAGAAACTTTTGAAATTGTTGAAAATGCAGTCGATCACTTCTCCCAGGTGGCGATCTCTAACATTCGCTCTACAACTCCTACTGAGGTTAGCAAAGCAATTTAATTGTTAAATCCCAGAAAGTCTCCGGCTTTGATGAAATCACGAACACCATGATCAAACAACTTCTGCCTACAGCCATTGTTTTTACGTCTGGAACACTGATTGAAATTCAGACCGATCTGGAAAAGGGCTGTTATTAAAATGATGCTTAAAGCGGGGAATAATGCAACCATTCCCCAGAGTTATCGACCAATCAGTTTGCACCCATGTTTAGGTAAAGTTTTTGAGAGAATTATCTTTAATCGCCTAATGGAGCATACTGATCACAATGGCCTAATTCCAGAAGAACAGTTTGGCTTTAGGCAGAAGCGATCTACAATTCATCAACTGCTACAAGTAGTGGAAAGGGTTGCCGAATCCTTAAATAAGAAAGAGACCGTCGCATCCACCTTTATAGTCTCAAAACCATAAAGATAGAAAAGACCTG
This sequence comes from Ryuthela nishihirai, assembly GCA_038380435.1. Lineage (NCBI taxonomy): Eukaryota > Metazoa > Arthropoda > Arachnida > Araneae > Heptathelidae > Ryuthela > Ryuthela nishihirai. The sequence continues at coordinate 5,966,708 of JAWZYU010000038.1, forward strand.
ATTTCTTTGAGAGTGGTTTCATTTTCGGCTGAAGGTGACCATGTTCGCGTGAGATCATTACAGTCGCTACCTTGATTATCATGAAACGTATTGCTTGTTAACTATAAAAATGACTTCAACGTCACGGGCCATATATCCGAGAATCCCTGCCCCACAGTATTTAAGAATTAATGTCAAATAATGTGAAATTCTGCCCCTTGGGGATCATCGTTTGGTGATTTTTGTCTTGTCCTTTGCGATTCATGCCACTTATTGGACACCCACAGATGGAGAAGGTTAGGGGAACTTTTATCCTGGTACTTCGAAAAATCATAATTATGCTACATGCTACATGCTAGAATTTGAAAAAAGTGCAAAGAGATAGAGACATGGGAATTCCTTCACTGCCAAATTAGAGGTCATGTTTAAGTTTCAATTTGATGCCAAAGAACTCGATTAATTACATGGTGTGAATGAGTGATCAGATATGATCTATTTAGGAATAGGCTAATGAGGAAACCACCTCAAACTCCAAACGTAGAAGGCTTCCTATACGGTTCTTTTTATTTACAATACACAAAATAGATTTAAAAGATGTACATTTTGGAGAAGTATTTTAAAAAATCCGATAAATAATATACATAAACTTATATTGTTATTTAACTAAATGAAAAAAAAAATCGTAAATAATAAGCAGGAAGAACAATCCTAAGCATAGAGGAAATTTTGACTTGATCCGGGTGGAGTACGAACCAACGACCTTCTGATGGCATGTCAGGTACTCTGATTCCTGACCGAGATATCTTCCATTGATTGCTTCATACCACGGAGTCAGTCATTGTCATTTTCTGTGCTTTTTCTAATATTGAAGATGAAATTCCCTCCATTTGTAAAACATGAAACCTAAGCTTTTATGTATTGCTTCAACAGTGATTTATGATGTATAAATTTCAAATATTTCTTAATCCACTAAGTTATTATTAAAGCTTACAGGAATATTGCTAGTTTATTTTGGGTCACTTCATATATAAAGGTAAAGGGATATAGTTTAGAAAAGGTAATATTCTTCATTTTATTTTAAAGGTGATCAGTATAATTAATAAGACAATTTCATTACTTTTAAATTACCATAAAAGTTTTAGATATTTCAGTATATCATTAAACGAAACGCTAAAACTTCATTTTATCTCATGCTTTCAGTTGAAGAAAGATCATTAAAAGAGGAGTAAAAATGGCTACCAGTAGAAATCATAACATTTTTTGGTGTAGTATTATATCCAGGTTTAATCACAGATCATCAAAACTAATGTCAACCTGATTCTAGTTCAGTGACTTTCAGTGTAAGTCGCTACAAATTAACAAGAAATATATCACTAATAATTTTCATAGCAAGTCTTCCGTAACTTACATAATGTCGCATCAGACTAATTTAGCATCCCAATCAAAACCGGATCGTCACTTTCATTTATGTAACATATGTATTTTGTGTAAGAATTATCCCTTTTGTACTGATGTAAGCATAACAAATCATTGTTAAGGTAGTAACAATTAATTACAAGGGATAATATATGTAAAAAAAAACTGATTTTTGTAATCGGAGAATGCAAAACTATACTAATTCCAAAAATAAATATAGCATTTTAAAATTATTTTATTTATTTAACTAGCAATTTAAAATTATTTTATTTATTTAACTAGCAATTTAAAATTATTTTGATTAAAATTATTTTTATAAATATAGCATTTTAATTATTTATTATTATGTTATACATATTAATGTCTATAACATTAAAATCAGTAATATATTTATATTAAAAGGTAAGGAGTTGCACATTGGAACATATCCTCTCTCCTAAAATCGTTACGAAATTTGCAGACGAGTCCCTGAAGAGCGCACTCTTAAGGAACTCTTTAATGAAAAGACTAAAGGCCATTTCATTAAGTATGTTAGGCCATGTTATGTCAATAGTAATTCAGATACAGAACTCATCATCATAATCAACCCGCCATGGTCTATGAAGGTCCAATCAGAACGTGCAATTTAATTTTCCATGCATTTCAGTCCTGAGCTACATCTGCTGAATCTGGTCACTGCACACCAATTCTAACAAGATACTCTCCGGCATTGTGTGTCCACCCCGCTTCCTAGGTATCCCCTTCTTTCTGAGGACTTTAGACACACTGTTGATAACCCTATTCGCCCATCTAAAATTATCCATACGGGCAACACGGCCAAACCAACGGAATCTCTCTCTGCACGATAATGCTGCATAAAGGAGGTTGCCGACTCCTTTGCCTAACCTAATTATTCCTTATCAAATTCAACCACCTAATGTCCAAGATTTTGCGCAAGCATCAAGAATCAAAAGAATTAGTTTTTTTGACATTTTGTTTACAAAGCGTGCACGTTTCACTACCATAACTAACCCTAGAAAGAACCAAACTATTATACAGTCTAATTTTAGTCTTTAGGTGTATACTCCTATTTCTCCACACTCTCCATAGATTCTTAAAAGTCCCGGCAGCAATCCCTATTCGTCTGTTAATCTCACGCCGCACATCACCATTATCTGTTACATAGCTCCCAAGGTAATTAAACTCTGACACCTGCTCAGGACTGCAACTATACAGATTAACTGAATCACAGCCTGCCTGACAAATTTTCATCACTATAGTTTTCTCTTTGTTTATAACCAAACCTACTCTACTACCAGTCCCATCAACACCTCGAATGAAAGAGTTCATCTCATCAACATCATTCGCCAAAAGGGCTAAATCATCAGCATAATCTAAATCAGAACGTTTCGTATCTCCAGTCCATTTGAGGCCAAAATCTTTCCCTTGAAGTGAATTTCGCATAACATAATCAATAACCAAATTAAAGAGAAAAGGAGACAAAATGCACCCTTGTCGAACACCAGAAGTAATGCTAAACCAATTGCTACAAGCCTTACCAACTCTCACACACGACTCAGCGTTATTGTAGAGAGCTTTCATTATGTTAACTAACTTGTCTGGTATACCATATGATTTCACTATCAACCACAAATTGTGACGATCAACAGAGTCGAAAGCCTTTTCGAAATCAACAAAGCTAGCAACCAAAGGTTTCTGAAACTCTAAACATTTCTCAAGAGTCTGCCTAAGGGAAAATATCTGATCCACACATCCCCTACGACTTCTGAATCCACATTGCTCATCACGCAATTGACTGTCAACCAGATTCTTAATTCTATTAAGCACAATCATGCAAATAACTTTATCTGTAACAGAGAGCAGGCTGATACCCCTATAGTTATCACAAGAAATGTTATCACCTTTTTTGTATATAGGGATAATAATAGCTCTGGTAAAATCCTTAGGAACCATGCCTTTATCATAAAAGATATTCAGAATTTCAGTCATCCAAGTGGTAACAGAAACATTCTCAGCTCTAAGCATTTCTGTAGTAATTTCATCTACCCCTGGGGATTTATGAAGTCTAAGTTTATAAATAGACAAAATAACTTCAGACTGTGTTATAGGGCCAACATTAAAGCCACCAATGCATATATCATCATTGCAAACAATGGGAGTAGAATTAACTACATTGTTTAGAATATCACTGAAATGCTCAGCCCACCTAGCCATGAGAGAGTCCTCACCTTCTATAACCTTTCCTTGTTTATCCTTCAATCCCTGTATAGCTCTTCGTTTTCTACCACACAAAACATTAACTATCTGGTACAGCTCTCTGCTGTTGTGCTTTCTAACTGCTTCCTCGGCTTTGTCAGCCAAGCCATCTAGCCAAAAATTGTTATCAACAACTAACTGATCCTTTACACGTTTATTAAGTTCTCTGTAATGCTTTCTATTAGGACTTGTAGGGTACTGATTAAGGACATTCCTGTAGTTCTTTCTTTCTGAAACAAGCTCAACTGAGTTATCACTTATACAATTCTGCCTCCTCTGCTCCTTTTTTTTCCTGAAAGAGTACTGTTTGTTTCCAAAAAAGCCTGATTAAAATGGTTCCATTATTCCTCAACTTCATTAGTAAGCAAACCATGACTGTCATAATGACTAAGTAACCTGTCATGGTAAGCTTTAGCTATAACTGTGTGTTTCAGAGCTTAAGTATTAAAGTTAAGTTTGTTAACCCTAGTAAAACACTTTTGAAGTTTAAGTTGCAAGACACTTTTAACAAGTGTAAGTTTTAACAATTTTTAATGGTCAGAACCAATTTCAGCTCCCTATATGCCCTTGTAATTAATAGTATCATGACAAAAATTGATAAATGAATAGTATTACGACAAAAAAGCCAGGTAATATGTTTTTAATGTGTTCTATATTTTCCTCAAAAAAATAAAATAAAAATCACCATGTGCCTACCGTTTTCATCTGTTGTAAAGAAAATTATATTTTTATAACTTCTGCTAATACAATGCACGTTTTGAAAATAATTAAAAAACATTATTCGCTTTTAATAATTTCTAATATTTCTATAGTATTAGAATATTAAATAGTATTTCTGATCAAATAATTGTTCATAATAAATATGGTAAACAATAATCAAGGGAATGAAATGGAGATGGTATTTATAAGAGGCTGGTTTTCATCCGAACTAGAAAATCATTTCCCAATTCGCCCCGCAAAACTAGAATTTTTAAATGCAACATAGAATATGGTTATATATTGTAATAACATACCTAAATAAGGCCAAACAGTGATCGCTGATGAGGAAATCTCCCCCAAGATGATAATCCATTGAACCTTTCCAAAGATTTTCGATTTTGGAGGTAGTTTACCCCATTACCCTCAAAAAGAAGGGGTTCTTAGGTTCGTGGGATTATTTTACTCTGAGCAGCAAACCTTTTACAGTGGGCTAAATTACCAAGTAACATTGACCCCGAAGACCAGGAGAAGGTTGATGGAGGGGACCCACTAGACACTTGTTAGGAGAGAGATGGTAGCCTTCCGTCAAGGCCGTGCTCTTTAACGTGCTCTTTAACGTGCATAACGATACCTCTCCCGCACACAGCAGCACAGCTTAACATCCCATCCGACTGGGTTGGATTAGGTTGCTTTACCTCTGATCGGCACTTTTTTGCACACCATGGGCTAAATGGCCAGGTCACAAGGACCCCGAAGGTTAGGGGAGGGGACTCACTGGAACAGCTGTTGGGAGACAGATGATAGCCTCCCGTCAAGGCCATCCAGCGTGTTCTTTAATGTGCACAGGGTATGGCTCTCCAGCACATGGAGCCACTGCTTAACGTCCCATCCGACGGACGGCGACCTTTCCAAGCCCATCGGTGTTCCCTACTGAACGTGGGCAGCGCAGGGAATAACTACCCGACTAACGACGATCTTTCCAAGAACATCGACGTCCCCTACTGACCGTGGGCAAGGAGAGGAATTTTGCGGAGATAAATATCAACATTGACTCAGCTGGGACTCGAACCTGGGAACTAGAAATTTCGAGCCTGTCGCGCTATCGACTGAGACAACCCAGTCCCTTCCAAGGATTACCACTTATCCTAAAGGGAAAGGGGTTGTCACATGTTTGACTCTAATCTGAAGAAGGGATTGACATTCTGGGGATTCTAATTTTCGGCAACTTCCTTGGGTAGCATATGTTGTATCCCATCTTTGGTATATAACGGGCGAGTACAGCTCAGTATATGTCCTTATATCGACAAAGTATTGTTCTCTCATTATTTTCATTCTAATGCATAAATTGATACATGACCAAATAGATATTTTTATTAACTGGTTTTTATTTGAATAATATTAACTGTAATCTCAATACAGTTGGATTCATATTTTTAATCGAGTCTATTTTGCCGACGGGGGTGGCTGAGTCGGTTGCTCGCCAGAATCGTCATCTGCAGTTCAAAAATTCGAGTCCCATCTGGGTCAGCATTGAGATTTATTTCCGCAAAACTCCCCACCCTTACCACGGTGAGTAGGGATCACCGATGAGCTAGGAAAGACAGCCGTCCGTCAGTTAATGGGGAGACTCGAACATTGCCAATAGTGATATTTCTTTATTACGTATTCAATGTATAAATAATGTTTTTTTTTTAAATAGAAACTACGGAAGTAGAGACAGAAGACAAAGTTTAAATATTAGCTTGTTTATTCCAAAGAGTGTTTGTCATGTTGCTTCTTCGTTTGTTTGTCTATTGGGACCACTTAGGAATGTCCCCTAGGTTCGATCGCAATACGCGACGGGTGAAAGGGTTTTTCAGATCAAAAATCAAAGATTTTATCACAATTGAAGGGATTCGATACTGAGGCTCCTTCCCAATAAATTGGTTCAACTTAGTCCTTGGTAAAACAATAACTATCCTTTATTGATATAAACTACATTGACTAATGAGGAAAAACACACTCGTCACTCATTTACTATGAATTACAAAACAAGCTTACTATCCCCGTTCAGCTGTTTTCCCGAGAGCCTACGTACCGCTAATACCAGTCGGCACTCACCAGCTTTTCAATTTTATGTCTGCACGCTTTCGAAACTCGACCGGCTCTGTTCTTCTAGTGGTTGCCAACCCTTTCTCTTTCTCTCTCTGCCTGACCATCTGGGGCATCCGCGAGCAGTGGGGTGACCTCCGTCCCCTATGGGCACTGTTACTTCAATTAACTTTCCAGATGCCAGGACAGAGGCCCTCCCACGTAGCATATGCCTTGTTGGTGAAATCCAAAATAAATATACAAAGCCTGAGAAAAAAAAATATCTCAAAAGGCCTCTAGCCTGACAGTGTTGAAAGTAGATGATTAAAATTCAGCGGAGAAAATGGCAAATAATGGGCTGGATTGCTTTAGCTCTGAGCGGCACTTTTTTGCACACCATGGGCTAAATGGCTATGTCATAAGGACCCCGAAGGTTCAGAGAAGGTTGTGGGAGGGGACCCACTGGAACAACTGTTGGTAGAGAGACGATAGCCTCCCGTCAAGGTCATACATTGTGTTCTTTAACTTGCACAGAATATGGCTCTCCCACACACGGACCACGACTTAATGTCCCATTCGACGGAGGGCGACCTCTCCAAGCCCATTGGTGTCCCCTACTGACCGTGGGCAGGGCGGGGAATTTTGCGGAGATAAATCTCAAAGATCACCTAGCCCAACCTAGCCAACTCTCAACGTTAGCCCAGCTGGAATTCGAACCTGGGAACTGCAGATTACGAGCCTGACGCGCTACCGACTGAGCTACCTCCGACCCTAGATTAAATAAAGCAAGGTTCTACAAATATATTCAATATACGTATTATACACTAAAACGAAATATTTTTTAATTCGTTATCACATCAAGAATGCCACTAATTTAGCAGCAAGTTATGACAACACAAAAGACCCTGCCAACAAGGGACTCGAACCCGGAATCCATCAGTTGCAGTAAAAACCAAGAATCAACAAGATACTACTGAGCCACAAAGGAAGCGAAAAACATTTTGAGAAAGAAAATCAAGATTTAACATAAATTTTTTGCTGGATAGTTTAAAGCCTTTGATACTCCTCTTCAAGTTAATTGTCGATGTAAGTCAGAGTTACGCAAATGAAAACGTTGAATTGACTTTGAATGATAATTTAAGTACTTTCAAATCGAACTCTTACGGATATCAGGGAGTGTACTACAATTCAAAACATTAAACAGTTACCAAAATATTTCGAAATTAATTTTCCAACATTTTTTATTGAGAATTGTCAATAAAAAGACTCAGGTGTTATCAGTATTGCAAACATTTTCAAATGCCACATTAAACATTATTTCTGACATAAGACACAGCGCTAATCTCGATAGTTCTTTGTGAGATAATAAATTTCTGAAATAAGATATAAAGTAGCCATTGCATAATACTAGAGATGTCTTCACATTTACGGTTACAAATTAGTATTGAAACGAAAAATATTTTCATAAATGTTTTGTCTAAAATAATAACGGTAGAAATTATACTTTCAATTACTAGAGAATATGAAAAATGTCCAAAGGTTGGGTGAAGTTGTACCTTATATATTTCACCATTTGGAATTTTTCCCAAATGTTCTTCAGACATTCATAATAATTCAGTTTAGGTTTTGTGTTTCCTAGCACCATTAATAGACCTAATAAAAAAAAATATTTGACGAAGTTGTAAAGAGATAACTTCCCATGGATTAATCGCAACATGCAGCACCTGGTTCACATTTTCTTAGAAATTATTTTATAAATTAATATTGAAAAAATATATATGCTTATTACAACCAGGCCCTGACTCTAAAAAAGGGAGAGAGAGGGTGGAGCTTAGAGCATGGAATTGCACTGCATTATAAGAATTTCTCCCTGAGTTTCAGGGCGGGGGTGATTCGGTCGGTAGCGCGCCAGGGTCGTAATGTTCAGTTCCCAAGTTCAAGTCCAAACCGAGTCGGCTTTGAGATTTATCTCCGCAAAACTCCCCGCCCTGCCCACGGTCAGTAAGGAACACCGATGGGTTTGGAAAGGTCGCAATCCGTAGGATGGGACATTAAGCCATGGCCTGTGTGTGAGAGAGCCGTACTCTGTGCATATTAAAGAACACGCTGGATGGCCTTTATGGGATTCTACCATCTGTCTCCCAACAGATGTTCCTGTGAGTCCCTCCCCCAAATTTCTCTAAGGCTTTAGAGTCCTTGATACCCAACAATTCAGCTCATTATGTCCAAAAAAGTGCTGCTCAGAGGTAATACAACTCAGATTTCAGAACTCCGATTCCTATTCAGTTCCAGTTTGCCTCAGTTAAAACTACATATGGGTAACAACAGCTTTTTTTTTTTTAGAAAAACAATTTATGTCAAATGATGTACCTTGTGACGAGAATTTCATTTCTTCCACTAATAAAACAGTCCGAGATTTCAACACTCAACAGCACAACCCGAGTCTCAAGTTTGTTTCCTATTCTGAACTGCGTTGAATTATCTCCAGGTTAAAAACAACAAAAGCCACTGGATGGGATAAAATCAGCAATAGAGTTTTAAGGAACCTTCGCAGAAAGACTGAAATCGCGATTTGAATAAATTTTATTGGCATCTACAATTTATCTCACGTGGTAGTTTTCTGTAAAATTCATATTTTTAAAGGTATGGAGCTTTAAATGTGGTTTTTTCATTAACATAATATGAAAATGCTTCAGTATATTTAATATATGTTACGATACCTCACCATCCATATCCTATAAGAGTTCACGTTCGATTGATAGGAGAGAGAGTTATTTCATTGGCACTTAAAACCATTAATATTTGGAACTAGATTTATATCTTTCTATGAACTTAAAATGACGTACTTTTGTTGATACTTAAATAAACAAAATGCAAAATTTGAAGGTTGGCGTCCCTTGGCAAATGTGTTTTATGGGAAATCCGGCAGGGCGTGTGTTTCATGTACCTCCATGGCGTCGTTGGTGGCTTTGTGTCAATTTTTTAGGTACGTGATCAATTGGTCCCAACTTTCATGTCCTGTTCTCCCTTGTGTGCCTGTGTTAGGTTAGTAGATCGGGTTCCTAGCTTTTCTGGGTCTAGATTATACCCACCGCAAATGTTCTAAATCTCTGCGGGTTCTGATGTCTCCTACGTTGAACGTTTCAAATTGAATGATACATTATCGATGGAGGTTAGGAAGGAAGTGGTTCGTTAATGATGGGAAAAATTATCAATGGACAGACCTTTCGCGCCAAGCATTTGGCGAGATATAGCTAGTATTGCAGTAATTGGTTAACAAGGCTTAGTGACTGGCAGACTCGGACTAGAAATAATAAAGGGGAGTTTGGGATGATTTGAGCGAGCAAGAAAACTGTTCACGAGATAGTAATTGCACGCAGTGTAACATTTCCCTCTCCACTTTATTGGTCTTTAAAATTTCTTTAAAGTGCGTGAAGCATATAGGCTTATTTATTCCTTTGCCTTATAAATAGTTTAACCCATCCCCAAGATCCAGGCTTGGCGTTTGAACTATTTAGTCTCGGAGTTGTTTTTTGAAATTTGAAGCGAAAATGTCTTGCTCAGGAATTGTAATATTTCACCTAGTTATTTCTAATTGAATTATTTTGATATGATGTTGCAATATAACTCCTTTCCTGACTTAAACACGCCAAAACTAAATAATTCCTTAGATATATTTTTTTTTTACCTTTTGTGTTCTTAATCTTCTCTTCCTAGTGCTATGAATGAAAATCCAAAAAAATTGAAAGCTCAACATTAATTTGTTTTCCGTTTGCTGATAAGAGACGTTTTATATTGATTTAATGACGATTCTACCAACATATTCCGATTAAATGAGGTTTTCAATCTCTTTCAGGATAAACTCACCCACGTAATTGCAAAAGAAGAAAAATAGAAGTTTCAGATGAAGAAATAGACATTTTCATGCGTTGATACTTTTTTTCAAACATTTCAAATTCTATTACATAAAGATATCAAATTTGGGGGAAATAAAAAATAAATTAAATTATTATATTAAATTTAGTTTCAAATCTCGAATATTTCTCTCCGCCAAGCGAATTTTTATTTCATCCGATGTTTTCCAACTAAGTGGTTGTTCGTATGTAAATTTCTGGCCCCCACCCGTTTAGCCACTCCATATGGGTGAAATTTGTAGTCTCACACTTCTCACGTCACAAGCTTTCATTTGACACCTTAGTTTTTACGTTTGGCCTTCGTTATCGAAAGATACATAAATTATACCAAAGATTAACTTTCCTTTCCTTGTTTCTAAGGAAGAATGCAAGAGAAATATCTCTTAATATCATTATCACACTTCTGGTTTCATAAGCTTTAATTTTAAATTGATTCGTTACTCTGAATTGGAAGCTGTGACGCAATGGTTTTGATATTTTTCGTTTTCAGGTAGCAGAACTCCGGGGATAAAGTTTTGATAGTCTCTTGGACTCCCAGCGTTATGAGCATATTTGGTGTAGAACTCGTTGCAATTGATCAAAGGGTAGAAAACATATGTTGGAACAATCGTTTGTGAAACACATAATTTCTGTTTCTGAATTTTTCAAACAATCGTATATGCAGTTCCCCACTTTTATTGGGAGGGTAGAAAGAACTTGAGCTAAATGGTAACCGGTGGTACCTTCACTCGAAAAATAGCTCATTTCTCCCAGTCTTCGCATTCAGAAAATATTATAAAGGAATCGTTTTTACTTTTCGGTGGTTGTTAGGGTAGAAGAAAACATGTGGATAAAATACTTATTGTTTATGGCACTCTATGTCACATATTTTCATTTTCCGTCTAACCATTTATGTTTAGCCTTGGCTTTCGAAAGATATAGGGGATCAATTTTTAGTCGCTTTTTCGCGGAAAGAAAGCATGGAAATAAATGTTTATAAAAATGCGACACTCCCATTTCACAAGTATTAATTTGAGAGATATATCGTTCTCTCTGCTGTCGCGTTTGAAAGATATAGCGGAAAAACTGTTTCCCCATTCTCTTTTTGTAGGGAATGAAAGCAATGGAGGACTTTGTACGTAACATTGTGACATTCTCCACGACACAGAGTCCATTTGGTACATAACTCGTTGTTATTGATCAAAGATTTTAAATTTCGTAGTGGAACATCAGTTGTAGCACCCATACAAACTGACATATGCAAAAAATATCGTTGGAAAGCAATTGAAAGTAAGTAGAAGTGAACAGGAAATTTGACAATCAATTACCACCAAATTTATAAATCATTTTAATTCAATTAAATATTGTTTGTTCAATCCACTAAATAATTGCTAAACAGACTCAAGGTATATCACGGATGTATCGAACGATATATCCAACATATAAGAAAATTATATCCTTATGTATTCTTCGAGTGTTTTCATACCGAGTATACAATTGTATCATCGTTATTGATTCTTAGAGTAGTATCTGAAACACTTTTCATTCATTCTGACACGTTAAGTTTAATTTCAGTAGTTTAGCGATAAAAATAATATTAATCGAAATTTCAAACAGTATGATAATATGCCGAATAGCAGTGCATTTACCCATCTCGGTAAAATGGCATTCGTCGGATTCTGATTTTTCAGCAAAATAAATATATATGTTTGAAATAAGTAGAATCTATTTTAATTTTTGTTTAACCTATTATAAATTGCGAGAACTTGGGAGTAAGGACGATATTAGATGTTAGGAATCTAGTTCGTTTTGGATGGAAATTTTGTTCAATGCTAAAAAGATGTGGTTATCTGGGAACTGATTTAACATTACATGTATTATAATTTCCTACAGAAGAAAGGTTGTTTTAAATTGAAGAGTATGCCATTTTATATTACTATGTAGAATGAAACTTCGATTAACCAATTTAAAATTAGGAATACAAATTCCGATAAGAGAAGAAAGCCGACTAACCAAAGAGGAATAATTGGAACGAGAGCTTATCGTCTCTTGTGAATGCTTGATTTCAAAGAGAACGAAGTTTTTTCTGTTTCCTATTTTGTCCCATTTGACACTGGAAGTACAAACTCATGGATTATTTGGAAATATAACAATAATATATTGTTACGTACAAAGCACAAGCTGTCAGCTCGGTTCCATGGTTTCCATCCCCTTCAAGTCTACCGTACCAAGGAGGGGGCGTATTTTATAAGCAGCAATTTATAAAATAGTTAAATTGCCATATTGAAAACGTTTAAGTTTACTCCTTCTGCGTACAAGAGAAAGTTCGAAACACTCACTAAGGAACATATTTTGAGGTACCGTACGATCTTTCAATCAGAAGTTTCAAAACGGAAAATCGCTTTGCCCAGCTCACAAACTTGAATTTTCAAATGATTTCGTATCAAGCAGACAGTTCTCGGATACAGTTTGCCAGGCATATATAAGTATATAGCAAAACAAATAATAAATATGGTTTGAGCTGCACAAAAAATAATTCTAAGAAAATATCATTATTAAAAAACGTTTATTGCTTAAACATAATATTTAAAAATCTATTAATTGATAATTGCAATATACATTTATTAGCTTTTAGCATATTTTCCAAAATAAGCAAATGAATTTAAATTCCGATTTCAATTCTAAGATTTCGAACCTTTCAATTTAACTAAGAATCTTGTATTACGCTTGTGCTTAATTAGAACAACTTCAATTTCCATAGAAATGCTCGTGCTCTTTACCCAAAAAACTGAACAATGACGTTACCACGCGAAATCAGGAAGAAAATAATTGATGCATTCCTTCCTTCAAATTCATTTTAGGAACAGCTAGTTTGAGAAACTTTAAACTGTTAATATTAAATCTATGGGGAGTTCGAGAAATTTAGTGGCGCCCACCCCAATTTTGGTTAATCCCAGAGGGTTCGATACATACCGATAGGTACATAGCTGATATTCTTCCCCTTGATGAAGGGAACGTTCAAACAAAGTTTGGTGCTTTTAGTTCTTCTATGGACAATTGCATAAACAGGCACACACCCACACACAAACAAATTTTCTTCTTTATGTATTAGATATAATCAAGTCATCAGAAGAGAATGGTATCCATTCTACTCTGCTGACTTGATCATATCTAATATCGAAATTATATCTCATATCGAAAGCCAATATTTTTACTTTCGTTGAAAGAAGCATTAAAATATCTAATATAAATTCAGGCTGTTGCCATGCTGTAAAGTTTATATGGACCACATGAAGAATTGACAAATTTGTCAATTAATATGGACCACCTGAAGAATGACAAAACTGTACAACGTTATCCAAATCGAAGTGTAAATAGACAAACCGTAGTCTTTATTCAGTTGCTCACAATTTTTGGCATATTTGCGTTAATTTTATTCGGTTTATAAATACGTATAATTGTAACAAATCCTGTAACTGGCATAGTATAAAGAATTTTTTTTTACACTTTATATGGGCCAAGTGGTTAGCGCAATTGGCTTCAGATCTAAGGGACCTGGTTCGAGCCCTGGGTAAGGCAAGGATCTTCGTGTCATTTTTCTGCTGAGATTCCGCCCTCCTCACAGACCTTCTAGTATGGCGTATAAACTTATAGGCTTCTGTCAGACCTCTGTGGCAAGCACATGCTTGAGGGGATATTTATTCTATATTTTTACATGGTGTAAATATCAATACTCAGAGAGCGTGACTTAATGTTATCCCATAAGGAAATCCTTAATGTATTTTTGATATTTTTCCCATTAAATGATTGCGTATTTTATTCATTAACATGCTTAATGAACTTGCTATATTTCGTTTCGGTAATAAATAAACAAATTGTTCTCCTCAAAATATGTCTGTACTTCTCAGCCATGAACAATCATAGTTTTCCCTGTGGACAACAGAACAACCCATATCCTTTGCATGTTAAAGAACACGTTAGGTGACCTTGAAGGGAGGCTATCATCTATCTCCCAACAGCTCTTCCAGTTGATCCCATTCTTCCTCAACTTCAGTAGTAAGCATACCATGAGAGTCATAATGACTAAGTAACCTATCATGGTAAGCTTTAGCTATAACTGAGTCTTTCAGAGCTTCAGTATTAAAGGTCAAATGTTTCATATTAGCACAACACTTTTTAAGTTTAAGTTGCAAAACACTTTTAACAAGATTATGATCAGATCCAATTTCAGCTCCCCTATATCACTTAATATTCCTTACAGAACTAGCCCATTTGCTGTTAGTTAATATAATCAATCATATTCTTATGCAGTCCATCAGGTGAAACCCATGTGTACTTATGTATGTCACAGTGCTTATAATAAGTGTTAGTTATTATGCAACCATTGAGTTTACTTACCTGTAGGAGACTTTGCCCATTGCCATTGCAGCTACCAATACCAAAAGGGCCTATCACCCCTCCCCAAAGGTCAGAGTCAGTACCAACTTTTGCATTGAAGTCACCAAGAACAAGGGTAATATCTCCTTTCTTGACAGAATTCAAAATATCCTGAAGTTGTCCGTAAAACCTATCCTTCTCATCCTCATCGGCATCTTCAGTGGGGGCATTACGCAGATAACATTCAAGTCTTTAACCCTTGTCGGAAATTTTGCACTCACGATGACCTTTCATTAATGCACTCATATCCTAGAAGAGCACCACTTGCGTGTCTGCTGAGAAGCAGACCCACGCCTTGGTGATGCTTATTGTCGTCCTTCCCTGAAAAGAGAATTTTAAGATTATTTTTAAGAATCTGACCTTTATCTGTCCATCTGGTCTCTTGCAAGCCGCGAATATCTAAATTATAACAGTGGAATTAATGTGTAAGGACATCAAGAGAAAAAGCTCTGTGCTGAGTCCTCACATTCCAACTACCTATGGAGAGAAAATGGTTAGTGGAATGTTTAAAGAAGCTATGTTTATTGAGAGAGGGAATGCCGACAATATCAAACAGCCCCCTAATCGCAGACATGGGCAAAGACCCGTTTCCCCACCACTAAAGGCTGAAGCCAACTACCCTGGAAGACTTCCACCAATGTAGAATTTACTGATGCCAATAGAAGCAAAGAGTTCAGGTGCCTGCGATGACCTCTGCTCAGGATTATCCACCAGCTGATAAACATATCCTGTGAATCTATTCACTTGGGGCTGTCAACCCACAAACAAACAGAAAACACAACGGAAGATTTTCCCTCCACAGAAGCCCACCAGTGCAGCAAATTCAGGATCCATAATCAAGCTCAGAGCCATATATCTATCCAGTCCAGTGGGTTTATATGGTCAACATCAGGACCCTGTGTGGTTGACCACTCCTCAGCAGAGCAGAAAAAAAAAAAAGAAAAGTAGCCACAGTTGTCCAGATCAGTAGGCCACACTAATCTGGCAGCCCTCTTCTTCCGTTCACTTCCACAAGATAGTATCTCTTTTGAAAGGTACTAACCGTCTGCACCACGAGAAAGCGGGGTCGGACATTAGGTGCTAGGCCTGGCCGGTTCTATGCATCATCCACAGGGGATTGGTGCATAGCTCTCCTTCCAGTGACTACCTAGCTACCATTTAAACAATTGAAAATATATTCGTAATTCAAAAATATTACGAATATTACCTTAGTGTGAAGTTAAATGAAATATTCTGACAAAATTCTACGTCTCCCTGACGAATACGGTCTCCAGGCGTATCCAAATACATGATCAAAGCAGTTGAAGTAAGAAGAGAGGTAACAAAAAAAGACAGAAATAAATGCTCAGACATGGACCACCAAAGCAAGGAATAACTGCAAAACAAAACGCCTTCACACTTTAAAAGTTAGCATGAGAAGAGAATTAACGTCGGTTTGTTTTAGACGGTACTGGAAGAAGTAGTGGTTCGATTGTTGTTGTTTGGGTTGTTTTTATCTCTGACCGTCAGTTTTTTGCACAGAATGTGCGAAATGGTCAGGTCACAAGGACCCCAAGGGCTCAGAGAAGGTTGGGGAAATGGACCACTGGACAGCTGTTAGGAGGCATACGGTAGACTTCCGTCAAGGTCATAGAGCGTGTTCCTTAACGTGCACATGGAATAGCTATCCCATACATCGGCCACGGCTTAATGTACCATCCGACGGACGGCAGCGTTTCGAAGCCCATCATTGTCCCATTTCACCAAGGGAAAAGCAGGAAGTTTTGCGGAGATAACTCTGAACACTGGCTCTGCTGGGATTCGAACCTGCGAAGTGCAGATTACGAGCATAGCCCACGACCGACTAAGTCACTCCTTCACAACCGTAGTAGTGATAAGTTTTCTATCTGTTTTCAACTTTCACACACTAATCCCTTGGAACAGGGGTGGCTCAGTTGGTAGAGCGCCAGATTTGGTATCTACAGTTCCCAGGTTCGAGTCTCGCCTGGGCCAGCATTGAAATTTTACTCTATACAACTCCCCCCTGCCCACGGTCAGTTGGAGACATTGATGGGCTTGGAAAGGACGCCATTGGAGAGACATCAATAAGTGGTTCCGTGTGCGGAAAGCCATACCCTGTGCACGTTAAGGAACACGCTGGATGGCTTTGACGGTTACCTTTTGTCTCCCAACAGCTGTTCCACTGGGTCCCCTTCCCCGAGCCTTCGGGTACTTGTGACCTGGCCATTTACTTCATTGCGTGCAAAAAAGTACCGCTCAGATGTAAAACAAACCAAAAAAATGCTCCCTGCCCTTTAAAAGTCGCTAAGTTGCCATATACTATGTATTGACTTGTAAGAAATTTCGCTAATTGTTTGCGACGGCAGTCCACCATTTATTCACCCTCGTATTTTTCTTTATATGTAATAATGTACCTGAAAAAGATACGAATGTTTGGCATTTAAAAATCTGAAAATTCGCAGGCATAAAAGGATGCTCCATTTCAGTGATTCCTAAGATAAATGCAATGTAATGCCTTTCAGCCGTGGGGGGCACCCCCCATTTCTGATCGGCAAAGCATTACCATGTTTTCCTCGTAACTCTTACGTCTGTTGACCGTAACACAAAAAAGCGTACGTCAGTCAGACGGTTATCACACAACAATTATCTTGAGAATCTGTCGGAAATTTATGCAAGCGGAGAGAATCTTTCCAGACCAACTCTCCCTACTAATACTGCGATATCAATTGAAACGGAAGATTATCTTATTAGTTCTTTATCACTATAACTGAGGCGGTAGAGACAAAAAAATATAGTAAACTCCCGGTTATCCGGTATTCAAACATCATAATTTTCATGCAACCGGAATAAATTTCAAATTGAAATAATAAATTTCTGAAATTAAAGTTTAACTGTTTCATTTCTCGTGTCTCGGATTCTACTGTCTTTACTTTTCAAAAAATTCTCTTTCACATTTCGTTATTATGGAAAATTCGGCACTCCGCAGGCAACGCATCCGGCGGTCAACATTACAACTCTTTCTAAGGTGGCTTTCACTGAATCAGTTCCAGAAGTGCTTGACAATTATGTTTCAGATATTTACATTTTTAGTAAGGGCATTATACGCCATTTTCGTTGTTTTAACTGCATTTTTATTAATACTAAGACTTGAATACAATATTGTATTTACGGTACTTGTTGCGTATAAAAATCTAAAAGTCTAACCGGCAACTTCCATTCCCCACAAATGCCGGACAAACGGGAGTATTCACACTCTGACATTAAAATTGCAACACCAAGACACGGCGGGAAAATTCAAATAATCTCATAGGAAGCACTGTGGGAGACAAGGAAGGTATGATTAATTATTCAAAACAAATGGACAATTTTATAAACCACATCAGTAGCAGGTACCACAGCAATTGCCAATACATTGAACAATGCTTGGTAGTAGTGAGTCACAAAGACTGCTGAACCTGTGGCACTCTCCATCACACTTACTGTACCTGGTCTGACCTTTTCTTGCTGGGTGACCGTTGTCTCCTCTGGTTGAGATGGCTCTGGCTCTAGATGGCGTCTAACCATGTCCCAACATTTGCTCTTGGGAGATCCGGGGATTTTGCTAGCCACTTCAGGACGTTAACAGCGCTTAGGTTGGGATAGGTTGTTTTACCTCTGAGCGGCACTTTTTTTGCACACAATGGGCTAAATGGCCAGATAACATGGACCACGAAGGCTCAGAGAAGGTTGGGGGAGGTGACCCACTGGAACAGCTGTTGGGTGACAGATGGTAGCCTCCCGTCAAGGCCATCCAGCGTGTTCTTTAACGTGCACAGGGTATGGCTCTCCCGCACACGGGGCCACGGCTTAACGTTCCATCCGACGGACGGCGGCCTTTCCAAGCCCATCGGTGTCCCCTACTGACCGTGGACAGGGCGCGGAATTTTGCGGAGATAAATCTCAACGCTGACCCAGCTGGGACTCGAACCTGGGAACTACAGATTACGAGCTTGGCGCGCTACCGACTGAGCCACCCCCGCCCCTAACGCTTAGACATTCCGCTGTGAAATTTGTGCTATGTCGATGAACATTATCTTGCTGAAACATTCTACTAGGCACCCCAAACTTTCAAACTGCCTATGAGGAACACTATAGGTATTTGGCTATCATAGCGCATTGCTCCCTAGATGCCTGCTCTTGAAATAGAATTCCATCCATCAGATGGGACATTGATTCCGCCATCCGTTAGATGGGACATTGATTCCGCCATCCATCAGATGGGACATTTATTCCGCCATCCGTCAGATGGGACATTGATTTCGCCATCCGTCAGATGGAACACTGGTTCCGCCATCTGTCATATGGGTCATTGATTCCACCATCCGTCAGATGGGACATTGATTCCGCCATTGGTCATCGCCAACGGACATTTTCAGCAAGAATCTGTTCTGCAGGAAATGGGTCTCTTCTCCCACGATCACGTGACCTCCCGTGGCGTCCGTTTTTTAACATCCCTCCTGCAGGGTGCAAGGCAAATGCTGATACGTGTGGGGTAGGAAATGGGGGTGTCATTACAAGAAAAAATCAGAATCCCACGGTCATCCCGATGCAAGGAAAAGCGTACGGGTGGGGGAGACAGCCCTCCCCAGCCTACGTGGACGTAAAGCCCTAGGCCGCCACGACCGTTAAAAATAAACGCACCTACGGGGGCCTTTTTAGGGGGCCAAAGAAATTTAAGCCCTCTCCGTCTCCATAACTTCCGGTAGAAAAAAATTAGTCCTACCCATCAAAGCCCATCCCGACTCCAACACAACTGCTAGGAGGGCCGTCACTTCCCCGCCGCCAGCACACACGTGTGGGGGACGACACTTCCGGTTGACAAAAAAAATAAGCCCTCCCCAGACACCAGCGTCAAGAAAATTAAGCCCTCCCCAGGGGGGCCTTTTTTGGGGTCCGATTAAGACCTCCCCAACACACCTGCGAGGGGGGACGGCACTTCCGGTCGCCCCCCACACACGTGTGGGGGTCGGCATTCCCCTCAAAAATTAAGCCCCGACGCCATCGACGCCTGCGATGACGTCACCGTGTGCAGTGGACCGTGGAGCTACTTCCGGATGTGCCCATTCTTCGACCATACTACTGAGAAGTTCTGAATAATATTATTATTTCTACTACCATTGTTTGTAATAAGGATAGATACATTACTGGCTTTAATGTGGCCCTATATTACATTCCGAAGTCACTTTGGCTATCTCTAAATTAAAACTACATAAATTTCCAAGGATGGATGAAATCACTACTAAAAAGCTTAGAACTGAGAACACTTGTGTTGGTACATGGCTGAGTGAAATTTTGAATATTTTATATTATAAAGGTGCTGTTTCTAAGGATTTTACTAGAGCTATTATTATCCTATTTTTAAAAGAGGTGATCGTAGTTCTTGTCATAATTATAGGAGAATTAGTTTATTTTCTGTTCCAGGTAAAGTTTTTTACCTGATTATACTTAATAGAATTAAGAATTTGGTTGATAGAAAACTACGTAATGAACAGTGTGAATTCAAAAATGGTAGAGGATGTATAGATGAAATATTTTTACTTAGGCATATTCTTGAGAAATGTTTAGAATTTCAGAAACCTACGGGTACTCTCTTTATAGATTACAAAAAGGCTTTTGACTCTGTTGATCGACATAATTTGGGGTTGATCGATAGATCATATAGAAAATCTGACAGTTATGTAATGAAAGCTCTCTATAATAATATCGAGTCGTGTGAGAGTTGGTAAGGCTTGTAGCGATTGTTTAGCATTTGTAGTGGAGTTAGACAAGAGTGCATTTTGTCCCCTTTTCAGTTTAGTTTAGTTATTCATTACTCTGGACAACCAATTTTCATAAACGTAATGCCTCTGAGATAAAAGTAGCCATTTCTAAAAGATTTCAAGGTGCTGAACACGAATATGACAATGAAAATGCAAAATTGGCTTCATTTCTGAGAAATCTGCAATGGTTTCTTATATTATAGAGTAATACGCATATATGACATTTATCGGTAAAACTCCGCTTCTACTTCCGACGTCGCTTTCACCGTCGCTTGTACAGGTGCTCAGAATCGTCTCTGACGAGCGTCCAACATTAATCAGCCAACATTGAAGTGGACCAATTTCCCTGGTATCGTTTCAGTTGGTGCTTCAGTTGCTTTGAATGGCTGAACACTTGAACAAGTGTCTCAATTTAATTATCTTGCGAGCTATGTAACAGATACTGGTGATATGCGGCATGAGATAAATAGAATAGGGATTACAGTTTGGATTTTAAAAATCTATGGAGACTGGAAAAATAGTCTACTAGACCTAAAGACTAAAATTAGGCTGAATAATAGTTTGGTTCTTTTTTAGGTTAGTTTGATAGCGAAACCTGCACCCTTTATTAGCAGATAACAAGAAACTTGATGCCTCTGATTCTAGGCTTATGCAGTATCTTGGGCATTAGGTGGTTGGATTATGTAAGTAAATGATGAGGTTAGAATAAAGAGTCATCAAATTCCTTTTAGCATCATATTGTACAGAGAGAGACTGCATTGGTTATGAACGGTGTACCTAAGGGTTTCAGAAAAAAGGGAGACCCTAGGATGCGGCGGGCAGACAGTGTCAAACAGCACTTTTCCAGAATTGGTCTAGAGTGACCAAATGCAGCAGCTGTAACTCAGAACAGACATGACTTGAGAGGAAAATTGCACAGTCCGGTAGAACTTCTGTACTGCGTGACTGCTTGAATTTTGTTTTGATTAAATAAACTAAATTTTTTTTTTACTCTAATTTTTGTGGTAGTAAATAATTGAAAATTGAAAGTGTTTGTATTGCTCATCGGAATCATAGTGCGCACGAGACATTTGTCTCTTCTTTCATAAATTATAGGACAGGAATAAAGCTTGTAGTTTGTTAGCCAATAAATTGGAATAAAAAAGCGGAAATTTAACAAGCATCAATTTCCATACAAATTATTGTTTTTCACTAACATTTGTCTCTACCTCTTATTATCCCGATGCTGATTCTGAGCTTTCTATTGCCAATACAAACAATCTTGTTTTCGACAACAGGGACCGACTGAAGGTGTAGCTCCGCCCTGTTTGTTTCGTCTTTCCATTCTAAATCCTCCACCAGCGATGAAAATGGCGAGGGAAAATGTGGGAAGTAGGGCAAGGACGGCTGAAATTGTGGCCATGGGAATCGTACCTTGCACACCAAAGTTGCTAAACCACCTGAGTTAGTGTTCAATAACTGCGCTTCAGCTCTTCGTCTGGCTTCATCCTTCTTCTTTTTCAAGTCTTCTTTAAGGTTCAAAAATGCAAATATCTAATAAGAGAGATTCCAGGATTGTGTAGAATGGACATTCCAGGCATTCTCAACCATACTTGTTTAATGTTTCTATTGTTACTTGGGCAAATACGAGAACTGATGTTGTTTTGCAACAAAACAACTGGATTAGTCTAGTCATGGGCGATTCTACTTTAATTACCTCCTTTCAAATGCCCACAGTTTCATAATATCTTTGCCAGTGGATGGTGGCAACATAGTCCAGAAACTCAATAAACAACTGACCCTGACAACTCGAGTCGATTTAGAAAGAAATCGTAGGGGAAATGACAATAATGCAGCGTAAATGTAGCGTAAAAGGGGCAAGAATAACAATTATGTCCCCGAAAATGCAAAGGGGGCGCAAGAGACTGAATTTCTACTAAGTATAACATTTTTCTCTCTGTTTTACAGATTGCTGGATATACCAAACTCGACTGACTGTTCCGACATTTCCTACACCGCCAATATTTCAAATTCATAATATAAAGAGATCATTTGAAATATTGTTTATAAATTTTGTAATTTTGGACATTTCCTACACCGCCAATATTTCAAATTCATAATATAAATAGATCATTTGAAATATTGTTCATCAATTTTGTAATTTTCCCGTTCTTCCAATTTAGTTGGTGATATTTGAAATTTAAGCTGAATCGAAAAAATTCTTATCCTAAATATTTCATGAATATTTCTCTACACCAAAAATAAAAAAAAACATCAACTATAAAGGTAAAAAAAAATATGGATACTCTGGATTGGCAGAGAGCTAAACAAATGTGGTACAATGAAATAATATGCTGACAATAATTGATTTTGCCATGAGTGTTATTGAATTTTCCTCACGTATTGAATTTTCCTGCTTCCATAGGAAGCAGACGCATTCGGACATGAGCTCTTCCACTCTGAAGATGGTCACTACAAGTTTTCCCACTGCGAAAAGAATGACTAATTTGGGCAATGCACAATATATTATGATTCTGTCAATTGAAGAAAGAACCGTTTTCTTAGTGCACAGTGGCGTATCCCAGGAACAGTACACAAAGTAGAATAGTCAGACAAGTTACGCTAAAAATAAATGATTAAACGCTCTCTCCGTGCATGGCGCCACTTTGACTACCACTAGAGACGAAATCCGCATTTAAACGCTCTCAGTGGAGAAACGAATAATGCTAACGCAGATAGAGAATGTAACCAGCAACAAAACTGTGATGTTAACGTTGATAGCGGTTAAAATCTTGGATTCAATAGGATATACAGGATCATTAGCAAACATTACTGCATTGTTGGTGGCTGATATCAGTAAATAAAAACTCTTGAGATATTGGATAAAAAAAATCCAAATTAAACGTTGAATGATGATATTCACTTTAAGAAAAAAAGATGCTTTGGAATAAGGACACAAATAAAAAAAAATGAAAAAAAAAAACGTGTGAAGAAAGCGCTCTTTTTGATGACAAAGCAGATATAAGCGGAATTATTGAAAAGTTACATAGAAAACTGGAATTAAATCTGTTATAATTTCAGTATTGGAGATCACGAAGTTCGCGAAGTGACGTATAGAGAGAGTTAATGGGTAATAAAGAAGAACGTCTTCTCTAATTACCGATTACTGCATTTAGAAGAAAAACGTAACTCAGAACAAGTTGCATAATTTGATTTACTTAAATTGCTGTCTTATATTTAGTACGGCATAATTCTCAGAACTGCTGAAAATTTTTTTTCACAGTATAATTTTTCCAGTTCATTATTAGTTATTAATAAGAAATGGACTGATTTCTTTTATTCCCAAAAAGAAATTGGATCTTAAGCATTGCAAAACCTCGACACATTAAGTAGTCAATATAGATGGATGCTGAAAAAGATTTGCGACTGTGGATAGAACTTTTGTCTGCAAAGCTTTAACTATGAAATTAATAAAAGTAAAACATACTAATGATGAAATAATCTACTGAAATCTTATTAATTCAGGGCAAGATAGGTCTCCTGAAATTCTGTTCAATATAGAAATCAATTTTGTAATCTTCCTTAAAATAAATACTTATCCAGTTAGAGATTTCATCAGCGGAATGGTTTACTTCATTTTTAATTTTTAGGCCGCATATAAGAAAATTGGTACTTTTATTCCTTTAAATTGTGTATTTCGGTTATTCACTAAAAACACATATCTTTGGAAGAGAAAATTTCTATATTGTTCATTAGAATTAATTCAAAGTTTCGTCATTCATAAAAAGTCTGATATGGGTTGCAAGCATTTCTTCCCTAAATATCAGAGCAATTAATATTTCTCTCGAATACGTAGAGATCAGTAAAATCTTTGATTCTTACTTCTCTTCAGACCACTAATGCACCTTCCTCATATTGCTCCTATTTTCTAGTACTCAATAGACGGTATCTGGTCGTTCTCCAGATTAAGCGAAGTCGAGAATTAGAGTTTAGAATCAAGGTGGACTCATCAGTAAATATTAAATTGAACATTTCTCTGAGCTCCAATTTTCATGTTCACGACACCAGTTGAAACCTTTTTGTCATTAATTTGTGGAGGACAGAAATCTCTATTAGTCTTGTATTACTTGTATTCTACAACCTTCGAGATATGCTTGGTTCGACGTGAGACAGTTTATTCTCTTATGGCATCTGTCACCGAGAGTCAGATGACGGTCTCCTGCTTGTTTTATGTCTTTCATCCAACATTACATAGGTACAACATTACACATCCCTTGTTTCCATATCATATTACGTGACCATTATAATCTACCGCCAGCAACGTACTTTAAACGCTTTCCATCATAATGAATCACCCATATGGTGCCTATCCATTTGATTGTCAAACATTCCTCAGGCATGCCTAATTTCCGTGTAAAACGAAATGGATTCAGCTTGGTCACTTAGAAATACTGCGGTAAGACTAGTGTTGTCAACCGCTCTGTTTTCAACTGAAATATCTGGTGTGCTGATTATGATTTTCAACCAGACGAACGTTTTCTGCATTTCTACCTTTGGATTTAACTAATGCACATTTTGGTACCCAAGTGAATATTGTGATACATTACATCTAGACAGGTGAGATGTATAGAAGAAAAAATAAAGTTATGGTTTCTAAGAAAGATGCCTACACATAAGCATATAACAGTGTTTATTATCACAATAGCTTCAACATTTCATTCGTTAAAGTCGCTTCTAACAATATGAGTGCTAAAGAAATATAAAGGGGTACAACCTGCTTGCTCCTAGGATGAACAGTACTTGGTCCTCTTCAATTCGTTGCAGTGACAACTATTCATCGAAGGTAACGAAATCATTAGACCTCGTTCGTCGAAGTGAGTTACGAAGTTGGCGTTCAAATTATAAGGGATTATATATGTCCTTTGTTTTTAAATGAGTCTCAACCTGGTAAAAATTCCACTGTATAAAGCTCAGTCAAATATGCAATTAACTAACAGCATAGATATTAAAAGTATCAGCTTTATTAGAAAAAGCTACTAGAGTACACGAGGAGGCTAACGAAAATACAGAACAATGATGTGTGAGTGTCTGCAAAGGCCTGCTAAAATCCCATAAAGGAGGAAATAAATATAAATTCAAGAAGCATGTTTGAAGAAAAATTAAATTTTTTTTTCAAAATTTATTATTATTTATTTTATTAATATAATTTTGTTTTTTAAAGGACTTTTTTTTTAAATATCCTAACAATTCACACAAACGCATCCTTTAACTCTCAGTGGACACCTTCAGGTGGAAAAAGTCTTTCCTCATTGTTTAGAAGCTGGTATAATGAACACGATAGTGTATTAGCACCCATTAGGTCTTCATTAATCGATTATGAGCTCTAACAGTTTTGGAGACGACCATGCTTAATAACAATGGCTGATGGAAATTCAAATTTCGGAAGAGGATGGATGTTTGTAATTAGACTCATAAAATGTGTGAAATTATTTTTGAATATTTGTTTATATTTTCCCCTAAATATTTGATAAAAATAAGCAAAAAAAGGGGAGGGTGAAATCTTCCCCCAAACAAAATGCCCATTCTTTTCTGTAATGGAAAGTTGGCAACACTAAGATTGGGTGGTACTAAGAGGATTCAAGGCACTCATAACCTCGTTCGACCATTTGTATTGATTTGCTTAAAAGCGAAATTTGAACAAATGATTTTTATCTAAATTAATTTTAGTGCGTACCATTTAACTTCAACTTGTATTACCATACAAGTTGAAACCTCCGATTAATGGCCATTTTAAAGGCTAAAAAAGTCCGAGAATACTACAAGAAATTATAGTGGTGATATAATTGTACATTTCAGTGTGGATGCATCAAAGGTATGCAGGAGGATTACCATTTGTGCATTTCGCCAAAAAGTCCTATTTTCATTAATACTTGGAGATATCATTGAGATATATCCGTAATATATCAGTCAAAGATGATACAGGATGTAAGTGATTGAACGAAAGATATTCATTTCAATTTCTCTGTTGTATAAAATTAGTGGTAGTTTCTAACATTTTTATTTTGGTTGATATTTATTAATTTTGTTATTGTTGTTCCTTCTTTATTTTTCTGTTATGTATTTCTGCAAACAGTTGTTCCACCATATCTCTTTAACCCATTGACCAATCACAACCAATTATTCACCAAATGAACTCTAATAATGCTTGGAGTATCCTAGGTTACAAATCGTTTCTTCCTCTTTCTTAGTTCCCCTAAAAAGGAAATATGAATTCCAGTGTGCAGTTATATCTTGCACTCAGAGCAAGGAGTTATACATTAAATTATAGCTTGTGTTATGAATATATTTTTTCCTTTTTTTTTCAAATTTTTATTAGACCCACAAGGCAATTTGCTTATCTTCAGGTTATAACAGAACAAACCATCACCAGGATCACCGGGACTCGAACCTGGTCCCCATCAGTATCACCACGAACTAATGCGCAATGTACTGCGCCACTGAAGAGGCAATCTCTCGTGCATTTTCCCCTCAAACCAGGAGCTAAATGTTCAAAGATTGGTAAATATTCCGACAGCAAATGCCAAATTAATCACTTATGTGTCGATTTTTGGGTTGGGTTGTTTTACCTCTGAGCGGCACTTTTTTTGCACACCATGGGCTAAATGGCCAGGTCACGTGGACTCCGAAGGCTCAGAGAAGGTTGGGAGAGGGGACCCACTGGAACAGCTGTTGGGAGACAGATGGTAGCCTCCCGTCAAGGCCATCCAGAGTGTTCTTTAACGTGCACAGGGTATGGCTCTCCCGCACAAGGGGCCACGGCTTAACGTCCCATCCGACGGACGGCGGCCTTTCCAAGCCCATCGGTGTCCCCTACTGACCGTGGGCAGGGCGGGGAATTTTGCGGAGATAAATCTCAACGCTGATCCAGCTGGGACTCGATCCTGGGAACTACAGATTACGAGCCTGGCGCGCTACCGACTGAGCCACCCCCGCCCTTATGTGTCAAATGAAAGCTTGTAGTGTGGAAAGTACCACAGGCTACAAAATTTTCCACTTTATGCTTTCTTCTCTCCTGACAAATGAGAAACGTATATAAATGATTGTTCCGTCGCATCTTCGGAACTAGGGAACAGAGAGAAATGAGCTACTTGTCAAACGGAAATTTGTCACGTGGGAATTGTCAACGTTATGGATCATTTACCATCCATTCTTTCTTCCCTCCTCAAAATATTGGGGGTGGGATTGTATAAACTATCCATCTAATATGTCGTTCGTGACGTCTATGCTACCGTGAGGATCAAAAATTATGTCCCTCTTTCTTCCATTTAAAACGAGCCACGTAAATTTAACGGAGTAAATCTGTGAGAGTCACAAGTCAAATGAAAGCTTAAGACTTGCACAGAAACAGAGGGAATGTTGAAATTTTCTCTTCCGAAGAAAGGGAAAGGTCGATGCATTTCGTGACAGAGGATTTCTTTGACTGCTGAACGAGAGGGAGTACTCTTGTGTAAGTGTTTTTATATTGTATGAGCAACCAGGATAAGCCTCACAGAACTTATAGTTTATTTCTGTCCTATTTTCCTTTAAAAAACAAAACATTTCCCTGAGAAACATTCATTAAAAATCAAAATATAAAATATATAAATTAAGGAAATATAAAATGCATTTATCTTCCCATATTTGTTTTAAGAAGTAACTTATATATACGCTCTCAGTGCTCACTGAATTATGACCACTTCCCTCCATGATACGTCAGGTGATGCTAACTTCGAAACTCTATAACTTCAAAAACAAAATAATTTTGTGACAGAATGGGACTGAAGATGGTCCCATTGGGTCAATGGGTAAATCAAATTTATCGAAACCTCAACAATATTCCCTTAGTATTTAAAGAGTTATGGATGTTTAAATATTTAACAACAGCAATGCCTAACGTTTAGAATTTAACTCAGAAGTTAATTATAATTTGAATAAGAAGTGTTATTTCACACCATTAAATACAACAGATGCATATTTGAAAAGTTAATGTCAATAATGTTTCGATATTTTTCAATTGTCCTAAGACAAATTGCATTGTTGCTCTTTAATATTTAAAGTCCTTAACTTTTAAAGTGCAAACAAACATTATTGAAAATCGAGATTCAAATAGAATTGATTTTGATCTTTAATTTACTCCCATTACCTTTTCTCATAAAATGCTTAGTTTAGAAGTTAGAGAGCTTCGAAATTAGCTTCCACTTATATAACATGGAGGGAGGTGGTCAAAATTTAGTGAGAACCGAATACATCAATAAGGGTATAACCCTACATCAAAAGCTCAAATGGGACCTTCATATTCATGATATTATCACTACAGTCAATGCAGTGAGATGTATTGATGCATCCTCTCCATCGGAGAAATGCTATCTTGATGATTGACCATGAATTTTTATTGTACAACATGGTCATTCGTCCGATAACAACTTATGCTTCCCCTACATGGGCGAACACCACCTCCACGAATATACGCAAGATTCAGGTCTTGCAAAACATAATATTGAAATCTGAGGTCGATGCCCTTTGGTTTGTTACTAACAGACAACTTCATAAAGACTTGGGCATCGATCATATATATATTCAAATTAAATGCATCACACAAAGGTTTTTTGAGACTGTTAAAAATAATACTAATGAGATTATTTATTATGTGCTTATTTATGATCATAATATTCTTAAAAAGTACAAGAGGCCTAAAATGATGGCTTTCTCTCAGGAGAGCTACTCGTTTTAGGTCTCTTGTGCATGCTATATGCTATTTTTAGCTTGTGTTTTATGTTAATCTCTAGGGTCCACCCACGGGTGGTTTACTTGTTATATGTTTTTACTTATGCCAACTGGGCTTATTCTCAGATGGAGATGGTAATGAGTAAAGTTTTATCAGGAACATCGCATATCCATATATGATTTACGATCTACGGTACATAAGCAAAGTGTACCAAAGATAAATTCAGTTACTGAATTCATCTGCTGAAATATCGACCACATTTTTCCTCCCATTTTTGGGGGGAAATGGGGTTGCTCAGTTGGTAGTGGGCCAAGCTCGTAATCTGCAGTTCCTAGGTTGGAGTTCCACCTGGGTCAGCGTTCAGATTTATCGCTGCAAAATTACTCGTCAGTCTACGATCAGAAGCGGACACTGATGGGCTTGGAAAGACCGGCGTCTCTCGGATGCAACCTTAGGTAGTGGTTCCGTGTGCGAGGGAGCCATACACTGTGCACGTTAAAAAACACACCTGATGGCCTTGATGGGAGACTACCATCTGTTTCCCAACAGCTATCCAATGGGTCCCCTCCCCGAGCTTTATCTGAGCCTTCGAGGTCCTTGTGACCTGGTCATTTAGCCCATTGTATGCAAAAAAGTGCTGCTCAGAGGTAAAACATCCCAACCTAACCTAACTCGTAACTGTAGGCCCTCGCGTTCAGAAGATATACTAGAATGACTTTAACATTTCCCGTTTTTAAGGGGGGAAGTAGAATTAATTCCCTATGTAACTCCCCTCGTCACAAGCATTTATTTGACCTACAGCTTATTTTCAACATTAGCGTTCCCCTTCTGCAAAGATCGCAAAGAAATGGTCGTTCTCCTATTGGATTCGAAGATGTCTTCAAAATAATTATTCCTCTGAAAAATTCTTTCACAACCAATACATTTATAGGGACAACCTGCAGAATGGATGAGCATATGATTCTTGATATTGGATGATATATCGGTAAAGGATAAAATGAACAAAGTTATCTGCTGTCTTTACCTGCCCCTCGATGCTTTTTCTTGTGTTTCATCATGAATTGTAATGAACCAAATCTGCTTTGGCAATTGTCATATTCCTAAACCTTTTGACCAATATTAGAGAACAGAAACAAGTAATTCTATGATGAATCATTTCTTAAATATGAGATATCATTAACAGCATTTTCATTCTGTAAGGATTTAGTCATCAAAAATTGAAATTATGGACCGTTTGCGTTGATGTTAAACAACGTCAAGTATAATATAACTATACCAAATACTCATCAAGTATAATTATGTCAATTAAGGTTTGTAACAGAAAAACCTTGGAAATCTATCTTTAAAATCATTATTATTATTATCCAGTTATTAGTACTATATATATGTGTGTTAGACAAGCATAAGTTCTTTTCACCTACAATAGCTGATGTATAATGGATCGTTTAAAGAAACTACGAGCAAACTTCTCTGACAAATCACATACACCTACAAATATTTAACAGTCAACCGACGTCAGCAGCTCCTGTCTAAAACAATGATGACCATGTTTTATTGACGCCCACCCTTCAACGAAAAGTAGATTTGTGACAAAATCGAATCGCTTCCTTTGGAAAAGTATCTTATTGGTGCCTTAGTTGGTTAAGCAAATCACACAATAAAGCTCATTTATATGTATGCAATTAAAGTTCAATCGTTAAGCTACCATGAAAACACAAAAATTAGTTCGACTGAGTTTTCTGTGTAGTTATATTATATTTAATATAAGGCTAAAGAAAAACACGAACTTTGCATTGAAATAATAAAAAAAAATCTTAAAGCAAAATAGAATGGTCTTAATAACAAAATATGATATTATTCTTTCCTTTCGTTGGAATAGAAATTCATACGTACCATAATAACGAGGAAAATCTTAAATAGATAGAAACACTATAAATGTGAAAAGCAATTTTTGAGACATTCTAATCGTTTAATAAATATAAAAGTCAACGAGATTATGTATAAAC
This sequence comes from Ryuthela nishihirai, assembly GCA_038380435.1. Lineage (NCBI taxonomy): Eukaryota > Metazoa > Arthropoda > Arachnida > Araneae > Heptathelidae > Ryuthela > Ryuthela nishihirai. The sequence goes on from JAWZYU010000038.1 coordinate 5,998,005, forward strand.
TTTTTACAACACTAACAGATGGAGGAGGGAATCATTTTGAGCCATAACCTATATTTAGTCGTTTCAATAATCAGAAATGTTTAATAAATAATGCTTAAAAAACTTTTGCACACAGCATTTCATATTTGATGAAAATAATTTAAGCAAATTAAACACTTGTATTTTTACCCGTTCTACGCAACTCACTCCTCTCTTTATATTTATTACACGATACGATAAGAATTTTTTTTTTCCCGCAGAATAAAAATTAGCAGTTATAGTTTGGAACCTCGAATTTATAGAAAAAAAATTGACTAAATTATGGTATAACCTCTCTCGTGTAGTAGTGATGGTTGTGTTCAGCAAAATTGTATTTAAAAATAAATTTACCTTCCTTCAAATTATAATGTATTTTTTATGATAATTTATAGAAAATATTTTGCTTTAAAAACCATCGGTTTAACAAGGAAACAAACAGTGGGGACCACCCCTCTGCAGTACCTAAGTAAAGCAGATAATGCAACGATTGATATCTCAGTAAACAAAATGAACTAAAAATCGTATATTGGTGCAAATCACATTGTACTATTCATTCCAGCAAAAATCATATTTTTTGGACCTAAAACGGTAATTAACAAAAACGTCGACGAAATAAATCTACTTCAAAATGCAAATCCTCTTTTCCTTCGCGATTTCATATTACTTTAAATTCTCTAAACTTTAGAGCAAAAATAGTTTCAAATATTGCTAGTAATTTATACATAAAAATTAAAAAAATATTTACTGCACAATAAAGACATATATGTATAATATACTCTACAGACCTTCTACTATGGCATATAAATTGCAGTTATATGCGATACCTGATTATAATATATATCATAAATATCAAAATCAAATGAGATTTGGAGGGCTAATTATTTTTCTGAAAGACTGTATTACAGTATATGAAATTAATACAAATTTTGTTAGTGCTGATTTGATGGAAATTAAATTTAAACTTAATAATTTAGTATTTATTTTAATTGCATTTTATAGATTACATTCATACATTAAGCAAACCCTTATTAATGAACTGGAAAATAAATTAGAAACTGTAAATTATAATACTGCTATATTAACAGGAGATATTGATATTGATTTAAGAGGTAATGATAGTATTAGACATGTAGAGTAATTCTGTCTAATGGTTTTAAGTAGTGTCATGAGGAAATTACTATGGAGGAATCAAAGACATATCTTGATCATGTGTTTATACGAAGTATCGCTGTAAATAATGTAAACACTTATAACATTAAGCTACATATTACTGATAATTATTTCATTGGTTTAAACATTCAGTCTGAAATGAAAAAAAGTATAGAAAGTTTAAAAGAAATAGGTAAGATAAATATTACAAAACTAAAAGAACAATTGGAAGACAAAGATTGGAATGAGGTTGAAATGGAAAAAGATATCAACAAATCTTTCGAAACGTTTTATTAGAATTACAAATATTAATTTAAAAATCAAAATTCACTACACAATTAAAACGGAAATAAAACAAATTGAAATCTTGGATGACGGATGGACTTAAACAATCTATTAAAACACGAAATAATTTGTGCACATTACGCAAACTTCAGCCTTTTAATACTGATTTAAATAATAATTTTTAAATATTATCGAAATTTACTGTTGAAATTAATCAGAGAAGCATTCGAATTTCCACAGTAAGATGGGGCAAAATCCGAAAGCTAAAAATCCGTTCTCTTTGAAAACGAGCATTCCATATTCACCAGAGATGACATATTATTCTTCTGATTTCTGTATATCTGGTTATTTGGTATCTGAATTTGAATGTCTAAGTTTAGATCTGTTAATCGAAATTTCCATTACAAAATAACAGTAATGTTAAACACTCAAATCAAATTCAGCATAACTTTTGCAATAGATTTATGATATGTAAAACTATTTTTATTTTTTATTGTCTCTAAAATAGTTATATTGATTGGCATTTGATTTAATATTGTAACTGATTTAGAGCATATGTATTTTCTGGAAAAATATGATTCACCCAATTATCATTTTACCATAACTATGAGTGCATAAATATGTACATTACATTCAACGTATCATAAATAATTTGAAATTTGATTAACAGCATGTTAAATGCTAAAATTAAAGAAAGAAATCTTAAAGTGGACTAAATAAGGAAAAGTGATTTGAAGACTAAAAAGAACAGTGGTTATTGCGATCTCACACTCACTATGCAAAGAAGGATTGAAGGTTTAAGAAATAGTTTAAGGATTTAGCGATGATTTTTTTTTACTTAAAACTTAGACATATCATAAAGATATATCTGTAATCTAGTACTCACGGAGAAAGGTGATTTAGTTGTAGATCGAACGAAAGATTTAAAATTTAGGAAATTTAGTATATAAATAAAGTGGTAGTTTAAAGTCTATTTTTTTCTTCCTCAGTTTGATATTTCAATATTACAGCACTAATTTGTTTGGCAAATTTAAGACTATTGAACGAAACTGATCGATACGGAAATTAGCTGGTTTCTCAAGATAATCATGATATTTCTAAATTTACTCAACTAATCTCAGTATAGGTATCACCTGTATTCCTATTAGGATCCAATCGTAGTAGCTTTAAAAATAATAATATTTCCCCTCATGCAGCTACTTGTCAAAGTGGTCTGACAGGAGTTTCTCAGTATTATACGCCAGTATTCAAAGAGTGAGGAGGTCGAGAATTCAGCAAAAAGGCAACACAAACATCCAGGCTTCACTAGGGTCTCCTCGAGAGTAGGTCCCTTTGATCTGTAGCAAAGCGCGCTAACACTCTGCCACCCGACGGCATAGGAGTTCTGGAATTCCTTTTCCTTCTGCTGATTAAAAGTGGAAATCCAAATTGTTTTAAATAAGCAGTCATACCCTCACGTAATGAATTTCAACCAGAATACTTCGTTATATCCATAAATTCATATTCGAATAATGATCGAAAAATTTTCTAAGAAGCAAAATACACTATGTTTGGAAGCACAAATAATAAATACTGCACTGTAAAAATAATATGACTATATAAATTCAGATAATAAAGAGTAGTTAATTATTTTCTATATTCCATTCACCTAATGAACAGTTCTTTTTTTTGCATGAAGCATTGGAATCATTGGGGATAAATTCTGATCTCTGGCTCTTACGAACCAATGGAAATGAGCTTCAACATCCGGATATTAAGCGAATTTAACGTTTTTTTCCTGAATCATTTTTAATTTAAAAATGGTAATAAGTTTTATTTTACATCACATTTAAAGTAAGGAAAAAAATACATATATAATGAATATGATTCTACGAAGCCATGGGCTTATCTGGAGGAAAATTTACATTATGTGGATCAGTTCCATTTCATATAAATTTCACACAATATATATGATTATAAAATATAAGTAAGTAAATATGAAAGCTAGTAATTTATTTTTGAAATGAAAAAATGAAATTCTATAACTCATTTTCAATTTACCAATATTTTTGTTTTATTCTTGGTAATTCATTAAAGATAGATGGTACTTGGTACGCTCGGGTACAGATGGGGTATTTTTACGATAGTTGTTAATGATTGTAGGCAATAAGTATTATCCCTTAGTGTTCAAATTTTATGCTGCATGTAGTGAGCTTTTTCAGTTTTGAAAGTTTTACTTAAGTAATATTTCAGAATTATAATATATACATAGTCGACTGGTAGGGTGGCTAACTTAAAAAACCTTCCTTCTCGAGGTTGGAGTTTCTAATAGGGACAGAAATCTATATTGTTTTTAAAATACTGCTTTGTATTCTAAAAATGCGGTCAATGTGAGATGTGTCAGTTGAACCATAGACTAATGAGCCATGTCGAAAATAGATTCACATAAAGATTTATATACTAAGATACATACGCTAATGGGAACTGCACTCTGTAATTTATGGATTTTATAAGCACGTCTTCTAAGCCTATAACATAGAATATTAATATAAGTCTTCCATCTGAAATGCCTTCTAGGAATTTCTAGTTTCAAAATGCGCCTTGACAATCCCCAACTGATATATTGCAGAGGGTGAAGATTCTGAAACGAGTTGCGGCAGGTTATTAATTTTTTTTCTTCGACTTTAGTTTCTTAAAATGGAGATAATCTTTCACCAAAACAATAAAGCACTTCGCTGCTTGAAATATTTATAGTTTTATTACATATATACACATGCTTCGACCATTTATATTTTTGGCTGCTGCATCACTGTGACTTTAACTATGAAAGAAGAGGTTTTATACCTTGACCACTTGAATACTCATAATAACTTGAATTCTAAAGGAGAAATTAATCTAAGTTAATCTTAATTCAACTGAGGACCAATCTACACTATTCATCGTCTTTCTGCCATTTGCAACAGAGGAATTTTCCAACGTTGATAAATCTCGTCACACGTTCGCATTTCCAACAGTCAAACTCTCACTGCAGCTCCTCTCGCATTCCCACAGTATTCTCTCACGCAGCCTTCTCACTTCCAACTCATCCCCTCAGGGTTTCAAGGGCGAGTCCACTCTCTGAGACTTCCCCCTGCTGACTATATTGCCACGTTACAATGATGAGACTATTAGAGAGATCAGATATATTTCTTGGTGGCTTTGTCTCTGGAGTTCATTCGTTTGATTTCCGACTTATTCCTTTCGGAGAATTCAAATTTAAAAATCTGCGATGCATTGAGACCCGGATTAGAGAAAATGCATATATCAGTGTGTTGGCCTCTTTTCTTTCCCATTCAGTGAATTGGCTTGATTTTCGACTGATTCTGTTGAGAGAAATTCAATAAGAAAAAAATGATCGCTCTATTGAAAACCGGATTGGAGACGGGATCCATAAATGTGGTGACTAGAGTTTCTACACTTCGTCCGTTTTATTTTTTACTTTTCTGTTCACAGGGAATGCGCTTCTAGAAGAGTTTCGTTTTCGGTTATTTCGGTATTACACTGACTTTTGACAAGTGTTGATCAAGCTCAGATGCACTTTTTTTTACCATTTTTTGACCCTTTTCTAAACAAGGAGAGGGAGAGACTTCGGTTAAAACGTGCAAAAAATCTCACCGCTGGCACAATTAGGACACCAAACTGGAAACAATAAATTACGAGACGCGCGTTACAGACTCAGCCTAAAACCACCCCGAAAATATGACGGAATAATTGTTTTAATAAATCCACACGCTAGCTAAAAGCAATAGGAAGATCGGTAGCAATAGCTCGTTATTATTAAAGAAGCTGTTCGAAGCAAATTACTGCGCCTCTTTTTCTTAGGGGGCGTTATATGCAGTCGGCACTTTTGCTCTCGATGATGTACACAGGCGGCGTTTTCTTCTCCTTGTTTTTGTCCTCGACACCTTTGCATTCGGCATTCTATCATGGAAACGTTCACAAAACAATAACCTATAATTTTCTCTACTATCAAATTAATTAATATATCAATTAGTAGTTAAATTATCAATTACTGTTAGTTATTAAATAGACAGTTCTCCATTCAAATTCTCAATTAACAACCATTTGCAAATTAATCTGGGAAATTGGTATAAATCTATATAACGCATAATTGCACATCTTCGATCTTCGATGTTTTCATCGTATTTTTATTGAGATTATTAATTTCACTTTTTTATTACAAAGGATGGAGAAAACGTTTTGCAATAATTATGATCATACGAAAAGAAAAACTTTCCTTTATTGGAACGCGCAATAACTTCCTCCACCCATCCATCTCAAAACAGCGTTTTAAAAGAAATTGTCTTCCCGATTGAAGATCTAAACGAAAATATGTTTACCGCATAAAATGGAATATGTATAATTAGAATGTTCATAATTTGGAATGTTCACTTCACCAATTGAATCTCTGTCACTTTAAATTATTTCGTTCAAGAGAAACAAAATGTCCAAAATATTTAATTTTATTCAGTGTTGTTTTAGAGTTCTGTGAGGTTTGGGTCTTTGACATGGGTTCGATTGATTTCCAATTACTTTAAAACTACGAATAGAAAGGGATAAAAATATCAAAATCCAGTTTAACTAATGTCGGTTTTAAAGTCCAGAGGAAATTGTCGCATCTTTCTTCTAAATGGGTTTGGTAAATTTTTTAATGTTCTGTTCGGATAAAAGATATTAAATATATTCGTGTTATAGAGTATTAGAGATTAGTGAGACTGACGATAGTGTTGTGCGGTTTAGTTTCTTGAAATATATTTCTTTGAATTCCAATCGTTCCGTTTAGTAGGAGCAGAAAGGTAGAGAAGTATGAAATTCCGGTTTAACAGAAGTCAGATTAGGGAGTAGAGTTGTAAATATCGTCTCTTTCCTCTAATGCATTTTGTTAATATCATACTGCTTTTTCGGATAAAAATGACTAAAGATATTCGTTTTATTGAGTATCGGATTACTGAGAATGACAATAGCCTTATGCGGTCTACTTCCCTGGAGTACATTCTTTTGAGTTCCAATTGTTTCATTTAGAAGGAACAGGAAGTGATAAAAATATGCAAGAGTGTTTAAGAAGCGTCGAATTAGAGGGAATAGATTTAACAAACATCGGCTGCTTTGATTTACTCTATTGGTACTTTGCGTTCGTGTTTTTTGTTCAGTAAGAAAAAGAAAACATTTAGAAATTTTGTTTTATTTTGGATCGGATTAAGGAGTATATTTGAAGTCTTATGCAAAGTGTATAGTATTCTTTTGGCTTCTAACTGCTTCATTTAGAAGAAACAAACTTTAAAAAATTCCGTTGTAGTGGAATAACGGAGTATAGAGAATAGATGTATACCTTTTATTGCAAGTCGGATTAGAAAGAACAGATACAATTATAGATTACGTTGAGTTATAAATAATTTCGTTTTACGTAGTGCTGGATTTCAGAGACTTCCGAGAAGGATTGGTTTTGTTCACTAATCGAAAGTGTATTTTAATTAGGTTTAGTAATTAAAAAAAATCACCGTCCCGTGGCCGAGTGGTTAGAGCGCTTTGCTAGTGATCTAAGGGTCCTGGGTTCGAGTCCGAGTAAGGCATGGATGTTCGTGTTGTTTTATGCTGAGGTTCTGCCATCTTCTCAGTCCTACTACTGTGGCATTATAAACTGACATTCTCCTGTAAGTCCTCCGTGGCAAGCAACTGCTTCAGGGGGTATTTATTATTATTTTTTTAATTTAAAATTACTTCTAAATGTTTTTCTATTTCCACTGAATTGTCGTATTCACAGAATTGTCGTAGACTTCAAATTCTCATCCACTGAATAGTCTTATACTCCTAATTCTCATCTACCGAATTGTCCATCTCAGTTACTATCCACACGAATTGTCGTAGACCAAACTACCACTACGAAAACAAATAAATTTATTTTAAGAAATAGCTTTCGTTTAATCCTCTAGATGCTTGTCGCTGATCAGAGAAATCTAGGTCCGTGGTTTCAAGTGGAAGCTACGAAACAATTTAAAAAAAGCTATTGCGCTTATTTACACCGGTCCATTACTGAAACAGCGGCTCATAAAAAACAAGTAATACACAAATTCTCGCTCAGTTCTTTCAATTATTGACCAAATATTTTTATGTGAATAAGTAAATTATTTTTCCAATTCAAAGTACACCTATCCCTCGTTTTACACGGTACTCAGTTCACACAATTTTGGCTTTGCACGGTCAAAAAATGCAACCAGTTTCAATTTACACGGTACTGACTGAGATTTCCTTTCTATGTATGTCTCAGTCAGTACAGTGTAAATCGAAACTGGTTGCATTTTTTCACCATGCAAAGCCAAAATTGTGTGAACTGAGTGAGTACCGTGTAAATCGAGGGATAGGTGTAGTCATTAAAAATGCATATTTTTGTTTTTTAACCAATATATTTGATTTGCTAAAAACATGGTTTTTTTATTCCTAATTACTGCTCATTAGAACTGTGTTTTTTCTGTTTCAGGTAGAGAATTTTGCTTGCTGCCCTTTAAGAATATAGTGACAATGAACCTTCGATAAGTTTGGGTTGGACGGCTCTGCTTTAAAACGGTTTACATCTGTATGAAATATTTCGTTTTCGGCGATAATAAATTTTGGCCTGCACGCTTTCAAAACGTGTCTTCAAGAACGTAAAGGAATTAAATAATTAGAAGGTAAAAATATTGTCTCATCCTGACAACCCTATGAGCCACAACGTGAAAAAATATTTTGTGCCTATATAGTGACTTTCTAAATAGTGACTATTATAGACTTACTGTTCAGAGGTCTCCTATCTGTACGACTATATTTTATAGTCTAATTTAGGGGTTCTCAATGTGGGGTACGGGGTAAAGTTTTTTGGGTTACGCTGCGAGAGCTCAAAAGTCGCAAATATATTTTATATATATGTCTGTGTGTTTTATTTCATTCCCATTGTTATACTATAACAATACTTTTATCTATCTATACAAGGGGTACGCCAGTTACATACACATTTCCAGGGGGTACGTGAAGCATAAAAGGTTGAGAACCACTGATATATATGTTTTTATTCCCATTGTTATACTATAACTATAATTTTATCCATCTATACAAGGGGTACGCCAATTACATACACATTTCCAGGGAGTACGTGAAGCATAATAGGTTGAGAATCATTGGTCTAAATAATGGTGTATGTTACACAAACATGAACAATTTTCCTTCCTTTTTAGCAGCACTGTTTGGCACTCAAAGGTTTAAGTGGCCAGGTGATAAGGGCTGAAAGGAGGTTATATAAGGGGATTCACTGAACAGCTGTTAGCAGACAGATGGAATCTCCTGGTCAAGGCCATTCAGCGTGTTCTTTGAAATGCAGGGTATAGCTATTTGGCGAATAAAGACACGTCATAACGTACCAACCGATATGGCTATGGACATATCGGTTCGTACGTTATGATCTTCCAAGCTTAATGGCGTACTCTTTCTAACCGAGGGCAGGGTCTGTATATTGGGTTGGGGGGTTGCAGAGATAAATTTCTATGCTCGTACAGTTTGACTAGAACTTGGATACTGCAGGGTTCGAGCCTGGCACGCTATCGATTGAGCCAAGCCTCGCCTTAAAATATAATGCCGTCCTAGGATACTGATATTTAAAACAAAGACACCCGCAAATGTGGACGAATTTGACTTCATGCTTTAGAACAATCTGGTTATATTTATTCGTTGATACAATTTGCAATCGAAGATTTTGGCGAAATTAAATTTGTATGAGTAACTGTGAATCAATCATCTCACTGTACGGGATTTTCATTTGGGATCCTTTCTTAGCATTGATACCTTACCTTCACGCTATATTTGCGTTGTCAGTTGAGATATAGGGAATAGATAACGGAATAAATTTCATGTAAATTATATAAACAAATTAGATCTTTTCAGATTTATTCTATTTCGATGTCTTGTATTACTAATTCGAAATCAATTTCACCATGAATTCATTAATTCTTTAAACAAGTGAACACAAAGAGCTGGAGCGGCTTTCTGAGTCTCAGAAATATCTCACTTTGAAACTATCAGGCTTATCAGGCTAAAGATGCCTCAGATGTTATGACTACTGAACTGATTGCAATTGAAATGTCTCTAAAGTGGTGTTTTAAACAACCAAAATCTAATTTTGTTGTACTTACAGATAGTAGCTCACCTTTGTTTTTTCTCCGGGAATATCCATGTAAGTCCAAGAATAATGGGATTTTCCAAAACATCCTTGAAACCATCGATCAAATAATGAAAAAGGATCCACAATTAATTTGCAATGGATCCCTGGACATGTAGGTATCCAGGGAAACGAAATTACAGATTGTTTAGCAAGTCGGCCCTTAACAATGACAAATACCTCCATTTGCAAATTCGTTATTTATGTTTCTAAATTAAATAAATAAAATCTAAAGGAGAACTTACTACATCACTTCCAAGTCATCGCTGAAAGAAAGATCAATCATCGACAATTAGCAGAGAACAAGATCCTACAAATAAATGATCTGCACCTTTCAGGAAGAAATTTTGTGTGCATCACCAGACTCAGAACAGATGCCTCACTCTTGAATGACTCACTTTTCAAGATGAGAGAGGTTCTTTCCCCCAATTGTCAGACGTGCAACGTAAAGGAAACGGTGATTCATGTTTTGCTAAATTGTACTGCTTACTTGATCCAGAGAAACAATAGCAAGGTTAAACACAGAGAACATCTTTGAACTAAGCTTACACAGTTTACTTGGACAAGAGGATCTGACTAAGCACAAAGTTTGCTACAATGAAACAATCAAATTTTTACATGATGCGAATCTTTTCAATAGGATTTACAATTTCTTTTATCAAGGTTTTGTAACATAAACGTCATCAGCTTCTTGGCATTATTCAACCTTGCCATCTGGAGGAGAGGGTCGAAATACTGTAACATATCCAGAGGAAGCATTTATCTTTTGATTGATGATGATGATGATGATGATGATAAGTGTTTGGAAAGTGCCATAAAAATCTGACATTGTTTTCGCATTAGAACAAATATATATATTCTAAATTGACTAGTTATAGCAACACATTTATAAGTCATGTCCACTCAAATGAAATAAAATGAAATGACCATTCACACATTCACGGAATCTATGAAATTAATTTCATAAAATTTGAAAAAAATATTTTTTTTTTCTAGAATTAGTTACATAGATACGTAATGACTACTTAGTATTAGTAATAGCATCAGAAGTATTGAAATATGGAGACAAAAGCTAAATTTGTGTTACCGTAGAGTGATTAAATTTGTATCAGTTTATATTAAACTTCACAATGAATTTTAAATTAGTTCTAGTAACCGATATTTTATAAAAGCTGTAATCCCGAAGTATATTTCTCCTGTTTTACCTGAAACCTTTAGGCTCAGTTTTAGAAAGTGGAGTCCGACATGTAGGAAATGCCCAATACAAAATGAAAGAGTTCTGTTCCTCCCAAGGGAAACGCCAGTAGAAACGTAAATACAAAATCAATGAACCTATGTCAACCTTAATTCTAAGACTTAAGAGACTACAGGTTGGGGCTTCGAAATGCTGAATTTGTGATATGCAGAAACTCCTTATTATAGCAAATGTTTCAAAGATTCCATTAATTCTCTTGATTCCTGGCTATAGCAGCTTCTAGGCTATTTCAAGAAATGAATACCTAAGTCTATTTGCCTCGTGATATTTCCGTAATTTATTTTATAACTAATATTAAGCAGTTTATACGTAATTATTGGGTATTTAATGATTTCCTTTGGCTCATTGCTTGTCAAAAACGTTTTGGGGTGGGTGTGGGGAGGAGTCGTGTTTGAGGTAGCTCCTGACACTGAAGACGTCATAGGCTTTAACTTTTAATATGATCCTTTGAGGTCGACTCCAGACGAAATTTTACTTCTTAACGGACACTGTGTTAGGGAATCATTTAGGAATTTACGGAGATATGCTTGTTGGAACAGACAGTTAAAATTCATCGACTTTTTTAAGAAGTAAACTCTAAAACACAATAAATTTCATTCCTATTTTTTTTTCTTTTGTAATACGTAACTATCATACCATTCCTTTTTGTAATACGTAACTATCATATCTTTCCATTTTCCCTTTACGTATAAAAACATATTTTGGTGGTTAGTTGTATCGTATTAGCTCTCTGTGACACTACAGCTTTAGGGTGTGGCACTACAGCGAAGGGTGTGGGCTCGAGTCCTGAGATGGCATGTTGTGTCTAATGTATTTGTATGTTGCATGAATAACCGGGACAAGCCTTATATAGGTTGTCTCTATCCTTTGTGTAGGTGAGTACTTTCTTCCCTTTCCAAATATATATACAGTAAATTATCGGTATAACGGAAGGCCAAATAATTTTCCAACCTCAGACAATTCACTACGCATCTCTATTTAAAAAAATTCATTTTAGTTTAAACCATTTTAACGAAAATATCAATTCAAGTATATAAAAATTTATTCCGATACAAAAGAGTATAATCATTATAACAAAATTTGTAAATAAAACAACTTAAACAATATGTGCAAAGTACATTTTAGCAAGTGACAATGCTGCTAACTTAAAAGCTGTGGCATATTTAACCAATCACAGCGCTATGAATCACGTGGAGATCTACGCAATTATGATTGCATTGCATTGGAAATAAGAATAACGACGCGAAAGTTGTTTCAAACTAGTTCCAATGCACGTGTCATCATTTCTTAAATTTAAATTATATTAATATTTATTCGTTATTATTTTTGTTAAGTTCGTTAATGAGTTTAGTTCGTTATTAACAGCCAATATGGAGATTAAATTTTCACCGTTTCTTAATGACACGAAACGGTATTGTGGACACTCTGTGTTAGAGAATTATTTAAGTATTCACGGAGACATGCTTGTTGGAACAGAAGTTAAAAATCGACTTTTTTTTAAGAAGTAAACTCTAATACACAATAGATTTCATTCCTATTTTTTTCTTTTGTAATATGTAGCTATCATAACACTTTTTTGCCTTTCATTATAAAGAATATATTTGGGTCACCCGTCGATTTCGTTATACTGATATCACACTGTAATATGTGAACAATATTTTAATATAAACTACCACGTGATTTATCGGAAAATTTAATACAATACGGTACCTTTCGTTAAATCAGAAAGCTCCCAGGAATTCTGCAATAGTATGTGACATATATATCTTAACGATATGTCTAATATTGAAAAGAAGGAAGATGACTTTACTACGAAATGCATGAGAAATATTCTGATGTCTCATACTATTGATAAGACTGCCCATCATCGCTGTGGGTAATAATCTCTGTTGTACCTCCAGAGTAGTCGACTTGAAAATGCATTTAATATACAATGATCTCTATCTAAATGTACTGGCATAGAAAGAATGGACAGATTGACCTGACGGCTTGCATCCAGAGTTGTGACATATATTGGTATAATTTGCATGTCAAGGTAATCAAAGCAATAGAATCTCCAGTAATGTACCCATTACAGTGCTGATGTGAAAATTGAAGGGGCCATTAAAAGGGGTTTTATCTCAGTGGGGAAACAAAATGATGAACAGATTACTTGTGGAGATTTTTGCGATGCCTGAACAGTGTAAGGTAACGTTAGGTACAGCTGATAGAATTTGAAAAAGGTCAGAATCTGAAGAGTCAACACATATAATCATCGTTCTTTTGGGTTCGTGATGCCCGAACGGTGGAGTGCTGTTCGCAACAATTGGTACAGAAAGTTACATGAATACATAGTTAAGGCTTTCGTCCTATTAGAAAACATTAGAATGTGACGATCGACGATTCTGTCGACTAGCGACAAAAGGCAGGACAAGTCGTCATATTATGTACAAACAACCAGAATTCCAAAATCTTAACGTTATCCCATTTTTACCCTGTGGCAGGGACTATGATTAGAAGATGTTCGTAAGAATCAGAGCTATATTCCGCTGTAATCCATTGGCATCCTCTGATATATCAAATCGCTACCGTGATGTTTCGCTGTTTGTATCTATTCATGGAGGCAATACTTATTATTAATGTACATCACATTTTCCTAAATAAATATTTCTGACTTGTTGCACATATTTAAAAAAATTCTTATTTACCTTTCTATTTGGAACTCCACGTATTTTGAGGTCAAAGCTTGCACTCATCATAGATGGGGAAATTTCAATTGACGAACAGTGGATGTTAGAGAAGTGGAGAGCTCTAAAAATTGGAACTTAAGTATAAACTGAGATCCGATATGCTTTCAGGGTCAAATAGATGTCGAATTTGGATCTAATCTTGATATATGTAGTATGCTAGAAATGGGAAAATTGTTGTCTATGAAAAATGTATGGCATAACTGTCAGGAGAAGTGAAGGGATGCAGTTTCTGTATGACGATTTCTGTCTGGCGAACGATTAACCACTCTATAGTAGAGGACGATCAATTAGTCCCTTGATTGGTTTCACCATTGCTTAGATGAAATAACAAATAACAGGTTGGTTGGGTTGTTACATCCTTAGACTTGCTGCGCCAAGTGATGTACAGAGATATGTCCAACAATTCACGCACGAGAGTCGTATAGGGACGACACTGTTTATTCACATTTATATACAATCACGTGCTGGGGATGCACTCGACTCTATAGGCCTTTGCTGCTGCAAACAATTTTGCAATGAGGTGGAGAACGGCACTTTGCAGATTCTCGTTTAGCGATCTCAAACTCGGTGAAACGATATCCAACCCTTGCCTACAATGTAGTTCACACAGAACTCATTTCATTTACACGGAACTGTACTTGGTTCACCAAGAACCATATCTTGGTTTTCAGGTAGAACCAAACTATCTCCTTAATGGTGAAAAGAAATAGTTTGGCTTCGAAGTGTGTAAGCCGTAAAATTAGTAATTTTGATATGTGCGATAAATTTGTGAAGCAGCCTGAATGGTTGTTAAGTTTTATTTTTAATAGTGTGCTGTTTTATTAGTAATATTTATCTGTGCGAAGGCACATGAATAGAGTAAAAGTGTAAAATGTAATAAGATTACTATAAGAGCTTGATGCATATTTTATTAGGTCAAGTAGCCATCTGCATATCTCAGTGTGAGGCACCATTGTTTGTTCCAGAGAAAAAAAATAATGTTAAGTCTCCTATGCAGCGGAAAAGTTGTTTGATGATTCTTAAAATTTCTTCCTTAAAGAGTTGTATGAAGATAACAAATACTAAGAAACACACAAACAACAATATAATATGATAATTGAATTTTTAAAGGGAAAAACATTCTGCGCTATACAGGGTGAATCTGAAAAAGTGGGCAAAACTTTACGGGGTGGTAGAACGCAGCTATACAAGCAATATTCGTCATAGAATGTATGGTCGGAACGCAAGCGGTGAGAAGTTAAAAGGTAGTTTTCCACTGTCACATTTAAAGAATGAACACAAGAAGGAGAGGAGATACTTCAGAAAACATTTTATTAACAGGAATGTAATTGAGGTACATGCTCATAGAAATTGCTCAAAAGAGCTGCCGCCAGCTGTAATGCAGGCTTCACACCTGCGGGATAGGGACCGACGCACATTTGCGAAGACACCAGGCATTTCCCGAATATCGCCGGCAACAACGGCGATCCTGGCGACTAGATCCATATCGGTTTCAATGGGGCACTCGTAGATTAGGCTTTTCATATGGCCCCACAGGAAAAAGTCCAAACACGAGAGATCCGGCGATCTTGGTTGCCAAGCTATGGGACCACCTCGACCAATCCATCGCCCTGGGAACGTTGCATGTAAAGTGTTCCGCACATCTAAGCTGAAGTGTGCAGGCGCACCGTCGTGCTGGAACCACATTCTCGACCTGCTGGGGGTTGGAATCGGATGCAGCAGCTCCGGCAACACCTCTCGTAGGAATGTGTTATACGATTTGTCGTCCAGACAGTGTGACAGAAAGTATGGGCCAACCAAATGGTCATGGAGGATCCCTGCCCAAACATTTACGGAGAACCGCTGCTGGAACGAATGAGGACGTGTGGCATGCGGGTCCGTAGATGCCCACGTGTGTGAATTGTGGGTATTCAAAACGCCCTCACGGGTGAAAGTGCACTCGTCCGTAAACAGAACATGTGCACCAAAATCCGGCTGCGCTGCCTTCTGCTGGAGGTACCAACGTGCGAAATCGACACGTGGCTGAGAGTCCGCCGGTGACAACGCTTGTACCTTCTGCGTACGATAGGGGTGCATTCCTTCCTCCTGTAGCACACGGCAAACCGACATTTGGGACACGTGTACTGCACGGGAAACCGCTCGCGTGCTACATCCCGGTCGCTCTTCCACCCTACACAGAATGTCCTCTGCAAGTTGCGGCGTCCTGACACTCCTTTCACGCCCTGCGTCTTGCTTGGCCGCGGCGAAGGATCCCGTTTCACACAGCCGCCGTGCATGTGTTCGAAGGTTTTCCGATCTCGAGTGCATCTCATCAGAAACCGGTCGCGGTAACGTCTCTGTGCCTCACTTGCATTCCCGTCCGCCGCACCGTACACAAAGTGCATATCCGCCATTTCGTGGTTAGTATAACCAGCCATCCTCTCGGCAATCCACGGTAGAAATGCCGTTGTGTGCGAGGACCGACCCTTTTATACCATTTCCAACGCCACCTAGCGGCTCGCCGTTTGCGTTCCGCCCATACTTTCTATGACGAATATTGCTCGTATAGCTGCGTTCTACCACCCCGTAAAGTTTTGCCCACGTTTTCAGATTCACCCTGTATAAAATAGGAAGATAACAAATGCTCTGTTGGCTTGGGTTCAGTTGTTTAACCTCTGAGCGACACTTTTTTCCACACAATGGGCTAAACAGCCAAATCACGAGTACCCCGAGGGTTCATGGCAGGTTGAGGGGAGAGGACCACTGGACCGCTGTTAGGAGAGAAATGGCGGCCTCTCATCAAGGCCATCTAGGGGTTCTCTACTGTGCTCAGGGTATGGCTCTCCTGCACACGGAGCCACGGCAGCCTTTCCAAGACCATCGTTGTCCCTACTCCACGAGAGAGAGTAGGGCATGAAGTTTTGGGAAGATTATTGTTTTGGCTTCACATGCAAACAGATTTTGGAAAATGAAATATTTTAAAAATTCAAACAGATTAAAGCGAGAACAATAACCATTATGCTAAACATAATAATGTGTAGGAGCATTTTTAGCTATCGACGTAATTGTTTTAATTCCCTGTAATCTCTCTGGAGGCTATAAATTCAGCCATGAGTTATGAAATCTTGCACATGATCAATTCGTTTTGTGTGTAGTGTTAGCAATTCACGTCGTCATCACAATTTATTTTTAAAAAATTACTAATTCCAACAAAATTGAAACTTGGCCTTTTCCAATTTCGGTTACTTTAAAATCATTGAATTAAGCTAATTTTTCATAAAATTATTTTCATCGGGTATTAATTTATCCATAACTGCCAAGTTTTGAATATTACATAAATAATTCCTGTTGTACTGACAAGAAACTCTTCACATGGAAAAATTATAGCCTGTACAAATATTTGCTGAGAACATTGTGTTTATCGGAACATATTTTTACTAAAAAAAAAATTATCACCCAACTTATATTCCTATACGAAATATTACTTGCAAAATCCGAAAAATCCGACTTCCTTGAAAGTCCAGAGAAGAGACATTTTCCCTATGTCAATTATCATTATTAAATAAATACCGTAGGTGAACATCGGGTGAATTGCAATTTAATGATAACTTTGAAATGTCTCTCTGAGAAAGTTACGACATTGAGATTTTTTTTCAATATTTAGGAACGTATTTCTTGCGTTATATAGACAGGTTCGAAATCGTTATTAAAAATTCCCCGAAACTACCTTTCCGATTTTTATTCTAATTTTTTGTTCTTTATATTTTACTTCAGAAATCATAGGCTATATACTATCCCTGTTGTAAAGTATTAGATGTAGTATTAAATAATATGCCTGCCTTTGATATCTTTGGAGTAAATTAGAAGCATTTAATATTTCAATTAATGAATATTTCTCACCACCTCCGTTATAAAGAAAATAATTATAAAAGTAATTACTTCGCTTAAACAAAAAGTATACTTTTATGTGAAATCGAAATATTCTAGGAAGCATCTATGGTGCATTTTTTTGTAAAATAATAAATAAATACCCCTCAAGCAGCTGCTTGCCACAAAAGTCTGACAGAGACTCTCAGTTTACATCCCATACTAGAAGGTCTGTGAGATTGGCTGGACCTCAGCAAAAAAAAACACCTTAGGCTGGAACCCAGGTTCCTCTGATCAGCAGCCAAGCTCTAACGCCGAATGAATAAAATAATTAGCATTCATTATGGCATGGATGACACATACGTTTTAGTTCGCATGCAAAAAATGACGAGGAAAATCTGCAAAATGATTAGAGGCGTGCCGAACTGACATGATGTAATATTCCGTAGAAAATGATATCAACAAATTATTAATATGCAATATTGTATTACGTAAGCACATTAATTGGGTGGAAATCAAGTGGGTGGGTGCGACAATTGGGTGGATGCGGCAAATGGGGAAAAGATTGGAAGGGAACGAAAATCGGGTGGATACGACAATTGGGAGGAAAAAAGGAAACGATGGGAAAAATTTGGATTGCTAACATTATTTCTGAAATTTCTCCTTTGAGCAAATAAATTCACTTCTCGGAAGTCTCTTCACCAAGCACTTCATAAAACGAAATTTTTTAGATATCAACATAATCGCTACCTGTTTCTTTAATCCGACATTGAATACAGAGAAATTTTTTAACAATTCTATTCCTTCTGACCGAAACAATACTACTTTACGCGAACGCACTGTAATATTTGAGTGTATTCTCTTTAATTTTCGTTTTTCAACAAAGGGTTTGCATCTAACGTATTGAATCCGATTTTGCACTACGGCGGATTTTTATGAAGTCAGTTCCTTCTAAGCATAGGAAGCGAAATATGAAAGAAATGCACAACTGGAAACAAAGATACATAGTATAATCTGCTTTTTCGGTAATACGACCTTCAATAAAACGAAATTTTAAAAAATCCTTTCCTTCTAAAAGAAACAATCGGAAATCAATCGAATCTATCCCAGGAAATCGAAACAGCTGAGAATGACAATTTTTTCGCTAATCCGACTTACTTTATAACAACTACAGGAAAAAAAAATGCATATTTCTGCTCTAAATGCATAATTCTTCTCAATAATATGTGACTAAATGAAATGAATATTTCAAAGATACTTTATTTCTGAAAGAAACAACCGGAAATCTATCAAATATACTACAAGAAAACAAAACAACCGCTATTTTCTAATTAATAAATTTCTATTCCAATCTGTACATTCTAGGTCATGCATAAACATCTGAAAAAATGTTCATTACTTTTGCTTTGTTTTGTTCCCTGTGGCCGATAGCGTGAAATCAAGTTTTAAAAAAAGTCAAATTTTACCCACATGGCCAAGAACGTCTTCTAACCCTCAACCTAGAAGATTAAGCTGTTCTTCAAGTGCATTCATCCTCTTTATCAACATGACACGGGAATAGGGGGTTTCTATAGACTCAACGTTCCTGGAGCGAGTTAGGTAATTAAAAATAATTAGCTCATGCATTCTCAAGTAAAAGGAACGACTACAGGAAACGAAAATGTATCAGGCTAGTAGTAATCTCAATAATACGGCCAAAATGATACGAATTTTAGAAAAACATCTTTTATTTCCAAAAGAAAGAATCGGAAACAAATCAGTTGTATTACAGGAAATCAAAACAGACTATATTTATTATTATTCTCGCTAATCTGACTTTCGATACAACGGAATTTTGCATTTCTGTTCCATTTTGTTCGTTCCATGTAAAACGATCTTGAATAAAAAATACGCTGTACAGAAAATGAAACGATATAAGGCTATTAGTATTCTCATTAAGCCAGCATTAAATAAAATTATATTTCGAAGGTTCTTTTAATCTGACAGACACAGTCGGAAATAGAAAAGCATGTACAAGCGAACGGTAATAATAGCTACGAATATTTATTTTTATTCTTGCTAATCGGTCTTTGCTCAAAGCGGATTTCCATGTATCTGTTTCTTCTAAACGGTCAAAAGAAAACAATCTGCATAAGAATGTGTTCTCACTAATCCTACATTGAAAAAAAGGAAAGATCATCTTTTAACTAACCAATAGTATATTAAAGGGATGTCTTTGAACACTACGTTCAGCAAGCAACAAATGAAGCGAAACAAATTAAAACTATAAATGCTCTTACTAGTACGACGTTCAATAAAATCATATTTTATTTTTGTGTTCTTCTTACGAACGAAACAAACAGCGAACGAAAGGTAAAACAGCCGATATTTAAACGTATTTTAGCTAATCTGTGATTAATGATGCATTAGTATCTATTCTCTATAATACGACTTTGATTAAAACATATTAACTGGATATCGTTATAGAAGGAACCCAGTTAAGAATACGTTCAGGGCCAACATCACCATTTATTCTATCTGGTCCAATATTTATTTAAGCTCTTACATCGACTCTCTTTAGTCTGATATTTGAATACATCGAATATTTTTGGAAACTCCTT
Organism: Ryuthela nishihirai; assembly: GCA_038380435.1. NCBI lineage: Eukaryota > Metazoa > Arthropoda > Arachnida > Araneae > Heptathelidae > Ryuthela > Ryuthela nishihirai. The sequence goes on from JAWZYU010000038.1 coordinate 6,018,087, forward strand.
TGAATGAATTATCTGAAATGAAAGTTTACGCAGTACATGAACGATAATTTTTATTCTCTTTGAACTGAATTTGATTGAAACGAATTTTTTTACCGCGGCAAATTATCTGAGCGAAAAAGAATAGTGATATTAAAAGATAGCACCAGAGAAAATCAAACAGACTAGAACTGTAAGTATTCTCACTACTACGACATTCAATATTTTTTTCCATCTTCTTCTTGGGAATGAAACAATTAGAAACGCAAAGAAAAATGCAAACAGCCGATATTAAACTTATTTTACCCTTATTCTATTTTTAAAAAGTTTTGAATCAGTTGTTTCTATTCAGATATCTCATTGGAATCGATATTTTTAAAGCATATTTTATGAATGGAGCACTCAGAAATCGAATGAAAGCATCCAAAGGTACGGATATAGCCGGTGTTTACACTTGTTCACTCTACTAAATTTTTTTGTTTAAACGATGCTTTTATTATCTAGTGCCGTGTTTCCCAACGTGGGTACCACGACCCCCACAGGGGGGCAATTTGATTGTCAAGGGGGGCAATTCGAAAATGGACTCGTTCAGAGTTTAACCGTATGGCGGTTAAATTTTACATAGGGGGGGGGGGGCATAAGAATTTTAGAAAGGTTTAAGTGGGGCATGGCACAAAAAAGTTTGGGAAACACTGATCTAGTCCTTTTAACCGAAACAACCTGAAATGAAATCGCATTAAAGAAACCAAATTGCAAAGTTCTGAGAGGAGAACAAAAGCTGTACTAAGACGGATTTGGCGGGAGCAAATATCGTGTCTACGACCACTCACCTAAATAAAAATTGTAAGTTATGATATCCGATTTTAATTATAGTGTAATGTTATTTTTCTAATTTTAACTGATTTTTCCAGTGGCTTTACAATTGTGGAATATTCAGTACGTTGAATTAATAAATGACTTGTAACAACTGTTGCTTTTGCCTGCATGTTGGTTGCTGGAAGTCCTTTCGTGTTTAAGCACCAAATATAACGTTTACGTAACAGCAGAAAAAAGTTTCTCTATGATTGTTCTCGTGAGAAGGAAAAGCTAAATTCATTCGCGTAAACGTTTACCAGTTCCGCGAGCAATGCAGTGCTCGCTAATGACGAATTATGACTACGTGACCTAACAAATACGACTATTCATTGAAACTGATTGTTTTGTAATTCCAATCCTTCTGAACTACAGAATCGGAAATCGAATGGTAGTAAAGATGATTAAATAAAAACGGAAAATCTGACATTTATAACATTTCTCTGTAACCTGAATTGCAATAAAACGTTTTTAAGCATTCGAACTTTTTTTTTGTGAAACGCAGATATAAAACAAACATTGCTTACTGATTTAGAAATAAATATATATTATTGTGCTGCTTTCTTGCAGTGTGTTCGCTTGATTTCTTGTTCTGAAGCAAATAATTTTTTATTGAAAGTCGGATTAATGAGGCTACTGTTAGACGTACGGTTTGATTTCCTGTTTGTATTATTTAGATTTCCTCTCATTTCATTAAGAAAAAATACACATCGAAAACAATCCTTTGTACTGAGCTGTTGGATTAGAAAGCACAGATGCAAATGCTTTATTGAAAGTTAAATTAGAGAGAATGGAAATAAAGGTTTCTGGTAGTTCATCTTTTTTAGTTTCCTGTTACGTCGCTTAGAAAGAACAGATTTAGAAGAAAAATAACTTCTTGTACTGAAATATCAATTTGGAAAGACTGCATTTAAATTCTTTATTCATAATAGACGTATAGAAAAAATAGTTTATGTAGGCTCTTTAGGTCTCTTTAAATGCATTCCTTTGATTTCCCATAGTTTCATTCGAAGAGAAAGACTCATAAAATGTTGGTTTAATGAAAATCGGATTACAGACAATTCTGATAGTCCATATAAAGATTATTCCCCACCCTGCCCACGGTCAGTAGGGGACTACCGCTGGGTTTGGAAAGGCCACCGTCCGTCGGATGGGACGTTAAGCCGTGGCCCCGTGTGCGGGAGAGCTATACCCTGGGCACGTTAAAGAACAGGCTGGATGGCCTTGATGGGAGGCTACCATCTGTCTCCTAACAGCTGTTCCAGTGAGTCCCCTCCTCCAACCTTCTCTGAGTCTTCGGGGTGCTTGTGACCTGGACATTTAGCCCATGGTGTGCAAAAAGTGCCGCTCGAAGGGAAAACAACCCAACCCAACCCTATGAAGGTTGGATTACCTTATTGCTTTTTTACGAATAGGCTTTGAATATTCCTTTAATTCTGTTTTTGTTTTTCATTTGAAAGGAGAAATAATAGAAATATAAAAACTGATTCTGAATAAATTCTGATATCAAGAATAAATATATATATACTTATTGACTGTTACAGTTTCCTGCGTGAGATCTCTTGATTTGAGATTTAATTTAATTTTTCATCATCACTATAATTTGTGGTTTTCACTCTGTTATGGGAATCTATAACATAACTCTTCACTGATCTCACACGTGAGTACTTCTCGAGTGGAAGTTATGGATTATTAGCGCTCAGAATTTTGATTCTTTTTTCATTTATTTCAAGATTTTATAAATTTTATATGACATTTAATAGCAAATGCAATGTGAAACATGTATGTCTTTTCGTTTTTGAATAAACTGGAATAATGACTATTATAAAAATTTTACTGGAGGTTAACAGTACTGAACATACCGTAGTTTTCAAATGTTTATCTTGTTCTAAAAATTTGAAGCCAAAGAATCATTAAATACGTAAAACTGTAAAGTATCTTTTAATCAGATTTCAAAATTTTACTTTCTGTTTTAAATTACCTGAACAAAATCAACTATAAATTTTATGACGATATGACATACTGATAAATTAAGGAAAACTGATTTTTCTTAAATTATTTAAATATGTATCTTCATACATACAAATGCCTCTTGAAGCCATGGATTATGGAGGTCCTACCAGACAGTGTAATTTTCCTCTCCAGACATGTCTCTTCTGAGCTACAGCAGCTTCATTTGGCCACTGTAGATCAATTCTAGCAAGGTTCTCTTTGGCATTGTCTGCCCATCGCATCCGAAGTCTCCCCTTTTTTCTTCAACCCTTACGCACATTGTTCATCATCCTTTTTCCAATCTGCAGCTGTACATACGGGCAACATGACCAAACAAACACAGTCTCTCTCTTCTCAACATGCTACTCAAAGGAGGTTGATGATTCCTTCTAAGCTCATCACTATTTATAAAATCAAACCACTTAATGCCTAAGATACTGCGCAAGCATCTACAATCAAAGGCATCAAGTTTCTTCTTATCCTGTTTACAAAGGGTCCATTTTTCGCTACCATAACTAACCTTAGAAAGAACCAAACTCTTATACAGCCTAATTTTTGTTTTTAGGGTTACATGTCTATTTCTCCACACTCTCCGTAGATTCTTGAAAGTCCCAGCAGCAATCCATAATCTTCTATTTTTCTCATGCCACACATAACCAGTATTTATTACGTAGCTCCGGAGAAAATTAAACTGACGCACTTTCTCATGCGTACAGTCATTCAAAGCAACTGAAGCACCATCTACCTGACCAATTTTCATCATTTTAGTTTTTTCTCTCTTTATCATAAACCTACTGACTCTCATCAACAGCCCTAATGAACGAATTCATGTCATCATCATCAAGAGCCAACAGAGACAAATCATCTGCATAACTTACATCAGAAATGTTGAAAGCTCTGGACCATTTAAGGCCAAAATCTTTCCCTTGCAAAGAATTTCTCATTACATAACCAATAGCCAAACAAAAGAGAAAAGGAGACAAAACGCACCCTTGTCTAACTCCATTAGAAATGCTAAACCAATTGCTGCGAGACGTACCAACTCTCGCACACGACTCAGTGTTATTATAGAGAGCTCTCATTACACTAACTAACTTATCAGGTATTAAATATGATCTAACAATCAACCACAAATTATGTCGATCAACAGAGTGAAAAGTCTTTTTGAAATCTACAAAGCTAGCAACCACAGGTTTCTGAAACTCTAACATTTCCTAAGAATCTGCCTAAATGAATATATTTGATCAATACATCCCCTACAACTTCTGAATCCCCACTGTTCATTACGCAGTTCTCCATCAACCAAATTCTTAATTCTATTAAGCACAATCATGCAAAAAACTTTATCTGGAACAGAAAGTATGGTGGTATCTCTATAGTTATCACAAGAACTGCGATCACCTTTTTTAAAAATAGGGATAGCAATAACTCTAGTAAAATTTGTAGAAACAACACGTTTATCATAAAAATATTCAAACTTTCTGTCAGCCATTTGTCAACACAAGTGTTCCCAGCTCTAAGCATTTCAGTGGTGATTTCATCGATCCCAGGAGATTTATTCAGTTTTATTTTAGAGAGAGCCGAAGCAACTTCCGAATGTTATACAAGGCCAACATTAAAGCCATAAAACCATCATTAAATGAATAAACTGCTGCAATCATTAACTGAGGATAGATAGAATAATGCATTTATCCTCATTTCAAAAATGGAAGTAGAAATAATCACACTATTTAGAACATCTTTGAAATTCTCATCTCACCTTGTCATCAGAGAATCCTCATCTTCACCCACTTAACTATGTTTCTCCCTCAGTCCCTGTGTATCAGTGTACGTATCCTGTTTCTTCCCATACAAAACATTAACAATCTGGTATAATCCCCTGCTATTGTGCTGTCTAACATCTTCGTGTGCTTTATCAGCCGAGTTATCAAGCCAAAGGTTATTATCAGCTGTTAACTATTCTTTTACACGTTTATTAAGCTTGTTATAATGTTGTCTGTTACGACTAGTAGGGTGTAGATTCATATTCATCCTGCACTTCTTTCTTTCAAAAATAGGTTCCATGTCTTATCACTCAAATAATTTTGTTTCCTCTGTTCCCTTTTACCTAAAAGAGTACTGTTAGTTTTAAGAAAATCCTGTTTAAACTAATCCCATTTATTCTAAACTTCAGCAGTAAGCAAACTGCGATTGTCATAATGACCACATAACTATCATGGTATGCTTTAGCTATAACTGGATCTTTCAGACCTTCAGTGTTAAAGGTAATTTTCTTAACCTTAGCAAAACATTTTTTAAGCTTAGTTGCAAGACACTTTTTACCAGGTAATGCTCAGACCCAATTTCGGCTCCTCCATATTGTCTGGTATTCCTAATCAAAAGAGTGCATTTGTTATTAATTAAAATATAATCTATCATATTCCTGTGCAACCCATCAGGTGAAACACACGTATATTTATAAATGTCCCGGTGATTGTAGTATGTATTAGTTGTTCAGAAGCCATTAAGTTTATTTACCTGCAGGAGACGTTCTCCATTGCCATTGAAACTATCAATGCCAAAGGGACCTAAAAATCCTGCCCATAGGTCAGAGTTAGTACCAACCTTAGCAATATCTCGTTTCTTTAGAGAATTCAAAATATCATGTGGCTGTCTGTAAAATATTCTTTTCATTCTGATCAGAGTCCTTCGTGGGGGCGTAACAACAGATGACATTGAAGTCTTAAATTTTTGTTTTAAATTTTGCTTTATAAATTCTTTCATTAATGCAGTCATATCCTAAAAGAACATCACTGGCGTATCTCTGCTGGATTCCTGCGTGAGGACATCAAGAGAATGATATCAACGTAACGTCCTCACGTTCCATATACTTGTAGAAAGAAAATAATTTGTAGGTTTTTAAAAGGAAACTTGGTTTATTGTGAAACGTAGGATCAACAACATCATAAAGCCCCCTGATCGCGGGCATGGGACAAAGACCTGTTCCTCCACCGCTACAGGCTAAAGTCATCCATGCTACTAGGAACTTCAAGCACCGCCATTTCAAGTGGACCTTTTTCAAAACCATAAGGCTTGCCTGAGACACATTAGTCCAGTTTAGGAATAGTGATGCCCAACTACCTAAGTGAAGATTCAGTTAGCTGCGATGGCCTATGATCAGAATTATTCACCAGCTGATATAAGGTATCCCGTGCCTCTGTTCACCTAGGGCTGGCAACCCAGAAGCACACAGAAAACACAGCGGCAGATTCTCCCTCAAAAGATGTCCACCACTGCAGTAAGTCAAGAATCCATAATCAAGCTCAAAGCCGTAAACCAGTCCAGTCTCGTAGGCATAAATGGTCATCACCACGATCCTGCGAAGTTGAACACCCTTCAACAGGGCAGAAAGAAAGAAAAAATTTGTCGCAGATGACCAGATCAGTAGGGCACACCGGTCTGACAGGCCTCCACTTCTGTTCCCTTCATAAAAAGAATATCTCTTTTGAAAAGTATTAACGGCATGCACCAAGGGAAGGCGGGGTCGGACATTATGTGCCAGACCCGGAAGGTTCTCTGCGTCATCACTGGGGATTGCTACACAGCTATCCTTCCAGTTTGTGCCGAACATTTACTGACCAGAAGCGTTAGTGGAGAAAATTAGCAATGTAGGCTAATTTGTGACCCGAACCGGGTAACATCAGAATCTCATAGGGAGGATAGTATCAGTAGCTATAGTGATGATAATCCAATATTCAGTACCGAAAGCGTGAAAATATCGTTGATGAAAATCTATTTTTCTTAAACCTTGGACGTATCATTAAGATACATCCGTGATGTACAGTCTGCTAATACACTACGTGGAATTTGTCAATGAACGAAAGGCAAACAATTCTATTAAATTAATATATATATTTGGTGGTAGTTTAACTCTGAAAATACCAATTAATGGATAATTCAGAAATGGAACAGTTATACAGGTAACTCTCATTTAATGCGGGAGATGAGTTCCGGGAAGATCATCGTTAAACGAATTACCGTGTAAAACGAGGGGATTTTCTATTTGTTTGTATTTTCGCCTATCTTATTGATCTATTTTCCTTTTCTTAGTTTCGTAATTGATGTTTTATTTCAACAAATATATATATAATTCTCAATATTTATTTAATGATTACATATATGCATAATTATGTATATAAATATGTGATCGGTTAATTAATTTTACAGTTTATTTCGTAATAAGGAACGAAACTATCTGATTTGCATTGCCTGTCTCTGTTTTGTGCGTAATGTTTATTTGTAACATTTCATTAACTGGTCACAACATCGTCTTATGGCATCCAATCATTAAATATCAATAATATGATCCTTCAACAAATCCATGCGATTTTTGTTCAGTGAAAGGGCTTCATCTAAAAATTAAAATGTCAACACTATTTCTGGTTCAAATTCTTTTTGTTCTTCAAAAGCAGCGTTGAATTCTAAATCCTGAAGTTCATCGTTAGTAAGTGGCTCACTGTGCAGTTTTATAACTTCGTCAATCTTTGAAAGTTACGCTTTCGTATCCTGCTCCAGTTTGATATTTCGCTGATGTTAATTAAAAAATCCGACTTAAATTCTTGTAGAGTATTTAGAGGGATACATCCAGGCACGATTTACGTGAATTATGAAGTAGTGATTTGGACAACTCAATTGCACAGTGTGGATGGACCTCCGTATCCCATGGCTGCTTGATGATGATCATGTTGTTGTTGTTGATGGTGATGATGATTAATAAGCTAAAACACTGCAGCACTCTAGTAAGTACGAATTAAAGTTCCATTTAGGAATCACCGAATTAATTTTCAGTAAAATGAACCAAGAAATGCAAGGAAAGAGAAAAAGTGTGTGAAGTGCCATAAAACGAGTGGTGAAAAAAGGCGATAAATGTAATCTATGTGTCACGAATAATGCAACTTATATTGTTACTGCTTCTGGCAATAGTATGATTCAAATGTATACAACGTGAGAGTTATCCATTTCAGTTCGTTACAGGAGCTGTTGTCCCCTTTGAGAATGTCAGTAACCAATACAGAATCGAGAAATAAATCATAAACATATAGTATACACTGAGATGCCAATTTGTTAGGTACACCTCTCCTCGAACATATAGGGTTCATTCAACCAGTAATAAACCACGTAACGGCGGTGGGCCGTATAAATAAGATAGACCAGCTTTTTGAGCATCGTTTAGAGTTGGATTCAATTTTCGGAAGCAGGAAGGTGCCATCCAGTGGTGAGCGCGTCGTTAGCACAACGTAAAGGGTCGAGGTAGAATGCAGTGCAGGGACTTTCCGAGTGAAAGTATCGACTTAAAAAACATTTTCCAGGACAGGTAGAGCAAGTCCTTCCTTTCAACTTTAAGAACCGAAAACTTCCTCAGCCGACAATACTGGAGACATTATCCTGTTGAGATGAATTGCCATTTCCACACTTATGCGCTTTCATCTTTAACTTCACTTTCAACTTTCAACTCAACTTTTCAACACCGAGTAGCATAGCGCATGCCTTAGATGGAATGCGCTGGACGCATGCCTTCAACTGTCGTAGACGTGAATTAAAATGTACGTAACTGATGCTGCTATGTTAGCGGGTATAAGTGCTGTAATTTTAGTGCTGAAAAAAGCAAGAAAAAGAGGTGAAAAATACCGGCGATCGATATGGATGGAAGATTACTTTAAAACACGGAATTTTGGAATTAAAGGAAAACGTTCTTTTTAAGAACTTTACGCGAATGTCTAGAACAAACTTCTACATGCTTTTGGGAATGGTGGAGCCAAGATCGAAAAAAAAAATGCTCTTTTCAGAGAAGCAATACCAGCTGAAGTGAAATTAGCTATCACACTTAGATATTTGGCTACCGGTGATTCATTCATGTCTCTAATGAATATTTGAACCTATAATCTGATAAATTATTTAATTAATATTTTATTTGTTTAAATTAATTTAATAATTTATATCTCTGATGAATCGTTTAATTTATAATCTTCAATAAAGACCAATATTTGTTCTGTCGATATGGTGAACAAAAACACATGCTCAATAATTAGAAAAACAGATCTAAACCTTCGAGACAAACTACGAAGCTGCACGGAATGATAAACAAAAATCCACTACTGGTGGAAGTACGTGCGCTACTGCGCGCATCACTGAAAACGGCGCGTTTCAACTGATTTGAGGCATGCCTTTGCGCATGCGTCACATTCTCTAGACGCATGCGTCTAGCGTACGCAAAACGCACAAGTCTGGACATAGACATAGAAACTCTCACACCATTGCAACTTTCCAGCTAGCCAAGCTTGTGAGAGGGCGGTCCAGAATCGCCGTCATTTTTGGGGTCGCCGCTAGATAGTCATCCTCTCTGACACTTGCGCTAAGAGGCAAGTCACCCATTGGAAACCTGCGGACAAAGGAGCAAGAGGTAAGAAGAGATCTCGAATAAAAGGGGAGTTCACATAGAGATTTTGAAGTGGAAAGGTTGAGCGCAAAGTTGTTGAACTGGACAGGACACCACTAGCCGGCTACGTCAGCACCATCTAGACAGGAAGGCCATATCACTCATTTTTGATGTCATCGGTGACTTAATTGCCACACAGAATAGAATGAGGAGCAGCTCGTCATTGCTAATAAAACTAATCGGAAACTCTATCTGTCCAAGTGGATAAAGTCCCACTTCTTTTATAATAATAATATACTATATCATGTTTTAGCCCTATACAGATCGCCTAGTACATATGTGAACTCTTTTCTGTTGAATTTCCGAAACTGAATGGAAAATACAGAAAAAGATCAAAATCAGATTTTAATAGGTGATTTTAATATCGATACAATGAACACTAAAAAACATGGCACAGAAAAATATATTACACTATTGGCTGAAATGAATTTTGAAAGATTAATAAGGGAAGCTACAAGAGAAGAAATAGTAAAAAATAAAATCACCAAAACCTGTATAGACCATATTAATATTAAACTGATTAAAAATATGTCAGCAAATTCAATAATTCAAACAAGCAAAATAGCAGATCACTATATGATTTTAACACTGATTAGCAACACCAATAACAATTTGAATAATACTAATTATAGTGAAACAGACCAGGAAAATAAGAATTGGTCATTTGACCATAACAATATAAACAAAGCTATTTCTGAAACGAATTGAAATTTAGAAAATTATGGAGACAACCCAATGGATGAATTAAACCTATATAAAGTATTTAAAGACATTTATGATGGAATTTTAGGAAAAAATAGAATATATATGAGGAGAGTTGGAAAAGTAAACAGAAATCATAGCAAAAATTGGATAACACCGAACTTGATAGAATTAATTGAAGAAAGAGATAAAGCTTGGATTAAATTTAAAAACAATGATAAAAGTGATGCTTATAAAAATAACTATAAAAAATTAAGGAATATGGTTAATATTCAGATTAGAAATCAGAAACAACTTTATTATAGAAATAAACTTTTAATGAAAAAAAATGATATGAAAGCTACCTGGCAATTAATATATGAAATATTAGAAGGAAAACAGAAAAAATCAGAGGACGATGTAATAATTGACAATATGGCCAAAAAGAAATTATATGTGGAAGAAATAGCAAATAATTACAATGACATTTATTATACACTAATTTTACAGATAAGAAATACAAATCACCAAGACGATATAAATTATGTTCCAACCATGATACAAAGAGTTTTGAAATCTATTTATATACATGAAATCACTGAAAAACAAACTGATGAAATAATTACTTCATTAGACACCAATAAATCACCTGGTTACGAAAATGTTTGCATTAAACATATAAAATTTAATAAAGAGACACTACTAAATATTATATCAAAAATTCTATGTCAGATTATATTTACTGGGAACATACCTACTGAACTCAAAACAGGTATTTTAAGACCTATTTTTAAAGGTGGTATTAAGGAGGATTTTTCTAACTATCGACCAAAAACAATTCTGCCTATTTTTTCGAAAATAATGGAAAAATATATTTATAATACTGTTTTTAACTTTTTACTTAAACACAACATAATTAATGAAAATCAGTTTTGCTTTCAAAAAGGAAAAAACACAATTCAACTAATTTCCAAAATTGCAAATAATATTAATAAATCATTGAATAATAGGGAAAAAATTGTAACTATGTTCTTAGATTTAAAGAAAGCCTTCGATACAATAGATCATAGCATTTTACTAAATAAATTGGAAAATTTCGGTATTCGCGGTATATTGTTAGATTGGTTTAGAAATTATTTATCAGACAGATACAAAATTACTAAAATAAAAAACTGCTACAGCAGAAAAGTAATTGCATGATATGGAATTCCCCAAGGGTTAATTTTAGGTCCTTTATTATTCCTAGTATACATAAATGATTTGTTCAATATAAAATTAAATAGTGCTATTTATCTATATGCTGACGACATTGTTTTAATAAACAGTCAGAAATATTTAAATGATAGCATTTCAGAGGTTCAAACAGATTACAATAATATTATTAGATGGTTAAATCATAATAAAATCTATTTAAATGAGAAAAAAACAAAACTGATGATTATTCATTCACCAGGATTTCATATTCATCAAAACCTCTTTATCAAAACTCATAAAATAAATTGCAGAAAAAAGCATGCTTCAAATTATGAATCATTATGCAGTTGCCCACTTGTTGAGCAAGTAAATAAAATAAATTACTTAGGAATCATTTTTGATGAATATTTTAGGTGGAATGCACATATATCCCACATATGTGAAAGCTTGAGAATATCGGCGATAAAAATTCAACAATTGAAATACGTATTAAATATGGAAACATGTGTACTATTTTATAAAGCAATATGCGAATCTATTTTAAATTATGGAATAATTGTGCATGGAACAACTAACTTAACTAACATAAATAAAATAGAAAAACTGCAGTCTATAATAGCTAAAAATATTATTCCGTTTCATTTGCAAAAAATTTATAAAACTTCTACCGATAGATTAAATTTTTTAAATCTTTTATCCTACAGCAATTTATATAAATATAATGTAATAATTAAAAATGTTTTGACGAAACTTACAAACTAAAAATTACACATAATAAAAATACAACACTTCAAAACCAAGGTTATTACAAATTGCCAAATTTTCGAAATAATTACGGGAAACATACCTCCGAATATCAAGTACCACTTATATTTAATGCTATTCCAAAAGAAGTACTAAATATAGATTCCTTTAGAAGACTCAAATTGGAATTAAAAATTTTTTGGTATTTTCTTGTTAGCTGATTTTTATGTGTTGTGTTTTGTGGATTTATTTGATGTACACCATTTTTGTGGCTGAATGACCTATGTTTAATATAATTTATTCATTTTCCTGCAGATAAGCTATTTAGCTTTGCGGGTCAAAGTGTAAATGTATTTGTATTCTTTTACTCTTATGAATAAAAATTATATTCTAAAAAAAATAGTGTTGGCGTTTAAATATTTAGATTTCACTGCACAAATAACGCATGGATTTGTTAAAGGATCAAGATATTGATATTTCGTGACGGGATGCCAAAAGACGATGTTGTGACCAGTTAATGAAATGCTACAAATAAACATTACACATAAAACATAAGCAAGAAATGCAAACCAGATAGTTTCGCTCCATATTAAGAAATAAACTGTAAAATTAGATTAACGATTCTAGATGGACGGGTTAAGGTGAGAAAATTGAAAATAACTCTAACCGGAACTCATCTCCCGCATTAAATGAGAGTTACCTGTATACCTGTTCCGTTTCTGAATTTTCCACTAATTGGTATTTTTAGAGTTAAACTACCACAAAATATATATTAATTTAATAGAATAGTTTGCCTTTCGTTCAATCAGTTAACAGTTGCGAACGCAGTAGAAGATTGTATATCACGAATGTATCTTAATGATACTGTTACGACAGAAGAATCTGGCAACCGAAAGCAAAGTTTCTGCCAACGAATAAGAACTTTGGGAGAATTTGGAGAAGAAGAGTGGAGCGTTAACGGTCGTTGTATTGTAACGGTCGTTGTGTTGGAACGGTCGGTGAGTTCGAAAATGGACGGTGAGCTGTTCTGAGACAGTGCGCGTAAGTATCAAGAAGTAACTTGATGTGTTGTGTATACGCGGAAGGATAAAAGTGGGATCTTTTATCGTTAAGTATCAAGAAGTAACTTGATGTGTTGTGTATACGCGGAAGTATAAAAGTGGGAACTTTTATGGCTAACTTCGAATGTCTACACGGACTGTCTTTTTGTTCGGCTAGTGTGTGAAAAGTTATTAGCACAGGATGAGAATTGGTTTACGAGTGAAGATCTTCGGGTGACCTGGTAAATCAAGTAAAAGGTAGTATTTAGTAAAATACACAGAGCTGATATTGTGTGCTCTACGCAGGAAGATTGATGACTTGTGCATGTTAATAGTTGATTTGTTAATAAGATGCTTCATCCATATTTCCTTTGTAACAATTTACCTTGTATTGAATTTGGTTTTGAAATATAGCTTTTAATACTCACGCTCAGTGGCTATCCATTTTTTGAAATCCGCAACATTTGGTGTCAGAAGTGGGATTAATTAATTGAATGCCGTTAACTAGAAGTATGGATGAATTAGTAAAGTTGATAAATAGCTTCAAAGCCGATATGACTGCGCTGATGACTGATAGGAAAACCATTATGACTACGCTGATGAATGACATTAAAAGTCAAAATAATGATTTGAAAGCCGAAATAGCGACACAAAATAGTACATTAGATGAAATGATAGCCGAAATGGCCGCACGAAATAATGAGTTGAGGAATAAAAGAGGTGATCTGGCCGCACAAAATACTGAGATTAAAGGTGATATAGCTGCCCAAAGCGATAAAATAGGTGATTTGAAAGCCGAAATGGCCGCACAAAATAATGAGTTGAGAACGGAGATAGTTTCTCAAAAAGATGATTTGAAAGCCGAAATAGCCGCACAAAATACTGAGATGAGAGCTGAAGTGGCTTCTCGAGTTGGTAAGATTATTGATCACTTCAAGGATCATAAAACCGAACTCAATAGACAATGCAATAGTTTAAATGTTGAATTTGTCAGTGAAAAAGATGATCTTGATAGTGTTAAGTTAGATTGTAAACATGGAAAAGAGAAAGGAGAATCTCGAAATGTGGATCTGCTACTGGAAATCAAGAAACGTAGAGATAGCACAGATAATGCCTTTGACCACGCAACTACTGGTGATGCATGGCAGAGTGTCTATGTCGCTGGTGACATGTCTAGGAACTGTGAAGAACAATCAGAGAGCTGTGAGACTATACAGTATGCTTTGCACTTCAAAATACCTAGGTATACAAGTCTGGCACGATCTGAAGAGAGATCCACACGAAAGGTATTCTATTCCTCGCTGTCAGCAAAATGCGTCATGGACAATTATCGCAAAGGCAGAGTAGCGAGTGGTAATGAGGGGGAACGAAACAGAGTTTACGTTTCGCAGAGTGGTCTGAGTAAAGCAGAGGCGTCCATTCATCATAGATACAAAGTGCCATTCGACGTTACCCGGGAAGTCGGAGAGATTTTTCCAAAGCATATAGCCACACTCGAATCGTTTATAGAAAGTGGGGATTTAAGAAAGAAGAATTCCGAAGAATGGCTTAGAAGCGTAACAGGTGATGCTAGTCAGAGAGCTTCAGGCAGAGACAGTACTTCAAAGACTAACTTTCTGGATGAAATTAAGCCTCAGAGTTACGATCAGAGAGAAGTGAAGCCCTCAGATAATCTTAACGTAACCATGCTGAATTTCTTTTCTGAACAGTCAATGCGCAGATTTGGACATTATAACCATTTAGATTATAAGGATATAGAAAAGTTTTATCACGATTACAAGAGCTCTAAAGTGGACAATATCATGTTACAAAACTCGTCGCTGATCTCCAGAATGAACAATTTGGCAATCATGACTGATATTTCCCTGGTTAATTACAATGAGAGCTCCAAGAAGGTGAATTCGGAAGAAACAGCAACTATGACCTCTTCGGGTCATGTGTTTTGCTGGAGACCTGAGTGGCGCCATCGGATGGTGGATAAACACAGCACAAGAGGTGTCAGCGACAACGTGAGTCTTGTCTTGGCTCCTGCACTTGCTGCTTTAGGTCTCAAGGTCCCTATGATCTCCGGTCGTGCTCTCCAATTGAAGGGATATACTCTGGACAAATTGGAATCCATCCCTGGCTTCACAGTCGACTGCACTAAAGATAAAATCGAGCAGATGATGGAAGACGTCGGATGTTGCATCGTAGTACAGACAGAGGAGCTGGTGCCAACAGATAAGGAGATTTACCGCTGCAAGGATCTGACGGCTACCGTAGATAGCGTTCCTCTAATGAGATGCTCAATTGTGTCCAAAAAGCTGGCTGAAGGAGTGTGCGCTTTGGTTTATGATGATGAATTCGGAAAAGGAGCTATTGATCCCATCAGTACAGAAGATGTTGCTGTTGATTTAGTTAAGAAAATGGTTGCAGCATCACAAGCTCGTGGAATGAAGAGTTTGAGTTGTTCAGCTGTTATCAGCAACATGGATTCACCTCTTGAAAACTCTGTTGACAACTCTCTGGAAGTGATGGAAGCTGTTCAGTGTTTCCTTGGTAACGGATCCTTGGAACTGCAAGAGCTCGTCGAAGAGTTAGGAGGAGAACTTCTGCGTTTGGTGAACATTGTGGATAATAGGGTAGATGAAGCATCACGTGTCCGCAAGGTTCTGCATAACGGCAATGCTTTGAACAAGTTTCGTAACATGTTAATAGAACAAGGAGTATCTGAAGATGTTGCAAGCTGGCTATGTGAAGATAAAACAGAAAAAATATTGCTAGCAGCCCGACACATCACTGATTTCACTTATACAGGAGAAACAGGTAAGGTTGTCGGATTAGAAGCTGCAGTCCTAGCAAGAGTATGGAAGGAGGAGTTGGACCGAAGCGCTAAAAAGAATTATGGAGCTGATATAATTGTGAAGCACCTTGGGGATCAAATTGAATCAGGTGAAATATGGCTGAAGGTTCATCACGACAGTTCTGAATTAAGTGAAAGTCAACTGACAAAAGGGTCAGACTGGAGGATGAAACTCCTCCCTAGATTTTATGTCACTAATGACTTTCATTCCTTGTTACTGTTGATAGAAGTAAAAATCCAAAGAAGAAAACTTTCGACAAAGAAGAAAACTTTTTACAGGTTTTGCACGAAAACTCTTAGTCGATTCTTCTCCCTGCGGAGACATAAACGTGTTCACAAGGGCTATAAGCCTTGCACGTATTATATTTGTGGACGAGGCTTCAGTCAGAAAAGAAATCTAAGTCATAATGAGATTCGCTTTCATTTTGACACAGACGTGGTATATCGCATTCGTCGATGTCCAGCTACAAAGTGCAAGGTGGTTCACGTGGATCATTTGGCCCCGTTTCATCGAAGAACTGAAGAAGCTTTGGAATCCAGAATTGTTCGGGACGAACAAGACCTAGGAAGGGGGCAGTGTTACGACAGAAGAATCTGGCAACCGAAAGCAAAGTTTCTGCCAACGAATAAGAACTTTGGGAGAATTTGGAGAAGAAGAGTGGAGCGTTAACGGTCGTTGTATTGTAACGGTCGTTGTGTTGGAACGGTCGGTGAGTTCGAAAATGGACGGTGAGCTGTTCTGAGACAGTGCGCGTAAGTATCAAGAAGTAACTTGATGTGTTGTGTATACGCGGAAGGATAAAAGTGGGATCTTTTATCGTTAAGTATCAAGAAGTAACTTGATGTGTTGTGTATACGCGGAAGTATAAAAGTGGGAACTTTTATGGCTAACTTCGAATGTCTACACGGACTGTCTTTTTGTTCGGCTAGTGTGTGAAAAGTTATTAGCACAGGATGAGAATTGGTTTACGAGTGAAGATCTTCGGGTGACCTGGTAAATCAAGTAAAAGGTAGTATTTAGTAAAATACACAGAGCTGATATTGTGTGCTCTACGCAGGAAGATTGATGACTTGTGCATGTTAATAGTTGATTTGTTAATAAGATGCTTCATCCATATTTCCTTTGTAACAATTTACCTTGTATATTTTTTTTTTTTTTTTTTTAATAATAATAATAATCTTTATTCATATTCATGTTAGTTATACAAAATTTTAAACAAATGACCCGCAAAGCATTTGCTTATCTGCAGGAGAGAAGAATAATAACGTTACATGAAAATACATAAGATATAGTTTAAAACAATGTCGTCAAATTATATGAATTTCAGTGGAAGCTCCATTGTAGTGGTTGAAATTTTTATTTAAATTTTAGTGCCTAGAAGAAAATTTTTTGTCTTATTTTTGATTTCTTTAAAATTGTTTAATAAAATAATTTCCCTTGGCAGTTGATTGAACACGTAAGGTATTGTATATGCCCTTGTACATTTCCCGTAATTGTTTAATATTTTTGGAAGTTGGAAATAATTTTTGGATTGTAACCTTGTGTGAATTTGGTTTTGAAATATAGCTTTTAATACTCACGCTCAGTGGCTATCCATTTTTTGAAATCCGCAACAATACATTAAAGGTTTAAGAAAAACGATTTTTCATCAACGATATTTTCACGCTTTCAGTATCGAATGTTGGATTATCATCACTACAGCTACTGATACTATCCTCCCTATGTGATTCTGGTGTTCCTATAGGTTCGGATCACAAATTGGCCTGCATTGCAAATTTTTTCCTGTAATGCATCTGGTCTCTAAATGTTGCCTATGCATAAACTGGAAGGATAGTTGTGTACCAATCCCCAGTGATGATGCATAGAACCGTCCGAGTCTAGCACATAATATCCGACCCCTCCTTCCCTTGGAGCATGCCGTTAGTACCTTTCAAAAAGTTTTTTCCTAAAGAGATATTCTCTTTTCGGAAGAAACAGAAATTGAAGGCTGTCAGACCGGTGTACCCTATTGATCTGGTCATCTATGGCCATATTTTTTTCTTTTTTCCTGCCCTGTTGAGGAATGGTCAACTTCACAGGGTCTTGCTGATGACCATTTACGCCTATGACACTGGACTGGTTTACGGCTTTGAGCTTGATTATGGATTCTGGACTTGCTGCAGGGGTGGACATCTGTTGAGGGAGAATTTTCCGCTGTGTTTTCAGTGAACAGAGGCACGGGATATCTTATATCAGCTGGTGGATAATCCTGATCATAGGCCATCACAGCTACCTGAACCCTCACTTAGCTAGTTGGGTATCCCTAATCCTAAATTGGAGTAATGTGTCACAGGCAGGTCTTACGGCTCTTCAAAAGGTCCACTTAAAAACGGTGGTGCTTGAAGTTCCTACCAACATGGATCACTTCAACCTGTAGCAGAGGAGGAACAGGTCTTTGCCCCATGCCTGCTATCACGGGGAT
Source organism: Ryuthela nishihirai (assembly GCA_038380435.1). NCBI lineage: Eukaryota > Metazoa > Arthropoda > Arachnida > Araneae > Heptathelidae > Ryuthela > Ryuthela nishihirai. The sequence continues at coordinate 6,036,345 of JAWZYU010000038.1, forward strand.
GGTTGATATTGTTGGCCTTGACTTTCTCAATTAACCTAGATACTTCAAAAAATCCTACTAGTCATTTTCTCTCTGCAGGTACATGAGACGTGAGGACGCTACGTTGAGATTATTCTCTTGATGTCCTCACGCAGGAATTCCAACGTTATAATCTATGTATATAATCTAGGTTTGCAAGAGACTAGATGGACGAGTTAAGGTGAGAAAATTGAAAATAACCCTAAATTTCTCTTTCGGTGAAGAGATCTCGTGCTCTAATAGAACCAGAGATCTCAAACAAATGTTTTCCGATTATATTCTGGAAGAATTACACGTTGAATGTATCGGAAGAGGTCTCGACCCGTTACTTCTGTTATATAAGTTCTAAACTGATTACATACTGGATAAAATTATTTAATATCTAATGTTTACGAAGCGTTCGTTTCTTTTTCGCCAACATAAGGTTATACTACCCGGATTCGGTCCGTTTATTCAATCACGCAAGGTATCGAACCCGTTACGTAGCCGATTAACTGGGTCGAACCCGATAAATGTTGCAGTTTTGTAACTCATGTTCTAATCGAGCAAAAGATCTAAAACTAATGTTTTCCAATTACATTCGGGGAGAATTACACGTTGAATGTATCGGAAAAGGTTTCGACCCGCTACTTTTTATTTTATGGGTTCGAAACCGATTGCATACTGGATAAAACGACTTAGTATCTAATGTTTCCGAAACTTTCGTATTTTTTTCGCCAGCATAGCGTTATACCACCGAATTTCGTTTGCAAGAGACCAGATGGACAGCTAAAGGTCAGATTCTTAAAAATAATGTTAAATTTCTGTTTTCAGGGAGGAAAGATAATAAGAATCACCAAGGCGTGCTTCTTATTATCTTTCCTCCCTGAATCCCTTATTATCTTTCCTCCCCTCCCGTGGGGTCTGCTTCTCAGCAGACACGCTAGTGATGCTCTTCTGGGATATGAGGGCATTAATGAAATGTTTCTTACAGCAAAATTTCAGACAAGCGTTAAAGCTATATCGTAATTGTTAGTCTTCTATCGATCGTAGAAAGTTATGTATGACTAGAATAACATGTGGCACCAGGTTGTGTTGGGTTGTTTTACCTCTGAGCTGCACGTTTTGCACACCATGGGCTAAATTATCAAGGTCACATTGACCCCGAAGGCTCAGAGAAGGTTGGAGGGAGATGACCCACTGGACAACTGTTGGGAGACAGATGGTAGCCTCCCGTCAAGGCCATCCAGCGTGTTCTTTAACGTGCACAGAGTATTGCTGTCTCGTACATGGGATCACGGCTTAACGTCACATCCGACGGACGGCGGCCTTTCCATGCCCATCGGTGTCCCCTACTGACCGTGGGCAGGGCGGGGAATTTTGCGGAGATAAATCTCAACGCTGACCCAGCTGGGACTCGAACCTTGGAACTACAGATTACGAACCTGGCACGCTACCGACTGAGCCACTCTCGCCCCCAAATAGGGGGGAAGGATCTGCCGGTAACGCGCCAGGCTCGTAATCTGCAGTTTTCAGATTGAAGCAAGGTCACCTTGATAAGACATGTCTGGATAGACTTAAACAGAAGGAGGGACGAAGAGAGAGATATTAATTGTGCATAAAATTTTTAGTGGTGTATTTTGTTTAAAATTTCAATTAAACTATTTATTTGAAAACCCGTTAAATTAAAATAATTTTTTCATAACGATTTCAATAAAACATTTGAGAATATTATAAAATTAATTTAAAGTTTTTTAAAAATAAGCAACTATCAATTCGATATTTAGGGAGGTAGATATAATTAGGTAAATGATATTTGAAAAATAAGTCTTCTGTTAGCTGAGACCCGTTGTATGTTTGTGGCTTTGGTTCGAGTCCCAGCTGGATCAGCTTTAAGATTTATCTCCGCAAAACTTTCCGTGCAGACCTCGGTCAGTAGGGAACACCAAGGGACATCAAATGCCTTCGTCCGTCGGATGGGACGTTAAGCCGTGGTTCCGTGTGCGGGAGATTGCATGTTTTCCATTGCATGTTTAAAAAAATACCGATTAGAACACAACAAATTTTTATAGTAATAAATTTTTGGAGGATATTGTATATTGGGTTTAATTTTTTTTTATTAACGATGCCTGAAGAATGAGGATTTTATACTGTTTATTCAAGTAAAAACGATGCACGTATCTCCAATTTAGCTGAATTTTGCGTTAACTCGATCTCATATAAGCATTCATATAAAAACTCTTCCTCAAAACCCTTCTTCATTAACTATTTTCAGTTAAGATTTAAAAAATATCGAAATTCTTTTACTAATCATCATATTATTATGAATTATACGTTATCGGTGACAGAAATTGGCAGTTTCCTCGTGGTTCTGCGTCTACTTGAGCGATTCGTCCTGAATTTCGTGGGATGGTCCCGCCTAGTTCTCACCCTCTTGGTGTGACAGATGAGGATTCCCATCTTCCGTGGGTCGGGAGTGATTTTTCGAAAGGCATCCGATATTTGTGGGGCGCCGTCGTTGCCTGCCTTCTGAATGCAATAATCGAACGACGAATGGAAAAATGTTAGTCGATATAAATGAAAGATCTCAATCAAATGTACCTGAGTTTGCATTTTCAGCAACATTAGCTCACATGTAATCGTATTTACTTCGCTACAGACTCAAAAAATATGTTAATCGTAGGTAATAAATTTCGATTTTGGGAAAGCATCTCTTAGAGAATATGCTATAACGATCTTGAATATGGCACTGATTCAGTTACCGCTCTGATTTCTACTCTAACCACACTTCTTATGTCATACCAGACCTGGTCACTACAATAACAGAACGATTGATATTCGTAACAAATTTCAATTCTTATAATTCGACTGTGGCTATTAATTTTTTTTTAAATCTGCTAAACAATTTTAAAATATTTTTAAAAATTTAAATCCAATTCATTCATTATTATGTAGGCTTAAAAATGAATGGAATTCAATGAAATATTACCCAAATTCAATTGCTTTTTTATATAAATTTTTATACATATTTCCTTCCTCGCCAATGAGAGAGCTAATGAGTTCTACAGGTGGCCTTTTTGGTAAACCGGGTATGTTTATAACTGTATTTTCCCCCTATTTGTTGTTACCAGATTCTATTCTTTTAATGAAATTTGTATTTGTAATTTTAGACTTATTGATCGAAGTTTCACCCTACATAGCAACAGAAAATGTCGAAAACCTCTATTTAAACTATTGGTTTTGTTTGAAATTATAACACTCAAATCTATTCTTTATGTTGCAATGTTCCGAAATATTCGTAACCTATTTTGGATATAGTGTTATTTGCTTTGCTACAGAATTTAAATAGAACAATCACTATTTTATGAAAAGTGCTAATTGACGGATGAAATCATGTGCTTTCGACGCACTACCACATAAAATGAAACTTTCAAGGGTAAATTAGTGAAATTTGAATGAAGAAATGAAAGCTATTACATGAAGTCACAGTGATGATACAATCGTACATTCAGTAGGAAATGTAGGAAAGTATCATTCATGCATTTCAAATATCATCTAGTTTACTTTAATCTTAGATATATCGTTAAGATATATCTGTAATGTACCATTGAGTATTAACTGCGAATAAATTTTATAATTAAACGAAAAGCATTCTCTTATATTAAATTAATTTATAAATTTTGTGGTAGTTCAGGATAATAACTTTGATATTTTAATATTTTTCTACTCTAAAAGTTAAAAGTTACTTCTATCATCATTGGTTGATTTTTGAGTTTATCAATATGTGTTTCAAAACGGTTCTTCTAAGATGTTGACCACTAGCAAGAAGCAACGTACCAAATGAAAGCCTGTTTCGCCGGAGGATCGAACATTTTGAAAAATTGTCTAATTTAAATTCTCCATTTAAATAATAAATAAATATCCAAGCAAGCAGCTGCTTGTCATAGAGTTATGTCAGGAGGATTGTCAGTTTGTGAGGTCTGTGAGGATGGTGCGTCCTCAGCAGAAAGAAAACACGAACAACCACATCTTACTCGGGTCTCGAACCCAGATACCTCAGATCAGTAGCAAAGCGCGTTAACCACTCGGTCACGAGAACTGGAAAAGAAGTGTGAATATCGTTTTGTCGCAATATTTTAGAAACGGGAGAGACGAGACTAACGATTGCCACATCATGGAAAGTGCCTTTCGATTCTTCCTTCCTAATAGAGATGAGTTCCGGATTGGCTTTGCGGGCTCAAAAGAGCACCTGTCTGAGATCACTTTTGGGTGGTGGAACATATCGCCTTGTGATCCGATTCACGCCTTCTGCCACCTGGCCGTCTGCTAGCCAAATGATGGTCTATGCACTGCACCAATTCTCTGGACCTCAGCCAATCGGACCTCTCTTGGAAAGCAATATATTCTTGTTTTGTCAGGGGCGCCTCGGATTTAAGTCTATCCGATATCATAAGGTATTTTAATCCTTCCAAGTCTGTCACTTTGCGGCTATCTATATAACGATTCCACAAATCACGGATATGTTCCCCAAACTGACCCCAGGTATCAGACTGCAATTTTCTGGCCCTATCAAGCCTTTGCTTATGCTCAATAGCCGACACCTTGCATCTGTCCAGTACATAGGTGTTGAGACGATCATAATGCTCAGCATCATCTAAGGGTAAGCTAACCAGAAATCTGCCAAATTTTTCCCGGGACATAGGCACAATACTGCACCATGAAGATCACGTGGTGCCCACTGCACTCTAAATGCCGCCTGAATAGTTTTAAAAAAATGGCATTTCGTAGAGGCTCTCAGGCGGATTGCCAATAACCGGCCAGAGAGACCACCTAGACAACTCTTCTCCGAGCTTCCAAACGGTATCAGGTCCGTTCAGAACGGACCCGGAGGGCAGTTTCTGTTGTACAGCTTACCATGCGATACTGCGCCTCTGCTTCATCCGCATTTTTCGAAATACGAATTCTCGAATTTCACTCCTCAGCTTCACGAATTTCACGCTGTTAATCAGCTTCAATTTCGCGCAAATGTCTTTTTTCCTCCTTCTTCTCAATTTCGCGCAGCCGCACTTTCATGCACATTGTCTCCAAATTATCGAAGAGTTCGAATCGCGCTGCTCTTTCACAGCATCGGGCAGTTCCCCACTTGGGCGATGCCTATCTTCGGTTTCCCCTACTCTGTCTTTGGGTTGGGTTGGGTTGTTTTACCTCTGAGCGGCACTTTTTTGCACACCATGAGCTAAATGGCCAGGTCACATGGACCCCGAAGTCTCAGAGATGGTTGGGGAGGGGACCCACTGGACAGCTGTTGGGAGACAGATGATAGCCTCCCGTCAAGGCCATCCAGTGTGTTCTGTAACATGCACAGGGTATGGTTCTCCCGCACACGGAGCCACGGCTTAACGTCCCATCCGACGGACGGCGGACTTTCCAAGCCCATCGGTGTCCCCTACTGACCATGAGCAGGGCGGGGAATTTTGCGGAGATAATTCTCAAAGCTGATCCAGCTGGGACTTGAACCTGGGAACTACAGATTACGAGCCTGGCGCGCTACCGACTGAGCCACCCCCGCCCCCCTACTCTCTCTACTCCAGAAACTACCTCCATGTCTCCTGACTGGAGCGTCTGTAGTGAACTGTCTGCACTATGATCCGAAGGACTACCGTTTTTCGCACTTAGTCGTGTATTGTAGTGGAACATGATGCACTAACACAGTAGCACACAAGAACAAATTCACAGCAATTGGAACTCGCCAAACCAATGTTCTCGTAGAGACTTCTCAAACGACGACACAAACAAAAAATAAATCACACCACCCTTCATGTACCTTGCTCAAAGACCCTCTCTGCTGACACCAATCAGTCACAAGATGTTTTCGTGGAGATCTAAATTAGTTGAACCGGCGTGTGGGTTCCCAGCGTTATTTTAAAAGCTACCTAATGCAGCGTATACATCAGGAATATGGCGAGCTGGGTAGTCACATGGATCGACAGACAACGTACCAATATGTAAAACACATTTATTGTTCACAATATAATTATATTAATAAAACTATTTGCACCGACCCTATACTAGGGCGTTAAACTGCCTTATGTCTGTTCGGCCACATTTGTGTGGCCGAACAGTGGCCCTGGCTGGATATTTTTCAGCCGCGACAGAGCCTGCTTCTCTGTCCTTCGCTGTTCGCGCTTGACGACGAAAGTCAAGGAGCCGAAGTCTCGCCTCTTCTCTCCAGCACGCAGCCACCTGGGTTCCTTTGTCCACACAGGGACCAAAAGTGCTGGTCATCGTACCTGGCAAGGGAGCAGATTAATGACCTCTGTTGACTACCACATCCGGCAGCAAAACACTTTTTTTTTTCCTGTGCTTCGAGGAGGTAACGGTCATCTGCCCGTTACAAAACATTTTAGAAGGTTCTTCTTCAACTCTTGAAAAAGGCTTTCAAGCAAGTACTTTTTAAATATTTGGAAACAACCAAAAATAGCATGGTGCAAGATCTGGTGAATATGCAGGATGGGGGAGACGATATCAGTATAGTATTCTCTATTGATAGTCAGTTTTTTTCTAGCTAAAATTGTGAACATCCTCTTCTTTGAGCGAAAGTCTTGTTGGAGGATTTGGGGAGTCGATTCATCCTTTGTAAACCCAAACATAGTTGTCTGTATTTCTGGGAGTTGTATAGTAAAAACAACACTTTTTATCACCTGTGAGAATGTCTGTTAACTCTTTGGAGTCACTAGGAGTCACATTGCTATACTGCAGCTGATTCCTCGAAATTAGTAACTCTGCGAGTAACCTAAATCATGAGAATTAGGATAGGAGTCAACTTTCCGAATATGAGTCAATTTTTCTAAGAACAGCTCAGTCACTTCTGACAGAGCTGTACTTGGAACACAGATTGTGTTTTTTTTTTCTTTTGCTCTTCGAACATGGATGTTTTGTCAGCTTATTTGTTTACGCATCAAATGGGAATATAGGAAAAAATATGAGTAAATACCCGTTCAAGTAGCTGCTTGCCACAGACGTCTGACAGAGCCATATCATTTAATATGACAAAAAGTAGATTTGTGAAAAAGGCGAGATCTCAGCGGAAATACAACACAACTATCCATGCCTTAACCCGGGAATGGAACCCAGGTCCATTTGATTGGTAGCCAAGGGAAAATGCATTATTCTTGTTCTTACTCTTTCATTTGATGCAAAAAAAGTCACATTTCTTCGAAAAGGAATATTCTGATTTTAATTAAAATACTTTTTTGGCTTCTTCTAATTCTTCTTCTTTTCACTAATTCTATCGTAAGCATTGTTCTCTTTATGTCAAATTACCGATTAAAGTTGAGATTGCATCGTTTATTTTTATCAGGTGTTAGCAGCTTATCTACAAGTTAAGCCGTGGTACATTGTGTCTAGAAAACCCATACCCTGTGCACCTTAAAGAACACGCTGAATGTCCTTCACAAGAGGCTACCATTTGTCTGCTAAATACTGTCCATTGGGTCCCTTTCCTAACCTTCTCTGAGTCCTCAAGGTCTTTGTGACCCGGCTATTTAACCCATTGTGTTAAACAAAGTGACGCTCAGAGGTAAAAACAACCAACAAAGCATTTGTTCTTAAATTATGAATATGAATCTAATGCATAAATTTATGCTTATGACGCAACTGATATTTTTATCAGTTAGAATCGACTGGAGTGTAGCATTGTGTAGGAATAGGCTCCAATGTCACGGGAAGGAGAGCTATGCACCAATCCCCTGTGATGATGCATAGAACCGGCCAGGCCTAGCACCTAATGCCCGACCCCGCCTTCTCGTGGTGCAGACCGTTAGTACCTTTCAAAAGAGATACTCTCTTGTGGAAGTGAACGGAAGGGGAGGGTTGCCAGATTAGAGTGGCCTACTGATCTGGACAACTATGGCTACTTTACTTTTTTTTCTACCCTGCTGAGGAGTGGTCAACCACACAGGGTCCTGGTGCTGACCATATAAACCAACTGGACTGGAGAGATATATGGCTCTGAGCTTGATTATGGATCCTGATTTAGCTGTACTGGTGGGCTTCTGTGGAGGGAAAATCTTCCGCTGTGTTTTCTGTTTGTTTAAAAAATATGAGTAAAGGCCAGGCCTAGCACCTAATGTCCGACCCCGCCTCCTCGTGGTGCAGACCGTTAGTACCTTTCAAAAGACATAGTCTCTTGTGGAAGTGAACGGAAGGGGAGGGCTGCCAGATTAGAGTGGCCTACTGATCTGGACAACTATGGCTACTTTACTTTTTTTCTACCCTGCTGAGGAGTGGTCAACCACATAGGGTCCTGGTGCTGACCATATAAACCAACTGGACTGGACAGATATATGGCTCTGAGCTTGATTATGGATCCTGATTTAGCTGCACTGGTGGGCTTCTGTGGAGGGAAAATCTTCCTCTGTGTTTTCTGTTTGTTTGTGGGTGACAGCCCCAAGTGAATGTTTCACAGGATATGTTTATCAGCTGGTAGATAATCCTGAGCAAAAGTCATCGCAGGCACCTGAACTCTTTGCTTCTATTGGCATCGTCAAATTCTACATTGGAGGAAGTCTTCCAGTCTAGATGGCTTCAGCCTTTAGTGTTGGGGGAACGGGTCTTTGGCCCATGTCTGCGATTAGGGGGCTGTTTGATATTGTCGGCGTTCCCTCTCTCAATAAACATAGTTTCTTTAAACATCCTACTAACCATTTTCTCTCCATAGGTAGTTGGAATGTGAGGACTCTGCACAGAGCGTTTTCTCTTGATGTCCTCACGCAAGAATTCCACCGTTATAATTTAGATATTCTCGGCTTGCAAGAGACCAGTTGGACGGATGAATGTCAGATTCTTAAAAATAATCTTAAATTTCTCTTTTCAGGGAGGGACTACAATAAGCATCACCAAGGCGGGGTCTGCTTCTCAGCAGACACGCTAGTGATGCACTTCTAGGATATGAGTGCATTAATGAAATGTTTCTTACAGCAAAATTTCAGACAAGCGTTAAAGACTTGAGTGTTATCTGCTGTTATGCCCCCACTGAGGATGCCGATGAGGATGAGAAGGATAGGTTTTATGAACAACTTCAGGATATTTTGAATTCTGTCAAGAAAGGAGATATTACCCTTGTTCTTGGTGACTTCAATGCCAAAGTTGGTACTGACTCTGACCTTTGGGCAGGAGTAATAGGTCCTTTTGGTATTGGTAGCTGCAATGGCAATGGGCAACGTCTCCTACAGGTAAGTAAACTCAATGGTTTCAGAATAACTAACACTTATTACAAATACTGCGACATACATAAGTACACATGGGTTTCACCTGATGGGCTGCATAGGAATATGATTGATTACATATTAATTAACAGCAAATGGGCTAGTTCTGTTAGAAATACCAGGGCATATAGGGGAGCTGAAATTGGATCTGATCATTACCTTGTTAAAAGTGTCTTACAACTTACACTTAAAAAGTGTGCTAGGGTTAAAAAATTTGCTTTTAATACTGAAGCTCTGAAAGACCCAATTATAGCCAAAGCTTACCATGATAGGTTACTTAGTCATTATGACAGTCATGGTATGCTTACTACAGAAGTTGAGGAAGAATGGGATCATTTTAAACAGGCTTTTTTGGACACTAACAGAACTCTTTTAGGAAAAAAGGATCAGAAGAGACAGATTTATCTGAGTGATAAGGCACTTGATCTTATTTCAGAAAGAAAGAACTGCAGGAATGTCCTTAATCAATACCCTACTAGTACTAATAGAAAGCATTACAGAGAGCTTAATAAACGTGTAAAAGATCAGTTAGCTGCTGATAAGAATCTTTGTCTTGTGGTATGGCTGACAAAGCCGAGGAAGCAGTTAGACAGCAAAACAGCAGAGAGCTGTACCAGATAGTTGATGTTTTGTGTGGTAGAAAACGGACAGGTATACAGGGATTGAAAGATAAACAAGGTAAGGTTATAGAAGGTGAGGATTCTGTCATGGCTAGGTAGGCTGAGCATTTCAGTGATATTCTGAACAATGCGGTTAGTTTTATTCCCATTGTTTGTAATTATGGTAGACGCATTGGTGGCTTTAATGTTGGCCCTATAACACAATCTGAAGTTATTCCGGCTGTTTCTAAACTTAAACTTCATAAATCCCCAGGGGTAGATGAAATTACTACCGAAATGCTTAGAGCTGGAAATGTTTCGGTTACCACTTGGATGACTGAAATTCTGAATATCTTTTATGATAAAGGCATGGTTCCTAAGGATTTTACCAGAGCTATTGTTATCCCTATTTTCAAAAAAGGTGATCGCAGTTCTTGTGATAACTATAGGGGTATCAGCCTACTCTCTGTTCCAGGTAAAGTTCTTTCCATGATTGTGCTTAATAGAATTAAGAATCTGGTTGACAGTCAATTGCGTGATGCGCAATGTGGATTCAGAAGTGGTAGGGGATGTGTGGATCAGATATTTTCATTTAGGCAGATTCTTGAGAAATGTTTAGAGTTTCAGAAACCTTTGGTTGCTAGCTTTGTTGATTTCAAAAAGGCTTTCGACTCTGTTGATCGTCATAATTTGTGGTTGATTGTGATATCATATGGTATACCAGACAAGTTAGTTACCATAATGAAAGCTCTCTATAATAACACTGCGTAGTGTGTGAGAGTTGGTAAGGCTTGTAGCAAGTGGTTTAGCATTACTTCTGGTGTTCGACAAGGGTGCATTTTGTCTCCTTTTCTCTTTAGTTTCGTTATTGATTATGTTATGCGAAATTCACTTCAAGGGAAAGATTTTGGCCTTAAATGGGCTGGAGATACGAAAATTTCTGATTTAGATTATACTGATGATTTAGCCCTTTTGGCAAATGATGTTGATGAGATGAACTCTTTCATTCGAGCTGTTGATGAGACTGGTAGTATAGTAGGTTTGGTTATAAACAGAGAGAAAACTAAAGTGATGAAAATTGGTCAGGCAGGCTGTGATTCAGTTAATCTGAATGGTTGCACTCTTGAGCAGGTGTCATAGTTTAATTATCTTGGGAGCTATGTAATAGATAATGGTGATGTGCGGCATGAGATTAACAGACGAATAGGGATTGCTGCCGGGACTTTTAAGAATCTATGGGGAGTGTGGAGAAATAGGTGTATACACCTAAAGACTAAAATTAGGCTGTATAATAGTTTGGTTCTCTCTAGGGTTAGTTATGGTAGTGAAACTTGGACACTTTGTAAACAAGATAACAGGAAACTAGATGCTTTTGATTCCAGATGCTTACGCAGTATCTTGGGCATTAGGTGGTTCAACTTTGTAACTAATGATGATGTTAGGCAAAGGAGATTCCAACCTCCTTTAAGCAGCATAATGTGCAGAGAGAGACTCCGTTGGTTTGGCCATGTTGCCCGTATGAGTAATTATAGATTGGCGAATAGGGTTATGAACAGTGTGCCTAAAGGCCTCAGAAAGAAGGGGAGACCTAGGATGCGGTGGGCGGACAATGTCAAACAGGACCTTGTTAGAATTGGTGTGCAGTGGCCAGATGCAGTAGATGTAGCTCAGGATAGACTCGCTTGGAGAACTAAATTGGACAGTCTGGTTGGACCTCCGTAGCCCATGGCTGCTTGATGATGATGATGATGATGATGATGATGGTGATGATGATGATGATTACAGTTAAATAATATTAACTAAACTTTCAATAGAGGAGTGATGCACAGTGTGTAATCAGTATATAGTTTCACCCATTTGTTTACTGTAGATTATTTACTAGTAAAAAATTACCACTGTAAAAATTATTTTTATAATAATTTGAGATCGCCTTTCGTGTTAATACAATCTTCAAGGTACCTGCCTGAAGATTTACGTAACATTGTCGACCCTGTTATCGAACGAAATGGCTTTTCCGCTCACCCAGAACATTTAGTGTTAGCCATGACACAAGATAATACAAAACACATAAGAGAGCTCGGACTTCGACGAATTCGAAAGGCGAGACAGTTAGATCAAAAGAGAACAACTATCAGAACATTCATGCCGCCGAAACTCAATTTCAAGGCTCAAGACTACTCGGAAATAATTAACTGGATGGACTGTGATTTATCTTCTCCCCCATTATTAAAAGATATCAGTGACGATGAGATTAAATCACATATTCAAAGTGACTCAGTCCCTAATTGGGATATAACATTCAAGACATTCCCAGTTCACACACAGGCAGTTGAACGATGTGTGAAACTCGTGACAGAAGCCTCAGGAAAAGTTTGCGGAGCTGAGTCTAGGGATGGTTTTATCAGGACGACTCTGCTGTCAAGGTCAACCATGCCTAACTTCGCTCAGTAATCAGATTTCAAAGTACCTTCGATAAGAATGAGTGAAACGGAGATGTTCAATTGTTCAACATGAGTTTCTTGGACTTACGACTCTTCATACAAAAACTTAGTTTTTTCAATAAAAAAATATGTTTATAAATATTACTAATGGTCTAAAATAATTTGTTTTTAAACATTTAAACTTGTATTCAATAAAGAACAAATATAAAAAACATGTAAGTTGTTAGTGTTTTTTTTCCTTGAACTGTGTGATCTACCTTTATTTGTAAATTTTTTTCAAAATTTCATTAACTTTGAAGGCAATGCGCGACCGGAGATGTTGATGGATTTAAATAATATTTAAACATTATTTTCTGTGGTTCTAATACATAAGAATTTGAGCTATTACAATCGGGAAGAGGGTAATTTAAAAATGTTAAAAATTATCGTAAAAATGTGAATTTTTCCAAATTTCGGCAAAATTTAGAGCACATGCGCGACCAGAAGATATAAACCGATTTTATTTCTTTTTTTACCCCTTTTTAGTCTCCCCAATTCACAAATTTTCCGCGGTATTACGACTTGAAAAAGGAATTTTGAATATTTTCGGCCCACCCTAATTATTACCTCTCAGTCCCAACTTCAAGTTCTCCTTTTCATGTTCTGGGTCAGGTCAATTGTCATGGTTGAAAGACGGGTTTTCATTTGTTCCTTCTTTATTCATTCAACTTTGTTCATTCAATATCATGGTCTCAACTATCAAGATTCAAAGTTCCTTTGCCTCCAGCTCTGCTTGTGCAATCAGCACGAGGGAGTTAATACTTGTTGAATGCACGTTTTGGGCGTGACCTTCCCTACTCTTCTAGGTGGGGAAATATAAGGGGGAGGGGACACATACTGTCCCAGCTGACCTGGTCGGTCTTGACAACTCTCTCTGGCTCCATTTCTTGTTGTTGTTCAAAAGCAGCGTTGGGTTTTATATCCTGAAGTTCATCGTCAGTGAGTGGCTCACTCAGAAAGGTTATTAACTACGTCATAACATCCAAAGTTATGCTTTCAAAGTTTGCTATTCCTCTGATATTAATAAAAAAAATACGCGTAAATTATTGGAATAAAATATTTATTTATAAATTACAACACATGGGATGACCGATATGCCAAATATTTTCACGTATTTATCTATATACACGATTTTAAGATTTACTTCAATAGTACCTATGTGACCCCAAAAGTTTATATCTTAAATATCTTAAATTTTTTTCTTCAATATATCTTAAAGCAGAAAAAGAAAATGCTTTTCTCTCTTCTGTTGGTTAGGAGGAAGATAGCTGCTATTGATGCAAATTCATTCACCGCAAATTCTCTAGAGGTGGATCTCTACTACGAATATCTCGTTCGGTATCATCCTGCAGGTAATCTGTTGTACTGAGATCAGTTGACTGTGGAGGCCACTGAAGTAAATGGAAGTCACTGTCATGTTGCCAACTCTTTCTGAGCGAATCTAGCTTAATGACATGGAGTATTATCCTGCTGAAAGATTTCATTCACAGATGGATACACTGCTGGCATGAAGGTGTGCATCGGATCGGCAACGATGTTCAGATATCCTCTGACATACAAACGTTGCCACACTGATATCAAGGAATACAATATTTGTCATGGAAACATATCCCACACGATTATATCAACACCATCAGTTTGCAAAGTTAGTAAATGGTAGGATGAACCGATAGACTCATGCCATTTTCTCCATATCTTTCTCCTCCTATTAGGTCGTCGATCGACCGAATCTGGAACTAGGTGCGACGAATTTTGAGTTTTGATATGAATTGCTCGCTCCTCACCACGTATTGTACACTACTGTATTTTGTTTTCTAACTGACTATAACTCACCTCTGACTCTGAAGAAATGATGTCAAACCTTGTTGGCATATTGCGTCAATGAGGTGTTTCCGATCACAGGAATCTGAACGTTTTCTGTCGTTCAACCATGCTCAATACATCCGAGACACTATCATGCATGAAAACTCCAACAGGGTTCTTATTTTTAAGCCTTTGTCGCACTGCATTATACATACATAGAATCCCTGGATTCGTGCCTTTCTGCTTTAGATTGGATGGTATGAACATGTGATGCTGTCACTGAAGAAGCAGGCTATTTCGTAGAAAGGGATGTGTGAGTAAAACGTGGCCAGTGAGTATATATAAACACCTCCTACAATATATATGTAATATGCCCGTCGTACAACGGATATATCACATTATATAACAGGTTGCATCTGTCATATAATGTGACTCTCAAATCTTTAAACACCAAATTCGCCAACAAAGTTCTTTTGCTTCTACCATCTTTAGCTCCTTTCGGTTACTGCTCATTATGACATAAAAATTAATTTCTGCTATTATCTTTTGTCTCAGTGGCGTTAACTCTGTTCTGCAATAATTCCCTCTAATGTCAAAGAAAATTCTCATGATATCCTGAAATTAAGATACTTATTCTTTTATGATAAATAAGCAAAGACACTTCCTTTCGTCATCATTTTTATTTTAATTGTTTAATTTATTTTTCGTTTTACTCCCGGATCTAGAAGTCTTATCCATGATGCTTCTTCTAAGCTTGTTGCTAAGTAATATTTGCATTTGCACTCTATCGTAACATCTATGCAATGGGACCCACTTCTCACAACCTTCTGAGCCCTCGGGGTCCTTGTGACCTGGCCTTTAGATATTGTAGGCAAAAAAGTGCCTCTCAGAGGTTAAATAACCAAACCTTTTTTTTTTCTTTCGACAGCTCATTCCTTCTTATCCAGTTAGATGCAGTGGCGCACCCAGAGGGGGGCTGGCAAGGGACCCTGGCACCCCCCAAAGAAAAAGAAAAAAAAAAAAACACTAGATAATTTTACAAAAATCTTTTCCTAATTAAAATTCACTTTTTATATTTATGTTGGGTCTTGTCTCCTATTTCTATACTACTTATGAATTAGCGGTCACATAAGGTGGGATATAGCTCTCGGGAATCACGGCCGTTGTGAACACAAGGCGAACGAATCGGGCGGGATCCTCGCCCCCCCCCCCCAAAGATTAAATCCTGAGTGCGCCACTGGTTAGATGTGTACATTGGCAGTCATAAAATTTCTTGAAAATCACAAGCGAAAGCAAAACTTTTGTATCAAAATTGGTTATGGAACAAAACAGATTGTTTGAAGCTTTTGTAACGATTCGTTTAGTTTTGATCGTTTGCAAAAAAATAATGGTCAATCGGATCTTGGAAATTAATATTCTTATATTTTAAAAACTGAAAGAATCTTTTGAAGATTCGGATTTGAAATTTTATTTTAGTCTCATTTTACAAGGAGCTTGAAATTTGGTCTTTATTTTTGACATCATAGATTCATATTTTATCTACCATTCTAATTACTGTATAGACCAAAATAAATTAATCAGATATCGAGGACTTGGAGCTCAGACCTTGAAGAAGCGGATGTGCTTTTGCTTAGCTCCAAGAAGTGAAATTTAATTATCTAAAGCTTTACTTAAATTGCCTAATAGCTTTGGGCGAGATCGAGTATTCATCCCAGGTGGAGCCCTTGGCGGCAGGATAGGAAGAAGTACCTTAATATTAAATTTAAACTTTAGTATATGTTTAGGATTTTAGAGATTTCAATTGAAATTTACATTTTCTGTGAATTGCCGTCTTTTGACTGCTTATTTCACTAATCTCTTTTAATCTCTCTTGCAGATTAATTATTTTTTCTGTTTCTAACTGACAGTTTTACAATTGTAAGATTTGGAACCTTTTCAACTTCCGTTGGAGTTTTATTACAAATTATACAGTTCCTATTAGGAATCTTTAATTAACGTAAGTTTGCATTTACTGCGTCTAATACATTGTATTATATAGTGCACATTTTTGATACATTTATTTCTATAATATTTATCTACAAGTCTGTAGATAAATTCTCTGATCGTTACTTTCAGTAAATACTAGTTTGTATTTTACTGTGTCTTGAACTGCATTGCAACCGTTTTTGATATATCTGTAACCTGTTTCGACAAGTGATTTAAATTATTATGAATGCAACTTGTAAAAGTTTTTCAAACATTTATATTTCTGACATAAATAAATGGTAATCTGAATTTGGATTATTTGGGTTTGTGAAAATCACATGAAATTTTGAATGATCAGCTACTGGTAAAATGTCAAAAAACACATCACCCGCTCAGAGGCACCACAATTCGAAAGTTCCGAATCAGACCGACCAGAGATATTAGAATTAGAAAATTCGAAAACTGCAACGTCTATGTCTTCCGGTCCGCTCAGAGGCATCCGAAGCTATTATTCGCATTCCGGACCGCCCAGAGAGCTCTGAATCTGGGAGGTCCGGATACAATCCATTAACGATTTACTTTGAAATACAAATGTACCAATAAAAAATTATCGGATCCTTAGCACAATTTCGCACAATCAATAAATTTAGGATTCTTATATTCAAATATTGTTCTCTAAAAATATAGTAAAAATAATATTAGCTGTAAACTCTACATTAAATACGCTGCGTTTCTTCAGTAACGAGGTGGTTTTTTCCCAGTCTGTGGCAAAGCTGGGATTATTGGGGAGGCACCTTACATCCTTACATCTTTACATATTACCTTGATATAAAGGATCACATTTGTTTCAAAAAGTGGACAGGACGTATCTATATGGGCTAAGTAAGCCCCATCCGTCATGTTGTTGTTGTTTAGGTCTTTTCTTTCCACCTTCCTTCATCTTGGCTCTCGGAATTTTCATGTCGAAGAAGAAGGTAGCTCGCATGCCTAGGACAAGGAAACTCGGCCAAAAAGCGGTCCCATCTGGCAGCAACCACTCGACCGAAAACAAAAATAAGTGCCATATTGTTGGACTGATGCCCGATTCGGTTCAGCATGCACCAATCGCCACCTGACACGGCAACCGAGGTGGTTTTTTCACAACCTGTGGCAAAGCTGAATAGCAAGGAAAGGAGCGCGCTTTTGGACACTCTTCTCTGAACTTTCGGTGTGAGAAGTTGATTTTCGGTGACGGTGCTTGCTTCTACCTTGTTCAGAAAAAGAACCTGACATGTTCTTCCCCAGCATCGAGGTGCGCAACTTTGGACACTAACAAGAGGCAATTCTGCTGATGAGCAGTAGGATCCCGACATCGATCTAAAGGACGACAGCTTGATGTGTACAAGGAGACCCATTTTCTTTCGTCCACACACGGCAAAGGAATGAGGTAGGGTCATTCTTTCCTGATCTGGTCTCCCCCATGTTAAGTGACAATTTGTAGTCGCCACTCTGCTCTCGACCATGTTTATTTGAGCAGTAAATTGTGATGCTCCCTAACAACGGTGCAGCGTGGGAAAGAGGAATTTTTTTGGCATTTGTGTGAAATTCACCTCAATTAGAGTAATTTGGTTATAATTGAGAATAAGAGTAAAATTAAATAAATGATCCCTGAAAATTATCTCACATCGATCTGCTTATTTGTTTTGCCTGTTGGTCTAGTTCCTGTACACCGAGATAGGCGGACAGCCTAGGCTTGAGATTGGTAGACCCCATCATTTTTACGATTATAAAATTGCGGTGTCAGGCCCACTTTCCCCGAAATGATGACCTTGATGAAACACAGCGCCTTATCTTCGCCCCTCATTTTTTTTAGGTTTGTCCCTAAAGTACAGCTACCCTCAAAACACACAGGAGTAGTCACGACATAAATGTAAGGAGATGCAAAATTCGCTCTCCAGAAGTCGCGAACAAAAAAACATTTCCATTCCATTTTTGCTTACAACTTTTGAATTAATCGTGCACAAACGAAGTCATATGTAATTGAAGGCTCGGATCTAGAAAAAAAAATAAACACCGAGACAGAGTTCAAGTTCCATATTTAGAAATAATATACATATCTATTTCTTCTATGTGCATCGTCCAACCTATATTGGAGGATTGGATTGGATCATTTTACCTCTGAGCGGAACGTTTTTGCACACCATGGGTTAAATGGCCAGGTCACATGGACCCCGAAGGTTCAGAGAAGTTTGGGGTAGGGGACCCACTGGAACAGCTGTTGGGAGACAGATGCTATATTGGAGGTAGTCTTCCAGTTGATTCATTTGGAAAAAATGGAATTAAAAATCAAAACAACAGCAAAGTTCTCCATTTGCGAAGTCCGTATTAGAGAGATCAGATATATTTCTTGGTCGCTTTGTCTCTGGAGTTCATTCGTTTGATTTCCGACTTATTCGTTTCGGAGAATTCAAATTTAAAAAGCTGCGATGCATTGCGACCCGGATTAGAGAAATTGCATATATAAGTGTGTTGGCTCTTTTCTTTCCCATTCAGTGAATTGGCTTGATTTTTGACTGATTCTGTTGAGAGAAATTCAATAAGAAAAAAATGATCGCTCTACTGAAAACCGGATTAGAGACGGGACCCATAAATGTGGTGACTATAGTTTCTACACTTCGTCCGTTTTATTTTTTACTTTTCTGTTCACAGGGAATCCGCTTCTAGAATAGTTTCGTTTTCGGTTATTTCGGCATTACACTGACTTTTGTCAAGTGTTGATCAAGCTCAGATGCACTTTTATACCATTTTTTAACCCTTTTCTAAACAAGGAGAGGGAGAACCTTCGGTTAAAACGTGCAAATAAATCTCACCGCTGGCACAATTAGGACACCAAACTGGAAACAATAAATTACGAGACGCGCGTTACAGACTCAGCCAAAATCCACCCCGAAAATATGACGGAATAGTTGTTTTAATAAATCCACAAACTAGCGAAAAGCAATAGGAAGATCGGTAGCAATAGCTCGTTATTATTAAAGAAGCTGTTCGAAGCAAATTACTGCGCCTCTTTTCCTAAGGGGGCGTTATATGCAGTCGGCACTTTTGCTCTCGATGATGTACACAGGCGGCGTTTTCTTCTCCTTGTTTTTGTCCTCGACACCTTTGCATTCGGCATTCTATCATGGAAACGTTCACGAGACAATAACCTATGATTTTCTCTACTATCAAACTAATTAATATATCAATTAGTAGTTAAATTATCAATTACTGTTAGTTATTAAATAGACAGTTCTTCATTCGAATTCTCAATTAACAACCATTTGCAAATTAATCTGGGAAATTGGTATAAATCTATATAAAGCATAATTGCACATCTTCGATCTTCGATGTTCTCATCGTATTTTTATTGAGAATATCAATTTCACTTTTTATTACAAAGAGTGGAAACAAAGTTTGGCAATAATTATGATCATACGAAAAGAAAAACATTTCCTTTATTGGAACGCGCAATAACTTCCTCCACCCTTCTATCCCAAAACAGCGTTTCAACAGAAATTGTCTTCCGATTGAAGATGTAAACGAAAATATGTTTACCGCATAAAATGGAATATGTATAATTAGAATGTTCATAATTTGGAATGTTCATTTCACCAATTGAAACTCTGTCACTTTAAATTATTTCGTTCAAGAGAAACAAAATGTTCAAAATATTTAATTTTATTCAGTGTTGATTTAGAGTTCTGTGAGGTTTGGGTCCTTGTCATGGGTTCGATTGATTTCTAATTACTTTAAAACTAGGGATAAAAATATCAAAATCCAGTTTAACTAATGTCGGTTTTAAAGTCCAGAGAAAATTGTTGCATATTTCTTCTAAATGGTTTCCGTTAATTTTTTAATGTTCTGTTCGCATAAAAGATACTAAATATATTCGTGTTATAGAGTATCGGATTAGTGAGACTGACGATAGTGTTGTGCGGTTTAGTTTCTTGAAATATATTCCTTTGAATTCCAATCGTTCCGTTTAGTAGGAACAGAAAGGTACAGAAGTATGAAATTCCGGTTTAACATAAGTCGGATTAGGGTTGGTAATATATTAGGGAGTACAGTTGTAAATATCGCATCTTTCCTCTAATGCATTCTGTTAATATCATATTGCTTTTTCGGATAAAAATGACTAAAGATATTCGTTTTATTGAGTATCGGATTAGTGAGAATGACAATAGCCTTATGCGGTCTACTTCCCTGGATTTTCTGGTTTTTCTTTTGAATTCCAATTTTTTCATTTAGAAGGAACAGGAAGTGATAAAAATATTCAAGAATGTTTAAGAAGCGTCGAATAAGAGGGAATAGATTTATCAAACATCGGCTGCTTTGATTTACTCCATTGGTACAGTCGCTCAAAAAAGTATCCGAACGCTACGGTTGATTGGAGAATTCAGAAAAAAATATCTGTCAACGATTTTTTTAGAAATTAGTGATCTGGCAACCGTCGTGTACAGTACACAAAAGTTGTCAGATCACTAATTTCTAAAAAAAATCGTTGACAGATATTTTTTATAAATTCTGTAATCAACCGTAGCGTTCGGATACTTTTTTGAGCGACTGTACTTTGCGTCCTTTTTTTTTGTTCAGTAAGAAAAAAAAAATATTAGACAAATTTTGTTTTATTGAGGATCTTATTAAGGAGCATATTTGAAGTCTTCTGCAAATTGTATAGTATTTTTTCGGCTTCTAACTGCTTCATTTAGAAGAAACAAACTTTAAAAAATTACGTTGTAGTGGAATATCGGAATATAGAGAACAGATGTATACCTTTTATTGTAGGTCGGACTAGAGAGAACAAATACAATTATCGATTACGTTGAGTTATAAATAATTTCGTTTTACGTAGTGCCGGATTTCAGAGATTTCCGAGAAGTATTAATTTTTTTCACTAATCGAAAGTGTATTTTAATTAGGTTTAGTAGTTAAAAAAAAAGCGCCATCCCGTGGCCGAGTGATTAGCGCGCTTGGCTAGTGATCTAAGGGACCTGGGTTCGAGCCCAGGGTAACGCATGGATGTTCGTGTTGTTTTCTTCTGAGGTCCTCCCATCCTCTCAGACCTACTACTGTGGCATTATAAACTGACAGGCTCCTGTCAGACCTCTGTGGCAAGCAACTGCTTGAGGGGTATTTATTTATTTTTTTTAATTTAAAATTATTTCTAAATGTTTTTCTATTTCCACTGAATTGTCATATTCACGACAGAATTGTCGTAGACTTCAAATTCTTATCCACCGAATTGTCTTATCCCTCGAATTCTCATCCACCGAATTGACTTTTCCCCCGAATTCTCATCTACAGAATTGTCCTCATCAGTTACTATCCACAGGAATTGTCGTAGATCCAACTACCACTACGGAAACAAATAAATTTATTTTAAGAGAGAGCTTTCGTTTAATCCACTAATTCGCCTATCATTTATGGGAAAATCTAGGTCCGTGGTTACCAGTGGAAGCCACGAAACAATTTAAAAAAAAAAGCTATTGCGCTTATTTGTACCGGTCCATTATGAAAACAGCGGCTCATAAAACAAGTAATATACAAAATCTCGCTCAGTTCTTTCAATTATTGACCAAATATTTTTACGTGAATAAGTAAAATATTTTTTTCTAATTCAAAGTAATCATTAAAAACGCATATTTTTGTTTTTTAACCAAGATATTTGATTTGCTAAAAACATAGTTTTTTTTATTCCTTTTTATTGCTCATTAGAACTGTGTTTTTTCTGTTTCAGGTACAGAATTTTGTTTGCTGCTGTTTAAGAATAGAGTGACAATGAATGTTCGATAAGTTTGGGTTGGACGGCTCTGCTTTAAAAAGGGTTACATCTGTATGAAATATTTCGTTTTCGGCGATAATAAATTTCGGCCTGCACGTTTTCGAAACGTGTCTTTAAGAACGTAAAGGAATTAAATAATTAGAAGGTAACAATATTGTCTCATCCTGACAACCCTATGAGCCACAATATTTATTCACAACATGAATAAATATTTTGGATTCAATATAGTGACTTTCTAAATAGTGACTATTATAGACTTACTGTTCAGAGGTCTCCTATCTGTACGACTGTATTTTATAGTCTAATTTAGGGGTTCTCAATGTGAGGTACGGGATAAAGTTTTTGGGTTACGCCGCGAGAGCTCAAAAGTCGCAGATATATGTTATATATATATGTATGTGTGTTTTATTTCATTCCCATTGTTATACTATAAATATATTTTTATCTATCTATACAATGGGTACGCCAGCTATATACACATTTCTAGGGGGTACGTGAAGCATAAATGGTTGAGAACTACTGATATATATGATTTATTTTATTCCCATTGTTATACTATAACTATAGTTTTATCTATCTACACAAGGGGTACGCCAGTTACATACACATTTCCAGCAGGTACGTGAAGCATAAAATTTGAGAACCACTGGTCTCAATAATAGTGTCTGTTATACAAACATGAACAATTTTCCTTCCTTTTCAGCAGCACTGTTTGGCACTCAACGGTTTAAGTGGCCAGGTCATAAGGGCTGAAAGGAGGTTATAGAAGGGGATTCACTGAACAACTGTTAGCAGACAGATGGAATCTTCTGGTCAAGGCCATTCAGCGTGTTCTTTGAAATGCAGGGTATAGCTATTTGGCGAATGAAGACACGTCATAACGTACCAACCGATATATCTATGGACACCTTTCCAAGCTTAATGGCGTCTTCTTTCTCACCGAGGGCAGGGTGTGTATATTGGGTTGGGGGGGGGGGGTTGCAGAGATAAATTTCTATGCTCGCACAGTTTTTGACTAGAACTTGGGGACTGCAGGGGTCGATTCTGGCACGCTGCCGACTGAGTCAAGCTTCGCCTTAAAATATAGTGCCGTCCTGTGATACTAATATTTAAACTAGAAAGACATATGCAAATGTTTACGAGTTTGACTTCCTGCTTTAGAACAATCTGGTTAGATTTATTCGCTGATACAGTTTTCAATCGAAGATTTTGGCGAAATTGAATTTGTATGAGTAACGGTGAATCAAACATCTCACTGTACGGGATTTTCATTTGGGATCCTTTCTTAGCATCGATACCTTACCTTCAAGCTATCTTTACTTTGCCAGTTGAGATTATAGGGAGGTGATAATGGAATAAATTTTGTGTAAGATATATAAGCAAGCCAAGCGTGCTAACCACTCGGCCATGGGACGTCCCATGGCCGAGTGGTTAGCACGCTTGGCTACTGATCTAAGGGACCTGGATTCGAACCCCGGGTAAGGCATGGATGTGTGTGTTGTTTTTCTGCTGAAGTACTGCCATCCTCACAGACCTTCGACTATGGCATATAAACTGACAGGATCCTGTCAGACCTCTGTGGCAAGCAGCTGCTTGAGGAGGTATTTATTATTCATTTTTTTTTTTATATAAGCAAATTAGATCTTTTCAGATATATTCTATTTCGATATCTTTTATAAATTAATCGATATAAGGAGTGGCGTGACAAAAAATTTAAAACGGGTAAAGTTCTCACTTACCAGGCGACGTGAGCTGCACAAAAGTGGGCGTGATATTCAAATTTGCGGACACTTAAAAATAATTAAACTTTTTTTCTTACAATATTTAAAATTATGACTAAGGGCGTCTGAACTTACAAATTCAACCCAACAGATACTCACCTGCCTCTAAGTAAATTTATGTTATGCTCTTATTATATTATTTACGAGCTTTATATATAAATTACAATTTTTTAATTAATTGTGTCATGTCCAACTCCGGTTGATAGGACGTCAGTGGAAAACAATAAAAAAGGAGGAAAGGGAGAAAATGGAGTTGATTTGGTTACAATGTTTTGGGCACACAATGTCGGAGAGTACCTTGTTAGAATTGGTGTGCAGTGGCCAGATTCAGCAGATGTAGCTCAGGACTGAAATGCATGGAAAACTAAATTGCACGGTCTGATTGGACCTTTCATACCCCATGGCTGCTTGATGATGATGATGAGTTCTGTATCTGAGTTGCTATTGACATAACATGGGCTAACATACTTAATGAAATGGCCTTTTTCATGAACGAGTTCCTAAAGAGTGCATATATCATTTAGTGTACATGCGCTCTTTAGGGATTCATCGGTAAATTTCGTAACGATTTGAAGGGAGATGTTATGTTCTAATGTGAAACACCTTACCTTTTCATATAAATATGTTATTTTTTAATGTTATAGACATTAAAAACTTTAAAATAATATTAAAATGCTATATTTATATTTGCGATTAGTATATTTTTGCATTCTCCGATTACAAAAATCATTTTTTTTTTCATATATTATCCCTTGTAATTAACAGTTACCTCCTTAAGAAAGATTTGATATGCTTACATCAGTACAAAAAGGGAAGATTATGACACAAAATATGTTACATAAATGAAAGTGACAATCCAGTCATGATTGAAGTGTTAAATTCGTCTGATGCGACGTTATCTTAGTTACGGAAGAATTGCTATGAAATTTATTAGTGATATATTTTAATGTTATATTGTAGCGACTTACACTGTAAGTCACTGAACTAGAATGTTAGTTATGGGAGGAACATCAGTGCTCCTCCCATAAGTGTCGATTAAACGGATTAATAATACTACACTAAAATATGTTATGATTTATACTGGTAGCCATTTTTACTTCTCTTTTAATAATCTTTCTTTAACTGAAAGCATAAGATAAAATGAGGTTTTAGCGTTAATTTTAATGATATATTGAAATATCTAAAACTTATATGGTAAGTTAAAAGTTATGAAATTTTCTTTATAATTACACTGATCACATTCAGAATAAAATGAAGAATATTACCTTTTCTAAACTATGTCCCTTTTTCTTTATTACGAAGTGATGCAAAATAAACTAAAAATACCCATGTAAGCTTATAGTAATAACTTAGTGGAAATAAGAAATATTTGAAATTTATACATTCTAAATCACTGTTGAAGCAATACATAAAACCATAGGTTTCATTTTATACAAATGGAGGGAATGTAATTTTCAATATTAAAAGAAGCACAGAAAATGACCTGTAAACGTGAGACTCATCGCAACGAGACCAGGGTTAATCTAGAAAGTGTTTTCTCGACTAGCATCTGCAATTGTATTTAAGGCAACTTGCAATGACTGAATCCGTGGTATAAACCAATCAACAGAAGTGATCTCGGTCGACAACTGGTGCTTCAGGGATCAGAGTACCTGACATAACATCAGAAGGTCGTAGGATCCAACCGGATCAAGTCAATATTTCCTCTATGCTTAGGATTGTTCATCCTGCTTATTATTTACGATTTTTATTTTCATTTATTTAAACAATAATATACATTCATGTATATTATTTATCGGGCTTTTTGAAATACTTCTCCAAAATGTACATCGTTTAAATCTATTTTGTGTATTGTGAATAGAAAGAACCGCATAGGAAGCCTTCTACGTTTGGAGTTTGAGGTGGTTTCCTCATTAGCCTATTCCTAAGTAGATCGTATCTGATCACTCATTGACGCCATGTAATTAATCGAGTTCTTTGGCATCAAATTGAAACTTAAACATGACCTATAATTTGGCAGTGAAGGAATTCCCATGCCTTTCCCTTTTCGCACTTTTTTCAAATTCTAGCATGTAGCATGTAGCATAATTATGATTTTTCGAAGTACCAAGATAAAAGATCCCCTAACCTTCTCCATCTGTGGGTGTCCAATAAGTGGAATGAGTCGCAAAGGACAAGACAAAAATCACCAAAAGGTGAGCTCCAAAGGGCAGAATTTCACATTCTTTGACATTAATTCTCAAATACTTTGGGGTAGGGATTACCGAACATATGGCCCGTGAAGTCAGTTTTGTACTTCACAAGCAATACGTTTCATCATAATCAAGGTAGCGACTGGCTGACCGTGAACACCCAACAAGACTTGCCGTCTGATAAATGCTCTGACCCAGTCGTCTATCGATTATAATTTGGTCTTTGTCAAAATCACTTACGTCCGCTGTTTTTGCCATCTGAAGAACAAGAATAACACTGATTAACAGAGCTCAGTATCAGGTTTTATTTATACCGTTTCATGACCTTCACACGCGCCGTCGTTTACCTGCAGCTGCTTCGATTTGCATAAAGACGCGGAGGTCATAATGTTTTGGTTCTTTGGCGTATATTTTAATTTTCACATTATTATTTCAATATTTGAAGAATTATCGAAGTTCGAAATTTGAACAGCAGCAGCAGTAGCAGACATAAAAAACTGTTCAAAGATTATTAAAATTTAATAAATAGCGCACTTGGCGACTGATAAAAGAAAGATATGGGTTCGAGCCCCAGGTAACGTATGGATGTTTCTTGCGGTGAGCACATTATTAAATGGATCCGATTCCTCCACATTATTATACTGGAGCTGATTCCTCCACGGTGTTTCATTGGAACCGGTCCCTCTGCTTATTTCTCTGGATCCGATTCCTTCACGTTATTACACTGGATCCTATTCCTGCACATGATTATATTGGAGCCGATTGCTCCAATTATTATACTGCAACCGATTCCACCACATTGCTACACTCCAGCCTATTCCTTCAGATTATTAAACTGGAGATGAATTTTTCACATTATTACAGTGGAACTGATTCCTCCACATTGCTACACTGCAGCTGATTCCTCCAAATTATTAACTCTGCGAGTAGCCTAAATCATGAGAATTAGGATAGGAGTCAACTTTCCGAATATGAGTCAATTTTTCTAAGAACAGCTCAGTCACTTCTGACAGAGCTGTTCTTAGAACCCTGATTGTGTTTTGGTTTTTCTTTTGCTTTTCGAACATGTATGTTTTGTAAGCTTATTTGTTTACGCATCAATTGGGAATATAGAAAAAAATATGAGTTAATACCCGTTCAAGTAGCTGCTTGCCACAGAGGTCTGACAGGAGCCTATTATTTAATATGCCAAAAAGAAGATTTGTGAAAAAGGCGAGATCTCAGCTGAAAGATAGCACAAATATCCATGCCTTAACCCGGGATGGAACCCAGGTCCCTTTGAATGGCCAAGGGAAAATGCATTATTCTTGTTCTTGCTCTTTCATTTGATGCAAAAAAGTCACATTTCTTCGAAAAGGAATATTCTGATTTTAATTAAAATACTTTTTTGGCATCTTCACTAATTCTATCGTAAGCATTGTTCTCTTTATGTCAAATTACTGATTAAAGTTGAAGTTGCATCGTTTAATTTTTATCAGGTGTTAGCAGCTTATCTACAGATTAAGCCGTGGTACACTGTGTCTAGAAAACCCATACCCTGTGCACCTTAAAGATCACGCTGAATGGCCTTCACAAGAGGCTACCATTTGTCTGCTAAATACTGTCCATTGGGTCCCTTTCCTAACCTTCTCTGAGTCCTCAAGGTCTTTGTGACCCAGCTATTTAACCCATTGTGTTAAACAAAGTGACGCTCAGAGGTAAAAACAACCAACAAAGCATTATGTTCTTAAATTATGAATATCAATCAAATGCATGAATTTATGCTTATGATGCAACACATATTTTTATCAGTTAGTTTACAGTTAAAGAATATTAACTAAGCTCTCAATAGAGGAGTGATGCACAGGGTGTAATCAGTATATAGTTTCACCCATTCCTTTACTGTAGACTATTTACTGGCAAAAATTACCACTGTAAAAATTATTTTTATAGATATTTGATTTCGCCTTTCATGTAACTTATTTTCGCTTATATAACAAAATTTAATAAGATTCGAATTTCGGTTCTTTATTTGTGTCCTACCCAGGCAAGTATATTCGTATTTCTAGAGGACATTAGAACAAATTTTATTTCGCCATTATTATTTTAATGTAAAGGTTTTAATAATCAATTGACGCGTTTTTAACTGGGGTTTAATAGGTTTTCAACTATTAGGTGTTACAAGTACGTATCTTAAGGGTACAATAATCATGAATTTAGTTGGGAAGTACAAAAATTTAATCGTTCCTGAGGAATAAGGGATGCTCGATTTCAAAAGGAGCGAAGTTTTTATTTTCCGTCTTTAGCACCCTCTAACAGTGACAACTGAAACGAGTGGACGATTGTGTAAATGCAAATAGTAATATTTCGTTAATACCTATAAAACAGAAATATAATTTTTCATTAATATGTTAAAAAAGTTGCATTTAACACCCCCTGTGACCAAAGGATAAAACACTTTTGGCAATGTAAATATTTTCTCCCTCATAATTCACCACAAAAATTTTTAATTTCTTTCTTAAATAACCGTTTGTAATAGCTGTGGTAAATGCTAACAAGGTAGGAATTTTCTATCTTTAAGGAATTTTCTACCTTAAGGGAATTTCAGAAACTGACAATAGTCCTATTTCTTCAATATCTATCCAATCTAAAACAAATTCATTTAATTTGAAGAGCAAAAATTTGAATGTCAACAGCATTACAGACAGAGGACAAAGCAAAAATATTTACCCAAAAAACAATTAAAAGTGTAAAGATTATAATAATTAAGCGGAGAAAGTGGCAATTAATTTGTTCATCCTTAATAACGTATTGAAAAAGGAGTCATCAGAAACATCAACGAAATGAGTCAATATCATCCAGAAATATGCCAGTTAAACGCCTGGCAATTTATATGAGTCATTTGTTATATACATTGTTACGATCGTAACTACAGATTAATCAGCTAGCACTGAGAGACTTCCAAATATAAGTATTTTAAGCACAAATCGATACTAACGCTTTTGCCGAACAACAGCACAATTTCCCTCCAAATGATTTAATATACAAATTTTATTTCAAAATTTTAAAGATAGGCATTTTTAAAATATCAATGCTTAATTTTAGAATGATCTAAATTATTCTGTAATATTTTTATATATTCTTAATAAAAAATAAATACCCCCTCAAGCAGCTGCTTGCCATACAGGTCTGTCAGGAGCCTGTTACTTGATAGGCCATAGTAGAAGGTCCGAGAGGATGGCAGGACCTCAGCAGAAAAACGACACTAACACCCATTCCTTATCCGGGACTCGAACCCAGGTCACTTAGATCAGTAACTAAACGCACTAGCCACTAGCTACATTGCAAATTGCAGAAAAAAAGCAAATAATAAATACAGAATTTCAAAGCATGGGATCCACATAGTTTGAAATTTAGTGGGGAAATGATAATTGCGGCCGTCTGATAAAGGTTCGCTGCTAGCAATGGTATGGAATCATCCATCTGTTCCATCTAGATACTTTGCGGATGAGCAGAAACCTAACAATTGCAGGTTAGAATAGAGTTAAATGAATGCAATGGAGTAAACGTTTATATACTTCCGGTTTTTTGCGAATATTAAAATTTGTAGAATGTGGAACATTATTTATAGCCATTGACAGTTCACGATTTACAGGCTTTCATTTGATACACAACTGTAGATCATTGGCCACAAGTCTAGTGAAATATGATGAAACGATTGTGACAGAAACAGATGATCAGATGGGGATGACATGATTTCGTTTACAGATCATTTCAATGAATTCAATGGACGGCACATCGAATATGTAGAGACGGTTGCAAGTGGTTGACTGAAGGTTGCTAGGGGATCCCGATAATTTAAAGTATGATGCAGAAATGGTAGGGCTCTGAAAGGTTGCTCCTAGTAGTAATCCATATGGTATATCTCGATGCAAATCCTACATATGACTCCAAACATGTCCTTTAAAACACCTAATTTCTTTTACCGTGAATAGTTTATTTACATAATTATGCATATATGTAATCTTTAAATAAATATTGAGAATTATAATTATTTTTGTTGAAATAAAACATCTATTACGAAACCAAGAAGAGGAAAAAAGATCAACAAGATAGGCGAAAATACCAACAAATGAAAAATTCCCTAGTTTTACGCTGTTTAACGATGTCCTTCCCGGAACTCGTCTCCCGCATTAAATGAGAGTTACTTGTATAACTGTTCCGTTTCTGAATTATTGATTAATTGGTATTTTCAGAGTTAAACTATGACAAAATATATATATTAATTTAATAGAATTGTTTGCCTTCCATTCAATCACTTAAGAGGCCGAGTTCGGTAAGAAGACTGTATATCACGGATGTATCTTAATGATACGTTCAAGTTTTAAGAAAAAAGAATTTTGATCAACGATAATTTCACGCTTTCTGTACCGAATGTTGGATTATCAACACTACAGCTATTGATACTATCCTCCCTATGTGATTCTGATGTTACGAGGATCGGATCACAAATTAGCCTGCATTGCAAATTTTCTCCACTAATGCATCTAGTCTTTAAATATTGCCTATGCATAAACTGGAAGGATAGTTGTGTACCAATCCCCAGTGATGATGCATAAAACCGTCCGGGTCTAGCACATAATGTCTTACCCTGCCTTCCTTTGGAGCATGCCATTAGTACCTTTCAAAAAGTTTTTTTCCAAAAGAGATATTCTCTTTTCGGAGGAAACAGAAGTGCAGGGCTGTCAGACCGGTGTACCCTACTGATCTGGTCATCTATGGCCACATTTTTTTTTCTTTTTTCCTGCCCTGTTGAGGAATTGTCAACTTCACAGGGTCTTGGTGATGACCATTTATGCCTATGACACTGGACTGATTTATGGCTCTGAGTTTAATTCTGGATTCTGGATTTGCTGCAGTGGGGGACATCTGTTGAGGGAGAATTTGCCGCTGTGTTTTCTGTTTGCTTGTGGGTTACCAGCCCTAAGTGAACAGAGGCGCGGGATACCTTATATCATCTGGTAGATAATCCTGATCATAGGTCATCACATCTACCTGAACCCTCACTTAGCAAGTTAGGCATCTCTAATCCTAAATTGGAGTAATGTGTCTCAGGCCGGAGTAATGTGTCTCAGGCCGGAGTAATGTGTCTCAGGCCGGAGTAATGTGTCTCAGGCTCTTGAAAAGTTTCAGTTAAAAACGGTGGTGCTTGAAGTTCCTACCAACATGGATCACTTCAATCTGTAGCAGTGGAGGAACAGGTCTTTCCCACATGCCTGCTATCGCGGGGTTGTTTGATATTGCTGGCCCTGCGTTTCTCAATTAACCAAGTTTCTTCAAAAAATCCTACTAGTCATTTTCTCTCTGCAGGTACATGAAACGTGAGGACGCTACGTTGAGATTATTCTCTTGATGTCCTCACGCAGGAATTCCAGCGTTAAAACCTATGCATATAATCTAGGTTTGCAAGAGACTAGATGGACGGGTTAAGGTGAGAAAATTGAAAATAACTCTAAATTTCTCTTTCGGTGAAGAGATCTCGTGTTCTAATAGAGCCAGAGATCTCAAACAAATGTTTTCCGATTATATTCTGGAAGAATTACACGTTGAATGTATCGGAAGAGGTCTCGACCCGTTACTTCTGTTATATAAGTTCTAAACTGATTACATACCGGATAAAATGATTTAATATCTAATGTTTCCAAAGCGTTCGTCGTTTCTTTTTCGCCAACATAATAACATGACCCAAACCGGTCAGCAGAGCCTTTGACCGCTGCTGGGCCTCAAGCCCCCCCCCCCCACACACACACAAACACCACGGTCAAGGTGGGCCCCTATCGGGGGGGGGGCAGATGGCTAGTACAATACTTTCTTTGTTGCTGCACAACACAGCAAAAAAGAAAGAAACCCGGTTCCGTCTAAGACACTACCAGTTATGGAATGTCGTGTACTATCTACTGTCAAGGGCAAGGCTACACCATATAGATGCATCTCACCCCCGACACCCCTATGACGAGCAGTCCTATAGATGGAAAGCTCATCCATCGGTAAAAACCTAAATTTACTCTGTTCCCCGGTTAGCCATGAACAAAGATATATAGATTCAGGTTCGTTCGGCTCCCGGGGTGGAGACTCTTAGTTGGACCCAGACTGTGAAAAGGGCCTTTGCCTACCAGAGGGACCAATTCTTTCAGCAGGGCCCCGAATTTGCTCTACTGAGCGCCTGTTTTTGAGGTCTGAGCACTGTCCAACTGGGCCACTAAATCGGTCAGCAATGCTTTCGACCTCGATTGGTCTTGTCTCTGTCCAACCGGGACCCAAACCGATCAGCAGAGCTTTCGACCGGTCCTGGGACACAAGTCCCCCCACCACGTCAAGGTGGTCCCCTATCGGTGGGGGGGGGGGGAGATGGCTAGTACAGTAGTCTTCTCTTAGAGCCAGGGCGGATGTAACAGACCTAAATCTTGTACTGTTTCCAAGGTCCGTTTTACTGCTTCCAAGGTCCTACGAAGTGCGTTGCGCAGGTTCCCGTACAAACTGGTATTTTCAGGGCTTAGCACTGGATAGGATGGAGGTGGACAACAATTGGTCATGGAGCATTTTACGGAGTGTGGAGGCACACTTCCAGCTGAATGGTAATGTCAAAACTCAGAATTATTCGGTAAGGGAATCGTCACATCCTCTGTTGTTGATGAAATTTCACAGCACATCCACCCGTTACTGTGTGGTGTGCTTTCACTGCTACGTCTTCTAGACCCCTTCTTCTTTGAGGAAGACTAAACCATGATCTCCTCATATGTATCACTGCTAGGTCTTCTAGACCCCCTTCTTCCTTGAGCAGGTCTAGGCCATGATCTCCTAATATGTATCACTGCTACGTCTTCTAGACCACCTTCTTCTTTGAGGAGGTCTAAGCCATGATCTCCTAATATGTATCACTGCTACATCATCTAGACCCCCTTCTTCTTTGAGGAGGTCTAAGCCATGATCTCTTAATATGTATCACTGCTACGTCTTCTAGACCCCCTTCTTTTTGAGGAGGTCTAAGCCATGATCTCCTAATATGTATCACTGCTACGTCTTCTAGACCCCCTTCTTCTTTGAGGAGGTCTAAGCCATGATCTCCTAATATGTATCACTGCTACGTGTTCTAGACACCCTTCTTCTTTGAGGATGTCTAAGCCATGATCTCCTCGTATGCATCACTGCTACGTCTTCTAGACCCCCTTCTTCTTTGAGGAGGTCTAAGCTATGATCTCCTAACATGTATCACTGTTGCGTCTTCTAGACCCCCTTCTTCTTTGAGGAGGTCTAAGCCATGATCTCCTAATATGTATCACTGCTATGTCTTCAAGACCCCCTTCTTCTTTGAGGAGGTCTAAGCCATGATCTCCTAATATGTATCACTGCTACGTCATCTAGACCCCCTTCTTCTTTGAGGAGGTCTAAGCCATGATCTCCTAATATGTATCACTCCTACGTCATCTGGACCCCCTTCTTCTTTGAGGAGGTCTAAGCCATGATCTCTTAATATGTATCACTGCTACGTCATCTAGATCCCCTTCTTCTTTGAGGAGGTCTAAGCCATGATCTCCTAATATGTATCACTGCTATGTCTTTTAGACCCCCTTCTTCCTTGAGGAGGTGTAAGCCATGATCTCCTAATATGCATCACTGCTACGTCTTCTAGACCCCCTTCTTTTTGAGGAGGTCTAAGCCATGATCTCCTAATATGTATCACTGCTACGTCTTCTAGACCCCCTTCTTCTTTGAGGAGGTCTAAGCCATGATCTCCTAATATGTATCACTGCTACGTGTTCTAGACACCCTTCTTCTTTGAGGATGTCTAAGCCATGATCTCCTCGTATGCATCACTGCTACGTCTTCTAGACCCCCTTCTTCTTTGAGGAGGTCTAAGCTATGATCTCCTAACATGTATCACTGTTGCGTCTTCTAGACCCCCTTCTTCTTTGAGGAGGTCTAAGCCATGATCTCCTAATATGTATCACTGCTATGTCTTCTAGACCCCCTTCTTCTTTGAGGAGGTCTAAGCCATGATCTCCTAACATTTATCATGTCCAGAGCACAATGAAATCCTAATCTAGCATTTTCACCTATCCTTCAAGGTATAGACTGCTAAGGGGGACACGTAAAATGGTTTTCGCGTTGTATAAGTTCTAAAAATATATTGATATTAGCATTTTCCCAATTCTCCCTTAGTTCGAATTTCCAAGGTTAACGGATACACAAGTTGCAAAACAGAAAACTTAATTCTCTTCGAAAAAGATATTTGCCATAGGCGATATATTTTTCTCCTAGTTGTTTATTAATATTTAGATTAGCTGTGTCGCTTTCTTTTCAGTATAATTGACAGAGACACAACTTTATCAGAAGAGCGTCAATGTGAAGAGTAAGATTCATTAAATATAATCCATTGTCCACTTTTTTAGGAGAAGTCGCCTTTCAAATACATTTTCTGTTAAATATACACTGAGCAGCCACTTTATTAGGTACAGTTTCATGTTATCTCAGTAACAACTCAGATACAAAACTCAGTTACTTCTTACATCAACTTTTCTCGAAAATCATGGGAATCAAATCTATTTCCGGTTCGATTTTCAGCAATATTCGTTCAGTATTTAAAGACTTAAGGAAATTTTAATATTTCACAGCTAAAATGAGAGTTTTAATAATTGATTTGCTAAGTTATAAAATTATGTTAAAAGAAAGTAATAACTGTTATACTAAACTTTACTAACATATATAACAGTACTTTTAGCAGTTCTTGTAATAATTATGTTAATTCTAGATAATTGTAAATGACGTTTTGCAGATCAAGCTAACTTGCTAAATATTTCAGCGTCGACAACACTTTAAATACTAAACTCATCGTTTTACAAATTTGTTGTGTTTGAAAAAGATTGTTTGGATTTAAATTGATATGACTGAGATCTTTAAGGCATTTATTACAGTAAAGCAATCTGATATTTGTGACTTATTTCTTGAGATAATTCATCTAAAATGACGTCAAATGTTAATCTGTTGCTTTAGTACCATAACGGGATGGAAAAGATAACAACTGAAGAACTTTCCAGCGTTAAAGAAATGTGGAGTAGTCACGTCCTATAATTGCTAATTTTTAAATATTTGTACATATTGTCTTTATAGTGCATCCTAACAAGAACACTTAATTTTTTAAAACTCCAAAGTTAAACCCAAGACAAAATTTAGTAATCTTTATAATGTTTTATGAACAGTAGCTAAAATTTAGCTGTAGAGGATACTGATCAATATATTTGATGAATATCCTCTACAATGTACAAACGCCTTATATATTTTTAATAAGGAAAACCATCAGGTTCTTGACTCATTCAATAAGCTTCTTTGATTTATTCAACTGCCTCTCCAACTATTTAACTTGACAAAGTAGTCTGATTACTTCTTGTGATCTAACGTCTGATTATCTAAAGTGTAAAATTAGGCAGGAAATTAATATAGAAGCTTTACAGAGCTAACAATACTGGTATTATATCTATAACAGAAAGTCGATGGACTAAAAATATGACGTCATCGTAGGGAGTCCTATGTCTAGAAAAATTCTTAGAATTTTCTTCTAATTTTATTATTGGTGTATTACTATGAATAATAATATTTATTAATAAATAAACCTTATGTTAAAGGAAAATTACTCATATTTATTAGAAATTATCATAATGCTAATACACATGAATAATTTTCCTTCTAAACATTTATGTA
Organism: Ryuthela nishihirai; assembly: GCA_038380435.1. Classification (NCBI taxonomy): domain Eukaryota; kingdom Metazoa; phylum Arthropoda; class Arachnida; order Araneae; family Heptathelidae; genus Ryuthela; species Ryuthela nishihirai. The sequence continues at coordinate 6,071,963 of JAWZYU010000038.1, forward strand.
TTTATAAATAAACATTAAAGTAATTATTAGCACGATTACAGGACTACTAATGTAACGTCATAACTTGGATTTATAACAGAAGGTCAGTGCACAATTATGACGTCAGCACAGGTATTCTGATAATCGAGACCATTCTTATTCGTTTATTTCTATTATTATGAGTGGTGTACTTCTATACTAATCTTTACACTAATGTTTATTAATAAATATATCTAATTTAGAACGAAATTTATTCGTATTTATTAGCAGTTATCATAATGTTAATAAAATCAGACAATTTTCTTTCTAAATAATATATATTTAATAATCAGTATTACACTACAGATTGCTTTAAAACTACATCAGCAATAAAAATATTAAAAATAAATATATAAGCAAAGTCTCATGCTGACGTCATAATCTGGTCCACTGGCCTTCTATTACAGGAGACTGTTAATCGTAAAAAATAAGAATTATGTTTTCTTTTTATTCCTTGATATTGAGTGTTTTAGCATTACAAATGCATGTGCTTTAACAAAATAGAATTGTATAATAGCATTCGAAGTCAACGGAATTAACTTTCGATAGTCAGCATCAGGAAGCTATCTATCCGTGAGACATTTTTGCCCTGAATATATGTTTATTTCTATTATATGGGACTTCAGGTATATGTCGTAAGTATTCAAGATTGCTCTCGACAAAAACCGATATTGGATCAAAATCCCAGAAACATTTCTTTAAAAAATGCGTCAGGTTGGTTTCTTTAAACGTTGGGTTGTTTTACCTCTGAGTGGCAATTTTCTGCACACCATGGGCTAAATGGGCAGGTCACAAGGACCCCGAAGGCTCAGAGAACGTTGGGGGAGGGGACCCACTGGAACAGCTGTTGGGAGACTCATGGTAGCCTCCCGTCAAGGCCATCCAGCGTGTTCTTTAACGTTGGGTTTTTTACCTATGAGCGGCACTTTTTTGCACAACATGGGATAAATGGCCACGTCAGAAGGACCCCGAAGGCTCAGAGGTTGGGGGAGGGGACCCACTGGAACAGCTGTTGGGAGACAGATGGTAGCCTCCCGTCAAGGCCATCCAGCGTGTTCTTTAACGTTGGGTTGTTTTACCTCTGAGGGGCACTTTTTTGCACACCATGGGCTAAGTGGCCAGGTCACAAGGACCCCGAAGGCTCAGAGAATGTTGGGGGAGGGGACCCACTGGAACAGCTGTTGGGAGACTGATGGTAGCCTCCCGTCAAGGCCATCCAGCGTGTTCTTTAACGTTGGGTTTTTTTACCTATGAGCGGCACTTTTTTGCACACCATGGGATAAATGGCATCATTAAACACATTTTTTGTTTTCAGATTAAAAAAAAAACTGCCTAACGGATCTTTGGTCAGGAATGTAATAACGCATTGCTTTTACGGTAAAATCACTCTCAGCTTAGGACACTTTCGAACTTATCCAATCAGAAAAAAAGAATTATTTCATTTCTTAATAAATTGAACGTAAAGTTGATGGACCGAAGGCAAAGCGAATAGATTTTGTTTTGCAAATGAGTCCTGAATGAAAAAGAACGAACTTTCAGTTCTTAGTGTCACCTTTTCCCACACATATCTCTTTAATGCAGAAAACCCTCTTTACAGGCGCTCAAGTTCGTTTTAATTCACATTAAAACGAACTTGAGCGCTCACAAACTCTAAAAATTGGTAGCTGGTGATTTGTAAGGGAACTCTGGAAGGTAATTAATTGTTCTAGAAATTCGAAATTTCCGATCATACGTCGCGCATTGGCTATTTTGACTAAGATTATTAAACTTTTTTACTAACCTAATCCATATGCTTGGGAATAAACGAACCTTCAAATCAAAACATTTTCAATTAACGTTAAATATCAGAATGAAGCATTTTCAACTTATATTAACTATCAATCAAAATTGAGAGTTTTATCCAGCAATAAATTTCAGACGAAAAAAAGTCATTTTATGGAAAATCTATATTGATAGAAGGAAAAATGGTATATTTACGGTTTACGGTTTACAATGAGATCGAGTATTGGCGTAAATCCAAGAGTATAAAAACTATCTACTCGGTAGATCTTCTTCTGCAAGTTATCCTCCCTTCAAGGCCATCAGTTTCTTTCAATAGCTTGTCTGGGTAAAGGAAGTGTCAAAAGTCTTAAGGGATTTCCAAAACCATCACATGATTTGATAGGGCGGGGTGGCTCAGTCGGTAGCGCGCCAGACTCGTAATCTGCTAGTTCCCAGGTTCCAGTCTCAGCTGGGTCAGCGTTGAAACTTATCTCCGAACAACTCCCCGCTTTGCCCATGGTCAGTAGGGGACACTGATTGGCTTGGAAAGGCCGCCGTCCGTGGGATTGGACGTTAAGCCGTGGAACCGTATGCGGGAGAACTATACCCTGTGCACGTTAAAAAACACACTGGATGGGTTTGACGGGAGGATACCATCTGTCTCCCAATAGCTGTTCCAGTGGGTCCCCTCCCCCAATCCTTCTCTGAGCTTTCGGGGTCCTTGTGACCTGTCGATTTAGCCCATTGTGTGCAAAAAGTGCCGCTCAGAGGTAAAACAACCCAACCCACCCCTCATTATTGGGATGTAAACATTCTCTACCTTTCTGATGAAGCGTTCCCTGATAAATAAAGTGACTTCTACTCATTTCGAGGACACACATTTATCGAAATTAAATATTACCTTTGCTAAGTAATTTTCAGAGAGAGGCTGAGAGTTTATAATCGTATTTACTTCCAATGCGAGATGCATAGTGTTTAATCACGTTTCTTTGCGTTAGCACACATCAGTTAGAAAATGATGTTGAAAGACAAGTGACTAAGGTTCCCTTTTAATTACGTGGGAGCCCATCTCGCTTGGCCATGCTTCGATTGAGTGTTATTACGGATTAATGGTCCATTAGCTGGTCGTTGTGACAACCAAAAGAAGTTTAAGGAATGTGTGGGAGGATCGGAATGCTCTTTTGGGGGAGGTAAAAAAGGTCGTCGTATCCAAAAATAACGCAGCGTTAATTAAATGAGCAAATTTCATCTGCTGAACTGCTGGCTTTAAAAAACAACCTTTTTTAAAGTGATGAATTTACTGATGAGACGGCCTTCGAAAAAGGATTGAAAAACATTTATTTTTAGCATCCGTTATATAATTTACAGCGTTTGCCTTTTAGTTTTTTTGCCCATTTGATTAAGAACTCCTTCTACATAAAAAAGAGCTAGGAGCATCAGATTCAATATACAGCCTCCTCTTGTCGCAAAGTTGTGTAAGGATTTGGTTTGTGTATAAAAATACGAAATGCCTGGAATGGGATTATTAATCATTAAAAAAACAACAGAATTACCAGATCGTGTAATCTTCCCATTACACATAAACTGAGCACACTCTATGTTAAAAATAACTAAGTGAAGATGAACCACCAAAACAGGATGAATCAGAACTTCTGAAGAAATCTTATTAAGAAAGAGATAAAATGGAGAATTTAACGTGAACATTTTAAACGCACCTCAAAAAGATTTTTTGAGCCTATGAGCAATAATCCCAATGAGATTATTATTTCTTCTGAATTGAACGATAAAAGTTTGAACAAGTACAGTTTTGAACAAGTACAAGTCACGATCATACTGTATTGAACAAGTTCAAGAGATTTAAAACAGTAGCGTTCTCTGAGGAGATCTACCTGTTTTAGGTTTCTTACACAATTTTACTGCTATTTTTAGCTTTTCTTATGTTTGCCCTTAACCAAAGGGTGGTATACTTATACCTCCACCAAAATAAGTATACCTCCACCTACGATACCAAATAAGTATACCACCAAACTAACACCAAAAAGGACACCACCAAAATAAGTATACCTCCACCAAAGGGTGGTGTACTTATATATTTTGTTCTTACTCATGCCCAATAGGCATATCTTTATGATGGAGATGATTAGGGGTAAAATTATTACCCGGTGCATCGAATATGATTATACGATCAGTAATGATTTTTCCGATTGTTCAACATTCAAGTTCAGCGGTTTGCAAAGTAAGTCGCTAAAAATTAAAAAAAAAGGGCATACAACCTATTAATTGCCTAGATCCATAACTATCGTAATGTAGTATTCGAAATCCCAACTCCTTATAAAACGCATGGCAGGATCGCCCCTACCGTTTCCGTAACACTTTTCTTTGGCAGGACTTCACATTTTTACGGGAATCAGAATACCAAATAAGTGTGTATGATAGTAGTAATATCAAACAAGTGATGATTATAAAAATAGCTGATATTTCCATCAGAAAACGAGTAAAATATTAATCGTAAAAATAAATATACCATTTTACTGCTACGTTACATCACATCCAAAAAACCGTTACATAATTCCAAGCTCTTTTCCTAACAGGTTGGTCAATGGGTTCTCTTTACCACATTTTTTCAATCCGTTGACCGATCTCGACCAGTTATGTGTCAAATGAAATCATGTTAGTATCGTAGGTTACAAAACATCCCATCCCGTGCTTTATTCTCTCCTAAAAAGGGAAATGTGGAAATTGTTCTTCCCTGCCGCCTCGGTGGTTCAGTGTCATCGCATTGGCTCTCTGTGACACTGAGACTGCCGGGGTCTAGGTTCGAGTCCCGAGTGTGAATGGCATGGTCATTTGTTCTCTCATATCTGTTGCGATTGCCCCTCAGTAACAAAAAGTGTTGACTTCTCGACATGTCAAAAAGCTCTTGTTCTCACATTGGGAACATAATGCGGAAAACTAGCTGTTAAGTCCCAACATCCAAATTAAAAAATATATATTCTTCCATTTTATCTTCCGAAGGCAAGGGGCCACGTTTCGAATTATGGAATGAAATGGATGCTTATGATATGGGGACTCTTGTGGGGTAGCTCGAGATGCAGCCAACCCCATTCTTCAACTTAAAAAGGGGATTGATATTTCATGCGAGTGATCTCAATGATTGTATCATATATTTCGTGGACTTCCCCAAATCATGCCCCTCTATTTTACAATTTTTATATCTTTATTTTTAATTCCCCTTCCCCTAAAAGAGGGAAGAGAAATTATCCCTTAAAATGAAAGATTTGTGTTTTGTCACCCCCTTGTGATTAAAGGGGCCAAGTCGTAGCTGTCAGTGAAAACCCTTTGACATATTAGCACCGGAATTTCAAATTTCTAGCATACGTGGATCGTTTCGAATATTCTTTAAATTTTTACATCTCCGTACTTAACGCGCTTAAATCTGAAAATTAAAAAAATTAAAACTACGTATAGATGTGAAAAATGTGAATAAGAATATTTCAGTTTCAACTTGAAACAAATTTTTATATTAAGTCTTTAAAAAAGGTTCGCCTCCCCAACTCCAAGAGTAAAGGGTTGATCATTGATGGTAGTGCAAACTCATGACCAAAAAAAATTAACCACAAAAATTTTAATTTCTGAAAAAATATGTCGTGTGCAATATTAGTTAAAACATTTTAAATGCTTAAATTTTCAACACAATTAAAACTTTTCTGGGACTCATAATATGATTTGCAACAAAAAACAACGTTCGAGAATCTCTTATATCTTCTCTTATATGTTTAATAAAATGTTAAAATAGCACATGCAAATGATAATATCACTTATTAAATTCATATAAACTGAAAGAAAATAGGGAGCCTGCATTTTCCTTTCGATTTGTAACAGAAACAAGTTTTGAAGTCCTACGTTCCTTTAAACTGAATATGAACTAAATGAGTGATTGATCATTGATATTTGATTTTTTGATTTTGTTTTCGGTTTAGAGAGTTTTAGAGTAAAATAGGATAAATGTTTACAACCACGTATTACTTCTGGACACATTTGAAACTTGCCTCCTAATATCTTACGCTTATAATTAAGTTGATGTAAGGCAATTTCGAGGATATTACTTCGCAAAATACTTATTGAAAGGCGGGGGAGTGGCAGAGGACGGGTAAGATAACTAAGGAAACAAATATTCATGTACATTATTATATTTTAGTATAAATAAAATAAAAAAAAATAAATACCCCTCAAGCAGCTGCTTGCCACAGATGCCTGACAGGAGCCTGTCAGTTTATATGCCATAGTAGAATATCTGTGAGGATGGCAGGACCTCAGCAGAAAAACGACAAGTACAATCCATGCCTTACCAGGAACTCGAACCAATGTCCCTTAAATCAGTAGCCAAGCTCGCTAACCACTCGACCATGGGACTAGGCATTTAAGTATATATCATGGAAATTTAGGTGTCGCATGAACCTTCTTGTATCTTAGAATAGTCTCCAAATCACTTTTCATTCACTAATGACTAGCCACCTATGGATATAGCAAACAATCGTTTATGCAATTCCCCACTTTTTTAGAGGATAGAAAAAACCTGTGCTAAATGGTAATCGGTGGTACAGTCGCTCAAAAAAGTATCCGAACACTACTGTTGATTACAAAATTCAGAAAAAATATCTGGCAACGATTTTTTTTTTAAATTAGTGATCTGGCAACCTTCGTGTCACGTGACAGGAAGGTTGCCAGATCACTAATTTCTAAAAAAATCGTTGCCAGATATTTTTTCTGAATTTTGTAATCAACAGTAGTGTTCGGATACTTTTTTGAGCGACTGTACCTTCACTCGAAAAATAGCTCATTGCTCTCAGTTCTCGGGTTCAGAAATATTATAAAGGAATCGTTTTTACTTTTCGGTGGTTGTTAGGGTAGAAGAAAATATGTGGATAAAATATTTACTGTTTATGGCACTCTACGTCACATGTTTTCGTTTCACATCTATCTGTTTATGTTTAGCCTTGGCTTTGAAAGGATATGGAATATCAATCTTTTACAATTTTTGGTCGTTTTTTCGTGGAAAGAAACATAGGAAATAAATGTTTATAAAATAGCGACTCTCCCACTTCACAAGTATTGATTTGAGAGATATGTCGTTCTCTCTGCAGACGCGTTTGAAAGATATAGTGGAAAAACTGTTTCCACATTGCCTTTTTGGAGGGAATGAAAGCATTGGAGGAATTTTTACATAACATTATGACACTCTCCATGACACAGAGTTCATTTGGTACATAACTCATTGTGACTGATCAAAGGGTTTAAATTACGTAGTGGAACAACAGTTGTAGCACCCATACAAACTGACGTGCAAAAAAATGTCGCGGGAAAAGCATTTGGAAAGTAAGTATAAGTGAATAAGAAATTTAACAATTAGTTACCACCACGTTTATAAAATATTTTAATTCAATAAAATATTGTTCGTTCAATCCACGGAGTTAATAGGAAATGGCTTGAGATATGTTACGGATGTATTCAACAATATGTCCAACATATAAGAAAATTATATATTTATGTTATCTTTGGATGTCTTCATACTGAATATACAATTGTACAATCACTATTGCTTCTTAGAGTAGTATCTAAAACACCTTTCATTCATTCCGCCACGTTAAGTTTAATTTCAGTAGTTTAGCCGTTAAAAATCATATTAATCGAAATTTTAAACAGTATGCTAATATGTCGAATAGCATTGCATTTACCCGTCAAAAAGCAGTGTCGGTAAAATAGCATTTGTCGGATTCTGTTTTTTCAGCAAAATAAATATATATGTTTGAAATAAGTAAAATATATTATAATTTTTGGTTAACCTATTATAAGAACGATATTACGAGAACTTGGGAGTAAGGACGATATTAGATGTGAGGAATCTAGTTCGTTTTGGATGGAAATTTTGTTCAATGCTAAAAAGATGTGGTTATCTAGGAACTGATTTTACATTACATGAATTATAATTTCCTAGAGACGAAATGTTGTTTCAAATTGAAGAGTATGCCATTTTATCTTACTATGTAGGATGAAACTTCGATTAACCAATTTAAAGTTAGGAATACAAATTCAGATAACAGAAGAAAGCCAACTAACCAGAAAAGAGGAATAATTGGAACGAGAGCTTATCGTCTCTCGTGAATATAGGATGCTTGATTTCAAAGAGAACGAGGTTTTTTCAGTTTCCTATTTTGCCCCATTACCTGGTAAAATGTGTCTTGAAACTGAAGCTTAAGAAATGTTGTGCAAATGTTAGGAAAATTACATTTGACACTGATGGTCTGAAAGATCTAGTTGTAGCTCAAACATGCCATGATAGCTATGTCGTCATTACAACACAATCGTAGTTTGCTTAGTACTGAAATTTAGAATAAATTGAATCAGTTTAAACAGGTTTTTCTTAAAAACTAACAGTACTCCTTTAGATAAAAGGGAACAGAGGAAGCAAAATTATTTGAGTGGTAAGGCTATGGTAGTTATTTTTGAAAGAAGGGAGTGCAGGATTAATATGAATCTACACCCTACTAGTCGTGACAGACAACAATACAACAAGCTTAATAAACGTGTAAAAAATCACTTAACAGCTGATAAGAATCTTTGGCTTGATAGCTCGGCTGATAAAGCAGAGGAAGCTGTTGGACAGCACAATAGCAGGGGATTGTACCAGAATGTTAATGATTTGTTTGGGAAGAAGCAGGATATATACACAGGTACAGAGGTATTGAGGGATAAACATGGTAAAGTGGGTGAAAGTGAGTATTCTCTGATGACTAGGTGAGCTGAGCGTTTCAAAAATGTTCTAAACAATGTGATTATTTCTACTTCCATTGTTTGTAATGTGGATAGATGCAGTAATGCATCTATCCTCATTACAAACAATGGAAGTTGAATTTATTATTATATTGCTAACTAAGGATAGGTGCATTACTGCATCTATCCTCAGATAATAATCGTAACAGTTCATTCATTTAATGATGATTTTATGGCTTTAATGTTGGTCTTGAATAACATTCTAAGTTGTTTCGACTATTTCTAAAATAAAACTGAATAAATATCCTGGGGTCGATGAAATCACCACTGAAATTCTTAAAGCTGGGAACACTTGTGTTGTCACATCGCTGACAGAAATTTATAATATTTTTTATGATAAACGTGTTGTTCCTACAAATTTTACTAGAGATATTGCTATCCCTATTTTTAAAAAAGGTGATCGCAGTTCTTGTGATAACTATAGAGGTATTAGCATACTTTCTGTTCCAGGTAAAGTTCTTTGCATGGATGTACTTAATGGAATTAAGAATTTAGTTGATGAACAACTGCGTGATGAGCAGTATGGATTCAGAAGTGGTAGGGGATGTATTGATCAAATATTTTCACTTACGCAGATTCTTGTAAAATGATATAGTTTCAGAAATATGTGGTTGCTAGCTTTGTAGATTTCAAAAAGGCTCTGTTGATTGACATAATTTGTCGTTGATTGCTATATCATACGGAATACCTGACAAGATGTTTGTGTAATGAAAGCTCTCTGTATTGACATTGCGTGGTATGTGAGAGTTGGTAAAGCTGGTAGCGATTGGTTTAGCATTGCTAGTTGGATTGGTTAGGCAAAGGTGCATTTGTCTCTTTTTCCCTTTAGTATGGTTATTGATTTTTTTATACAAAATTCTTTGCAAGGGAAAGATTTTGGCTTTAAATAATCTAGAAATCTCAAAATGTATGATTTAGATTACGCAGATGATTTGTCGTTGTTGGCTAATGATGTTGATATTATGAATTATTTCATTAGGACTGTTCATGAGACAGGAAATAGGGTAGGTTTGCGATAAACAGAGGAAAAAGTAAAATGATGAAAATTGTTCAGGCAGAATGTGTTTCAGTTCCTTTGAATGACTGTACTCATGAGAAAATGTGTCAGTTTAATTATCTTGGGAGCTAAGTAACAGATACTGGTGATGTGTGGCATGAGATAAATAGAAGAATACGGATTGCTGCTGGACCTTTCAAGATTCTAAGGATATTGTGGAAAAATAGACGTGTACACCTAAAGACTAAAATTAGTCTATATAACAGTTTGGTCCTTTCTAAGGTTAGTTCTGGTAGCGCAACGTGGACACTTTTTAAGCAGAATAACAAGAAACTTTATACTTTTTACTCTAGATGCTTTCGTAGTATCTTGGGCATTAAGTGGTTTGACTCTGCAAATAATGATGAGCTTAGAAGAAGGAGTCATCAACCTCCTTTGAGCAACATTTTGTGCTTTGGTTTGGTCATGTTGACTGTATGCACAGCTGCAGATTGGCAAACACGATTATGAACAGTGTGTGTAAGGGTTTCAGAAAAAAGGGGGAGACTTAGTATGCAATGGGTAGATAATGTCAAAGAGAACCTTGCTAGAATTGATATGCAGTGGCCAAATGCAACAGTTGTAGCTCAGAACAGACATGTCTGGAGAGAAAAATTATACTGTCTGGTAGGACCTCTATAATCCATGGCTGCATGAGGATTTTATATGTATCTATATACATATTTAAATGATTTAGGAAAATCAGTTTATCTTAATTTATCAGTATGTCATAACGTCATACAATTTCTAGTTGATTGTGTTGCGGTAATTAATAACAGAAAATAAAATTTTGAAATCTGATCAAAAGACACCTTATAGCGAATGAGAAAAGTTATGCGCATTTAACGATTTCTTGGCTTGAAATCTTTAAAACCACGGTGTGTTGTTGGGTTGGGTTGTTTTACCTCTGAGCGGCACTTTTTTGCACACCATGGGCTAAATGGCCAGGTCACATGGACCCCGAAGGCTCAGAGAAGGTTGAGGGAGGGGACCCACTGGAACAGCTGTTGGGAGACAGATGGTAGCCTCCCGTCAAGGCCATCCAGCGTGTTCTTTAACGTGCACAGGGTATGGCTCTCCCGCACACGGGGCCAAGGCTAAACGTCCCATCCGACGTACGGCGGCCTTTCCAAGCCCATCGGTGTCCCCTACTGACCGTGGGCAGGGCGAGGAATTTTGCGGAGATAAATCTCAACGCTGACCCAGCTGGGACTCGAACCTGGGAACTACAGATTACGAGCCTGGCGCGCTACCGACTGAGCCACCCCCGCCCCACCACGTTGTGTTCTGGACTGTTTGCCCCTCAGTAAAATTTTTTTAAAGATTATAACAGTTTATTCAACAACGAAGAGACATGTACGTATTTCACATTACATTTGTTATTTTATGATATAAAGTTTATAAGATCTTGAAATAAATGAAAAAAGAAGCAAAATTCTGAGCGCTAATAATCCATAACTTCCACTCGAGAAGTATTCACGTGTGAGATCAGTGAAGAGTTATGTAATAGATTCCCATAACAGAGTGAAAACCACAAATTATAGTGATGATGAAAAATTAAATTAAATCTCAAATCAAGAGATGTCACGCAGGAAATTGTAACAGCCAATAAGTATATATTTATATCTATTCTTGACATCATAATTTAATCAGAACTGGTTTTTATATTACTATTATTTCTACTTTCAAATGAAAGAAAGGAAATGAAAGAACTCTTTGGAAAGAAATCCGAAAGCCTATTCGAAAAAAACAACAAGGAAACCCAACCTTCATAAGAACTATCAGAAGTCTCTGTAATCCGAATTTCAATAAAACCAACATTGTATGAGTCTTTCTCTTCGAATTACACTATGGGAAATCAAAGGAATGCATTTAAAGAGACAGAAAGTGTCTACGTAAACTGTTTTCTCTATACATCTATTATGAATAAAGCATTTAAATGCAGTCTTTCCAATTTGAGATTTCAGTACAATGGATTATTTTCCTTCTAAATCTGTTCTTTCTATGCGACGCAACAGGAAACTGAAAAAAGATGAACTACCAGAAAAATTTATTTCCATTCTCTGTAATTTGACTTTCAAATGAAGCATTTGCATTATATTTGGCGCATTATAGCCATAGATGCTAATGCGCCATAAAACCCTAAACAACCAACCATTTGCATCTATTCTTTCTACTCCAACAGCTCAATACAATGGATTGTTTTCGATGTCTATTTATTCATAATGAAATGAGAGGAAATCAAAAGAGTACAAACAGGAAATCAAACCACGTCTATTAGTAGTCTCATTAATCCAACTTCCAATAAAAAAATTGTTTGCTTCAGAACAAGAAATCAAGCGAACACATTGCAAGAAAGCAACACAATAAAATATATATTTTTTTCTCTAAATCACTAAGCAGCTTTTCTTTTATATCTGCGCTTCAGAAAAAAAAGTTCGAATGCTTAAAAATTCCGTTTTATCGCAAGTCAGGTTACAGAAAAAAGATATAAATATCATATTTTCCGGTTTTATTTAATCATCTTTAATACCATTTGATTTCCGATTCTATAGTTCAGAAGGACTGGAATTACAAAACAATCAGTTCCAACGAATTGTTGGATTAGTTAGGTCACGTAGTCATAACTCGTCATTAGAACACTTACATCGCGTAACTAGTAAACGTTTGCGCGAATGAATTCAGCTTTTACTTCTCGCGAGAACAATCATGTTGGAAATTTTTTCTGCTGTTTCCTAAACGCTATATTTGTCGCTAAAACACGAAAAGACTTCCAGCAACGAACATGCCGGCAAAAGCAACAGTTGTTACATGTCATTTATTAATACAACGTTCCTAATATTCCACAATTGTAATGCCACTGAAAAAAATCAGTTAGAATTTAAAAAAATAACATTAAACTATAATTACAAATTGTAAATCACAACTTACAATTTTTATTTAAGTGAGGGGTCGTAAAAAGACATTTTCTCTCGCCAAGTCCGTCTTTGTACAGCTCGTTGTTCTACTCTCAGAAACGTTGCAGAATCCTGAACTTTGCAATTTAGTTTCTTTAATGCGATTTCATTTCAGATTGTTTCGGTTAAAAGGACTAGGTAATAAAAATATCGTTTAAACAAAAACTTGATTAGAATGAACATGTGTAAACACCGTCTATATCCGCATCTTGTAATGCTTTCATTCGATTTCTGAGGGTTCCATTCAGAAAATATGGTTTAAAAATATCGAATCCAATGATATATCTGGATAGAAGCAATAGATTCAAAACTTTTTTAAATAGAATAAGAAAAAAATAAGTGTAATGTGGACTGTTTACATTTTTCTGTGCATTTCTAATTGTTCCATTCCCAAGAAGAAGACTGAAATAAAAATTGAATGAGTAGTGAGAATACTTACAGTTCTACTCTGTTTGATCTCCTATGCTGCTACCTTTTAATATCACTATTCTTTTTTTGTTCATAAAATTGGCTGTGAAAAATAAAATTCGTTTCAATCAAATTCACTTCAAATCGAATAAACATTATTGGTCATGTAGTGGGTAAACTTTCATTTCAGATAGTTCGTTCAAAGGAATTTCCAAAAAATTCAATGCATTCAAATATCACAATAGAGAGGGTAGGTGTTTTCATGAGTATAAGACTAGACAGAATAAATGGTGATGTTGGCCCTGAACGTATTCTTTCCTGGGTTCCTTGGGGGCGGGAGGCTCAGTCGGTAGCGCGCCAGGCTCGTAATCTGTAGTTCCCAGGTTCGAGTCCCAGCTGGGTCAGCGTTGAGATTTATCTCCGCAAAATTCCCCGCCCTGCGTACTGTCAGTAGGGAAACCGATGGGCTTGGAAAGGCCGCCGTCCGTCGGATGGGACGTTAAGCCGTGGTCCCGTGTGCGGGAGAGCCATACCCTGTGAACGTTAAAGAACACGCTGGATGGCCTTGACGGGAGGCTACCATCTGTCTCCCAACAGCTGTTCCAGTGGATCCCCTCCCCAACCTTCTCTGAGCCTTCGGGGTCCATATGACCTGGCCATTTAGCCCATGGTGTGCAAAAAAGTGCCACTCAGAGGTAAAACAATCCAACCCATTCCGGGTTCCTTCGATTACCGATATCCAATTAATACGTTTTAATCAAAGTCGTATTAAAGAGAAAAGATACAAATGCATCATTAATAACGTATTAGCTAAAATATATGTAAGTACCGGTTGTTTTATCTTTTCGTTCGTAAGAAGAAAAGTAGAAAAGATAATTTTATTGAATGTCGTACTAGTGAGAGCACTTAAAGTTCTAATCTGTTTGATATCCCCTGGTGCTTACTGAACCTATTGTCCAAAGACATTTCTCTGATATTCGATTGGTTGGTTTAGAAAGGATTTTTCGTTTTATTCAATATAGGATAAGTGAGCATACAAACGTTCTTATGCAGATTGCGTTCCTGTAACTGCGTTTCTTTGACAAAGATTGTTCTATTTAGAAGAAACAGAGACATGAAAATCAGCTCTGAGCAAAACCCGGTTAGCAAGAATAAATATAAATATTGGCACCTGTTACCGTTCGCTTGTACATGCTTCTCTATTTCCGACTGTGTCTGTCAGAATAAAAGAACCTTCAAAATATACTTTTATTTACTGCTGGCTTAATGAGAATACTAACAGCCTTATATAGTTTCGTTTTCTGTAGCGCATATTTTTTCTTCAAGATCGTTTTACATAGAAAGAACAGAATGGAACAGAAATAAAAAAAAAAGTTCCGTTGCATCGAAAGTCGGATTAACGAGAATAATTGTCAATATCGTCTGTTTTAATTTCCTATAATACAACTGATTTTTCTCCGATTTTTTTCTTTTGAAAATAAAAGATCTACAATAATATCCGTTTCATTGTGGACGGATTATTGAGAATACTAGTAGCCTTATACATTTTCGTTTCCTGTAGTCATTCCTTTTATTGAGAATGCATGACTTAGAACGTGCAGAATGGAATAGAAATCTATTATTAAGACAATAACTATTATTTTTGATTTTTGTAGTATATTTGATTGATTTCCGGTTGTTTCTTTCAGAGGTAGAGTATCTTTAAAATATTCGTTTCATTGAGAGACAAATTATTCGGAATACTAGTAGCATTAGGCATTTTTTCCCTGTTGTTCATTTAAAGTAAGTCGGATCAGCGAGAAAAATTGTCATTCTCAGCTGTATTGATTTCCTGGGATAGATTCGATTGATTTCCGATTGTTTCTTTTAGAAGGAAAGAATTTTCAAAGGAAGTACGTTCATCTGTCGTAACAATACTTTCAATCAGACATATCTCACTCGAGCTCGTTTGTAGGGATGCAAATATACTACGTATGAAATAATCATTTATATATAATTAATATATAATTAAATTATATTAATATATTAATTTATACATCATAATTTCTAAAGTATTTCAGAAATTATAAAATGTGGAACAACCGTAAGTTATAAAAACATATGACAAATAATAGTTGAATAGTGATGCATAATGAAATATATAAAATAACAAAAACATGAATTAATAAAAATAAATAAATAATAATAAATACCCCTTAAGCAGTTGCTTGCCACAGAGGTCTGACAGGTGTCTGTCAGTTTAATATGCCAGAGTATATAAAAGGTCTGTGAGGATGGCAAGGCCTCACCAGGAAAACAACAGAAATATCCATGCCATACCTGGGCTCGAACCCAGGTCCATTTGATCACTAGCCAAGTGAGCTAACTACTCAGTAATAAGTGAAATTCTAAAGAATTCCTCAACCTCTGAACTATTCACACCTAATCTTTGATACTAGGTAAAAATAATATTGCAATTCACAATTTGCTTGCCAAAAATATGTAATGGGCACTGAAATCTACTCTTTTTAACCAGTACTTCATATTCATTATCAGCATAATGATTTCAGATAATCTTGTGCAACTTTCAAAATTTCTGATGCTCTTTGTAATCAATTTTGCCTCACATGCTTCAATAAACTAAAAGTATGTAACTTTCCTAATGACTTTATTTATTATATCTGTTATTACCTACCACTACATGTAGGGAGTTCCAACAGCCATAGTCCACTCTCAAACACGCGAGTACAAAATGTTGAATTCGTTTCAAAAACTTCGAAATCGTTCTCTGAAACCCACACAATCGTATTGGCGGTAAAAAAAAATAATAAACCTTACCACCACAATGTCCCAAAAATATGAGAGGATATCAAAAATATGATTGCCTCTGAGAGGCAATTTTTTTCACACCATGGGCTAAATGAGCATTTGCAAAAATCACGTAGGCTCAGAGATGGTTGGTGGAGAGGATATACTGGACAGATGTTGAGAGATAGATGATGACCTCACGTCAAGAACATCCAGCGTGTTCTTTAAAGTTGGGTGGTTTTACATATGCGCCACAACATTTTTAAACAATGGGCTAAATGTCCAGGTCATAAGGACTCACTAGAACTTAGAGAACGTTGGGGGAGGAGACCCACTGGAGCAGGTGTTGGGAGACAGATGGTAGCCTCCCTTCAAAGCCATTTATTGTGTTCTTTAAATTGCACATAGGGTCGCTCTTTAACGCCTCATTCGACGGACGACTACCTTTCAAGTGCATTAGTGTCCCCTGCTGACCGAGAGCAGGGTGAGGAGATTTACGGAGATAAATCTCGAAACTGATCGAGCTGGGACTCGAATCTTAGGTGCAGAACATTACGAGACTGGCTGGATATAACCGACATCTTGGCAGTCAATATAGATTTTGCATATGAAGTATCCTTTGGATAAATGATGCCTTTATTGTAGGAAAACTAAAGCGGAAATTGTAGTAAAATATCCCAGGTTTAGATTTGTGAAAACGTAGCAATTTTTACCAAAGGAAACCAGGTAACTGTAATCTAAAAACAACTTTGAAATAGGCTCTGGACAAAGGGCAGTTTATTTTCGTGTTAAATCAGGAAGATAAACGTTGTTGATGGATTAATTTATGTGTTTTAGAAATATATAACATTTTTGTAGAAGTTCGTATATTTTTCTTTGAAATATGGTAAGTGGGAATAATCATCAGCGTTCGCTTTGTGTACTAATGCGAGAACACCGAATTTTAAGATACATTAATAAAAATTCTTTACTGATGAAAACTCACAACACATGGCAGACAAAACAACCATTCCGGGTGTAGAACTTAGATCCCGAAAGTCACAATGCTACTGCAAGCAAGCGTTATATCACTCAACAAACACGTCGCTGGTTTATGTTTGTCTGGACTCTAAGGTTAATAGAATAAATAAAAGTTTCGTAGCATATGAAAATGGACCTCTAATAAAATAACAAACAAAAAAAAAAGGAAATAACCACAAACTAAATGTTTTATTCAGAAAGGTGAATCAAAACATTGCATTTTGCAAGCTGTTATATACAGTGCTATTAGAACTGAACACATCAAAGAATTTATCTAATATATAAAGAAGAAAGTTGTTTTGTCTGCTTGCCTATGCACTCGGCGTCCAGAAGAGCTGGATGCTTCAAACTTTGCAAGAACGTTTATTTCACCCAGTGGAAGAACGTAGGCTATGTGGGAATCCCAGGTGGCAACCAAAATTGGGGTGGGGATGGGGAGATCGAATTTCTCAAAATCTCCCTAGACTTAACATTAACGGTTGAAAGTTATTCAAAATAACTGTTTCCAGCAATAAATTTGAAAGAAGGAATGCATAACACTAACATCTTTTTGATTATGCGTGATAAAATCATTGTTCAGTTTGTTGGGTCAAGAGCACTAACATCCGTGAATATTGAAGTCATTCGAATTAAGTACGAGCGGAATATATGAGATTCTTTTCCGAAATAATAAAAATTCTTCAAAATTAAAAATTCGTATCGGTAATTAAATTTCTTAATTTATTTTGAAAAAAATATGTAAATTTAAAAAAACCTATACCTCATACATTAATTAATAAACTTTTTAATATGCTAAGTTATAAATAATGTCTTCTAATAATAATAATAAAGTTTTCGCAGTACCTAAACACTTTGTGGGGAACTCAAACCATATTTTTATTTTTCTATAAAGTTAAATATTCTTGTCACACTACATTCGAGGAACTCTGGGTGGGTACAAAATGATTTGAAAAGTTTGGTTATCTGAGCGAAGCATTTTCGTGTTTTGGTTTAGAAACTTCTGATTTGGAGAGGCGTACATACGGAACCTCGAAATATGTCCATTTCTTTCCTTCCCTAAAAGAGGAGGAGAAAATTAAACCTGAGAATATTTACTTCTTTTTTACTTATCATTGTATTATTTCTTCACTCGTTATTTGCCAGTGTGTTAATTTGTTTCTCAGTTTGCTTTAATGTTAAGAAAAACTGTAGTTTTACTGTATCTCCTTCTGTTTGGATTGGAAACAGCAGTTGGTTACCCTGCAGTTGGCTCTCTCGTTAGAACTGTGGTCCTAAGTCAGGAGTTTCAAAATCAAATCATGTGAGAAGGTATTTCAGTAACTTTTCGTTATATGGAAGGTCGGATTTCATTTTAATAATAAATAAAATATCGTTACTACCTTTTTTATCTGATATAATTTTAATATCATAGCTTGAACCTAACTATACATCACAGAGGCGTGTAATGTTAAATAAATAAGAAAGCCAATTGTTCTGTGTGGATTGCCGGATTATTACAGTTTCAGTGAGTCAACGATGCACGCTATTAAAGAATGATGTGGAAAATATAGCAATGAGCAGTATGAGTATTTAGAATCCCTTAATTGGAGTGAAGAAGAGACATAGTCTCTTAATCTTCTCTTCAATGTTGTATACGTTTAGGAGTTCCGGTACAAGGCTCAAATGTTCACTGAAGAAATTGATCGTGACTCCATCATGGGATGAAGGATTGACTTTAAGATCAATTTCGAATAACTCTATTCACGTTACAGTGAAATGACCGGGATGTCAATCAGAAGGAGACTACTTCCGTTTTGAAACCTTGGCTAGTCTTCAGGGTTGGATTGGTTTATCTCCGAACATCACAGTTTTGTCCACAATGGACTGAATGGAGAGTTTACAACTAATCAGAGGGCTCAAAGAATGTTGGGCATAGGAGATCCACCAGACAGCTGCTAGGAGGCAGATGGAAACTCCTGTCAGGGCCATCCGGAGTGTTCTTTAATGTGTAAAGTGTGTGGTTCTCTCCTGCAAACGGAACCACGGTTTAATACTCCAACAGATGGATGACGACCTTCTCAAATACATCGGTACGTGCTTTCAGCGCAAGAAACATCCATACGTTACTTGGGACTCGAACCCATACCTTTCTTTTATCAGTCGCCAAGTGCCCTGTTTATCAAATTTTATTAACCTTTGAGCAGTTTTTTATGTCTGCTACTGCTGCTGCTGTTCAAATTTCGAACTTCAATAATTCTTCAAATATTGAAATAATATTGTTGAAAATTAAAACATACACCAAAGAGCCAAAACATTATGACCTCCGCTGTTTATGCATATCGAAGCAACTGCAGGTAAAAGACGGCGCGTGCGAAGGTCATGGAACGGTATAAATAACACCTGATACTGAACTCTGTTCATCAGAGTTATTCTTGTTCTTCAGATGGGAAAAACAGCGGACGTTAGTGATTTTGACATAGGCCAAATTGTAATCGACAGACGACTGAGTCAGAGTATTTCTGAGACGGCAAGGCTTGTTGGGTGTTCACAGTCAGCCGTGGTTAGTACCTTCAAAAAGTGGTCCGTGGAGGGAAAAACCACGAACCGCCAGCAAGGTGTGGGTCGACCACAGCGCATCGATGCTAGAGCTCAGCGAAGCCTATCCCATATGGTACGAGCCAATAGAAGTGATACTGTGGCGCAACTCGTCCGTAATTCTAATGCTGGTGCCGGGAGTAATGTGTAACAACACACAGTACATCGAACACTACTGAAAATGGGCCTCCGCAGCTGCAGGTCGTTTCGAGTGTCCATGCTAACTTCAGTTGACCATAGAAAGCGCCTATAATGAGTACGCACTCATCAAAACTGAACCTTGAATGATTGGAAGAAGGTCGTCTGTTCCGATGAATCTCGTTTCCTGTTGCACATTGTGGACGGCCGTGGCTATGTGCGTCGTTTATCTGAGGAAGTATTGGCACCATGATGTACTGTGGGACGAAAACAAGCCAGTGGAGGAAATGTAATGCTTTGGGCAATGTTCTGCTGTGAAATCCTGGGTCCAGTCATTCATGTGCAGGAAACTATGACGTCTACCACCTACCTAAACATCATTGCAGAGCAGGTACATGCTTTCATAGCAACAGTATACCCATCTACTAGTGCCTTCTATCAGCAGGATAACTGCACCATGACACGCTGGCCGGATTGTTCAAGAATGGTTTGCGGTATTGCCCCGACCTCCAAATTCCCCAGACAGCAATCCAATCGAGTACCTGTGGTTTGTGTTGGAACAGCATATCCAATCTGCACCTGCTAAGACACGTGACTTACAGGAGTTAAAGGATCTGCTGGTAACGTGTTGGCACCAGACACCAAGAGAAACACCTTCAGAAATCTTGTAGCGTCCATGCCTCGAAGGGTAACAGCTGTTTTGGCGGCACGAGAAGGACAAACCTCATATTAGGCACCTGGTCATGTTTTGGCTCTTCGGTGTAAATATATTAGACAGATAACTTTATATTCCGCAAAATTTACCATAAAAAAAGAATATTTAAATGCTGCGGAGCATCGAATTTGGTTTTCTTCTGATATGACAAAAATTCGGTACTTTGTTATCTAGGCAGTATATATCAATTGAAACGCTTAAACTTTCAGATGCTAGATCTATGGGTCAGGAGGACCTCTTTGGTAATGCAACAAGTTGCATATTGATAAAAAAGTTTAAAATGCCTTCCTTGTCTCAAAACCATAAATATAAAAAAGACCTGATTTCATTGAGAGTGGTTTCATTTTCGGCTGAAGGTGACCATGTTCGCATGAGATCATTACATTCACTACCTTGATTAAGATGAAAAGTATTGGTTGTGAAGTACAAAAATGACTTCACGGGCCATATGTCCGAGAATCTCTACCCCAGAGTATTTGAGGAGAATTAATGTCAAAGAATTTGAAATTCTGCCCCTTGGGGTTCATCGTTTGGTGATTTTTGTCTTGTCCTTTGCGACTCATGCCACTTATTGGACACCAACAGATGGAGAAGGTTAGGGTTTCTTTTATCCTGGTAGTTCGAAAAATAATAATTATGCTACATGCTAGAATTTGAGAAAAGTACAAAAAGGCTAAGATTTGGGAATTTCTTCAATGCCAAATTAGAGGTCATGTTTAAGTTTCAATTTGATGCCAAAGGACTCGATTGATGCCAAAGGACTCGGACATGGCGTGAATGAGTGATCAGATGTGATCTACTTAGGAATAGGCTAATGAGGAAACCACCTCAAACTCCAAACGTAGAAGGCTTCCTAAACTGTTCTTTTTTTTTACAATACACAAAATAGATTTAAGCGATGTACATTTTGGAGAAGTATTTTAAAAAATCCGATAAATAGTACATGAACGTATATTATTACTTAACTAAAGAAAAAATCGTAAATAATAAGCAGGATGAACAATCCTAAGCATAGAGGAAATATTGACTTGATCCCGGTGGAGTACGAACCTACGACCTTCTGATGGCATGTCAGGTACTCTGATTCCTGAGCCACCAGCTGTCAACCGAGATATCTTCTATTGATTGCTTTATACCACGGAGTCAGTCATTGCAATTTGTCTTAACTACAATTGAAGCTGCTGGTCAACAAAACACTTTTTAGATATAACGCTGGGCTAGTTGCGATGAGTCCATGATTCTTTTCACATGGAATAATTTACATATGTTTACAAGTCATTTTCTGTTCTACTTCTAATATTGAAAATTACATTCCCTCCATTTGTATAACATGAAACCTTAGATTTTATGTATTGCTCCAAGAGTGATTTAAAATGTATAAATTTCAAATATTTCTTATATCCACTAAGTTATTGCTGTAAGCTTACAGGAGTATTGTTAATTTATTTTGTATCATTTCATATATAAAGATAAAGACACATAATTTAGAAAAGGTAATATTCTTCATTTTATTCTGATTTCAGTATATCATTAAACTTAACGCTAAAACTTCATTTTATCTTTTGCTTTCAGTTAAAGAAAGATTTTTAAAAGAGGAATAAAAATGGCTACCAGTATAAATCATAACATTTTTTAGTGTAGTATTATTCATCAGTTTAATCCACAATCTTCCGTTTTTGTCTTCTGAACTCTAGTTCAGTGACTTACAATGTAAGTCGCTACAAATTAACATAAAAATATATCACTAATAAATTTCATAGCAATACTTCCGTAACTTAAATAACGTCGCATCAGACGAATTACACCCCAATCATGACCGGATCGTCACTTTCATTATGTAAATTCAATCATAAAGATGCAAGCATATCAAATCATTATTAAGGTAGTAACAGTTAATTACAAAAGGTAATATATGTATGTAAAAAAACTGATTTTTGTAATCGGAGAATGCAACAATAAATATAGCATTTTAATATTATTTTAAGGTTTTTAATGTCTATAACATTAAAAAAATAGCATATTTATATTAAAAGGTAAATATTTCCACATTAAAAGATATCCTCTCCCCTCAAATCGTTACGAAAAATTTACGGAGTCCCAAAGAGCGCATGTACACTAAATGATACATGCACTTTTTAGGAACTCTTTCATAAAAAGACTAAAGGCAATTTCATTAAGTATGTTAGACCATGTTATGTCAATAGTAACTCAGAGAACTCATCATCATCATCAATCAGCCATGGGCTATTAAGGTCCAATAAGACCGTGCAATTTAATTTTCCAAGCATTTCAGTCCTCAGCTACATCTGCTGCATCTGGCCACTGCATACCAATTCTAACAAGGTACTGTTCGATATTGTGTGCCAACCGCTTCCTAGCCTTCCCCTTCTTTCTGAGGACTTTAGACACGGAATTCGCTAATCTATAATTATCCATACGGGCAACACGGCCAAATCAACGGAGTCTCTCTCTGCACGATAATGCTGCTCAAAGGAGGTTGCCGACTCCTTTGATTCACCTCATTATTCCTTACCAAATTCAACCACCTAATGCCCAAGATACTGCGCATGCATCATGAATAAAAATAATCAAGTTTTTTGCCATTTTGTTTAAAAGGTTTTCAAGTTTCACTATCATAACTAACCCTTGTAAGAACCAAACTATTATATAGTCTAATTTTAGTCTTTATATGTATTCGCCAATTTCTTCGCAATCTCCATAGATTCTTAAAAGTCCTGGCAGCAATCCCTATTCGTCTGTTACTCTCATGTCGCTCCTCAAGAATGCATCCATTCAAAGAAACTGAAGCAACATCTACTTGATCAATTTTCATCACTTTAATTTTCTCTCTGTTTATCACGAATCTACTACCAGTCTCTCATCAACATCTCGAATGAAAGAGTTAATGTCATCAACGTCATTTCCCAAAAGGGCTAAATCATCAGCATTGTCTGAATCCGAAAACGTCAGTCTCCAAACCACTTTTCCTACTATGAATTACTACTATACAAACAGTTTCATCTAAATTCAGTGATCTATATTATTCGATTAGAAAAGACAAAAACCGAGTTTATATAAGCACTCTGTTCGTGAATAATCTCAATTTTCTAGCTTTACAGTCCAACAATAGACCCGCGCTCTTCGATCAAAGCACTCAAAACAAGGTTTTTTATAAATATTTTATGAAATGATGTGGCTATTACAATGTAATACATTATTTGATTTAAAAAAATATAAAATGCTAATTTTATAAAAAAAAATTAGCTCGAATCAAAGCAAAAATATCGATTTATTTCAATTTCATATCCTGTGAATAAAACAATCGTTTATTTACTCTTCATTTGGATCACTCCCTCCTGGAGTTATCGGTAGAAAACTCGAGGTTATTAAACCAACTATTATCCTGTTTGCACAGAGAGAAATCTTATCTGGAACTCAGAACGAAACTCATTTTATTTCTCAGTTGGGGGCGAGGGATGGCTCAGTCAGTAGCGTGTCTGGTTCGTAATCAACAGTTCCAGGTTCGAGTCTCACCTGGGTCAGCGTTGTAATTTATATTCTCAAAACTCTGTTTCCTGCCCTCTATTAGACGTGCGACACCGGTGGGCTTCGAAAGGCAGCCGTCCCTCGGATGACACTTGAAGACAAGGCTCTGTGTGTGGGATAGTCATACCCTTGTTCAAGTTAAAGAACACTCTGGATGGCCTTGACGGGATGTTATCATCTGTTTCCCAACAATTGTCCATGGATCATCTCCCCTACACTTTCTCTGAGGCTGGGGGCTCTTGTGACTTGCCCATTGTGTGCAAAAAAAGTACCGCTCAGAGTTAAGCTTGCTAACTGATTGACAATTGGGATTTTTAAAATAGGAACTGCGATTCTATTTTAGCGAACTTGAGGAGGAAATGTGATTTGTATACATCAAAAAAGATGCATGTTACAAGATTAAACATTTGCTTTGTTTTGTGAAGAAGAAAGACATTGCAAAAGAGAATGAATTTGATTCTTTTGTGCTATGTGTGATAAGTTAAAAGAAAGGTGTTGAGTTCAGGGCCCGACTTACGCATAAGCTAACTAAGCTACAGCTTAGGACTTCACAATAATGATGGGCCTCAAATATTCAAGTTTGAAGTTTACACTGTTAGGATTAATTTTTTTATATATTCAAATAATATATTATGCAAACAACTGTTTATCTCAGCTTTACAGGGTCATTGTTTTGTTCCAGTTCTAATATAACGATCCACTACATAAATTTCATATTAATTTTTAATATACTGTTGAATTACAATAATAAATCTATAAATTTTTTCGAACTTCTAAATTTTGGTGCCTCTTAAACTTATTGTAGCTTAGGACCCTCCCCCCCCCCCTACTTTTTTTTCCTCCTTATTTTTCTTTCGTTCCGACCATTTCTTTTTTTTTTCGCGTTCCAACCTTTTTATTATTTTTTTCGTTCCGACCTATATCTTTTTTTTGTTCCGAATTTTTTCTTTTTTTTAGTTCCAACATTTTTCTTCCTTTTTTTATTCCGACCTTTTTTTTTCGTTCTAATTATTTACAATTTTGGTTTGTTGTCTGTATGTCTGTCTGTCCTTCTCTAGACATCGAACATTTTTGTTTACACAGATGAATCAAAAATTCTTTTTGTGTTGGATAGGTATTAGTGAAATATTACGATATGCACTTTCCGAATCTCTCTAAAGCTATAATTGCGCCCTCTGGCGGTGGAAAAATTTTAAAATTCTACAATTTCAAACGAATGTTGCAAACGATGTATTTATCCTGGATATGTGAAATTTTGGTGGTGGAATGTGAAGGTTACGAAATTTTTATTGCCATCAATGAGTTGACCCAGAGGGGGTAGAATAGCACACCTTTTTAGTTTTAGCAGATAATTCTGTGTTTTAGAAATCAACGAAAATTATTTTTGGTTTAGAAAGGAAATGATAAGATATTATGATTCACACTTTTTAAATCTGTCAAAAACTATGATTGTGCCATCTAACAGTGGAAAACTTTGCAAATTCCAAAATTTAGAACAAATATTGCTAACGACGCATTTAATCTAGAAATTCTACATTTTAGTGGTGGAATGTTAATGCCATCATATTTCCATTGGCAGCAAAGATTTTACCTATTAAACCCAGGGGAGGGGTGAAAATGCAAATTTTTGTTTTAGCAGATAATTGTTTGTATTTAGAGATAAATGATAAAAAGTATTTTTATGGTTAGATAGGAATTGATAAAATATTATGATTCGCACTTTCGGAATCTTTCGAACCTGCATGTTATGAAGCTGTCATGTTATCGACAAAAACATACACTTGAAGTAGGAACTGGGTTGTTTTACCTCTGAGAGAAACTTTTTTGCACACCATGGGATAAATGGCCATGTCACAAGGACCCCGTAGGCTCAGAGGAGGTTGGGTGAGGAGACGCACTGAAATAGCTGTTGGGAGACAGATAGTAGCCTCCCGTCAAGGCTATCCAGCGTGTTCTTTAACGTACACGGTGTATGACTCTCCTGCACACGGGGCCACGGCTTAACGTCCCATCCGAAGGACGGCGGCTTTTCCAAGCCCAACAGTGACCGTGGGCAGGACGGGGAGTTCTGCGCAGATAAGTCTCAACGCTGACCCAGCTGGGACTCGAACCTGGGAACTGGAGGTTACGCTAGAAGTAGGGAATCTAACTTAACATACTAAAACGAAATTCCCCTAAACAGAAGTGTAATTTATAATCGAAACCTACGTTACTTATTTACTTATATTTTTAAATTCTTCATTTATTAATATAATGCAGAGGTTTTATTTCAGGCAATTGCGGAAAACATTCTTGTGTTGGGTTGTTTTACCTCTGAGCGGCACTTTTTGCACACCATGGGCTAAATGGCCAGGTCACATGGACCCCGAAGGCTCAGAGAAGGTTGGGGGAGGGAACCCACTGAACAGCTGTTGGGAGACAGATGGTAGCCTCCCGTCAAGGCCATCCAGCGTGTTCTTTAACGTGCACAGGGTATGGCTCTCTCGCACACGGGCCACGGCTTAACGTCCCATTCGACGGACGGCGGCCTTTCCAAGCCCATCGGTGTCCCCTACTGACCGTGGGCAGGGCGGGGAATTTTACGGAGGTAAATCTCAACGCTGAACCAGCTAGGACTCGAACCTGGGAACTACAGATTACGAGCCTGGCACGCTACCGACTGAGCCACCCCCGCCCCAAACATTCTTGTAGTTAGCTCTTAAACTTAATATATTATCGATCAAACCGAATCATTAAACATTTATAATTAATTTCTTTGTTTCTGAAACGATCGGTATAATTAGCTTACAGTACAATAAGAAATATAAAGTATATGATATGAATATTGGAATTTTGCAATGTTAAAAAACATTGCAAAGCAGAAAGCGAAATCAGCTCGAAGCTGAGGAATAGATAAACTCGTAATTAAAATGTTTCACCATTTTGAAATATACTGCTTTTATTGGTACCTGTGAAAAATGACGAGTCATTAGTTTTAAGTGCTAAATAGAAATAATATTTTATGGCTGTAAAATTTGCAAAATTATGAAAAATATTGGTCCTCAGTCGTCAGTTTGTTTTCTTTTATAATTTATTTCTTTTAGATCATTAATATCCTAAAACAATTTATTTCCCTAATTCTGAATCTTCAATCTGAATATGCAATCAGATTTATTCAATATAGTGCATGCTTAAAAATTATGTCTACGATGAAAATATACGGAAAATCTTTGGTTGTCTTGTTCACAAACGATAGAAATTTATACATATTAATAAGTAAAATGCATATATTCTAAGTAAACCGTACAAGAACGACAATTGCTTCCTATCATAGTTTATAAAATTTACGAAGTGTATAGATATTTTTATACGATTCCAATCACAGTAAGGAATAAATCTCATTACGAGTGAGAGTCTTCGTAGTAGTTTAGCAAGTGTGAAAAAAAACACTTTCGTCTCAAAACGCTATCACCTCGTTTCGCGCCAGTTTATCAATGAAGTTAAGAGGGGACAATCTCACCTGCTTGAGAAAGGTTATGATGGTTGATCATGCTTTAAGCAGATGTCAATTACTTTATGAGGTAACCACAAAAGTTTTTGCCGTTTTCGGTATTAGTAAGAAAAAGAGCACAATTCGTATTCACAAAAATTTTATTCAGCGAAGGAGCTTCCATTTAATCATCTTTTCCCATCTTATAACTAGCTTATAAATACCGCTTCTATAGAAGTCCCTGTTTCTGGAACAGAAGAAAGTTTTTATAGCGCCTGTACCTCCCTGTAGTTCTTAAACCCTTGCCCATGAAGATTATTGCCAATGTCCAGAAACAAGTGATAATCCGAAGGAGAGATATCGGTTGAATAGTATGGATGACCAAAGTCTCCTATTCAAGGCGTTGGATTGTCTCTGTGGTCACTTTGGCAGTATGTGGATGGGCGTTATCCTGAAGAAACTTTCCACTGTGCGCTGTATCTTCAAGTGAATCACCCCAGTTCGAAATTTTCGGAACCAATTTCTGGCTGCGCCTTCCTTTATAGTATCCTGTCGAAATGCGAGACATATTCTTCTAATGGCTTCTGCAGCAGTGTTACCGAGTTTAAACACATAAAGTAAACAACTTGACGATGAACTTGGACGACAGTTCCATTTCAATGATTTATTGGGTTCACTACGTGGACAATATTACTATGTAAATAAGATACAACGTAATTTTAAGATGCGGATAGTTGTTATGACACGGGCATTAATGCCATCTAATGACTATTTCTTTAAAAAAAATGCTGATTATTTTATATGATACACAAACAGCAAGAACTTTTGGCTTACCTGATACCATTTTCCTATTTCCCGAAGCAGGTGTGAATTGCCCACCTAAACTGGTAGAGCAACTGGCGGGTAATCGGGCGATCCCGTGTTTGAGTCCAAGAGGTGGATAGATTGATTTTGTTTTCAAACTCGCCTAGTTACTACAAAGACTTCTAGTGAGATTTATTCCCTCCTATCAAAAAGGTGTCAGCATAAGACATAAAAGGTTATATTTATTCAATGCTACGATGCTATGCATCTGGATAACCCAAGTATATTAATATTTGATATCTGGTATATAAAGAAGAAACATAATGGTTTTTTTCCACTTATGCACTATGCTCCCAAAAGAGCTAGAAGCACTAAAATTTGCATTCGCTTTACCTTCAACCAGGGGAAGAATATTGACTGGGTACCAACCCGCTAGGATCAACGAAAACCGATGTGAACTGGTTTGAATTTCTCGAGATCCCCATAGACTTAACATTAGGGATTGTTGTAAAATAAAGGAGGCTGGGTTAGTTCAATCAGTAGAGCACAAGATTCGCAATCTGTAGTTACCAGGTTGAAGTCCTGCCTGGGTCAGCGTTGAGATGTATCACACCGAAAGTAACCTCGGTCAGTAGGGGACACCAATGGACTTAGAAAGGCTGCCGTCCGCCGCATGCGACATTAAGCCTTGGCACCTTGTGCATAAGAGCAATACCCTGTGCACATTAAAGAACTCATTGAATAGCCTAGATGGGAGGCTGCTTTCTGTCTTCCGACAGCTCTACAGTGGGTCACCTCCTCCAAACCTTATATGACCCCTCTGGGTCCTTGTGACCTGGTCATTTAGCCTATTATGGGCAAACAGTTCCGCTCAGAGGTATTGTCATACTAATATTTGTTTCAATATGTAGACACGAAGGTTTGGCGCAGAAAGCCTTGGCCACAATTTTCTTCAGCCACTAGTGCCTTTTTTTCATTGCCTCCAGTTTTGGTGTCCAGTCCAGCCACGAGAAAAAATCCCGCCACCAGCACAGACACTCTACAGCCTGGTCTGGTGGCCCCCAGATGGCAGAGGGCCTACATGACCTGTTGTCGTAAACAACCCACGTGGGTAAAAAAAACAGCGTCCACACATAGTCAGTGGGTGACCTTTCTGCCAGGAGTCCAGAGAAGGTGAGGCGAAAAAGGCGCACAAAGAATTAATTTTGTTCTGAACAGCGAGGCAGGAGGACGTGTGGCAAGTTTTCCCTGCGAGTTGAAAGAACAGAGCAGGATGAGTGCCCGTATGTGAAGAGCAGCTGAGGACTGAGCAGCAAGGACGCCCAACTACCTGCGGCTCACGAACTGACGGTGTCAGTACGGCCAACATCTTCTTTTTGGCCCACCTGAGTAGAACGAGGTAAAGGTTGAATTTATTCTATCTGGTTTTCCCACGTGAGTTAGTGCAAATCGTCGCCCCACGTCACTCCTCTGAGAGGTGAGAAATTGTTAGCTTCCACCAGCCTCTTGAGCGTTTTCTCGTAATCACGAGTTTGGAACTAGCTTATTGCATGCCACTCGCGAAGTTTCCTTCAAAAGGAAGGGACTCACCGAGGGCACCTGTAAGGAAAGCTATTGAAGATTATGTTAAGTGACTGTTGATTTTGATTGAAAAGTATGCTAAATAAATGTTGATTTCTTATACGTAATTGCTCTTGGTTTAAATATATGCAAATGTGTATTATTCTAACGTTTGTTCTAGGAACAGCCTCAGGCAGGGCTGCAGGGAAGGAAGTCGTCCACTAATGTTGTACTGCCCCCAAACTACACAGGGGTGGTTACAACAGTATAACAACCGAACGCATGTAAAAAAAAATAAATATTGAAATAGTAATTCTTGCCTTTCAAAGTAGTTTCGTTTAGATGCCTATTTACCCACGATTGCGACACGGTATCTCAAAATTGATGGTGTTTCTGAGTTCTAATACATGAAATCGCCCTAATCACCAATTTTTTTCTGGACATGTATTTTTAGCCGTCCCGTGGTCGAGTGGTTAGCACACTTGGCTACTGATCTATGGGACCTGGGTTCGAGCCCCGGGTAAGGCATGGATGTATGTGTCGTTTTTCTGCTGTGGTCCTGCCATCCTCTCAGACCTTCTACTATGGCATATAAACTGGCAGTCTCCTGTCAGACCTCTGTGGCAAGCAGCTGCTTGAAGGGGTATTTATTTTTTTTATTATATTAAAATTTGACCTTTGATATCATAGGACCATCGCATACAACATTTAACAAACAGAATGAGATATACGACTGAAAATTCCGCAAGATATCAATTTTTAACCCTCTAGCAATCGTAGATTTATATTTGACCTTTGACTTCAAAGGACTCATTGTAACCACAATTCAACAACATAAACAGGAACTACGACTCAAGATACCCACTATCATGTCCCTCGAATTTTATATTTATTTATTTATTGTATATTTTCGTTGGATTTTATTGTTGTATATATTTTTATATGTTCTTTGAAATGTTTGTTCTGGGATGACTCACTGTTGTTGTTTTCGGGTCTGAAGCTTGCTGCTTGTCGAAGGAATCAATGCCAGAAGTTGTTTATAGCCGTAAATGACTTGCCTAGGGCGCTACTGCAGCGCACGAGGCTAGGGGGAAGCCTCGTGCGCTTCGAAGCTTTAGTCTGTGCGTAGCTGTCAAATGAAAAAGGTCGTTACAACACGCGTCAAAAGGACGCCGCTTTTCTCAAATTAACCATTGAAGTCAGGGTGCTATTCGAAGAGGGAATCTAAATTCTTGTAGAATATATATTTTTATTCTTGTGGTTCAGGAGGTATCATAGTGTAGGCAAAGGAAAATCCTTTCACTGAGTTTTTGAGGTCTGTAAAGTAATAATGCGCAGAGTGTGAGATTCTTCACCTCAGTATTAATCAGTGATTACTTGCAACATTTCAAAACATGAAAATTTTTCCTTTCTGCAATGGAACTGCAGGGGCTTGATTTCTAAAAATGAAGAAATTGTTCTCTTTGGTAAATATAAAGAAATTAATGTTTTCGCACTACAGGAGGTACAAACCAAAAAAAAAAACATAAATTTCAATAATTATTTATCGTACTTTTACATTTCTCGGCATAGTAAAAATGGAGTTGGTCTCATTATTCATCGAAATATTTGTCATAAAATTTTATATATTAATTTTGATTCTCTCAATATTGAACTCCTTGCAGTGCAGGTAATTTTAAACAACTTAACTTTTTCTATTATTAATACTTATATACCTGAAATTACATTACCAGAAACCTTTTTAAAAAGTATTATTTCCCAAATCTCACAACTCCATGTTCTTCTGGGAGAATTTAACAGCCATTATCCAGGTATCCACTTAAGTAAATTATAGCAAACCCCAATTTGATTATTCTAAATAAAAAAGAAAGAACTCACGAAAATCCAAATTTCCAAAGATCAATAATTGATCTAACGTTCTAATCCCCAGAATTATATGAAACTTTCAATTGGTCACTGCTTCTCGATACAAGGGGAAGTGACCACCATGCAATCTTATTAACAGCAAATTTTAATGTAAAATATCAAAAATTAATTCACCTTAACAATTGGAATCTTTTCAAAAATATCTCAGAACAAAATTTTGCTTTAGAAAATTCGAAAGACCATAATGATTTTATTAATCAAATCACAAACTTAACACAAGCAGCATTTAAAACTATGTCAAATAAAATTCCTAAATTAAATAAAAATTTTTGGTACATGAATAAATTAATCTCAATAAGGAAAAAAGCTGAAAATAAAGCAAAAGGTACTAGAGACTTTACAAATATAAATAAATATTAAAAAAATTAACTCGCACCTTAGAAAAGAATTATACAGAGAAAATTGGAGAATGTTTGGTAATGAATTAAATATTACTTCATTAAAAAATAACAGATGGAAATTTTTTTAAAAATTAATTCAAATACAAAAATTACCATTAGCACAAATTTCTGTTGAACACAAAATTAATTTTAGCCAAACCACAGATTTATTTGCTCAAAATTAAAAAAAAAAAACATTACTCAAAAATTAAAAATTAACAAAGTGGAAAAAAAATAATTACCAATATCAATAACAAAATTAAAAACCTTAAACAATTTTTTACCAGTTTGGGCGAAACATTTTGAATAAATGAACTTAGTATTGCTATTAAAAACATCCATTTAAAATGAGCACCAGGTGCACAATCTATCACTAATATATTTTTAAAACTTTTACCTAAAAATTGGAGGGAAAGACTGTTAGATATATTTAATTTTATTTGGGAAAAACATGAAAAATATATTAATTATTTTTATGCAAAAACCAGGAAGAAATGCTATAAATCTTAATTCTTTTAGATATATTTCGCTCTTATCGAATCCACTCAAATTATTTGAAAGAATTCTTTTCAAACGCTTAAACTGATTTTTCGAATCTGGGGGATTTTTTTCCTGCCACTTTTGTGGATTCCGCAAAAACTGCTTAGCAAAAGAATGTATTTCTTTGTTATTAAATGACATTAATTCAGCTAACAATAAGAAACAAATTTTACTTGCTGTTTCAATTGATTTACACATTCTTTCGACTCAGTTTGGATTCATGGACTTCTTTTAAAATTATTTAACGTTAATTTAAGTACGATTTTTTCAACAGTTTATTTCAAATTTTTTACAATGTATTTCAAATTTTTTACTTACTAGAACTTTTTAAGTTAAAATTGAAAATTTGTTTTCAAAAAGATATGTAATCACCCAAGGATCTCTCAGGGATCAATTTTGTCCCCAATATTATTTAATTTCTACATGATATAAAAATATTTTTATGAAGATATATTTTTTACAGGATTTGCTGATGACCTTATTTTTTGGCCATCAGGTGAAAATGAATATCTTTTGCAACGAAAAATACAGATACAATTAAATAAACTAAATAAATATTGAAAAAAATGGCATTTAGAAGAAAATGGCAAAAGATCATTTTGTATTCATTGTTATAAAAAAAGAAATTATTTCCCAAAATTTGTTTTACAAATTAAAACAGAAACTTTACGACAAGTTTATCAGGGTAAATTTTAGGAATCTTTCTTGATTCAAAATTCAATTGGAAATATCATTTGGACAATATTATAACTCTGGGCTAAAATTATTAAATTGTTTAAAACGTTTTGCATTCAAAAACGGAGAAACTAATAAATATTATATGATTGCACTTTTTAAATTTAATAAGATCAAAAATGGAATATGGATTGCAATTTATAAAGGGATGTTCTCAAAAAAATCCTAAAAAAATTAATTCTATGCAAAATAAATGCATTAAGATCGCAGTTGGATTACCGGCGTTTTGCCCAACAACTTCAATAATTGCAGAAACAGCCATTCTACCATTGGAAATTCGATATAAAATTCTTGCTTTAAAATATATGCTTCGATTATTTTTCAAACTCTTAATCATCCTTTTTACAAAAATATTATAATAAATCCTTATTTGAATATTTTTCAAGATGATAAATATTTATAATTTTTTTTAATTCATATATTATCCACTGTTTAGAAACTTCCACAAAATTCATCCATCATTCACGCGGAAATATTTGCAATAATTGAGGCATTTACCGTATTTATGTTTGGACACCAGATGAACGCTGTTGGATCAATAGTGGTACTATGGAGTGGACTTCGCAGTCAAAGGACTTGAATCCTATGGACTTCTTCCTCTGGGGTTATCTCAAAGAAGGAATATAATAGTTAGTATACTGTATTGGTATACTAACTATTATATTCCTATATATAATATATACTGTATTGGTATTAATTCAGATAACTTTAGAATAATTTCTCACAGATTTCTTTTTCAACACGAAAAATATTCATCATAAATGAAGATGTGCACTGTTTAATTTTCAGACGAAATTTGGAAGAAGAATATTTATAAAATGAATATAAATTAGAAATTAAGCATCAGTGGCTCCCCTCCCCGAACTTCCGTGCCCTTCCGTGACCTTCTGGTCATTTAGCCCATTGTGTGCAAAAAAGTGCCACTCAGAATTAAAATCTCCAAATCTTTCATAATGATTATTTTATAGTATGTAACTAAATCTCACAGCACTTTTTTTTCTTAAATTACATTTAACTATAACGACATTTCTGTATAACGATTATATTTCGGGTCCCCTCTTCATTTCTTTATACATCCATTCCTGAATTCTCATGGTAGATAGGCTCTCGGAAATCATCGTGTAAATCGAAACCGTGCAAATCGAGACTAATAACTTATAGAAAACAGGCGACAGAGGTTCCGAAAAAACCTCATTATCAATTACACGTCCAATAAATATTTTTTCTATATATATTTATCTGAAATTTCACCTCACCAAAAATAATAATCATTAGAGTAACATTATTCTGTACTGTATTGGTATTAATTCAGATAACTTTAGAATAATTTCTCACAGAATTCTTTTTCAACACGAAAAATATTCATCATTAATGTAGACATACACTATTTAATTTGAAGACGAAATTTGGAAGAATAATATTTATAAAATGAATATAAATTGGAAATTAAATCATCTGTACCAAAAATTAATCCTTTATTTTGTAAAATTAACATTTGTACGATATTTGTAGGATCTTTCTATGGTATGACGGATAATGCTTTAGCATAACCTTGTGGACACGCCCTCGTTCAATTCCGACGTTATCTGCTCCACAGTAGCCGTGAGAGTCCTTGTAACGATGCATGACAGTCTGTGCTAACCTTGAGGATGAATATTTACTTACACATTTTTTCTGTCGGTGGAAAATTTTGTAGCATTTCACGAAGTTTTGGTATGCACGTGCGACGGTCTCACGTGGAAATGTCAAAAGTTCAGTAATTTTGGTAATGAACAACTGGCCTTCCTCGTACGTACTATTTGGGCATGGTCAAACTCATTTAAATTGCTACCTTTACCCATGAATACTTCTACGTGACTGCTTTCCAATGCGTATAGACCTGCTCTATTTATAGGCATTGCTAGTTTCAACGTCCCACGTGAGGGGACAGGATACTTCTCCTTCGCATATTGTTATCGGTGTGTATATAACAATTTAGTCATTCAGTTAGAAGTTACATAGCTTCGAATTTAGATCCCTGCTGACATAGTATTGAAACTCTCTATTTTGATAGGATATATTCGTATAGAAATATATCATAAGCATAAAAACAATACAAAAAATTAATTTTGCTCAGAAATCTAAGAAAAATTCTGCATTTGTTCTACTAGAAGCAGGGACGAATATAGGGGAGTGGGTGGACAAGTGAGAAATCCCCCTTTCAGAATGTTAGTAATAGAAATAAAAAAGGTTATTTATATTTCACGCATTATTCCAAATTCTTCTTAAAGACCTGTAAAACGAAGGACTGTAAACGAGGCTACATTTGTACTAAGGTCTTGCTACAGACCTTAGTATAAATTCATTTTTTGAAGGTACTTTTCTTCATTCGCAGTGTCCGAGGTATTGTACACTTTATTCATATCATTATCCTTTTCCATCACAGTGTTTTTATTAAACCTTTGCTATTGATGTTCCCGAATAGACAAGGAACTTATCCGCGATATTTGAAACGTAAGGGAAAATCAGATTTTTGAATGAACGAAACCATCAAATATTAGAGATTACAGGTAATCTTTTCAGCGGTAGATTTATGGGTTGCATTTAAGTGATGTGAGAAATGTTTTAGGATTTTCTACGATATCACTGTGGTAACTTCTTTAAAAGCATGTTTATTTTTTTCTCCAAACAGTTGCATTAGCAATGCATCGATATAGCAGATGATTCTAATACTAGTTGTTTTGAGTTGGGTTGTTTTACCTCTGAGTGGCACTTTTTTTTTAACATAACCCATTGTGTTGATCTTAGCTCTCAGGTCACAAGGACTCTGAGAGGTAAGAGAAGGTGGGATAAGTTGACCCACTGAACAGTTTTTTGGACTGGTAGATTCCTCTCAATGTCGTTCAGCGTGTTCTTTAAACTACATGGAGTATATCTCTCCCACGCACGGGGCCATGGCTTAATGTTGAATCAGACGAACGGTTGCCATTCCAAGGTCATTGGTGTCCCCTACTGACCGAGAGCAGGGGGGACCATTTGCGGAGATAAACGTCAAATGTGGGCCAGGCGGGACTCGAACACGGAACTTCAAATTACGAGTCTGACACGCTACCTACTGAGCTACCACTGCCCGAAGGGACTAGAGGTTGACTTAGTCATCAGTGTGCCATGTTTGATAAACTACCGTTCCGAGGTTCGAGTCCCGCCTGGGCCACCTTTCAGGTATATCTTCGTGAAACTCCCCACCTGTCCTCGGTGAGAAAAGACACCCCGATTGGCTTGGAACGGATGCCGTCCACTATGTTATGTTAAGCCGTGGCACAGTGCAAAGGAAGGTCATGAGGCTCTGTGCTCAGTCGGTATCGTACTAGGCTTATAATCTGCAGTTCTCAGGTTTGTGTCTCACCTGGGCCAGCGTTGATATTTATCTCCTCAAAACTCCTCGCCCTGCCCTCGGTCTGTAGGGAACACTGACGAGATTGCGAAGTCTGCCATCCATGGCGTGGGATTTTAAGCCGTGGTTCCGTGTGAGTGAGAGACATTCCATTCCATGCATTTTGAAGAACACGCTGGATGCCCTTGATGGGAGGCTACCATTTTTTTCACAACAGATGTCCAGTGGGATCCCTCCCCCAACCTGTTCTGATCTTTCGGAGTCGTTGTGACTTGGCTATTTAACCTATTGTGCAAAAAGTGTTGTTCGGAGATAAAACAAACCAACCTTAAAGAACAAGTTGGGTGCCCTTGATAGGAGGCTACCATCTATCTCTTAACATCTGTCCAGTGGGTCACCTCCCCCAGCCTTCACTGATCCCTTGTGATCCTTGTGACTTGGCTATTTCACCTTCTATGTGCAAAAAATACTATTCGGAGGCAAAACAAACTAACCGTAGAAAACACGCTGGATGGCTTTGACGGGAGGCTACCATCTTTCTCCCAATAGCTGTCCGGTGGGCCCCCCTCTTCAACTTCTCTGAGCCTTTGGGGCCTTTGTGACCTGGCCATTTAGCCCATTGTGTGCCACAAAAGTGCCGCTCAGAGATAAAAGAACTGAAATAGATGATTCAATACAACTGCTCGCAGCGCCATCTTTAACAGCGGTTCGTAATTCGCATTTTGCAACTCTCAAAGTGATTGAACATCTGCGGGTTCCAGTGCGCATATAATTATTATTAGCTCTCTTATTACCTTTTACAAAAAGTATGAAAAAAATAGTTTCTCAGATACACACAAGAATATTGGAGAAATATCTCAAATTAACTTCTGACTTTTTTCTTAAAAAAATCGCTAGTTGTATCGTTTTAAAATAACAATTGTATATTACATTGTGAATGACTGACTTAATGAGTGACTGACAGGGGATGAATACTTTGGGGTGTGAAACTCAGAAATATTACGAAATTCGGATCCGTGGATCCATCGAGGTAAAAGGTCAGATTTAGATATACTATTGCTAGAGAACTAAAAATTTTCTTGCAGATATTTTGGGTCGTAGGTCTCGGAAATCTTGCGAAATTTTGGATGTAATGAGTCCATCGAGGTCAAAGGTGAAATATAAATCTTCTGGTGCTTAGAGGTCTATAGCTTTCTGACAGTGAAATAATTCTATTCGTAGATCTCAAAAAATGTGCCAAACTTCGGATGCGATCGGTCCTTTATGGTTAAATATTGAATTTCGATATACCAGTGCTGGACAGTTAAAAATTTGTTAGTAGGGCTATTTCCTGCAGTAGAACTAAGAAATAAGAGGAAAATTCGGACAATACTTCCGATTAACAGAAAGCCAGAGCTCCGAATTTGTGAAGTCAGCATAAATAGTCCTACGATATAGACAGTTCTTATATTTTTTATTCTAATATTATTACTGGTGAACTGTTGTGCTAACATTTATACTAATGTTTTTCTATAAATATATTTTATTTCGGAGAAAGTTTTGTATTAATATGCATTATAATAACTGGTAATAAATACGAATAATTTTCATTCTAAATAAAATATATTTATAGATAAACGTTAGTATAAAATTAGCACAAGTGTTCACCAATAATAATATTAGTATAAAAATATAAGAATTTGCTGTATGGTAGGACTATTTAATCGCACGTCACAAATATTGTCCACTGGTCTTCTGTTATAGGTGGTGTTGATTCAGATCCGCTGTTGCATTCAAGGTGAAATAAGGGTCTTGGTGGTAGGCTAGAAATTAAGTGGTGTTGAAGGCACTGATTGACTTTTAATAATATAGCAGAAGCCAGAACAACGGATTATGACGTCAGCATAGGTAGTTCTAACGATGATAACACGAGGAGAGCAAAATTGTCTGCCTGCTATCCTAAAAAATAGCCGTTAATGAAAATCTGGATATCACTTATATATTTTATTTCTGTTTCTATTACTGGTAATATTTTAATACTGATCTTTATATTAATGCTTATTTACAAATGTACGAATTTTTCAGAAAGAAAATTATTCATAATTATTAGCATTTTATTAGCATTATCATAACTCTAACACATGTGAATAATTTTTTTCTAAATGTATATCTATAAGTAGATATTAGTACACAATTTAGCAATAAAATGCACCAGATAAAATAATAATAATCAAAATTATTTTGGTTTTTTAGGACTACGTATGGTGACGTCATAACCTAGTTGTACGGCCTTCTGTTTTATGAGGTGACGGTAGTACTGACAAAAATGAAATTCTGCAAAAAATGAACCATATGCAAACACAAAATATTCTATAATGTTATATTTATCAATATATATTAAACTGGGAAACATCGCAAGAAATATAATTATAAATTCATTAAATGAAGCACTATAATTAAAAAATTCCGTAGATATTTCTTCTTTCTTATATAATTATTTCTGAACAATATGATTATGATATATTTTAATAAACAAATGGCGTGGTAATATTAAATTATATGAATACTAAGCGAATATTCCGAATTTTCGACATCTACAACCCGAAACACCCCCAGACACCAATTTTTCCGTTTCCGGCACTCGTAGATCACAGTTGATCTCTATTTGACCTTGAAAGACAGGTCGGAGGTCGGATATCTGATTTCACCCGAGATCTACGATCCTGATTACCCCTAGGTGCAAATTTTCAAAACTCTACCATTTCTGCCTTATTGTTAGAATTAGCGTCATTCCCTCTCGGTCTGTCATTAAGTCAATCACTCAGAATCGTCTATATATATGATTATGACGCGGTTTATATAAGTTAAGTAATAATGTAATATATATTCCTATACGTAACGATAGTTGCTTGATGTTTTGTCTTGTTTATTACTGCTGAAAATGAAATGAAGCCTTTCAATAATTGAGAAGTAATTGAAATGGTCGCTATGTAATTTGAAATTCAAACTGTGCACATTAACGGGATGGAGTCACTCTTTGTCTCTGTTCCCAGGTTCGAGTCCCAGCTGGGACAGTGTTGAAATTTATGTCCGCAAAATTTCCCTTCTGCCCACAGTCAGTAGGTGACACCGATAACCTTGGAAAGGCCGTTCTTCGGATGGGACGTTAATCCTTTGCCCCGTGTGTTGGAAAGTCACACTCTGTGCTGATTAAGGAACATGCTGGATAGCCTTGATATGAAGCTACCATCTGTCCCCCAACAGCTGTTGCAGTGGGTTCTCAAATCCAACCTTCTCTGAGCCTTCGGGTTCCGTGTGACCTGGCATTTTCCCCCATTGTGTGCAAAATAATTTTGCTCATAGGCGAGGCATGGGGACCATAAGATTTCTAAAGATGTCTTGTAGAATCTGGTACCAACACGTTAGTAGCAGATCCTTTTTAACTCTTGTAAGTTACGTGGTGGAGTTGCGCAGATCGTATATGCTGTTCCAACACACACCATAGATGCTCGATTGGATTGATGTCTGGGAAATTTGGAGATCTGGAAGTCTTCCTCGTGTTCCATGAATCATTCTCAAACAATCCGGGTAGTGTGTCACGGCGCATTATCCTGCTGATAGAAGGCACTACTAGAGGGATATACCGCTGTCATGAAAGGATGTGCAGTCGCTCAGAAAAACATCCGAACACTATGGTTGATTACAGAATTCAGAAAAAATATCTGACAACAATTTTTTTTTTAATTTTTTAGAAAGTCCCTATTGTGTGCCAAGAAAATGCCGCTCAGAGGCAAAACTATTCAAACACATGATTTCATACCAGTGTTCGGAGCGCCATCTTTAACATCCGCCCGCAATTTGCATTTTCCAACTCTCAAAGTAATTGAACATTTCGGGTTGCAGTGTGTATCTGACCATTATTTGCTCTCATTATTGCCATTTACAAAAAAAATGAAATAAAAATATATATTTATTTATATTACACAAGAATAATTGCAGAAATATTTCAAATTAACTTCTGACTTTTAAAAATAAATAGTTAGTTGCATCGTTTTAAAATATCTAATGTATATTTCAGATTGTGAGTAACTTAATGAATGACTGACAAGGGATGACGCTAGTTCTAACTATGATGCACAAATGGCAGAGCTCTGAATATTTGTACCTAGGGGTCATCCCGGTCTTAGATGCCGGATAATATCCGAAATTTGACCTCTGACTTATCCTTCGAAAGGAAATGGAGTTCAAACCATGATCTATGAGTGCTAGATTAACACAACCTAGACACAAGACCATACCACTGAATATGACGTCAGCATAAGTGGGTCTATTTATATACACCTTTCTTATAATTTTATTTCTGTTGTTTTTACTGGTAATTTTTAAAATTAATCATTATACTAATTTATATATATCAACATACGTTACTTAGAAAAAATATATTGTATTATACACTCACCGCCACTGAATTAGAAATCTTATGCAAATGCACGTAAACGTCTCTTGAGCAGTGTACTTGCAAAATACCTGGTCACGTGCATCATCACGTGATCTATTGAGTAATCGACAGTAATGTTGATCGCAATTGGAAAAAGAAAGGATCTTTCGCGGTTCGATAAAGGGCTTATTGTGGATGCCCCTCTGGCTGGAGCGACGATTTTTAAAACAATAGAACTCACTGGTTTCTCAAAAGTTAAGATATCTCGGGTTTTTGATCAGTGGAAAAATAACCAACATTGCTTGTCTAAGAGACGCAAGTACGGCGCGACGAGAATCTGTCAGGAACGAGATCGCTGTCGTCTGAGAAGGCTTGTACGGAGAAACAGGACTTTCTGTGTGCAAGAACTGACAGAGCATTCAATGAAGGCTGTTCCCGACTCATATCTCAGCAAACTATGCGCAGGGAATACAGTGGT
Organism: Ryuthela nishihirai; assembly: GCA_038380435.1. NCBI lineage: Eukaryota > Metazoa > Arthropoda > Arachnida > Araneae > Heptathelidae > Ryuthela > Ryuthela nishihirai. The sequence continues at coordinate 6,113,436 of JAWZYU010000038.1, forward strand.
GTCAGGAACACAGTGACTGGACACTGGAAGACGAAAAAATTCATGTGGACCGACGAGTCACGGTACACCTTGTTTGGTACTGACGGTAGTCAGAGAATTTGGCTAGAGCCCCATGAAGCAATGGACTCAACTTGCCTTGTAAACACAACTCAAGGTTGTGGAGGCGGTGTCATGGAGTGGGGCACGTTCTGTTGGTTCGAAACTGGTCCCCTGATATTTGTGGAAGATCGGGTGTCCTCCAAGGATTATCTGAACGTTGTTGTAGATCAAATCCATCCTGCAATGTTGATTTTTTTATCCAGCAGGTGACGGCATTTCATGAAGACAATACTACTGTCCACCGCGCAAAAGAGTTCAGCAGTGGTTCAGCGAGCATGACAGCGACTTCCACCATCTTCATTGGCCACCACAAATCACGAATCTGCACACCATTGAGAATATACGAGATATGTAACAAAACAAAAAAAAAAAACTTGACCAGGTGAGTCATCTTTATCCATCGCTTACCAAGCGAATCATCTTTATACATCACTTACCAGGTGAGTTATCTTTACCCATTACTTACCAGGTTAATTAATTTTATCCATCACTTACCAGGTGAGTTATCTTTATACTTCACTCACTGAATGAATCATTTTAAGCCAACGCTTACCAAGAGAATCATCTTTGTTTATCACTTAGAAGTGAGTTATCTTTATCATTCACTCACCAAGTGAGTCATATTTAGCCATCTCTTACCAAGCGAATCATCTATATCCATTACTTACTAGGTGAGCTATCTTTATCCTTCATTCACCAAGTGAATCATCTTTATCCATCACTTACCAAGTGAGTCATTTTTAGCCATCGCTTACCAAGTGAGTCATCTTTATCCATCGTATACCAAGCGTATGTTTATATATATATAAGTATTCAATTTTATTATTATATTTTAATTATTAATTATTATATTATTATATTATCAATATTATTATTATGTGTATATACACTTCAATCCAATCGAACATATGTGGTTTGTGTTGGAACAGCATATTCGATCTGCGGCGGCTCAACCACGTAAATTACAACAGTTAAAGAATCTGCTAGTAACGTGTTGGTACCAGATATCACAAGACACCATTAGAAATCTTGTAGCGTCCATGCCTCGCCGGGTAAGAGCTGTTTTGGCGGCACGTGGAGGATCAACATCATATTTAGGCAGGTGGTCATAATGATATAACTCTTCGTTGTAGGCACTTATTTTTTTTTAACTTATTTCTCAATTGTTATTCTTAGGCACAGTGTCTATATACACTTATCTTCTGATTCACATGGAGCAGATTCAACGAGTTTTCGGTTTGTTCCTTAGTTTATACAAACTCACTGTATATCGAAAATAAGAGAAAACATATTTCTATTGCTATCTCAAGGTTCTAAAATATTGATTTCTCTTATTTTTAACGTCTGCTTAACTTCATCATAAGATCCCAATAGTTAAGATTTAAACACAATGTATTTATTTCACATTGTTACCCTCAAAACAAGTCTCCCACAAGTTATTCACTGATATTATTGAATGATTTTGAATCAATTAAATAAATTATTTTTAAAGAAGAAATTAAGTTTTAATCTGATAAGACATTACGTAATGACTGCAGGAGCATTTGCTACATGGCATAATGGATGTCCTTCTCCCAGCACATTTAATAACAATATGTAACAAGAAATTGTTTATGCTATCGTTTTCGTGTTTCTTGGATATATGAGTGGTGCTGAATACAAAACTACTTTTGCTTTGCTCTACTGTTAATATTTGCAAAGATAGTGCAAAAAATCGGTTTTCACAAAATTCAGCATATTATGTTCAATACATTACTATTCAATTACAGTATTATCTTCGTAAACGTATTTTGTCTCCATGTCACTGGGTTGGGTTGTTTTAACTCTGAGCGGCACTTTTTTCCACACCATGGGCTAAATGGCCATGTCACATGGACCCCGAAGGCTCAGAGAAGGTTGGGGGAGGGGAGCCACTGGAACAGCTGTTGGGAGACAGATGGTAGCCTCCCGTCAAGACCATCCAGCGTGTTCTTTAACGTGCACAGGTTATGGCACTCCCGCACACGGGGCCACGGCTTAATGTCCCATCCGACGGAGGGCGGCCTTTCAAAGCCCATCGGTATCCTCTACTGACCGTGGACAGGGCGGGGAATTTTGCGGAGATAAATCTCAACGCTGACCCAGCTGGGACTCGAACCTGGGAACTACATATTACGAGCCTGGCGCGCTATCGACTGAGCCACCCCCTCCCCCGATGTCTCTGAAACTGTTGTATATAAATATATACATATATTATATTACGTAAATTCATGTATTCATTTCAAATCTATTGTGTGAAATTGAATACGAAATCGGAATTAAACGTAAGAAATATAAAAGATCAGTAGTTCTTTAACCGTCATCCTATTATTCGACTAATGAGACTTTCAGTACTAATTTGATAAACGTGATGACCTTGCAACTACCGGGGTTCGAATACCTGGTATGCCATGGTCGTTTGTTCTGCCATATATGTTGTGATTATTCTCAGTAATTTTTTAGGAAATATCCCAACCAAAATAAAAAAAAATATTTCCACAATTTTCCCCCTACTCCAACTCAATCACACTTATTTTTTTTTCTCTGCCTATTTTTCCCACCATGTCCTTATTTACCTATTGTCTATCTAATTATTCTCCTTTACAACTGGGATTGTCAGCTATTTCACTTAGTAAATATCACATAATTTATATCAAATAAAGAGATTGACTCGTTATGGATGCATCATATCTTTCATTTTTTAAATTATTTTGGTTTCGTAATGCTATGCATGGAAACCTTTTCGAAATGTATGTTAGGGAGAAGTGCAGCAAACCATAGAATTCAAAATATTAAATATAATTGTTGTTTATTTAAATAATGGTGGTATCTTGTTTTTGATATTATTAGCTAGAAGACAAAATGCATTGTAATAATAATAACATTTATAGAAAATAACCGAAATTAATATTGTTCTACATAAGAATTTGAAGAATAGTTAAATTTTAACAGTATATAAAAATTAATACATATATAGTTTACTCGCGATAATTTAATAATTTTTTTAATTTATTAATAACACACAGTGACAAAGTCTGACAAATGTAGCAGGGGATTCTTTTTCGTGATTTAAATACTTATTCCTTTCATCCTACGTGAAGCTTAAAATGAGTTTTCCCAATTCTGTCGAATTTCTATAAAATAAGAAATATTTATCATTATTATTAAAAAATCTTGCTCCTATGAGGTCACAGGGCCCTAAATACTAAGGGTATATGACGCTACAGCGCTCAACGCTCTTTGTCAGTCCAAGCCTGGTTAGGATAATTAGCAATTAGGTTTAAAATATTAGGTACCTGTTGCAGCTAAGCAGCTGCGTGGAAACAAAATGTTCCTCCACATACACACTTTGCATTTGGATTTTCATTTGCCCGTTGTCGTCCTACCCGTCTCGCATCAGGTCATTTATTCGAGGTACGACAGAAGAGTGTATATCTGATATTTCACGATAACCGTTTCTGAAAATATATAAATGTATAATGTTCTCGTCTATTCCTTTCCCACCCACTGGGAAATTATTTCTCAACCTGCTCTTTCAACGAGGTCCCTATTTCCGTAATATATACCTTTCTTCTTGACAAGTATGATTGTCAGGCATTTGACGTAGAAATTATCACGTAATATATAGCAATTAAAGAGAATGGCTCGCGATGGGAGTATGCCAGCTGCTTTTCTATTACTTTGGTTTCCTAATACTGTGCATGGAAACACTTAAATAATGAATATAGTGGGAAGTATAAATTTCAGAGATCAGAGATCATTTTTGACATGCCATTCCACCGGGCTGGTGCCCTTACCTACTTCATTTGATAAATTGCCTAAGGCATTAACAAAATATTTAAAATAAACCAAAGTGGAGCAAACACTTTTACAGTGACAATCAGATAAAGTAATAAACTAGTTTCAACAGTCTTGCATCTCTTATACTTTTGCTGAACAGAATCATCATAATTGATGGCAGAGGTATGATGAGTTCGGTGATTTTCTGCATTTTGAAAGAACTTGATTTCTTGGCCTTTGTGTGTTCATGTATTGGTCGCACATTAAGATCTCGGTGAATGATCGAGTTTCTTACAAACCATGGTGCGGCCAGAGCTGATCTCAAAATTTGATTTTGGAAAGTCTGAAGCTGCTTGATATTGGTTTGTGAGCAATGACCCCAAACTGGAGCAGCATAGAGAATTATAGGTTTTAGAATCATATGATAGATTGTCAACTGTTATCAATTGATAGATTCTCAACTGTTATCAATTGATAGATTGTCAACTTGTTATCAATTGATAGATTCTCAACTGTTATCAATTGATAGATTGTCAACTTGTTATCAATTGATAGATTAGACCTTCTGGAGATAGGCGAATACAACTTAAACTGCATTCACGGGCCTTATGTGCAACAGAGGAAATGTGTTCATCCCATGTGAGTTTTTGGTTGATCGTGACACCAAGATACCTGCCCGCGTCTTTCCACACTATCTGCTTACCAAACATTATAAGATTTGATGCCATCTTTTGCAATCTTTCATTCAGTGCAGAGCTGTGCACTTGTCGGTATTGATCTTGATGCGCTATTTCATTCACCAATACTCAAAAAGTTGCAACATATTTTGCATTCTGTTTCAAGTGATTTGCGGTGATAAGGAGGAAGAGAGGAACGCTGTGTCATCTGCATATGTAGCAGTTTTGATTCGATCCATTATTGGTAAATCAGAAATGTAGATATTGAACAGGGCTGGCACGAGGAGTGAATCCTCAGGGACTCCTGCTGAAATAGGTAATAATATTAATATATGTAGATGTGACGAATAGTGTGATCGTAAATATTCAGTATATTATTGTAGGTAAACGTAAACAATAAGGATCCGTTGGATATATTAAAGTGTCCAAAGAATGGAGTCCCTTGGACACTTTAACAAGGAGAAACTAAAACTTTTTGGATATAGAAAAGTCTAAAAATAAATTAAAGTATCCAAAGGATGGAGTCTTTTGGACACTTTAATAGCTGCAATGGCTGAAGCACGTACTTACTTTTATCTGCAAGCAATATTGTGAACTTTTAGGAAATGCTCACAATCATGCTGTGTGGAACTTCATTTTGTAAATAATCTGATGTTTAGAATACTATGGTTTCTGTAACGTTAGATTCGAAACAATATCGTTAACTATATGGCTATATAGTATTTCAATTTCCACTCACGCACAAATTATTTTTGACATGAAAATGAAGTTTCTTTTCGTGTGTTTTAAATGTGATGTGATAAAATTTGATGGAAGGTTAAAAACCCTTCAACATTAGGTTTCCTGCTATTCCAAAGTTTTAAGTGCAGTAGAATAAATTAATATATAACATATTTTATCTAAGTTCTGGTAGTTGTAATTTAATATCAAAATGCGAAGATTATTTGAATAACGTTTAATATAACATGGCACCGTTTAAAAGCAAAAATGAAAATTTAACGCATAGTGAAAGAAAATTACTTTGAATTAGGAAAAAAATACTAAAAATTAGGCACAATATGAATTAGAGTGAATATTATGAATATATTTTCTTTTATTTATAATAATTATTTCTAATAAATAAGATCTTATAATACAATACAAAATGCATATGACCCACAAACGATGAAGCTTATCTGTAGATAACTGAATAATATATTCATTATAATTATACTTATATTATCTAAAAGTTAATACACACGGCATCCGTTAGAGACATCAAAGTGTGTCCAAAGAATGGAGTCCTTTGGACACTATAACATCTCCAACGGTGCCGTATGTATTTACTTTCACCTACAACGGTGCCGTATGTATTTACTTTACCTTGGCAATATAGTGAAGTTCTATGAACTCTTAAATTTCATGCTGTGTAGAAGAATAACAATAATCTTTATTCATACTCGTGTTAGTTATACAAGAGTTTAAACTAACGAACCGCAGAGCATCCGCTTATCTGCAGGAGAGAAGAAAAAATACAAAAGTTATAGTTTAAAACAATGTCATCGAATTAATTGAAACTTCAGTGGAAGCTCCAGTGTTGTGGTTCAAATTTTCATATGGATTTTAGTGCCTAGAAGAAATTTTTTAGTCTTATTTTTAATTTCTTTAAACATGTTTAATAAACTAATTTCCCTTGATAATTGATTGAATACATAAGGTACTGTATATGCCCTCTTACATTTCCCGTAATTTTTTAATATTTTTTGAAAGTTGGAAATAATTATTGGATTGTAACTTTGTGTTTTTCCCATGAGAGATTTTCTATTTAAATTGATTGTCAAAAAAAATTTAAAGTTCTGTATTTGTATTGGTTGTGAAAAGAAAGTATGCCTAGAAAATTTAGTCTTTCTTCGCTATGATAAAATGAATTACTTAAGTTGTATGGTATTATATTTTTAGCAATGGATGATTGAATAGTTTCTATTTTCTTCATATTTGTGAGGTTAGTTGAGCCGTATATTGTCAAACCATAAGTCAATATAGATTCACAAATAGCTTTGTAAACCAAAATACATATATGTGTGCTTGTAACAAATTGTAGTATGTAAAGTTCAGATGCACCTACACGGAATTTCCCTCTAATCTTTGAATATGTGTATTCCATCAGAGGGTTGTATCCATGGAAAGTACAAAATATTTATGGCTGTCAACACGCTCAATAACATCACAGCCGCAGCAGTCAGGGTCGTGAGTTATGATGACACAAGAGTTCATGGTTCGACTTTATTTTGCGAATAATGTGATTTTTAGCATTAGTTTGTTTCTGTAGTGTTAGATTCAAATCAAAATCGTTACTTATGTTTGTTAAAGGTATTTCAGTTTTCACTTACACGAAAACTATCCTTGACATCGGTACCAAAGATGTGAGCGACATATTTTTTTTTGCAGAAGAATATATTAATATATCATAATTTTTTTTTCGTATAAACACTAGTAAGTTAAGATTGAATACAAAATACGAAGAATGTCAATAAAATTCAGTTTATCATAGAATAGTTTAACAAAAAAGATTAAATCTTGAAGCATAGTGAAAGACAAGTACATTAAATTAGGGAAAAAAAAGGCTAAAAAATTGTCACACCTCTCAAATAGTATGAATATTGTGAATAATGTTTTTTAAAAGAAATATTTTTAAGAAGAGATTATAATACAATACAAAATGCATATGACTCATAACTCTAGGTAGCCAAATCTGAAGGTAATTGAATAATATAATCATAATAACACCGGACAAGAAATTTTCATAAACATCATGCCTCTGAAATAAAGGTAGCCATTTCTTAAAGATTTCAAGGTGCTGAACACGAATATGACAATGAAAATGCAAAATTGGCTACGATTTCTTTGAAATCAGCAACAGTTTCTTATATAATAGAGTAATACGTACATATGACATGTATCGATAAAACTCCGCTTCTACTTCCGACGTCGCTTTGCCCATCGCTTGTATAGCTGCTCAGGACCATATCTGGCTAGCGTCCAACAGTAGTCAGCCAACATTGATGACCAGTTTCTCTGGTATCTTCTCACCAACGTTGCAATGTCCTGGTGAAAACGTTCACCATGCTCATCACTAACCATGCTGCAGTTGACAGGGAAGAAATCTAAGTGGGAATGGAGAAAGTGGATCATTAAGGACATATTGCAGCTAAGTTTGTGATACAGAGACAACATGTCCTTAACCAGTTTCTTGTAGTTGTCTGTCCTCGCATTCCCAAGGAACCTGAGGAACAGCTAGTGGATATGGTAACCAACAAAACCTCCCTCTTTAATTTTCACTTCGCTGAGTTGGGGGAATTTGCCAGCCAAGTACTTGAAAGCTGATGCAGTCCGATACATATCTTTCACGAAGTTTTTCATCACACCGAGTTTCATGTGCAGGGACGGTAGCAGGGTTTTGTGCATTTCTACCAGTGCTGGGTGTTCCACATTCTTCTATCTGACCTTCAGCTATTTCCTCTGAGGCCAGTTTCTCTTCACATAGTGCACAATCTTTACTGGACTGTCCCATTCACATACGAAACAGCAGTACTTCGTATATCCCAGCTGCAGACCCATCAACAGAGCCATTACTTTCAAGTCACAACAGAAATGCCAGCCATACTTGCTCTATTGAAGACAGTTCACAGCTATTTTAAGGTTGTCGTAGGATTCTTTCATGTAGACAGCATGTCCGACTGGAATGGATGGAAGCCGATTTCGAGGAGTCTATGAATAGTTGCCATTCTTGAGGGTCAAGTTTGATTCCGAGTGCATTCATCAGCCCATCTACATTGGAGCAGAACACAAGGTCATCTTCTTTTCTGAAGTAAGGTGCAAACTGCACATGACGAGTTCGAAACGAAGTCACTCGGACATTTTCCTTGAGACGATTCCATTGTTTAAGTCTTGATCTAAGTACTCTACTTTAGTCTTGGACAGCTCCAGATCGCGAACAAGATTGTTCATTTCTTCTTCGGTGAGAAAGTGTGGTGCAGATGGTGCACCATGGCAGACGTATTGATCATCATTAGACACCGAAGGCTGCGGAAAACCGGATGTTGGTTCGTCTCCCTCCTCATCATCTGAATCGATGGAAAATTCTTTTGGAGGTTCGGGAACGGGAAGGCCTTTTGCTGTGCAGAACTGGTCGGAGAGCAGATTGTATATTTGGGTATGCTATTGTCCACTTCTTTTTCCTTGTGATGCCTCCAGAAACAGGTGGAACCATGCAGAAGTAGCAGTCATTTGTGTGATTCCTTGGCTCTCTCTCCAAACCATAGGAATAGCAAACGGCATCGCCACTTTTTACCCTATCAGCCACTTCGAAACATTTCTTTCACACATACTGCAGCATATGTGTGGGACCCAGGTCTTGTCCTGGTCCGTGACCCTGCATCCAAAATAAAACTCATACACGGCTTTCACTATTGGAGTGATGGCGTTTTTCTGCCTTGCAAACGTCACTTCTCCGCAAATGAAACAAAATATATCTGCACTCTTAACACAGTTACGAGGCATCACTACTGCTGAATTAAAACTGCAAGTATCACCTGTGATGTACTTATGACTCAGGGGTAAATGGTAGCCGCTCAACAGACTTGCTCACCCTATGAAACGTCGCTTACAACTAACAATTGCATTATCTTTTGTCCGCGAACGTAAAGCCGCGATGTCCTGACTCAAGTACATTGCATCAGAAAATGATGCAATACCTCTGGGGGTTGTGTGTATGGCGGGCTGATGCAATACACGCAATATGCTGCAGTTTGGAGTTTAAAATACAGCGTTGCGAAATGGTTACCTATGTACTCAACGCGGACTGAGTCGTTCATACATGATCATCTGTCTCTCCTAAACCAGAGCCAATCGAAAAATTTTATTGTCATTTTCGTGTTCAGCACCTCGAAATTAGTAAAGATTGACTATTTTCATTTCAAATCCTTTTTGTGTGCTGCCCAGTGCAATTAACATATATTCTCTCATTTTTGAATTTTATCGGTAAAAAATGTGCATAAAAAAATATGAAATGCAAAAAAAGTTCATGAAATTCATCAATCTTTGATAAAGGTATGTAATTTATCTAAGACAACGATTTTAATACGTTTAGAGTCTATTATAACTATTTATATTTATAATTTCTTTTCGAATTATAAGTGTTTGGTACTTTATACTCACTGATATATCTTCCATAACGGATTTTAATTTTAGGTAGATATTAATAATTTTTAGTTTCTTATTTTGCATTTGTAAATGGTGTATTTTATTTTTGACAGTGTTAATAAAATAATATTTTTAAATAATATATTATAAATATGTACTTTTTTCTGTGAAAGAAGTTAAGTAATGCAATCTGTCTCTTAAAGTCGCAAATTTTGTTTGTGTTGCAAGAAATTTTTCTGCTATTATACATTAAAGATTTGATTTTCCTTTAAAAATTTCAGGTTTGTTGTATCATGAGTGAGTATACCATAAGATGCAATTCATTCACTTACATATTTGTTGAATTAAATGCATGTTTTAGTATTAAATATACTATATCATATACTTTGATTATTTAAAGTAGATAATTTGAGATATGCATATTCCATCTGAAACATTTGCCAATATATATATATATACCTTATGTGTCGTCCCATGGTCGAGTGGTTAGCATGCTTGGCAACTGATCTAAGGGACCTGGGTTCGAACCCCGTGTAAGGCATGGTTGATCTAAGGGATCTGGGTTCGAACCCCGGGTAAGGCATGGTTGTGCGTGTTGTTTTTCTGCTGAGGTCTTGCCATCCTCTCAGACCTGCTACTATGGCATATAAACTGCCAGACCTCTGTGGCAAGCAGCTGCTTGAGGGGGTATTTATTATTTATTTTATACATATACCAGATATTTCACGTAATTTACATGTTCGGGATAGCGTATAATGTAATAATATAATAATATAACAATGCAACCATAGTCATTGGGAGGGAAGGGGGTGCTGAGTCGGTAGAGCGCAAGCTCGTAATTTGTTGTTCTCAGGTTCGAGTCCGACTTCGGCCAGCATTATGATTTAACTTCGCAAAACTGAGATCTACGAGCCAAAATGTCCCAGGAGCTAATTTTCAGTATTCCAGAACCGATAGATGTAAATTTCACCTTTGACCCCTGGAGGACCCTCCGGATCGCACGTTTCGTATCGTTCCTTTCATCTAGCCCGAAACACCCTCAAACGCCAAATTTTAAGCTTGTAGCCCTCGCAGATCAAGCTTTGACCTCTTAATTACCTATGTTTGACTTTGAAGTACACGCCGGAGGTCAAATTTCGGATTTTCCCCGAGATCTACGACCCGGATTACCCGGAGGTGCAAATTTCCAGAGCTCTAGCATTTCTGCATCATATCTAGAATTAGCGTGATCCCCTGTCAGTTAGTTAGCCACCCGCAATCTTCTATATATATAATATGCAGGTATTCACCGAAATGACTGATTTCGAATTATGAAAATTTTCCTTAAAAAGATATAAAATGAACGTTAATATTAACAAACACCACGGCATCACCTTCCCATTCTTATTTTCATAGCAAAATTATGATTCGTAAACGTCTAATGCTCAGTCTGTAACGTGCGAGGCTCGTAATCTCCAGTTCCCAGGTTCGAATACCAACTAGGTCAGGGTTGACATTTATCTTCACAAAACTCCCCGCCTTGCCCACTGTCAGTAGGGGACACCGATGGGCTTGGAAAGGCGTCCGTCCATTAAATGGGACGTTAAGCCATGACCCCGTGTGGAGGAAAGCCATACCCCCTGGCCTCAAAGAACACACTGGATGGCCTTGAAGGGAGACGACCATCATGAAGGAGACCCAGTGTCTCTTATAGCCGTCGGGTGGAACCTTAATCTTCAACTGACTCGTAATCTGCAGTTCTCAGGTTCGAGTCACAACTTTGTCATCATCGAGATTTATCTCTGCAAAACTTCCCGCTCTGGCCACAGTCAATGGGGGACAACGATGGGCTTGGGATAGCCGCTGCCCAGCGGATGGGACTTTAAGACGTAGGACTTATCCGAACACGCTGGATGGCCTCTCCGTCAAGGCCATCATCTGTTTCCGCCTGCCCAGGGTCAGTAGGGGACACCGATGTGCTTCCCTTCAGATGTGACGTTAAGCCATGGCCTGTGCATGCTAAAGAGCACAAACCCCTGTTTATGTTACAAATTAGAATAAAATATTCTGTTTATTGTTAAGGAAAATATAGTGTGTTTGAACTGGACGGCAGACAACCATGTGTCTCCTAACAGGTGTCCAGTGAGTCCTCTTCCCCTGAGATTTCAGGATACTTTGACCTGAACATTTAGCCCATTGGATGCAAAAATGTTCAGCTCAGAGGTAAAACAGCCAACCAATCAGTGGGTCGATGCCCCAACCTTCTATGATTATTCAGGGTCAGTTCAGAAATCAGTTGTGGAAATTTTTGCCATGATATGTTCATTATGTTAAATGTTTCCCTCAGTTATGTAAACGAAATATTCACATTGTTTAACAAAAAATTATGCTTCCATGTTAAACTATTCACATGACTTAGATGTTAAACTAGTATTCAAAATTAAATTTCGAACAATATACTCATTATAAAATAAAAAGGAGTATTATTGTTATAAATTCAAAATTTTTATTTTTAAAAACTACCGTTAGAAAGATTGATTACTGAATATTATAAAATTATCTTTTTCTACAGTTAAAACATTTTTGGCGTTTTCAAAATTCTAAATATGTTTTCATTAGCGTAGGAACTAAACGTTTCAAAATAATTCTCAATGCAGATAATGTATCGGCAAAAATATTCTTCTGAATCAATCTGGTCAGATAAGATTAAACTAAACAAGAGAGCAAAGGAGGAAAAAATAAACATAGTGAAGATTTAAGTAATCTAATTGCTCTAATATTTCACTCCAAAATATTTATTTTGAAATGACATAAATTGCTGAAAAAAATTTGGTTGTTCTGAGTGGGATTCGAACCAACTTCCAGAAACATGTCAGGTATGATAACCACTATACTCTCCATGCCTGATATCTAGTCTCTAATGATGTTGTGATTATCACACCAGACAGTTTTTTGGGAGACGTGGGTTCGACAATATATAATATAACAGAAAGCAACAAGATCAAGTTATAACGTCATCATAGATAGTGTTACATCAATATAATTCTTATATTTTAGTTTCTGTTATTATTACTGGTGAACTCTTCTTCAAATCTTCTCACTAAAGTTTATCGAAAAATACATTCTATTGAGAAAGAAAATGTTTTATATTTATTATCAAATATCATAATGCTAATAAATATAAATAATTTTTGCCGTAAATAAAATATATTTATAGATAAACATTAGTATAAAGATAAGACTAGCACAAGAGTCGATAAGTAATACGGTAATATTAGAATCAAAATATAAGACTTGTCTATATGGCAGGACTATTTAAACTTACGTCATAAATTTGGTCTATTGGACTTCTGCTACAGGAGGTGGTTCGAATTATACTCGGCGCAGCCATTTTTTTTTAACTAATTATTTCAAGTAATTCTACAAGACATTTCCTGTGATACTTTATAATTGATGCAAATTTCTAAATTTTATTTATTTTAAATATTTATAACTATTTTAAAAAAGTCTTGATTTTAAACAGACTTTCGACTTACTTAATCGTCATAATTTGTGGTTGATTGTGAGATCATATGGTATACCTGACAAGTTAGTTAACATAATGAAAGCTCTTTATAATAACACTGAATCGTGTGTCAGAGTTGGTAAGGCTTGTAGCAATTGGTTTAGTATTTCGTCTTCTGTTCGTCGAGGGTGCATTTTGTCTCCTTTTTTCTTTAGTTTGGTTATTGATTATGTTATGCGAAATTCACTGCAAGGGAAAGATTTTGGCCTTAAATGGACTGGAGATACGACAATTTCTGATTTAGATTATGCTGATGATTTAGCAATTTTGGCAAATGATGTTGATGAGATGAACTCTTTAATTTTTGCCTGGGCATGAGTGTGGGCGGGCGTTATCCTGTTGGAATATCATATTTCGAATTATACTCAAATATGGCAGGAAGACCGCCTGTACGATGTCACTGATGTACGTATTGCTATTCAGTGTCCCCTGTACAAACACCAGAAACGTACGAGAATGATAGCTAATCAATCTTTCCCCACCCATAAGCCCGGTGTGGGCCCTGTGTGTCGCTGGCAGATGCACGATGGAACAAGCCGCTGACCTTGTCGACTTCGGATGCGTAAACGACCATGAGACGTTCCTAAGCATAATCGGCTTTCATCACTGAACACCACAGACTACCATTTCTTTTTCTGCAATGAACACGTTATTGATACCACTGCAAACGTGCTCGACAGTGACGAGGTGACAGCGATAACCGTGCCAGGGGCACGCTTTCCTACAGTCCTGCTTCCAAAAGATGATTGCGTATCGTTCTTGTAGACAACCTTGATACGACAGAGGATCGAATTTGTGACGCCGTAGCCGTCCGCTCTGCCACCGCCGCCCTCCTGATACGCCGATCCTCTCGTGCGTCCGTAACTCTGTGTTACCCGGAATCACGTTTGCGAGTGTGCGAATGCTCTTTTGACCATCGAAAGTACCAACGTGTTTCCCGAAGACGCACTATATGATCTCGCTCAAACTCCGCTAATTGAACAAATGTTGTGCACCTGCATTGTCCAGGCATGGTAGCTTCTTCAAAGAGCATTGGATAACACGACACAAGAAGAATAACTTCTTAATTTAAAAAACTTAATCACTATCCAAGCTGTTGGTGAATACAGGATAATAGGGATGTTAGTCACTACTTGTCGAAATATATGAAGTAAGTCATTTCCTGTTGTACGGATCACACAATGGTATTTAGGACTTGCTTCAATATATTTCGACAAGAAGTGACTAACATCCCTACTCTCCAGTATTCACCGATCAAAATGATATTTTGATCTATTCGACCAATAATAAAACAGCTTGGATAGTGATTAAGTTTTTTAATTAAACTCAGCTGTGTTAAATCTGTTAGAGAATAACTTTTTCTTCACGCCCTAGTCCTTAAATACGCGCTGCGTACATTTGCATACTATCGTCCTCAGTGACGTCATTATTTCATCCAATGACTTTCAATCTTGGATCACTGTTTCTGCTGCCCTGAACTATTAACATATTAAAATATGACGCTCCTAAGGGAATTCCTTCTGGGTGTTCTTTTTTCAATTTCCGCCAGTGTAGTTAAGCCTTTCCTAACTTCGCCATAACATATTTGTCGAATGCATAACAGCATCGGGTCTACGCTACAATGGGTTTATATGGGAGTCGTTTATCAGTGATTTTGGCCTGGTTATTTAGACTACTGGGACAAAAACAAGTGTCGCCCAGAGGTAAAAACAACTCAAACCACTTTGATAAATCAGGTTGCCTCTGAGCCTCTGAGCAAGAGAGATAATAAAAGAATTAAATATGGATAAAAATTTTAGCGATTTAATTTATCTGAAAATTTAACTAAAATATATATACTTTTAAACCTGATAAATTGTAATAATTTATTCAATATTATTTTAGAATATTTATCAATAATACAAAATTGGTTATGACTTTCTTTTAAATTTAAAACTACCCGTTTGATTTTGAAAAAGAAACTCTAATAAATTTATTAAAATTCAGTTATGCAAAGAGACAGCAGCTAGATATTGCAAATGAATTTTTCCGTTAATCTGGTGTCCAGACCTAGTATAGCATAGACTTGACTGTCTCCAATTTTGGGGAGAAATTTACGTGACACATCAAAAAAACACATATACATAAATACATGTCGCTGATGGTTTATTTTGTTTTTATGTTATTGCTTATATAGTCATTTTATGAGAATAATTAAAATGATAATTTTATTTAGAAAAGGGAATATAGACGAAATGTGAGTAGAATACAGATTGATTAATAAACTGAAATGATATCATTAGATATAAACAATTTTGAATAAATAATTGAGGAGAAGATAACATTAACATAAATAATAATCTGATAAGAAGGTACGAAAATTAGGATCAATGTATACTATTATGCATATCAAGCGAAAATTGCAATTTTGAAATTAAATTCGTTAAAATTATTTGTTTCCTTTCGTACAGAAACAATTGACTATGTAAATTTAAAACGTAGTAAATGCTGTTTACTCCCTATTGATCAAAACAAGGCTTTTGATCCAGTGTCACATAGTTTCTTGAAAATTCGCAATACGCATTTTCAATATCACAGTTAACTTTTTAAAAATAGAATACTTTGTATATATAATTTATTATTTTATTTAGGTACTGGTAATTTTCTCTTGTTTTTAAAATGCAAAGGTTTATAGAACGAAATTCAGTTTAGTATAGCAGTTTAATACTAAAAATTAATCTTTAAACAACTGTAGAGTAACTACTACCGAAAATGAGGAAAAACGGCTAAACTTATTTTTAATTCAAAAACGCAAAATAATTTTTCGTAATGTAAAATCACAATTCAAGGGACTAATTAGATGAGAAATACTTTAATTAAAGTAATAGTAATATATGCAGACCTGGATCTAGAAAAAAAATTACTGGGGGATCCTTTTTTCTTCCCTGGGGGTTCCTGGGGATCCTGGGGAAAAAATCCTGGGGATTCCCTTTTTCTTCCCTTCAGATCCGTCCTTCAATATACGCAATCTTTGGATAAAATCTCTTTTACTTATCTCTTCAAAAACCAGAAGTATATGTCACATATTCAGGTGTCCTCTGATTTGCATGATTTCGAAATATGCAAATTTTCCGTTAATGCGATTCTACATGAAATAAACCTATATAATATATCGGCACCGAACTTGAAATATTTTACGATGCCAGGTGGCTCCCAATAAATGAATGTCAAAAGTTAATTTAAATATGACATATATATATATACTGTAATCTACCACAGTATTTTGATTTCTAAAATAGTATTATTGAAATTCCATGCAGAAATCTTTAGCATCAGTAAATATTTATGTTGTTTGGTTAACATTTTAGAGTAAGCTAGAAAGTAGGTAGAAAATATTCAAAATCCACGTGGTATTGCTTTTTACTTATTAAAATTTGATTAAATGATTGAAATTATAGTAAAATATAATAATTAACAAAATGTTTTGCGTGAAAATGATGTCCATTTATATATTTTACTTAATTCACATCTTTCACACGTACTAATCACAACGTTCACAATTCCCACGGTAGGCGACTGCAGCGCCCCAAGAAATTTCGGATACTTTTCAAGGGACACTCCTGACACAGTAGCTAAACACCTGACCTTTAACCCAAAAAGGGCTAGAACAAAGTGCGACCAGACGCTAAATTTGGGACTGAACGTTCAAATAGCCGCGGACCCACAGGGAAACTGACAATTTCTGCGACCTATGATGTCACTTGTGTCTGTCCGTCATTCGTCCGTAATTTTCGCTATTATATAATATAATGATGATTTTTGCATGTTTTTTAAGTTTGCAAGAAATATTTCGTTTTTCTGATATGAATTCTGAAATTCTGTATGTAATTTTTGAAAATTGCTTAAATTTGGTTGTAAAAAAAATTCGTTACATCAATTGTATTTTTTATTTTTGTGCTTTTCCTAAACTTTGTGAATTATGTCCCTGATTTATAAATTTGTTTTAACTCTCAGTAGTGAACCATAACAAAAAAACCAAATGTTGGTCACTGGTCATGACAAGAATTCCAGGATGTCGTAGCCATTATCTATCAGGAGATATATGCGGAAACCAAGGTGACGTAATTAACTTATTTGGCATATAATAGAAAGTACTTGGAGTTTAATTTTTCTAATCCTGTCCTAGCCCGAGCCAAGACAAGGCTATATTGAAATAAATGCCATAACAGCTATTTGCCTATTATTTTGTAATAAGGGAAATATTTTAAAAGTTATGGTATAATATTAAGGAACGTAACATTAAGATATTTGCAATATTTAAATAAAACTACCTATACATATACAGGGTGATTCAAAACTTATCGTTCAAATTTCGTGGGGAGGTAGGGAATACGTCAGGAAACCGATTTCACATAGGGAAGTATGTCCGCAAACGTCATCTAATGAACAAAATGGACAAGTAAAGTGAACACAAGGAAACAGTGCAGTTAAGTGGTAACGAATGTGACTTTTATTCCAACAAGGTAAAGTACATGTTCACAGTAGGTGCTCAAAATTGCGACCATTTACACGGACACAGGATTCACAGCGCCGTTGCACTGACCGCCGAACATTTTCAAAAACGTCTGGCATATCACGGACAATGCCTGCGGCGGCCACTATTCGTGCAACAAGGTCCATTTCACTGTCGACGGGGGTCTCGTACACATGGTCTTTCATGGCCCCCCACAAAAAGAAATCCATTGCGATAAATCAGGTGACCTGGGTGGCCAAGCGATCGGTCCACCTCTACCGATCCATCGAGCTCCGAATGTTCGGTTCAGGTAATCACGCGCAACAATTGTGCTATGGGCTGGAGCCCCGTCATGTTGATACCACATATCTCGGCGGATATGCGCAGGAACAGCGCACAGAAAAGTCGGTAACACTGTCTCGAGAAATATTAGGTATTTCCGGCCGTCCACTCGGGGCGGTAGCAAGTAAGGTCCCAACAAACAGTCACCAATGATTCCAGCCCACACACTTACGGCAAAACGATGTTGCGCAGCGTGACTTCTCGTACCATGCGGGTTGTCATAAGCCCACACATGTGAATTGTGTGTATTGAACACACCTTCACGAGTGAATGAAGCTGCATCTGTAAAAAGGACAGAAGCTGGAAAACTGGGGTCCACGGCACCTTTCTGCATGAACCATTGTGCAAATTCCACAGGCTTCGGATAATCGTCAGGATGCAGTAAATGCACCCTTTGCAGATGGTAAGGATGCACACGTTCCTCGTGCAGTATCCGCCACACTGCTGACTGAGAGACCCCAAGCTGCTGAGCAATAGCTCGTGTGCTGGTATTCGGATTATCTTCGATGGACTGTAGGACTTGTTCTGCGACGTTGACAGTTCGCGTCAGTCGTCTTCTCCCCGTATTCTGCATGTTGCTGCGCAGTGAACCACGTTCGCGCAGATTGCGATGCACACGTGCAAACATTTGATGCTGCGGTATTCTTCTGTTGGGGTATCAGTCTTCGTAAACTTGCCTAGCTCGGCGGCCGCTTTCGCCAGCTGCCCCATATGCGAGATGCATTTCATTAACTGGTCACAACATCGTCTTATGGCATCCAATCACTAAATATCAATAACATGATCCTTCAACAAATCCATGCGTTTTTTGTGCAGCGAAAGGGCTTCATCTAAATATTTAAATGTCAACACTATTTCTGGTTCAGATTCTTTTTGTTCTTCAAAAGCAGCGTTGCATTCTAAATCCTGAAGTTCATCGTTACTGAGTGGCTCACTGTGGGGTTTAATAACTTCGTCCATCTTTCAAAGTTACGCTTTCGTATCCTGCTCCAATTTGATATCTCGCTGATGTTAATTAAAAAATCCAACTTAAAATCTTGTAAATAAACGTATAGATGGATAAATCCAAGCATGATTTATCTGAATTATTCAGTAGTGATTTGAAGAACTCAATTGCACAGTGTGGTTGGACCTCCGTAGCCCATGGCTGCTTGATGATGATCGTGTTGTTTTGTTGATGGTGATGATGATTAATAAACTAAAAACATTGCAGTCCTCTAGTAAGTAAGAATTAAAGTTCCCTTTGGGAATATTCGAAGTAATTTTCAGTAAAATGAACCAAGAAATGCAAGGAAAGAGAAAAAGTGTGTGAAGTGCCATAAAATGAGTGGTGAAAAAAGGCAATAAATTCAATCTATCTGATAAGGATAATGCAACTTATAATGTTATTGTCTCTGGCAACACTATGATACAAATATATACCACGTGAGAGGTATCCATTTCAGTTCGTTACAGGAGCTGTTGTCCCATTTGAGAATGTCAGTAACCAGTACAGAATCGAGACAAAATCATAAACATATAGTATACACTGAGATGCCAATTTGTTAGGTACACCACCTAAATATGTGATACAGAGCTCAGTGTTGTTTATACTGTTTCATGACCTTCATAGGCATCTTCATTTACCTGCAGTTTCTTCGATTTGCATAAAGATGCGCTGGTCAAAATGTTTTGGCTCTTCGGTATATATTATGCATTTTTCAAGCAATGTTTTGAAAACTTCTAAAACGAAGGGGAAAGCATTTTACTGCAACAGAAATCAGTTTCTTACCATCACCCCTATCCCCTTACTCTTAATTTCTTTTTCTAGATCAGGACCTGACTGTTATATTTCGTTAGTATTATTGTGAATCAAGAATTTGTTTTTTTATTTGCTTTTAACACATTTCTTTAAAAGCAAAATTTGCTAATGACATCGTCAGTTCCGACTGTCCGTCCATCTGTCTGTGTATTCAATATCTCTGTAACCAATCGATCGATTTCATTGGTTCTTTATGCTTTGGATGCAGGAAAAGTCTCCGTTTACACGCATATGTTTTTATATCTGTGTTTCTATGGACGCAATGTTTCTGCAACTAATCAAACGATCTCGATATACTTTTTTCATTCCATAGAAGAATGAATCTAGTATTGCACGCGCATATTTTTAATTGCCAATAAGGAGGGGGTTAGGGTACTTAAAAAGTTGTTACATCTTTAGTTGGAACATTAGAAGGGAAATATATCAAGGAATACCTGTTCTGGTAGCAAAGTTCAAAAAAAAAAAAGAAAAATATTTAAAGTCATGTGCTTAGTTTATTTTCCAGTATTCTTCATCCCTTTCAGAATTAATTCCTTTCATCTCTAAACATAATTTTAAGAATTGTTTTATATGAACACTAAAAGTGCTACACAACTTAAAAAATATTTCCTGAAATCTATTCACGAATTTGCTTTTTCTACACAACGCAAAAAAAGTCAGATTAAAGCAATTTTTAAATTTGAATTTGCAAATTGGGCATTTCAAAAGATGGAACACAATGCGGATTGGCTGTCAAACGTCCTGTGGACTGATGAGGTGCACTTTTCGCTTAATGGAAGTGTAAATGCACACAACTGCCGCATCTGTGCGAGAGAGAACCCAACGCGATTGTGGAAAACCCTTTGCATCAGCCAAAGGTGACAGCGGGGTGCGGGTTCACTGCGTCATTCATTATAGGCCCCTTTTTCTTTGAGGAAGTCCAAAGAGGTACATTTCGTACTGTTACTGTAACAGGCGAGCGTTATGCAGTGCTTTTAAGAGACAGCATCATTCTCTCCTTGCAAGAGAGGCAAGCGCTCCATAGTGTAACTTTCATATCATGATGCAGCGACTCCGCACATCACAGGTCCTGTCCAGCACCTTCTGCGATCGACATTTGGCGCTGATCGTGTCCTCAGTCGCTCTTTCCCGCACGAATGATTTGGTTATGGGGCTACTTGAAGTCACAGGTGTACAGAGGTCGGCCGATGTCATTGGCCATGTTGAAAGAAGCTATTCGCCATCATGTGACAGGAATTACAGCTGAAACCCTCTTCGATGCTGTGCAGAGTGTTGTGCCACGTCTGACGGCCATTCTCATGAATGACAGCCGTCACATTGAACATTTGTAATCCTAGCTGCGTTGCGAACTGTGCTGCGCCACTGTACAAAAACTACTGACACAACTGAAGCGCCACCTCTCGATGACAAAAGTAACTATTATGGCAATAAAATATTTCGTTATTTAAAAAAAATCCCATGACTTTCTGTGCATTTCTGTGAAAACCGCATCGTGCTAGTGTCTATACTTTTCGAATTATTGCATTTTTACTTTTTCTGTTGCTTTTGGATCACTCGGTATAAGCAATCAAATTACAATAAGTAGCGTCCGTTTAATCCAAATGTTTCTTGTTCAGTTGCGGAAAATTCTAGTTCTGTGGTTCCCAGTGGATGCGACCAAACAATTCAGAAAATATAGATAGCACTCTCTTGTACAACAGGTTAATTCGAAAGTGCAACTCATAAGACAATTAATATTCTGATATGATCCTTGATCATTTCTTCCGATATTTTGGCTAAACATTTTTAGGTGCATAAGCAAATGATTTTCCCAATTCATGGTACTCATTCAAACTGTACATTTCTGCTTTTTTATCAACATACACGATCTGATCAAAAATATCCGGACAACACTTCTGAGGAGTAAATTCGCCCTTATACGCCAGTAACAGAAAAAGTAAAAATGCAATAATTCGAAAAGTATAGACAGTATCACGATGCGGTTTAAACAGAAATGAACAAAAAGACGGGATTTTTTTAATAACGAAAATTTTAATTGCCAGAAGAGTTACACTTGTCACCGAAAGATGGCGCTGTGGCTATCCCGGAGCTGCTACAGCGTCACTTTTGGTACAAACAGGTATAAAAAGACACACGAAGCCTGACAAACCTCATGGACGTGCGTGAACATGAGAATGGGGCCATACAGCAGATCTCAGTGACTTCCAGCATTTTACATTATAGGATGCTACCTTAGCAAAAGTCAGTTAGGGACATTTCATCCCTTCTGCAACTGTCCCGATCAACTATAAGTGACGTCATTGTGAAATATATCAAAAGAGAATCCACTCTCAATAATACACAAATAACAACGACATGGAGGCAACCTGCTAAAAATAAGTGTATTTCCAGTGTACCTCTAATTCCATGATTAGCAGAAACACTGAGGAATATAATGAGATCATATAACTTTAAAATTCCAGTAAAAGCAGCTAGTAACGTATTTAATGTGGTAAAACAAATCGAGATCTTAAAGAGAAAACAGGTGGTGTTTACAAGATGCCAGTTACTCTACCAAATGATAATAAATTCCGACCTACAATGCTAAAAGCAACGCTCTGCAGCCATAAGAATAAAAGAACACCGAAACAATATTCAACAACAAAATTTATTGCAATTATTTTTGAACTATTAGGATGGTTCCCCCGTGATGGTCATCCAGCATGTTGTGTTCTTTCACGTGCACATGATGTGACTCCGTTCCACACGGAATGACGACTTAACCTCTCATCCCACAGACATTCCAAACCTATGAGTGGCACCTATCTTACCCAGAGAAGGGCGGAGTTTAGTCAAGATAAATCTCAATGATGGCACATTTGGAATTCGAACGTGACAACTGCAAATTAGGAACCTGACACGATACCTACTGAGACTACACCGCCCCTAACAAATCAGAAATCAAAGTTTGAGTGGATCGAAACTAAGACATATTTAAAAAGGTTTTCAATGATTTCACAATTTTCACTTCTTGTAAAATTATCAATCTGATTGCATCTTTTAATGCTCTCTGTATAAGAAGTTAAATTTCTAAAGAAAAATAGTAAAATTTCAATAGTATGGAATACGAAAGTTATTCAACATTCAATAAACGAAACAGGGAAGCAGAATACACTTCTTTCTACCAGCTGCATATACACTGAAGTGCCATTGAATTACGGATAGGAGACGTTATCCAAGATTCAGAACTACAAGTCCGGCATTTGCGCGCATGCGTGGCTGAAACTCTGGTCATATATAGCTGTTAGCTTTGGCTTCTCTAAGCATTCGTTGTGAGAAGCGTAATGGGAAAGGCACAGGATTTATATGCATCTGACAGAGGATAGATCGTAGGTGCCCGACGGATTGGAAACTCGATCTCCGAAATTGTCAACGAACATGGATTTTTCTCGTACGACAGTTTCAAGATCGTACCGAGAATATGAAAATTCCGGCAAAAAACAAACACCCGAACAAGCTGCAAAGGACAACCAGCATTGAATGATCGTGGGCTTCGCCGTCTGACCCACATTGTATGGACCGATAGGGACCAGACATTATCTGAAATCACCTCCCATCTGAACGCGGGTTCCAGCCGGGAAGTCAGTGCACAGACCGTGAAACATTTATTTCATCATCTCAGCTTCAAGAGCCGCCAACCTACGAGAGTTCCACTTCTAACTTCACAACAACGGGCTCAACGATTTGCCTGGACTAAAGAGCATCGAAACTGGACCATCTAAAATTGGCAACGGATAGCCTGGAGTGATGAATTCCGATTTAAACTTCATCACGCCGATGGGAGACTGAGGATATGAAGCCATGGATACTGCATGTCAGGTCGGAAGAGTATAAGCTGGTGGTGGCTCAGTGATGGCCTGCGGTGTATTTCAGTTGGAACCTTTGCTACGTGTACCGGCGACTCTCACTGCATCCCAGGTGGTAAGCCAGGTGGTAAGCCAATGGTAAGCCATCCATACAACTGATGGCTTACCATTTTCACTCATTTATGCTATCATGCATCCCAATGGAGATCGTGTCTACCAGCACGACAACTGTGTACCTCACAGATTCAGCTTGGCTACTGCATGCTTGCAGGAGCATTCTGCTGATTTTGAAATAATGAATTGGCTACCTAGAAGTCCAGATTTATATCCCATTGAAAATCTTTGGGATACCATCGAGTAGAGTGGTCGTGCTCGTGTCCCATCAGCGACGACTTTGAGAGAATTGTGGACAGCTCTGGAGGATGCATGGGTCGCCATACTTGTGGAACATGTGCGCAAGCTTGTGGAATCTTTGCCTCGTCGTGTGGAGGCAGTTGTCAGAGCCAGAAGTGTCCGATATGTTACTAGGTTTGCTCTCCCTAATTCAATGGCGCTTCAGTGTAAAAGTTAACGATGATATAAAATACATTCTCTACGATAGCTCGATTCCAATTTTTAACAAAAAATCTAAATACAGAAGTGTGCAGTGATAATTTTGAATTAGAATCCGATATAAAAGAGACAGACAAAGGCTTGGGACGAATCGTTTGATGAAAAAAAATATTGACTTACATAGTCTTCAGTCCCATTCTGTCACAAAATTCTTTTGCTTTCGAAGTTACAGAGTTTCGAAGTTAGCTTCACCTGACGTATCATGGAGGAAAGTGGTCATAATTCAGTGAGCACTGAGTGCGTATATATAAGTTACTTCTTAGAACAAATATGAGAAGATAAATGTATTTTATATTTCCTTAATTTATATATTTTATATTTTGATTTTTAATGATAGTTTCTCAAGGAAATGTTTTTTTTTAAGTAGAATAAGACAGAAATGAACTAGACGCTCTATGAAGCTTATTCTGGTTGCTCATACAATATAAAAACACTTACACAAGAGTACTCCCGCTCATTCAGCATGCTGAGAAAACCTTTGTCACGAAATGCATCAATCTTTCACCTTTTTCGGAAGAGAAAATTTCAACCTTCCCTATGTTTCTCTGCCAGTCTTAAGCCTTCATTTGACTTGTGACTCTTACAGATTTACTCCGTTAAATTTACGTGGCCCGTTTTAATTGGAAGAAAGAGGGACATAATTTTTGGTCCTCACGGCAACATGGACGTCACGAACGACATATTAGAGGGATAGTTTACACAATCCCACCCCCAATATTTTTTGGAGGGAAGAAAGAATGGATGGTAAATGATTCATAACGTTGACAATTCCCACGTGACAAATTCCCGTTTGACAAGTAGCTCATTTCTCTCTGTTCTCTAGTTCCGAAGATGCAACGGAACAATCATTTATATACGTTTCTCATTTGTCAGGAGAGAAGAAAGCATAAGGTGAAAAATTTTGTAGCCTGTGGTACTTTCCACACTAGAAGCTTTTATTTGACACATAAGTGATTACTTTGGCATTTGTTGTCGAAAGATTTACCATTCTTTAAATATTTAGCTCCTGGTTTGAGGGGAAAATGCACGAGAGATTGCCTCTTCAGTGGAGCAGTACATTGCGCATTAGTTCATGGTGATACTGATGGGGGCCGGGTTCGTGCCGGTGATGGCATTCTGTTATAACCTGAAGATAAGCAAATTGCCTTGTGGGTCTAATAAAAAATTGAAAAAAAAGAAGTAAAACATATTCATAACACAATCTATAATTTAATATATAACTCGTTGCTCTGAGTGCAAGATATAACTGCACAATGGAATTCATATTTCCTTTCTATTGGAGGTACAGGAAGAAACGATTTGTAACCTATGATACTCCCAGCATTATTAGAGTTCATTTGGTGAACATATGGTTGTGATTGGTCAATGGGTTGAAGAGATATGGTGGAACAAATGTTTGCAGAAATACATAACAGACAAATAAAGAAGGAACAACAATAAGAAAATTAATAGATATCAACGAAAGTAAAAATATTATAAACTACCACTAATTTTATACAACAGAGAAATTGAAATAAATATCTTTCGTTCAATCACTTATCTCGATCAAGTGCTAGGTGACCTATATTATGGATATATCTCAATGATATCTCCAAGTTTTAATGAAAATAGGATTTGTTGGCGAAATGCACAAATGGTAATCCTTCTGCATTCATTTGATGCATCCACACTGAAATGTACAATTATATCACCACTATAATTTTTTGTAGTATTCTCGGACTTATTTAGCCTTTAAAATGGCCATTAATTGGAGGTTTCAACTTGTATGGTAATACAAGTTGAAGTTAAATGGTACGTAATGTTTAAACGCACTAAAATTAATTTAGGTAAAAATTAGGGTTCAAAAAAAATTAAAGATTTAGATCAAATTTCGTTTTTAAGCAAATCAATACATATGGTCGAACAAGGTTACGAGTACCTTGAATCCACTTAGTGCCACCCAATCTTAGTGTTGCCAACATTCCATTGCAGAAAAAAGTGGACATTTTGTTTGGGAGAAAATTTCACCCTCCCCTTTTTTTGCTTCATTTTATCAGATATTTAGGGGAAAATGTAAACAAATATTCAAAAATAATTTTACACATTTTATGAGACTAAATTCAAACATCCATCCTCTTCCGAAATTTGAATTTCCATCAGTCATTGTTATTATGCATGGTCGTCTCGAGAACTGTTCGAGCTCATAATCGATTAATAAAAACCAAAATAATGGGTGCTAATTCACTATGGTATTCATTATACCAGCTTCTAAACAATGAAGAAAGACTTTTTCCACCTGGAGGTGCCCACTGAGAGTTAAAGGATGCATTTTTGTGAATTATTTGGATATTTAAAACAAAAAAATTCTTTAAAAAATAACACTTTATTTAAAAAAGTTAAATAATAATAAATTTCAAAAAAATTTTAATCTTTCTTCAAACACGCTTCTTAAATTTATATTTATTTCCTCCTTTAGGGGATTTTAGCAGTCCTTTGCAAACACTCACATCATTGTTCTGTATTTTCGTTATCCACTTCGTATACTCTAGTATCTTCTCTAATTAAGCTGATACTTTTAATATCTATGCTGTTTGTT
Source organism: Ryuthela nishihirai (assembly GCA_038380435.1). Classification (NCBI taxonomy): domain Eukaryota; kingdom Metazoa; phylum Arthropoda; class Arachnida; order Araneae; family Heptathelidae; genus Ryuthela; species Ryuthela nishihirai. Next base: position 6,140,402 of record JAWZYU010000038.1, read on the forward strand.
AATTGCAGTACTTGATTCAGGTTTAACAGGCTGAAACCTATTTAAAACAAAGAATACGTATAAGCCCTTAGAATTTGAACGCCAACTTCGTAACTCACTTCGACGAACGAGGTCTAATGATTTCGTTACCTTCGATGAATAGTTGTCACTGCAACGAATTGAAGAGGACCAAGTACTGTTCATCCTAGGAGCAAGCAGGTTGTACCACTTTATATTTCTTTAGCACTCTTATTGTTAGAAGCGACTTTATCGAATGAAATGTTGAAGCTATTGTGATAATAAACAGTGTTATATGCTTATGTGTGGGCATCTTTCTTAGAAACAATAACTTTATTTTTTCTTCTATGCATCTCACCTGTCTAGATGTAAAGTATCACAATATTCGCTTGGGTCCAAAATGTGAATCAGTTAAATCCAAAGGTAGAAAAGCAGAAAACGTTCGTCTGGTTGAAAGTCATAATCTGCACAAAAGACATTTCAGTTGAAAACAGGGTGGTTGGCAACACTAGTCCTAACCCAGTATTTCTAAGTGACCCAGGCTGAATCCAGTTCGTTGTACACTGAAATTAGGCACGCCTGAGGAATGTTTGACAATCAAATGGATAGGCACCATATGAGTGATTCATTATGGTGGAAAGCATTTAATGGTACGTTGCTGGCGGTAGATTATAATGGTCATGTAATATGATATGGAAACAAGGGATGTGTAATGTTGCACCTATGTAATGTTGGATGAAAGACATAACAAAAGCAGGCGACCCTCATCTGGCTCTCGGTGGCATATGACATAAGGCAATTAATTAACTGTCTCACGTCGAACCAAGCATATCTCGAAGGTTATAGAAGACAATTAATAAAATGACTAACAGAGATTTCTGTCCACCACAAATTAATGACGAAAATGTTTCAACTGGTGTCGTGAACATGAAAATTGGAGCTCAGAGAAATGTTCAATTTAATATTTACTGATGAGTCCACCTTGATTCTAAGCTCTAATTTTTGACGTCTCTTAATCTGGAGAACGACCAGATACCGTCTATTGAGTACTAGAAAAAAGGAGCAATATGAGGGAGGTGCATTAGTGGTCTGAAGAGAAGTAAGATGCAAAGATTTTACTGATCTCTGTGCATTCGAGAGAAATATTAATTGCTCTGATATTTAGGGATGAAATGCTTGCAATTCATATCAAACTTTTTATGTATGACGAAACTTTGAATTAATTCTAATGGGCTATATAGAAATGTTCTCTTCCAAAGATATGTGTTTTTAGTGAATAACCGAAATACACAATTTAAAGGAATAAAATTACCAATTTTCTTATATGCAGTCTAAAAATTAAAAATGAAGTAAAGCATTCCGATGATGAAATCTCTAACTGGATAAGTATTTATTTTAAGGAAGATTACAAAATTGATTTATATATTGAACAGAAATTTCATGAGACCTATCTTGCCCTGAAGGTAGTAAGATTTCAGTAGATTATTTCACCATTAATATGTTTCACTTTTATTAATTGCATAATTAAAGCTCTACAGACAAAGGTTCTATCCACAGTCGCAAATCTTTTTCAGCATACATCTATATTGACTACGTAATGTGTCGAGGTTTTGCAATGCTTGAGGTCCGAAATATTTTTGCGAATTAAAGAAATCAGTCCATTTCTTATTAATTAATGACTAATAATGAACTGGAAAAATTACGCTGTGAAAAAAATATTCAGCATTTCTAAGAAATATGCCGTAATAAATATAACACAGCGATTTAGGTAAATCAAATTATGTAACTTCTTCTGAGTTAAGTTTTTCTTCTAAATGCAGTAATCGGTAATTAGGGAAGACGCTCTTATTTATTACACATTAAATCTCTCTGTACGTCACTATGCGAACTTCCTGATCTCCAATACTGAAATTATAAAAGATTTAATTCCAGTTTTCTACGTAACATTCCAATAAATTCGCTTATATCTGTTTTGTCAGTAAAAAGAGCGCTTTCTTCACAAAAGTTTCCCTTTCCTTTTTTTTAATTTGTGTCCTTATTCCAAAGCATATTTTTTTCTTAAAATGAATATCATTATCATATTAAAATTCAAATCGGATTTCTTTATCCAATATCTCAAGAGTTTTTATTTACTTATATCAGCCACCAATAATTCAGTAATGTTTGCTCATGATTCTGTATATCTTATTGAATCCAAGATTTTATCTGCTATCAAGGTTAACATCACATTTTTGTTGCGGGTTACATTCTCTATCTGCGTTAGCATTATTCGTTTATCCACTGAGAGCGTTTAAATGCGGATTTCTTCTCTAGTGGTAGTCAAAGTGGTGGCCGTGCATGGAGAGAGCGTTTAATCATTTATTTTTAGCGCAAGATCTCTGACTATTCTACTTTGTGTACTGTTCCTGGGATACGCCACTGTGCACTAAGAAAACGGTTCTTTCTTCAATTGACAGAATCATAATATAATGCGCATTGCCCAAAGTAATCAGCAGAGTAATACGTACTCGGATTGAAATCTATCGAACACCTTATCTCCAATAAGAATCAGATTGAATCCTCCAATCTACGCAGAAAGAGATCTTCACTAGTTTTTCTAACTTGAGAAATAAAACATTTCCTTTTTAAGGAGTTGAACGAATCTAATCCGTATCCAAGTTTCGTTGCTTATGTGATGCAACCACTCTACGGAATATATGCGGGCAGTGACGTCTTTACCCATATTTCGATTATCGGACCTTGGCCCAGCATCTCACGCCGCATACATCCTCCCATCTGGCTTATCGGGTATCCAGAAAATTGTTCGACGAAAATGTATTCCTAATGAATATTTTATTAGAATCTGAAATTTGTTCGAAATGGAAATTTATTCCACTGAAATGTGTTCGAAACGAAAATCTTTTTAAAACGAAAATTTCTTCGACGGAAATTTATTCGAAACGTTATCTGATATACGTTATCTGATATATTTATTCGAAACGTTATCTGATTGTTATAATATAACAATGGGAATAAAATAAAACATATATGTTTATAACATATATCTAGCGACTTTTCAGCTCTCACGGCGTACACCAAAACATTTTACTGCGTACCCCACTTTGAGAACCCTTAAACTATCAGACCAACGACTTCATAACAAAGGAAAAGAAGGAACGGCTATTCTTATCAAAAGATATCTCAAGCAGTGCTCATTTCCTCTTGGCAACCTTATCACTCTGGAAGCCACAGTTGTTTGTCTGAAAATCCACAATGTAGACGTATTCTGCGAATAAGTGCATACAAACCTGAATGCTCCTCTCTGCACAGCATATGGATTCTTTCTTTTCAAATAAATTCCCAACGCTTGTGGCTGGGGTTTAAACTCAAATCTTACTAGCTGGCACAGCAAAAGATTAAATGCAAACGGTAGATTATTTTTTAGGTGCTCCTCTGGAAATGGTATAATAGTGGATGCACACAAGACCCTACATACTTTCCCCATGTCAGTCATTTTAGACCGTACATGCTGGACACTGTTCTTCAAAAAATTTCATTCTTAAATATCATCTGCAAGTTTTAAATAAACTCTCATCAGATATCATTCTGGTATTACTCAAATTAGACTTGCAGGGAATACGGAAGCTTTCTACTTACAAAAAAGTAAACTGGAATAGATTTCGTATTATTATTAATAAAATAGTCCTTGGTACATTCAAAAAAGTCAAACACATAAATCTGGACGCTGAAATTACAAATCGCAAAGGAGTAATTCAAGACGTACTTAAAAAAATCAAACACTGTGCATAAAAGAGAACTCAAACCTGAAAAACGTCCACACGATATCGAAAAAAAAACTAAAGAAAAAATAAAGACAGGAAAACCTGGCAAAGGATGTGGGATATGAATGAAAAGAACCTCTACAACCTAAAACATAGTACACTTCAAGAAGACAGTACACTTCCTACAGAGTACACTTCAAAGAGACTTCAAGAATTTGGAATGATTGATGGGCGGCCAGGCTTAGCTCGCTTAATCCAGAACACAGTTCACTCTGGAAAATGATCTCAGCTCTTAAAGGAAGAAACAAACAAATCCTGTTCTCCATGGAGAAAAGGGTTTAGTCTACGATAATAAGGACAAAGTAAAAGCATTCGCTTCCTGTTTAGGAAAACAATTTATCCCAAATGATGAACCCTGTGACGAGGATTTCATCTCTTCCACTAATAAAACAGTCCGAGATTTTAACACTCAACAGCACAACTCGAGTTTCAAGTTTGCTTCCTATTCTAAACTGCGTGGAATTATCTCCAGGTTAAAAACAGCAAAAGCCACTGGATGGGATAAAACGAGCAATAGAGTTTTTTCAGGTTTTAAGGAACCTTCCCCAAAAAACTGAAATCGCGATTTGGATAAATTTTATTGGCATCTACAATTTATCTCACGGGGTAGTTTTCTGTAAAATTCATATTTTTAAAGGTATGGAGTTTAAATGTGGTTTTTCATTAACATAATATGAAAATGTTTCAGTACGTTTAATATATGTTACGATACCTCACCATCCATATCTTATAAGCGTTCACTTTCGATTGATAGGAGAGAGAGTTATTTCATTGGCACTTAAAACCATTAATATTTGAAACTAGATTTAAATCTTTCTACGAACTTAAAAGGACGTACTTTTGTTGAGACGTAAATAAACAAAATGCAAACCTTGAAGGTTGGCGCTCCTTGACAAATGTGTTCTTTGGGAAATCCGGCAGGGCGTGTGTTTCATGTACCTCCATGACGTCATTGGTGGCGGAAGTTTCTTCGTTGGTGGTTTTGTGTCAATTTTTTAGGTACGTGATCAATTGGTCCCAACTTTCTGTCCTGTTCTCCCTTGTGTGCCTGTGTTAGGTTAGTAGATCGGGTTCGTAACTTTTCTGGGTCTAGATTATACCCAGCGCAAATGTTCTAAATCTTGTGGTTCTGATGTCTCCTACGTTGAACGTTTTAAATTGAGTCATACATTATCGATGGAGGTTAGGAAGAAAGTGGTTCGTTATCGATGGGAAAAATTATCATTGGACAGACCTTTCGCGCCAAACATTTGGCGAGAGATAGCTAATATTCCAGTAATTGGTTAACAAGGCTTAGTGACTGGCAGACTCGTAGTAGAAAAAATAAAGTGGAGTGGGGGGATGACTTGAGAGAGACAGAAAACAGTTCACGAGATAGTAATTGCACGCAGTGTAACATTTCCCTCTCCACTTTAGTGGTCTTTAAAATTTCTCTAAAGTGCGTTAAGCATATAAGCTTATTTATTCCTTTGCCTTATAAATAGATGTTCTGATGCCTTATAAATAGACCCATCCCCAAGATCCAGGCCTGGCGTTTGAACTATTTAGTCTCGGAGTTGTTTTTTGAAGTTCGAAGTGGAAATGTCATGCTCAGGAATTGTAATATTTCACCTAGTTATTTCTAATTGAATTATTCTGATATGATGCTGCAATATAACTCTTTTCCTGACTTAAACCCGCCAAAACTAAATAATTATTTAAACATTTTTTTTTACCTTTTGAGTTCTTAATCTTTTCTTCCTAGTGCTATGAATGAAAATCCCAAAAAATTCAAAGCTCAATATTAATTTTTTTTCCGTTTGCTGATAAGAAAGGTTTTATATTGATTTAATGGCTATTCCACCAACGTATTCCGATTAAATGAGGTTTTCAATCTCTTACAGGATAAACTCACCCACATAATTGCAAAAGAAGAAAAATAAAAATTTAAGATAAAGAAACAGACAGTTTCATGCGTTGATACGTTTTTTAAAACTTTTCTAATTCTGTTACATAAAGATATCAAATTTGGAGGAAATAAAAAATAAATTAAATTATTATATTAAATTTAGTTTCAAATCTCGTATATTTCTCTCTTGGCCAAGCGAATTTTTTCTTCATCCGATGTTTTCCAGCTAAGTGGTTTTTGGTATGTAAATTTCTGACCCTCACCCGTTTAGCCACTCCATATGGGTGAAATCTGTAGTCTGACACTTCTCACGTCACAAGCTTTCATTTGACACCTTAGTTTTTGCTTTTGGCCTTCTTATCGAAAGATACAAAAATTATACCAAAGGTTAACTTTCCTTTTCTTGTTTCTAAGGAACAATGCAAGAGAAATATCGCTTTGTATCATTATCATACTACCGGTTTCACAAGCTTTAATTTCACATTGATTCGTTACTCTGAATTGGAAGCTGTGACGCAATTGTTTTGATATTTTCCATTTTCAGGGAGCAGAACTCCAGGGATAAAGTTTTGATAGCCTCTTAGACTCCCAGCGTTATGAGCATATTTGGTGCAGAACTCGTTGCAATTGGTCAAAGGGTGGAGAATATATGTTGGAACAATCGTTTGTGAAGCACATAAACTGAGTAAACAACAAATAAATGAAGGGAAAACAATAAGAAAAATAAAAATGGTGAATAAAATTTTACTCAAAACTACCACTAATTTTATTCAACACAAAGGGGAAAATGTAAATCATTCGTTCAATCATTAGTGCTTGGAATTGTTTCATGGAAGTGTTATATTACGGATATATCTGAATGATAAGTCCAAAGTTTAAGAAAAATAGTTTTTATTGCAAACTCTCAGATATAGGCATTTGCAGAATCTCGACGACAATGAATGCATGAGGATAACGATTTTTTGCAAAATGCAGAAATGGTTATCCTTATGCATTCATTGGATGTTTTTATATTAAATGTAAAATTTTATTATCACTGTTGATTCTTGTAGTAGTCTCTAGTCCTAGTCTAGTCTCTAATCTTATAGTAGTCTAAAAGTGTACTGTGAAAATAAAAAGCCTGGCTCGTAAAATTATGCTTTACTGAATACAGACAAAATTTACTTAATTCTAATTTTGGAAAAATCTTTTAAATTAATTTTGCTCTTTTAAATGCAGTTATCAGCGATTATAGGAATATATCCAGTTTTTTTTACTCAGTAACTCTCTCGTAAATCTTCGTGATCTCGTCTCGTATGCCATGAGATCGTGATAACGTCTGGTATATAATGAGATCGCGATAACTCGTCTGGTATGCCATGAGATCTTAAGCTTATACCCGAAATAGTGCGGGGCTCATGTAATAAAAATGAACTTAAAATACTTAAATTTTAAAATTATTCTAAACGTCTACTTACTTTTTCTTAACCTAACTTAGGCTTTATCCCATAACATAATTTAGAAAATTTCCAAAATCAAAGTTTTAATTTTACCTGTTTAATATAATGTTAATGTCGAGAAGTCAACTGTGAATTTATTTTAATATTGCGTAAGTTCATAACTTTGTGTACTTTCACTCATTTTGTTCAAACTTTGTTTAAAATTCTTTCTTAAAAAAAGACCTCGACCAGCGCAGAGACCAGCGTCGTTGACCTTCTGCGCTGTCTTCGGATCAGTAAGTGCCATAAACTTTATTGTTCGCACGCTTCTTCTCCCCCCTTGCATCAGCCTGTCGTATTTTACACAAGGCCTTGTGTATGTGGCTAAAATCAATGAATGTTTTTCGGCTAATGAGATGTAGACATGATGCCTTGTGCCAAATTTCTTTTTCTAGTTTTGAGGTGCGGGGACAACCAAACACACATGTTGCATTTCTTCACCCAGCCCACGAAACTGGGTCTGCTGTTGACACTCTTTTGCTAGACGAAGAGGACCTTGCTGCCAAAATGGCGATCTTGTCTCGTTCCCTTTCCGCTCTAGGTGATCGAATACCTAAAAGTACTTCTCTTATATGTTTAATAAAATGTAAAAGTAGCACATGCAGATGATAATATCACTTACTAAATTCATATCAACTGAAAGAAAATAGGGATCCTGCATTTTCCTTTCGATTTGTAACAGAAACGAGTTTTTAAATCCTACGTTCCTTTAAACTGAATATGAACTAAATGAGTGATTGATCATTGATATTTGATTTTTTGATTTTGTTTTCGGTTTAGAGCGCTTAGAGTAAAATAGGATAAATGTTTACAATCACGTATTACTTCTGGGCACATTTGAAACTTGCCTCCTAATATCCTACGCTTATAATTAAGTTGATGTAAGGCAATTTCGAGGGTATTACTTCGCTAAATGCTTATGGGAAGGCGGGAGTGACAGGGGACGGGCAAGATGTCTTAGAAAACAAATATTCTTGTAATTATTGTAGTATAAATAAAATTAAAAAAAATAAATACCCCATCAAGCTACTCCACAGAGGTCTGAAAGGAGCCTGTCAGTTTATATACCATAGTAGAAGGTCTGTGAGGATGGCAGGAACTCAGCAGGAAAATGATACGCACATACATCCCTTACCGGGACTCGAACCCAGGTCCCTTAAATCAGTAGCCAAGGGCGTTAACCACTCAGCCATGGAACTAGGTATTGTAGTGTATATCATAGAAATTTTGGTGGGGCCTGAACCTTCTTGTATCGTAGTATAGTCTCCAAATCACTCTTCATTCACTAATGACTAGCCTCCTATGGATATAGCAAACAATCGTGTATGCAATTCCCCACTTTTTTGGGAGAGTAGAAAGAACCTGTGCTAAATGGTAACCGGTGGTACCTTCACTCGAAAAATAACTAATTTCTCTCAGTACTCGTGTTCAGAAAATATTATAAAGGGATCGTTTTCACTTTTCGGTGGTTTTTAGGGTAGAAGAAAACATGTGTTTTCATTTCACCTCTAACCGTTTATGTTTAGCCTTGGCTTTCGAAAGATATAGTAGTTAAATTTTTGGTCGTTTTTTCGCGGAAAGAAAGCATGGGAAATAAATGTTTATAAAACTGCGTAAGTATTAATTTGAGAAATATATCGTTCTGCCTGCAGTCGCGTTTGAAAGATATAGAAGCAAAACTGTTTCCTCATTCCCTGCAGTAACATTACGACACTCTGCACGACACAGAGTTCATTTGGTACATTACTCGTTGTGACTGATCACAGTGTTTAAATTATGTAACGGAACAGCAATTGTAAGCACCGATACAAACTTACAAATGCAAAAAATGTCGTGGGAAAAGCAATTAGAAAGTAGAAGTGAATAGGAAATTTGACAATTATCATCATCATCATCAACATCATCATCATCATCCTCAAGCAGCCATGGGCTACGGAGGTCCAACCAGACCGCGCAGTTTAATTCTCCAAGCATATCTGTCCTGAGCTACATCTGCTGCATCCGGCCACTGTACACCAATTCTAACAAGGTCCTGTTTGACATTGTCTGCCCGCCGCATCCTAGGTCTCCCCCTCATTCTGAGGCCTCTAGGCACACTGTTCATAAACCTATTCGCCAATCTATAATTATCCATACGGGCAACATGGCAAACCAGCGGAGTCTCTCTCTGCACAATATGCTGCTTAAAGGAGGTTGCAGACTCCTTTGCCTAACCTCATCATTAGTTACAAAGTTAAACCACCTAATACCCAAGATACTGCGTAAGAATCTAGAATCAAAAGCATCTAGTTTCCTGTTATCTTGTTTACACAGCATCCAAGTTTCACTACCATAACTAACCCTAGAAAGAACCAAACTGTTATACAGTCTAATTTTAGTCTTTAGGTGTATACGCCTATTTCTCCACAATCTCCATACATTCTTAAAAGTCCCGGCAACAATACCTATTCGTCTGTTAATCTCATGCCGCACATCACCAGTATCAGTTACGTAGCTCCCAAGGTAATTAAACTGTGACACCTGATCAAGACTGCAACCATTCAGATTAACTGAATCACAACCTGCCTGACCAATTTTCATCACTTTAGTTCTCTCTCTGTTTATAACCAAACCTACTCTACTACCAGTCTCATCAACAGCTCGAATGAAAGAGTTCATCTCATCAACATCATTTGCCAAAAGGGCTAAATCATCAGCATAATCTAAATCAGAAATTTTAGTATCTCCAGCCCATTTAAGGCCAAAATCTTTCCCTTGAAGTGAATTTCACATAACATAATCAACAACCAAACTAAAGAGAAAAGGAGACAAAATGCACCCTTGTCGAACACCAGAAGTAATGCTAAACCAATTGCTACAAGCCTTACCAACTCTCACACACGACTCAGTGTTATTATAGAGAGCTTTCATTATGTTAACTAACTTGTCAGGTATACCATATTATTACACAATCAACCACAAATTATGACGATCAACAGAGTCGAAAGCCTTTTTGAAATCAACAAAGCTAGCAACCAATTTTTTCTGAAACTCTAAACATTTCTCAAGAATCTGCCTAAGTGTAAATATCTGATCTACACATCCCCTACCACTTCTGAATCCATATTGCTCATCACGCAATTGCCTGTCAACCAGATTCCTAATTCTATTAAGCACAATCATGGAAAGAACTTTACCTGGAACAGAGAGTAGGCTGATACCCCTATAGTTATCACAAGTACTGCGATCAACTTTTTTGAAAATACGGATAATAATAGCTCTGGTAAAATCTTTAGGAACCATGCCTTTATCATAAAAGTTATTCAAATTTTCAGTCATCCAAATGGTAACTGAAACATTCCCAGCTCTAAGCATTTCCCTAGTAATTTCATCCACCCTTGGGGATTTATGAAGTTTAAGTTTAGAAATAGCCAGACTAACTTCAGATTGTGTTATAGGGCCAACATTAAAGCCAACAATGCATATATCATCATTGCAAACAATGGGAGTAGAACTAACTGCATAGTTTAGAACATCACTGAAATGCTCAGCTAACCTATCCATGATAGAATCCTCACATTCTGTAACCTTACCTTGTTTATCCTTTAATCCTTCTATGCCTGTCCGTTTTCTACCACATAAAACATTAACTATCTGGTACAGCTGTTGTTCTGTCTAACTGCTTCCTCGGCTTTGTCAGCCAAATCATCAAGCCAAAGATTCTTATCAGCAGCTAACTGATCTTTTACATGTTTATTAAGTTTTCTGTAATGGTTTCTATTAATACTAGTAGGGTACTGATTAAGGACATTCCTGCAGTTCCTTCCTTTTGAAATAAGCACTTAAATAATTCTGTCTCCTCTGCTCCTTTTTTCCTAAAAGAGTACTGTTAGTTTCCAAAAAGGCCTGTTTAAAACGGCCCCATTCTTCCTCAACTTCAGTAGTATGCAAACCATGACTTACATAATGACTAAGCAACCTGTCATGGTAAGCTTTAGCTATAACAGGGTCTTTCATAGCTCAGTATTAAAGGTAATTTTTTTTTAACTTTAGCACAACACATTTTAAGTTTAAGTTGCAAGACACTTTTATCACGGTAATGGTCAGATCCAATTTCAGCTCCCCTATATACCCTGGTATTTCTAACAGAACTTGCCCATTTGCTGTTAATTAATATATAATCAATCATATTCCTATGCAGCCCATCAGGTGAAACCCATGTGTATTTATGTATGTCGCGGTGTTTGTAATATGTGTTAGTTATTCTGAAACCATTGAGTTTTCTTACCTGTAGGAGACGTTGCCCATTGCCATTGCAGCTACCAATACCAAAAGGGCCTATTACTCCTCCCCAAAGGTCAGAGTCGGTACCAACTTTGGCATTGAAGTCACCAAGAACAAGGGTAATATCTCCTTTCTTGACAGAATTCAAAATATCCTGAAGTTGTCCGTGAAACCTATCCTTCTCATCCTCACCAGAATCCTCAGTGGGGGCATAAGAGCAGATAACATTTAAGTCTTTAATGCTTGTCTGAAATTTTGCTGTAAGAAACCTTTCATTAATGCACTCATATCCTAGAAGAGCATCACTAGCATGTCTGCTGAGCAGCAGACCACGCCTTGGTGATGCTTTCCATCCTCCCTCACTGTAAAGAGAAATTTAAACTTATTTTTAAGTATCTCACCTTTACCTGTCCATCTGGTGTCTTGCAAGCCTAGAATATCTAGGTTATAGCGCTGGAATTCCTGCATGAGGACATCAAGAGAATAATCTCTATGTAATGTCCTCACGTTCCACGTTCCTGCAGAAAGAAAATGATTAGTAGGATTTTTAAAGAAATTAGGTTTATTGAGATTGGTAGGGCCAACAATATCAAACAGCCCCCTGATCGCAGGCATGGGGTAAAGACCTGTTCCTCCTCCGCTAAATGCTGAAGTCACCGATGCTGGTAGGAACTTCAGGCACCACCTTTTCAAGTGGACTTTTTCAAGAGCCATATGGCCTGCCTGAGACACATTACTCCAGTGTAGGCTTGACGATGCCCAACTAGCTAAGTAAGGTTCAGGTACCTGCGATGGCCTCTGATTAGGATTATCCACCAGCTGATATAAGGTATCCCATGCCTCTGTTCACTTAGAGCTGGCAACCCAGAAGCAAACAGAAAACAGAGCAGCAGACTCTCCCTCAACAGAGGCCCACCAGTGCAGCAAGTCCAGGATCCATAATCAAGCTCAAATCCATAAACAAGTCCAGTCTAGTAGGTATAAATGGTCAGCACCTGGATCCTGTGAAGTTGACCACTCCTCAGCAGGGTTGAAAAAAAGAAAAAAGTGGCCATAGATGACCAGATCAGTAGGCCATACTGAATTGGCAGCCCTCCCCTTCCGTTCCCTTCCAAAAGAGAATATCTCTTTTGAAAGGTACTAACGACCTGCACCACGAAAAAGCAGGGTCGGACATTAGGTGCTAGACCTGGCCGGTTCTGTGCATCATCACTAGGGATTGGTACACAGCTCTCCTTCCAGTTTACGCCTAGCTACCATTTACACGGCAGATATAATTAGGTAAATGATATTTGGAAAATAAGTCTTCTGTTAGTCGAGACCCGTTGTATGTTGGTGGCTTTGGTTCGAGTCCCAGCTGGGTCAGCTTTAAGATTTGTCTCCGCAAAACTTTCCGTCTAGACCTCGGTCAGTAGGGAACACCAAGGGACTTCAAATGCCTTCGTCCGTCAGATGGGACGTTAAGCCATGGCTCCGTTTGCGGGAGAGCTATACCACTGCATGTTAAAATAAATAAAATACCATTAGAACACAACAAATTTTATAGTAATAAATTTTTGGAGGATATTGTACATTGGGTTTAAGTTTTTTTTATTAACGATGCCTGAAGAATGAGGATTTTATACTGTATATTCAAGTAAAAAAAATGCACGTATCTCCCAATTTACCTGAATTCTGCGTTAACTCGATCTCATATAAGCATTCGTATAAAAACTCTTCCTCGAAAACCTTCTTCATTAACTATTTTCAGTTAAGATGTAATACATTATGTAATACATATTTTTATACATATTTCCTTCCTCGTCAACGAGGGAGCTAATGAGCTCTCCAGGTGGCCTTTGGTAAACCGGGTATGTTTATAACTGTGTTTTCCCCCTATTTATTGTTACCAGGTTCTCTTCTTTTAATTAAATTTGTATTTGTAATTTGAGACTGGTTGATCGAAGTTTCACCCTACATAGCAACAGAAAATGTCGAATACCTCTGTTTAAACTACTGGTTTTGTTTGAAATTATAACACTCAAATATATTCTTTGTGTTGCAATGTTCCGAAATATTTGTAACTTATTTTGGATATAGTGTTGTTTGCTTTGCTACAGAATTTTAATAGAACAATTACTATTTTATGAAAATTGTTAATTAATAGATAACAACATGTGCTTTCGACGCACTACCAAATAAAATTAAACTTTCAAGGGTAAATTACTGAAACTTTAATGAAGAAATGAAAGCTATTACATGAAGTCACAGTGACGATACAATCATACATTCAGTAGGGAATGTAGGAAAGTATCATTCATGCATTTCAAATATCATCTAGTTTTTCTTTAACCTTAGATATATCGTTAAGATATATCCGTAATGTACTATTGTGTATCGAAGGCAGCACCTATGTGATTAAATGAAAGGCATTTACTTAAATGAAATTAATTTATAAATTTTGTGGTAGTTCACGATAATAACTCTCATATTTTAATTTTCTTCTACCCCAAATGTTAAAAGTTACTTCTTTCATCATTGGTTGATTTTTGAGTTTGTCTATTCGTTTCTCAACACGGTTCTTCTAAGATGTTGACCACTAGCAAGAAGCAACATATCAAATGAAAGCCTGTTACACCGAAGGATCGTGCATTTTGAAAAATTGTCTAAGTAAATTATCCATTTAAATAATAAATAAATATCCCCTCAAGCAGCTGCTTGTCATAGAGTTATGTCAGGAGGATTGTCAGTTTGTGTGGTCTGTGAGGATGGCGGGTCCTCAGCAGAAAGAAAACACGAACAACCACGCCTTACTCGGGTCTCGAACCCAGATACCTCAGATCAGTAGCAAAGCGCGTTACCCACTCGGCCACGAGATGGGCTCCTGAAAAAGAAGGAAAGAAGTGTGAATATCGTTTTGTCACAATATTTTAGAAACGCGAGAGACGAGAGTAACGATTGCCACATCATGCAAAGTGCCTTTCGATTCTTCCTTCCTAATAGAGATGAGTTCCAAATTGACTTTGCCGGGCTCAAAAGAGCACCTGTCTGAGATCACTTTTGGGTGGTGGAACATATCGCCTTGTGATCCGATTCAAGCCTTCTTCCACCTGGCCGTGTGCTAGCCAAATGATGGTCTATGCACTCCACCAATTCTCTCGACCTCAGCCAATCGGACCTCTCCTGGAAAGCAATATATTCTTGCTTTGTCAGGAGCTCCTCGGATTTAAGTCTATCCGATATCTCAAGGTATTTTAATCCTTCCAATTCTGTCACTTTGCGGCTATCTATATAACGATTCCACAAATCACGGATATGTTCCCCCAACTGACCCCAGGTATCAGACTGGAATTTTCTGGCCCTATCAAGCCTTTGCTTATTCTCAATAGCCGACTCCTTGCATCTCTCCAGTACATAGGTCTTGAGCCGATCATAATGCTCCGCATCATCTAAGGGTAAGCTAACCAGAAATCTGCAAAATTTTTCCCTTGACATAGGCAGAATACTGCACCATGAAGATCACGTGGTACCCACTGCGCTATAAATGCTGCCTGAATAGTTTTAGAAAATGGCATTTCGTAGAGGCTCTCAGGCGGATTGCCAATAACCGGCCAGAGAAGCGACGACCACCTAGACAACTCTTCTGCGAGCTTCCAAACGGTATCAGGTCCGTTCAGAAGGGACCCGGAGGACAGTTTCTGTCGTACAGCTCACCATGCGATACTCCCGCCTCTGCTGCATCCGCATTTTTCGAAATTCGAATTCTCGTATTTCACTCCTCTCTTCAGCTTCACGAATTTCACGCTGTTAATCAGCTTCAATTTTGCGCAAATATCTCTTTTCCTCCACCTCAATTTCGCGCAGCCGCACTTTCATGCACATTGTCTCCAAATTATCGATGAGTTCGAATCGCGCTGCTCTTTCAGAGCATCAGGCCGTTCCATTCTTGGGCGATGCCTATCTTCGGCTTCCCCTACTCTGTCTTTGGGTTGGGTTGTTTTACCTCTTAGCGGCACATTTTTGCACACCATGGGCTAAATGGCCAGGTCACATGGACCACGAAGGCTCACAGAAGGTTGGGGGAGGGGACCCACTGAAACAGCTGTTGGGAGACAGATGGTAGCCTCCCGTCAAGGCCATCCAGCGTGTTCTTTAACGTGCACAGGGTATGGCTCTCCCGCACACGGATCCACGGCTTAGCGTCCCATCCGACGGACGGCGGCCTTTCCAAGTCCATCGGTGTCCCCTACTGACCGTGGGCAGGGCGGAGAATTTTGCGGAGATAGATTTCAACGCTGACACAGCTGGGAGTCGAACTTGGGAACTACAGATTACGAGCCTGGCGCGCTACCGACTGAGCCCCCCCCCCAAAAAAAAAAAAAAAAAAAAAAAAAACATGAGTAAATATTCGTTCAAGTAGCTGCTTGCCACAGAGGTCTGACAGGAGCCTATCATTTAATATGCCAAAAAGATTTGTGAAAAAGGCGAGATCTCAGCGGAAAGGTGACACGAATATCCATGCCTTAACCAGGGGATCGAACCCAGGTCCCTTTGATTGGTAGCCAAGGGAAAATGCATTATTCTTGTTCTTGCTCTTTCATTTGAGGCAAAAAAGCCACATTTCTTCGAAAAGGAATATTCTGATTTTAATTAAAATACTTTTTTGGCATCCTCACTAATTCTATCGTAAGCATTGTTCTCTTTATGTCAAATTACTGATTAAAGTTGCGGTTGCATCGTTTAATTTTTATCAGGTGTTAGCAGCTTATCTACAGGTTAAGCCGTGGTACACTGTGTGTAGAAAACCCCATACCCTGTGCACCATAAAGAACACGCTGAATGGCCTTCACAAGAGGCTACCATTTGTCTGCTAAATACTGTCCATTGGGTCCCTTTCCTAACCTTCTCTGAGTGCTCAAGGTCTTTGTGACCCGGCTATTTAACCCATTGTGTTAAACAAAGTGACGCTCAGAGGTAAAAACAACCAACAAAGCATTATGTTCTTAAATTATGAATTTCAATCTAATGCATAAATTTATGCTTATGACGCAACATATATTTTTATCAGTTAGTTTACATTTAAAGAATATTAACTAAACTCTCAATAGAGGAGTGATGCACAGGGTGTAATCAATATATAGTTTCACCCATTTGTTTACTGTAGATTATTTACTAGCAAAAATTACCACTGTAAAAATTATTTTTATAGAAATTTGATTTCGACTTTCATGTTTTTTATTTTCGCTTATATAACAAAATTGAATAAGATTCGAATTTCGGTTCTTTATTTGTGTCCTACCCAGGCAAGTATATTCGTATTTCTAGAGGACATTAGAATAGAATTTATTTCGCCATTATTATTTTAATGTAAAGGTTTTAATAATCAATTCACGCGTTTTTAACTGGACCTTAATATGTTTTCAACTATTAGGTGTTACAAGTACGTATCTTAAGGGTATAATAATCATGAATTGAGTTGGGAAGTGCAAAAATTTAATCGTTCCTGAGGAATAAGTGATGCTCGATTTGAAAGGGAGCGAAGTTTTTATTTTCCGCCTTTAGCACCCTCTAACAGTGACAACTGAAACTAGTGGATGATTGTGTAAATGCAAATAGTAATATTTCGTTAATACCTATAAAACAGAAATATAATTTTTCATTAATATTTTTAAAAAGTTGCAGTTACCACCCCCTGTGACCAAAGGATAAAACACTTTTGGCAATGTAAATATTTTCTCCCTCATAGGTCACCACCAAAATTTTAAATTTCTTTCTTAAATAACCGTTTGTAATAGCTGTGGTAAAATAATTTTCTTTAAGGAATTTTCTACCTTAAGGGAATTTCGGAAATTGACAATAGTCCTATTTCTTCAATATCTATCCAATCTATAAAAACATTCATTTAAGTTGAAGAACAAAAAATTTGAATGTCAACAGCATTACAGACAGACGACAAAGCAAAAGTATTTGTCCAAAAAGAAACAGCTAAAAGTGTAAAGAATATAGCAATAAAGTGGAGAACGTGGCAATTAATATGTTCATCCTTAAAAACGTATTGAAGAAGCAGTCATCAGAAACATCAACGAAATGAGTCAAAATCATCCAGAAATATGCCAGTGAAACGCCTGGCAATTTATATGAGTCATTTGTTATATACATTGTTACGATCGAAACTACAGATTAATCAGCTAGCACAGGGAGACTTCCATATATAAGTATTGTAAGCACAAATCGATGCTAACGCTTTTGACGAACAACAGCCCAATTTCCCTCCAAATGATTTAATATACAAATTTCATTTTAAAATTTTACATCTAGGCATTTTTAAAATATCAACGCTTAATTTCAGAAAAATCTAAATTATTCTGTAATATTTTTATATAATCTTAATATAAAATAAATACCCACTCAAGCAGCTGCTTGCCACAGAGGTCTTACAGGAGCCTGTCAGTTGATACGCCATAGTAGAAAGTCTGAGAGGATGGTAGGACCTCAGCAGAAAAACGAAACAAACATCCATTTCGTACCCGGGGGCTCGAACCCAAGTCCCTTAGATGGGTAGCTAAACGCGCTAACCAATCGGTACATTGCAAATTGCAATAAATAAGCAAATAATAAATACAGAACTGCAAAGCATAACGTCCACATAGTTTGAAATTTAGTGGGAAATGATAATTGCGGCCGTCTGATAAAGGTGTCGCTGCAAGCAATGGTATGGAATCATCCATCTGTTCCATTTAGATACTTTGCGGATGAGCAGAAACCTAACAATTGCAGGTTAGAATAGAGTTAAATGAATGCAATGGAGTAAACGTTCATATACTTCCGGTTTTTTGCGAATATTAAAATTTATATAATGGGAGTTCACGATTTACAGGCTTTCATTTGATACGCAACTGTAGACCATTGGCCACAAGTCTAATGAAATATGATGAAACGATTCTTTTGTCAAATACGCAGCTCACAAGTACATGGCAATAGACAGATAAGAAAATAATTGCACTAGCCAACTTTGGTCGTTACCTCCACAACTTTTTTAACTACTGAAAAGAAATATTTTTTTAAATAAAAATTCTGATTTTTTCGCTTATTGCTATTCAGATTTTCCCACCCAGAAGGAATGGATGGAGTGTTGTGAGAGTCATGGACAGAAACAGATGATCAGATGGGGATGACATGATTTCGTTTACAGATCATTTCAATGAATTCAATGGGAACATCGAATATCTAGAAACGGTTGTAAGTGGTTGACTGAAGGTTGTTAGGGCTAATTTAAAATATGATGCAGAAATGGTAGGGCTCTGAAAAGTTGCCCCTAGTAGTAATCCATAGGGTATATCTCGATGCAAATCCTACATTTGTCTCCAAACATGTCCTTTAAAACACCTAATTTCTTTTACCGTGAACAGTTTTACATCTAAACAGAAGTGTAACCAGGAATTTGAAACGGGGAGTTCTCTTGTACCAGGCGATGATTAGTTGCAGAAAGGTGAGAGACGCAGTTCAAATTTCCGCATGCTGAAAAAACAAAATGAAGTTTTTTTACAAGCATATTTGTAAAATTCTGAGAGAGGAGGTTTGAACTCCCAAAACTGTCCCCGTACATACCCTCCTGCCAATGAGTAACTATATATTTTATTCTTATACATTTGTTTTCGAGCTTCATATATAATTTTGTCTTTTGTTGATTAATTGTCCTATTGTGCTTGCTAACCAATCTTGTCTAATTTTAAAATAAATGGTTCTTAGGAGTAGAGATTTCGATGTCTAGAAATTCATAGTGTTTAATATCGGTAAAAATCTACTAAGAAATTACGTAACTAGTTCCCTGTCTAGTGTAGTGATAGCCCTATCTAGTGAATTCGATATTTTACGTATTTTCAAAGCCAAGTGAAATGCCCTAGTGCAGTGGTACCCATTTGGTGGTTCGCGACCACTTCCCAAGGGTTTCGCGCTAAAAAATTCTGTAATGGCGATTTAAGCAATGGGAATTTTCTAATTATGTTTCAAATATATTTTTCTCGCGACAACCAGCATGTGCATGTTTTGAAGCATTATAAGTTTGTTTGTGCAGCGATTCGAAACTATCACAAAGGTCTGCAGAACAAATCTTTGTTCAAATGAAAAAGTCTAACGTCGAAAATGAGTTTATATATGATTATTATATTATGTTAAACATCTTCCAAGTTATAACTTATTTCATTATAAATGCTATTGATAATTGAATATAATATATTCAACAATATATCTGCAATA
This sequence comes from Ryuthela nishihirai, assembly GCA_038380435.1. NCBI lineage: Eukaryota > Metazoa > Arthropoda > Arachnida > Araneae > Heptathelidae > Ryuthela > Ryuthela nishihirai. The sequence continues at coordinate 6,160,084 of JAWZYU010000038.1, forward strand.
AAGAAATTTAATATGAAGTGTTGCAGATAAATTAATTTATAATTAGAGTTTTTATATTTAGACTCCGAGTTATGGGTAGTAAAATTATATAATGTAAATTTTAATCTCGAGTATTTTTAGTCATTGTACCCTGGGAGATGGTAACATTTTTTTTTGGTTGAAAGGATTTCACGGAACAAAAAGCGTTATGAACCATTGCTCTAGTGTAAGCTTTTCTATGTTGTATGAGACACAACTATAACTCTGATAGAACATCTAAGCAAGGGACGTTAGTACTGAATCAGATAGAAAAAAATAATTTACAATGTTGGAAAACTTCATTCAATTTAGAATATTTTTGTTTGTTCTTGCAGAGAAACTCTAGTAAAGCTTCTGAATTGAACCAGCATGTTGTAGTTATACCCACTCTCAAACAGCATAGAAAAGCTTAGAAACTTTGCCATTGAAAATCTCAGTATTGGAAGGTCAGAAAGAATTAAACTTGCACAGAAAATTTACCACAGATGAACAAGAATTGGAAGATCCTAACAGTGAACCCGAGGGAGTTACGAACATCATTTTTACATGTATATGTGATAAGAGAAGTAAGATAAAAAGTATGATCCAGTTCCTCATACTTGACAATCAAGTAGATAATTGAATTAATGAAGCTGTACTGTACCCACTGCAGCAATGCTGTCTTCTTTGAAAATGATTTGTCATCTGTACGTGGTTCGTCGTGAACCATGCACACGTCAAGATTTGATTAGGAATGAGGCTGCACCTTTGACAGACCATGGACTGGCAGACCATTAGTTTAATCTGCAGTGTAATAGAAATCCACCAGGCTATAATGGAGGAGTCTCAGGGAAATGCAAGAGGAGTCGAAAGTGCTCATTATGACAGTCGTCAGCTTAACCTAAAGGTGTCCAGAAACCCATTTAGAATGTTTCAGCACATATTTCAGCAAGCACACTCTATTCAGATAGGAAAAATGGGTTCTCTTGAAGCCACAGTTCTTAGTGCGATGCTATGGCCTGATGGCATTCTTTGAAAGAGATGAGGTCCACTTCACTCTCAGTTAATGCAAGCATTTTTGTGTTTCAAACGAAGACAAATCCACATGTAATTGTTCCCACATCGCTAAATGAAGCTAAGGCGTGAATGCAATACTGAGTTTGAAATGGGGATATTTTTGTTTGTGATCACGAGGTTGGAAAAAAATAGCTGTCGTTGTGCCTTGCGCTCAGAGGAACACAATTACTGCAGAAACAAAAGAAATGTTGTCTGTGTGGCAGAATATGAATTTTCATTATCGTAATGGAGTGTGACACATTATTTTAACGTGTAAAAGAGCCCTGCTTTCAACCCCCTTTAATCTAATAACTGATATCCTATCAAATTTTTGCAAGTATCTTTAGCTTCAACTACTTCTTCACAATTTTATAGAAACTCTCCGATAAATCATAGTATCCGTTTCCTTTCTAGACTTCATAAAAGATCATTTGAGGAAGTACCATGCTATTGCCGTGTACACCCCATAGGTTAGGATATTGATGTTCTGTTGGCCGGAATGCGATTGACGATGGTTTTGCGTTGTGTTTATCATGTATGGTGCGACAAGAATTTATGGTTACCATATAGGACCTGCCTGAAAATAGGTAACTGTGGTGACTGTGACTGAAGTTCCTCCCTTCCCGACCACAATTATATCCCACAAGTTAACCTGGGCACCAATGATAAAATAAAATAATTCAATGAAGAGTGACACTAAGGCTATGTACTAAATCTGATATGATTGAAATACTAATTTCTAAATGGACAGTCAGTTAGCCACGAGCATACCAACTAACTGGTGAGAGTAGCAGAAACGGATTATTTGACTGTCTCTCAGAAATGATAGACACACTAGTCTAATCCCTCTTTTTCCTCAAGGCTCTCCTCCTCTCCAAAACATTAGAGCTTCTGAACCTCACAGGACTAAGTGGCAATGCAGTGTCAAACTAATGGCCTCTCCAACCCTACTTTTAGATAGCAGCCACTTAACTCTACAAACACTCTTTCACTAGGTAAGTAAATGAAATATGCTTTAGAATTACTAAGTAAGTTTGACAAAAGGGTTTAAACATGATACAACAGAATTTATTAACCATTCAAAACAAAGTGGCTAAACCCCTGAATACTGGTAATAACTGGGTCCTGAATATCGTCAAATTTGTAATGTTTCGCATTTCTCACCCTATGTTGTGATTGATTATATTTTACAGACGAAGAGAAAACTTAAAAATACCCTCCTACTAATAACTAGCATTGTTAATAGGAAACAATCTAAAATAAATGCACCTAAAGGAACTACTGACTAAGATGAAAATATCTCTAGCTCACATGTAAGCTATCTTCTCTTAATCCTAACTGTTAACCAAACTGTTATTCTTATAATATTACATTAATTCTCCATTTAAAGGTGGTGAGCAAGATATGATAGATTTCAAAATGGGCCCTCACCGACTATATCACTTTCGGCAGGGTTGCTCACTGCCAACGAATCGGGGTTCACTTGAACATTAACGTGCACTTTGAAACACTGCCCAGGTGAACCTGAGGGGGTGAAAATGCTGAATAGTTCTTGGGACTGTTCACTACAAGAGTGGAGAGTTCACTAGACACTGGCTAATAGCTCCTTCTGGGGGTTTAATTTAGGCACTAAATTATCGAGCTGAAAACTGCTTCAATTTTAAGAAACGACAAAATACGAATTATGCTTTTGTCGTTTTATAAATTTAGCATACTCAATAAAAGAAGTGGGATTATATCCACTTGGACAGATAGAGCTTCCGATTAGTTTTATTAGCAATGACGAGCTGCTCCTCATTCTGTTCTGTGTGGCAATGAAGTCACTGATGACGTCAAAAATGAGTGATATGTCCTTCCTGTCTAGATGGTGCTGACCTAGCCGGCTAGTGGTGTCCTGTACCGCTCAACAACTTTGCGCTCAACCTTTCCACTTCAAAATCTCTCTGTGAACTCCCATTTTATTCTAGATCTCTTCTTACCTCTTGCTCCTTTGTCCGCCGGTTTCCAATGGGCGACTTGCCTCTTAGTGCAAGTGTCAGAGAGGATGACTATCTAGCGGCAGCCCCAATAATGACGGCGTTTCTGGACCACCCTCTCACAAGCTTGGCTAGCTGGGAAGTTGCAATGGTGTGAGAGTTTCTATGGCTATGTCCAGACTTGTGCGTTTTGCGTGCGCTAGACGCATGCGTCTAGAGAAAGTGACGCATGCGTAAAGACATGCCTCAAATCAGTTGAAACGCGCCGTTTTCAGTGATGCACGCAGTAGCACACGTACTTCCACCAGTCGTGGATTTCTGTTAAGCATTCCGTGCAGCTTCGTAGATTTTCCAGAAGGTTTCGTTCTGTTTTTCTAATTATTGAGTTCGTGTTTTTTGTCCACCATATTGTCAGAACAAATATTAACCTTTATTGAAGATTATATATTAAAAATTCATCAGAGATATAAATCATTAAATTAATTTAAAAAAATAAAAAATAATTAAATAATTTATCAGATTATAGGTTCTAATATTCATCACAGACATGAATTAATCACCGGTAGCCAAATATCTAAGTGTGATAGCTAATTTCACTTCAGCTGGCATTGCTTCTCTTAAAGGAGAATTTTTTTTTCGATCTTGGCTCCACCATTCCCAAAAGCATGTAGACGTTTGTTCTAGATATTCGCGTAAGGTTCTTAAAACGAACGTTTCAATTCAATTCCAAAATTTCGCCTTTTAAAATAATATTTCATCGAAATAGATCGCCGGTATTTTTCACGTCTTTTTCTCTATTTTTTCAGCACTAAAATTGCAGCACTTATACCCGCTAACATAGCAGCATCAGTCACGTACATTTTAATTCACGTCTACAGTGGTGAAAAATAGAAAATTATTTGACGCACAGGTGTAGACAGTTGAAGGCATGCGTCCAGGGCATTCCATCTAAGGCATGCGCTAGGCTACTCAGTGTTGAAAAGCGGAATTGAAAGTTGAAAGTGAAGTTGAAGATGAAAGTGTTTAAGTGTGGACATGGCAATTCATCTCAACAGGATAAATGTCTCCAGTATTGTCGGCTGAGGAAGTTGTCGGTTCTTAAAGTTGAAAGGGCTTGCTCTACCTGTCCTGGAAAATGTTTTGTAAGTCGATACTTTCACTGGGAAAGCTCCCTGCACTGCATTCTATCCCGACCCTTTACGTTGTACTAGCGACGCGCTCACCACTAGATGGCATTTTCCTGCTTCCAAAAATTGAATTCAACTCTAAATGATACCGAAAAAGCTGGTCTCTCTTATTTATACGGCCCCCCGCCGTTACCTATTTTATTACTGGTTGAATGAACCTTATATGTTCGAGGAATGGTGTACCTAACAAATTGGCATCTCAGTGTATACTATATGTTTGTGATTTATTTTTCTATTCTGTACTGGTTACTGGCATTCTCAAAGGGGACAGCAGCTTCTGTAACGAAATATGTTACAGGAGCTGTTGTAACATATTCCAACGTGAGAGAAACTGAAATGGATACCTCTAACGTTGAATACATTTGAAACATGCTATTTCCAGAAGCAATAACGTTATAAGTTGCGTATCCGTGACACATAGATTACATTTATCGCCATTTCTCACCACTCGTTTCTTGGCAATTCACAGCCTTTCTCTATTTCCTTTCATTTTACTGAAAAATACATCGGATATTCCTAAATGGAATTTTAATTCGTACTTACTAGAGTACTGCAAAGGTTTTAGTTTATTAATCATCATCACCATCAGCAACAACACGATCATCATCAAGGAGCCATGGGATACGGAGGTCCAACCACACTGTACAATTTAGTTCTCCAAATCACTACTGCATAATTCTTGTAAATTGTGCTTGGATTTGTCCCTTTAACTACCTTATTTGCAAGAATTTAAGTTGGATTTTTAATTAACTCAGCGAAATTTTGAACTGGAGCAGAATACGAAGGCGTAACTTTGACAGATGGACGAAGTTATTAAACTCCAGAGTGAGCCACTCACTAACGATAAACTTCAGGATTTAGAATTCAATGCTGCTTTTGAAGAACGACAAGAATCTGAACCTAAAATAAGTGTTGACATTTAAATTTTTAGATGAAGCCCTTTCACTGTGCAATAAACGCATGGATTTGTTGAAGGATCATGTTATTGATATTTCGTGACCAGATGCCATAAGACGATGTTGTGACCAGTTAATGGAATAATACAAATAAATATTTGGCACAAAACAGAGCCTAGCAATACAAACCAGCTAGTTTCGTTCCTTATTAAGAAATGAACTGTAAAATTAATTAATCGATCACATATTTATATACATAATTATGCATATATGTAATCTTTAAATAAGTATGGAGAATTATAATTATTTTTGTTGAAATGAAACATTCATTACGAAACCAAGAAAAGGAAAAAAAATTAATAAAATGAGCCAAAATACAAAAAATTAAAAATCCCCTCGTTTTACACGGAAATTCGTTTAACGATGATCTTCCCGAACTCATTTCTCGCATTAAATGATAGTTACCTGTATAACTGTTCCATTTCTGAATTATCCATTAATTGGTATTTTCAGAGTTAAACTACCACCAAATATATATATTAATTTAATAGAATTATATGTCTTTCGTTCAATTACTAGACGATTCTCCTTCCTTTTTCAAGACTACATATATATCACGGATGTATCTTAATGATACATTCAAGGTTTAAGATAAACGAATTTTCATCAACGATATTTTCACGATTTCAGTACCGAATGTTGGATTATCATCACTACAGCTATTGATACTATCCTATCTGTGTGAATCTGATGTTACTATAGGTTCGAATCACAAATTGGTCTGCATTGCAAATTTTCTCCACTAATGCATCTGATCTCTAAATGTTGCTTATGTATAACTGGAAGGATAGCTGTGTACCAATCCCCAGTGATGATGCATAGAACCGTCCGGGTCTAGCACATAATGTCTTACCCTGCCTTCCTTTGGAGCATGCCGTTAGTACCTTTCAAAAAGGTTTTTCCAAAAGAGATATTCTCTTTTCGGAGGAAACAGAAGTGGAAGGCTATCAGACCGGTGTACCCTACTGATCTGGTCATCTATGGCCACATTTTTTCTTTTTTCCTGCCCTGTTGAGGAATTGTCAACTTCACAGGGTCTTGGTGATGACCATTTACGCCTATGACACTGGACTGGTTTACGGCTTTGAGCTTGATTCTGGATTCTGGACTTGCTGCAGAGGTGGACATCTGTTGAGAGAGAATTTGCCGCTGCGTTTTCGGTTTGCTTGTGGGTTGCCAGTACTAAATGAACAGAGGCACGGGATACCTTATATCATCATCATCATCATCATCATCATCATCATCATCATCATCATCATCATCATCATCATCATCATCATCATCATCATCATCATCATCATCATCATCATCATCAAGCAGCCATGGGCTACGGAGGTCCAACCAGACCGTGCAATTTAGTTCTCAAAGCAAGTCTATCCTGAGATACATCTATTCTATCTGCACACCAATTCTAACAAGGTCCTGTTTGACATTGTCTGCCCACCGCATCCTAGGTCTCCCCTTCTTTCTGAGGCCTTTAGGCGCACTGTTCATAACCTTATTCGCCAATCTATAATTATTCATACGGGCAACATGGCCAAACCAACGGAGTCTCTCTCTGCACAATATGCTGCTTAAAGGAGGTTGCAAACTCCTTTGCCTAATCTCATCATTAGTTACAAAGTTGAACCATCTAATGCCCAAGATACTGCGTAAGCATCTGGAATCAAAAGCATCTAGTTTCCTGTTATCTTGTTTACAAAGTGTCCAAGTTTCACTACCGTAACTAACCCTAGAAAGAACCAAACTATTATACAATCTAATTTTAGTCTTTAGGTGTATACGCCTATTTCTCCACACTCTCCATAGGTTCTTAAAAGCCCCGGCAGCAATCCCTATTCGTCTGTTAATCTCATGCCGCACATCACCATTATCTGTTACATAGCTCCCAAGATAATTAAACTGTGACACCTGCTCAAGACTGCAACCATTCAGATTAACTGAATCACAACCTGCCTGAAACAATTTTCATCACTTTAGTTTTCTCTCTGTTTATAACCAAACCTACTCTACTACCAGTCTCATCAACAGCTCGAATGAAAGAGTTCATCTCATCAACATCATTTGCCAAGAGGGCTAAATCATCAGCATAATCTAAATCAGAAATTTTCGTATCTCCAGCCCATTTAAGGCCAAAATCTTTCCCTCGAAGTGAATTTCGCATAACATAATCAATAACCAAGCTAAAGAGAAAAGGAGACAAAATGCACCCTTGTCGAACACCAGAAGTAATGCTAAACCAATTGCTACAAGCCTTACCAACTCTCACACACGACTCAGTGTTATTATAGAGAGCTTTCATAATGTTAACTAACTTGTCTGGTATACCATATGATCTCACAATCAACCACAAATTATGACGATCAACAAAGTCGAAAGCCTTTTTGAAATCAACAAAGCTAGCAACCAAAGGTTTCTGAAACTCTAAACATTTCTCAAGAATCTGCCTAAGTGAAAATATCTGATCCACACATCCCCTACCACTTCTGAATCCACATTGCTCATCACGCAATTGACTGTCAACTAGATTCTTAATTCTATTAAGCACAATCATGGAAAGAACTTTACCTGGAACAGAGAGTAGGCTGATACCCCTATAGTTATCACAAGAACTGCGATCACCTTTTTTGAAAATAGGGATAACAATAGCTCTGGTAAAATCCTTAGGAACCATGCCTTTATCATAAAAGATATTCAGAATTTCAGTCATCCAAGTGGTAACCGAAACATTCCCAGCTCTAAGCATTTCCGTAGTAATTTCATCTACCCCTGGGGATTTATGAAGTTTAAGTTTAGAAACAGCCAAAAGAACTTCAGATTGTGTTATAGGGCCAACATTAAAGCCACCAATGCATCTATCATCATTGCAAACAATGGGAGTAGAACTAACTACATTGTTTAGAACATCACGGAAATGCTCAGCCCACCTAGCCATGACAGAATCCTCCCCTTCTATAACCTTACCTTGTTTATCCTTCAATCCTTGTATCCCTGTCCGTTTTCTACCACACAAAACATTAACTATCTGGTACAGCTCTCTGCTGTTGTGCTGTCTAACTGCTTCCTCGGCTTTGTCAGCCAAACCATCAAGCCAAAGATTCTTATCAGCAGCTAACTGATCCTTTACAAGTTTATTGAGGTCTCTGTAATGCTTTCTATTAGGACGAGTAGGGTATTGATTAAGGGCATTCCTTCAGTTCTTTCTTTCCGAAATAAGCTTAAGTGCCTTATCACTGAGATAATTTTGCCTCTTCTGCTCCTTTTTTCCTAAAAGAATACTGTTAGTGTCCAAAAACGCCTGTTTAAAATGATCCCATTCTTCCTCAACTTCAGTAGTAAGCAAACCATGACTGTCATAATGACTAAGTAACCTATCATGGTAAGCTTTGGCTATAACTGGATCTTTCAGAGCTTCAGTATTAAAAGTAAATTTTTTAACCCTAGCACAACACTTTTTAAGTTTAAGTTGCAACACACTTTTAACAAGGTAATGGTCAGATCCAATTTCAGCTCCCCTATATGCCCTGGTATTCCTAACAGAACTAGCCCATTTGCTGTTAATTAATATGTAATCAATCATATTCTTATGCAGCCCATCAGGTGAAACCCATGTGTACTTATGTATGTCGCGGTGTTTGTAATAAGTGTTAGTTATTCTGAATCCATTGAGTTTACTTACCTGCAGGAGACGTTGCCCATTGCCGTTGCAGCTACCAATACCAAAAGGGCCTATTACTCCTCGCCAAAGGTCAGAGTCAGTACCAACTTTGGCATTGAAGTCACCAAGAACAAGGGTAATATCTCCTTTCTTGACAGAATTCAAAATATCCTGAAGTTGTTCATAAAACCTATCCTTCTCATCCTCATCGGCATCCTCAGTGGGGGCATAACAGCAGATAACATTCAAGTCTTTAATGCTTGTCTGAAATTTTGCTGTAAGAAACCTTTCATTAATGCACTCATATCCTAGAAGAGCATCACTAGCGTGTCTGCTGAGAAGCAGACTCACGCCTTGGTGATGCTTATTGTCGTCCCTCCCTGAAAAGAGAAATTTAAGATTATTTTTAAGAATCTGACCTTTATCTGTCCATCTGGTCTCTTGCAAGCCGAGAATATCTAAATTATAACGGTGGAATTCTTGTGTGAGGACATCAAGAGAAAAAGCTCTGTGCAGAGTCCTCACATTCCAACTACCTATGGAGAGAAAATGGTTAGTGGGATGTTTAAAGAAACTATGTTTATTGAGAGAGGGAATGCCGACAATATCAAACAACCCCCTAATCGCAGACATGGGGCAAAGACCCGTTCCCCCACTACTAAAGGCTGAAGCCATCTACACTGGAAGACTTCCTCCAATGTAGAATTTGACGATGCCAATAGAAGCAAAGAGTTCAGGTGCCTGCGATGACTTCTGCTCAGGATTATCCACCAGCTGATAAACATATCCTGTGAATCTATTCACTTGAGGCTGTCAACCCACAAACAAACAGAAAACACAGCGGAAGATTTTCCCTCCACAGAAGCCCACCAGTGCAGCAAAATCAGGATCCATAATCAAGCTCAGAGCCATATATCTGTCCAGTCCAGTAGGTTTATATGGTCAGCACCAGGACCCTGTGTGGTTGACCACTCCTCAGCAGGGTAGAAAAAAAAAAGAAAAGTAGCCATAGTTGTCCAGATCAGTAGGCCACACTAATCTGGCAGCCCTCCCCTTCCGTTCACTTCCACAAGAGAGTATCTCTTTTGAAAGTTACTAATGGTCCACACCACGAGAAGGCGGGGTCGGACATTAGGTGCTAGGCCTGGCCGGTTCTATGCATCATCACAGGGGATTGGTGCATAGCTCTCCTTCCAGTGACTACCTAGCTACCATTTACAGACCACCTTATATCAGCTGGTGGATAATCCTGATTATAGGCCATCGCAGCTACCTGAACCCTAACTTAGTTTTTCATCGATAACCTAAACTGGAGTAATGTGTCTCAGGCAGGTCTTATGACTCTTGAAAAAGTTCACTTAAAAACTGTGGTGCTTGAAGTTCCTACCAGCATGGATTACTTCAGCCTGTAGCAGTGGAGGAACAGGTCTTTGCCCCATGCCTGCTATCACGGGCGTAACCTTCGAGACTCAAGGCCTTTGCAGTATAAATAGACGTCACATCCGGTGGATCTACAGTGTTTCCTGCGCACGTAGTATTACAGTCGCAAATCGAGAATTTTTTTTATAAGGTCGGTGGGCATTTTTGTTTGATACTGTGCTCAAAAACTGATTGACATGGTATGATTATATTGTATATATGTACATTAATGTAATATGTTTATGGCAAACTTTAAAATAAGGAAGACGTTGAAACTAAAATAGATCTTTATTTGTAACTGTGCTAAATTGATGACTGAAAATGCAGAGTAATCGTCGTTTAACGTTCTCTGAACATGTAAAACGATATATAAATTACCAGGAGCGTCATAATCGGTTCTACATATAATTACAATGACACAATATGTTTAAAAATAAGGTAAAATGCGAATAATTACTCGGTTATATATTAACAAATATAAAATCATTTCATTCACATATTTTCTTGATAAATGCTGTCAATAATTGATCCAGTTTTTTATACCATTGACAATATAATCATGACATATAAACTGTTATGAAAAACCAGTGTGTTATATTAAAAGGAAAAAAAAACACAAATATTCTTCAGAACAATTTTATTGACAAATGTGAACTACAAATTAATGATATACCGTAATAGCTTTAACTGTAACAATTGCAGTTATGATTTAATTGAAATGCTTTTTCTTAGTGATTAGACTGAATTTATATGACATGAATACAACCTTTCGATGGAATACATATTCAAAAACTAGCAGGAAAAGTGCATCTAAACTTTACAAACTACAATTTACTGCAAGCACATATACATTTTGGTTTACAAAGCTACCTGTAAATCTATGACTTAAGATTTGATAATATATCGCTCAACTAACCTCCCAAATGTAAAAAAAAATAGTCTCTAATCAATCTTCAATTCTTAATAATATAATTCTATGCAGCCTGGTAAAGAAAGATTAAATCATTTAGGTATACATCTTTCCAGATATAAGCCAGTGGTGTAAGACCACTAAACTAACAGACTCTGCCTTTTTTTTCCCCCACTAATAGAACTTATTAGTTTAGTGGTCTTAGAACACTGTGGCATATACCTGGAGATATATGGTTCAAATCCCACATGCCAACAAAACTATTAATTTCAAAGCCAACAGTGGTTTTCTATTTAACGTATACAGTGGTATTCTATTAATTTCAAAGTCAACAGTGGAGTCCAACTCTATGGATACTATTTATTGTGGGTAGACAACTTTTTTTTGGCACTAAGACATTTTTTCTTATTTTCCAAATTCTCTAACAAACAATCATTTTTTAAAAATATATTTGTTGAACACCAGATAATCATTTCTAGAGTTTTCCCAGTGGCCAAATTCACAACTTGTATGATAATCAAGTAATTCTGCATCACATAAAAGACTGGTTGTGATTAAAGTAATATTTCTTTGATTTTCCATTTCCATAAATTCTTTTTCAAATTCAGTACACAATTTTTTATAGTAATATAATTTAGTAATACAACATTAATTACTATCTCATTTGAGCAAAAAAAACTGCCTCTATCAAATTTTTGTAAATACTTAAATTTTACATCCAGTTCTACTTTTTTTATCACGTAATAATAAATGTTTACAATGATCACATTTCAAACTTTTCAAAACTGAAAATACACAATAACCTGCTATACATGCAATTACAGGAAGAGAGTTATCACAATCAGACAAATCTGAAGGAAGCACTGTAATGTTAAATTTTAAGCTAATAGACATAAAATTCATTTCCTTAAAATCAACTTTAAAATCCAAATCGGTTATTTTAATTTTACCACTTGACTTAGTGGGAAGTTTCAACAGTGACTGAACTCTTAATTTTGTTTCACATTCAAATAATTGACGTACTTATATTATATTGGCTTCCAGCTAACTGCTTGTAGAGGCCGAAACGACTCCTAAATTATCTGTTTGAACAGTTTGATATACCAGGTAAAATATATTTTGAGTTCAGAGGTACTGTCGCTCAAAAAAGTATCCGAACTCTACAGTTGATTACAAAATTCAGAAAAAATATCTGGTAACGATTTTTTTAGAAATTAGTGATCTGGCAACCTTCGTGTCACGTGACACAAAAGTTGCCAGATCACTATTTTTAAAAAATATCGTTGCCAGATATTTTTTCTGAATTTTGTAATCAACCGTAGTGTTCGGATACTTTTTTGAGCTACTGTACAATATGAAGCAATTTCAAGCAATGAATATGTACTAAGTCTTAACGCAGAATGGGTTTCTTTCGTTAGCATACCAGTTGTGCAGCTCATCTGTTCCCATTTATCTAGCCAACAATAAAGTAAAATAAATAACTGCTCACGCAGCTGCTTGCCACAGAGGTCTGACAGGAGGTTACTATTTTAAACCTAATTGCTAATTATCCTAACCAGGGTTGGACTGACAAAGGGCTTTGAGCGTTGTAGCGTCATATACCCTTAGTATTTAGGGCCCTGTGACCACATAGGAGCAAATTTTTTTAATAATAATAATGATAAATATTTCTTATTTTATAGAAATTCGACAGAATTGGAGAAAACTCATTTTAAACTTCACGTAGGATGAAAGGAATAAGTATTTAAATCACGAAAAAGAAACCTCTGCTACATTTGTCAGACTTTGTCACTGTGTGTTATTAATAAATTAAAAAAATTTATTAAAATATCGCGAGTAAACTATATATATGTATTAATTTTTATATACTCTTAAAATTTAACTATTCTTCAAATTCTTATGTAGAACAATATTAATTTCGGTTATTTTCTATAAATGTTATTATTATTACAATGCATTTTATCTTCTAGTAGCAAATAATATCAAAAACAAGATACTACCATTATTTAAATAAACAACAATTATATTTAATATTTTGAATTCTATGGTTGTGCTGCACTTCCCCCTATTATGCATTCCAAAAAGGTTTCCATGTATAGCATTACGAAACCAAAATAATTAAAGAAATGAAAGATATGATGCATCCATAACGAGTCAATCTCTTTATTTGATATAAATTATGTGATATTTACTAAGTGAAATAGCTGACAATCCCAGTTGTAAAGGAGAATAATTAGATAGACAATAGGTAAATAAGGACATGATGGGAAAAACAGGCAGAGAAAAAAAATAAGTGTGATTGAGTTGGAGTAGGGGGAAAATTGTGGAAATATATTTTTTTTATTTTGGTTGGGATATTTCCTAAAAAATTACTGAGAATAATCACAAGATATATGACAGAACAAACGACCATGGCATACCAGGGATTCGAACCCCGGTAGTTGCAAGGTCACCATGTTTATCAAATTAGTACTGAAAGTCTCATTAGTCGGATAATAGGATGACGGTTAAAGAACTATAGATCTTTTATATTTCTTACGTTTAATTCCAATTTCGTAATCAATTTCACACCAATAGATTTGATGTGAATACATGAATTTACGTAATATAATATATGTATATATTTATATACAACAGTTTCAGAGACATGGGGGCCGGGGGGGGCTCAGTCGGTAGCGCGTCAGGCTCGTAATCTGTAGTTCCCAGGTTCGAGTCCCAGCTGGGTCAGCGTTGAGATTTATCTCCGCACCGCTATTACTTCCGGACCGCTAGCCTCACGTCCAGAAGGCCCGTCTTCGTCCTCTGGAACAGGGCTCTGTTTCTGGTCTTCCACAGGTGGTACTTCACTTCGCTCGACATCAACAGGAATTGCCACTGGGCGGCTGCCCGGACCGGCAGGGAAGTGAGGTACAGCACCAAAGTCACTCCTGGCATTGCGATGCCGAAGACGTTGCTGACGTGTCTCCAATGGCCTCTGCGAGGAAACAGCTGTACACGGCGTGGATAACTGTCTCCACCTCTCCGTGGTGAGGGCACCTGTCATTCCGTATGTGACAGAAGCAATAGAATCGTTGTTAAAATAATAGAAATGGAATGTTGGTAAATGCACGGTAAATGACTGGAGAGGGATGGAAAATCTTTACAATATTTTTTCACTCAAGTCGAGCCTGAAGAAACGCTTTCTTCTCGGTGCACTCTTAAAAAGCCGAAGAATGAAATTGTCGGTGATGCTCTTTGGTTATGATTCATACAAGAGTGTTGAAAATAAACGCTTCAGTGGGCCAATTTTGAAAGAAAATGCATTAATCCTTCATTCTAAAATCACTAGTGGGGGAGATTTTTCAGCAAGCCTGAGATGGCTTTCTCGTTGGAAAAAACGGCATGGTGTTCACTACCTTGGTGTTTGTGGTGAGAAATTGTCAGCTGATCCGTTAGCAGAAAAGGAATTTTCAAAAAACATTTAGTCTTTATTGAAGAAGAAGACCAATGAGCAGAACAAATCAACAATGTACATGAGACTGGGTTAAGTTTTAAACTTCTTCCAACGAAAACGTTTATGAAAGCGCACGGAACCTCAGCATCAGGATTTTAAACAAACATAGAAACAATCACTATGGCTTCGTGTACAAATAATGCAGGTATGCACAAACTTCCTCTTTTTGTAACTAAGAAATCAGCAAAACTTGAGCATTCAAGCATGTAAATTTAGCTAATCATCTAGTTTACTATATAGCTCAAAAGTCTGCTTCAATAGACTCGTATTTGTTTAAAGAATGCTTCTTTACAGAATTTGTTCCCAAACTAAAAAAAACAATTGACAGGTCTTAAAATGCCTGTAAAGGCCCTACTCATTCTCGGCAATGCCACAACACACTCAAGCGAACTCATTTCTGACAACATGAAAGCCATGGTTTGCCACCAAATATAACATCTTTAGTGTAACCAATGGATCAAGGCGTGCTTGTAAGTTTAAAAAGACGATACAGGAGAAAGCTTCTTTCAGAAATTCTACAGCGAACCGAAAATGACAGCAGAGGACTTTTAAATGCTTTGAAACATTGTCAAGTAATGATTAAGAACCTCAAGGAACCGTTTTGAGATACATTTAATATGGGTATAAATGTGGTCGATACCCAAATCTTTATGAAGTTGTCTGTTAGTAACAAACCAAACGACATCAACAGCAGATCTCAATATTTTTTTTTGCAAGAACTAAATCTTTTTATATATTCGTGGACAACTAATCTCAGAAATTTTGTTTTCTTATAAAGGATGGACATATTGGTGAAATACATCCGTGATATACCATTTCATTTTTAAACAGTGTTTATTGAGGATTTAACGAACTAAAGATAATTTAATTAAATTGTTTTATAAAACTAATGGTAATTTACTGTCAAATTTCATTTCTCTTTATAACTTATTTTCTTATTGACCTTCACTCGTATTTTTTTGTGTTTGCAATTTGTTTTAATAATTCGTAATTTGTCAAATCATTAGATTGAATAAAGAAATTAAACGCCATATCAATGCTATCTTCTGTTGAAAGCTACGAAAGGAGACAGATTCATGGCGGTCGTAACATGACGAGACCAGAGAGAAAATGAATAATTCGGACCTTACATTAGGTGGCGCTGCACTACAATTTCAGTTCGTTACTCGTTCCATCGAAATTAATGAGCTACTACTTCTTTGAACGCTTATGTAAACTTATTATTATATGTTAAGACAAGAGTTGCATGCAATATCATTTCGAGATATAACAGCTGAGCTAATTGCGATGAATTTCGTGTTTCAGGGCATTTTTTTGATTTGCTCTAAAATTGAAAATTACCCTACTTCCTTTTGTACATAATGATGCCTACTGTTTTATGTATCGCTTCAGCAATGATCTGAAATGTGCAAATTTATAATATTGCCTATATCCACTGAGTTCTCTCTACAAATTTGCTTAAATATTGTCAGTTTAATTTAGGTCACCTTTTTTATAAAGATTTACGACACATGGTTTAGAAAAGGTAGAAATCTTTATTTCATTCTGAAAACAGTCAGTGTAATAATAATGAAGATATTATTTCAAAGAAATTTTAAATCATCATTTTTTATCGTGTGCTATTTACTATGAGAATAGTAATTAAAGGAGGACGAAAACAGCTACCGCTGCAAATTATAGTATCATTTAGTGTAGTCTTGTGCATTCGTTGTTTCATACATCGGCCTCGGGATGAAGGTGAATTCCAGTTCAGCGACTTCCAACGTAAGTCGCTAAAAATTAACAAAAATAGTGTACAGTCGCTCAAAAAAGTATCCGAACGCCATGGTTGACTACAACATTCAAATAAAATATCTGGCAACGATTTTTTCAGAAATTAGTGATCTGGCATCCTTCGTGTACTGCACACGAAGGATGCCAGATCATTAAATTCTGAAAAAATCGTTGCCAGATATTTTTTCTGAATTTTTTTAATCAACCATAGCGTTCGGATACTTTTTTGAGCGACTGTACCACCTGTTAACTTTAGAACAGGTCGTTTATAATATATATAACGTATCAGAGGGATTTAACACTTCACCCACCCGCTATACATAGCAGGACCGCCTCATCATTTTACTAACGAATTTTGTGTAGGAATCTTCACTTTTGTACGAATGTCAACATACCATGTGAGTATTAACTCTACTAGTATTTAATTACAAGGAATATTACATAAAAAATATGATTTTTGAAATCGGAAAACCGTAAAAAGGTTAATCGCAAGAATAAATCATCTGCATTCGTATGCAGATGGAAATGGAGAGCGGGAGCGGTGCTATGGACCTTTCTAGTAGTCTGCCTAGCTCTCCTTATGCACATGCTCAGATTCTGAGATTAGGCAACTAATCTCTATTCCACGCAAAACTTTACCCATTTCTATCTCCGTATGAGAATACGCCCAGTTGGCATAAGTAAAAACATATAACAAGTAAACCACCAATGGGTGGGCCCCTAGAGGCTAACATACAACACAAGCTAAAAAATAGCATATATCATGCACGAGAGACCTAAAACGAGTAGTCTTCTTCAGAAAAACCATCATTTATGCCTCTTGTACTTATTAAGAACATTATGTTCACAAGTAAGCAAAGAAGAAATAATCTCATTAGGATTATTTTTAACAACCTCAAGGAACCATTTTGAGATGCATTTAATATGGGTATATATGTGGTCGATGCCCAAATCTTTATGAAGTTGTCGGTTAGTAACAAAACAAGGGACATCGACAGCAGATCTCAATACTTTTTTTTGCAAGACTAAACTTGTGTATATTCGTGGACAACTAATCTCAGCAAAATTTGCTTTTCTTATAAAGGATGGACATATTGTTGAAATACATCCGTGATATACAATTTCAATTGAACTAGCTAGCATCAAGTGTTCGATTAAACGAACTAAAGTTACTTTAATTAAATTGTTTTATAAAACAAGTGGTAGTTAATTGTCAAATTTCATTTCTCTTTTTAACTTATTTTCATATTGTCCTTCACTAGCAATTTGTTTTAATAATTAGTAATTCTTAAGCCACTAGATTAAATGAAGAAATAAAACACATTATCAGTACATCTTTAACACATTTCTGTCTTCTGTTGAAAGCACCAGACAGATTAATGGCGGTGGTAACAAGACGAGAGCAGAGAGAAAATGAATTATTAGGGCCTTACATTAGGTGGCGCTGCACTACAGTTTGAAATCTTTACGTATCTGTCTTCTCCATTATATGTGAATTTTACAGTTCTCTCATCGGTGAGACACTTGCCCAAAGGGACATCACCGATGGTATCTTAACCTCCGTATCAGCGGATGTGACTTGCCGTGCACGTTGCAAAGGCAGCATTCGTATGCAGGTGGCAATGGAGAGAGGGAGCGGTGCTATATGGAACTTTCTGGAAGTCTGCGTAACACCTCTTCGGTGTTTCTAACAGGTCAGGAGGGAGAAACAAAGGATCAAGAAAGGGGAAATGGCAAAAGGAGGCAATTCATTACGAAATGGCGCCAGTTGGAGGATGTAGACAAAAAAGGTAAACCGGATCCAAAGGCATACGATTACGACACTCCCCGCAAGATAAGCTTTCATTTGACAATCTAACTCTCGATGCTCATATTCGGAAGATGGAAGAACGATTTGAATAAATCACCTTTTTTATGGGTAGAAAACTTGGAGGGGGGGGATTTTTGCATTCCATAACGCTTCTGACATCCAAGTATTCGATTAATGCAGAATGTAGTACGTTTGGTGGAACAATTGCATTGAGAAAAACACAAAGTGACACGTGAAATAATACGCTGAAAAAAATTGTCAGGAGTGACAAATATTAAATTTTAGCTTTAAGAGATAATATAGTTACCACGTACCGATAGATGGCGCCATTATTCGAATGAAATAAAAAAAAATGCGGTAAAACTAAGATATACTAGGTGAAGAAGAAAGGTTAGTAGTTGATGGTGTAATGGTTAGCATACTTACCGGTTACTGGAAGATGTGGGTTCGAATCCCACTCATAGCACAACCAGTTTTTTTCAGCTTATTATTTTGTTTTTCATATGTACAGGAAATTTGTGACACTTTACGATGCAAAGTAACATCATTGTTGTGTGTTTGTCACATAACCGATAAGCAAACAGACATATTACGAGGAAAAACAATAAGAACATAGGTAAAACATATACCAAAAAGACTTGAAATTATCATTAAGGGGAAGAACTTGGTTGTGACATATTGATTTTAAAATATCAAATATTCTCGTTAATATGTATAACAAATGCTGAAATAATGATTAAAATATGACTATGATTAAATAATTCACAAAATTTTAGTTTCTTTCAGTTGATCAGTATGCCATATTCTCATACAATTTCTAGTTGAGTGCTTTCAGGTAATTAATATAAATATTAGGGGATATTTCATCGCTTCATATTCATTTTTAAAATCACGAAATTCAATTTTAAATATCACGAAATTTTTGTGAGCAGTGTATTTTCGTTGTATTTTTCATTGATTTTAAAAAACGGAGCACGTTTAAATACGCTATTCACCGTTGTGGTGTAGTGTTAATTATATTTAATTATCAGGAAAACAATTACATTTAACTTTTTTATTTTCGTTCATATCAACATATCAAGTTCGAATCTATTTTACAAGGAATATTTTTGAAATGTGGGGAGAAAACTTTATTTATTCTATTTTGTTTTTGTAAACATTAGTAGATATTGCATAATAATAATTAAGGGTTCTTGAAACAAATTACAGTAGACTCTCTCTTATCAGTCTCGGCTGAACCGGCCTCCGCTCTATCCGTTCGTTAAAAGAATCGAAACAAGTCGACGAGTGTTTCGTTTATACTACAGTGCATATTTTCTTCAGTCTCTCTTTATGAATATTACAGTGCATATTTTCTTCAGTCTCTCTTTATGAATATTACAGTGCACAGTCCACTGCGCGTATACAGGAGTATGTATTGTGATCTATTAATTATTGTGTGGTGCAAAATGAGTGGGTGCAAACGTAAGCGTAATGTCGTTACGTTGGAGATGAATTTAAAATAGTTCGAACATATTCACAAAGATGATCCAGCAATGCATATTTGTGATGAACTAGGTGTTGGTAAAAGCACGGTAAATGACTGGAGAAGGAATAGAAAATCTTTACAAGATTTTTGCACTTGAGTCTGAAAAAACTCTTTCTTCTCGGTGCACTATTAAAAAGCCAAAAAATGATATTGTCGATGATGCACTTTGGTTATGGTTCATGCAAGAGTGTCGAAAAGGAACGCCAATCAATGGGCCAATCTTGAAAGAAAAAGCATTACTCCCTCATTCTAAAATCGAAAATGAGGGAGATTTTTCAGCAAGCGAGTGATGGCTTTCTCGCTGGAAAAAACGGCATGGTGTTCATTACCTTGGTGTTGGTGGTGAGAAATTGTCAGCTGATCATTTAGCAGAAAAGGAATTTTCAGAAAAACGTTTAGTGTTTATTGAAGAAGAAGGCCTTTGCGCAGAACAAATCTACAATGTAGAATGAGACTGGGTTAAATTTTAAACGTCTTCCAACGAAAACGTTTGTGACAGCGCAAGAACGTTTGTGACAGCGCAACATTTTAAACAAACAAAGAAAGAATCACTGTGGCTGTGGTGTACAAATGCTGCAGGTATGCACAGAATTCCTCTTTTTGTAATTGGGAAATTAGCAAAACCTCGGGTATTCAAGCATTTAAATTTAGCTAATCTCCTAGTTTACTACAGAGCTTAAAACTCTGCTTCGATATACTCCTATTTGTTTAAAGAATGGTTCTTTACAGAATTTGTCCCAAAAGTAAAAGGCTACTTGACAAGTCTTAAAATGCCTGTAAAGACCTTACTCATTCTTGAAAATTGTCCGACACACTCCAGCGAACTCATTTCTGACAACATGAAAGCCATGTTTTTGCCATCTAATGTAACGTCTTTAGTACAATGTGACGTGAATGGCAACAAGACGTGCTTATAAGTTTAAAAAGGCGATACAGGAGAAAGCTACTTTCAGAAATTCTACAGAGAAACGGAAATGACGGAATAGGACTTTTAAATTCTGTGAAAACAATAAATATCAAGGATGTGATCTGCCATGTTAGCAAGAGATTTTCAAGAAATGACTCGTACAACGTTTGTGAAGTCACGGAGTAAACTTTGGTCCGAAGTTGAAAACTGTGTAGAAAGTACCAAAGACGACAACACGGAAGTATCGAATGAGTCTGTGCCTGCCAAAGATATGACGGATAATGACAATATTTCGCTACTTAATGACTTTAAATTGCTGCCTGGATTTGACACACTTGAAGAAAATGACATTGAAAAATGGTTAACAGGTGATGAGCAGTTGGAACATGAAACACTGAATGATTACGAAACTGCCAAGAAGAGGAGAATGAAGAAGAAGAGGAAGAAGGGAAAGTTAACTATATTGAAAGAAAAGAAGCTTTTGATGTTGCAGTAAGATACATTCAACAACAAAAGACCTCATCTGCGATTGATGTGATGTTTATTAAAAAATGGCAAGTTTTTGCAAGTAAAAAAGAATTAAGTTCAAAGACACAAAAGAAAATCATGGAATTTTTCAACTGAGTGTGAGTAAATTATTAATATTGTACAACAAAGTATTAATTAAAATATAGTACAGTTAGTATTTTTGTCATTTGTCATTTTTATTTATTATTTGACACAATATTCGGGTTAGTCGTCCTTTCGTTCATCCGGCAAATGTCCGGTCCCTTAAGGACCGAATAAGAGGGAGTCTACTGTATCTAAATTTGTCAAACATCATCCTGAAGCAGATGGCAACATATGTTACAATTATACGAGGAAGAAAGCATTTGAAGCCTTATGCACATGCTCAGATTCTGAGATTAGGCAACTAATCTCAGTTCCACGTAGAACGTTACCCATTTCCATCTCCGTATGAGAATACGCTCATTTGGCATAATTAAAAACATATAACAAGTAAACCACGAAAGGGTGGGCCCCTAGAGACTAACATAAAACACAAGCTAAAAATAGCATATATCATGCACAAGAGACCTAAAATGAGTAGCCTTCTTCAGAGAAAGCCATCATTTTAGGCCCCTTGTACTTATTAAGAACATTATGTTCACAAATAAGCAAAGAAGAAATAATCGCATTAGGATTATTTTTAACAACCTCAAGGAACCATTTTGAGATGCATTTAATATGTGTATATATGTGGTCGATGCCCAAATCTTTATGAAGTTGTCTGTTAGTAACAAACCAAGGCACATCAACAGTAGATCTCAATATTTTTTTTTGCAAGAACTAAATCTTTGGTATATTCGTGGACAACTAATCTGAGCAATTTTTTTTTATAAAGGATGGAGATATTGTTGAAATACATCCGTGATGTACGATTTCTATGTTTAACAGTTGGCTTCTTCCAATTCAACGAACTAAATATAATTTAATTAAATTGTTTTATAAAACTGGTGGTAGTTAATTGTCAAATTTCATTTCTCTTTTAACTTATTTTCTTATAGTTTTCACTCGCAATTTGTTGTGTTTGCAATTTGTTTTAATAATTCCTAATTCTTAAGCCACAATATTAAATGAAGAAATAAAGCACATTATCAGTAGATCTTTCATACATTTCTATCTTCTGTTGAAAGCACCAGACAGATTAATGACGGTGGTAACAAGACGAGAGCAGAGATAAAATTAATAATTAGGGCCTTACGTTAGGTGGCTCTGCACTACAGTTTGAAATCATTACGTATCTGTCTTCTCCTTTATTTGTGAACTTTAGAGTTCTCTCATTGGTGAGACACTTGCGCAACGGGACATCTCCATTGCATCTTGACCTTCGTATTAGTGGACGTGACTTGCCGTGCACGTCGCACGAGCATCACACGTATGCATATGAAATGAAGAGGGAAGCGGTGCTATGGAACTTTCTAGAAGTTTACCTAATTTTTCTTCGGTGTTTCTAACAGGTCACGCGGAAGAAACAAAGGATCGAGAAAGGGGAAAAGGCAAAAGGAGGCAATTCATTTCGAAATGGCGCCAGTCGGAGGATGTAGACAAAAATGGCGAAAACGGATCCAAAGGCATACGATTACGACACTCTGCAGAGGATAAGCTTCATTTGACAACTTAACTGTGGATACTCATAT
The DNA here is from genome assembly GCA_038380435.1 of Ryuthela nishihirai. Lineage (NCBI taxonomy): Eukaryota > Metazoa > Arthropoda > Arachnida > Araneae > Heptathelidae > Ryuthela > Ryuthela nishihirai. The sequence goes on from JAWZYU010000038.1 coordinate 6,182,934, forward strand.
TCGGAACATAGAAGGACGATTTGCATAAATCTCCTTTTTTATGGGTAGAAAATTATGGGGCCAAATATTTATATTCCATAACTTTTCTGACACCCAAGCATTCATTTAATGCACAATTTACTACGTTTGGTGGAACAATTGTCTTGAGAAGCACACAAAGTGACACGTGAAATAATAAGCTGAAAAAAACTGTCAGGAATAACAAATATTAAATTTCAGCTCTAAGAGACAGCATACTTATCGTTCCCGGTAGATGGCGCCACTATGCGAATCAAATAAAAAATGCGGAAAAGTTAAGTCATACTAGCTGAAGGAGAAACGTTAGTAGTAGTTGGTGTAATGGTTAGCATACCTTGCCGGTTACTGGAAGATGTGGGTTCGAATCCCACTCATAGCAAAACCAGTTTTTCTCACCTTAATATTTTGTTCATATCTACAGGAAATTTGTGACACTTTACCACGCAAAGTAGCATCATTTAGTGGTTTGTGTGTTTGTCATATTACCGATAAACAAACAGACATATCACGAGGAAAAACAATAAGAAAAAGGTATGTGGAAAACTCCTTTTCAGTTGAATACGTTTTAAGGAAATATTCTATTGGCATTTCTGACTCATCCGTTAGTTTAATTTTCTCTGTTAGAATGTGAAAAATTAGGAAAATAATAAATTTCGCATTTCTTCCAAATAAGCAGTTCATAATTCTTGGAATGTAAATATTATATATTTGTTAGTCAACTCTGCCCCCCCCCCAAAAAAAAAACTGCCAAGAGATATTAAGATATAGATAATACATACTTATATATAAGAGATATTAATAAATGTACAAGATATTAAGAAATATACAATAAGAATATACAAGAGATATTAAGATATAGATATACAACTTTTTTCATGATTCTTCAAATTTTAAACAACCCAACCTAAGCTATTTAAAATTAGTTATCGGTTCAGTGTTTCAGATACCGCATAGGGCAAGAACGTGTTCGGGGGGGGGGGGGGGGAGTCAGACCCATCCCCCCAAAAAATCCTGTCATCTTATATGAAAACCTCAAGCTTCTCAGTATAAATTAATACTCCCTCAATCAGCTGCTTGCCACATAGGTATGACAGGAGCGTATCAGTTTAGTACTCCATAGTAGAGGGTCTGTTAGGATGACAGGGTCTAAAAAGACAAACATCCATGCCTTACCCAGGGCTCGAAACCGGGTCCTTTGATCAATAGCCAAGAACGCTATCCACTCGGCCACCGGGAAGGCCCATTTTGTCTACCTGCTTTAAAATCAAAAATAGTTATTTTGTATAATTTTATTTTTTCCCCACAATATATATGCAACACTCAAAACAGATTCCTTTCGGGTTTTCTTGTCGGGTGGAATATATTTCAGTAATTGGTAAACCTTACTCAGGTTTTATTCTGAGACCTCCCCTCCCCCCCCCCGCAAAAACTAAATTCTCGAACCCTCCCCGAAACAAAATTGTGAGTACATGCTTGGCATGGGATATATGCTTTTTTTTTGCACATTGAAACACGGCCTAATCAGATTACAAGAGACCATCGTGGTACAGACTGAGACAACCTAGGCACTCTTAGATACACCGGACATGAACAGACATTAAACAAAAGGAGAAAATCACTTTACGGCACTTTGCGCTGATGACGTAGCTCTACTGTCTTCAAACGGAAGCATAAAAAATTGAGTGTTTCAATTTGTTCAACGTTTAGGTGGAAGCGATTTATTTTTTTAATTCTATAACATGAAAAAAATTAATACCATATTTCTTGAAATTTATAGCTACCACTTATGTTTAAAAATGTACCATAATTAAAAAAAAAACTATATTTTAAATGAGATATATTCTATTATTGGCTATTACGGGCATACTGTGACGTAGGAACGTTTGCCTTCCTTTTCCTCCTCCTCCATTATTATTGACTTGAAACCATCAAGTTATTATTTAATAGATTTGTAGACATTACATTGCAGAAAATTTTTTTTCGCTTTAAATGAAAAATAATGGAAATGCTTTTCGCCAACCGCAATATTATGAATCATAATTTATCAGATAGTCAAATGATTGAAAATATTTCTTTGAAATGTTTCAGAAAGGAACTGAAACATTTACATTTAATTAACCTTAAAGTTTAAGATTTGTTTAAAACCCTATTCATTATCGAGAAGATAGGACTTGAAAGGCGGTCCTCTATGCTTTCTCACATCTTTGAATTTGCATTTCTTTGGAAATATTTTATAATTTTTTATTTTGTTAATAAAGTCTTCTTTTCTAATAATTGCTTATGAAATGTAGGATTGAGTTGTTTAACCCAATGAGCTATTTTTACACAGGGTCGCAATGGCAAATGGTCCTTTTTGACACCAGATCTCAATGACCCCAATGGGCGTTTGTGACACCAGATCACAATGACCCCAGTGGTCCTTTTTGACACCACGTCACAATGACACTAATGGCCTCTTTGACACCAGGCCACAATGATCCCAAGAACTCAGATAAGATTGGGGATAGGGGACATACTGGACAACTGTTGGGACACAGATGGTAGCCTCCGTAAAGGCCATCTGGCATGTTCTTTAACGTTAGCATGGTCACACACGGGGCCACGGTTTTACTTCTCATCCAAAGGATTGTGGCCTTTCCAAGTCTATCGGTGTCCACTACTGACAATGGGCTGGGTGGGGAATTTTGCGGAGTTAAATCTCAGCGCTTGTCTAGCTGTGACTCGAACATGAGAACCATATATTACGAGCCTGGTGCATAAGCGACTGAACCACTCCGACATTACAAACTTTTGAAAAATAACGTTTCTAAATTCTCTGAATTTTTAGCAACGTGACTATTGTTGAAAGAATTATAAAATAGGCGCAAACTGTAGCATAACGAAGGAAACGACCATTCAGAAGAGAATGTTATGATGAATATAGCTCTTGTAAAACCTTTATGAACAACGTCTGCATTGCTGAAGGTAATCAATAATTTGCTCAGTTATATGACAATGGAATCTTATATGGCTGATCATTTCATCTTTAATCTTGTCCATACCTGGTTACTTGAGTAGTCTAATTTTGAGGCAGTTCAGATTGTATTGGGGGATTCCTATCTAAGTGACATAATTATTTTCCTTGGCAAACGATGAGAGTAATATTAAATAAATAGTTCAAATCATCATTGAAATGTTCAAGTCATCTTTCTGTGACCGAATCCTTACTTTGAATTACCATCTATATCTCTGATTTAATGAAGCCTATTCCGTTTTTTCCAACACAAAATATTTGTCATTTGATGTAAATCTCTATTGCTGTATTATCTAGCAGGGTTTTCTGCTTTTTTAGCCAGGGGTAGTTGGGTGGGTTAAGCAAGAAGAGACCCATCACAGAGTCAGTGGAGGTGAGCCGGGTGGTATATGGCTGTGCAATTTCCTGTTGGGAAATAGTGTTAGGCATGGCAGTGCCTCTGTGATGGTACGTGGATATGGAAGCAGCACAGATCATAGCACAGTTTCAATATACTGGGTGTCGCGAAACTGGCATCAAAAACATCCAAAGGTGACCGCTGTTGTAACTAATGTCAAAGGATCCAGGTTGCAGTCTAGGATTAAGCACCTTCGTATGAGCATGGAAACAAAATATCCAGATTCCAGCACAGGATCAAATGACCTAGATTCCAGCACCGTTTCAAAGGACCGGATTTCAGCACCGGTTCAAAGGACCGGATTGTAGCACCGGTTCAAAGGACCGAGTTTTGAGCCAAGAATCAAACACTCAGGTTTCAGCACAATATCAAAGGACCCAGATTGCAGTTCAGGATTAAGCACCTTGGTATGAGCATCGAAACAAAAGACCCAGATTCCAGCACAGGATCAAAGGACCTAGATTCCATCACCGGTTCAAAGGACCCAGATTGCAGCACTGGTTCAAAGGACCCAGATTGTAGCACCGGTTCGAAGGACCCAATTTCAAGTCCAAAATAAAAAACCCAGGTTCCAGACCAATATTAAAGGACCCAGGTTCCAGTCCAGGATTAAACATCTTGGTATGAGCATCGGAACAAAGGACTCAGACTGCAGCACAGGATCAAAGGTCCAAGATTCCAGCACAGAAGCAAAGGACCTAGATTCAGCACAGGATCAAAGGGTCAAGATTTCAGCACAGGATCAAAGGACCTAGATTTCAGCACCGATTCAAAGAACCCAGTTTCGAGCTCTGAATAAAAAACCCAGTTTCCAACACATAATCAAAGAACCTAGGTTCCAGTCCAAGATTAAACACCTTGGTATGAGCATCGGAACAAAGAACCCAGATTCCAGCACCAGTTCAAAGGATCCTAATTCCAGAACCGAATCAAAGGACACAGAATACATCACAGGTTCAAAGCATCTAGATTCTAGCACCAGATCACAGGACCAGAGTCCATCACTGGCTCAATTAACTTATTCAGAGACGACTATTTCTGAAATAGCCGAAGCGTTTTTCAACTTTCGGTTAGTTAATTCTGGGGCCTTGGTAATTGAATGCAGACACCCATATGCATCGATATGCTCTAGGGAACAAAACTTCAACATACATTGAGTTACATGTTCGCAAGATGAGTAAATGTATTAATTTACATATTAATTTTAAAAATTCTACAAAAGTACTAAAAGAAATACAACGGCTCTTCCAGGTATCGTAAAATGCGCTCCTGGGCATTTTACGGTTGAATAACTGAATTAGACCATTGAATAACTTTTGAAGAACCATTGAATAACTTTTGGGTCAGCTAGCATTGTACGTAAGTAGTCATAGATGTTAGACAGTTTGTAAAACTAGTTAAATCACATTAAATATTTAAAGAACAAAAAAAAGAATGTCTACAGCGGGCTAAAATGATTGTACTGCGCATGCGCAGATATCCCCTTAGAGCTGTTTTTGTGCCTGCATAGCAATTTGCCACTTTCGGCTTAGGCAAAATACCGCAGTGAGGCGCCACATACGAATTTGCGAAACTGCTCTTCTTCGGCTGAACTCCCCACCCTCCCTCGGTCCATAGGGGAAAACAGTGGGCTTCGAAAGGGTGTCGTCCGTCAGATGGGACGTTAAGCCATGGTTACGTGTGCTGAAGAACCATATCTTGTGCACGCTAAAATAAACAAGTGCCCATTAGAATACAAAAATTTTAACAGTGATGCCTTTTTTGGAGAATACTGTGAAAGAATTTTTTTTTCATTACCGATGGGGAATTTAATTTCTAAGAAAATGTTTACCAAAATCAAGTTCTATTGCCCCTATCATCTGTTCTTGTTTCCCTAGATCCGTTCTGTTAGGATTACTATAAGAATAAAATACGCCAATGATTATAAATAATTGAAACGGAATTTTGCAATAAATCTAAATGTTGAGGTATGATATAAATCAAATAATGAATGAATGCAAAGGAGCATAATTCTGAATCTCTTTTAGTTCAATATGTTGTTTCCTTCCGTTCCATTTATATTGCAAAGGAAGTATTAATAGAATTGTTCGCTTTAAAACTTCTGCACATTCCGCTGTTTCTCGGAATCTAGAATGTATCCAACGGATACTTTGTATACAAAATTTATACTGTCAGGAACGATGTTGGTTATATCCAGTGTACGAATATTTTTTACAATATCGATATTCTAAAACCCTGGGCTTATTAATTGAGAAATCGAAATTAAAAGGAAAACGAAAGCTAATTTCGATAATCTTTAGTGTATGTTACTCTTTTAAATCCACAAATAATAGTACTGGTCACCTCGCTAAACAAGAAAGCTAATGGTTTCCATAGATACGTGTTTTGTTTCGGTATTGGAATATCATTTGTCTGTCTGCACACAATGCACACAACTTTCTGCACACAATGTGTTAATGGTCAGGTCACGAAGATCCCGAAGGCTCGCAGAAGGTTGTGGGAGGGAACCATTGGAACGGCTGTTGGGAGACAGATGTAACCTCCTGTCACGGCCATCCAGCACGTTCATTAACGTGCAAAGGGTACAGATATCCCGCACAAGGGGTCATGGCTTAACGTCCCATTCGACCTTTCCAAGCCCATCGGTTTTCCCTATTGACCGTGGTCAGAGCGGGGATTTTGCGGAGATAAATCTCAATGCTGACCCAGCTGGACTTCAAGTTGAGAACTACAGATTACGAACCTAGCGTGCTTCCTACTGAGCCACCCCTATATATGTCGGAAATCGGGGAAGCAGCCATGTAAGTAAAGATCCCATTAGCTCCGGAGAAGATAAAACTTTTGTTAGTGACACTGTCGGAGGAAGGATATAATTTAGAAAAAATAATGGCGCGAAGGCCAAAAAAAACAGGGAGAGGTTAAAGAAACTGGATTTCCATTACAGTGCAAAATTTTCCTTGCATTTTAACGGTTTGTAAAAAATTCATGAAAAATGCTTTAAATATACCAGAATATGATAATTTGAGTTTCCCATAACCCTTATATTAGAATTCTGAAAAGGAGGGAATCATGGACCTTTTACCACTTTAATCTGGCCCTGCTATATAGTAATTGCTATTCTTTTATCGATGGTAATATGTTATGCAGGAAAAGAATAAAATGTGGCACCAGGCCCCATGTGCTGGAGAGCCATATCTTGTGCACGTTAAATAAATAAGTGGCCATTAGAATAAAAAAAAAATTAATAACAATGCCTTTTTGGCATTGTTATTAATTTTTACCAAAAATGCCTTTTTGGCTGTATTAAGTGGTAACAAAGAAATTTTTTCATTACCGATGGGGAATTTCATTTCTAAGAAAGTGTTTACCAAAATCAATTTTTATTGCCATATGATCTATTCAAAGCGTGTCTAAGGGAGAAGAGAGCCAGCTCCCATAGGAGGAATGTAAATTTCTCGATTGCAGCGCCTTCTAAACATGGCATATTCGTGTATTGCATTGAAACCACCTAACCAGGGAGAGGAGCGAGTTCCCTGCGTTATTTTTTCACTCCAAACAATGTTTTTAATTGCTTACACTACGTGACTAATTTCTAGGTACACTTTGACTCCGAAAAGTATTCGTTTCCAAAATGTCTCCATTCTAATTTTCTTTGCTTAGAGAGAAAATCACAACGAGCAATCGCAATTGTATTTCTTAATAAATATCCCGTTTTGTAAAAAAATTTAGTGCTCACAATTTTGCTTCTTTTTCCATTTATTTCAAAACCTTATGAACTTTATATAACACGTAATAGCAAATTCAATGTAAAAGTAATGTGGTTTTGTTGTTGAATAAACTGTTAATATTATTTTAAAAAATTTACTGGGAGGCAGAATGTCCTGAACACACCTTTGTTTTCGAATGTTTATCTTTTCTATGAATTTCAAGACAAGAATTAATTAAACATGTATTACTTTTAATATTCATTCTAAAGTTTCTTTTAATCTGATTTCAAATTTTTATTTTCTGTTATGAATTACCTGAAAGCATTCAACTAGAAATTGTATGAGAATATGGCATACTGATAAATTGAAAGAAACTAAATTTTTGTGAATTATTTATTATAGTCTTATTTTAATTACTATTTCAGCATTTGTTACACATCTTAACGAGAATATTTGATGTTTTCAAATCGATATGCCACAAGCAAATTCTTTACCTTAATGATCATTTCGCTATTTTTTGGTATATTTTTTACCTATTTTCTTATTGTTTATCCTCGTGATATATCTGTTTCTTTATCGGTTATATGACAAACACACAAACTGACAAATGATATCACTTTGCGTGGAAAAGTCTCACAGAAGATGTCCTGTAGGCATGAAAAACAAAACAATAAGGTGAAAAAAAACTGGTTGTGCCATGAACGGGATTCGAACCCATATCTTCCAGTAACCATCCAGTTATGCTAACCATTACACCATCAACTGCTAACGATTTTCCTTCATCTATTGTGATTTAACTTTCCCGCATTTTTTATTTGATTCGCACAGTGGCGCCATCTATCAGGAAGCAGATAACTATGTTGTGTCTTACAGCTGAAATTTAATATTTGTCACTCCTGACAATTTTTTTCAGTTTATTATTTCATGTGTCACTTTGTGTGCTTCTCAAGGCAATTGTTCCACCAAACGTAGTACACTCTGCGTTAAGTGAATACTTATGTGTGAGACGCGTTATGGAATGTAAAATTTCCCCTCCTCCCTAATTATCTACCCATAAAAGCGGAGATTTATGCAAATCGTTCTTCTATCTTCCGAATATGTGCAGCCATAGTTAGGTTGTCAAATGAAAGCTTATCTTGTGGGGAGTGTCGTAATCGTATGCCTTTGGATCCGGTTTCACCATTTTTGTCTACATCCTCCAACTGGCGCCATCTCGAAATGAATTGCCTCCTTTTGTCTTTTGCCATTTCTCGATCTTTGTTTCTCCCTGCTGACCTGTTAGAAACACCGAAGAGGTGTTACGCAGACTTCTAGAAAGTTCCATATCACCGCCCCCCTTTCCATTTCCATCTGCACACTTATGTTGTTCGTGCCACGTGCACGGCAAGTCACGCCCACTAATACGGAGGTCAAGATATCATTGGGTGATGTTCCTTTGAGCAAGTGTCTCACCAGTGAGAGAACTGTAAAGTTCACAAATAAAAGAGAAGACAGATGAGTGACGAATTCAAATCATAGTGCAGCGCCACCTAACATAAGATCCTAATTGTTCATTTCTCTCTGCTCTCGTCATGTAACGACCGCCATTAATCTGTCTCTTTTCGTAGCTTTCAACAGAAGAAAGAAATGTGTGAAAGGTGTATTGATATGGCATTTTATTTCTTTATTTAATCTAGTGATTTGACAAATTACGTATTATTGAAGCGAATTGCAAACACAACAAATGACGAGTGAAGGACTATAAGAAAATAAGTTAAAAAGAGAAATGAAATTTGACAATTAACTACCACCTGTTTTATAAAGCTATTTAATTAAATTAACTTCAGTTCGTTCAATCGAATAGATGATTTTGTATACTTGAATAGGTATATCACGGATGTATTTCAACAATATGTCCATCCTTTATAAGAAAAACAAATTTTGCTGAGATTAGTTGTCCACGAATATACAAAAGATTTAGTTCTTGCAAAACAAAATATTGGGGATCAGCGGTCGATGCCTTTGGTTTGTTACTAACAGACAATTTCATAAAGTCTTGGATATCGACCACATATATACTCATATTAAATGCATCTCAAAAACGTTTTTTGAATTTGTTAAAAATAATCCCAATGAGATTATTTCTTCTTTTCTTACTTATGAACATAATGTTCTTAATAAAGTACAAGAGCTCTAAAATGATGGCTTTCTCTGAAGAAGGCTACTCGTTTTAGGTCTCTGGTACATTTTATATGTTGTTTTTAGCTTGTGTTTTATTTTAGCCTCTAGGGGCCCACCCATTGATGGTTTACTTATTTTATGTTTTTACATATGCCAACTGAGCGTATTCTCAAATGGAGATGGAAATCGGTAACGTTTTACGTGGAACTGAGATTAGGTGCCTAATCTCAGAATCCGAGCATTCGCATTCAAATGCTTTATTCCTCGTATACTTGTAACAGGTGTTTCCATCTGCTTCAGGATGATGTTTGTAAATAGAGAAGATACTGTCCTACAAGTAAAACGGATGGGAAGGGTTTATACGAGAATAGTATACTGCAAGTATAAAAGTTCATATCATTAATCGAGGATATCTTAATGGCAGCCAGTAGTTCAAAGGTGAGAAAGGGTCTGGTATAGTCGCTCAAAAATTATCCGAACACTATGGTTGATTACAGAATTCAGAAAAAATACCTGGCAACCATTTTTTAGAAATTAATGATCTGACAACCTTCGTGTACAGCACACGAAAGTTGCCAGATCACTAATTACTAAAAAAAAAATGGTTGCCAGGTATTTTTTTCTGAATTCTGTAATCTATCATAGTGTTTGAATATTTTTTGAGCGACTGTACTATTCGCCTAATGCCAACTTGTACAATGCTGAGTGCATTAATGAAAGGTTTCTTACAGCAAAATTTCAGACAAGCATTAAAAACTTGAATGTTATCTGCTGTTATGCCCCCACTGAGGATGCTGATGAGGATGAGAAGGATAGGTTTTACGGACAACTTCAGGACATTTTGAATTCTGTCAAGAAAGGAGATATTACCCTTGTTCTTGGTGACTTCAATGCCAAAGTTGGTACCGACTCTGACCTTTGGGGAGGAGTAATAGGTCCTTTTGGTATTGGTAGCTGCAATGGCAATGGGCAACGTCTCCTACAGGTAAGTAAACTCAATGGTTTCAGAATAACTAACACATATTACAAACACCGCGACATACATAAATACACATGGGTTTCACCTGATGGGCTGCATAGGAATATGATTGATTATATATTAATTAACAGCAAATGGGCTAGTTCTGTTAGAAATACCAGGGCATATAGGGGAGCTGAAATTGGATCTGACCATTACCTTGTTAAAAGTGTCTTGCAACTTAAACTTAAAAAGTGTTGTGCTAGAGTTAAAAAATTTACCTTTAATACTGAAGCTCTGAATGACCCAGTTATAGCTAAAGCTTACCATGATAGGTTACTTAGTCATTATGACAGTCATGGTTTGCTTAATACTGAAGTTGAGGAAGAATGGGGCCATTTTAAACAGGCTTTTTTGGAAACTAACAGTACTCTTTTAGGAAAAAAGGAGCAGAGGAGGCAGAATTATTTAAGTGACAAGGCAATTGAGCTTATTTCAGAAAGAAAAAATTGCAGGAATGTCCTTAATCAGTACCCTACTAGTCCTAATAGAAAAGATTATAGAGAGCTTAATAAACGTGTAAAGGATCAGTTAGCTACTGATAAAAATCTTTGGCTTGATAGCTTGGCTGACAAAGCTGAGGAAGCAGTTAGGCAGCACAACAGCAGAGAGCTGTACCAGATAGTTAATGTTTTATGTGGTAGAAAACGTACAGGCATACAGGGATTGAAGGATAAACAAGGTAAGGTTATAGAAGGTGAGGATTCTCTCATGGCTAGGTGGGCTGAGCATTTCAGTGATGTTCTAAACAATGTGGTTAGTTCTACTCCCATTGTTTGTAATGATGATAGATGCATTGGCAGCTTTAATGTTGGCCCTATAACACAATCTGAAGTTAGTTTGGCTATCTCTAAACTGAAACTTCATAAATCCCCAGGGGTAGATGAAATTACTACAGAAATGCTCAGAGCTGGGAATGTTTTGGTTATTACTTGGATGACTGAAATTTTGAATAACTTTTATGATAAAGGCATGGTTCCTAAAGATTTTACCAGAGCTATTATTATCCCTATTTTCAAAAAAGGTGATCGCAGTTCTCGTGATAACTATAGGGGTATCAGCCTACTCTCTGTTCCAGGTAAAGTTCTTTCCATGATTGTGCTTAATAGAATTAAGAATCTGGTTGACGTGCAATTGCGTGATGAGCAATGTGGATTCAGAAGTGGTAGGGGATGTGTGGATCAGATATTTTCACTTAGGCAGATTCTTGAGAAATGTTTAGAGTTTCAGAAACCTTTGGTTGCTAGCTTTGTTGATTTCAAAAAGGCTTTCCACTCTGTTGATCGTCATAATTTGTGGTTGATCGTGGGATCATATGGTATACCAGACAAGTTAGTTAACATAATGAAAGCTCTCTATAATAACACTGAGTCATGTGTGAGAGTTGGTAAGTCTTGTAGCAATTGGTTTAGCATTGCTTCTGGTGTTCGACAAGGGTCCATTTTGTCTCCTTTTCTCTTTAGTTTGGTTGTTGATTATGTTATGCGAAATTCACTTCGAGGGAAAGATTTTAGCCTTAAATGGGCTGGAGATACGAAAATTTCTGATTTAGATTATGCTGATGATTTAGCCCTTTTGTCAAATGATGTTGATGAGATGAACTCTTTCATTCGAACTGTTGATGAGACTGGTAGTAGAGTAGGTTTGGTTATAAACAGAGAGAAAACTAAAGTGATGAAAATTGGTCAGGCAGGTTGTGATTCAGTTAATCTGAATGGTTGCAGTCTTGAGCAGGTGTCACAGTTTAATTATCTTGGGAGCTATGTAACTGATACTGGTGATGTGCGGCATGAGATTAACAGACGAATAGGTATTGCTGCCGGGACTTTTAAGAATCTATGGAGATTGTGGAGAAATAAGCGTATACACCTAAAGACTAAACTTAGACTTTATAATAGTTTGGTTCTTTCTAGGGTTAGTTATGGTAGTGAAACTTGGACGCTGTGTAAACAAGATAACAGGAAACTAGATGCTTTTGATTCTAGATGCTTAAGCAGTATCTTGGGTGTTCGGTGGTTTAACTTTGTAACTGATGATGAGGTTAGGCAAAGGAGTCTGCAACCTCCTTTAAGCAGCATATTGTGCAGAGAGAGACTCCGCCGGTTTGGCCATGTTGCCCGTATGGATAATTATAGATTGGCGAATAGGGTTATGAACAGTGTGCCTAGAGGCTTCAGAAGGAGGGGGAGACCTAGGATGCGGTGGGCAGACAATGTCAAACAGGACCTTGTTAGAATTGGTGTGCCGTGGCCGGATGCAGCAGATGTAGCTCAGGACAGATATGCTTGGAGAATTAAACTGCGTGGTCTGGTTGGACCTCCGTAGCCCATGGCTGCTTGAGGATGATGATGATGATGATGATGATGACTGAGTGATCCAGTCCAATTCGTCATACAGGGACGATTCGGCCAATAGACAATTGTGTAAAGAGATGATTGGTCCAATGGGACAGCTCGTCCAAACCAGAATTGTCCAATGTGACAGCTCATCCAAGTCCAATGAGAGAATTCCACAAAAGTCTATTCAACCAATAAGACATTTCGTCCAAAGCTTTTTCATCCCAAGTGAAATAGCGAATGACGATAATATGTTATGAGGACCTAATCTGAGGTAGGCTGCATTACACCCGAGAATTCTAGGAAGGGAAAAGGAGAAGAAGAAACTGACAAATTTACATACAGTAGACTCCCTCTTATCCGGTCCTTACGGGACCGGACCTTGGCGGATGAACGATAGGACGGCTAAACAGAAAAAATATGTCAGAAAATAAATAAAACTTGCAAATGATAAAAATACTAACTTTACTGTATTTTAATTAATAATTTGTTGTACAATATTAACAATTTATTTGAAAAAGTCCGTGATTTTTCTTTTGTTTCTTTGAACTTAACCCTTTTTTTATTGCAAAGTCTTGCCATTGTTTAATAAACATCACATCAATCGCAGATGAGGTCTTTTGTTGTTGAATGTATCTTACTGCAACTTCAAAAGCTTCTTTTCTTTCAATATGGCTAACTTTCCCTTATTTCTCTTCTGAAAGAAGTTCTCTAAAAATGAAAAGAAGAAATAATTAAATGAAATAAATAAATAAAAAATGAAAGCAGTTCTCTATTCAGGAAACACGGTTCACTCTCTTCATGAGACACGGTTCTTTCACTTCATGAAATACAGCTCTCTCTCTCTTGATCAAATAGAGTTCTCTCTTCAGAGCACAGGGCTCTCTGTCTTCATGAAACACGATTTGACGATTAAAGTAATATTCAAAATTACCTGTACCTTGGCTTTACTGAAACCTCCTGCATGAAATAAATTATTATTATTATTATGAAAGATAGTTGTTTTTCACGACTCGACACGACTTATCTTCATGAAACACGACACTTCTTTTTTTCACAACTATCTGTTCATGAAATACGGCTCTCTCTTCATGAATGACAACTCTCTCTTCACGACACACGGCTCTCTCTTCATGAATGACAACTCTCTCTTCACGGCACACGGCTCTCTGCACGAAAGACAGCTATCTCTTCACAAAGCACGGTTCTGTTCTTCATGAAAGACAGGTCTCTCTTCATGAAACACGCTCTCTCTCTTTGAGTCAAGACAACTCTCTCTTGATGAAAGGCAGTTCTCTCCTCATGAAATACGGCTCTCTGTACACGAAACACCGCTCTCTCTCCTCATGAAAGACAACTCTCTCTTGATGAAAGGCAGTTCTCTCCTCAGGAAATACGGCTCTTTCTACCAGAAACACCACTCTCTCTCCTCGTGAAAGACAACTCTCTCTTGATAAAAGACAGTTCTCCCTTGATGAAAGACAGTTCTCCCTTGAAGACATACGACACTCTTGTCATGTAAGACAGCTAGCTCTTCACGAAGCACGGTTCTCTTTCTTCACGAAATGCAACTTTGTCTTCATGAAACACGACTATCTCTCTCTTCGTGAACCACAACTCTCTCATAATCAATGATAGTTCTCTCTTCAGGAAATACTGCATCTCTTCATGCAAGTCAGCTCTCTCTTCGTGAAACACGGCTTTCTCTCTCTTTTCATAAAAAAACAACTCTCTCTCTCTTGATGAGTCTTGATAAGTGAAACGTGCTTATCAGCAATCTAGTGGGTCTCCTTCTCCCAAAATTCTCGGGATTCTTGTGACTTAGCCACTTTGCCCATTGTTTGAAAAAAGTGCTTATCACTATTTTATATACAATATATTTTTCATACAATGGGCTCAAAGGTCAGGTCACAAGGATCCCTGATCCCCGAGAACGCTGGGGGAAGGAGCTCACTGGATTGCTGATAGGCACATTTTCACACAATGGGCTAAATGGTCAAGTTACAAGGATACCGAGAACGTTGGGAGAAGTAGACCCACTGAACTGATGATAAGTACTTTTTCATAGTGACGTCCTCGGGATCATTGTGACCTGACCATTTAGACCATTGTATGAAAAAGTGCTTATCAGCATTCCAGTGGATTTCGTTCTCCCAAAGTTCTCGGGATTCTTGTGACCTGACCATTGAGTCCATTGTATGAAAAAGTGCTTATCAGCAGGCCAGTGGTCTCCTTCTCCCAACGTTCTAAGGATCCTTGTGATTTGGTCATTTAGCCCATTGTATGAAACAGTGCTTATCAGCAGGCCAGTGGTCTCCTTCTCCCAACGTTCTAAGGATCCTTGTGATTTGGTCATTTAGCCCATTGTATGAAAAAGTGCTTATCAGCAGTCCAGTGTGTCTCCATCTCCCAAGGTCCTCGGGACCTTGTGATTTGGCCATTTAGTCAATTTTGTGAAAAAGTGCTTATCAGCAGTCCAGTGGATCTCTTTCCACTAACGTTCTCGGGTTCCTTGTGACGTGACCATTGAGCCCATTGTATGGAAAAGTGTTTATCAGCAGTCCAGTGAGTCTCCTTTCTCCAACGTTCTCGTGATCCCTATTACCTGGTCATTTAGTGTATTGTGTGAAAAAGTGCTTATCAGCATTCCAGTGGGTCTCCTTCTCCGAACTTTGTCGGGATCAATTTGACCTGACCACTGAGCCCATTGTAAGAAAAAGTGTTTATCAGCATTCTAGTGTGTCACCTTTCTCCAACGTTCTCGTGTCCTTGCTACCTGGCCATTTACCCCATTGTCTGAAAACGTGCTTATAAGCAGTCCAGTGGGTCTCCTTCCCCCCAACGTTCTCGGGATCCTTGTGACCTAGTCATTTATCCCATTGTGTGAAAAAGTACTTATCGTCAGTTCAGTGGGTCTCCTTCCCTCAGAATTCTCCGTATCCTTGTGACCTGGCCATTTAGCCCATTGTATAAAAAAGTGCCTGTTAGCAGACCAGTGTGTCTTCTCCCCCCAACGGGTCAATCTTGGTTGTTTTACCTCTGAGCGGCACGTTTTTGCACACCATGGGCTAAATGACCAGGTCACATGGACCCCGAAGGCTCAGAGAAAGTTGGGGGGACCCACTGGAACAGCTATTGGGAGACAGAGGGTAGCCTCCCGTCAAGGCCATTAAGTGTGTTCTTTAACGTGCACAGGGTATGGCTCTCCCACACACGGGGCCACGGCTTTACGTCCCATCAGATGGACGGTGGCCTTTCCCAGCCAATCGGTGTCCCCCACTGACCATGGGCAGGTCGGAGAATTTTGTGCAGATAAATTTCAACGCTGACCCAGCTGGGACTCGAACCTGGATACTACAGATTATGAGCCTCGCGAGCTACCGACTGAGCCACCCAGCCCCAAGAGAGGTAACAAAAATAGAACTGGATCGGTAATATTCGACTTCGCCAATTAACAATCGGAAACCTTGAATGTTAAAATAAAAACTCCCCGCCTGGCTATCGATTTTTACAAAACTCCATTTTCCAGAAACTGATCATTGTAATGATATTCATGGCAATCAGTTGACATGAATATCGTTTTCTTTCGTGCAATTTTTTCCTTATTCATCTTAATTTCTTGATGAATTTAAATATCAACACCGATGGGCTTGGAAAAGCCGCCGTCCATCGGATGGTAGGTTAAGCCGTGGTTCTTTGTGCGGGAGAGCACGTTAAAAAATTCATTGTATTGCATTGATGGTGGGCTGCCATCTGTCTCCTAACAGCTGTGAGTCCCCTACCCTAATTTTCTGTTTTCGGGGTCTTTCCGAGCTGTCCATATTTAGCACATGGTGTACAGAAAAGAGCCACTCAGAGATAAAACAACACAACGTTAAGGGGATATTTTTTTTTTAGCCGTCCCTTAACCGAGTGGTTAGCACGCTACGCTACTGGTCAAAGGAACCTAGGTTCGAGCTCCGGGTAAGGTATTGTCATTTGTGTTTCTTCCGAGGTCCTGCCATCCTCACATATTCTCTGATTCCGATTTCTCAATCCGTTGACCGATTCTCGATGGTTAGTACCATCAATGAAAGCTCGCCGCACGTTTAGTGTCGTAGGTTATAAAACATCCCATCCCGTGCTTTATTCTCTCCTAAAAAGGGAAATGTGGAAATTTTTCTTCCATGCCGCCTCGGTGGTTCAGTGTCATCGCATTGGCTCGCTGTGACACTGAGACTGCCGAGGTCTAGGTTTGAGTCCCGAGTGTGGATGGCATGATCATTTGTTCTCTCATATCTGTTGCGATTGCCCCTCAGTAACAAAAAGTGTTGATTTCTCGACATGTCAAAAAATTCTTGTTCTCACATTGGGACATAATGCGGAAAACTAGCTGTTAATCTGTATAATGCGGTATACTAGCTGTTAAGTCCCAACATCCAAATTAAAATATATATATATATATTCTTCCATTTTATCTTCCGAAGGCAAGGGGCCACGTTACGAGTTATGGAATGAAATGGAGGCTTATGATATGGGGACCCTTGTGGGGTAGCTCGAGATGCAGCCAACCCCATTCTTCAACTTAAAAAGGGGATTGATATTCCATGCGAGTGATCTCAATGATTGTATCTTAAATGTCGTCAATCATGCCCCTCTTTTTTACATTTTTTATATCTTTATTTTAAATTTCCCTCCCACTAAAAGAGGGAAGAGAAATTATCTCTTAAAATGAAAGATTTGCGTTTTGTCACCCCCTTGTGATTAAAGGGGCCAAGTCGTTACTGTCAGTGAAAACCCTTTGACATATTAGCACCGAAATTTCAAATTTCTAGCATACGTAGATCGTTTGGAATATTCTTTAATGTTTTATATTTCCATATTTATCGCGCTCTAAATCTGAAAATTAAAACTACATACAGATGAGAAAAATGTGAATAACGATATTTCATTATTTCCGATTCAACTTGAAACAAATTTTTGTATTAAGTCTTAAAAAAAGGGTCGCCTTCTCCCCTCCAAGAGTATGGGGTTGATCATTGATGGCAGTGCAAACTCCATGACCCTTACATTTAACCACAAAAATTTAAATTTCTGAAAAAATAAGTCGTGTGCAGTATTGGTTAAAACATTTTAAATGCTTAAATTTTCAACACAATTAAAACTTTTGGGGGACTCATAATATGCTTTGCAAGAAAAAACAACGTTCGAGAATATCTTATATCTTCTCTTATATGTTTAATAAAATGTAAAAATAGCATATGTAAATGATAATATCACTTACTGAATTCACATTAACTGAAAGAAAATAGGGATCCTGCATTTTCCTTTCGATTTGTAACAGAAACAAGTTTTTAAATCCTACGTTCCTTTAAACTGAATATGAACTAAATGAGTGATTGATCATTGATATTTGATTTTTTGATTTTGTTTTCGGTTTAGAGCGCTTAGAGTAAAATACAATAAATATTTACAATCACGTATTACTTCTGAGCACATTTGAAACTTGCCTCCTAATATCCTACGCCTATAATGAAGTTGATGTAAGGCAATTTCGAGGGTATTACTTCGCAAAATACTTATTGAAAGGCGGGGGTGGCAGGGGACGGGCAAGATATTTTAGGAAACAAATATTCATGTACATTATTATATTGTAGTGTAAATAAAATAAATACCCCTCAAGCAGCTGCTTGCCACAGATGCCTGACAGGAGCCTGTCAGTTTATATGCCATAGTAGAAGATCTGTGAGGATGGCAGGATCTCAGCAGAAAAACGACAAGTACATCCATGCCTTACTCGGAACTCGAACCCAGGTCCCTTAAATAGGTAGCCAAGCTCGCTAACCATTCGGCCATGGGACTAGGCATTTTAGTATACATCATGGAAATTTAGGTGTCGCATGAACCTTCTTGTATCTTAGAATAGTCTCCAAATCACTTTTCATTCACTATTGACTAGCCACCTATGGATATAGCAAACAACCGTGTATGCAATTCCCCACTTTTTTAGAGGATAGAAAAAATCTGTGGTAAATGGTAACCGGTGGTACCTTCACTCGAAAAATAGCCCATTGCTCTCAGTTCTCGCGTTCAGAAATATTATAAAGGAATCGTTTTCACTTTTCGGTGGTTGTTAGGGTAGAAGAAAATGTGGATAAAATGTTTTCTGTTTATGGCACTCTACGTCACATGTTTTCGTTTCACATCTATCTGTTTATGTTTAGCCTTGGCTTTGGAAGGATATAGAGATCAATGTTTTACAATTTTTGGTCGTTTTTTCGTGGAAAGAAAGCATGGGAAATAAATGTTTATAAAATAGCGACTCTTCCACTTCGCAAGTATTGATTTGAGAGATATGTCGTTCTCTCTGCAGACGGGTTTGAAAGATATAATGGAAAAACTGTTTCCACATTCCCTTTTTGGAGGGAATGAAAGCATTGGAGGAGTTTTTACATAGCATTTTGACACTCTCCACGACACAGAGTTCATTTGGTACATAACTCATTGCGATTGATCAAAGGGTTTAAATTACGTAGTGGAACAACAGTTGTAGCACCCATACAAACTGACGGGCAAAAAATGTCGCTGGAAAAGCATTTGGAAAGTAAATATAAGTGAATAAGAAATTTGACAATTAGTTACCACCACGTTTATAAAATATTTTAATTCAATAAAATATTGTTCGTTCAATCCACGGAGATAGATAGATATACTTTGAGATATATTACGAATGTATTCAACAATATGTCCAACATCTAAGAAAATTATATATTTGTATATTCTTCGGATCTCTTCATACTGAATATACAATTGTACCATCGCTATTGCTTCTTAGAGAAGTATCTAAAATACCTTTCATTCATTCTGTCACGTTAAGTTTAATTTCAGTAGTTTAGTAATTAAAAATCATATTAATCGAAATTTTAAAAAGTATGCTAATATGTCGAATAGCAGTGCATTTGCGCATCGAAAAGTAGTGTCGGTAAAATAGCATTTGTTGGATTCTGTTTTTTCAGCAAAAAAATTATATATGTTTGAAATAAGTAAAATCTATTATAATTTTTGGTTAACCTATTATAAGAACGATATTACGAGAACTTGGGAGTAACGACGATATTAGATGTGAGGAATCTAATTCATTTTGGATGGAAATTTTGTTCAATGCTAAAAAGATGTGATTATCTAGGAACTGATTTTACATTACATAAATTATAATTTCCTACAGAAGAAATGTTGTTTTAAATTGAAGAGTATGCTATTTTATCTTACTATGTAGGATGAAACTTCGATTAACCAATTTAAAGTTAGGAATACAAATTCAGATAACAGAAGAAAGCCGACTAACCAGAAAAGAGGAATAATTGGAACAAGAGCTTATAGTCTCTCGTGAATATAGGATGCTTGATTTCAAAGAGAACGAAGTTTTTCAGTTTCCTATTTTGCCCCATTACCTGGAAAAAAGGGTCTTGCAACTGAAGCTTAAGAAATGTTTTGCAAATGTTAGGAAAATTACATTTAACACTGATGGTCTGAAAGATCCAGTTGTAGCTATGGGATACCATGATAGCTACGTGGTCATTACGACACAATCGTAGTTTGCTGAAATTTAGAATAAATTGGATCAGTTTAAACAGTTTTTTTTTTTCAAAACTAACAGTAATCCTTTAGATAAAACGGAACAGAGGAAGCAAAATTATTTGAGTGATAGGGCTATGGTAGTTATTTTTGAAAGAAGGGAGTGCAGGATTAATATGAATCTACACCCTACTAGTCGTGACAGACGAAAATACAACAAGCTTAATAAACGTGTAAAAAAATCACTTAACAGCTGATAAGAATCTTTGGCTTGATAGCTCGGCTCATAAAGCAGAGGAAGCTGTTAGACAGCACAATAGCAGGGGATTGTACCAGAATGTTAATCATTTGTTTGGGAAGAAACAGGATATATACACAGGTACACAGGTACTGAGGGATAAACATGGTAAAGTGGGTGAAAGTGAGGATTCTCTGATGACTAGGTGAGCTGAGCGTTTCATAAATGTTCTAAACAATGTGATTATTTCTACTTTCATTGTTTGTAATGAGGATAGATGCATTACTGCATCTATCCTCATTACAAACAATGGAAGTTGAATTTATTATATATATTGCTAACTAAGGATAGGTGAATTACTGCATCTATCCTCAGTTAATAATTGTAACAGGTTATTCATTTAATGATGATTTTATGGCTTTAATGTTGGCCTTGAATAACATTCGAAGTTGTTTCGACTATCTCTAAAACAAAACTGAATAAATCACCTGGGGTCGATGAAATCACCATTGAAATTCTTGAAGCTGGGAACACTTGTGTTGTCACATCGCTGACCGAAATTTTTAATATTTTTTATGTCGATGCACATTATCTTGCTGAAACATTCTAGTACGCACCCCAAACTTTCAAACTGCCTGTGATGAACACTATAGGTATTTGGCTATCATAGCGCATTGCTCCCCAGATGCCTGCTCTTGAATTAGAATTCCATCCGTCAGATGGGACATTGATTCCGCCATCCGTCAGATGGAATATTTAATACTGGGCTCGTGTGCGCTAGAGCCACACTCTGTGCACATTAAGGAACACGCTGGACGGTCCTGATGGGAGTCTACCATCAGTCTGCTAACAGCTGGCCAGTGAATCTCCACTCCCAACTACCCCCCAACCAATGGCTCAGTCGGTAGCATGCCAGGCCTCGTAATCTACAGTTCCCAGGTTCGAGTCTCAGCTTGGCCAACATTGAGAGTTATTTATGCCATCCTCATCCTGCCCTTTGTCAATACGGTACACTGATGAAAGGCCTCCGTCCATCGGATGGGATCTAAATCCATGTTCCCCTGTGTGGATAGCCATATTCTGGGCATATTAAAAAACATGCTAGATGGTCATGACGGGAGGCTACCATCTGTCTCCCAATAGCTGTGCAGTGGGTTCCCTCACGCAACCATCTCTGAGCCCTCGGGGTCCTTGTGACCTGGCCATTTAGCCCATTGTGTGCAAAAAGGATCTCTCAGAGGTAAAACAATCCAACCCTTCTCACGAGGAAGCTGGTCTCAGTTGTAACGTTATGTCGAAAGCGTTCTCGCTAAAACCGGCAAACGCTGCAGCCGGATTGGTCACATATTTTAATCACTTGCATATCTCGGTGCAACTCAGTCGCCTTTTGATTTGCAGCACTTCCGATCATTCATCCTGGGTGTTGCAATTTCAGTGTTACAGAGTATATACTTGCGTATACCGAGATGCTTAGGGCGCAATCTATGGCAAAGTTACAAAAACTGATTTTCTTAAAACGACATTTAAATGTTTATACCAACTCAAATTCTATGAAGGGATACCTTCTAAAATTTTTGCAAGTGGAATATTAGTCCAGGAAATGAAACTTTTATTACAGTGTAAGAACTGTTTGCAGTAATGAAACTTGCAACCAACTGAAGGTTTTAATGAACTACGTCATCCGAAAAAATTTCTTTAAAATTTTATAGTGTAATGAAACGAAAAAAAATAGAAATAGGAAAAAATATAAATATATCTGAAACAATTTTTTTCTTTGATTTTTCATTTACCAAAACAACTGATAAATACCTACAAAAAGGAAATTGTGCTTTATATAATAAAACTTTCTGCCCAAATTTGAATAATCATTCCAATAATCAGTTCCCTTGTGCCTCGCATATCCTGTTTGTTGTCCCCCCCCTCCTTCGATTGTTTACTAGATCAGGACCTGTGCATAGGCAATTGGTTTTTGTGTTTTTTTTAATTCAAGTTTAGCTATGTTTTACTATTCTCGAGACTGGAACAGTTTTTTTTTTTGTCTTATGTGTCTCCACCGACTAGAGAGCTGCTATGAGACAGTTGGTAGCTTCCCGTCAAGGCCATGTAGCGTGTTGCATAATGTGAATAGAGTATGTAAATGGTAGCTAGGTAGTCTCTAGAAGGAGAGCTATGCACCAATCCCCTGTGATGATGCATAGAACCAGCCAGGCCTAGCACCTAATGTCCGACCCCGCCTTCTCGTGGTGCAGACCGTTAGTACCTTTCAAAAGAGATACTCTCTTGTGGAAGTGAACGGAAGGGGAGGGCTGCCAGATTAGTGTGGCCTACTGATCTGGACAACTATGGCTACTTTTCTTTTTTTCTACCTTGCTGAGGAGTGGTCAACCACACAGGGTCCTGGTGCTGACCATATAAACCCACTAGACTGGACAGATATATGGCTCTGAGCTTGATTATGGATCCTGATTTTGCTGCACTGGTGGGCTTCTATGGAGGGAAAATCTTCCGCTGTGTTTTCTGTTTGTTTGTGGGTTGACAGCCCCAACTGAATAGATTCACAGGATATGTTTATCAGCTGGTGGATAATCCTGAGCAGAGGTCATCGCAGGCACCTGAACACTTTGCTTCTATTGGCATCGTCAAATTCTACATTGGAGGAAGTCTTCCAGTGTAGATGGCTTCAGCCTTTAGTGGTGGGGGAACGGGTCTTTGCCCCATGTCTGCGATTAGTGGGCTGTTTGATATTGTCGGCATTCTCTCTCTCAATAAACATAGTTTCTTTAAACATCCCACTAACCATTTTCTCTCCATAGGTAGTTGGAATGTGAGGACTCTGCACAGAGCTTTTTCTCTTGATGTCCTCACACAAGATTTCCATCATTATAATTTAGATATTCTCGGCTTGCAAGAGACCAGATGGACTGATAAAGGTCAGATTCTTAAAAATATTCTTAAATTTCTCTTTTCAGGGAAGGACGACAATAAGCATCACCAAGGCGTGGGTCTGCTTCTCAGCAGACACGCTAGTGATGCTCTTCTAGGATATGAGTGCATTAATGAAAGGTTTCTTACAGCAAAATTTCAGACAAGCGTTAAAGACCTGAATGTTATCTGCTGTTATGCCCCCACTGAGGATGCCGATGTGGATGAGAAGGATAGGTTTTATGAACAACTTCAGGATATTTTGAATTCTGTCAAGAAAGGAGATATTACCCTTGTTCTTGGTGACTTCAATGCCAAAGTTGGTACTGACTCTGCCCTTTGGGGAGGAGTAATAGGCCCTTTTGGTATTGGTAGCTGCAATGGCAATCGGCAACGTCTCCTACAGGTAAGTAAACTCAATGGTTTCAGAATAACTAACACGTATTAGAAACACTGCGACATACATAAGTACACATGGGTTTCACCTGATGGGCTGCATAGGAATATGATTGATTATATATTAATTAACAGCAAATGGGCTAGTTCTGTTAGAAATACCAGGGCATATAAGGGAGCTGAAATTGGATCTGACCATTACCTTGTTAAAAGTGTCTTGCAACTTAAACTTAAAAAGTGTTTTGCTAGGGTTAAAAAATTTGCTTTTAATACTGAAGCTCTGAAAGACCCAGTTAGAGCCAAAGCTTACCATGATAGGTTACTTAGACATTATGACAGTCATGGTATACTTTACTACTGACGTTGAGGAAGAATGGGATCATTTTAAACAGGCTTTTTTGGACATTAACAGTACTCTTTTAGGAAAAAAGGAGCAGAAGAGACAGAATTATCTGAGTGATAAGGCACTTGAGCTTATTTCGGAAAGAAAGAACTGCAGGAACATCCTTAATCAATACCCTACTAGTCCTAATAGAAAGCAGTACAGAGAACTTAATAAACGTGTAAAAGATCAGTTAGCTGCTGATAAGAATATTTGGCTTGATGGTTTGGCTGACAAAGCCGAGGAAGCAGTTAGACAGCACAACAGCAGAGAGCTGTACCAGATAGTTAATGTTTTGTGTGGAAGAAAACGGACAGGTATACAGGGATTAAAGGATAAACAAGGTAAGGTTATAGAAGGTGAGGATTCTGTCATGGCTAGGTGGGCTGAGCATTTCAGTCATATTTTAAACAATGCGGTTAGTTCTATTCCCATTGTTTGCAATGATGATAGATGCATTGGTGGCTTTAATGTTGGCCCTATAACGCAATCTGAAGTTATTTTGGCTGTTTCTAAACTTAAACTTCATAAATCCCCAGGGGTAGATGAAATTACTGCAGAAATGCTTAGAGCTGGGAATGTTTCGGTTACCACTTGGATGACTGAAATTCTGAATATCTTTTATGATAAAGGCATGGTTCCTAAGGATTTTACCAGAGCTATTATTATCCATATTTTCAAAAACGATGATCGCAGTTCTTGTGATAACTATAGGGGTATTAGCCTACTCTCTCTTCCAGGTAAAGTTCTTTCCATGATTGTGCTTAATAGAATTAAGAATCTGGTTGACAGTCAATTGCGTGATGAGCAATGTGGGTTCAGAACTGGTAGGGGATGTGTGGATCAGATATTTTCACTTAGGCAGATTCTTGAGAAATGTTTAGAGTTTCAGAAACCTTTGGTTGCTAGCTTTCTTGATTTCAAAAAGGCTTTCGACTCTGTTGATCGTCATAATTTGTGGGTGATTGTGAAATGATATGGTGTACCAGACAAGTTAGTTAACATAATGAAAGCGCTCTATAATAACACTGAGTCGTGTGTGAGAGTTGGTAAGGCTTGTAACAATTGGTTTAGCATTACTTTTGGTGTTCGACAAGGGTGCATTTTGTCTCCTTTTCTCTTTAGCTTGGTTATTTATTATGTTATGCGAAATTCACTTCAAGGGAAAGATTTTGGCCTTAAATGGGCTGGAGATACGAAAATTTCTGATTTAGATTATGCTGATGATTTAGACCTTTTGACAAATGATGTTGATGAGATGAACTCTTTCATTCGAGCTATTGATGAGACTGGTAGTAGAGTTGGTTTGGTTATAAACAGAAAGAAAACTAAAGTGATGAAAATTGGTCAGGCAGGCTGTGATTCAGTTAATCTGAATGGTTGCAGTCTTGAGCAGGTGTCACAGTTTAATTATCTTGGGAGCTATGTAACAGATAATGATGATATGCGGCATGAGATTAACAGACGAATAGGGATTGCTGCCGGGACTTTTAAGAATCTATGGAGAGTGTGGAGAAATAGGCGTATACACCTAAAGACTAAAATTAGACTATATAATAATTTGGTTCTTTCTAGGGTTAGTTATGGTAGTGAAACTTGGACACTTTGTAAACAAGATAACAGGAAACTAGATGCTTTTGATTCTAGATGCTTACGTAGTATCTTGGGTATTAAGTGGTTTAACTTTGTAACTAATGATGAGGTTAGGCAAAGGAATGTGCAACCTCCTTTAAGCAGCATATTTTGCAGAGAGAGACTCTGCTGGTTTGGCCATGTTGCCTGTATGGATAATTATAGATTGGCGAATAGGGTTATGAACAGTGTGCCTGGAGGCCTCAGAAGGAGGAGGAGACCTAGGATGCGGTGGGCAGACAATGTCAAACAGGACCTTGTTAGAATTGGTGTGCAGTGGCCAGATGCAGTAGATGTAGCTCAGGATAGACTTGCTTGGAGAACTAAATTGCATGGTCTGGTTGGACCTCCGTAGCCCATGGCTGCTTGAGGATGATGAGGATGACTTACTGATGGCATGGTGGAACGTTTGGGGCAGATAAATCTCAACGCTGACCCAGCTGGGATTCGAACCTGGGAACTGAAGTTTATGAGCCTGGCACGCTTCTCACCGCGTCATCCCTTCCCAACAGCAGTAGTGATCAATTGTTTATCTCTGACTCAATAGTCTCAACTTTCACGTAGTGCTCCCGAGAGGCGGGAGTGACTGAGTTGGTAGCACGCCTGGCTCGTAATCTGCAGTTCACGGGTTCGAGTCCTGCCTGGACCAAAGTTGAGATTTATCTCCATATAACTACTCTCCCTGTCTTCTGTAAGTAGGGAACACCGTTGGGCTTGGAAAGGCCGCCGTTCTTCTGAAGGAACATTAAGCCATACCGATTGTACCTAAATTGCATGGTTCTTTTTTTTTTTATCAAATTAGCATTATATAATATTTTTAAACCGAATAATGTATTGCATTGTAATAGACAGATCATTTCATAAAATATTTATCAAAAACCTTGTTTTGAGTGATTTGATTGAAGAGCGCGGGTCTATTGTTGGACTGCAAAACTTAGAAAATATGAGATTATTCACGAACTGAGTGCTTATATAAGCTCGGGTTTTGTCTTTTCTACTCGAATAATATAGAGCACTGAATTTAGATGAAACTGTTTAGTTATAGTAGTAATTTATAGTAGGAAAGTGATTTAGAGATTGAAATTTTCTGATTTAGACAATGCTGATGATTTAGCCCTTTTGGGAAATGATGTTGATGAGATGAACTCTTTCATTCGAGCTGTTGATGAGGTTGGTACTAGAGTGGGTTTCGTGATAAACAGAGAGAAAACTAAAGTGATGAAAATTGGTCAGGTAGATGGTGTTTCATTTTCTTTGAATGGATGCACTCTTGAGCAAGTGACTCGGTTTAATTATCTTGGGAGCTATGTAACAGATAATTGTAATGTGCGGCATGAGATTAACAGACGAATAGGGATTGCTGCCGGGACTTTTAAGAATATATGGAGATTGTGGAGAAATAGGCGTATACATATAAAGACTAAAATTAGACTGCATAATAGTTTGGTTCTTTCTAGGGTTAGTTATGGTAGTGAACCTTGCACGCTTTGTAAACAAAATGTTCATAAAATCTGCTGCTTTTGATTCTTGATGCTTGCGCAGTACCTTGGGCATTAGGTGGTTGAATTAGGTAAAGAATAATTAAGTTAGGAAAAGGAGTCGGCAACCTCCTTTATGCAGCATTATCGTGCAGAGAGAGACTCCGTTGGTTTGGCCGTATTGCCCGTATGGATAATTATAGATTGGCGAATAGGATTATCAACCGTTTGTCTAAAGGCCTCAGAAGGAAGGGGAGATCTAGGAAGCGGATGGTCACAGAATGTCGGACAGTACCTTGCTAGAATTGGTGTGCAGTGGCCAGATTGAGCAGATGTAGCAGATGTAGCTCATTCGCACGGTCTGATTGGTCCTTCATAGCCCATGGCTGGTTGATTATGATGGTGAATTCTGTATCTGAGAATTCTGTATCTGGAACTCCTTATCTTTAATATAAATATATTACTGTTTTTAATGTTATAGACATTAATGTCTATAACATAATAATAAAGAATTAAAATGCAATATTTATAAAAATAACTTTAATTAAACTAATTTTAAATTGCTAATTAAAAAAATAGAACAATTTCAAAATGCTATATTTATTTTTGCGATTAGTATATGTTTGCATTCTCCGATTACAAAAATCATTTTTTTTTGCATCTGTTATCCTTTGTAATTAACTGTTACTATCTTAGCAATGATTTGATATGCTTACATCAGTACAAAAGGGATAATTCTTCCACAAAATACATATGTTACATAAATGAGAGTGACGATCCGATTTTGATTGGGATGCTAAATTCGTCTGTGCGACATTATGTAAGTTACGGAAGACGCTATGAAAATTATTAGTGATATATTTCTTGTTAATTTGTAGCGACTTGCATTGAAAGTCACTGAACTAGAATCCGTTCCTAATTGAGACAGGTGATAAGTGATTAAACGGATGAATAATACTACACTAAAAAATGTTATGATTTGTACTGGTAGCCATTTTTACTCCTCTTTTAATGATCTTTCTTTAACTGAAAGCATAAGATAAAATGAAATTTTAGCGTTTCGTTTAATGATATACATCAATATCTAAAACTTTTATGGTAAGTTAAAAGTTATGAAATTGTCTTTATAATTACAGTGATCACCTCAGAATAAAATAAAAAATATTATTTTTTCTAAACTATGTCCCTTTATCTTCATATATGAAGTGACCCAAAAAAACTTATATCCAGTAAGTAATAACTTAGTGGATATAAGAAATATTTGAAATTTATACTTCATAAATCACTGTTGAAGCAATACATAAAACCTAAGGTTTCATGTTATACAAAGGGAGGGAATGCAATTTTCAATATTAGAAGAAGCACAGAAAATGACCTGCAAACATGAGACTCATCGCAACTACCTCATGGTTATATGTGGAAGGTGTTCTGTCGACTAGCATCTTCAATTGTAGTTAAGATAACTTGCAATGACTGACTCCGTGGTATAAAGCAATCAATAGAAGATATCTCGGTCGACAGCTGGTGGCTCAGGAATCAGAGTACCTGACATGCCATCAGAAGGTCGTAGGTTCGTACTCCACCGAGATCAAGTCAAAATTTCCTCTATGTTTAGGATTGTTCGTCCTGCTTATGATTTAAGATATTTTTTTCATTTAGTTAAATAATAATATATGTTCATGCACTATTTATCGGATTTTTTAAAATACTTCTCCAAAATGTACATCGTTTAAATCTATTTTGTGTATTGTAAATAAAAAGAACCGTTTAGGGAGCCTTCTACCTTTTGGAGTTTGAGGTGGTTTTCTCATTAGCCTATTCCTAAGCAGATCATATCTGATCACTCATTCACGCCATGTAATTAATGGAGTGCTTTGGCATGAAATTGAAACTTAAACATGACCTCTAATTTGGCATTGAAGGAATTCCCATATCTTTCCCTTTTTGCACTTTTCTGAAAATTTAGCATGTAGCATAATTATGATTTTTCGAAGTACCAGTATAAAAGAACCCCTAACCTTCTCCGTCTGTGGGTGTCCAATAGGTGACATGAGTCGCAAAGGACAAGACAAAAATCACCAAACGGTGAGCCCCAAGGGCCAGATTTTCAAATTCTTTGATATTAATTCTCCTTAAATACTGTTGGTTAGAGATTCTCGGACATATGGCCCGTGAAGTCGTTTTTGTACTTCACAAGCAATACGTTTCATCATAATCAAGGTAGCGACTGTAATGATCTCACGCGAACATGGTCACCTTCAGCCGAAAATGAAACCACTCTCAATGAAATCAGGTCTTTTTTATCTTTATGGTTTTGAGACAAGAGAGGTATTTTAAACTTTTTTTTATCAATATGCAACTTGTTGCATTACCAAAACAGTCCTCCTGACCCATAGCTCTAGCATCTGAAAGTTTAAGCTTTTCAATTGATACATACTGCCTAGATAAGAAAGTACCGAGTTTTTGTCATATCAGAAGAAAGCCAAATTCGATGCTCCGCAGCCTCTAAAATATGCTATTTATGGTAAAATTTGACGGAATATAAAGTTATCTGTCTAATATATTTACACCGAAGAGCCAAATCATTATGACCAGGTGCCTAATATGATGTTGGTCCTCCAAGTGCCACCAAAACAGCTATGACACGGCGAGGCATGGACGCTACAAGATTTCTAAAGGTGTCTTCTGGTATCTGATACCAACACGTTACCAGCAGATCCTTTAACTCCTGTAAGTTACGTGGCTTCGCTGCGGCAGATCGAATATGCTGTTCCAACTCAAACCAAATATCTTCTATTGGATTGCTGTCTGGGGAATTTAGAGGTCAGGGCAATACCTGAAAGTTTTCTTCATGTTCTGCGAACCATTGTTGAACAATCCGGCTAATGCGGCATGGTGCATTATCCTGCTGAAAGAAGGCACTACTAGACGGGTATACTGTTGCTACGAAAGCATGTACCTGCTCTGCAATGATGTTTAGGTAAGTGGTAGACGTCATAGTTTCCTACACATGAATAACCGGATCCAGGATTTCCCAACAGAACATTGCCCAAAGCATTTCACTTCCGCCACCGGCTTGTTTTCGTCCCACAGTGCATCATGGTGCCAACACTTCCCCAGGTAAACGATAACCCAGATAACCCGTCCACATGGTGCAACAGGAATCGAGATTCATCGGACCATTCTTCCAATCATTCAAGGTTCAGTTTTGATGAGCACGTATCCATTGTAGGCGCTTTCGATGGTGAACTGAAGTTAGCATGGGCACTCGGAGCTCTCAGCGCCTACGCAACCCCATTTTCAGCAGGGTTCAATGTACTGTGTGCTGTGACACATTACTCCCGGCACCAGCATTAGAATTATTGGCGAGTTGCGCCACAGCATCACTTCTGTTGGCTAGTACCATATGGGATTGCCTTCGCTGAGCCCTAGCATCGATGAGCTGTGGTCGATCCACACCGTGCTGACGGTTCGTGGTTTTTCCCTCCTCGGATAACTTTTTGAAGATACTAACCACAGCTGACCGTGAACACCCAACAAGACTTGCCGTCTCAGAAATGCTCTGACTCAGTTGTCTACCCATTACAATTTAGCCTTTGTCAAAATTACTTACGTCCCCTGTTTTTCCCATCTGAAGAACAAGAATAACACTGATTAACAGAGCTCAGTATCAGGTGTTATTTATACCGTTTCATGACCTTCACACACGCCGTCGTTTACCTGCAGTTACTTAGATTTGCATAAAGACACGGTGGTCATAATGTTTTTGGTCTTTGGTGAATATTTTAGTTTTCAACCATATTATTTCAATATTTGAAGTTCGAAATTTGAACAGTAGCAGCAATAGCAGACATAAAAAAACCGGTCAAAGGATATTAAAATTTAATAAATATCGCACTTGGCGACTGATAAAAGAAAGATATGGTTTCGAGCCCCAGGTAAGGTATGGATGTTTCTTGCGCTGAAAGCACGTACCGATGGGTTTGGGAAGGTCGTCATCCATCTGTTGGAGCATTAAATCTTGGTTCCGTTTGCAGGAGAGAACCACACACTTTACACATTAAAGAACACTCTGGATGGCCTTGACAGGAGTTTTCATCTGCCTCCTAGCAGCTGTCTGGTGGATCTCCTCCGCCCAACCTTCTCTGAGCCCTCGGGTTATTTGTAAACTCTCCATTCAGCCCATTGTGGACAAAACCGTGATGTTCGCAGATAAACCAATCCAACCCTGAAGACGCTAGCTAAGGTTTCAAAACGGAAGAAGTCTGCTTCTGATTGGCATCCCGGTCATTTCATTGTAACGTGAATGGAGCTATTCGAAATTAATCTTAAAGTCAATCCTTCGTCCCATGATGGAGTCAAGATCAATTTCTTCAGTGAAACTTTGAGCCTTGTACCGGAACTCCTGAACTTATAAAACACTGAAGGGTAGATTAAGAGGCTCTGTCTCTTCTTCACTCCAATTAAGGGATTCTAGATGCACAAACTGCTCTTTGCTATAACTAAGTCTCTAATATTTTCCACATCATTCTTTAATAGCGTGCACCGTTGATTCACTTAAACTGTAATAATCCGGCAATCTACACAGCACTATTGGCTTCCTTGTTTATTTAACATTACACGCTTCTGGGATGTATAGTTAATTTCATGCTTTTGTATTAAAATTATGTAAGATAGAAAAATGGAAGTAACTATATTTTACTTATTACTAAAATGAAATCCTACTTGCAATATAAACGAAAAGTGACTGATTCACCTTCTCATATGATTTGATTTTGAAACTCCTGACTTATGACCACAGTTCTAACGAGACAGCCAACTGCAGGGGAAAACGTTATCTCATAACAGAGAGCGCCCGGCTTGTAATCCGCAGTTCCCAGTCCCAACTGTGAAACCGTTGAGATTTATCTCCACTAAATCTCCATCCTCCTCTCTGTCAGTAGATAACACCGATGATCTTGGAAAGGCCGATGTCCGTCGGATGGGATGTCCCTCCTCTGCGCAGGAGAACCCTGCCCTGGGGACATTAAAGACTTGATGGATGTCTGCGATCACTCTATCATAACAGCTATGCAGTGGGACCCCCTTCTCACAACCTTCTGAGCCCTCGGGGTCCTTGTGACCTGACATTTAGTCATTGTAGGCAAAAAAGCGCCTCTCAGAGGTTAAATAACCAAACACATTTTTTTTTTCTTTCGACAGCTGCTCATTCCTTCTTATCCAGTTAGATGTGTACATTGGCAGTCATAAAAATTCTTCAAAATCACAAGCGAAAAGAAAACTTTTACATCAAAATTGATAATGGAACAAAAGAGATTGTTTGAAGTTTCTCTAACGATTCGTTTAGTGTTGATCGTTTGCAAAAAAAAAATGGTCAATCGGACCTTGCAAATTAATATTCATATATTTTGAATACTGGAAGAATCTTTTGAAGATTCAGATTTGAAGTTATATTTTAGTCTCATTTTACAAGGAGCTTGAAAATTGGTCTTTAATTTTGACATCATGCTTTCAAATGTTATCTACCACTGTAATTACTGTATAAATAAATAAATACCTCCTCAAGCAGCTGCTTGCCACAGAGGTCTGACAGGAGCCTATCAGTTTATATGCCATAGTAGAAGGTCTGAGAGGATGGCAGGACCTCAGCAGAAAAACAACACGAACATTCATGCCTTACCCGGGGCTCGAACCAAGGTCCCGTAGATCAGTAGCCAAGCGCGCTAACCACTCGGCCACGGGACCAGTTTAATTAATTAGATATTTGGCTTTAAGTGGAGCTCGACGGACTTGGAGCTCAGACCTTGAAGAAGTCGACATGTTTTTGCTTAGCTCCAAGAAGTGAAATTTAGTTAGCTAAACCTTCACTTAAATTGCCTAATAGCATTGGGCGAGATCGGGTATCCAACCCTGGTGGTGCCCTTGGTCGGCAGGATAGGTAGAAATAATTTAATATTTTATTTAAACTTTAGTGTATATTTAGGATTTTAGAGATTGCAATTTAAATTTCTATATTTTTTGTGAATTGCCGTCTTTTGACTGCATATTTCACTGATCGTTTTTAATCTATCTTGAAGATTAATTATATTTTCCGTTTCTAAACTGACAATTTTACAATTGTCAGATTTAGAACATTTCAAACTTCCGTTGAAGTTTTATTACAAGTTATACAATTCCTATTAGGAATCCTCTTTAATTAATGTAAGTTTGCATTTACTGTGTCTGATAGATTGTATTATATAGTGCACATTGTTGTTACATTTATTTCTATAATATTTATCTACAATTTAGTAGATAAATTCTCTGAATATTACTTTCAGTAAATACTAGTTTATATTTTACTGTGTCTTGAACTGCATTGCAACCGTTTTTGATATATCTGTAACCTGTTTCGACAAGTGATATAAATTGTTATGAATATAACTTGTAAAAGTTTTTACAAGCATTGATATTTCTGATATAAATAAATGGAATCTGAATTTTGATTATTTTGGTTTGTGAAAATCATATACAATTTCGAAAAGTCAGCTACCGGTAATATTTCAAAAAATACATCACCAGCTCAGAGGCACTACAATTCGAAAATTCGGAAACATACCACCCAGAGATATTAGAATTCGAAAATTCGAACACTGCAACGGCTCCGGTCTATGTCTTCCGGTCCGCTCAGAGGCATCCAAAAACTATTATTGGCAATCCGGACCGCCCAGAGAGCTCTGATTCTGGGCGATCCGGATACGATCCACTAACGATTTACTTTGAAATAAAAATGTACTAATAAAAAATCATCTGATCCTTAGAGTTTGATTTATTTTTTTTAATTTCGCACAATCAATAAATTTAAGATTTTATATTCAAATATTGTTCTCAAAAAATAAAGTAAAAAAATAATAGCTGTAAACACTATATTACATGAGCTGCATTTCTTCAGTAACGCAGCTCATTTAGCATTTATGAAATGCGCTGCACCGTTATTGGAGAGGTACCTTACATCCTTACATCCTTACATATTTCCTTGGTATAAATGCTCACATTTGTTTCAAAATGTGGACACAACATATCTGTATGGGCTGAGTCCCATCCGCCATGTTGTTGTAGTTTAGGTCTTAGCTTCCCACCTTCGTTCATCTTGGCTCTCGGAATTTTCATGTCGAAGACGAAGGTAGCTCGCAAGCCTAGGACAAGGAAACTCGGCCAAAAAGCGGTCCCATCTGGCAGCAATCACTCCACTGAAAAGAAAAATAAGTGTCATATGAGTGGCCTGACGCTCTGTTCGGTTCAGCATGCCCCGATCGCTACCTGCCACGGCAACCCAGGTGTTTCTTTTCCCAGCCCACGGCGAAGCTAGAGAGGAAGGAAAGGAGAGCGCTTTTGGACACTCTTCTCTGAACTTTCGGTGTGAAAAGTTGATTTTCGGCGACGGTGCTTGCTTCTACCTTATTCACGAAAAAGGACCAGGGATGTTCTTCCCCGGTATCGAGGTGCGCAACTTTGGACACTAACAAGAGGAAATTCTGCTGATGAGAAGTAGGATTCCGACACCGACCTAAAGCTTGATATGTACATGGAGACCCATTTTCTTCCGTCCACACACGACAAAGGAATGAGGTAGGGTCATTCTTTCCTGATCTGGTCTCCCCGATGTTAAATGACAATTTGTCGCCGCCATGTTGATCTCGACCATTTTTGTTTGAGCGTAAATTGTGATGCTCCCCAATAACGGTGCAGCGCGTGAAAGAGGAATTTTTCGGCATTTGTGTGAAATCCACTTGAATTAAAGTAAATTGACTATAACTGAGAATAAGATTAAATTTAAATAATTCTTCCCAGTAAGTAATCTCACATCGATCTGCTTATTTGTTTTGTCTGTTGGTCTAGTTCGTGTACAACGAGATAGGCGAACAGCCTAGGCCTGGGATTGGTAGACCCCATCATTTTTATGATTATAAAAATTGCGGCATCAGGCCCACTTTCCCCGAAATGCTGATCCAGATGAAACAGAGGGCTTTGTCATCAGCCCCTCATTTTGTTAGGTTCCTCCCTAAAGTACAGCCACCTCCAAAACACACAGGGGTGGTCACGACATAAATGTAAGGAGATGCAAAATTCGCTCTCCACAAGTCGCGAACAAACAAACATTTCCATTCCATTTTTGGTTAAGACTTTTGAATTAATCGTGCACAAACCAAGTCATACGTAATTAAAGTCCCGGATCTAGAAAAATATAAACACCAAGATAGGGGCCAAGTGCCATATTTACAGATAATATACATATCTCTTGCTTCTATGGGCATCGTCCAACCTACATTGGAGAAAGTTATTCTGTTGATTCATTTGGAAAAAACGGAATTAAAAATCAAAACAGCAGCAAAATTCCCCATTTTCGAAGTCCGTATTAGAGAGATCAGATATATTTCTTGGGGGCTTTGTCTCTGGAGTTCATTCGTTTGATTTCCGACTTATTCGCTTCGGAGAATTCAAATTTAAAAAGCTGCGATGTATTGAGATCCGGATTAGAGAAATTTCAAATATAAGAGTATTGGCTCTTTTTTCCCCCATTCTGTGAATTGGCTTGATTTTAGACTTATTATGTTGAGAGAAATTCAATAAGGAAGAAATGATCGGTCTACTGAAAACCGGAATAGAGACGGAATCCATATATGTCGTGACTAGAATTTCTACACTTCGTCCGTTTTACTTTTCTGTTCACAGGGAATACGCTTATAGAAGAGTTTCGTTTTCGGTTATTTCTGCGTTACACTGACTTTTGACAAGTGTTGATCAAGCTCAGATGCACTTTTTACCATTTTTTAACCCTTTTCTAAACAAGGAGAGGGAGAGCCTTCGGTTAAAACGTGCAAATAAATCTCACCGCTGGCACAATTAGGACACGAAACTGGAAACAATAAATTACGAGACGCGCTTTACTGACTCAGCCAAAAACAACCCGAAAATATGAAGGAATAATTGTTTTTATAAATTCACAAGCTAGCTAAAAGCAATAGGATGATCGGTAGCAATAGCTCGTTATTATTAAAGAAGCTGTTCCAAGCAAATTACTGCGCCTCTTTTTCTTAGGGGGCGTTATATGCAGTCGGCACTTTTGCCCTCGAT
This sequence comes from Ryuthela nishihirai, assembly GCA_038380435.1. Lineage (NCBI taxonomy): Eukaryota > Metazoa > Arthropoda > Arachnida > Araneae > Heptathelidae > Ryuthela > Ryuthela nishihirai. Next base: position 6,219,299 of record JAWZYU010000038.1, read on the forward strand.
GATGTACACAGGCGGCGTTTTCTTCTCCTTGTGTTTGTCCTTGGTACCTTTGCATTCGGCATTCTATCATGGAAACGTTCACGAGACAATTAGCTATAATTTTCTCTACTATCAAATTAATTAATATATCAATTAGTAGTTAAATTATCAATTACTCTTAGTTATTAAATGGACAGTTCTCCATTCAAATTCTCAATTAACAACCATTTGCAAATTAATCAGGAAATTGGTATAAATCCATATAAAGCAAAATTGTATAAATCAATATCGATGTTCTTATCACATTTTTATTGAGATTATCAATTTCCCTTTTTTATTACAAAGGATGGAAACAAAGTTTTGCAATAATTATGACCATACGAAAAGAAAAACCTGTCCTTTATTGGAACGCGCAATAACTTCCTCCACCCATCCATCCCAAATCAGCGTTTTAAAACAAATTGTCTTCCCGATTGAAGATGAAAACGAAAATCTGTTTACCTCATAAAATAGAATATGTGATAATTAGAATGTTCATAATTTGGAATTTTCATTTTACCAATTGAATCTCTTTCACTTTAAATTATTTCGTTCAAGAGAAACAAAATGTTCAAAATATTTAATTTTATTCAGTGTTGATTTAGAGGTTTGTGAGGTTTGGATCCTTGACATGGGTTCGATTGATTTCCAATTACTTTAAAACTGCGAATAGAAAGGGATAAAAATATCAAAATCCAGTTTAACTAATGTCGGTTTTAAACTCCAGAGGAAATTGTCGCATCTTTCTTCTAAATGGGTTCCGTTAATTTCCTAATATTTTGTTCGGATAAATGATACTAAATATATTCGTGTTATTGAGTATCGACTTAGTGAGACTGACGATAGTGTTGTGGGGTTTAGTTTCTTGAAATATATTCCTTTGAATTCCAATCGTTCCGTTTAGTAGGAACAGAAAGGTATAGAAGTATGAAATTCCGGTTTAACATAAGTCGGATTAGGGTTGGTAATAAATTAGGGAGTAGAGCTGTAAATATCGCCTCTCCTCTAATGCATTCTGTTAATATCATATTGCTCTTTCGGATAAAAGTGACTAAATTTTCGGATAAAAATGACTAAAGATATTAGTTTTATTGAGTATCGGATTAGTGAGAATGATAATAGTCTTATGCGGTCTACCTCCCTGAAATACATTCTTTTGAACTCCAATTGTTTCATTTAGAAGGAACAGGAAGTGACTAAAATATGCAAGAGTGTTTAAGAAGCATCGAATAAGAGGGAATAGATTTAACAAACATCGACTGCTTTGATTTACTCTATTGGTACTTTGAGTTCATTTTTTTTTTCGTTCAGTAAGAAAAAAAAACATTAGAGAAATTTTGTTTTATTGAGGATCGTATTAAGGAGCATATTTGAAGTCTTATGCAAATTCTATAGTATTCTTTCGGCTTCTAACTGCTTCATTTAGAAGAAACAAACTTTAAAAAATTATGTTGTAGTGGAATATCGGAGTATAGAGAATAGATGTATACATTTTATTGCAGGTCGGATTAGAGAGAACAGATACAGTTATCGATTACATTGAGTTATAAATAATTTCGTTTTACGTAGTGCTGGATTTCAGAGACTTCCGAGAAGGATTGGTTTTGCTCACTAATCGAAAGTGTATTTTAATTAGGTTTAGTAATTAAAAAAAGAAAAATCGCCGTCCCGTGGCAGAGTGCTTAGGGCGCTTGGCTAGTGATCTAAGGGACCTGGGTTCGAGCCCCGGGTAAGGCATGGATGTTCGTGTTGTTTTATGCTGAGGTCGTGCCATTCTCTCAGACCTACTACTGTGGCATTATAAACTGATAGGCTGCTGTCTGACCTCTGTGGCAAGCAACTGCTTGAGGGGGCATTTATTACTATTTTTTTAATTTAAAATTTTTTCTAAATGTTTTTCTATTTCCACTGAATTGTCGTATTCATAGAATTGTCGTAGACTTCAAATTCTTATCCACCGAATTGTCTTATTCCCCGAATTCTCATCTACCGAATTGTCCTTATCAGTTACTGTCCACAGGAATTGTCGTAAACCAAACTACCACTACGAAAACAAATAAATTTATTTTAAGAGATAGCTTTCGTTTAATCCACCAATCTAATAAATCACCATAGGGAATTCTAGGTCCGTGGTTACCAGTGGAAGCCACGAAACAATTAAAAAAATAAAAGCTATTGCGCTTATTTAAACCTGTCCATTATTGAAACAGCGGCTCATAAAATAAGTAATATAAAATTTTTTGCTCAGTTCTTTCAATTATTGACCAAATATTTTTATATGAATAAGTAAATTACTTTTCCAATTCAAAGTGCTCATGAAAAAGGCATATTTTTGTTTTTTAACCAAGATATTTGAATTGCTAAAAACATAGTTTTTTCATTCCTTTTTATTGCTCATTAGAACTGTTTTTTTTCTGTTTCAGGTACAGAATATTGCTTGCTGCTCTTTAAGAATATAATGGCAATGAATCTTCGATAAGTTTGGGTTGGATGGCTCTGCTTTAAAACTGTTTACATTGGTATGAAATATTTCGTTTTCGGCGATAATAAATTTCGGCCTGCACGTTTTCGAAACCTGTCTTCAAGAACGTAAAGGAATTAAATAATTAGAAGGTAAAAATATTGTCTCATCCTGACAACCCTATGAGCCACAATATTTATTCACAACGTGAATAAATATTTTGGTTTCTATATAGTGACTTTCTAAATAGTGACTATTATAGACTTACTGTTCAGAGGTCTCCTATCTGTACGACTATATTTAATAGCCTAATTTAGGGGTTCTCAATGTGGGGTACGGGATAAAGTTTTTGGGTTACGCCGCGAGAGCTCAAAAGTCGCAAATATATGTTATATATATGTCTGTGTGTTTTATTTCATTCCCATTGTTATACTATAACTATATTTTTATCTATCTATACAATGGGTACGCCAGTTACATACACATTTCTAGGGGGTACGTGAAGCATAAATGGTTGAGAACTACTGATATATATGATTTATTTTATTCCCATTGTTATACTATAACTATAGTTTTATCTATCTATACAAGGGGTACGCCAGTTACATACACATTTCCAGGGGGTACGTGAAGTATAAAAGGTTGAGAACCACTGATATATATGTTTTATTTTATACCCATTGTTATACTATAACTATAGTTTTATCTATCTATACAAGGGGTACGCCAGTTACATACACATTTCTAGGGGGTACGTGAAGCATAAAAGGTTGAGAACCACTGATATATATGTTTTATTTTATTCCCATTGTTATACTATAACTATAGTTTTATCTATCTATACAAGGGGTACGCCAGTTACATACACATTTCCAGGGGGTACGTGAAGCATAAAAGGTTGAGAACCACTGATATATATGTTTTATTTTATTCCCATTGTTATACTATAACTATAGTTTTATCTACCTATACAAGGGGTACGCCAGTTACATACACATTTCCAGGGGGTACATGAAGCATAAAAGTTTGAGAACCACTGATATATATGTTTTATTTTATTACCATTATTGTACTATAACTGTAGTTTTATCTATCTACACAAAGGGTACGCCAGTTACATACACATTTCCAGGAGGTACGTGAAGCATAAAAGGTTGAGAATCACTGGTCTAAATAATAGTGTATGTTACACAAACATGGGGAATTTGACTTACTTTTCAGCAGTACAGTTTGGCACTCAACGGTTTAAGTGGCCGGGTCATAATGATTCAAAGAAGGTTATAGAAGGGGATTCACTGAACACCTGTTAGGAGACAGATGGAATCCTCTGGTCAAGTCCATTCAGCGTGTTCTTTGAAATGCAGGGTATAGCTATTTGGCGCATAAAGACACATCATAACGTACCAACCGATATGTCTATGGACACCTTTCCAAGCTTAATGGCGTCCTCTTTCTAACCTAGGGCAGGGTCTATATATTGGGTTGGGGGTTGCAGAGATAAATTTCTATGTTCGCACAGTTTGACTAGAACTTGGATACTGCAGGGTTCGAGTCTGGCACGCTTTCGATTGAGCCAAGCCTCGCCTTAAAATATAGTGCCGTCCTAGGATACTGATATTTAAAACAAAGACACCTGCAAATGTTGACGAGTTTGACTTCATGCTTTAGAACAATCTGGTTAGATTTATTCGCTGATACAATTTGCAATCGAAGATTTTGGCGAAATTGAATTTGTATGAGTAACGGTGAATCAAACATCTCACTGTACGGGATTTTCATTTGGGATCCTTTCTTAGCATTGATACCTTACCTTCAAGCTATCTTTGCTTTGCCAGTTGAGATATAGGGAATTGATTACGGAATAAATTTTACGTAAGTTATATAAGCAAATTAGATCTTTTCAGATGTATTCTATTTCGATCCCTTTTACAAATTAATTGATATAAGGAGTGGAGTGATCAAAAATTTAAAACGGGTGAAGTTAGCCCTTACCAGGCGCGATGAGCTGTACAAAAGTGGGCGTGACATTCAAATTTGCGGACACTTAAAAATAATTATACGTTTTTTTCTTATAATATCTAAAATTTTGACTAAGGGCGTCTGAACTTCCAAAATCAACCCAGCAGATACTCACCTGCCTCTAAGTAAATTTATATTATGCTCTTATTATATTCTTTACGAGCTTTATATATAAATCGCACTTTTTTATTAATTGTGTCATGCCCATCTCCGGTTGATAGGACGTCAGGGAAAAACAATAAAAAAGGAGGAAAGGGGGAAAATCGCATTGTGTGAACTATAGGGGCCGCACACGGCATTCCGCAAAAACGTGGGCCTTTAAATGCAATAACCTTTCTTCCAAAATGGATACTTCTAGAGTGGGGACTATATCCTATATTCTAAATTTTATTTTTATGATAACATTAAGTCGTGGAGAAAACTGTCACAATCGGAATCTGATCTAAATCACCATGATAGTCCTTTGATTGTCCACAATTCATATCCTACAAATAATTTAAAGAAAATTGCTACATCGCGAAGAACTGGATTTTGTGATGTACATGAAGGATAAAATGCAGTTGAAGTGCAGCATCCACAATACGATAGTGTAATATTTTTCTTCCATGGGATGACAATTCCAGGATACAATTTTATAGTTGGAATCACCTGCTGTCAGGATCGGATCTATGAAGGGATTAAGGAGACCATGCCACCCCCCTTCCGAATGATAGTAAGGAAAATATTACTAAACTTATTTATATTTGATGCATTTTCCAAGAAATATTTTAAAGACCGGCAAAGAAAACGGAGGGGAAATGATATGCTGTATTGGAAATCCAGCGTTTTGCCCTCTACCCCTCGATTTTTTCCATATCATTGCATGCCTGTTGTATTACTTGGGAGACTTTCTTCGAATAGATTGTCAACGTCCTGTGAAATGAAAAGTTTATTTGAAGATTTATACACACTTATAGAGCGCAAGTCTCCAAAAACAATATTTTAAAATACAACAGCTGCCGCTTCAATTGACGTTCATTAAAAGAGTAGTGTGTTGTGTTTTATAAGAATATCCACCTATGTTATGAAAGAAATCAGATCTATGGATAAAGAATTATAATTAAAAAAAAATCCTGTTTTAGGTACGTTTCAGATAACAGTGCAATATCAATTGCATTCTGAAGAAGAAAAATTGTTAAACTAAACAGTCTTTTTCCACTCCATTCGCATTCCAAAATGCATTCTGTAATTTGTTTTTGAAATATCTTTCTCAGCTTTTTATTTGCCATAATTAATGAAAAAATTATTTACAGTATCAAGAGATGTAAAGGTGGATTCGAAATCTGTTCCTAGTTTTGCATATTTTAATTCTTGAAACAATCCTTTGGCAATTTTGATAGCTTTGAAAACGTTTAGTTCCTTAAAAAGCTGAAAAGGATCTTTTATATATGTAAAAATACTATATCAGCTTTAATCATAGAGATTATATCTCCATGTATTTTGGAAGTTTGTATGTTACAGTTGTTCAAAGGTTTAGCAGCTATATATCAAAGAACCTGATCTTATGGGATTTAGGACCTATCTACCTATGTTAGGGGAACAGATGCTTCTTATATCTGTTCATTTTGTTGTGTTTTGCTACTAAGTTTTCATTATTTCTGCAAAATGATGTAAATGACCAGATTATAAAGAACCCCAGGAGATCTGATCTGCTTAGACGATTGACTTGGCCGCACTTAGGAAAGAAAAGAAATCCTTCTGTCAAGATCAACTGTTATATTCTTCAAATTTCACAGGCTATGTCGTTCTTATTATATAATATACTTATAGTGCCATGACCTCAGTGTTTCATTCGAAGGAGAGTAGCCATTTCAAAGCCAATTATTGTTTACTTTTTCACCGAGGGTAGGGAAAATCTTAATGCAAGCAGAGTGGGGATTCGAACTAGGAACATTATGGAATGAGTTTGATGCGCTAGAGAGTTGAGTGAACTCCACTCCAGGAGAGCCAGGTGAATGCATTGAATGTATACACATTATCTTTCCTCGTTATATCTATGGGAGATTTCTTCATGTGAGCCATGTAGAAAAAATAAATTGCTACTCAAGCAGCCTATAGAGAATTACTTGTCAGGCCTTTAAGAGTACGGTATAATGTGCATTCAAAAGTTTAGAAGGAATTTCAAGTAACGGGAAAGGATCGTTGTTGACCAAGATAAGACTGTCCCAGGAACGTGTGGTGGTTCAGTCGTTGTGTTAGGTTCTAAATCTATAGGTCTTAGGTTCGAGTCCCTCATCTGTCAGCGACTGAGATTTATCTCCACTGAGAACCGTCCTGATGCCCTTAGTCAGAAAGTAGGCAACGATGGGCTTGGAAAGGGGTTCATCCATTGGAGGGGCGTGAAACTCAGTCCCTGTGTGCAGGAGAGCCATACTCTGTGAGTGTCAGAGAACATTCTGGATGGCTTTGATGGAAAGTTTACATCTGAATCGTAACCCTTGTCCAATGGATCCACTTCCCCCATCTTCTTTGAGACTTTGGGGTCCTTGTGACCTGGCTATTTAGCTCACTGCCTTCAATAAAGTGCTGCCAATTGAAACGCAAAAACTTTTACATTTCAAAACCAAAATTTTAAGTCTCCTTCCTGAATGCATCATTTGCGATATTCATTAAAACGTTTTGAATTTTCAATTTTTTTCTAATGTTAGAGAGCGCAATTATAGCGTTTGCGATTTCCGGAGTTTACAATCGCCATAATCGATGAAAAGATTATTTACAGTATCAAGAGATTTAAGGGTGGCTTCGAATATTTGTTCCTAGTTTTGCATATTTAAATTCTTGAAACAATCCCTTTGTAGTTTTGGTGGCTTTGCAAATGTTTACTTCCTTAAAAAGCTGAAAAGAATATTTTATACGTGTAAGAAATCCTATATCAGTTTCAGTCACAGAGGTTATGTCTCCATGTTCTTTGGAAATTTGCATGTTACCATTGTTCAAAGTTTTTTTCTCTACCAGTTCATCAATATTTATCCCACCAAAATAATTATAATTCTAATTGCTAAAAGACAAACGTTGAATTTTCCCGCCCACCTAAGGGGTTCATTCATTGCTGCCAATAAACACTTCATGACCATCACATTCCACCATATAAATAAAAAAAAAAATTAGTATAACTGCATCATTTGTAGTATTCGTTTTAAATTTTGCAATTTTAACTTAATTAATTCTTAAACTATCACTTTAAAAATTATTTTAAAACAAAAATCAAAGGGTTACCATTGTTTTGAAAGATAACTTCGAAACATTCACATTACACCACCAAAATTTTTAATTTCTAATATAAATATGTCACTTGTAGAATAAATTTAAAGAAACCTAGGGTTTTAGTTTGTCATTACGGTATACAGAAGCGAAATCATTAAACATTTCATGAATTTTAAATTCGAATCTGTATGATATTTGTTCGTAAAAATCACTTCCCGATTAAAAATGTTAACAGGATATCAGTTATAAATGCAAATTGTGACATATTTTCAATCCCATTTTTCTTCACATTCACGTTATCTGAGGTTTTTTCTCCCTATTCTGATATAAAAAGGACTGAGTAGAACGGTTTGTTTTCACGTGTTCACGCGCCATTTAGCGAGATTTTATATTATAGACGACTACTTGTAAAGTTACGTTTTTCGAATAATTGGGCAGGTCTTAGTATATCATTATTGCCAACCCTTACTAACATTCTGAAAGGCATGGCACTTCCCACCTAGATCTGGTCCTAATATATATTATGTATACTGAAGAGCCAAAACAATATGACCACCTGCCTATTATGATATTGGTCCTCTACATGCCGCCAAAACAGCTGTTACCCAGCAAAGCATTGATGCTACAAGATTTCTAAAGTTATCTGGTATCAACACGTTACCATCAGATCCTTTAACTCTTGTAATTTATATGGTTGAGCCGCCGCAGAACGAATATGCTGTTCCAACAATTACCACAGATGTTCGATTGGATTGAAGTCTAGCGACCCATCTGAAGAACAAGAATAACACCGATTAACAGAGCTCAGTATCAGCTGTTATTTATACCGTTTCATGACCTTCACACGCGCCATTGTTTACCTGCAGTGGCTTAGATTTGCATAAAGATGCGCTGGTCATAATGTATTTGTTCTTCAGTGCATAATATAGGATCTATTAAAAAAAACTAAACAAACATTATTTTATAATATTTCATGCAATAAAATGCTTATATAAAAATTTACGCAAGAAAATTTAAATGCATAAGAAAATATTTCGTACAAAAAAATTATTTAATAAGAACACTGAGGACAAACTTGTTGGGCTACAAGATCTTTTATATCAATGTCGATATTTGTTATAATCCGAGGTATCTGCTCAAGTGTCGCGTCCTTAATGCAGTTTTTGTATTTTGATTTAATAAATTTCATATCGTCAAATCGTCGTTTGCAAACATATGTACTTTCAAACACAGAACCTATTTGAAGTCCCAAATCTCTTAAATTTGGATATTTTTTATTGATAGAAACTTAAACAAATCTCTCCCAGTTTCTTTTCTGTATCCAATAAATACATCTGCTTACAACTAGCATAATTGTATTTGATATTTAGGATCTATATTTTCAGTATCGATATTTAAGGGATTGTTAAATAACATTATAGCAACTTATACATCAGACGTTTGTCCAAAATGAACAAATATTCAACTGTCCATTGTTCTTGGAACTCGAGTTTTGCATTGTAAATTTTTCTTTGCTTATTCGCATTTATATTTAAGGGTTACTGTTAATATTTAATTAAAGGTTATGCTAATGCAATGACGGTTCACCGCAGATGTATACACCTAAATTATTGTTAGTAAAGCAAGTTGTCAGTATTTGTACCGATTCACACAACACCAAAAAATGAACTAAACACTAGAAAAAATGTCCACTGACATTTTACGATATTATATTTATAAAAAGAAATAATAGATTATATCCAAGAGCAAAATTATTCAAATTCGAACTATTATTCATTCGAAGTCCCAATCGTAGTACAAAAATGTGAAGGGAAAATTTTCGCATCGACCACCACTAAATTTATACAAAAAATGCATTGAATTAAGTATCTTTCGTTCAATCATAAAATTACTTAGACAAAATGGAATTGTATATCACGGATATATCATAGGGATGTGTCCAAAGTTTAACAAAAAAAAGCATACACGAAATGCATCAATGATATTCTCAAGTATTCATCGAATGTCTCTATGAATAAGTTGCATTTGTATAACCACTACAGCTTCCTAGAGTAGTCTGAAAATCACCTTTCATATATTCGGTCACTTTAAGATGTTTTGACTAATTTATCCTTTGAAAAACCCGTTGATCGAAAATTAAAATTTAAGAACAGCATTTGCTCCAATACATTTGAAAGCCTTTGAGGATAATCTGTATTCCTACACATCGAAAATGTTTAAGAAGTATTAAAATTGCGATGAATAATCTTTATTTCCTGTGGGCATGGAGCTACGAAATTTAATTGCTTTTGAAGTAACTTATTGTTTAAAGACAATAATTAATATTAGTAATTTGATTATTTGATGTAAAGTTCACTTCATAATTATTCATGGAATAAATGTAACAGGTAGGAGGTACTTAATACTCTGTATTACTATTATAAATTACATTTGTATCTACTTTCTTCTAATAATAATGATTCATTTATTCACATGATTCGCATCTTTCCAGGAACCGATCAAATTATCTTGTTTCCGCAGCCTTTCCTTGCTACTCATCCGTTCTGAGCGTAAATATCTGTAAACAAAATATAGCAAATCTCTGTCGAATTATTTAAAAATATTAAAATAATTGTAACAAATTATAACAAGTGTCGAACCAGGTATATAACAGGACAAAAAAAGAAAGCAATTAATTCCCCATTTACTCAGCTGCATGCTACAGAGGTCTGAGAGGATCCTCACTTTAATATATCTTAAAGAATTAATTAAAGAAATTACGTTCATGTTGGTGGTGATGCCCCATATTATTGAGGCATGCGTGAGGATAAGCTGCAGAATGGTCTTATACAAGAATAGCTTATTTTCCGGAGGCAGTGGAGAGTTCCACTCTATCCTAGGGCCAAGTTAAGAAATACAGATATTGGCTTTGGGAAGCACATTAGTTACATGTGCATCCCATTTAAGTTTCTTATGTAGAGTACCACCAAGGTATTTAACCTTTGGTGTCAATTTAGTTTGTGTACCAAATATAGTTGAAGAATCAGGATTAATAATTCTTTTACTGCGAAACAGAACTGATTGACTTTTTCAGGATTAATCTTGATTCTCCATTTAGAGTACCAGCTCTCTGCCATGTCCAATCCCAGCTGCATTCGTTTAATAGCTATACTGGGACTGAGGGACAGAGAAAGTAGAAAAATATCATCGACGTAAAATGACATTGTGATCGGTTTAAGATCAGGAAGATCATGAATATAAATATTGAATAGATCAGGACCCAACAAGGAATCTTGTGGGACACCTGCATCTATCTGTCTCTCAGTAGACAAACAGTTGCCTTCCGTTCAAGTATGACTGGATGATATGTGTCATACCCGAGGAAAAGTCAGCTTTAATCATTTTAAAAATGAGACCCTCAGTCCAGAGCTTACCAAATGCTTTTGATACATCTAAAAAGGTGGACGCAACAGTATTCTTTTTATTTTGAAATTCAGCTAGTTTTTCAACTTTTACTCTCAGTAGTTGAGGTTCTACCTAAAGCCAAATTGTTCCTCTGGAATTAGGCTATTTTGATCAGTTTGCTCCAGAGACGATTCAAGATTATTCTTTTAAATAATTTGCTTAAGCAGAAGCAGACTGACGACAGGTCTGTAACTCTGAGGAAAAAATGGGTTTTCCCAGGCTGTGCACCATTTTAAAAAAATAGCACTCTTCCTGATTGATGGAAAATATTTTAAGCTTAAAAGGGCATTAAAAATGTAACAGACGTAAACAATGGCCCTAGGAGGAAGTTTCTTAATCATAGTGATAATAAGAACATCGAGACCAAGAGCCTTTCTAGATTTTAACATCATAATAGAGTTATTAATCTCCGTAGGAGTTGCAAATCTGATACTTGAGATCACCGACTGGGAAAAATAGTTCACTGCATTTTGAACATCTTGTGATGCATCTTCATCTGACAAATCACCATTGTTCTTAAACTGATCTTCCAAAGAGTCGCAAAAGCTTCCACCTTTTCCTCATTATCATTGTAAACAATCATATTCATACTATGAATGGGAGGATAATCATTAGGTGATTTCTTCAGGGCAGTGGTAATTCGCCAGATGGAATTATCCTCAGTTGCAGGCGAGGATAACTTTTTTTATCCCAAGAGTGAAATCGATGCTCGCGAATTCTATTGTGAACAGAGTTTTGGAGCTGTCTGAGACTTTCATGAATCTGTGTCAGTCGATGTTTTTGCCAATCTCTTCTGACTTTATTCTTAAGAGATATTGTAACGCTCCAAACAAATGCAAAATACTTGAAGTTTTATGCTCCGGATAGCTTAGACGGGCGCCAGGCAATAATTAACAAATTGCCAAAAGTAGAATAAGTTGATAATAAGTTGATTTAGGGTTCAAATACCAGCGAGCGTTCATGAATAAGAATCAAAATGATTGTCAAGTAATATTAAATATAAAAAATCCTTAATTCGCGTTGCTCAAGAGAAAAAGCTGTACAGACTCAAAAGGTTTATAACAAAACAAATTTATTTCCAAAATAATTCAACTCACCAAGACATCAATGAAGAACACATAACTCCAACTCCTGTGCTACACGCACTGTGCTTGGTGCTACGCACCTTGTGCTCGTGCACTCACTTGTGCTACAACTTGTGCTACTGCTTCTACTACTCTACTGCTTATGCTACTGCTTAAGTGACTCGTAGGTCACCGGTTCTTTGACATGAGGCCGGCGCATGCCGGGAAAGACATTAACATACTATGACGAACGACGCAAAAGCTATGATGCAAGAGGGGGCGTGTCCTTGGCACGCGCTTTAACGGTACAGTCGGAAGATCGGAGTTGCGGCGCATGCGCAACTCCTAGAATCTTGAAAACGAGTGCTGTGATGCCAAAAAGGAAATAAAAAATCCCCAAAATGATAAATATAACGTAAATTAAACAAAACTGGTTAAGGTAAAGCAAAAGTGAACGGTGGGGCATCACAACTCCCCCTTCCAAAGGGAGTCAAAAGATTTGACCTAACAAATTTTGACGAGCAATTTTGAATAAAGGACATATCTTACGTCATTTACACATGGCTGAACATAAATAAGTAGAAGTATGCTAGCGCAAATTTTGATATGACGAACTATTCTCACTTTGACACAATTTTCCAGCACAACCAAAGGTACCTCCTCCCTTTTCCTCCTGACAAAAATATGTAATTAACAGCTAACCTGGGGCGGGGGTGGCTCAGTCGGTAGCGCGCCAGGCTCGTAATCTGTAGTTCCCAGGTTCGGTCCCAGCAGGGTCAGCGTTGAGATTTATTTCCGCAAAATTCCCCGCCCTGCCCACAGTCAGTAGGGGACACCGATGGGCTTGGAAAGGCCGCTGTCCGTCGGATGGGACATTAAGCCGTGGCCCCGTGTGCGGGAGAGCCATACTCTGTTCACGTTAAAGAGCATGCTGGATGGCCTTGACGGAAGGCTACCATCTGTCTCCCAACAGCTGTTCCAATGGGTCCCCTCCCCCAACCTTCTCTGAGCCTTCGGGGTCCATGTGACCTAGCCATTTAGCCCATGGTGTGCAAAAAAGTGCCGCTCAGAGGTAAAACAACACAACAACCCAACCCAACAGCTAACCTAGTGTACTTCCATACCAGTGGCTGTGACAGTTAACTGTATACTAGCATCGGTCTAACTAGTATCACATTCTGATACAAACTCGAAATTGGCATATCTTGAACTGTGCAGAAAATAACAGGTTAATGATCTCCTAATCTTCCTTAGATTCTAATTGTTAAATGAAAAGAGGAAAAAATTCATTACAATTGTTGTTAGCGGGGTGATAACTTCCGCTTTTCCCCTAACCACAAAAATGTATGTGAGAGCTAAATCTTCACCTAAATCACATAAAAAAACGGGTATTCGAACACCGTTATCTCCTCCTAATTACATTCAAATACGCAAAGCTAAGAAAATTCAAAATTTACAAACAAGCGGGAATGTAATCATCCGCTAATTCTTCTTCTATTCACAGAAATCGCGATCTAGCTGAAATAAAAAATCATTAATTACCTCCCCCTTCAGAGCCAACGTCCCCCTCCCAAAGGAGTTATGCTGGTAACAACTCGGTTATCAGACTATGCTATTTGGGGACAGCTCCAAAAAGGTACACAAAAAAACACAAAATTCTGCAGTCATCATCATGGTCATCATCTATATATACCAATAAATACTGCCAATGTCATCCCAAAAATTACGTATCATTGACACATAAATATCACTGATGACACTGAACAGATTTAAACACATATACAAAAATCGTATCTAAGAATAAAGAAAAAAGAGTAAATAATTTATAATATACGATGATAACATTTCATCCAATAACTTTTACATGAATCTCCTTTTTTTTTTCTTTTTTTTTACATAAATTCACTTTGGAATGCACGTTATTTTACAATACAAATTCTTAAACATAAAAAATATTAAATCACTAATTCTCTTTCACTCTTTTCATTCATATCCAGAAACATTTTATAATTTCTATACTTTCCAATATCGACTTACAAAATTTTCAACTATCAGTCAGCTGAAACGAAAAAAATCTACAAAAATACGTTTTAACTCACGTAAATACAATAACTAGAACTTCGATGAACAAGAATGCAAAAAAAATTCTATTCACACAGTATAAACTCGAACTACAATAATTTCACTTTCCCAAAATAAATATCGAACTCCAAAGTTTCAACAAGAATTCAAACATTGCTAACTATATAAATCACAATAAGCTTCTTCGTCTTCATCTATTCCGAAAAAAAGAGACCATTTATATAAATCAACAAGTGTCAAGTGAAAGAAAAATATACTTAAATTTCATTGTTTGCACTCCGTGGCGATAAATCATCTAGTCCGTTTCCGATAACATCCTTCCGTCGTCGTTGGGTGACTTCACGTAAAGTTGTTACTGAAGATCTCGTTCAAGTCACAAGTCGTCACTGTAGATCTCTCTCGTGACGTCATCTTCCCGATGTTCGCTGCTTCGCTGCCGGTTGTCTCTCTGTAGGCTCTGGTCGTTTCGTCGGCCTTTCGTCACGCTCTTGACGTCGATGGAACAGCTGAATCTGGCTTTGTCAGTCTTTGTCCTGTTGTGTGCAGTAGGTGATAATCTAATCTGTTCTTTTCTCTTCTGCTTGATAAAGGTTCATCATCATCAGAGCCATCTTTCTCCTGGGTTTGTTGTGGAGCATCTACTTCTGATCTAGAAAATTCTATAGATGTTTTATATATCTTTATATTCACAACGTTAAAGTATCCTACTGAGGCATTAGTGGTCATATTGGCCAATTCATACAGAAGTGGAGAAAGTTTCTTCCTTATAACATATGGTCCAGCATATAATGGTGCAAATTTCGTGATGAATCCTTTTTCTTTATCACTCTTATGATGTGTTTTAATCAAGACCTTATCACCTACTTTAAATTCCATATGTCGTCGTCTTTTATTATAATCCTCTCGTTGCTTTTGTTGTGCTCATAGGGAATTATCTTGTGCCTTTGAAATGGCTCGAATATGCTGTTCCGTTCTAAACTCAATGGATTGTGGAGATGCAGGTTGGCCAATGAGTCTGTCCCAGGGTAATGTTAGTTCTCTTCCAAGAAATATCCATGAAGGCGTGAATTTGGTGGTTTCATGTAATGAAGTGCGTAAAGCAAAGGAAAACTGTTGCAAATATTTATCCCATGTACTATGTCTATTTTCAACGTAAGCAGCTATCATTCTGCCAATATTTCGATTAATTCTTTCTGTCAAATTTGATTGTGGATGATATGGAGTTGTATATATGTTTTATTTGGAACGTTTCACATACTTCAGCAAGCACATTGGAAATGAATTGGGGCCCATTGTCCGAAACTATACTCTTGGGTACCCCGTATCTGCATATAAATTCATTTACAAATTTCTTTGCTACGATTGTTGCTGTTGCGTTTCTAACAGGAAATATTTCGACCCATTTCGAAAAATAATCTACTAAGACCAGAATATATTGGGAACCCGCTTGTGTTTGTGGATACGGGCCCATTAAATCCATGCCAACTAATTCCATGGGTTCATTGGAGATCGTGCTTTTCATAAGACCACAAGGACGGTTTTGATCGAATTTCGTGGTTTGAAAAATTAGGCATGTTTCTACATAGGTTTTTATGTCTTTTTTCAAAGCAGGCCAATATGATCTTTTGGCCACTTTCTGATAGGTTTTCCGCGTACCTAAATGTCCAGCTGAAGGTACATCATGTAATTCTCGGAGTACGTACTCTCTTAAATTCTTGTGAATAAATGGGCGATAACTGCCTGTTTGACTCGGTCGTCTGCAGTAGTACAAAATATCGTTAATTAATCTGAAATGTCTGGCTCTTCCAACAATACTTGAAGCTATACTAGGATCTAGAGGTAATTCGTCAGTTTTCAAATAATGATACACGTTTCCATATTCTAAATCTCTTTGTTGTTCAGTAATTAAATGTTCCTTGTATTCGATGGGAACTATTGTGGCGAGTGAGGGAGCAAAAGGCTTATCTTCGAGCTCTGACGTAATTTCTGCCGGCCACACGGGAGCACGGGATAATGCATCTGGTAGCTGATGTGCACTTCCCTTTCGATGCTCGACCTTGAAATTAAATTCTTGTAGGCGTAATGCCCAGCGCATTAGACGACCTGTTAGATTGGTAGATGTCTGTAACCATTGTAAAGCAGCATGGTCAGTAAAAATAGTAATGTCGGATGTGTCTAATTGTACTTTAAATTTTTCTAGAGCCCATATTACGCTTAGACATTCTTTTTCAGTCACTGTATAGTTTCTTTCAGTATGACTCAAACTGCGACTGGCATACATGATAACGTGTTCACAATTGTCATTCTGTACTTGGCTCAGCACGGCGCCGAGACCGACATCGGAAGCATCAGTGTAGATGTAAAAAGGTTTGCCTAACTGTGGCAAGGCCAACACGGGAGTATGACACAATGCATCTTTTAATGTCTGAAATGCTGTATCGCAAACAGGTGTCCAGTGAAACCGCTTTCGCTTTCGACGTAATTCACACAAAGGTTCGGCCAAATTAGCAAAATTGGGTACAAATTGTCGGTACCATCCACACATTCCTAAAAATCTACTAAGTTGTTTCGAATTGCGCGGTGTGGGAAATCGTTCTATGGCTTCGACCTTATTAGGTAACGTTCTTACTCCATCTTTATTAACATTGAAACAGAGGTATTGAACGTCCTCTCGGAGAAATGTGCATTTGGACAACTTTATGGTGAGTCCGGCTTCTCTTAACCTTGCAAATACCAAATTCAAATCACGTAGATGCTCCGAAAAATCAGTAGAAAAAATGACTATGTCGTCTAAGTATACTTCACAAATTTTTCCTTTTATGTCACCCAGAACTACGGACATAAGACGTTGAAACATGGCGGGTGCTCCTGATAAGCCAAATGGTAAGCAACGAAATTGGAATAATCCATCTTTTGTGAGGAATGCTGTTTTGGGTCGATCTGGTGGATATACGGACACCTGCCAATATCCTGAAGACAAATCTAGTGTGCTAATAAATTTCTTGCCAGCCAGTTGTGTTAGTAGAATCTGAATAATAGGTAGTGGATATCTGTCGGGGACTGTAACAGCATTTAATTTTCGATAGTCTACGCAAAATCTCAAATCACCAGTTTTCTTTTTAACGAGCACGACCGGTGAAGCCCAAGGGCTAAAACTTGGCACTATTATCCCATCCTCTAACATTTCTTTAATTTGTGTTGAAATTATCTCTTCTTTACTGGGAGGATAATTATATGGTTTGCTGTAAACAGGTCTATTATTGCCGGTGTCGATATGATGTCCTAAAATCTGACATCTACCGGGCTTGTTGTTAAAATGTTCGTAATTAGCATTGAGCAGAGTTTCTAACTGAACTCTCTCGCTATTTCCCAAATGAGCGTTGTCAGCATGTTTTCTAAAGTCTGATTTTAACTGATCGATATCAAGTTTTTCTTTCATTGTTGCTTTTAATGAAATAGTATTGTTGGCAAAATCAAATTCAATCAATGTTTCCGTATCGCATCTATTCCTATTAAAGAGTCATATAATAATTCACTTATTACTAAGAATTCAAGTCTTATCTCCACATT
The DNA here is from genome assembly GCA_038380435.1 of Ryuthela nishihirai. Taxonomy (NCBI): domain Eukaryota; kingdom Metazoa; phylum Arthropoda; class Arachnida; order Araneae; family Heptathelidae; genus Ryuthela; species Ryuthela nishihirai. The sequence continues at coordinate 6,237,200 of JAWZYU010000038.1, forward strand.
ATTTAAAGTGATAGGTAACTCAACAGTTCCTTGCGGAAAACACTGCTTGGAAGCACAAGCTAAGTTCAAAGGTCCACCGGACCACGGCTGCAAATTCAGTTTACGTTTTTCTGAATTTTATCCCATACTTTCTTATGTAGACATGTAAGATCAACTCCTGTATCAATGCGAGCTATGAATTCTGTCTTATCGTGATAAAGCTTCACAAAAGGTAAATGTAAGACATTATGTATACCCACAGTAGCAAGACTTAACTCATGAGAGGGCTTTTCTTGAGGAAATTTGGCCTCTCGCTTCAAAGATCCCGATGAAAGTTTTCCGAATTTTCATTCCTTTGATAGCAGTATTTCTCAGTATGTCCTAGTCGGGCACAAAAATTACAAGTGATAGTTTTTCTCTTTTGTTTAACCAAAGTTTAAGATCTAGTGTTATGGTTCGAAGCTTGACGTGGCAAAAAGTCTCTACTAAGTTCGTATTCCATAGTTCTAGGCGCGTTCGGCGCAAATTGTCGGGACCGTGTAAATTCCGGTCGTGCGGGAGTCATTCTACGCGACTCAACCTGATATCGCTGCTTTGGCGGGAATGGCATCCATTGTTGGTTAAGTGTATTTTCTGCAGATTGTCTTCTTGCAGTGTATTGCCGAGCCAATTTGACTAACTCGGTAACTGAATTCACATTTCGTACTTCTAGGAATTCTCTAATGGGCAAAAGCAATTGAGACAAAATGCAATTTACAATATCAATTTCAGTGGCATCAGCATCGTACAGCTGGTATAACTCTACTGTACCCCATACAAATTTTTCTATGTCATCTCTCTCCCTTTGTCTTCGTGAAAACAACTCTGTAGCTAGTTCTGTAAAATCATTATAAGCCGGATATATGTACATGATTTCGTTTTTAAATTCTTCCCAAAGTTCTATGCCATGACGACATCCTACGTTATTCCACCATTGCTTAGCACATCCAATTAGGCAAGATACTGCTAAAACAACTTTTTTGTTGCTTGGCACTTCATGTAAACGGAAGTGCTCCTCCATGGACTTGACAAATGTCCACGATGACGGACGTTTCGAACCGTCGAACCTTATCTCAGGTAAAGGCCAATTTACATAAGGACTATAGTTAATGGATGGGTTGGCAAATCGTCGTTGTGGCGGTTGAAAATACTCTTTTCTATCGCTTGCTTCTGACGGAACAGAAAATGGAACCTTACGTTCAAAGTTTCTTCGTTGGTGAACTGACGTAGCATTGTCAGCAAATTTAGGTGTCGTTCCCCTTTTCTCCCGATTATCATCAAGCAGATTCATTAGCACTTCTGCTTCCATTTGGAAATTTTGAAAACCTTTTTTAATCTTGAGCAGCGCTCAAAGGTACTGCTATACAACAATACTAAAGCTATAACTAAGCTTACAAAAATATAAATTTGCTTATCAAAAAAAGATTTTTCTTATCGTGCCTACGTACGTGTGCCCGGACACTTCTAATCATTACATAAAACAAATATCTTAAATATTCAGCAATATCAACGCTGAAATTTCAGTACCTTTGAATAATACACAAAAAAAATATTAAGCTACTTGCTCAACAAAAATTCTCGGCTTAAGCTGCCGTTAAATCTACAACTAGTACATACAACTACTGAGCTCCAAAAATTACTATCTTTGACAATCATACAAAATTTATCCACAAATATATATACTATCTTTAAATACTGTCGAGTCCCTGTTCACTGCGCCACTTCTTTTATTGTACTCTGTAACGCTCCAAACAAATGCAAAATACTTGAAGTTTTTATGCTCCGAATAGCTTAGACGGGCGCCAAGCAATAATTAACAAATTGCTAAAAGTACAATAAGTTAATAATAAGTTGATTTAGGGTTCAAATACCAGCGAGCGTTAATGAGTAAGAATCAAAATGATTGTCAAGTAAATATAATTTAAAAATCCTTAATTCGCGTTGCTCAAGAGAAAAAAACTGTACAGACTCAAAAGGTTTATAACAAAACAGATTTATTTCCAAAATAATTCAACTCACCAAGACATCAATGGAGAAAACATAACTCCTGTGCTACACGCCCTGTGCTTGGTGCTACGCACCTTGTGCTCGTGCACTCACATGTGCTACTACTTGTGCTTAGCTACTGCTTATTTTACTGCTTCTCTACTTACTCTACCTTTTATGCTACTGCTTAAGTGACTCGTAGGTCACCGGTTTTTTTGACATGAAGCCGGCGCATGCCGGGAAAGACATTAACATACTATGACGAACGACGCAAAAGCTATGACGCAAGAGGGGGCGTGTCCTTGGCACGCGCTTTAACGGTACAGTCGGAAGATCGGAGTTGCGGCGCATGCGCAACTCCTAGAATCTCTTGGATGTGAGCGCTGTGATGCCAAAAAGGAAATAAAAAATCCCCAAAATGATAAATATAACGTAAATTAAACAAAACTGGTTAAGGTAAAGCAAAAGTGAACGGTGGGGTATCACAATACTACTATGTAAGAGGAATGGCTTCTCACAACATGACATGATTCCCAAATAAAAATAAATAAATAAAAAAATAAATACCCCCTCAAGCAGCTGCTTGCCACAGAGGTCTGACAGGAGCCTGTCAGTTTATATGCCAAAGTAGAAGATCTGTGAGGCTGGCAGGACCTCAGCAGAAAACAACACCAACATCCATGCCTTACCCGGGGCTCGAACCCAGGTCCCTTATATCAGTAGCCAAGCGCGCTAACCACTCGCCAAATACTCGTTATAATCTATGTCAGATTCAGTTCAAGATATTTTGAAAGTACAGAGAGCCCTTTATCAGGAAGGTGTGTCACATGTCAATGAAAAACATTTTCATATTTTTCCTACACGACGTAGGTGAAAATTGAAATGTTCAATTCTTTCTTATTTTAAATTTTTATGGTGTAGCCCCCTGGGCGTGGAGGGAAAAGTTTTAAAGTTTCCCTCACACATATAGTGTTTGGGTTGGACGAAACAAACCTAACACATCAGAGCATTAGCTCTCTGCATGTAGAGTGTTGGAATGGTTTGTTCCAGGGGACGCATAACAATATTTGGGATTTTTTTTATTAGGAAAGTATTTTAATAAAAGAAGTGGTGGGTAATGAAAAATAAATGTTTTTAAATTTAGAAGGAAAATAAAATAATATGTCTATAATACGATTGAAATGTCAATCAGAATTTTATTAGAAAGAGCAAAATATTTCAAGGGATTGAAGATTAGTTAATTAAAACACTATCATGGTTTGCTTACAATCGTAGCGAATTAACTGCTAAGCTAAATTATGTCTCAATAGAAGTTCATGTAATACAGGATACAAGATAATGGAAGTAAGGTTTAAAATGAATGATTCTTTAATGTAAATGATTTAGCGGAAGTAAATTTTTCGGGTAATCTGTTAATGTTTGCTGATGATATCGTTTCACTGAATGCAGGTATAATTTAGAAGTTATAGTTAAATGTGGACAAAAGGACTAAAATACAGCAAATTTCTGTTTCAGAAAAACAAACTTTTCCAAAATGAAGAGAAAAAGAAATATATAATAATTCAGAATAGGAACAAGCTCAATTACTTTTCCATTAAAACTCATAACTCTAAGGGTTAATATAAATTAAATATTTACTAAAATGCATGTCCCTGTCCAAATGTGGAAGAGATTAATAAAATTCGTTATTTTAGAATTTATATTGACCATGATTTTAAACGGAAATCGTTCATAAAATATACTTGTGATAAACTTAGAAAATGTTAAAGTTGAAAACTCTGATTCCACTGGATGTTATAATAATAATATATGAAGTTCTACACGAATCAATCATTAGTTATGGTATCAGTATATATGGATGCACATATAAATCTGATTGATCCAAAATTAAACGAATACAAAAAAGAACTCTAAAATCAATAAACATGTAATGATGATTGATTGATGAAGAATAACTTGGAAATAGTTTCCATAATATGAACATTTTGTTAGTTATTGTTATAGAACAATTTTGTTATTTATGTAATTACCATTACAAATTGCTCTAAAAAAGAATACAAGGATATAATTTTGCATGCGATCAATAAAAGGAGAAAGTGTGAAAATTATTTTGTCGAGCTAATTTTTCACAGCAAGAGTGATAAATCGCGGATATTTTATCAAAGACCCAAAATTTTAATGTCTACCTAGAGGTCTGTCATGCCTGAGCACTTATTAAGAAATTAAAACTAAACTTTTGAAATGGTTATTAAATGTAAATATTTGAAAAGCAATGTTTAAAATGTCATATCCTGTATCAAGTATTGTTTCAAGCAACTACAATATTAGTGTGAAATGAAGACTTTTAGAATAGGGGATAATTTTATTAATAGAGCTTAAAGCGTATTATAACAGATTTGACAAGCTAATTTAATTAAAAAGTTAATCACTCTTCGAACTGTTTTGTTATTGTTTTAGTAAATCATAATAGAATTTCGATTGGTGAATACAGGATAGTAGGGATGTTAGTCACTACTATCCTGTATCCTATCCTGGTGTTCTTACGTTCCTTTTTCTTATCATTTGCACATCTACCTCCATAGCTTCCGTCCTGTCAGTGTCTGGGATATACATTGCTTCCTCCGAGGTGTTTCGATTTCCGCTTTTAGAGGTGTATCTTTCAGATGGAAGTTTCCATCGGGATTAAACTTTGAAAATTTTTTAAGCATGCAACATCTATTAGTACCAATCAGATCCGAATCTGGGGGGGGGGGGGGGATCTTTCGTTTTTTTCCCGAATCTGGGCCTGATACTGATATACACAGATCTTATAATCACTTGAGATTCAAAAATATAGTTGGAATTCAATGTGATATATAAATTCTACGCAATTATTGGATTTCTGCTAGATATTGCTGCTTAATATTTGGTCTCTAATTCATTGTAACCTATTTTCAACTTTTAATAAATAACAGAAAAAAAAACATATATTTGCAAAATATTTAATTTAATATAAAAAAAAAACATTATTTTACTGTCCTTATCGATTTCTAATATTTTCGCTTGGTTACCACCAGAAAGATTAATGTAAGAATGAAATATAATATTTCTTGTTTAAATAATAAACTCTCCGATATAAGTAGGATTTCTCTAGATCAGTTTCTTCTAACGTGGGAACTAATTTTCTATAAATGAATATTTCTCCTCTTCGTTAATAACTCGTATCTGTCAACTCGTGCTAAGGTAACTAACTGCTCGTAAGTATGCTTAATCCGCCTCCTGAGAGATTTCTACACATTGAGTCGAGGTTTCTTAAACCTAGAATTCGAAACGAAGGAAATTGGGGAGTGTTAGGAGCTATAAAAAATTGATCCCCCCTTGCTACACTCCTAAAAAGGGATAATAAGGAAAATATCCTTCTGTTATCTATGGAATGCGAATGCCGAAGTTAACCAGCTATATGTCAAATAAAAGTTTCTGAAGCGGGAAATGTCATAAACTAGAAATAATGACTCTCCATGCTTTCTTCCCCCGGAAAAAAGGGGAAATATGGACTTTTTTTTTTGTTTTGAAAAATGTAATTGAAGATAAAGATCTCAATTAAATAAATTAATATCTCTATTTTCAATAATATTCGTCCAGTATTTAATGAGTTATTAAATTTTGAATATTTAACAACAGTAATGCCAGTCTTAAGAAACTTATACAAAACTGAAGAATAGTGAAAGAATTCTTTACACAAAGTTCTAAATTCTGTAAATTTATTTTATGAAACACTTTGAGGCGATGCTTATTACTAAGTTTTAATTAACTTCTGAAGTCACTTTTTGTGGCTGGAATTGTTATCGGTAAATATTCAAACTTCCATAACTCATTAAATACTGAACGAATATTGTTGAAAATCGAGATATTGATTCATTTGATTGTGATTTTTGTCTGCAATCATATTTTTCTGAACAAAAAACTTATTTTAGAAGTTATTGAGCTTTGACGTTAACTTTCCTTTGATTTAACAGGGATTTTCCTTAATTTATGGAAACCAGTGTAATTTACATAAATGGACCGTGCGCATTTCCTCAGAAAACGAAACACATTGCAGGCGAGCTATTTATTTCGTAAACTAATCGATCATATATCCGCCGAAAGATTCGTTTGTTTATGAGAGGATTTCATGTCCTCAGTCTTTAGACTCGTTTTACTCCTCGTAAACTATCGCCCACATAAGCATAGTCATTTGAGCATAATTGGTCCTCTCACGAAAAGGAATATTATCATGCAGAGTTTAGGTGGTATTTCAAGGACACCTGTGGAGCAAATTACTTTATGGGCGCTTAATGACAGTTCTTGAGTAAGATTTATATGTCTGGAACTAAACCACGATATATAAATGATATGCGCTTTAGAGACACAAAAAAATATGCTTCGTCTTTTATGAGATGCTTTCACGTTTGAAATTTCGAATGTATCCAGCAAGGTTCATCCATCGCGTGACAATCAGAAAATCGGGCGGAAGGTTGCAGCGATTAAACGAAACCCATTTCACTTGTATTAAATTTCTCTATAATATTGTTGGTGGTTTATTTGTTTACACAATCTATCCTCTGGGTATTATAATATATTTTTACAGGAATTCTAAATTTATGTGAAAAAGTTTAAAACTGGTAATTAATCAAAAAGGCAACGTTTGTTTCTTCAGTCAATTGTGATTTACCTCATTTCAGTTTTATTTTAAATTTTGCCCCCTTTATAGCCAAAGAGTATTAAAACAATATTCCCTACTGTAATTATTATTTTTTCTTTTTTCCTAGTTTTTCTTCCACCTTAAAATATACTATACCCTTTATATTTTAAATATCATTACTTTGAATCAAAGTAGGTAGAATTTCCTCCTTTAAATCTTTAACCGTTTCTGCATTTGCCTGCATTTGCGCAAAAGATATTATTCCTTTTAAACAAGCATTTGCCTTTAAATTAAGCAAATTTCGCGGGACGACAACATTTGTAGAAATGTGACATGTTATAGCGAAATGTGAATATAATGAAATCAGGCTAGTGACCAAAATATATTCCTTGTACTGAAATGCTATGAAAAATGTGCTGTGACAATTATATACTGAAAAATAATTATAATGAAAAAGATTTGGGTTGGGTTGTTTTACCTCTGAACGGCACTTCTTTTCACACCATGGGCTAAATGCCCAGGTCACATGGACCCCGAAGGCTCAGAGAAGGTTGGGGGAGGGGATCCACTGGAACCGCTGTTGGGAGATAGATGATAGCCTCCCATCAAGGCCATCCAGAACGTTCTTTAACGTGCACAGGGTATGGCTCTCCCACACACGGGGCCACGGCTTAACGTCCCATCCGACGGACGGCGGCCTTTCCAAGTCCATCGGTGTCCCCTACTGACCATGGGCAGGGTGGGGAATTTTGAGGAGATAAATCTCAACGCTGACCCAACTGGGACTCGAAATTTGGAACTACAGATTACGAGCCTGGCGCGCTACCAATAGAGCCACTCCATGAAAAAGATCTAATGTGTATCAGATTTTACTTTTAAAAAATCGCTAAATTTTTTAACTGTCTTTTCCAGTAATCATCTCTCCTTGAATTCTTAAATGATGTCGAAACTCTGCAACACATTGCCTGGAATATATTTCCGTGTCATTACAAAAATGCAAAGATTTTGATCCGTATTGGCTGCTGATAATGAAACTAAACTAATTAACGAACTTAGCTGAAACATTAATATTAGATGACAAATATAACAACGGAAACTTAACAAATGATACAGGTGGAAAGGAAATTATGCTTTACATTCACATTCATTTTGGATATGACAATTTCGATGTGATAGGAAATGAATTTCGCTCAACTTCTGAAAAAAAAACACGACTAAAGTTTCTTTACTGAACTATCAATAAACGGAATGTTAAGATCCCAATGAATGGTAGAATTTCGCACAAACGACGGCACTACGGCTTCTGACCTCGGATATTCTGAACTTTTGTCAGGTGATTGACTCCACAGTAACATTCACACAGGAAAGCTTAACAAAGAAGAAGTCGAAATATATAATCTTGAAGAGCAGAACTGTACTCTGCATAGAAAGCAAAGAGTTGCTGCAAATCAACGAGTTTCAATTGCATCACAAGCTTTACACTTTAATGACTTCCTTTCTCTCCAAAAATTTCCCTTTAATCTTGTAAACCTGTAACTCTTACCGAAATACAGAATTGCAATGATGAATGCAATCTTCGAAATTAATGTCAGGAAATTCTACTAAAACTCAAAAGGTTAACAAGTTGCAGAGAATTTAGGCTGCATGAAGTATCACTCTATTATTTTGTTCCCTCAGGACAGAATACTTTCAGCTAATTAATAATCCTATTTCAACTTCTTAATTAATATAATCTTCGATGGTTTTTTGCACAGAACTGTCAACCATTATTATGATTATAATGATTATTATCTTTAGGTTATATGACAGATTTTATCAAAAAAAAAAGCAGAACGTTTAGTAAGTAAGCTGACTATGTTTTAATCAGAAATGCCTTTAATATGGTAGTATGCAATAAATTAGGAAAGTTTAAAACGTATAAAAACCAAATTATTTTATACCCTGCAAAAGAGCTTCTGGTATATAGTTGCTATTCCTCCTGCTGTTTTTTGATTGGCATTCCTTTCATTCACAGAATTTAATGCGGATTTGTAAAACATTAAATATTGATTTGTAAACTAATTGAAGATCCGTATTTACCGTATTTGCCGGCGTATAGGACGCACTTTTTCCCCCTCAAAATACGCCTAAAATACGGGGTGCGTCTTATGCGCCGGTAAGAAAAATTATGAGTTGAAATTTCAGTCTAAAACTTTTGGTTTATATCAATATACATATATAAGTATTCTTTTGCATTTTGTCCTTTTGTGAAAGAGTGGTTTCAAATAAATCGTTTCCATATTATTTTTTGTTCTGTAAAAACAATAAGTTGCGTGATGTATTTTATGCTTCACTAGTGATAGAGGGAGCATTCCAGTAAAATAGAGTTCAGATCCACTGACATCTCAAGGTTACGATTCATCCAATGTGCGCATGTGTGATCACATTTCACCGGCATATTTTTTCGAAAAGCGCGAGCATGGCGCGTCATTACCGATTACAGCGCCTTAAGGCAACCAAAACGTAAACTTTTAGTACCGAAGAAGCTTTCTCATGTTTTTTCTGCGAAACATGGCTCAAAAACAACTCAGATTCTGCTATGATATTGCATTTAAGCTACGAGTGATTGAGTATGCTAAAGAACACGGAAACAGGGCAGCAGAGAAGAATTTCGGATCACCGCCAACAGAAAAGATGATAAGAACTTGGAGAAGACAGGAAGAAGACCTAAAAAAAGCTATGCGTAGTAAACATAATCTGCGACATTGAATTGCAAAATGGGCGGAACTAGAAGAAGAATTAAAAACTTGGTTATTAGTCCACCGAAGCTCGGGATTTTCAGTTTCCACAAAAATGACTATTCAACAAGCAAGAGTGATAGCTACTAACAGAGGCATCGCTTATTTTAAAGGATCAACATCATTGTGTTCTAGATTCATGAAGAGAAATGACTTACGTATGCGGACTAAAACAAAAATAGCACAAAAGATGCCAACAGAATATGAAGACAAGATTATCGAGTTTCATAAAATTGTCATTAATGCAAGAAAAAGTGGAAATTTTGAACTTTCACAAATCGTTCACATGGATGAGGTCCCACTGACGTTCGATGTACCCTCAAACAAAACAGTAGATTCCAAATGTGCAAGAAGTGTTATTTTTAAAACTTGTGGACATGAGAAAACGCACTTAACAGTCGTGTTGTCTTGTTGTGACAATGGAACGAAATTGTCGCTGCCTTTTCATTTTCAAAAGGAAAACCTTGCCCAAGGATAAATTGCCTAAATGTGTGTTTGTGCACGTTCATCCTAAGGGCTGGATGGATGAAGGGGGGATGAAGTTGTGGATAGACAATGTGTGGTCTAGGCGTCCTAATGGACTGTTAAATAAATCTGTCTTGCTAGTATGGGATCAGTTTCGGAGTCATAGAACAGAAGCTGTAAAAAATAAAATCAACCAACTGAAAACTCAGTTAACTGTAATTCCAGGTGGACTAACGAGCCAGTTTCAACCTTTAGATGTCTGCATTAATAATCCATTTAAAGGATTCATGAAGGAGAAATTGAACAGTTAGATGCAGTCTACAGATTTTGAAGTGACACCATCAGGAAGAAGGAAGAGACGCAGCATTTTGCAGATTTGTGAATTGGTCAAAACTTCATGGAATGCTGTGAAACATGAGACAGTTGTAAAGTCATTTAAGAAATGTGGCATTAGTAACTCACTTGATGGCACAGAGGATGATTTGTTATACGAAGACTCAGTTTCTGAAAAACAGGCTTCAAGTGGATTTTCATTTAGTTCTGCAGATGAATTTCTGGGTTTTGAGGATGAACATTAAAAGGTACCTAACCACAATGTTCCCTAGTTACATTTTTTGTATACATAAATAACTCTAAAATGAGTACAGTAAATATTTATGGAAATTCATGAAAAAATGTGGAAAATTATTTTTCCCTTAAAAATGTGTCTAAGAAAGGGGGTGCGTCTTATACGCCGGTGCGTCCTATACGCCGGCAAATACGGTAATTGATTTTAGCTAGTCTGAGTAATCTAGTGTTTGTTTGAGTATATTATATTTAAGAGTAAAAAACTACTTGTCGCAAGCATCCTTCAGTTCCTGTTAATATAATTTTAAATAGTGAAATTAGCTTGGACAAATTTTTTTTTAAATATGTTATACATATATATATATATCTCCTCAATCAGCTGCTTGCCACAAAGACAAGGAGGCCTGTTAGGCCAAGTAGGAGCCTGTTAGTTTAATATGCCACATAAGCAGTTCTGTGAAGATAGCGGGACCCAGGTCCGGTTGATCAGTAGCCAAGCAAACTAACCACTCGGTCATGGGATGGCTTAAATATGTTAAGTTTGTTAAATACAGTAGGAAAGTGGTTCATTGGAAATATGCTAAATTTACCATTGAAAGTCTTAACTATTGTAAATAACTCTACACTCCCGACAATCTTGTTTATCTAAGAAAATTTACATTGTGGTGAATTTATTAATGCATATTTAGTGTTTTGTTCATTTACGGTACGCAAATTAATTTTGATTATTCAGGGAAAACAATATTTTCTGATTTTTCACTCAAGTCGAGTCTGAAAAAACGCTTTCTTCTCGGTGCACTCTTAAAAAGCCGAAAAATGAAATTGTCGGTGATGCTCTTTGGTTATGACAATATGATAGACAATATGATATACAAGAGCGTTGAAAATAAACGCTAATCAGTGGGCCAATTTTGAAAGAAAATGCAATAATCCTTCCTTCTAAAATCGCTAGTGGGGGAGGTTTTTCAGCAAGCCTGAGATGGCTTTCTCGCTGGAAAAAACGGTATGATGTTCACTACCTTGGTGTTTGTGGTGAGAAATTCTCAGCTGATCCGTTAGCAGAAAAGGAATTTTCAAAAAAACTTTTAGTCCTTATTGAAGAAGAAGACCTATGAGCAGAACAAATCAACAATGTAAATGAGACTGGGTTAAATTTTAAACTTCTTCCAACGAAAACGTTTATGAAAGCGCACGGAACCTCATCATCAGGATTTTAAACAAACATAGAAACAATCACTATGGTTTCGTGTACAAATAATGCAGGTATGCACAAACTTCCTCTTTTTGTAACTGGGAAATCAGCAAAACCTAGAGCATTCAAGCATGTAAATTTAGCTAATCAGCTAGTTTACTATATAGCTCAAAAGTCTGCTTCGATAGACTCGTATTTGTTTAAAGAATGCTTCTTTACAGAATTTGTTCCCAAACTAAAAAAAAACAATTGACAGGTCTTAAAATGTCTCTAAAGGCCATACTCATTCTCGGCAATGCCACAACACACTCAAGCGAACTCATTTCTGACAACATGAAAGCCATGTTTTGCCACCAAATGTAACGTCTTTAGTGTAACCAATGGATCAAGGCGTGCTTGTAGGTTTAAAAACACGATACAGGAGAAAGGTTCTTTCAGAAATTCTACAGCGAACCGAAAATGACAGAAGAGGACTTTTAAATGCTTTGAAACATTGTCAAGTAATGATTAAGAACCTCAAGGAACCGTTTTGAGATACATTTAATATGGGTATATATGTGGTCGATACTCAAATCTTTATGAAGTTGTCTGTTAGTAACAAACCAAACGACATCAACAGCAGATCTCAATATTTTTTTTTGCAAGAACTAAATCTTTTATATATTCGTGTACAACTAATCTCAGAAAACATTTTTTTTCTTATAAAGGATGGACATATTGTTGAAATACCTCCGTGATATACCATTTCATTTTTAAACAGTGTTTATTGAGGATTTAACGAACTAAAGATAATTTAATTAAATTGTTTTATAAAACTAGTGGTAATTTACTGTCAAATTTCATTTCTCTTTATAACTTATTTTCTTATTGATCTTCACTCGTATTTTTTTGTGTTTGCAATTTGTTTTAATAATTCGTAATTTGTCAAATCATTAGATTGAATAAAGAAATTAAACGCCATATCAATGCTATCTTCTGTTGAAAGCTACGAAAGGAGACAGATTCATGGCGGTCGTAACATGACGAGACCAGAGAGAAAATGAATAATTCGGACCTTACGTTAGGTGGCGCTGCACTACAATTTCAGTTCGTTACTCGTTCCATCGAAATTAATGAGCTACTACTTCTTTGAACGCTTATGTAAACTTCCTAATACATGTTAAGACAAGAGTTGCACGCAGTATCATTTCTAGATATAACAGCTGAGCTAATTGCGATGAATTTCGTGTTTACAGGACATTTTTTTGATTTTCAATAAATTTGAAAATTACACTACTTCCTTTTGTACATCATGATGCCTACTGTTTTATGTATCGCTTCAGCAATGATCTGAAATGTGCAAATTTATAATATTACCTATATCCACTGAGTTCTCTCTATAAATTTGCTTAAATATTGTCAGTTTAATTTAGGTCACCTTTTTTTATAAAGATTTACGACACATGGTTTAGAAAAGGTAGAAATCTTTATTTCATTCTGAAAACAGTCATTGTAATAATAATGAAGATATTATTTCAAAGAAATTTTAAATCATCATTTTTTATCGTGTGCTATTTACTAGGATAATAGTAATTAAAGGAGGACGAAATAGCTACCGCTGCAAATTATAGTATCATTTAGTGAAGTCTTGTGTATTCGTTTATTCATACATCGGCCTCGGGATGAAGGTAAATTCCAGTTCAGTGACTTCCAACGGAAGTCACTAAAAATTAACAAAAATAGTGTACGACCTGTTAACTTTAGAACAGGTCGTTTATAATATATATAACGTATCAGAGGGATTTAACACTTCACCCACCCGCTATACATAGCAGGACCGCCTCATCATTTTACTAACGAATTTTGTGTAGGAATCTTCACTTTTGTACGAATGTCAACGTACCATGTGAGTATTAACTCTACTAGTATTTAATTACAAGGGATATTACATAAAAAATATGATTTTTGAAATCAGAAACCGTAAAAAGATTAATCGCAAAAATAAATCATCTGCATTCGTATGCAGATGGAAATGGAGAGCGGGAGCGGTGCTATGGACCTTTCTAGAAGTCTGCCTAGCTCTCCTTATGCACATGCTCAGATTCTGAGATTAGACAACTAATCTCTATTCCACGCAAAACTTTACCCATTTCTATCTCCGTATGAGAATACGCCCAGTTGGCATATGTAAAAACATATAACAAGTAAACCACCAATGGGTGGGTCCCTAGAGGCTAGCATACAACACAAGCTAAAAAATAGCATATATCATGCACAATAGACCTAAAACTATCAGCCTTCTTCAGAGAAAGCCATCAATTTATGCCTCTTGTACTTATTAAGAACATTATGCTCATAAGTAAGCAAAGAAGAAATAATCTCATTAGGATTATTTTTAACAACCTCAAAGAACCATTTTGAGATGCATTTAATATGGGTATATATGTGGTCGATGCCCAAATCTTTATGAAGTTGTCGGTTAGTAACAAACCAAGGGACATCGACAGCAGATCTCAATATTTTTTTTTTTGCAAGACTAACCTTGTGTATATTCGTGGACAACTAATCGCAGCAAAATTTGCTTTTCTTATAAAGGATGGACATATTGTTGAAATACATCCGTGATATACAATTTCCATTGAACTAGGATTAAGTGTTCGATTAAACGAACTAAAATTACTTTGATTAAATTGTTTTATAAAACAAGTGGTAGTTAATTGTCAAATTTCATTTCTCTTTTTAACTTATTTTGATATTGTCCTTCACTCGCAATTTGTTTTAATAATTAGTAATTCTTAAGCCACTAGATTAAATGAAGAAATAAAACACATTATCAATACATCTTTAACACATTTCTGTCTTCTGTTGAAAGCACGAGACAGATTAATGGCGGTGGTAACAAGACGAGAGCAGAGAGAAAATGAATAATTAGGGCCTTACGTTAGGTGGCGCTGCACTACAGTTTGAAATCTTTACGTATCTGTCTTCTCCATTATATGTGAATTTTACAGTTCTCTCATCGGTGAGACACTTGCCCAAAGGGACATCACCGATGGTATCTTAACCTCCGTATCAGCGGATGTGACTTGCCGTGCACGTGGCAAAGGCAGCATTCGTATGCAGGTGGCAATGGAGAGAGGGAGCGGTGCTATATGGAACTTTCTGGAAGTCTGCGTAACACCTCTTCGGTGTTTCTAACAGGTCAGGAGGGAGAAACAAAGGATCAAGAAAGGGGAAATGGCAAAAGGAGGCAATTCATTACGAAATGGCGCCAGTTGGAGGATGTAGACAAAAATGGTAAACCGGATCCAAAGGCATACGATTACGACACTCCCCGCAAGATAAGCTTTCATTTGACAATCTAACTCTCGATGCTCATATTCGGAAGATGGAAGAACGATTTGAATAAATCACCTTTTTTATGGGTAGAAAAATTGGAGGGGGGGATTTTTGCATTCCATAACGCTTCTGACATCCAAGTATTCGATTAATGCAGAATGTAGTACGTTTGGTGGAACAATTGCATTGAGAAAAACACAAAGTGACAGGTGAAATAATACGCTGAAAAAAATTGTCAGGAGTGACAAATATTAAATTTTAGCTTTAAGAGATAATATAGTTACCACGTACCGATAGATGGCGCCATTATTCGAATGAAATAAAAAAAAATGCGGTAAAACTAAGATATACTAGGTGAAGAAGAAAGGTTAGTAGTTGATGGTGTAATGGTTAGCATACTTACCGGTTACTGGAAGATGTGGGTTCGAATCCCACTCATAGCACAACCAGTTTTTTTCAGCTTATTATTTTGTTTTTCATATGTACAGGAAATTTGTGACACTTTACGATGCAAAGTAACATCATTGTTGTGTGTTTGTCACATAACCGATAAGCAAACAGACATATTACGAGGAAAAACAATAAGAACATAGGTAAAACATATACCAAAAAGACTTGAAATTATCATTAAGGTGAAGAACTTGGTTGTGACATATTGATTTTAAAATATCAAATATTCTCGTTAATATGTATAACAAATGCTGGAATAATGATTAAAATATGACTATGATTAAATAATTCACAAAATTTTAGTTTCTTTCAGTTGATCAGTATGCCATATTCTCATACAATTTCTAGTTGAGTGCTTTCAGGTAATTAATATAAATATTAGGGGATATTTCATCGCTTCATATTCATTTTTAAAATCACGAAATTCAATTTTAAATATCACGAAATTTTTGTGAGCAGTGCATTTTCGTTGTATTTTTCATTGATTTTAAAAAACGGAGCACGTTTAAATACGCTATTCACCGTTGTGGTGTAGTGTTAATTATATTTAATTATCAGGAAAACAATTACATTTAACTTTTTTATTTTCGTTCATATCAACATATCAAGTTCGAATCTATTTTACAAGGAATATTTTTGAAATGTGGGGAGAAAACTTTATTTATTCTATTTTGTTTTTGTAAACATTAGTAGATATTGCATAATAATAATTAAGGGTTCTTGAAACAAATTACAGTAGACTCTCTCTTATCAGTCTCGGCTGAACCGGCCTCCGCTCTATCCGTTCGTTAAAAGAATCGAAAGCAAGTCGACGAGTGTTTCGTTTATACTACAGTGCATATTTTCTTCAGTCTCTCTTTATGAATATTACAGTGCATATTTTCTTCAGTCTCTCTTTATGAATATTACAGTGCACAGTCCACTGCGCGTATACAGGAGTATGTATTGTGATCTATTAATTATTGTGTGGTGCAAAATGAGTGGGTGCAAACGTAAGCGTAATGTCATTACGTTGGAGATGAATTTAAAAGAGTTAGAACATATTCACAAAGATGATCCAGTAATGCATATTTGTGATGAACTAGGTGTTGGTAAAAGCACGGTAAATGACTGGAGAAGGAATAGAAAATCTTTACAAGATTTTTGCACTTGAGTCTGAAAAAACGCTTTCTTCTCGGTGCACTATTAAAAAGCCGAAAAATGATATTGTCGATGATGCACTTTGGTTATGGTTCATGCAAGAGTGTCGAAAATTAACGCCAATCAGTGGGCCAATCTTGAAAGAAAAAGCATTACTCCCTCATTCTAAAATCGAAAATGGGGGAGTTTTTTCAGCAAGCGAGAGATGGCTTTCTCGCTGGAAAAAACGGCATGGTGTTCGCTACCTTGGTGTTTGTGGTGAGAAATTGTCAGCTGATCATTTAGCAGAAAAGGAATTTTCAGAAAAACGTTTAGTGTTTATTGAAGAAGAAGGCCTTTGCGCAGAACAAATCTACAATGTAGAATGAGACTGGGTTAAATTTTAAACGTCTTCCAACGAAAACGTTTGTGACAGCGCAAGAAACCTCAGCATCAGGATTTTAAACAAACAAAGAAAGAGTCACTGTGGCTGTGGTGTACAAATGCTGCAGGTATGCACAGACTTCCTCTTTTTGTAATTGGGAAATTAGCAAAACCTCGGGTTACCAATCATTAAATTTAGCTAATCTCCTAGTTTACTACAGAGCTCAAAACTCTGCTTCGATATACTCCTATTTGTTTAAAGAATGGTTCTTTACAGAATTTGTCCCAAAAGTAAAAGGCTACTTGACAAGTCTTAAAATGCCTGTAAAGGCCCTACTCATTCTTGAAAATGTCGCGACACACTAAAGCGAACTCATTTCTGACAACATGAAAGCCATGTTTTTGCCATCTAATGTAACGTCTTTAGTACAATGTGACGTGAATGGCAACAAGACGTGCTTATAAGTTTAAAAAGGCGATACAGGAGAAAGCTACTTTCAGAAATTCTACAGAGAAACGGAAATGACGGAATAGGACTTTTAAATTCTGTGAGAACAATAAATATCAAGGATGTGATCTGTCATGTTAGCAAGAGATTTTCAAGAAATGACTCGTACAACGTTTGTGAAGTCACGGAGTAAACTTTGGTCCGAAGTTGAAAACTGTGTAGAAAGTACCAAAGACGACAACACGGAAGTATCGAATGAGCCTGTGCCTGCCAAAGATATGACGGATGATGGCAATATTTCGCTACTTAATGACTTTAAACTGCTGCCTGGATATGACACACTTGAAGAAAATGACATTGAAAAATGGTTAACAGGTGATGAGCAGTTGGAAAATGAAACACTGAATGATTACGAAATTAGCAATGCAGTCTGCAAAGAATAGAAGAATGAAGAAGAAGAGGAAGAAGGGAAAGTTAACTATATTGAAAGAAAAGAAGCTTTTGATGTTGCAGTAAGATACATTCAACAACAAACTACCTCATCTGCGATTGATGTGATGTTTATTAAAAAATTTCAAGTTTTTGCAAGTAAAAAAGAATTAAGTTCAAAGACACAAAAGAAAATCACGGAATTTTTCAACTGAGTGTGAGTAAATTATTAATATTGTACAACAAAGTATTAATTAAAATATAGTACAGTTAGTATTTTTGTCATTTGTCATTTTTATTTATTATTTGACACAATATTCCGGTTAGTCGTCCTTTCGTTCATCCGGCAAATGTCCGGTCCCTTAAGGACCGAATAAGAGGGAGTCTACTGTATCTAAATTTGTCAAACATCATCCTGAAGCAGATGGCAACTTATGTTACAATTATACGAGGAAGAAAGCATTTGAAGCCTTATGCACATGCTCAGATTCTGAGATTAGGCAACTAATCTCAGTTCCACGTAGAACGTTACCCATTTCCATCTCCGTATGAGAATACGCTCATTTGGCGTAATTAAAAACATATAACAAGTAAACCACGAAAGGGTGGGCCCCTAGAGACTAACATAAAACACAAGCTAAAAATAGCATATATCATGCACAAGAGACCTAAAATGAGTAGCCTTCTTCAGAGAAAGCCATCATTTTAGGCCCCTTGTACTTATTAAGAACATTATGTTCACAAATAAGCAAAGAAGAAATAATCGCATTAGGATTATTTTTAACAACCTCAAGGAACCATTTTGAGATGCATTTAATATGTGTATATATGTGGTCGATGCCCAAATCTTTATGAAGTTGTCTGTTAGTAACAAACCAAGGCACATCAACAGTAAATCTCAATATTTTTTTTGCAAGAACTAAATCTTTGGTATATTCGTGGACAACTAATCTGAGCAATTTTTTTTTTATAAAGGATGGAGATATTGTTGAAATGCATCCGTGATGTACGATTTCTATGTTTAACAGTTGGCTTCTTCCAATTCAACGAACTAAATATAATTTAATTAAATTGTTTTATAAAACTGGTGGTAGTTAATTGTCAAATTTCATTTCTCTTTTAACTTATTTTCTTATAGTTTTCACTCGCAATTTGTTGTGTTTGCAATTTGTTTTAATAATTCCTAATTCTTAAGCCACAATATTAAATGAAGAAATAAAGCACATTATCAGTAGATCTTTCATACATTTCTATCTTCTGTTGAAAGCACCAGACAGATTAATGACGGTGGTAACAAGACGAGAGCAGAGATAAAATTAATAATTAGGGCCTTACGTTAGGTGGCGCTGCACTACAGTTTGAAATCATTACGTATCTGTCTTCTCCTTTATTTGTGAACTTTAGAGTTCTCTCATTGGTGAGACACTTGCGCAACGGGACATCTCCATTGCATCTTGACCTTCGTATTAGTGGACGTGACTTGCCGTGCACGTCGCACGAGCATCACACGTATGCATATGAAATGAAGAGGGAAGCGGTGCTATGGAACTTTCTAGAAGTTTACCTAATTTTTCTTCGGTGTTTCTAACAGGTCACGCGGAAGAAACAAAGGATCGAGAAAGGGGAAAAGGCAAAAGGAGGCAATTCATTTCGAAATGGCGCCAGTCGGAGGATGTAGACAAAAATGGCGAAAACGGATCCAAAGGCATACGATTACGACACTCTGCAGAGGATAAGCTTCATTTGACAACTTAACTGTGGATACTCATATTCGGAACATAGAAGGACGATTTGCATAAATCTCCTTTTTTATGGGTAGAAAATTATGGGGCCAAATATTTACATTCCATAACTTTTCTGACACCCAAGCATTCATTTAATGCACAATTTACTACGTTTGGTGGAACAATTGTCTTGAGAAGCACACAAAGTGACACGTGAAATAATAAGCTGAAAAAAACTGTCAGGAATAACAAATATTAAATTTCAGCTCTAAGAGACAGCATACTTATCGTTCCCGGTAGATGGCGCCACTATGCGAATCAAATAAAAAATGCGGAAAAGTTAAGTCATACTAGCTGAAGGAGAAACGTTAGTAGTTGTTGGTGTAATGGTTAGCATACCTTGCCGGTTACTGGAAGATGTGGGTTCGAATCCCACTCATAGCAAAACCAGTTTTTCTCACCTTATTATTTTGTTCATATCTACAGGAAATTTGTGACACTTTACCACGCAAAGTAGCATCATTTAGTGGTTTGTGTGTTTGTCATATTACCGATAAACAAACAGACATATCACGAGGAAAAACAATAAGAAAAAGGTATGTGGAAAACTCCTTTTCAGTTGAATACGTTTTAAGGAAATATTCCTATTGGCATTTCTGACTCATCCGTTAGTTTAATTTTCTCTGTTAGAATGTGAAAAATTAGGAAAATAATAAATTTCGCATTTCTTCCAAATAAGCAGTTCATAATTCTTGGAATGTAAATATTATATATTTGTTAGTCAACTCTGCCCCCCCCCCCAAAAAAAAAAAACTGCCAAGAGATATTAAGATATAGATAATACATACTTATATATAAGAGATATTAATAAATGTACAAGATATTAAGAAATATACAATAAGAATATACAAGAGATATTAAGATATAGATATACAACTTTTTTCATGATTCTTCAAATTTTAAACAACCCAACCTAAGCTATTTAAAATTAGTTATCGGTTCAGTGTTTCAGATACCGCATAGGGCAAGAACGTGTTCGGGGAGGGGGAGTCAGACCCATCCCCCCAAAAAATCCTGTCATCTTATATGAAAACCTCAAGCTTCTCAGTATAAATTAATACTCCCTCAATCAGCTGCTTGCCACATAGGTATGACAGGAGCGTATCAGTTTAGTACTCCATAGTAGATGGTCTGTTAGGATGACAGGGTCTAAAAAGACAAACATCCATGCCTTACCCAGGGCTCGAAACCGGGTCCTTTGATCAATAGCCAAGAACGCTATCCACTCGGCCACCGGGAAGGCCCATTTTGTCTACCTGCTTTAAAATCAAAAATAGTTATTTTGTATAATTTTATTTTTTCCCCACAATATATATGCAACACTCAAAACAGATTCCTTTCGGGTTTTCTTGTCGGGTGGAATATATTTCAGTAATTGGTAAACCTTACTCAGGTTTTATTCTGAGGCCTCCCCCCCCCCCCGCAAAAACTAAATTCTCGAACCCTCCCCGAAACAAAATTGTGAGTACATGCTTGGCATGGGATATATGCTTTTTTTTTGCACATTGAAACACGGCCTAATCAGATTACAAGAGACCATCGTGGTACAGACTGAGACAACCTAGGCACTCTTAGATACACCGGACATGAACAGACATTAAACAAAAGGAGAAAATCACTTTACGGCACTTTACGCTGATGACGTAGCTCTACTGTCTTCAAACGGAAGCATAAAAAATTGAGTGTTTCAATTTGTTCAACGTTTAGGTGGAAGCGATTTATTTTTTTAATTCTATAACATGAAAAAAATTAATACCATATTTCTTGAAATTTATAGCTACCACTTATGTTTAAAAATGTACCATAATTAAAAAAAAAAACTATATTTTAAATGAGATATCTATTATTGGCTATTACGGGCATACTGTGACGTAGGAACGTTTGCCTTCCTTTTCCTCCTCCTCCATTATTATTGACTTGAAACCATCAAGTTATTATTTAATAGATTTGTAGACATTACATTGCAGAAAATTTTTTTTCGCTTTAAATGAAAAATAATGGAAATGCTTTTCGCCAACCGCAATATTATGAATCATAATTTATCAGATAGTCAAATGATTGAAAATATTTCTTTGAAATGTTTCAGAAAGGAACTGAAACATTTACATTTAATTAACCTTAAAGTTTAAGATTTGTTTAAAACCCTATTCATTATCGAGAAGATAGGACTTGAAAGGCGGTCCTCTATGCTTTCTCACATCTTTGAATTTGCATTTCTTTGGAAATATTTTATAATTTTTTATTTTGTTAATAAAGTCTTCTTTTCTAATAATTGCTTATGAAATGTAGGATTGAGTTGTTTAACCCAATGAGCTATTTTTACACAGGGTCGCAATGGCAAATGGTCCTTTTTGACACCAGATCTCAATGACCCCAATGGGCGTTTGTGACACCAGATCACAATGACCCCAGTGGTCCTTTTTGACACCACGTCACAATGACACTAATGGCCTCTTTGACACCAGGCCACAATGATCCCAAGAACTCAGATAAGATTGGGGATAGGGGACATACTGGACAACTGTTGGGACACAGATGGTAGCCTCCGTAAAGGCCATCTGGCATGTTCTTTAACGTTAGCATGGTCACACACGGGGCCACGGTTTTACTTCTCATCCAAAGGATTGTGGCCTTTCCAAGTCTATCGGTGTCCACTACTGACAATGGGCTGGGTGGGGAATTTTGCGGAGTTAAATCTCAGCGCTTGTCTAGCTGTGACTCGAACATGAGAACCATATATTACGAGCCTGGTGCATAAGCGACTGAACCACTCCGACATTACAAACTTTTGAAAAATAACGTTTCTAAATTCTCTGAATTTTTAGCAACGTGACTATTGTTGAAAGAATTATAAAATAGGCGCAAACTGTAGCATAACGAAGGAAACGACCATTCAGAAGAAAATGTTATGATGAATATAGCTCTTGTAAAACCTTTATGAACAACGTCTGCATTGCTGAAGGTAATCAATAATTTGCTCAGTTATATGACAATGGAATCTTATATGGCTGATCATTTCATCTTTAATCTTGTCCATACCTGGTTACTTGAGTAGTCTAATTTTGAGGCAGTTCAGATTGTATTGGGGGATTCCTATCTAAGTGACATAATTATTTTCCTTGGCAAACGATGAGAGTAATATTAAATAAATAGTTCAAATCATCATTGAAATGTTCAAGTCATCTTTCTGTGACCGAATCCTTACTTTGAATTACCATCTATATCTCTGATTTAATGAAGCCTATTCCGTTTTTTCCAACACAAAATATTTGTCATTTGATGTAAATCTCTATTGCTGTATTATCTAGCAGGGTTTTCTGCTTTTTTAGCCAGGGGTAGTTGGGTGGGTTAAGCAAGAAGAGACCCATGACAGAGTCAGTGGAGGTGAGCCGGGTGGTATATGGCTGTGCAATTTCCTGTTGGGAAATAGTGTTAGGCATGGCAGTGCCTCTGTGATGGTACGTGGATATGGAAGCAGCACAGATCATAGCACAGTTTCAATATACTGGGTGTCGCGAAACTGGCATCAAAAACATCCAAAGGTGACCGCTGTTGTAACTAATGTCAAAGGATCCAGGTTGCAGTCTAGGATTAAGCACCTTCGTATGAGCATGGAAACAAAATATCCAGATTCCAGCACAGGATCAAATGACCTAGATTCCAGCACCGTTTCAAAGGACCGGATTTCAGCAACGGTTCAAAGGACCGGATTGTAGCACCGGTTCAAAGGACCGAGTTTTGAGCCAAGAATCAAACACTCAGGTTTCAGCACAATATCAAAGGACCCAGATTGCAGTTCAGGATTAAGCACCTTGGTATGAGCATCGAAACAAAAGACCCAGATTCCAGCACAGGATCAAAGGACCTAGATTCCATCACCGGTTCAAAGGACCCAGATTGCAGCACTGGTTCAAAGGACCCAGATTGTAGCACCGGTTCGAAGGACCCAGTTTCAAGTCCAAAATAAAAAACCCAGGTTCCAGACCAATATTAAAGGACCCAGGTTCCAGTCCAGGATTAAACATCTTGGTATGAGCATCGGAACAAAGGACTCAGACTGCAGCACAGGATCAAAGGTCCAAGATTCCAGCACAGAAGCAAAGGACCTAGATTCAGCACAGGATCAAAGGGTCAAGATTTCAGCACAGGATCAAAGGACCTAGATTTCAGCACCGATTCAAAGAACCCAGTTTCGAGCTCTGAATAAAAAACCCAGTTTCCAACACATAATCAAATAACCTAGGTTCCAGTCCAAGATTAAACACCTTGGTATGAGCATCGGAACAAAGAACCCAGATTCCAGCACCAGTTCAAAGGATCCTAATTCCAGAACCGAATCAAAGGACACAGAATACATCACAGGTTCAAAGCATCTAGATTCTAGCACCAGATCACAGGACCAGAGTCCATCACTGGCTCAATTAACTTATTCAGAGACGACTATTTCTGAAATAGCCGAAGCGTTTTTCAACTTTCGGTTAGTTAATTCTGGGGCCTTGGTAATTGAATGCAGACACCCATATGCATCGATATGCTCTAGGGAACAAAACTTCAACATACATTGAGTTACATGTTCGCAAGATGAGTAAATGTATTAATTTACATATTAATTTTAAAAATTCTACAAAAGTACTAAAAGAAATACAACGGCTCTTCCAGGTATCGTAAAATGCGCTCCTGGGCATTTTACGGTTGAATAACTGAATTAGACCATTGAATAACTTTTGAAGAACCATTGAATAACTTTTGGGTCAGCTAGCATTGTACGTAAGTAGTCATAGATGTTAGACAGTTTGTAAAACTAGTTAAATCACATTAAATATTTAAAGAACAAAAAAAAGAATGTCTACAGCGGGCTAAAATGATTGTACTGCGCATGCGCAGATATCCCCTTAGAGCTGTTTTTGTGCCTGCATAGCAATTTGCCACTTTCGGCTTAGGCAAAATACCGCAGTGAGGCGCCACATACGAATTTGCGAAACTGCTCTTCTTCGGCTGAACTCCCCACCCTCCCTCGGTCCATAGGGGAAAACAGTGGGCTTCGAAAGGGTGTCGTCCGTCAGATGGGACGTTAAGCCATGGTTACGTGTGCTGAAGAACCATATCTTGTGCACGCTAAAATAAACAAGTGCCCATTAGAATACAAAAATTTTAACAGTGATGCCTTTTTTGGAGAATACTGTGAAATAATTTTTTTTCATTACCGATGGGGAATTTAATTTCTAAGAAAATGTTTGCCAAAATCAAGTTCTATTGCCCCTATCATCTGTTCTTGTTTCCCTAGATCCGTTCTGTTAGGATTACTATAAGAATAAAATACGCCAATGATTATAAATAATTGAAACGGAATTTTGCAATAAATCTAAATGTTGAGGTATGATATAAATCAAATAATGAATGAATGCAATCAAAGGAGCATAATTCTGAATCTCTTTTAGTTCAATATGTTGTTTCCTTCCGTTCCATTTATATTACAAAGGAAGTATTAATAGAATTGTTCGCTTTAAAACTTCTGCACATTCCGCTGTTTCTCGGAATCTAGAATGTATCCAACGGATACTTTGTATACAAAATTTATACTGTCAGGAACGATGTTGGTTATATCCAGTGTACGAATATTTTTTACAATATCGATATTCTAAAACCCTGGGCTTATTAATTGAGAAATCGAAATTAAAAGGAAAACGAAAGCTAATTTCGATAATCTTTAGTGTATGTTACTCTTTTAAATCCACAAATAATAGTACTGGTCACCTCGCTAAACAAGAAAGCTAATGGTTTCCATAGATACGTGTTTTGTTTCGGTATTGGAATATCATTTGTCTGTCTGCACACAATGCACACAACTTTCTGCACACAATGTGTTAATGGTCAGGTCACGAAGATCCCGAAGGCTCGCAGAAGGTTGTGGGACGGAACCATTGGAACGGCTGTTGGGAGACAGATGTAACCTCCTGTCACGGCCATCCAGCACGTTCATTAACGTGCAAAGGGTACAGATATCCCGCACAAGGGGTCATGGCTTAACGTCCCATTCGACCTTTCCAAGCCCATCGGTTTTCCCTATTGACCGTGGTCAGAGCGGGGATTTTGCGGAGATAAATCTCAATGCTGACCCAGCTGGACTTCAAGTTGAGAACTACAGATTACGAACCTGGCGTGCTTCCTACTGAGCCACCCCTATATATGTCGGAAATCGGGGAAGCAGCCATGTAAGTAAAGATCCCATTAGCTCCGGAGAAGATAAAACTTTTGTTAGTGACACTGTCGGAGGAAGGATATAATTTAGAAAAAATAATGGCGCGAAGGCCAAAAAAACAGGGAGAGGTTAAAGAAACTGGATTTCCATTACAGTGCAAAATTTTCCTTGCATTTTAACGGTTTGTAAAAAATTCATGAAAAATGCTTTAAATATACCAGAATATGATAATTTGAGTTTCCCATAACCCTTATATTAGAATTCTGAAAAGGAGGGAATCATGGACCTTTTACCCCTTTAATCTGGCCCTGCTATATAGTAATTGCTATTCTTTTATCGATGGTAATATGTTATGCAGGAAAAGAATAAAATGTGGCACCAGGCCCCATGTGCTGGAGAGCCATATCTTGTGCACTTTAAATAAATAAGTGCCCATTAGAATACAAAAAAAATTAATAACAATGCCTTTTTGGCATTGTTATTAATTTTTACCAAAAATGCCTTTTTGGCTGTATTAAGTGGTAACAAAGAAATTTTTTCATTACCGATGGGGAATTTCATTTCTAAGAAAGTGTTTACCAAAATCAATTTTTATTGCCATATGATCTATTCAAAGCGTGTCTAAGGGAGAAGAGAGCCAGCTCCCATAGGAGGAATGTAAATTTCTCGATTGCAGCGCCTTCTAAACATGGCATATTCGTGTATTGCATTGAAACCACCTAACCAGGGAGAGGAGCGAGTTCCCTGCGTTATTTTTTCACTCCAAACAATGTTTTTAATTGCTTACACTACGTGACTAATTTCTAGGTACACTTTGACTCCGAAAAGTATTCGTTTCCAAAATGTCTCCATTCTAATTTTCTTTGCTTAGAGAGAAAATCACAACGAGCAATCGCAATTGTATTTCTTAATAAATATCCCGTTTTGTAAAAAAATTTAGTGCTCACAATTTTGCTTCTTTTTCCATTTATTTCAAAACCTTATGAACTTTATATAACACGTAATAGCAAATTCAATGTAAAAGTAATGTGGTTTTGTTGTTGAATAAACTGTTAATATTATTTTAAAAAATTTACTGGGAGGCAGAATGTCCTGAACACACCTTTGTTTTCGAATGTTTATCTTTTCTATGAATTTCAAGACAAGGATTAATTAAACATGTATTACTTTTAATATTCATTCTAAAGTTTCTTTTAATCTGATTTCAAATTTTTATTTTCTGTTATGAATTACCTGAAAGCATTCAACTAGAAATTGTATGAGAATATGGCATACTGATAAATTGAAAGAAACTAAATTTTTGTGAATTATTTATTATAGTCTTATTTTAATTACTATTTCAGCATTTGTTACACATCTTAACGAGAATATTTGATGTTTTCAAATCGATATGCCACAAGCAAATTCTTTACCTTAATGATCATTTCGCTATTTTTTGGTATATTTTTTACCTATTTTCTTATTGTTTATCCTCGTGATATATCTGTTTCTTTATCGGTTATATGACAAACACACAAACTGACAAATGATATCACTTTGCGTGGAAAAGTCTCACAGAAGATGTCCTGTAGGCATGAAAAACAAAACAATAAGGTGAAAAAAAACTGGTTGTGCCATGAACGGGATTCGAACCCATATCTTCCAGTAATGCTAACCATTACACCATCAACTGCTAACGATTTTCCTTCATCTATTGTGATTTAACTTTCCCGCATTTTTTATTTGATTCGCACAGTGGCGCCATCTATCAGGAAGCAGATAACTATGTTGTGTCTTACAGCTGAAATTTAATATTTGTCACTCCTGACAATTTTTTTCAGTTTATTATTTCATGTGTCACTTTGTGTGCTTCTCAAGGCAATTGTTCCACCAAACGTAGTACACTCTGCGTTAAGTGAATACTTATGTGTGAGACGCGTTATGGAATGTAAAATTTCCCCTCCTCCCTAATTATCTACCCATAAAAGCGGAGATTTATGCAAATCGTTCTTCTATCTTCCGAATATGTGCAGCCATAGTTAGGTTGTCAAATGAAAGCTTATCTTGTGGGGAGTGTCGTAATCGTATGCCTTTGGATCCGGTTTCACCATTTTTGTCTACATCCTCCAACTGGCGCCATCTCGAAATGAATTGCCTCCTTTTGTCTTTTGCCATTTCTCGATCTTTGTTTCTCCCTGCTGACTTGTTAGAAACACCGAAGAGGTGTTACGCAGACTTCTAGAAAGTTCCATATCACCGCCCCCCTTTCCATTTCCATCTGCACACTTATGTTGTTCGTGCCACGTGCACGGCAAGTCACGCCCACTAATACGGAGGTCAAGATATCATTGGGTGATGTTCCTTTGAGCAAGTGTCTCACCAGTGAGAGAACTGTAAAGTTCACAAATAAAAGAGAAGACAGATGAGTGACGAATTCAAATCATAGTGCAGCGCCACCTAACATAAGATCCTAATTGTTCATTTCTCTCTGCTCTCGTCATGTAACGACCGCCATTAATCTGTCTCTTTTCGTAGCTTTCAACAGAAGAAAGAAATGTGTGAAAGGTGTATTGATATGGCATTTTATTTCTTTATTTAATCTAGTGATTTGACAAATTACGTATTATTGAAGCGAATTGCAAACACAACAAATGACGAGTGAAGGACTATAAGAAAATAAGTTAAAAAGAGAAATGAAATTTGACAATTAACTACCACCTGTTTTATAAAACTATTTAATTAAATTAACTTCAGTTCGTTCAATCCAATAGATGATTTTGAATACTTGAATAGGTATATCACGGATGTATTTCAACAATATGTCCATCCTTTATAAGAAAAACAAATTTTGCTGAGATTAGTTGTCCACGAATATACAAAAGATTTAGTTCTTGCAAAACAAAATATTGGGGATCAGCGGTCGATGCCTTTGGTTTGTTACTAACAGACAATTTCATAAAGTCTTGGATATCGACCACATATATACTCATATTAAATGCATCTCAAAAACGTTTTTTGAATTTGTTAAAAATAATCCCAATGAGATTATTTCTTCTTTTCTTACTTATGAACATAATGTTCTTAATAAAGTACAAGAGCTCTAAAATGATGGCTTTCTCTGAAGAAGGCTACTCGTTTTAGGTCTCTGGTACATTTTATATGTTGTTTTTAGCTTGTGTTTTATTTTAGCCTCTAGGGGCCCACCCATTGATGGTTTACTTATTTTATGTTTTTACATATGCCAACTGAGCGTATTCCCAAATGGAGATGGAAATCGGTAACGTTTTACGTGGAACTGAGATTAGGTGCCTAATCTCAGAATCTGAGCATGCGCATAAGGCTTCAAATGCTTTATTCCTCGTATACTTGTAACAGGTGTTTCCATCTGCTTCAGGATGATGTTTGTAAATAGAGAAGATACTGTCTACAAGTAAAACGGATGGGAAGGGTTTATACGAGAATAGTATACTGCAAGTATAAAAGTTCATATCATTAATCGAGGATATCTTAATGGCAGCCAGTAGTTCAAAGGTGAGAAAGGGTCTGGTATAGTCGCTCAAAAATTATCCGAACACTATGGTTGATTACAGAATTCAGAAAAAATACCTGGCAACCATTTTTTAGAAATTAATGATCTGACAACCTTCGTGTACAGCACACGAAAGTTGCCATATCACTAATTACTAAAAAAAAAAATGGTTGCCAGGTATTTTTTCTGAATTCTGTAATCTATCATAGTGTTTGGATATTTTTTGAGCGACTGTACTATTCGCCTAATGCCAACTTGTACAATGCTGAGTGCATTAATGAAAGGTTTCTTACAGCAAAATTTCAGACAAGCATTAAAAACTTGAATGTTATCTGATGTTATGCCCCCACTGAGGATGCTGATGAGGATGAGAAGGATAGGTTTTACGGACAACTTCAGGACATTTTGAATTCTGTCAAGAAAGGAGATATTACCCTTGTTCTTGGTGACTTCAATGCCAAAGTTGGTACCGACTCTGACCTTTGGGGAGGAGTAATAGGTCCTTTTGGTATTGGTAGCTGCAATGGCAATGGGCAACATCTCCTACAGGTAAGTAAACTCAATGGTTTCAGAATAACTAACACATATTACAAACACCGCGACATACATAAATACACATGGGTTTCACCTGATGGGCTGCATAGGAATATGATTGATTATATATTAATTAACAGCAAATTGGCTAGTTCTGTTAGAAATACCAGGGCATATAGGGGAGCTGAAATTGGATCTGACCATTACCTTGTTAAAAGTGTCTTGCAACTTAAACTTAAAAAGTGTTGTGCTAGAGTTAAAAAATTTACCTTTAATACTGAAGCTCTGAATGACCCAGTTATAGCTAAAGCTTACCATGATAGGTTACTTAGTCATTATGACAGTCATGGTTTGCTTAATACTGAAGTTGAGGAAGAATGGGGCCATTTTAAACAGGCTTTTTTGGAAACTAACAGTACTCTTTTAGGAAAAAAGGAGCAGAGGAGGCAGAATTATTTAAGTGACAAGGCAATTGAGCTTATTTCAGAAAGAAAAAATTGCAGGAATGTCCTTAATCAGTACCCTACTAGTCCTAATAGAAAAGATTACAGAGAGCTTAATAAACGTGTAAAGGATCAGTTAGCTACTGATAAAAATCTTTGGCTTGATAGCTTGGCTGACAAAGCTGAGGAAGCAGTTAGGCAGCACAACAGCAGAGAGCTGTACCAGATAGTTAATGTTTTATGTGGTAGAAAACGTACAGGCATACAGGGATTGAAGGATAAACAAGGTAAGGTTATAGAAGGTGAGGATTCTCTCATGGCTAGGTGGGCTGAGCATTTCAGTGATGTTCTAAACAATGTGGTTAGTTCTACTCCCATTGTTTGTAATGATGATAGATGCATTGGCAGCTTTAATGTTGGCCCTATAACACAATCTGAAGTTAGTTTGGCTATCTCTAAACTGAAACTTCATAAATCCCCAGGGGTAGATGAAATTACTACAGAAATGCTCAGAGCTGGGAATGTTTTGGTTATTACTTGGATGACTGAAATTTTGAATAACTTTTATGATAAAGGCATGGTTCCTAAAGATTTTACCAGAGCTATTATTATCCCTATTTTCAAAAAAGGTGATCGCAGTTCTCGTGATAACTATAGGGGTATCAGCCTACTCTCTGTTCCAGGTAAAGTTCTTTCCATGATTGTGCTTAATAGAATTAAGAATCTGGTTGACAGGCAATTGCGTGATGAGCAATGTGGATTCAGAAGTGGTAGGGGATGTGTGGATCACATATTTTCACTTAGGCAGATTCTTGAGAAATGTTTAGAGTTTCAGAAACCTTTGGTTGCTAGCTTTGTTGATTTCAAAAAGGCTTTCGACTGTGTTGATCGTCATAATTTGTGGTTGATCGTGGGATCATATGGTATACCAGACAAGTTAGTTAACATAATGAAAGCTCTCTATAATAACACTGAGTCATGTGTGAGAGTTGGTAAGTCTTGTAGCAATTGGTTTAGCATTGCTTCTGGTGTTCGACAAGGGTGCATTTTGTCTCCTTTTCTCTTTAGTTTGGTTGTTGATTATGTTATGCGAAATTCACTTCGAGGGAAAGATTTTAGCCTTAAATGGGCTGGAGATACGAAAATTTCTGATTTAGATTATGCTGATGATTTAGCCCTTTTGTCAAATGATGTTGATGAGATGAACTCTTTCATTCGAACTGTTGATGAGACTGGTAGTAGAGTAGGTTTGGTTATAAACAGAGAGAAAACTAAAGTGATGAAAATTGGTCAGGCAGGTTGTGATTCAGTTAATCTGAATGGTTGCAGTCTTGAGCAGGTGTCACAGTTTAATTATCTTGGGAGCTATGTAACTGATACTGGTGATGTGCGGCATGAGATTAACAGACGAATAGGTATTGCTGCCGGGACTTTTAAGAATCTATGGAGATTGTGGAGAAATAGGCGTATACACCTAAAGACTAAACTTAGACTTTATAATAGTTTGGTTCTTTCTAGGGTTAGTTATGGTAGTGAAACTTGGACGCTGTGTAAACAAGATAACAGGAAACTAGATGCTTTTGATTCTAGATGCTTACGCAGTATCTTGGGTGTTCGGTGGTTTAACTTTGTAACTGATGATGAGGTTAGGCAAAGGAGTCTGCAACCTCCTTTAAGCAGCATATTGTGCAGAGAGAGACTCCGCCGGTTTGGCCATGTTGCCCGTATGGATAATTATAGATTGGCGAATAGGGTTATGAACAGTGTGCCTAGAGGCTTCAGAAGGAGGGGGAGACCTAGGATGCGGTGGGCAGACAATGTCAAACAGGACCTTGTTAGAATTGGTGTGCCGTGGCCGGATGCAGCAGATGTAGCTCAGGACAGATATGCTTGGAGAATTAAACTGCGTGGTCTGGTTGGACCTCCGTAGCCCATGGCTGCTTGAGGATGAGGATGATGATGATGATGATGACTGAGTGATCCAGTCCAATTCGTCATACAGGGACGATTCGGCCAATAGACAATTGGTGTAAAGAGATGATTGGTCCAATGGGACAGCTCGTCCAAACCAGAATTGTCCAATGTGACAGCTCATCCAAGTCCAATGAGAGAATTCCACAAAAGTCTATTCAACCAATAAGACATTTCGTCCAAAGCTTTTTCATCCCAAGTGAAATAGCGAATGACGATAATATGTTATGAGGACCTAATCTGAGGTAGGCTGCATTACACCCGAGAATTCTAGGAAGGGAAAAGGAGAAGAAGAAACTGACAAATTTACACACAGTAGACTCCCTCTTATCCGGTCCTTACGGGACCGATAGGACGGATGAACGATAGGACGGCTAAACAGAAAAAATATGTCAGAAAATAAATAAAACTTGCAAATGATAAAAATACTAACTTTACTGTATTTTAATTAATAATTTGTTGTACAATATTAACAATTTATTTGAAAAAGTCCGTGATTTTTCTTTTGTTTCTTTGAACTTAACCCTTTTTTTATTGCAAAGTCTTGCCATTGTTTAATAAACATCACATCAATCGCAGATGAGGTCTTTTGTTGTTGAATGTATCTTACTGCAACTTCAAAAGCTTCTTTTCTTTCAATATGGCTAACTTTCCCTTATTTCTCTTCTGAAAGAAGTTCTCTAAAAATGAAAAGAAGAAATAATTAAATGAAATAAATAAATAAAAAAGCAGTTCTCTATTCAGGAAACACGGTTCACTCTCTTCATGAGACACGGTTCTTTCACTTCATGAAATACAGCTCTCTCTCTCTTGATCAAATAGAGTTCTCTCTTCAGAGCACAGGGCTCTCTGTCTTCATGAAACACGATTTGACGATTAAAGTAATATTCAAAATTACCTGTACCTTGGCTTTACTGAAACCTCCTGCATGAAATAAATTATTATTATTATTATGAAAGATAGTTGTTTTTCACGACTCGACACGACTTATCTTCATGAAACACGACACTTCTTTTTTTCACAACTATCTGTTCATGAAATACGGCTCTCTCTTCATGAATGACAACTCTCTCTTCACGACACACGGCTCTCTGCACGAAAGACAGCTATCTCTTCACAAAGCACGGTTCTGTTCTTCATGAAAGACAGGTCTCTCTTCATGAAACACGCTCTCTCTCTTTGAGTCAAGACAACTCTCTCTTGATGAAAGGCAGTTCTCTCCTCATGAAATACGGCTCTCTGTACACGAAACACCGCTCTCTCTCCTCATGAAAGACAACTCTCTCTTGATGAAAGGCAGTTCTCTCCTCAGGAAATACGGCTCTTTCTACCCGAAACACCACTCTCTCTCCTCGTGAAAGACAACTCTCTCTTGATAAAAGACAGTTCTCCCTTGATGAAAGACAGTTATCCCTTGAAGACATACGACACTCTTGTCATGTAAGACAGCTAGCTCTTCACGAAGCACGGTTCTTTTTCTTCACGAAATGCAACTTTGTCTTCATGAAACACGACTATCTCTCTCTTCGTGAACCACAACTCTCTCATAATCAATGATAGTTCTCTCTTCAGGAAATACTGCATCTCTTCATGCAAGTCAGCTCTCTCTTCGTGAAACACGGCTTTCTCTCTCTTTTCATAAAAAAAAACTCTCTCTCTCTTGATGAGTCTTGATAAGTGAAACGTGCTTATCAGCAATCTAGTGGGTCTCCTTCTCCCAAAATTCTCGGGATTCTTGTGACTTAGCCACTTTGCCCATTGTTTGAAAAAAGTGCTTATCACTATTTTATATACAATATATTTTTCATACAATGGGCTCAAAGGTCAGGTCACAAGGATCCCTGATCCCCGAGAACGCTGGGGGAAGGAGCTCACTGGATTGCTGATAGGCACATTTTCACACAATGGGCTAAATGGTCAAGTTACAAGGATACCGAGAACGTTGGGAGAAGTAGACCCACTGAACTGATGATAAGTACTTTTTCATAGTGACGTCCTCGGGATCATTGTGACCTGACCATTTAGACCATTCTATGAAAAAGTGCTTATCAGCATTCCAGTGGATTTCGTTCTCCCAAAGTTCTCGGGATTCTTGTGACCTGACCATTGAGTCCATTGTATGAAAAAGTGCTTATCAGCAGGCCAGTGGTCTCCTTCTCCCAACGTTCTAAGGATCCTTGTGATTTGGTCATTTAGCCCATTGTATGAAAAAGTGCTTATCAGCAGGCCAGTGGTCTCCTTCTCCCAACGTTCTAAGGATCCTTGTGATTTGGTCATTTAGCCCATTGTATGAAAAAGTGCTTATCAGCAGTCCAGTGTGTCTCCATCTCCCAAGGTCCTCGGGACCTTGTGATTTGGCCATTTAGTCAATTTTGTGAAAAAGTGCTTATCAGCAGTCCAGTGGATCTCTTTCCACTAACGTTCTCGGGTTCCTTGTGACGTGACCATTGAGCCCATTGTATGGAAAAGTGTTTATCAGCAGTCCAGTGAGTCTCCTTTCTCCAACGTTCTCGTGATCACTATTACCTGTTCATTTAGTGTATTGTGTGAAAAAGTGCTTATCAGCATTCCAGTGGGTCTCCTTCTCCGAACTTTGTCGGGATCAATTTGACCTGACCACTGAGCCCATTGTAAGAAAAAGTGTTTATCAGCATTCTAGTGTGTCACCTTTCTCCAACGTTCTCGTGTCCTTGCTACCTGGCCATTTACCCCATTGTCTGAAAAAGTGCTTATAAGCAGTCCAGTGGATCTCCTTCCCCCCAACGTTCTCGGGATCCTTGTGACCTAGTCATTTATCCCATTGTGTGAAAAAGTACTTATCGTCAGTTCAGTGGGTCTCCTTCCCTCAGAATTCTCCGTATCCTTGTGACCTGGCCATTTAGCCCATTTTATAAAAAAGTGCCTGTTAGCAGACCAGTGTGTCTTCTCCCCCCAACGGGTCAATCTGGGTTGTTTTACCTCTGAGCGGCACGTTTTTGCACACCATGGGCTAAATGACCAGGTCACATGGACCCCGAAGGCTCAGAGAAGGTTGGGGGGACCCACTGGAACAGCTATTGGGAGACAGAGGGTAGCCTCCCGTCAAGGCCATTAAGTGTGTTCTTTAACGTGCACAGGGTATGGCTCTCCCACACACGGGGCCACGGCTTTACGTCCCATCAGATGGACGGTGGCCTTTCCCAGCCAATCGGTGTCCCCCACTGACCATGGGCAGGTCGGAGAATTTTGTGCAGATAAATTTCAAAGCTGACCCAGCTGGGACTCGAACCTGGATACTACAGATTATGAGCCTCGCGAGCTACCGACTGAGCCATCCAGCCCCAAGAGAGGTAACAAAAATAGAAATGGATCGGTAATATTCGACTTCGCCAATTAACAATCGGAAACCTTGAATGTTAAAATAAAAACTCCCCGCCTGGCTATCGATTTTTACAAAACTCCATTTTCCAGAAACTGATCATTGTAATGATATTCATGGCAATCAGTTGACATG
This sequence comes from Ryuthela nishihirai, assembly GCA_038380435.1. Lineage (NCBI taxonomy): Eukaryota > Metazoa > Arthropoda > Arachnida > Araneae > Heptathelidae > Ryuthela > Ryuthela nishihirai. Next base: position 6,272,945 of record JAWZYU010000038.1, read on the forward strand.
AATATCGTTTTCTTTCGTGCAATTTTTTCCTTATTCATCTTAATTTCTTGATGAATTTAAATATCAACACCGATGGGCTTGGAAAAGCCGCCGTCCATCGGATGGTAGGTTAAGCCGTGGTTCTGTGTGCGGGAGAGCACGTTAAAAAATTCATTGTATTGCATTGATGGTGGGCTGCCATCTGTCTCCTAACAGCTGTGAGTCCCCTACCCTAATTTTCTGTCTTCGGGGTCTTTCCGAGCTGTCCATATTTAGCACATGGTGTACAGAAAAGAGCCACTCAGAGATAAAACAACACAACGTTAAGGGGATATTTTTTTTTAGCCGTCCCTTAGCCGAGTGGTTAGCACGCTACGCTACTGGTCAAAGGAACCTAGGTTCGAGCTCCGGGTAAGGTATTGTCATTTGTGTTTCTTCCGAGGTCCTGCCATCCTCACATATTCTCTGATTCCGATTTCTCAATCCGTTGACCGATTCTCGATGGTTAGTACCATCAATGAAAGCTCGCCGCACGTTTAGTGTCGTAGGTTATAAAACATCCCATCCCGTGCTTTATTCTCTCCTAAAAAGGGAAATGTGGAAATTTTTCTTCCATGCCGCCTCGGTGGTTCAGTGTCATCGCATTGGCTCGCTGTGACACTGAGACTGCCGAGGTCTAGGTTTGAGTCCCGAGTGTGGATGGCATGATCATTTGTTCTCTCATATCTGTTGCGATTGCCCCTCAGTAACAAAAAGTGTTGATTTCTCGACATGTCAAAAAATTCTTGTTCTCACATTGGGACATAATGCGGAAAACTAGCTGTTAATCTGTATAATGCGGTATACTAGCTGTTAAGTCCCAACATCCAAATTAAAATATATATATATTCTTCCATTTTATCTTCCGAAGGCAAGGGGCCACGTTACGAGTTATGGAATGAAATGGAGGCTTATGATATGGGGACCCTTGTGGGGTAGCTCGAGATGCAGCCAACCCCATTCTTCAACTTAAAAAGGGGATTGATATTCCATGCGAGTGATCTCAATGATTGTATCTTAAATGTCGTCAATCATGCCCCTCTTTTTTACATTTTTTATATCTTTATTTTAAATTTCCCTCCCACTAAAAGAGGGAAGAGAAATTATCTCTTAAAATGAAAGATTTGCGTTTTGTCACCCCCTTGTGATTAAAGGGGCCAAGTCGTTGCTGTCAGTGAAAACCCTTTGACATATTAGCACCGAAATTTCAAATTTCTAGCATACGTAGATCGTTTGGAATATTCTTTAATGTTTTATATTTCCATATTTATCGCGCTCTAAATCTGAAAATTAAAACTACATACAGATGAGAAAATGTGAATAGCGATATTTCATTATTTCCGATTCAACTTGAAACAAATTTTTGTATTAAGTCTTAAAAAAAGGGTCGCCTTCTCCCCTCCAAGAGTATGGGGTTGATCATTGATGGCAGTGCAAACTCCATGACCCTTACATTTAACCACAAAAATTTAAATTTCTGAAAAAATATGTCGTGTGCAGTATTGGTTAAAACATTTTAAATGCTTAAATTTTCAACACAATTAAAACTTTTGGGGGACTCATAATATGCTTTGCAAGAAAAAACAACGTTCGAGAATCTCTTATATCTTCTCTTATATGTTTAATAAAATGTAAAAATAGCACATGCAAATGATAATATCACTTACTGAATTCACATTAACTGAAAGAAAATAGGGATCCTGCATATTCCTTTCGATTTGTAACAGAAACAAGTTTTTAAATCCTACGTTCCTTTAAACTGAATATGAACTAAATGAGTGATTGATCATTGATATTTGATTTCTTGATTTTGTTTTCGGTTTAGAGCGCTTAGAGTAAAATAGGATAAATGTTTACAATCACGTATTACTTCTGGGCACATTTGAAACTTGCCTCCTAATATCCTACGCTTATAATTAAGTTGATGTAAGGCAATTTCGAGAGTATTACTTCGCTAAATGCTTACTGAAAGGCGGGGGTGGCAGGGGACGGACAAGATGGATAGGAAACAAATATTCATGTACATTATTATATTGTAGTATAAATAAAATAATAAAAAAAAAATACCCCTCAAGCAGCTGCTTGCCACAGACGCCTGACAGGAGCCTGTCAGTTTATATGCCATAGTATCTGTGAGGATGGCAGGACCTCAGCAGAAAAACGACAAGTACAATCCATGACTTACCCGGGACTCGAACTCAGGTCCCTTAAATCAGTAGCCAAGCTCGCTAACCACTCGGCCATGGGACTAGGCATTTTAGTATACATCATGGAAATTTAGGTGTCGCATGAACCTTCTTGTATCTTAGAATAGTCCGCAAATCACTTTTCATTCACTAATGACTAGCAACCTATGGATATAGCAAACAATCGTGTATGCAATTCCACACTTTTATTGGGAGGGTAGAAAGAACTTGTGCTAAATGGTAATCGGTGGTACCTTCACTCGAAAAATAGCTCATTAATCTCAGTTCTCGCGTTCAGAAATATTACAAAGGAATCGTTTTCACTTTTCGGTGGTTGTTAGGGGAGAAGAAAATATGTGGATAAAATGTTTACTGTTTATGGCACTCTACGTCACATGTTTTCGTTTCACATCTAACTGTTTATGTTTAGTCTTGGCTTTAGAAGGATATATAAGATCAATCTTTTACAATTTTTGGTCGTTTTTTCGTGGAAAGAAAGCACGGGAAATAAATGTTTATAAAATAGCGACTCTTCCACTTCGCAAGTATTGATTTGAGAGATATGTCGTCTCTCTGCAGACGCGTTTGAAAGATATAGTGGAAAAACTGTTTCCACATTCCCATTTTGGAGGGAATGAAAGTATTGGAGGAGTTTTTACATAACATTATGACACTTTCCACGACACAGAGTTCATTTGGTACATAACTCATTGTGATTGATCAAAAGGTTTAAATTACGTAGTGCAACAACAGTTGTAGCACCCATACAAACTGATGCAAAAAATGTCGCGGGGAAAGGATTTGGAAAGTAAGTATAAGTGAATAACAAATTTGACAATTAGTTACCACCACGTTTATAAAATATTTTAATTCAATTAAATATTGTTCGTTCAGTCTACGAATGTAACAGGATATGCCTTGAGATATATTACGGATGTATTCAACAATATGTCCAACATATAAAAAAAATTATATCTTTATGTATTCTTCGGATGTCTTCATACTCAATATACCATTGGACCATCACTATTGCTTCTTAGAGTAGTATCTAAAACACCTTTCATTCATTCTGTCACGTTAAGTTTAATTTCAGTAGTTTAGCCGTTAGAGGATGGATTTTAGTATTTAGTCTCATAAAATGTGTAAAATTATTTTTGAATATTTGTTTACAATTTCCCGTAAATATCTGATAAAAAGAAGCAAAAAAAGCGGAGGGTGAAATCTTCCCTCAAGCAAAATGTACATTTTTTTCTGTAATGAAATGTTGGCAACACTAAGTGGATTCAAGGTACTCGTAACATTGTTCGACCATATGTATTGATTTGCTTAAAAACGAAATTTGAACAAATGATTTTTACCTAAATTAATTAGTGCGTTTAAACATTACGTACCATTTAACTCCAATTAATGGTCATTTTAAAGGCTAAATAAGTCCGAGAATACTACAAGAAATTATAGTGATGATATAATTGTACATTGCAGTGTGGATGCATCAAATGTATGCAGGAGGATGATCTTTTGTGCATTTCGCCAAAAAATCCTATTTTCATTAAAACTTGGACATATCATTGAGATATATCCGTAATATTTGACTCGCCAACTAGAGACATTTTCATAATTGATTGAACGAAAGATATATATTTCAATTTCTCTGTTTTATAAAATTAGTGGTAGTTTATAAAATTTTTGCTTTCGTTGATATCTATTACTTTTCTTATTGTTCCTTCTTTATTTATCGGTTCTACAAACTGTTGTTACATCATATCTCTTCAACCCATTGACCCATCGTAACCAATTATTCACCAAATGAACTCTAATAATGCTGGGAGTGTCACAGGTTATGTATAAATCATTTCGTACTGTTTCTTCCCTCCACTGAAAAAGGAAATATGAAATCCAGTGTACCATTATATCTTATATTCAGAGTAACGAGTTATACATTAAATTATAGTTTGTGACTTCGGGAGTGTGATTTTGAAATGAATATTTTTTTTTTGCCTTTTCAATTTTTGATCAGGCCAACAAGACAATTTGCTTATCTTTAGGTTATAACAGAACAAACGACAGTTCCATCACCGGGACTCAAACCCGGCCCCATCTGGGTCACCACGAACCAATGCACGATATACTGCGCCATGAGGCGGAAATCTCTCCTGCATTCTTCCCTCAAAACAGGAGCTAGATGTGTAAAGATTGGTAATCTTTAAACAGCAAATACCAACAAATGAGAAACATATATAAATTCCGTTGCATCTTCGGAACTAGAGAACAGAGAGAAATGAGTTATTTGTCAAATAACGTATATATACACGCTATTTGTCAAATGCAAGCTTGTGACGTGGGAATTGTCAACGTTATTAATCATTTACCATCCGTTCTTTCTTCCCTCCTCAAAAGATTGGGGGTTGGATTCTGTAAACTATTCCTCTACTCTATCGTTCGTGGCGTCCAGGCCGCCGTGAGGACCAAAAATTATGTCCCTCTTTCTTCCGCTCAAAACGGGTCACGTAACTTTCACGGGGTAAATCTGTAAGAGTCGCATGCCAAATAAAAGCTTAAGACGTTCAGAGAAACACAGGGAATGTTGAAATTTTCTTTTCCGAAATAGGGGAATGATTGATGCATTTCGTGACAAACGTTTTCCTTGAGTTCTGAACGAGCGGGTGTACTCTTGTGTAAATGTTTTATATTGTATGAGGAACAAGGACAAGCCTCGAAGTGCTTCTAGGTTATTTCTCTCCTATTACCCTTAAAAAAATAAACATTTCCATGAGAAATTATCATTAAAATCAAAATGTAAAATACTGAAGTTAAGGAAATTTAAAATATATTTATCTTCCCATGTTTGTTCTAAGATGTAACTTATATATGCTCACTGAATTATGACCATTTCCCTCCATGTTATGTCAATGGAAGCTAATTTCGAAACTCTATAACTTCTAAGAAAGAGTTTTGTAACAGAATGGGACTGAAGGTAAATTAAAAGTCTCAATCAAATCTATATTAACCTCGTTTTTCAACAATATTCTCTTAGTATTTGAAGAGTTATGAATGTTTATATATTTAACAAGAGCAATGCCTAACATTTAGAATTCAACTCAGAAATTAATTATAATTGAATAAGAAGTATTCAATTATTTAATACAACAGCTGCATATTTGAAAAGTTAATGTCAACAATTTTTCGATATTTTTCAATTGTGGTAAGACAAATTGCATTGTTGCTATTAAATATTTAAAGTCTTTAACTCTTAAAATGCAAAACAAACTTTATTGGAAATCGAGATTCAGATAGAATTGATTGAGATCTCTAATTTAGTCCTATTACCTTTTCTCATAAAATGCTTAGTTAGAAGTTATAGAGCTTCGAAGTTAGCTTCCACTTATATAACATGGAGGGAAGTGGAAATAATTTAGGGAGAACTGAATACATGAATAAAATGTACCAAAGATAAATTCGGTTACTGAATTCATTCTGTCAAACATCGACCACATTTTTCTTCCCATTTTTGTTAGAGGGAATGGGGTGGCTCAGTTGGTAGTTAGCATAGATCGTACTCTGCAATTCCCACATTGATTTCCAGCTGGGTCAACGTTGAGATTTATCTCCGCAAAATTCCTTCCCTGTCGACGATCAGAAGGGGACACCGATGGGCTTGGAAAGACCGCCGTCCGTCGGATGCAACGTTAAGTAGTTTTCCCGTGTTTGAAACAGTCATATTGTGTATGCATGTTGAAGAACACGCTGGATGGACTTGATGGGAGACTACCATCTGTTTCCCAGCAGCTATCCAATGGGTCCCCTCCCCCAACCTTCTCTGAACTTTCGAGGTCCTTGTGATCTGGCCATTTAGCCCATTGTCTGCAAAAAAGTCGTTTTTCGTTCCTCAGACACGATAACGTGCAGCCATCTCCCTTGCTCGTATAGAGTCCCGAATGGATTCCGACAAAATTCAAATGACCTAGGACCTAGAGCTTACCTCTGGGGATAAGTATGCCTTGTATTTGACTAGCCGTTCCTGCAACAATTTATGAGACAAGCCTGAGAGACGGAATTGGCTGTGTAAGCTACCTCAGTGATTGGAGTGTGAACAGCTTGGGTCGTATTAGGATTCTACACCGCTCTTGTACTGAGGAGAATGAGGTACAAGCATTTTGCCAAATTTGGTCCCCACTTTTCCCCGAGTAAATTGACAATTCATTGCCAAACCTGGACTAAGCTGATGTGGGAAACGTTTTGTTCGTCACCACTGAGGTCATCACTGCCCACTCTAGCAATGTTTGTGAAAATTCAGATTAAATACATGTGTTTACCTGGAAACCTTCGCATTGTGATGTGTCCCATTTTGTTGAACCCCGAGAGACGGTAGATGAAAAGGTTCCCCACTCTAGAAGTATCCATTTTGGAAGAAAGGTTTCTGCATTTAAAGGCCCACGTTTTTGCGGAATGCTTTTTTACCATTTTTATTTTTAACACCTTTCATTTGATAAATTTTCTACTACAACTATGATAACATAAAACTATGACAACATACGCTGAGTGATCATAGATAACTCAACGTATAGTTGTTGTAGAATAACCCCAAGTTATATCAATGGACTCTAATTAACAAGAGTCCTATAACATTTAAAATAAACGTTTTAGGTTTAGATATTTTTGCGATAGCAAGTCGCCAATCCAGACTGTTAATTTTCCCTTATTCTCGTTATACAGTTATTCTGTTATATTTGATTCAAATCTTTAAATTATCCTCGGCCACATTTTCTCACAAAATGCAGATTTTAGTGTTATCGAGCTTCGAAATTAACGTCTCATAGAAGCAATAATTGGATGTGTCATGCTCCGTCAATGTGACTCTAATGTCGAACAATTTTACTGACTTGAAAGATTGTTCAGAGAATGTCTTTTCTTATGGCCTAGATCTAGTGAACACATAAATAAATATTTTTTGGGAGAGGTCCAAGTGGTCAGATCGACGCACAAAGAACTTAAACGCAGTTCCTGTATCTACTTTTCCCTTCTATTTTGGTGCTCATCCAAATATTTTATACAAAAAGCATTTTAATATATATATATATCATTATCATTTTGGCTACATTGCCAGAGTGGGGCGGGGGTGGCTCAGTCGGTAGCGCCTCAGGCTCGTAATCTGTAGTACCCAGGTTCGAGTTCCAGCTGGGTCACCGTTCAGATTTATCTCCTCAAAATTCCCCGCCCTGTCCACGGTCAGTAGGGGACACCGATGGGCTTGGAAAGGCCGCCGTCTGTCGGATGGGACGTTAAGCCATGGCCCCGTGTGCGGGAGAGCCTTACCCTGTGCACGTTAAAGAACACGCCTTGACGGGAGGCTACCATCTGTCTGCCAACAGTTGTTCCAGTGGGTCCCCTTCCCCAACATTCGCTGAGCCTTCGGGGTCCTTGTGACCTGGCCATTAATTTCGAATAACTCCTTTCATGTTACTTTGAAATGACCGGGATGACAATCAGAAGGAGACTACTTCCATTTTGAAACCTTAGTTAGCGTCTTCAGGGTTGGATTGGTTTATCTCCGAACATCACGGTTTTGTCCACAATGGGCTGAATGGAGAGTTTACAAATAACCCGAGGGCTCAGAGAAGGTTGGGCGGCGGAGATCCACCAGACAGCTCCTAGGAGGCAGATGGAAACTCCTGTCAAGGCCATTAAGGGTGTTCTTTAATGTGTAAAGTGTATGGTTCTCTCCTGCAAACGGAACCAAGATTTGATGCTCCAACAGATGGATGACGACCTTCCCAAACCCATCGGTACGTGCTTTCAGTGCAAGAAACATCCATACGTTACCTGGGGCTCGAACCCATATCTTTCTTTTATCAGTCGCCAAGTGTGCTATTTATTAAGTTTTAATATCCTTTGACCTGTCTTTTTATGTCTGCTGCTGCTGTCCAAATTTCGAACTTCAATAATTCTTCAAATATTGAAATAATAATGTTGAAAATCAAAATATACACCAAAGACCAAAAACATTATTTATGACCACCGCATCTTTATACAAATCGAAGTAACTGCAGGTAAACGACGGCGCGTGTGAAGGTCATGAAACGGTATAAATAACACCTGATAATGAGCTCTGTTAATCAGTGTTATTCTTGTTCTTCAGATGGGAAAAACAGCGGACGTAAGTGATTTTGACAAAGGCCAAATTGTAATGGGTAGACGACTGAGTCAGAGCATTTCTGAGACGGCAAGGCTTGTTGGGTGTTCACGGTTAACCGTGGTTAGTACCTTCAAAAAGTGGTCCGAGGAGGGAAAAACCACGAACCGTCAGCAAGGTGTGGGTCGACCACAGCTCATCGATGCTAGAGCTCAGCGAAGGCAATCCCATATGGTACGATCCAACAGAAGGGATACTGTGGCGCAACATGCCCGTAATTCTAATCCATCTGCCGGGAGTAATGTGTCACAACACACATTACATCGAACCCTGCTGAAAATGGGGTTGCGTAGGCGCTGACAGCTCCGAGTGCCCATGCTAACTTCAGTTCACCATCGAAAGCGCCTACAATGGGTACGCGCTCATCAAAACTGAACCTTGAATGATTGGAAAAATGATCTGATGAATCTCGTTTCCTGTTGCACCTTGTGGACGGCCGTGTACGTGTGCATCGTTTACCTGTGAAAGTGTTGGCACCATGATGTACTGTGGGACGAAAACAAGCTAGTGGAGGAAGTGTAATGCTTTGGGCAATGTTCTGCTAGGAAATCCTGGGTCTAGTCATTCGTGTACAGGAAACTCTGACGTCTACCACCTACCTAAACATCATTGCAAAGCAGGTACATGCATTAGGGTGGGCCGAAAAAGTTCAAAATTTTTTTTCAAGTCGTAATATCGCGGAAACGTTGCGAATTGGGGAGACTAAAAAGGTGTTAAAAAAGAAATAAAATCGGTTTATATCTTCCGGTCGCGCATGTGCTCTAAAATTTGCCGAAATTTGAAAAAAATTCACATTTTTATGATAATTTTTAACATTTTTAAATTAACCTTTTCCCGAATGTAATAGCTCAAACTCTTTTATATTAGAACCACAGAAAATAATGTTTAAATATTATTTCAATCCATCAACATCTTCCGGTCGCGCATTGCCTTCAAAATAATGAAATTTTGAAAAAAATTTACAAATAAAGGTTGATCACAGTTCAAGGAAAAAAAACACTATAACTTACATGTTCTTTATATTTGTTCTTTATTGAATACAAGTTTAAATGTTTAAAAACAAATTATTTTAGACCATTAGTGATATTTATAAACATATTTATTTATTCAAAAAACTAAGTTTTTGTATGAAGAGTCGTAAGTCCAAGAAACTCATGTTGAACAATTGAACATCTCCGTTTTCACTCATTCTTAGCTGAAGGTGCTTTTTAATCTGATTTATGGGCGATGTTAGGCATGATTGACCTTGACAGCAGAGTCGTTCTGATAAAACCATCCCTAGACTCAGCTCCGCAAACTTTTCCTGAGGTTTCTGTCACGAGTTTCACACATCGTTCAACTGCCTGTGTGTGAACTGAGAATGTCTTGAATGTTATATTCCAATTAGGGACTGAGTTACTTTGAATATGTGATTTAATCTCATCCTCACTGATATCTTTTAATAATGGGGGAGAAGATATATCACAGTCCATCCAGTTAATTATTTCCGAGTAGTCTTGAGCCTTGAAATTGAGTTTTGGCGGCATGAATGTTCTGATAGTTGTTCTCTTTTGATCTAACTGTCTCGCCTTTAGAATTCGTCGAAATCCGAGCTCTCTTAGGTGTTTTGTATTATCTTGTGTCATGGCTAACATTAAATGTTCTGGATGAGCGAAAAAGCCATTTCGTTCGATAACAGGGTCGACAATATTACGCAAATCTTCAGGCAGGTACCTTGAAGATTGTATTGATTGGTACACAAGTTTTGGTCCCTCTGTAAAGTATTTATTTGTTTTAATACTAAACCACATTGGCATGTATGACTTCAAAATAAATACAACTATTTCTTCAAGTTCAGGTGTGGGACTTTCTTCACTTAAGTAAAATCTGAGAGTTCGATTTGCTGTTGTCAACCACCTCGAGTGTGACAAGCGACCAGGATCTCGTACAGCCAAACCCTCTTTACAGTTTCCCGACTTTATTGCCATGGAAATATCGAGTAGATATTGCTGATCCTTACTTAGTATACTTCTGTGTATTGTGGGGATCTGACAGCCAATACTCTTGAAGCCAATCACTAGACGTTTTTCTCAGCCACTTAGCTTTTCACCGATTGGTCCTCTCAAAGATTTCGGACTCTGATTTACCGTCTAGGTATTGAAACAGATGCCGGAATGGCAGTTCATTGAAATGGAGAAGGCAAACTGCCCGTTGTAACGGTTTCCCCAAATGTATTTCGATTCGGCGAATCAGACAGTTTTTTCCACCTGTATTAACAGCAGTGCCATCACATCCTATGACAACTAATTTTTCAAGAGAAATACCACGACCAGACAGATAAGAAATAATAGTAATGACCAGTAGGAAGCTTATTTGATGAAAAATCTTTAGGTGTACCAAATATAGGGCAATCAAATACCTGTCTTGTGATGATTTTCTTAGGTACGACAATCAACAAACACGAGGAATAAGTGTAGACTGACAGAACAATGGCGCGGCGCGGTGGCGAGAGTGGTAGGTGGGGGGAGCGTCGTGTTCATTGACCCGAGCGAGTTACGACGAGAGCGAGAATTTGTTAGATTTGACAGCTGTTGCGCGAGCGGAAGACCTTACCCGATTTGATTTTTTCTTTTTTCTAAACCATTATCGGTTCGAGTGAGAGTCGACTAGAGTTATTACATTTAAATATTGGCAAGTTAAGTAATATAAAAAATTATCGTAAAAATATAAATTTTTCCAAATTACGGCAAACTTCAGAGCACATGCGCGACCGGAAGATATAAACCGATTTTATTTCTTTTTTACCCCTTTTTAGTCTCCCCAATTCGCAACTTTTCCGCATATTGTATTCTGACGCCTTGAAAAAAAATTTGAATTTTTTCGGCCCACCCTAACATGCATTCGTAGCAACAGTATACCTGTCTAGTAATGCCTTCTTTTATCAGGATAATGCACCATGTCGCACTAGCCGGATTGTTCAAGAATGGTTCGCGGAACATGAAGAAAACTTTCAGGTATTGTCCTGACCTCTAAATTCACCAGACAACAATCCAATAGAACATATTTGGTTTTAATTGGAACAGCATATCCGATCTGTGGCTGAGCCACGTAACTTACAGGAGTTAAAGAATCTGCTTGTAACGTGTTGGTACCAGATACCAGAAGACACCTTTAGAAATCTTGTAGCGTAAATGCCTCGCCGGGTAATAGCTGTTTTAGCGGCACGTGGAGGAGCAACATCATATTAGGCATCTGGTCATAATGATTTGGCTCTTCGTTGTAAATATATTAGACAGAAAACTTTATATTCCGCCAAAATTTACCATAAAAAGCATATTTTATAGTCTGCGGAGCATCGAATTTGGCTTTCTTCTAATATGACAAAAACTCGGTACTTTGTTATCTAGGCAGTAGATATCAATTGAAACGCTTAAACTTTCAGATGCTAGAGCCGTGGGTCAGGAGGACTGTTTTGGCAATGCAACAAGTTGCATATTGATAAAAAAGTTTAAATGCCTTCCTTGTTTCAAAACCATAAAGATAAAAAAGACCTGATTTCTTTGAGAGTGGTTTCATTTTCGGCTGAAGGTGACCATGTTCGAGTGAGATCATTACAGTCGCTACCTTGATTATCATGAAACGTATTGCTTGTGAAATACAAAAATGACTTCACGGGTCATATGTCCGAGAATCTCTACCCCATAGTATTTAAGGAGAATTAATGTCAAAGAATGTGAAATTCTGCCCCTTGGGGATCATCGTTTGGTGATTTTTGTTTTGTCCTTTGCGACTCATGCCACTTATTGGGCACCCACAGATGGAGAAGGTTAGGGGATCTTTTATCCTGGTACTTAGAAAAATCATAATTATGTTACATGCTAGAATTTGAGAAAAGTGCAAAAGGGAAAGATATGGGAATTCCTTCAATGCCAAATTAGAGGTCATGTTTAAGTTTCAATTTGATGCCAAAGGACTCGATTAAATACATGGCGTGAATGAGTGATAAGATGTGCTGTACGTAGGAATAGGCTAATGATGAAACCACCTCAAACTCCAAAAGGTAGAAGGCTCCCTAAACGTTCTATTTACAATACACAAAATAGATTTAAACGATGTATATTTTGGAGAAGTATTTTAAAAAATCCGATAAATAACATACATAAACGTTTATTATTATTTAACTAAATTGAAAAAGAGTCGTAAATAATAAGCAGAATGAACAATCCTAAGCATAGAGGAAATATTGACTTGATCCCGGTGGAGTACGAACCTACGACCTTCTGACGGCATGTCAGGTACTCTGATTCCTGAGCCACCAGCTCTCGACCGAGATATCTTCTATTGATTGCTTCATACCACGGAGTCAGTCATTGCAAGTTGCCTTAGCTACAATTGCAGATGCTGGTCGACAAAACACTTTCTAGATATAGCCCTGATCTCATTGCGATGAGTCCCATGTTTACAGGTCATTTTCTGTGTTTCTTCTAATATTGAAAATTACACTCCCTCCATTTGCATAACATGAAATCTATGGTTTTATGTATTGCTTCAACAGTGATTTAAAATGTATAAATTTCAAATATTTCTTATTTCTTCATATTCATTTCATATTTCTTATTTCATATTAATATTTCTTATTTCTTATTTTTATAATATTAAAAATATTATAAAAATAATATTTTTTATTTTATTCTGAGGTGATCAGTGTATTTATAAAGACAATTTCATAACTTTTAACTTACCATAAAAATTTTATATATTTCAGTATATCATTAAACGAAACGCTAAAATTTCATTTTATCTTATGCTTTCAGGTAAAGAAAGATCATTAAAAGAGGAGTAAAAATGGCTACCAGTGCAAATCATAACATATTTTGGTGTAGTATTATACCTCCGTTCAATCACTAATATAGAGGAACTGGTAGAAACCGTATTCTAGTTCAGTGATTTTCAGTGTAAGTCGCTACAAATTAACAAGAAATATATCACTAATAATTTTCATAGCAAGTCTTCCGTAACTTACATAATGTCGCATCAGACTAATTTAGTATCCCAATCAAACCGGAACGTCACTTTCATTTATGTAACATATGTATTTTGTGTAAGAATTATCCCTTTTGTACTGATGTAAGCATATCAAATCATTGTTAAAGTAGTAACAGTTAATTACAAGTGATAATATACGTAAAAAAAAACTAATTTTTGTAATCGGAGAATGGAAAAATATACTGATCGCAAAAATAAATAGAGCATTTTAAAATTATTTTATTTATTTAATTAGCAATTTAAAATTATTTTGATTAAAATTATTTTTATAAATATAGCCTTTTGATTATTTATTGTTTTGTTATAGATATTAATGTCTATGACATTAAAAACAGTAATATATTTATATTAAAAGGTAAGGAGTTCCACATTGGAACATATCCTCTCTCCTAAAATCGTTACGAAATTTGCAGATGAGTACCTAAAGAGCGCATGTACACTAAATAATACACGCACTCTTAAGTAACTCGTTCATGAAAACACTAAAGGCCATTTCATTAAGTATGTTAGGCCATGTTATGTCAATAGTAACTCAGATACAGAACTCATCATCATAATCAACCAGCCATTGGCTATATGGAGGTGCAATCAGACCGTGCAATTTAGTTTTCCATATGCATTTCAGTCCTGAGCTACATCTGCTGAATCTGGACACTGCACACCAATTCTAAGAAGATACTGTTCGACATTGTGTGTCCACCGCTTCCAAGATTTCCCCCTCTTTCTGAGCACTTCAGACACACTGTTGATAACCCTATTCGCCAATCTATAATTATCCATACGGGCAACATGGTCAAACCAACGGAGTCTCTCTCTGCACGATAATGCTGCATAAAGGAGGTTGCCGACTCCTTTGCCTAACCTAATTATTTATTACCAAATTCAACCACCTAATGCCGAAGATACTGCGCAAGCAGCAAGAATCAAAAGCATCAGATTATTTTTGCCATTTTGTTTACAAAGCGTGCAAGTTTCACTACCAAAATTAACCCTTGAAAGAACCACACGATTATACAGTTTAATTTTAGTCTTTACATGTATACGCCTATTTCTCCACAATCTCCATAGATTCTTAAAAGTCCCGGCAGCAATCCCTGTCCGTCTGTTAATCTCATGCCACGCATCACCAGTATCTGTTACATAGCTCCCAAGATAATTAAACTGTGACACCTGCTCAAGACTGCAACCATTCAGATTAACTGAATCACAGCCTGCCTGACCAATTTTCATCACTTTAGTTTTCTCTCTGTTTATAACCAAACTTACTCTACTACCAGTTTCATCAACAGTTCGAATGAAAGAGTTCATATCATCAACATCATTTGCCAAAAGGGCTAAATCAGCATAATCTAAATCAGAAATTTCGTATCTCCAGACCATTTAAGGCCAAAATCTTTCCATTGCAGTGAATTTCGCATAACCTAATCAATAACCAAGCTAAAGAGAAAAGGAGAAAAAATGCACCATTGTCGAACACCAGAAGTAATGCTAAACCAATTGCTACAAGCCTTACCACTCACACACACGACTCAGCATTATTGTAGAGAGCTTTCATTATGTTGACTAACTTGTCTGGTATACCATATGATCTCAGAATCAACCAGAGATTATGACGATCACCAGAGTCGAAAGCCTTTTTGAAATCAACAAAGGTAGCAACCAAAGGTTTCTGAAACTCTAAACATTTCTCAAGAATCTGCCTAAATGAAAATATCTGATCCACACATCCCCTATCACTTCTGAATCCACATTGCTCATCACGCAATTGCCTGTCAACCAGATTCTTAATTCTATTAAGCACAATCATGGAAAGTACCTGGAACAGAGAGTAGGGTGATACCCCTACAGTTATCGCGAGAACTGTGATCACTTTTTTTGTAAATAAGGATAATAATAGCTCCGGTAAAATCCTTAGAAACCATGCTTTTATCATAAAGATATTCAAAATTTCAGTCATCCAAGTGATAACCGAAACATTCCCAGCTCTAAGCATTTCCGTAGTAATTTCATCTGCTCTCTGGGGATTTGTGCAGTTTAAGTTTAGAAATAGCCAAAATAACTTCAGATTGCGTTATAGGGCCAACATTGAAGCCACCAATGCATCTATTATCATTGCAAACAATGGAAGTAGAACTAACCGCGTTGTTTAGAACATCACTGAAATTCTCAGCCCACCTAGCCATGACAGAATCCTCACCTTCTATAACCATACCTTGTTTATCCTTTAATCCCTGTGTACCTGTCTGTTTACTATCACACAAAACATTAACTATCTGGTACAGCTCTCTGCTGGTATGTTGTTTAACTGCTTCCTCGGCTTTGTCAGCCAAAACATCAAGCCAAAGATTCTTATCAGCAGCTAACTGATCTTTTACACGTTTATTAAGTTCTCTGTAATGCTTTCTATTAAGACTAGTAGCGTATTGATTAAGGATATTCCTGCAGTTCTTTATTTCCAAAATAAGCTCAAGTGCATTATCACTCAGATAATTCTCTCTCCTCTGCTCCTTTTTTCCTAAAAGAGTACTGTTAGTGTCTAAAAAAGCCTGTTTAAAATGATCCCATTCTTCCTCAACTTCAGTAGTAAGCATACATTCAGTAGTATACATAGTAGTAATAATACCTGACTGTCATAATGACTAAAAGCAACCTATCATGGTAAGCTTTGGTTATAACTGGATCTTTCAGAGTTTCAGTATTAAAAGTAAATTTTTTAACCCTAGTCATCCCGTGGCCTAGTGGTTACGCACTTGGCTGTTGATCTAAGGGACCTGGGTTCGAGCCCCGGAGTTAAGGCATGGATCTTCTTGTCGTTTTTTCTGCTGAGGTCTTACCATCCTCACAGACCTTCTACTCTGGCATATAAATTGACAGGCTCCTGTCAGATCTCTGTGGCAAGCAGCTGCTTGAGGGGGTATTTATTTTTTATTTTTTATTTTTTTAGCACAACACTTTTAAGTTTAAGTTGCAAGACACTTTTAACAAGGTAATGGTCAGATCCAATTTCAGCTCCCCTATATTCCCTGGTATTCCTAACAGAACTAGCACATTTGCTGTTAATTAATAAATAATCAATCATATTCTTATGCAGCCCATCGGATGAAACCCATGTGTACTTATGTAAGTCGCGGTGTTTGTAAGAACTGTTAGTTATTCTGAATCCATTGAGTTTACTTACCCGTAGGAGACGTTACCCATTGCCATTGCAGCTAGCAATACCAAAAGAGCCTATTACTCCTCGTCAAAGGTCAGAGTCAGTACCAACTTTGGCACTGAAGTCACCAAGAACAAGGGTAATATATACTTTCTTGACAGAATTCAAAATATCCTGAAGTTATCCATAAAATCTATCCTTCTCATCCTCAATGGCATCCTCAGTGGGGGCATAACAACAGATAACATTCAAGTCTTTAATGCTTGTCTGAAAATTTTCTCTAAGAAACCTTTCATTAATGCACTCATATCCTAGAAGAGCATCAGTAGCATGTCTGCTGAGCAGCATACCAACGCCTTGGTGATGCTGTCCATCCTCCCTCCCTGTAAAGAGAAATTTAAAGTTATTTTTAAGTATCTCACATTTACCTGTCCATCTGGTCTCTTGCAAGCCGAGAATATCTAAATTATAACTGTGGAATTCTTTTGTGAGGACATCAAGAGAAAAAGCTCTGTGCAGAGTCCTCACATTCCAACTACCTATGGAGAGAAAATGGTTAGTGGGATGTTTAAAGAAGCTATGTTTATTGAGAGAGGGAATGCCGACAACATCAAACAGCCCCCTAATCGCAGACTTGGGGCAAAGACCCGTTCCCCCACCACTAAAGGTTGAAGCCATCTGCACTGGAAGACTTCCTCCAATGTAGAATTTGACAATGCCAATATAAGCAAAGAGTTCAGGTGCCTGCGATGACCTCTGCTCAGGATTTTCCACCAGCAGATAAACATATTCTGTGAATCTATTCACTTGGGGCTGTCAACCCACAAACAAACAGAAAACACAGCGGAAGATTTTCCCTCCACAGAAGCCCACCAGTGCAGCACAATCAGGATCCATAATCAAGCTCAGAGCCATACATCTGTCCAGTCCAGTGGGTTTATATGGTGAGCACTAGGACCCTGTGTGGTTGACCACTCCTCAGCAGGGTAGAAAAAAATGTGTATGTAACTGGCGTACCCCTTGTATAGATAGATAAAAGTATAGTTATAGTATAACAATGGTAATAAAATAAAACATACAACATTGGTTCTCAACCTTTTTTGCTTCACGTACCACCTAGAAATGTGTATGTAACTGACGTACCCCTTGTATAGATAGATAAAACTATAGTTATAGTATAACAATGGGAATAAAATAAAACATATCAGTGGTTCTCAACCTTTTATGCTTCACGTACCCTTTGGAAATGTGTATGTAACTGGCTTACTCCTTGGAAATGTGTATGTAACTGGCGTACCCCTTGTATAGATAGATAAAAGTATAGTTATAGTATAACAATGGTAATAAAATAAAACATACAACATTGGTTCTCAACCTTTTTTGCTTCACGTACCACCTGGAAATATGTATGTAACTGACGTACCCCTTGTATAGATAGATAAAACTATAGTTATAGTATAACAATGGGAATGAAATAAAACATATATCAGTGGTTCTCAACTTTTTATGCTTCATGTACCCTTTGGAAATGTGTATGTAACTGGCTTACCCCTTTGGAAATGTGTATGTAACTGGCGTACCCCTTGTATAGATAGATAAAAGTATAGTTATAGTATAACAATGGTAATAAAATAAAACATACAACATTGGTTCTGCGATGCTGCCGAGCGATGCTGCCTGTTGCCCAAAGGTGTGAGTGATGGGGATGGGAAGTGACGTAACAAGATGTGTCAAGCTGCAGGAGGAAGGGGTGTGTTAAAATTGCAACATCTGTCTCAGAAGGCGAAAACTTCGAGAGTTTCATGGAAAGTTACTTTAGTTTTGGACTAGGGGGAGAGGAGACAATGGATGTTGACTCCGACTGGGGGACTACCTTGCCATCATGGACAATTTTAGCAAGGGCGGTTCGTGGAATTTTGTTTCTAATATCCCATTTATGCTCCTCTATCTTGTGTTTTAGGGTGCGGGTAGTGCAGCCGATATAGAGAGAGGGGACATCAGGGGGTGAAATGGAGGTTAAGGGAATGAAGCAGATTCCGATTTTGTCAGTTTGGTTTATGGGAACTCTGTCATGCTCAAGAATTTTAAATAGATTCGGTGGTGTTTTGAAAGGAACTTTTAAGTTCAATGGTTTTAGGAGGTTGCTAACAAATGGTACAATATTGAGGAAGGTAATGGAGGCGGTTAATTTATGATGTGGCTGCAGAGGTGATGGAGAGTGATTGTATAATTCATGCTTAGCTTTGTGAAGAATTTTATTGGTAAAGGTGTTAGTATAACCAGCATTGCGCCCAGTGGCAAACATAAAACTGATTTTATTTTGCAGGTTGATTGGGGAATCACAGGCGCTCAAAGCGAGATAAAATGCGGAGTAGAAAAAGACACTTTTAAATTGGGTGGGAGGAAATGCATCGAAGGGAATAAGGGTGGGGGGAAACCAGGTTTGCGGAAATCGCTAGTGGTTAGAGTGCCTTGGCTGTTTGGCCGAATATTAATGTCCAGAAATGGAAGGGTTCTGCCTACCTCACTCTCTTGTGTGAATGAAGTGGTAGGGTAAAATGAATTAAACTCTTCAAAGAATTTGGCGAGTTCCTGTTCTGAGTGTTCCCAAATGAGAAACACATCGTCTGCAGATCTGGCCGAAAAGAGAGGTTTGCATGCTCGCTGATCGATCAGGAGCCATTCGAGGTTACGGAGGACAGCGTCGGCAAGTAGGCCTGAAAGAGGCGATCCCATGGGGAATTCGGTGAGCTGCTTATAAAGGGTTGAATTATATATAAAATAATTATTATCAATGACAAGGTCGAGCATTTTCGAAATTTCGTTACTTTAGGATTTGGTTAAGATCTCCAGAGTTAATCAGTATTTGGATCAAAATTGTTTTTGCTTGGTCAATTAGAGTGTTAAGGCATAGGAAGAAAAGGTCAAAGGAAAGCAAATTGGCGTGATCGGGGGTCTTTTAAATTTCGGATTTTCGAGAGAAAGTCTGTGGTTGAGGAGGTGGTTCTGGGGTCTGGAGGGGGAAAAGGGTTGAAATAATTTTAATAACCCTTTTTCGAGGTAGAATGTAGGTGCACAATATTTCGATATGAGGGGTCGGATTGGTTATGAGGGTTTGTGTGTTTTGATTTTAACAAAAATGGATAGAGGCCGTGGGGTAAAGGAGTGTGAATGCAAATTTTCATAGATTTTCTGGAATGAAGTCATTGCTCTTGAAGGCTTTTTTGGGAAAGATTGCAGGTGGGATCTCTCTGCATCACTTTAACATTTAATTCAGCTATGGTTTGTTCCATTTTTGATTCAAATATTGGGGTATCTAGGATAACAGGTTGTGCAGATTTGTCAGCAGAAAGTATTCAATCAATCATTCAATCAATCAATTTTATTTCATCATCATGCAATTTATAACATAGAAAAATATGAGTGAACCCAAAAACCACATGGTTTGTCTGGGTCACTAAATTAAATTAATACAAAAATTAATAACGACTTACTCACTACAAAGATTACAAACAATATGTGTCATTTTTCCGATATATGTACAACAGATATTTACTTTAAGCTTGATTATCTAACATAGGGGGGGGGGGGAATCATCATCTTTCAAAGCTTAGATGCCTGGTTTGTGCGAGGCATCTGGGAGAGATTTGATAATGTTTGATGGAGTGGTCTAAAGAGCTGAAACCGGAGCTTATCTCTCTCAAGCTTGGGTACCTAACTGACTATACCTTCCAGTTCTGTGATGATCTCTTGGGTGTGGCATTTCCGTGGGGGAGGGGAAATAAATGGGGGTTCGAGTTCTAGAAGGTTGCTTTCTTCAGATGTAAATTTGGGGGACGAAAGGTTTAATAATGGGACCGGATGCTTAACCGGAGGTTTACTGGTTCGGGTATATTTCGTTTTTAGATGGTTTAACTTGTTTTTATCCATTTTTTTTGCAAGGTTTTCAATTCTTTCACTTTTTCGGTGAATCCACAGAAGGTGCTCATATAACTTGGAAGCAGGAATGGTTTTGGCAAGCTATAGGTGGAGTTCACGAGTTTGTCTTTCTCGTATACGAATGTTGCGACGTGCTTTCCGAATAGAATCTCGAAGAAATTTTATTTCAGCGGTGTGGATGATTCTTTGCTCAGCGACGGTTTTGGTATTGAACTTAATTCTTGAAAAATTTGGAATCAGCTGCTGGTCCCTCTATTTAATAAGAAATTTTAAATGCAGCAGTTGGTCGGCCAGGTATAATTTTGATTTAAGGAACTGTTTGCGCAGATTCATGTCAATGCATGCTTAACTAACGACTGTAGAGAATGCAGTGCTAACAACTGTAGAGATGGTAATATTTCACGATATCATTAATAACCCATAAGAATGTAAAGCTTTTTTTGCCGGTTAGATTTATTTACACAAGTACTGCAATGTGCTAT
The DNA here is from genome assembly GCA_038380435.1 of Ryuthela nishihirai. Classification (NCBI taxonomy): domain Eukaryota; kingdom Metazoa; phylum Arthropoda; class Arachnida; order Araneae; family Heptathelidae; genus Ryuthela; species Ryuthela nishihirai. Next base: position 6,293,939 of record JAWZYU010000038.1, read on the forward strand.
TTACATGATTGTAAAAGCCGAGCGCTTTCGACCGTACTTAGTAGTCATCTTCAGGGCGGTGTACAGTTCCTTGGAGAGGCGGATTGTTGGTGACAGGTTAGATTAAGCAAAAATAATACATTTTTTTTTCTCTCTTGGAGACATTTTCGCTGACGAGAGTCCTGCGACGGAAAGACGTTTCAGCATGCTAGTGGAGTAAAAGCCACTAGGTAGCAGCAGTTCGGTGCTTTGCAAGTATCACTTACACGTAAACGCTTCTCAGTAGCGAGAGAGCAGAGCAGTGAGCTGTTTTCCCACGTACTGGTCACTAACTTCAGTGGAACAATGCTGCGCAGTTGAAGTGTCGATTTAGTGTCGAATTGGAGTGTCGACTAATTTGACACTTGACTTGAACTGCGCAGTGATGTTCCAATGAACTTAGTGACCAGCACGTAGGAAAACAGCTCATTGCTCTGCACTCTCGCTACTGAGAAGGAATTACATCTAAAAGATACTGGCAAAGCACCAAACTGCTGCTAACTAGTGACTTTTACTCCACTAGCATGCTGAAACTTCTTTCTATTACAAGACTCTCGTCAGCGAAAATGTCTGCAAGAGAAAAAAAAAAAGATATTATTTTCGTTTAATTTAACTTGTCACCAATCGCATATCCAAGAAGCTGTACGCCGCCCTGAAGATGAGTGCTCGGTACAGTCGGAAGCTCTCGGCTCCTACAACCATGTAAATAGCACATTGCAGTACTTGTGTAAATAAATCTAACCGGCAAAAAAAGCGTTATACATTCTTATGAGTTATTAATACTGCCGTAAAAATGTTTCTTGATTTACCACTACATTCTCTAGATTAGGGGTTCCCAACGTCGTTTACGCGGTAAAATTTTTTAGGGCACGCCATGAGAGCTCAAAAATCACTAGATCTAGAAACAAGTCCATTTTACTGATTACCCAGTAAAATGTTTATAATATTATTAGATTTATTAAATTGTTAATGTCATTTTATGCGTTTATCGATATATGTAATTTATGATTACAAAATTTAATGTGTGTATATATATATATGTTTTATTTTATTCCCATTTATGTACTATAACTGTAGTTTTATCTATCATATACCCAATTACGTGCACATTTCCAGGGGGTACGTGAAGCATAAAAGGTTGAGAACCACTGATCTAGATAAAAGTAGTTAAAGGAAAACTGAAAACCGGTACCACTGTATATTAGAGTATTTTTTAATGTAGTGTTATGTATTCGTTCAATCACAAAGTACTCAAACACACTTGGACGAGTTCTAGTTTTGCTAAGAATTAGAAACAAAAGCCTAAGACCTCTCACTTTACAACAGGTCGTTTACAATTTATATAACGTACCCAAAGGATTTAACACTTCACCACATACACAATTTATAATGGGACCGCCATTTCAATTTACGTAAGGTATTTTGTGCAGGAATCTTTATTTTTCTACGAGTATCAACTTACCAAGTGAGTGTTAAACGTAGCCATAGTTGGTGGAGGTTTCGCAGAGATAAATCTCAACAGTGGCTGGGGAGGATTGTATTGCGTTGTTTTACCACAGAGCGGCACTTTTTTGCATGAAATGGGCTAAATGCCCAAGTCAAAAGGACCCATAAAGCTCAAAGAATGTTAGCGGAGGAGTACCACTGTACAGCTATTAGGATACACATGGAAGCCTCCTGTCAAGGCCATCCAGCATGTCTTTTAACGTGCACAGGGTATGGTTCTCCCACACCCAAAGCTACAACTTAACATCCAATGTTAACGGATGCTGTCCCCTACTGACACTGGGCAGGGAGGATGTCCCCGCCTTGCCCAAGGCTGCCAAATGGCCATTTAGCCTGTTGTGTGCAAAAAAGTGCCGCTCAGAGGTAATCATCATCATCATCATCATCATCATCATCATCATCATCATCATCATCATCATCATCATCATCATCATCATCATCATCATCATCATCATCATCATCATCATCATCATCAAGCAGCCATGGGCTACGGAGGTCCAACAACCAGACCGTGCAATTTAGTTCTCCAAGCAAGTCTATCCAGAGCTACATCTACTGCATCTGGCCACTGCACACCAATTCTAACAAGGTCTTGTTTAACATTGTCTGCCCACCGCATCCTAGGTCTCCCCTTCTTTCTGAGGCCTTTAGGCACACTGTTCATAACCTTATTCGCTAATCTATAATTATTCATACGGGCAACATGGCCAAACCAGCGGAGTCTCTCTCTGCACAATATGCTGCTTAAAGGAGGTTGCAAACTCCTTTGCCTAATCTCATCATTAGTTACAAAGTTAAACCACCTAATGCCCAAGATACTGCGTAAGCATCTGGAATCAAAAGCATCTAGTTTCCTGTTATCTTGTTTACAAAGTGTCCAAGTTTCACTACCATAACTAACCCTAGAAAGAACCAAAGTATTATACAGTCTAATTTTAGTCTTTAGGTGTATACGCCTATTTCTCCACACTCTCCATAGGTTCTTAAAAGTCCCGGCAGCAATCCCTATTCGTCTGTTAATCTCATGCCGCACATCACCATTATCTGTTACATAGCTCCCAAGATAATTAAACTGTGACACCTGCTCAAGACTGCAACCATTCAGATTAACTGAATCACAGCCTGCCTGACCAATTTTCATCACTTTAGTTTTTTCTCTGTTTATAACCAAACCTACTCTACTACCAGTCTCATCAACAGCTCGAATGAAAGAGTTCATCTCATCAACATCATTTGTCAAAAGGGCTAAATCATCAGCATAATCTAAATCATAAATTTTCGTATCTCCAGCCCATTTAAGGCCAAAATCTTTCCCTTGAAGTGAATTTCGCTTAACATAATCAATAACCAAGCTAAAGAGAATAGGAGACAAAATGCACCCTGGGCGAACACCAGAAGTAATGCTAAACCAATTGCTACAAGCCTTACCAACTCTCACACACGACTCAGTGTTATTATAGAGAGCTTTCATAATGTTAACTAAATTGTCTGGTATACCATATGATCTCACAATCAAACACAAATTATGACGATCAACAGAGTCGAAAGCCTTTTTGAAATCAACAAAGCTAGCAACCAAAGGTTTCTGAAACTCTAAACATTTCTCAAGAATCTGCCTAAGTGAAAATATCTGATCCACACATCCCCTACCACTTCTGAATCCACATTGCTCATCACGCAATTGACTGTCAACCAGATTCTTAATTCTATTAAGCACAATCATGGAAAGAACTTTACATGGAACAGAGAGTAGGCTGATACCCCTATAGTTATCACAAGATCTGCGATCACCTTTTTCGAAAATAGGGATAACAATAGCTTTGGTAAAATCCTTAGGAACCATGCCTTTATCATAAAAGATATTCAGAATTTCAGTCATCCAAGTGGTAACCGAAACATTCCCAGCTCTAAGCATTTCCGTAGTAATTTCATGTACCCCTGGGGATTTATGAAGTTTAAGTTTAGAAACAGCCAAAATAACTTCAGATTGTGTTATAGGGCCAACATTAAAGCCACCAATGCATCTATCATCATTGCAAACAATGGGAGTAGAACTAACTACATTGTTTAGAACATCACTGAAATGCTCAGCCCACCTAGCCATGACAAAAACAACACAATATTCTAAGGAATTGCCAAAAAATTAAAAAAAGGAACTAATGTGCAAAATTAATGTGCTATTGGATCTAAAATCTGATCTCAAAACACATTTTTTCATTAGAAGTTAGCAATTAAATTATTTAATTCTTTAAAGAGAATTTGTTACATAAGCTTATATCGTATTTAGATAATTTCAATCGTTTTCGACAGTTGTAGCTGCGATTTATTTGTTTTCTTTCGTATCCGTTGTTTACAAAATGGCCGAAGAGGGCCAAATCTGAGGTGAGGCATGGTCAATTTCCCTCTCCCTTGAGATTGCAAGTAAGAGTAATGGAAACAGAAATTATTAAACTTTAGCATGTTTCATGCATTTTTCGAGATAGTTTCAAACACATCTGAATGGAGGGAAAATGTTATACTTCAATGAAAATTCAGTCTCTTTCCACCACCTTTATTGCGTCACTTCCTACTTTCCTTTCTTTCTGGATCTGGACCTGCTACACAAGTATTAGGATGGATATGAAGTGTTCATTGCAAACGAAACGAATAAAATTCAGATAATATCATTAAAGTTTCAGTATTCACCCTAATTTAGGGTTTAATTTGAGATAAAATTTGAATTTAGATAAAAGCATTTTATAGAAAGGTTGATGGGGCTGGACTCACCAACCTTTATATATGGTTATATACTATAATGTTTATAACCCTTAGTTATAATCATTATAATTAGATGTTAGTAAACCTTACTTCTTATTTTACTTACTTCCTTGCATAACTTTAAGATAGGTGTTATTAACTTGAAATCGTTTTCTTCAACAAGGCATTGAAACGTCTATATTTCTTTAAATAATGTCTTAATAATAACTTTAAGATTGGTGTACGACACCAATATTTTTTTATTAATAATAATAACTTTAAGATAGATGTTATTAACTTTACTTGAAATCATTTTCTTCAACAAGGCATTAAAGCGTTTATATTTCTTTAAGACATGTTGATGCATGTCTTCATTGTAACATGTTAATAAAGATGTTTCCTAATTTATCAATTACGTTTAGGGTATGAAACCTTTCAAAAACTGTATTATTAACATATGGATGTGAATACACTTCTTAATATCTCAAAATTTACATCTCACATTATATGGCAGATATTTACTAAGATAGAATGCATTTTTGTGTTTGCTGCATATTTGTTTCAAAGGTCATTTCAAAATGGACATCGCATCAAACAATTTAACCCTTATCATTTATTTTAGTTAGGGTCATTCCAACAGATGGGGTGGCGAACGGCATTACAAATAAGTGACACCTAGTTGCCAAATTCTGAACTACGGTTTTCTTAATGTAGTATTTGAGCAAAAGTTTGAATTACGCAAATTTAAAATATAATGTATTTCCATGGAGTTGCTGTTTCTACAAGAGTATTTAAGTATTGATATTTTAATTCTGATCCCCAGATACATACAATTTTAACACAGAGAAGAACTTACGCAAATATGATATCCTTAGTACATAAATTGGGAAAACACCTTTTCCAACTGCTTTGATGAAATTACTGAAAGAGATTTATATTTAAATCATAGCAACTATTAAAACTGACTTATTTTCAGTCAGCTTTCACTGGAATTTTATTTATCTATATTTATTATTAATAAATATCTCCCGCGAACGACTGATCATTCGCGGAGTCAGAGGAATCACATGAGCTAGTCTTGAAGAATTCATGAGTCAGCCCCTCTGATTCGACAACAAAAAGAGTCAAAGGATTCATTTGAGCCATTGAGTCAGTACGGCCGATTTGTTCAGTCTGATTCTTTCGGCTCCTCCAAAAGAAACTTTGGAAAAAAAAAGTGATTTTTAAACTGCAATAATTTTCCGCTTCTGCAATTTTTCAGTTAATTAGTGACTGTGTTTTGTTGTGAAAAATAATCCATGGTGACTTCAAATGAGTGAAAGAATCGATTCTTTTCAGAAAGAAGTTACGAACGAGTGGCTCACTAACCTGATTCATTCATTTTTAACAAATCGTTCGCGAACGACTCATCACTAGTGCAGAGACACTTTCAGGACCGAAAAGAAAAACGGTGAAGTGTTCAATGTAGTTTGGATTGTGTGGCAGAAATTATAAACCGTGGGAAGAAAGATCACGATGATGGAGGAAAGTTTTACAATATCTACCAAACTTACATATTCGTAATTTTTAATCATGAAGCTTCAAATAAGAGTATTTTTTTAATAATTCAATATAAGCTCGGTGGACCAAAAAATTTAATCACCTCTAATTTCTCATCAAATATATTGTGTAACACCCCCCTTCTCATGAATAACAGCAGTGATACTGTTAGGTAGGGATTCCGCCAGTCGTCGATGTAATTTACATCAGTTGTAATCATTTCTCCAAGAAATAACACTCGTAGTTCAGGTAGATTACGTGGTTTCTTTTTCGATGCTTCAGCTTCTGTTCCATATTCCCAAAGGATTTCAATGGAATTTATATCCGGTGACTTTGCGGGCCACTCGAAGTATCCCAATGCTCCTCGAGTCAGTCACAAATAGTTTTGTCCCTGTGCACCTTGCATTTGTCATCCTGGGACACTGGAGGGTCTATGTAGTGTTTGTCATTCGAATGAAACAAAAACCGCAATACCTGGTCTTCCTAAATATGTATAATGCCTTCCTGATTTAGACGCGTCGATGCATGAACTAATGGGTAATTGATAGTGGTCTCATTTTCGGCTGAACGCCACCATATTCGCGTGAGATCATTGCACTCGCTACCTTGATTATGATGAAACTTATTGCTTGTGAATTACAAAAAGGACTTCACGGGCGATATATGTCCGAGAATTCCTACCCAACAATTCTGCCCCCTGGGGCTCACCTTTTCGTGATTTTTGTCTTGTCCTTTGCGACTCATGCCACTTATGGAACACCCACAGATAGAGAAGGTTAGGGGATCTTTTATCTTGGTACTACGAAAAATCGTAATTATGCTACATGCTACAATCTAGAATTTGAGAAAAGTGCAAAAAGGGAAAGTTATGGGAATTCCTTCAATGCCAAATTAGAAGTCATGTTTAAGTTTCAATTTGATGCCAAAGGACTCGATTAATTACATGGCGTGAATCAGTGATCAGATGTGATCTACCTAGGAATAGGTTAATGAGGAAATCACCTCAAACTCCAAACGTAGAAGGCTTCCTAAACGGTTCTTTTTATTTACAATGCACTAAATAGATTTAAATGATGTAAATTTTGGAGAAGTATTTTAAAAAATCAGACATATAGTGGATGGACATATATTATTCTTTAAATAAATGAAAAAGAATCGTAAATAATAAGCAGGATGACCAGTTCTAAGCATAGAGGAAACATCAACTTGATGCGGTGGATCTACGACCTTCTCTTGGCATGTCAGGTACTCTGATCCCTGAGCCACCAGCTGTCGACCTAGATATCTTCTATTGATTGCTTTATACCACGAGTCAGTCATTGCAAGTTGCCTTAACTACAATTGCAGATGCTAGTCGAGAAAATACTTTCTAGATATAACCCTGGGCTAGTTGCGATGAGTCCCATGTTTACAGGTCATTTTCTGTGCTTCTTCGAACATTGAAACTGACATTCTCTCTATTTGTATAACATGAAACCTTAGGTTTTATGTATTGCTTCAACAGTGATTTATGATGTATAAATTTCAAATATTTCTTATATCCACTAAGTTATTACCATAAGCTTGCAGGAATATTGTTAGTTTATTTTGGGTCATTTCATATATAAAGATAAAGGGACATAGTTTAGAAAAGGTAATATTCTTCATTTTATTCTGAAGGTGATCAGAGTAATTATAAAGACAATTTCGTAACTTTTAACTTACCATAAAAGTTTTAGATATTTCAGTATATTATTAAAGGAAACGCTAAAACTTCATTTTATCTTATGTTTTCAGTTAAAGAAAGTTCATTAAAAGAGGAGTAAAAATGGCTACCACTATAAATCATAAGAAATTTTAGTGTAGTATTATACCTCCGTTCAATCGCAGATATGAGGTTTCAGACCAGTAGATTCTGGTTCAGTGACTTGCATGTAAGTCGCTATAAATTACCATAAAAATATATCACTAATAAATTTCATATCAAGTCTTCCGTAACAAATAATGTCGCATCATGACGAATTTAGCATCCCAATCATGACCGGATCGTCACTTTCATTTAAGTAACATATTTTGTGTAAGAATCTTCCCTTTTTTTACTGATGTAACCATATCAAATCATTGTTAAGGTGGTAGCAGTTAATTATATAAAATAATTAGTTATAATTAGTAATACTTAACAAGAGATAATATGTTTCAAAAAACCTGATTTTTGTAATCGGAGAATGCAAAAATATACTAATCGCAAAAAATAAATATAGCATTTTAATTTCATTTTAATATTATTTTAATGTTTTTAATGTCTATAACATTAAAAAATAACACATTTTTATTAAAAGATAAGGAGTTCCACATTAGAACATATCCTCTCCCCTCAAATCGTTAGTTACGGGATTTACGGAGTAGTCCCTAAAGAGCACATATACACTAAATGATAATGTACTCTTTAGGAACTCGTTCTTGAAAAGACTAGAAGTCATTTCATTAAGCATGTTAGGCCATGTTATGTCAATAGCATATCAGATACAAAACTCATCATCGTCATCATCAAGCAACCATGGCTATATGGAGGTCCAACCAAACCGTGCAATTTAGTTTTCCAAGCATTTCAGTCCTAAACTACATCTGCTGCAAATGGCCCTGCACACCAATTCTAACAAGGTCCTGTCCGACATTGTGTGTCCACCGCTTCCTAGGTTTCCCCCTCTTTCTGAGGACTTTATACACACTCTTGATAACCCTATTCACTAATCTATAATTATCCATACGGGCAACACGGCCAAACCGAGCTTACGGTGACCGAGCTTACGAATCTTTTCCAGTTTTAAAATTCAAATTACTTGCGTCATGTGCGGCTCCTCGAAACTTTCCCGTAAAATGATCATGATATCTTACTCGATCTCTCCCCAAGGGATTCTTGCATATATGGTAGTTTAACCTACGAACTGCAGATATGGAGCCTGGCATGGTAACGATTGAAATAATCCCTGCTACTGATAGTATGGGAGAGAAACTGTAGAGCATTGTAAGAGCACATGAAAGTGAAACGACTTCAATTCTCTATGAAATAACCACTACTTTCAACATCGGGCACATCAACACAGACAGTTCGCTCTTAAGATTTTAGATAATACATAATAAAAAAATTAATTTATAAGTCGGTAGCTCATTCGGAAACCTTTAGTATCGACTAAAAATCGTAAAACGAGATGTCAGTATTATCAGAAGAGGCATGAGTGGAGTAGATGGTACGGGGAAAGAGTCATGTGATTATATGAAATACGTATGTAATCTCTTTTACAGATGGCAGAACTAGGATATGGTAACAACCACATCCATCATATTAACTCTATGATTCTGAAGCAATAAACACGGCAGGGACTGGGTCAACTAATATGTCTCAAGGTTGACAAAAGGAATACCGCGGAATATGTAAATGGCATATTGTTTAACTTATATAGAAGGATAATTTCCGGATGATAATGCAATTTTCCACCTTACGAATCCGTCTGCCAACGTTTTAAAGAAGATGATGGATAATTCAGTCGTCTTCCCCGGACACCAATTTTTCCTGATTTAACTGAAAATTTGTACGATGTAGTGGAACTTTGCAAGCAATCATAGACTCCACTGCATTTGATCCTGAAGGAACCATATACTGGATTTGATCCTGAAGGAACTACATACTGCATTTGATCCTAATGGGACTACATATTGCATCCCTGATAGAGATCCATGCGGTGACGGCAGTGGACTACTGAAGCTGGACATTCTCAGGCGGAGGTAACAAGATGGCTAAGTGTGCCGAGAAAGATGATATTGACATTTTGGAAACAGTTCCTGGAGACAGGAACCATTAACAGAAGAGCTGGCCAAAGGCACTCGAGAGTTACTTCACCTTGAACCGATAATATTCCGCCTCTAATGGCAAGGAGGAACAGTAAAATGACTTCACATCAACTCTCTCTCTTGAGGTTTGCGAAGCACAGATGAAAAGATTTCCATCAAAACAGTGCCACGAATGCTTAATGCGAGAGGACTCTGTGACAGGAGACCAGTGATTTGTGTCTCGCTAATACCTACCCTAGTGAAATGCTCCTCTAAAATAGTGCCACTAATATGTCATTTGGAGCGTGAATGATCGACTAATGTTCTGTTTCCTGACAAGTCTCGATTTAGACTATAGCGATTCTAGCTGCTGTTTAATCTGGAGGAAACTAGGAATGGGTTAGCATTTTCCAATATCAGAGATAAGTGGTGGAATTGATGTGCTTCTCTGCAGTGAACATACTTCAGGTATTCGATGTAGGCTCCACAATTGCTCAGCGATACGGAGAAGATATATTGAAACCTATATGTAAATTTTACGGGTGCGTTTGGAGCTGATTTCCTGTTTATAGAAGAAAATGTCCTTCGACATAGAGTTCACCTGTTGCAGGGGTACTTAGGAATGGAATTTATTCAAAGATTGACCTGGTCGGCTGTGTTGCCAGAGCTAATATCCATCCATCAAGTGTAGGATGCCTTAGGAAGAAGCATTGCAAATCGTCAGCCACCTCTTTTGTCACTCAATGAGATAAAGTAGGTTCTTGTGGGATGCCATTCTGAAGAACCTTACATCGAGCCTGGAGCAACTCTGCCAGGCCTGTTTAGAAATGGGAGAGAATCATACTGCATATTGATGTTAAATGTACATATTTTGAAGCATCTGAATTCAACTTTTGCGATGCTTAATATGTTCTTGTTATAATGATGGTTTTGTAATATTTTCTTCAAGGGTATGAAATCTCTCATTTTCTATAGCTTTTCCTGTTATACTAAAAATACATATCTGGCGAATTTTCACTAAATTAGATCCTGCAATAAGGTTAGGACACTTTTTTACCTGTAGCGAAACTTTTTGTACCTGTAGCGAAACACCTAACTAATCTAGTAGCCTAACTAATCTGTAGCGAACACCTAACCAAACAATCTAGCTATCTATTAAGATTTATTATTTATATTTATTTATTAAGCCAATCTATTAAACCAGTCCTATCTATTAAGATATCCACCTATATCTCGGTAATTGCAACATGCCATAAATCTCCCATGTTGTGCTATAAAAGTCTTTATAGGGGAATCGATCACCAGTAGAAGCAGATTCATATGTAACCATATGATTAAATATTTTAACATGAACTTGTTAATATAAGCGGTGAATATTCCACATCGCTTATTGTTTGAAAATTAAGCGATGAAAATGGCGAAAGTTATCAGTAAGCGCGATCAAGCGAAGTAATGAATTTTTATAGTTATTTTGTGATAAATATTCAAAAGTACAATTATGAATTCTTGTTACATGTGAATTCGCTGGCCGCATTATAAAAGTCATAAAATATAAGGCCACAGAGAGAGTGAGTCAAAGAAGTATGGAATCAAAATATCGCTCATAAACTAGATTCCGCATGTTTTCCGAAATTCGCCAAATATTGCCCAGCAGGTGTCTGCGAAACACGAGCCAAAATTGGTGTTAATACGATAAAATGTGTTTTTTTTTTTCTAATTTTAATCTTATCAGCGAATTCAGTGCATATTCCACATCGTATTGTTCAAAAAGCAAAAAGACTTCCACCCAATTAATGTGCTTACGTAATACAATATTGCATATTAATAATTTGTTTATATCATTTTCTACGGAATATTACGTCATGTCAGTTCGGCATGCCTCTAATCATTTTACAGATTTTCCTTTTCATTTTTTGCATGCGAACTAAAACATATGTGTCATCCATGCCATAATGAATGCTAATTATTTTATTCATTCGGCGTTAGCGCTTGGCTGCTGATCAGAGGGATCTGGGTTCCAGCCTAAGGTAAGGCATGGATGTCGGTGTTGTTTTTTTGCTGAGATGCAGCCAATCTCACAGACCTTCTAGTATGGTGTATAAATTGAGGGTCTCTGTCAGACTTTTGTGGCAAGCAGCTGCTTGAGGGGTATTTATTATTTTACAAAAAAAAAATGCACCATAGATGCTTCCTAGAATATTTCGAATTCATACAGAGAACGCCTCTAATGGCAAGGAGGAACAGTGCAATGACTTCACATCAACTCTCTCTCTCTCTCGAGGTTTGTGAAGCACAGATGAAAAGATTTCCATCAGAACATTGCCATGAAAGCTTAATGCGAGAGAACTCTGTGACAGGACACTAGTGATTTGTGTCTCGCTAATAATCAACAAACTGAAATGCTTATCTAAAATGGTGCCGCCAACATATCATTTGGAGCCTGAAAGATCGACTAATGTTCTGTTTTCTGACAAGTGTCGATTTAGATTATAGCGAATCTAGCTGCTGTTTAATCTGGAGGAAACTAGGAATGCGATACCATTCCTCCAATATGAGAGATGAGTGGTGGAAATGGTGTGCTGCTCTGAAGTGGCCATAATTCAGGTATTCGATGGAGGCTCCACAATTGCTCAGCGATATGGAGAAGACACCTAACCAACCAATTTATTTATTTATTAAGATATCCTATTTATTAAGCCAATCTATTAAACCAATCCTATTTATTAAGATATCCACCTATATCTCGGTAATTGCAATATGCCATAAATCTCCCATTGTGTGCTGTAAAAGTCTTTATAGAGGAATCGATCATCAGTAGAAGCGGATTCATATGTAACCATATGATTAAATATTTTAACATGAACTTGTTAATATAAGCGGTGAATATTCCACATCGCTTATTGTTTGAAAATTAAGCGATGAAAATGGCGACATTATCAGAAAGCGCGATCAAGCAAAGTAATGAATTTTTATAGTTATTTTGTGATAAATATTCAAAAGTACAATTATGAATTCTTGTTACATGTGAATTCGCTGGCCGCATTATAAAAGTCACAAAATATAAGGCCACAGAGAGAGTGAGTCAAAGAAGTATGGAATCAAAATATCGCTCATAAACTAGATTCCGCATGTTTTCCGAAATTCGCCAAATATTGCCCAGCAGGTGTCTGCGAAACACGAGCCAAAATTGGTGTTAATACGATAAAATGTGTTTTTTTTTCTAATTTTAATCTTATTAGCGAATTCGGTGCATATTCCACATCGTATTGTTCAAAAAGCAGCGAGGTATAAAAATGGTAAAAATACATTTGCTAGCCTGCTCCAGAAAAAAAAATTTTCTACAATTATTTTATGATAAATATTCAAACGTACAATTGTGAATTCTAATTTCATGTGAATAACGAAGGCCTCATTTTTAAAAAAGCCACCAAAAAAGTATAAGGTAACTGAGGGAGTGAATCAGTAACGAGTAGAGTAAGAAATATACCATAATGTTGTTATCGTATATTTTTAGAAAATCAAATTTGCCTGCGGACCTTGAACAATTTCATTTGTTCTCAAAATTTCTTACTTCGGTTTAAATTTTTTGTGTCAATTTATAGTTCACTGAAATAATAATTAGTTCGTTGCTTACTTTTTATCAGTATATTAATTTGAATTAAAACAATATAATATTTTATTTGTTTCCTTTCCCTGAAATGGGCCAGAGCTTTTATGAATGTGACAATTGCCAATATAGGTTTACATCATTCAAATTCCTCATTAAACACAAGAGAGACATCGAAAGGAAGAAAAAAGTCGGGGATTCCTATTCTTCGGGTGTCCTTGCTCTACCAATTATCTAACCAACATCAAGAATGATGTGTCCTCTGACTTTGGAGATTGTCTTCGCAAGTGGAGAACATCGCAGAATAAGAAAAATCTTGAAGGGCATATTGCCAGACTATTGCCAGATGCAATAGCATAATAAGTTGCATTATTCTTATCAGATAGATTGAATTTATTGCCTTTTTTCACCACTCGTTTTATGGCACTTCACACACTTTTTCTCTTTCCTTGCATTTCTTGGTTCATTTTACTGAAAATTACTTCGAATATTCCTAAATGGAACTTTAATTCGTACTTACTGGAGTGCTGCAGTGTTTTAGTTTATTAGTCATCATCACCATCAACATCAACAACACGATCATCATCAAGCAGCCATGGGCTACGGAGGACCAAACACACTGTGCAATTGAGTTCTCCAAATCACTGCTGCATAATTCACGTAAATCATGCTTGAATTTATCCATCTATATAGTTTATTTACAAGAATTTAAGTTGGAATTTTAAATTAACATCAGCGAAATATCAAACTGGAGCAGGACACGAAGGCGTAACTTTGACAGATGGACGAAGTTATTAAACTGCACAGTGAGCCACTCACTAACGATGAACTTTAGGATTTAGTATTCAACGTTGCTTTTGAAGAACAAAAATAATCTGAACCAGTAATAATGTTGGCGTTTAAATATTTAGATTTCACTGCACAAATATCGTATGGATTTGTTGAAGGATCATGATATTTATATTTCGTGACAGAATGCCATAAGACGATGTTTTAACCAGTTAATGAAATGCTACAAATAAACATTACGCACAAAACAGAGGAAAGCAATGCAAAACAGATAGTTTCGCTCCATATTAAGAAATAAACTATAAGATTAATTAATCGATCACATATTTATGTACATAATTATGCATATATGTAATCATTAAATAAATATTGAGGATTATAATTATTTTTGTTGAAATAAAGCATCATTTACGAAGCCAAGAAAAGGAAAAAAAGATTAATAACATAGGCAAAAATACAAAAAATAAAAAAACTCCTCGTTTTACACGGAAATTCGTTTAACGATGATCTTCCCGGAACTCATCTCCCGCATTAAATGAGAGTTACCTGTATAACTGTTCCGTTTCGGAATTATCCATTAATTGATATTTTCAGAGTTAAACTACCAGAAAATATATATATTAATTTAATAGAATTGTTTGCCTTTCGTTCAATCACTGAAGGTTTCTTGTGGCTCTAAAAGACTGTATATCACGGATGTATCTGAATGATACGTCCAAGGTTTAAGAAAAACAGATTTTCATCAACGATATTTTCACGCTTTCAGTATCGAATGTTGGATTATCATCGCTACAGCTACTGTTACTATCCCCCAAATGCTAGTTTTATTTATATATGCAACCACTTTAATTTTTCCCCAGTCACTCCTAAAAATCATAAACATTGGGATAGCAGGAAACCCATTGTTGAAGGGTTTCTAACCTTCCCATCACATTTTATCACATCATCATAAACTTCGGTTTTTCCCTATATCAGTACTCTAGAACGCACTTATTTGCACTTTGAACTTTTTTCCAAGAAGAAAGTTGAATCAGTGTAAATGTGTGAAGGGGGCAAATCTATTAATAAGAACTACTCATGAGCAGAAATGTAAAATATATTGCCACTGAACCAAAGCCTCGACGGTCACACGAAGGTTGCCATATCACTAATTTCTAAAAAAATCGTTGCCAGATATTTTTTTGAATTCTGTAATCAACCATAGTGTTCGGATACTTTTTTGAGCTACTGTACTTGACCGAGCGGTCTCCAGTTTGGTTTGATGGGTTAGTCCAATATATCCTATAACTGAATTCCAGTGGACCAGTTGATAGCATTACCATGAATAGTCCTGTGATCCAAGCATTATTATCTTTTTTCTATCATTCTACTCATTTCTTATATTTTAATCTTTTTATTTCTAAATATACGTAGAAGAATGAAAGCCCAATTATTTGCTTTTATTATTATCTTTATTATAGCATATGTCACTTTTATTCTTTGCATATCTGATATATATATATATTTTTGTAGAAATTGATATAAATGTCCGTGAAACGACACTTATCAACAGATTTTGATAATTTCCTAATAATGCCGCCAGTAAGATTTTTGCCTGTATTATGGCGCTAAAGAGCGATTTTTCCAACAATAATGCTAGATTTGGGTTGGGTTGTTTTACCTCTGAGCAGCACTTTTTTGCACACAATGGGCTAAATGGCAAGGTCACATGGACCCCGAAGGCTCAGAGAAAGTTGGGGGAGGGGATCCACTGGAACACCTGTTGGGAGACAGAAGGTAGACTCCCGTCAATTTGGGTTGTTTTACCTCTCAGCGGCACTTTTTTGCACACAATGGGCCTGATGGCCAGGTCACAAGGACCCCGAAGGCTCAGAGAAGGTTGGGGGAGGGGACCCACTGGAACAGCTGTTGGGAGACAGATGGTAGCCTCCCGTCAAGACCATCCAGCGTGTTCTTTAACATGCACAGGGTATGGCTCTCCCGCACACGGAGCCACGGCTTAACGTCCCATCCGATGGACGGCAGCCTTTCCAAGCCCATCGGTGTCCCCTACTGACCGTGGGCAGGGCGGGGATTTTTGCGGAGATAAATCTCAACGCTGACACAGCTGGGACTCGAACCTTGGAACTACAGATTTCGAGCCCGCCGCCCTACCGACTGAGCCACCTCCGTCCCAATAATAATGCTAGAAAAATCGTACCAGTGATAATAACACGAATCGAAACATAAAATGATCTATACAATAATGGCTTATTGGATTACCAAAAGGGACGTCAGTACTTGCTTCACTGGCCTTTTGGAAGTGTTGGCTCCCGAGAAAGTCCACGAGCCACTACAGCAATCATTTCAGTGTCTTTGAATATTGAAACTTTTGATAATTTACAAGGATTCGATTTCGTTTGAGATGCCTATGCGAAACATTGGTATGTCTGATATTTGTCATTATTATTATGGCATAACATTGGTATATCTGATATTTGCCAATTTTCATTTCTTATTTTTATAAAAATTCTTTAGCCAGCTCCCTATAATTTCCAACGCCCCCACTACAAATGCTCTAAAGTGTATGCTTTCGGTTGGTTATAGGCCTGGTGCAAAGTATCGTGATGTGATTCGGAATCATTTCAAACAAGCACTGCGAATGAAGCGCTCTTCAATACTCAGATGAAAAGGACAAAATGGTGGTGCGCGAGTGTACATCTACTTCCAACTACAAATCTTCTTCTCTTTTGAAGATTCAGGACATTTTGACGAAACTTTATGGAATATAATGAATAGAACATTAAAGCTTATTTTGAATATTTTCCTTTTTGCTTCAATAAACTGTTTTCATTTAAATTTTTAGTTTTCTTCTGAATGACTTTCCTGCAATACAATTCATAATTTTGTTATTTTCAAGTGAAGTAACATCTAAGCATCAGTATCCACCCTTAAAAAGTTTATAAGAAACTTCAGGAAAATTAATTTGCATTAAATAATTAGCGCACCATACATTAGCGTTATTGTTTCTTTACAAAACATTAATATTGCTTTTTTAAATTATTTTGTTTTGTTTCCGAAGCAATATCATTTAACTTTATTTACTGAGATGAAAAAATATCGAGTATGATCGAAATTTAAATTTATGTCATTTGCGGCGAATTTGTGGATACGAGTAAATCCGATTCTGTAGAATACACTGCGTCAACAAAAACTTTCGAGTCCACAGTACTCCCCATGACTCCAGGAATTCAATAAATATTTTAAAAAAATACCCCCTCAAGCAGCTGCTTGCCACAGAGGTCTGACAGGAGCCCATCAGTTTATATGCCAAAGTAGAAGGTCTGAGAGGATGGCAGGACCTCAGCAGAAAAACGACACACACATAGAGAAAAAAAAATATTATTTATTCAATATTTCTATATTTCTTTAAATAGTTCCATATTTTTTACTTTGTGAATTTCTATTCTTCTTATTTAACGACGGAAAGGAAATCTAATATTCCAGAACACATTACGATATATCTTAGAGTGAAATATAACATCGAATTGCTTCTGTGCAAAACGTACCCTGTCAGATGTAAAACCAGGAAATCGAATGAACGAATTCATCTCATCAACATCAGTAGCCAACAGAGCCAAATCATCTGCATAATCTAAATCAGAAATTTTGAAATCTCTGGACCATTTAAGACCAAAATCTTTCCCTTGCAAAGAATTTCGCATTACATAATCAATTGCAAAACTAAGGAGAAAAGGAGACAAAACGCAGCCTTGTCTAACTCCACTAGAAATGCTAAACCAATCGCTGCAAGACGTACCAACTCTCGCAAACGACTCAGTGTTATTATAGAGAGCTCTCATTACAATAACTAACAATCACGTATTCCATATGATCTAAGAATCAACCACAAATTATATCGATCAACAGAGTGAAAAGCCTTTTTGAAATCAACAAAGCTAGCAACCACAGGTCTCTGAAACTCTAACATTTCCACAGAATCTGCCTAAGTGAATATATTTGATCAATCCATCCCCTACAACTTCTGAATCCTCACTGTTCATCAAGCAGTTCTCGATCAACCAGATTCTTAATTCTATTAAGCACAATCATGGAAAGAACTTTACCTGGAACAGAGAGTAGGCTGATACCCCTATAGTTATCACAAGAACTGCGATCACCTTTTTTTAAAAAAAAAGGAATAGCAATAAATCTAGTAAAATTTGTAGGAACAACACGTTTATCATAAAAATATTCACAATTTCTGTCAAACATTTGTGAAGACAAGTTTTCTAAGCTCTAAGCATTTCAGTGATGATTTCATCGACCCCAGGAGATTTTTTCAGTTTTATTTTAGAGAGAGCCGAAGCAACTTCCGAATGTGATACAAGGACAACATTAAAACCATAAAACCACCATTAAATGAATAAACTGCTGCAATCATTTACTGAGGATCGATGGAATAATGCATTTATCCTCATTACAAATAATGGAAGTAGAAATAATCACAATGTTTACAACATCTTTGAAATGCTCAGCTCACCTTGTCATCAGAGAATCCTCATCTTCACCCACTTAACCATGTTTCTCCCTCAGTCCCTGTGTATCAGTGTATGTATCCTGTTTCTTCCCACACAAAACATTAACAATCTGGTATTATACCCTGCTAATGTGCTGTCTAAGAGATTTCTCTGCTTTATCAGCCGAGTTATCAAGCCAAAGATTCTTATCAGTTGTTAACTGTTCTTTTACACGTTTATTAAGCTTGCTATAATGTTGTCTGTTACGACTAGTAGGATGTTGATTCATATTAATCCTGCATTTCCTTTTTTCAAAAATATGTTCCATGTCTTATCACTCAAATAATTTTGTTTCCTCTGTTCCCTTTTAACTAAAAGAATACTCTTAGTTTTAAGAAAATCCTATTTAAACTGATCCCATTTATTCTAAACTTCAGCAGTAAGCAACAACGATTATCATAATGACCACATAACTATCATATAATGCTTTAGCTATAACTGGATCTTTCAGACCTTCAGTGTTAAAGATAATTTTCTTAACCTTAGATAAACATTTTTTAAGCTTCGGTTGCAAGACGCTTTTTACCAGGTAATGGTCAGACACAATTTCGGCTCCTCTATATTGTCTGGTATTCCGAATCAAAATAGCCCATTTGTATTAAATAAAATATAATCTATCATATTCCTGTGCAACCCATCAGGTGAAACCCATGTATATTTATAAATGTCCCGGTGATTTTAGTATGCATTAGTTGTTCAGAAACCATTAATTTTGCTTACCTGCAGGAGACGTTCTCCGTTGCCATTGAAACTATCAATGCTAAAGGGACCTAAAATTCCTGTCCATAGATCAGAGTAGTTTCTCTGCAACCTTAGCAATATCTCCTTTCTTTAGAGAATTCAAAATATCATGTAGCTGTCTGTAAAATATTCTTTTCATTCTCATCAGAGTCCTTCGTGGGTGCGTAACAACAGATGACATTCGTCTTTAATTTTTGTTTTAAATTTTGCTTTATAAATTCTTTCATTATTACTTTCATATCCTGGATATGACTGCATTATATTATACCGCCAGTGATGTCCTAGTGAAGAACATCACTGGCGTATCTCTTCTAAGAAGCAAACCGAGGAGCCTAGAATATATAGATGTCCTCACGCTGGAATTCCTGCGTGAGAACATCAAGAGAATAATTTCAACGTAAAGTCCTCACGTTCCACATATTCTTGTAGAAAGAAAATGACTCGTAGTATTTTTGGAAGAAACTAGGTTAATTGAGAAACGCAGGGCCAACAATATCAAACAGCCCCGTGATAGCAGCCATGGGACAAAAGACCTGTTCCTCCACTTCTACAGGTTGAAGTGATCCATGTTGGTAGGAACTTCAAGCACCACCGTTTTTAAGTAGACCTTTTCAAGAGCCGTAAGACCTGTCTGTGACACATTACTCGAATTTAGGATTAGCGATACCCAACTAGCTAAGTGAGGGTTCAGGTAGCTGTGATGGCCTATGATCAGATTTATCCAATAGCTGATATAAGGTATCCCGTGCCTCTGTTAGAACCCACAGGCAAACAGGCAACCCACAAGCTGGCAACCACACAAGGGCTGGCAACCCACAAGCAAACAGAAAACACAGCGGCAAATTCTCACTCATCAGATGTTCACCACTGCAGCAAGTCCAGAAGCCATAATCAAGCTCAAAGCCGTAAACCAGTCCAGTCTCGTAGGCATAAATGGTCATCACCACGACCCTGCGAAGTTCAACACTCCTCAACAGGGCAGAAAGAAAGAAAAAAGTTGTCGTAGATGACCAGATCAGTAGGGCACACCGGTCTGACAGATCTCCACTTCTGTTCCCTTCGAAAAATGAATATCTCTTATGAAAGGTATTAACAGCATGCACCAAGGGAAGGCGGGGTCGGACATTATGTGCCAGACCTGGAAGGTTCAATGCGTCATCACTGGGGATTGCTACACAGCTATCGTTTCAGTTTGTGCGAACATTTACTGAACAGAATCATTAGTGGAGAAAATTTGCAATGCAGGCTATTTTTTTATCCGAACCTGGTAACATCAGAATCACATAGAGAGGATACTATCAGTAGCTGTAGTGATGATAATCCAATATTCGGTACTGAAAGCGTGAAAGCATCGTTGATGAAAATCTGTTTTTCTTAAACCTCGGACGTATCATTAAGATACATCCGTGATATACAGTTTTCAAATGTCTGTAATTAACTTAGTGATTGAACGAAAGGCAAATGATTCTATTTAATTAATATATATATTTTGTGGTAGTTTCACTCTGAATATAACAATAAATGTATAAATCAGAAACGGAACAGTTATACAGGTCTTAGTGGGGCACGTCCTTATATGAGAAGGCCTGTAAAAGCTAAGAGCAGCTTCTAGGATACTTCTCTTCTTATATGTTGCAAAATAATTTAAAAAATGATGCATTATTTTTTTTTCTATTCGTGATCTTGGATAGACTGGCTACCAAGCAGCCAACAAACTCACAAGTGTTTAGAGCTTAACAATTATTAAATTATCTCTATTATCAACAAAACTTCGCATTTTTCTAAATAAGAGAACCATGACTCTATTTTAATCTTAAAGGTTTTTTAAAATTTTCTGGTAAATATATATGTGGTCAATTTAAAAGAAAACAATTTGCAAAAAATCTCCGCTTACAATTATTCTCATTTAATTATCAATTTCGGTAAAAGATGGGGCAACCTATTTCAATCCATCTATCATATTGTATTTCACTAATTCAGTTTTCACAGGAACTACTGACTATTAATCATCTTTTTTCATTCCTTACGTTAATGTTAAGTAAGGTTTAGCTTATTACAGCCTTAATAGTTAACAAAGATAAAAAAATGAGCCTATGTGTAGTCTATTGGTGGAAAATATTATAACATAAAAGATTTGCGAATAAAATTCTACAAAAGTTCTGAGACAAAATTTAAGAATGCATTTTAAGATTGTCTTTGTATTTTATATATTTGAGTAACAATGGTCGCCTTCTGTAAGGAATAATAGTAACTCTTTAATTAAAATTAATATTAAGAGAAATTTTAAGTTGATAATATATTAAGGTTCGTTGATCCCGCCATCTATTGCCCGTGATGGTAACTATAACTTATCCCTTTTTTTTATTTCTCATAAAATCCACGATTTATAACGAGAAAAAACTTTTTCAATGTCATTGATTTTAAAAGTATTTCAGTATTTCCACCGCTTATTTCGCCAATCTTGTCTTAAAGTTTCACTATCAATCAAATGGAGGAAGAATGATCTGTTGTACTGGTTTTATGTTGATACCGCAAAATTCAGGGTCCGTGTTCGAGTAGGGGGTTGTTGCAATGTCGATAGTGCGCTAGTCTCGCAATCTGCAGTTCCAGGTTCAAGTCCCAGCTGGGAGAGTGTTGAGACTTATCTCTGCCAAACTCCCTGCCTGGGCCCTCAGTCAGCAGGGGACACTGATGTGCTTGGAAAGGTGACCATCCGTTGGATGGGATGTTAAGCTCTTGGCCTGTATACGGAAGAACCATACTAGATACCATACTAGAACCATACTAGAAGAACCATACGCGATAGATGCTCCTACCCGCAATCCCAACACACCCTCATAGAAGATATTACACGGACTTATTATTTGTCGGATTTAGACTAGTGCAAAACGAAAATTCCGTTGATCACAATTTTATATTGTGGAAAAAGAAATTATATCTTAAAAATAAAAGAACAACGTTATGTTTGTGCACATTCAAAATACGTTTCTAATATTATTAATTATTACACAATCATCTACGCCTCTTGAAGTAGTCTATAAAGCTTAACGTAAAATTATGCTCTTCCCAAAAATGGCAGAAAAATACAAAAATAACCTGTTATTCTTAGTTTCGCTGCATTTAAATTATATTAGCAGAATATCGATAGATAAATATTTTAGTATATTATGATTTAGTTTAACTACCACTCAGTTTGGGATAGCAGGAAGCCCATTGTTGAAGGGTTTCTAACATTCCCATCACATTTTATCACATCACAACACTCAGTTCCTTGTCAAATTTAATATACAAGCTACAGTATTCCCAATCTACAATGATTTTATCGAGAACGCATGAATGATGCATCTTATAATGAAATACGAATAAATGTAAACGAAATCTCGCTTTCATTCCCTTAAGAGTTATTAGTGAATCATTAATAATAAGAGCGTTTAGAAAATATTACCAGGCAGTTTATATGCTGAAACTTTGTGGATATAAATATAAGAAATGTAAAGCTATAATTGAGACAGATTATTAAGCATTTCTGTCTCTAATGTGATATTTGAAGAACATTTCTACTAAAACTGCTGTAATTAAAGAACGAAAGAAACTTAAGAGTAACTCTCCTATCTTCCTATTGCTTTTCAGTTATCATTTGTATGTTGGTTTTCATGTTTGCCAAAAGATCATTCTTCCAAATCTTGGCAACTCTTTGACGGATATCGATGAGTTATAAGTTAACTGAAACCTTTTCACAGAGAGAATGTCACAGGCTTAAAAATTTGCCTCATCCCAGGGCTTTGTTCCTCCCTAAGTGTGGATTTGGTTGGGTTGTTTGAGCTCTAAGCGTCACTTTTTGCACACAGTGGACTTAAATGGTCAAGTCACAAGGACCCCAAGTTTTCAGAGAATGTTGTGGAAGGGGACCCACTGGACAACTGTTGGGAGAGAGATTGTAGCCTCCTGTTAAGGCGTTTTATTACAAAATCATATTTATTTCTTGCAATTTTGCAGCTACCACAACTCTTATAAATAAAAATACTCTTATAAGTAAATACTCTTATAAATAAAGTATTTTCTCAGTGGAGGGCAATAATTATATCGTTTAATTTCATTACTTAGGGTGGAAGCGTGCTTAGTCACTAGCATGCGGTTGAGCTGCGTTTGTTATCTAGCGTAGTCAAGTTAGCTCAGCTTTAAACATACTTTTAGGAAAACGTTTCACAGCTCTTTTCAGAACTTGACTGTTAGATTATAAAAGTTATATAAGATTTTCTGGATCCAGGAAGTAGCATGCTTCTGCTGAGGTCGTATTTTTACTTTGTCTTTGCCTCCCATCCAAATGCATTCCAGACTTTAAGTGAAAAACGGCATTCTGTTAGAAGACGATAACCCTCAAGGGTCATGCAGTCCCCAACAACCTCCGTCTTACAAAAAAGACCTTCCCCAAAGAGAAATAGCACTGTCATAGATAATAATAATGACACTTGTACAGAACCCACTATCATGATCCCAGATTCAGAAGATGATATACTTAAAGAACTTGCAATATGCATCACTATCTGTAGTGAGGCAGATCTCGCATCCTATGGCACAGCCAAACTTCGGGAAGAAATAAAATTGATTTTTGACAAAAAATTAAATTAAAATTAACTCGAAGAAAAAATATTCTTATGGAACTGGAGACACAAAGAACCACTAACATTTGCAAGAATATCACTCATACCTTGGGGCACAGAATCAACCTGTGCTTCCCCAAAAAACATGTGTTTCAGCCTCAAGGGCTCTTAACAGGAATTCCCGTTAATACTTCAGAAGTGTAAATTTATGAACAGAGTAAATCTCAAGGGGTCATTGATGTGCACAGGATTACCTACAGTGAAAAAAGCATGAACTCTGACCAAAGAATCACCATTATATCCCAAGATATCATTCTCACGTTTGCAGCCAAACCTATATCCGATTTTATTATAATAGATGATTTTTATTTCAAAGTTCAGAATCATTACTCACGCCGACTTCTGTGTTTCAGATGTTTCAGGTTCAGACATTCTGCCATAGGTTGCCGCAGCAGAGTTCGCTGTAAAAAATGTGGCGGGGCTCACGCTTTCGAATACTGTAACTCTCGAACCTCTAAATGCTCGAATTGTCATGGCAATCACTACGCGACTTATGCAGGATGCGAAGGCAGATACTTGGTGAATAAAATCAGGAAAATTAAAACAGATAAAAACCTCTTATGGTCTAAAGCTGCTGTCATCTTCAGAAGAAAGTATGGGGAAAAACCTGAAAAGGGGCTTTATATTCGCAATATTCGGGGGAAATTTTGAACGACCATCTTCCTCGAGATATTCTGCGCCTGAAACCAAATTACAGTTCGATAGACCTATTTCTAGACAAAAAGAACCTACAAAATAGTCAAGAAATGGAATTCCCATCATTGCCTAGCAAACAACGTAGCCTCCAATTCAACAAAGTAACGTTTCTTTTTTTTTTTTTTGGATCAATACTAAAAGTTATAGGATTCTTATTTAACTTTCAAACGTAAATATTATATACTTTCTTTCTAAATATATATATACTTTCAAACATAAGATTCAACTTTCAACATAGAAGAAGAATGTGTATCCATCTCACCGACAGGATTAGACTTTCTTTCACCGGTTGGTAAAAAAAAAATGCACGTAATCGAACTGCAACTCAGAATGAGAAACATCTTGCTCTCATTCACCGAAAGTCTCACCGAAATTATAAATCACGTTTAACCAGAAATAAATCTAATCTCAACAGATCCTGCCCAATCAGACACAGATATTATTGCTGAGATCTCAGAAAAATAAATCACTCCTTCACCTTCCCTCCAAATATTGGTTTATTTATTATGGATAATTTTTCGAGCGAACTCTCTTCCGCAGTTCTTCAGCGGAACTCTCGATCCTTACTTCCGAAATTATGTCCCCTTTCTGAAGTACTAACAGAAGAAAACTTCGCCGTCTTGGCTATACAGGAGGTAGTAAATCCTGAGTATCAAAAAAAAAATCCTAATTTTATCCCTCATCTCTGCAACAAATTTCCAAATACAGCTGGAGCTGGGTTCTTTATTCACAGAGATATCCCCCATAATAGGATATCACTTCCTACAGATGAGACCAGAATAAAATGTGTGACAGTAAGACTTAAAATAAAGCATCAATATGTTTCACTTATATCCTTCTATAATCCAGGTTAACAACATTACAGTTAAATGCTTAGGTAAAATTTTGGAAACATGCCCCTCTCCATGGCTATTATGCGGCGATTTCAATGCCCATAGCCCGACATGGGGTGACGACAGGCAGGATCCCAGAGGAATCATTATTGAACAATTCGTTTCAAAATATAACCTGGTTCTTGTGAACGACGGAAGTCACACCTATTTTAGGCCTCACTGCAGAACTACTGCTATCGATCTCACCTTGGCTTCTCCCGAAATTGTACATTTGGATAATTGGAAACTACACCCCGACCAAGCCTTCAGCGATCACTCACTCGCCCAGCTTTATTAACGGATTTTCCCCAATCTGAAATTCTGCAAACAGAGCCAGCAAATGCATCAAATGGAGAGTTTTGCTACAAAACTTCAAACTTCCGAAGAGTTTAATTGTGAAGATACAAACGACTCTTTATTAAAATCCCTTAATCAAATTACCCAATGCCTACATAACAACACCGTAACCATTAGTAAACACAACTATATTAACTGCAACGCAATTTACATTAGATGAATGATAACAATACGCCGACGAGAGGAAAGAAAAGCGAAACGAACTAGAAGACAGGAGGATATTCTGGCCTATAAACGTCTCACCGCGGTTACAAAAAAAAAAGATTAATTACGCCAGGCATGTGGAATGGTCTTCAATATGTGATAGAATTAACGTATTTATCCCCACATATACAGCGCGGAAGCTCATTAAGCAAATACGCAAATCGGTTAAACAAGCCAACCCTTGGCAAAATATCATTTTCAAAGATAACCTCCAACCCGAAGCTTTAGCAAATAGTTTCGCCGACTTCTTTCTGCGAAGCCATGACACCCTAGATACCTCTAACTTCGAAGAAAATAAAAACGAAGTTAAAACAAGGAAATACCGTTATAAAGCAGAAGAAAGAAAAACAGATATGGAATATATAGAAAAAATCAACAAAACTTTTTCCCTATCAGAACTGGAAGTAGTCATAATAAATCTAAATGACAAATCTACTACAGGACCAGAAAATATCTCCAACGAAACCTTAAAAAATTACCTAATGAGGCTAAAGAACACCAAAATTTATCAAGTTCTACTGGGAAAAAACTCGATTCCTGATTCAAAGCAAGAAGAATATGTAATACCCCTTCCTAAATCACAAAAGAATCTAAATGGAATTGAAGGATACAGACCGATCACGCTAGCCTCTTCACTATTAAAACTTCCTGAGAAAATGGTCAAAGTCAGATTGAAATGGCTGCTAGAGGAAAAACAAATATTGCTAAATAATCAAACTGGATTTCGTAGAAATCGCTGAACTGCATACAGTATACCTGAAACTAACTCGACATAAGGTAACTTCGCATCATTGAAATAAGCTACCCAATGAGTTCCTGAACCACGGGAAACATCAAAGTTCACTATACCATTTTCGTTCTTGAATATTTTTGTTGGCAAAGAATCGATAGACTATATACCATGGAATCCTTTTTCGTTTTCCGTTATATTTTTGATTATCTAAGTTACTTAATGGCTCTTTTTTCCCCTGAGCTCTTTGTTTTCCTGGAATGTACAAACCTTTTCCCTTTCTTTTATATTTAGATAAGCCAGCTTCTCTTCGCTTTCCAGGAATGTATAACCCTTTTCCTATAACTTTTTGTGCAAGCTTAGTATTAACATATACCGCAGCTCCAACTGCAGCTGCTTTTCCCAATGCTACTAGTGCAGGTGTTAAGAATGGCAGAAATCCACCTAGCTGTGTTTTACGAAAACGAAGTCGAGCTGGCGTTTTAGATTTTTTCAGTGTAATGATTTGTCTCTTCGTCAGTTTCAAAGGATCGTTACCTTTCTTTTGTGGATCAATACTTAAAGTTATAGGATTCTTATTGACAAATGCACTCTTCAATTTTCACTTTTGTCCAGGCGTTAAACTAGTCAGATAACTGTGATACATTATACTTTATTTTTATAAGTATCAGCACTTATATTTTATATATATAAAAATTAAGCATGTATTGTGTAAAGTGTAAAATGAAAACTTTAACAAATAACGTCGAATATGTCACATCAAAGAATAAAAGAGTAAGGATGAGAGGTAGATGTCGAACGTGTGAAAAAATGAAATATAAATCTGTGAAACAGAAAGGGAAACTTGTAAAAAGTGGAGATATAGTAAGCTGCATTCAAGAATCCAGCTTACTATATCTCCACCTCAAAATTTTTAATCCACCCGAATTATACACCCGAAATTATCCACCCGAAATATTCTCTCCACCACAAATTTTTTAATCCACCCGAAATGCACATTCCATGTTACCAGTATTGTGGACCTTTTACGAAACTGGAGAAAAGGTTAATGCGAGGAGATCCTGGTATTAACCGTGTGGACAAACCTGTAAAAAGCAAAACATTTCTTACAGCAAATCTACAGAGACACGAAGCCGACCAAGAATTATTAAATGATTTGGATGAAATTCAGAACCCAACTTTAGGAGAAAGAATTTCAAGAACGATAATCAAACCTATCTTTAAAACAAAGAAACGATTCGGTTTAGGACACAAGAAATAAGATGCTTTCTTCCGTTTACTATGATCCATTAAAGGGATTTTCCGGTATAAAAGATCTAATGCGCAAAACTGGATTGACGGAAAAAGAATTAGAAAGATTTATCCAACAACAAAATGTGTACACCTTACACAAACCCATTTATAAACGACCAGTGGCAGAGTGATTTAATCGACATGCAAAAATTTAAATTTCACAGTAACCATACGAATTACATTTTAAGCGTGATTGATATTTTCAGCAAATTCGCCTGGGCAATACATATTAAAGAGAAAACGGGTAATGAGATTACCAAAGCATTTGTCGAAATTTTTAAATAACGTAAGCCATCCAAGTTGCAAACGGATAAGGGAACTGAGTTGATCAATAAAGAAACTCAAACATTGAGTGGACACCAACGAGGACGTCCAATGGATACCAACGAGGTGTCCATTGGTTTGCCATTGAAAATGAGACTAAAGCTGAAATTGTGGAACGATTTAATAGGACTCTAAAGACAAAAATGTGGAAATATTTCACTGCCAATAACATTAGAAATGGATCGATGTTCTACCAAAACTCGTTAAGAATTACAATACTTCTTATCACAGATTAATAAGAATGACCCCAAAAGAAGCAAGCTTGCAGAAAAACAAAGATATTGTGTATTTTAATCTGTTTGGTAAAAGAATTAAATCCATTACAGCACCAAAATTTAAAATTGTCGACAGAGTGAGAATCGCTAAGTACAAGACACCGTTTAAAAAAGGTTATCTCTCCAATTTTACAGAAGAGATTTTTGAAATTGCTCAAGTTCGTAATACAGATCCCATAACCTATAAGATCAAGGATCTGAAAGGAGAACCAATCATTGGTAGTTTTTACACCCAAGAAATGGTGAAATACGAAAAGCAAGATGACATTTATAAAATTGAAACCATTCCGAAAACTAGAGTGAAGAATAATAAAAAAGAGTATTATGTTAAATGATTTGGTTATGATAATACATTTAATTCCTGGGTCAAAGAACATGATTTTTTAAATAAAGCAAATGGAGATTCAAAATTTTGATTTTGAAGAAGATGAGAAATTCTTGAACAGAAACGTACTAGCACCTCTCTGGCCTTTTAGACTTTTAATGTGTGGTCCATCGGGCTCAAGGAAGACGAACTTTTGTTGAACTTAATATTTAAACATCTCTACTATAATAAAATCTTTTTATATGCCAAAGATTTAACCGAGCCGAAATATCAGTTTCTGCAAGAAATATTCGACTATTTGCACGAAATTTTGGAGAAAACATTTGGCGAAAAAATCTCAATTGCAGGTTTCTCTGCCGGTAAAGAAGATACCGTCAAGGTCAACGAACTGGATCCCGACATGCAAAATTTAATTGTTTTCGATGATTTCGTAACGGAAAAAGATAAAAAACTCATTGAAGAATTATTCGTCAGAGGAAGGAAAAAGAACATATCATTGATTTACCTGACACAGAGTTATTTTTCCACTCCAAAAGACATTCGACTACAGTGTAATTATTTTATATTCTTTAATATGCAGAACAAGAGAGAAATGTTGCAGATATAAATGGATCATGCAACAGAAATCAGAAAATATATTTTTATGCAGTTTCAAAACCACGCGATTTCTTATCAATCGATAAAAAAAACCAAACACATGTCTCTCAAGTACAGAAAAAACTTTGGTAAATAAAGATGAATTACTTGACAAAGTTTGGCGTCATCAGCTCTGAGACCGGTTCCGAAAGAGGACCAGCGGGAATTCCAGGTGTCGGTTTTAAATTGAACTCGATGGGGACTACGACATGAGTAATACAAAATTGAGAAATGTAGCCAACCCCGAAGAGGGTTCGGACTCTGTGACAAAGCAATATCTGCAACAAGAGTCTATAACACTGAATCACACGGAAAATTATGACGCAAATACTAAAAGAATATCAAATATAGGCAGACCTATAGAAAATGCAGATGCCGCTACCATTCAATGCGTTAATCATACTTCTTTACTTTTTCGGAGCAATAACTACGATGCGTGAAACCAACAAATAATCAATGTTTCTGAACGGGATGCAGATTCTGGAGTAGTTAAAAAACGATATTTGGAAAAAGAGCACTTTGCAATGACGATGATAATTACGATGCAAGCAATAAACGCATTAAAAATCTTGCAGAACCGACCGATTCATCCAATGCCACTACGAAACACTATGTCGATAACTTGACCATTGTTCAAAACAGTTCCATGAATACATTGGTGAGAAATAAAGATGGAGTTTACGTTCCACGATGCATTGCATACGACGGGCATAGTTTCAATGCAGAAAAAAAACAAATCCTTGATATTGCCGATCCCGAGTCTGATTCTGCTGCTGTAACTAAGGGATATTTGGAAAAAATCGCATTAACAGACGAGGATATTTTTAATGCGAACAATAAGAGAATAGGAAATCTCGGGGAACCGAGGCACAACAGAAATGCGACAACAAAAAGTTACGTTGATGGCTTGAAAAAGTTAGATCCTAACCCATCCAATGCTCTATTGAGAAATGAAAATGGACTTTTTGCATCAAGTGGGAACAGTTTCAATGGCGATGTAAATGGAAAACGAATTACGAATGTTGGCACCCCAATTCTAAACAATGATGCTGCTACAAAACTATACGTTGATAAAAAATACTGTAATTTGCGTTACCTATGGTGATAAAGAAGTGAAAAAAGACATATTGCAGTCTCATCCAATTATACAGATAAACGCAAAATTCGACCTACTAACGCAACACATTTTCACAGATAATTACCATCTATGCATTTCTAATGGATATATAAGCAAGGTAGTCTGTTGCAAAACAAATCCCTCTTTTACTATAAATTATAGTATCACCTTGGACGATCAAAAATTCATTGAAGTAGTAAGACCACAACTTCAGCAGTTTTTTTCTGTTATTCCAGTAAACAAGAAATTTGAAAGGGGTAGCAAGATTAATGTTACAATTGCTAGACACTATCCAGATCCAAAAGAAAGAAGAAAGGTACCTGAAGGTCTTGTTTCAGACTTTCATCATTGGGTATATGTATTTGTTGTATATGAATAAAGATGAAAGATCTTAAGCAATTAGACAGTATTACAGATGAAATCTTGAAATCGCGAGCTACTACAAAATTGAAAATTGAAGACACTATTTTGGGAGAGGAATGAGTTAAGGAAACGCTCGAAGAATTTTACAAGCCAGTGGTCGAACAGTTAAAAGGTCTGGAAACTGTGCGTGGAGAAACCATGAAAAACATACAGGATGTAGTGAAAACTTTAGAGCCAGAAGAGTCCACTGAGATGCCAGAAAAAACGTACGTTTATAATCCAGATTCCAACTTGCAAGATGAAATATTAAACCAATATAAACTAAAACTTCCGAGTGATATCTTACAGGCGAGAAACCCCATTCCTGAGCTGAAAGAAATGATTTACCAAACAATCGGACATATTCAGAAACTGGGGCAGAACTGGGGGCTTCAGAAACCAAACGCTATGGTAGAACTACTGAGAAATATCGAATTATCGATAATCACATTGAGGCACTTAGAAAATATTTAAAGTCGATTAAAATGATGCTCACTGTAATAGAAAGTCATTTGGTTTTGGACTATACAAGAGTTTCGAAGACATATGCGAAAAATTATCAATCTTGGTTGCCAGTAAAAGAGCTGGAATCACCAGTACAGAAGTAGTAAATGAAATTGTGAAATTTTGGATATTTTGCTAAAAAACGAAACTATTGACAAAAAGGAACATAAGATTATGTTCAATAACATCGGTATTGTTTAGAAATTTACTCTTGGAGGCACACTACAGTCATGTCAATTTCAACTTCGGATTAGACATGACTATAGTGTCTTCCGATTTCTTTTCAGTTCAATGTTTTGTAAATAGTATCGCCTTCTTTAAAATACATATCTGAGGTTCGATAATTTCCAAAAGCATATGTTTCAATCCCATTACATGTCGTTTTCTATATTCTTGGGATAAAGCAATTTTTTTTAATTTGATATACTTGTATATCATGTTGCTCAGATCGAAATTCTGTTTGTTGTGTACATAGGATTTTTTTCATCAAATAGACATTGACGATTATCTTCACGATTAATTTCCATTTTATTATTCGTGTATAATTCGTGTATATTCGTGTATAATTCGTGACATTTTTAATTCCAGTAACTACTTTTTTGGGAATTGAAGCAATTATAGAATATAATTTTGGTCTTAACGCAACAACCTCTTTCATTGGAAGACTTTTTAATTCGTCTTTACATTTTCCTGGAACCATTTTATTTGATTCACTGTATAATGCATTGTTTGTGGGGTAATTTGAGAAATCAAAGTAGTCTGAATTAAATTTCTGATATATGTTATCTGTCTGGATGTCGACGCAGAAGGAATCCGTATCCCTAAATAACAATTCTGCATTGAATTTTGGCTTCAGAAAATTGTAAAAATAATTATACATGTGTAATTTACTCAACTCCAAAATCGTTACACCAATGTAATATGGTTATCTAATATAATATTTTTTTCTTTTTCATATGGAGAATTACGAAATTTTCTGCAAGTTTAACACAAGAAACGTACCTAGGATTTGCAATTAGTTTTTTAAGCGTTTCTTCAGTATTTACAATGTGGCATTTTATTCTCTTTCTCTTATTTTCTAAACATTTGCCATATATAGCATTGTTCACAGTTTGAAAAAGTCGTTTTCAAGATTATTTATGGCACTAATTCGTTAAGTTTTATTAAAATCTATGTAAGGTTTCAGCCATGGTTTTTGATCAAATTCCAAGATTCTATGCACCTGTTTCACCCTCAGTCCCAGTTCCACATAGAGTTTAAGTAACCTATAGTGAACGACAAAATTTTGCTTGTCGAACAGATTTGGAATCAAGAATGAGACACTACTATTAGAAAGTTCCAATTTTTCAGGAGTCAAGGGGAAATCACTGTGTAAATCGTGTAGATGTGCCGGATATTCTAGATAAACTTCGACCTTTTTTTGCTGTCGTCTGGAATATTAAACAGGTCAATATCATTTACCCATTTGAAATTACCAGTTGGAAGAGGTTGAGACATTGCCCAGCCATATAAATTGTTTGCATCAAAGTACATGATATAGTTTTGTGGTTTACTTCTCTCATATGGATCTACTAAAGGATTGTTGGCCTGTGCAAACTTCTTAGACACTAAAGATATTTCTCCTCGCAGAGCTCTTTCTATAAAAAAAATACATATCACCTTTTATAGGTTCCAGCTCAATTTCTGTCATTTTTAAACAGACAGCATACGATAAGCCAGGAGAGCTAAAATAATGACAAGGATCGAGTTGGTAGTTATTCATAAACCAATTTCTGTAGTTTTCAAATATATCTCCTATTAGTAATACATCAGTGATCATGTACAGATCGTGATATTCCCCGAAGGTAGCAAAAGAAAAGGCTTTCCACAAAATTTGAGCTCTTTCGCATTGTTCATTGTTTTGGAAATTCTCTTTGGATGGAAGTGGCTTTTGCAAAAACTGAGCACTCTGTTGCAGGTACTCATATGGAAAACTTCCTTTGCTTTTCAAAAGTTCTTTCTGTGAGTGTTCAGATTATGTTGTCTACAGTATTGACTTAGGATGTAGAAATTTTCCACATTTTTCGACAGTGAATCCAGTGAAGAGCTGAGGAACATGAATGAATCAATAAATTTAAGTTGACCGAATATAACGCATATATATTTTTCTGTAGTTTGTGGAATACAAAAAAGTTTCTTCTTATCTTTAAATTTCCACAAATCTTTTACTATAAACTGGCCATCAAATCCTTTGAGATTATGAAACAACACTGGTATTTCAAGTGAGAATTTGTATTAAGATTACATTTGTTCTGTATTTTCCAGTTAAGTGATCGTGGTCCCTTACTCTATCAGTTCCTAGAATTTTCCCACAAATATTACAATATTTTGCTCCAGTAAAAATTTCCAAATCAAAATCAATCATCTTAACATTTCTTTCTTTTCTTCAAATCATTAATCGAAGTTTCGGCTTCGATCATTTCATTCAAAAATTGTACGTTCTGGTTTTGA
Source organism: Ryuthela nishihirai (assembly GCA_038380435.1). Taxonomy (NCBI): domain Eukaryota; kingdom Metazoa; phylum Arthropoda; class Arachnida; order Araneae; family Heptathelidae; genus Ryuthela; species Ryuthela nishihirai. The sequence continues at coordinate 6,328,127 of JAWZYU010000038.1, forward strand.
TCAGTTTACCTTCCGGTCCAACTATAATATATGCAAATCCTGACCGTACTAAATACTTATTTTGCACCCTACATGGATTATTCTCAATTCTTCTACATTTCGAAAAGCATTCGAAGTCTGCATAAATCACATATGGGTGCTTCAAACTGTTTTTTATCATATGGAATTTCGTACTATTCGCTTCGGGAAACTTGATAGTTTGAAAAGTGTTTGATTTGCAAATATCTACATGATTCTTTAGTAAATCGTCGCGAGTGAAATTATGGAGACAGTATGGGCAGAGATAGGATTTACCATCATGTCTTGAAAGGTATGCTGTAACCCTACTAATATTTTTAATCCAACAATAATGAGAATTATTGCCGTCTTTTAAAAGTAAAAGTTGTGTGGGTTCTTTAACAGGATTCTGTGAAATATATATAACGTATGCAAACCATCTTTCTTGGAATTGAAAACATTTATAGAAATATTATTTAAAACCTCGAACTTCGGTATTTGATCGAGGGTTACTGGATAAGTCAATGAAGATGTGTCTATGACGTTTTCAAATATTTTATATTTTTCCACACGTTGCGGATTATCTTTAGCAGGATGTAGAGCTGATAATATTGACCACAAGAAACATATATTCTTGTAGCAAAATAATTACTTTGGACTTTGATTAAAAATTTTAATATTTTTCTATGATAAGAAATTTATTCACCTTTGGATAAAACTTTTAATATTCTTCTTTGATAACAGAATTAATACTTTGGACTTTGCTTAGAAAGTTTTGATTCTGCTGTATCCAGTGAAGTGTATGATAACTTAACAAAACACAACTTTTTTTATCTCATACACACACACACCTCATTTCAACCTAATTCATTTTATCTCATATACACACACCTCATTTCAACCTAATTCATTTAAACTAATTCACAAATTAGTTTACACCTCGTCTTTAAAAAAAACTTTATTTAGTTTTTCACATGCTAAAAAACACCTCCGTTTTTTCTAATTTTCACTCATATTTTCACAAAAAATACCACAAGAAACATATTTTTTTACCTCTTCACCATAACTTTTCCCATGGATTTTCATAGAATTCTCGAGCCCCTTTTACTGTACCAGAACTCTCATTTATGCTACTACTAACAATAAATCTGAGTTTCGTTTCAGAAAAGCAGTTATTTTCCTTTATTTTTAATTTCTTTTTGCAAGCATTAAAGTTATCGAATTATTTTATATAGCATTTTTTTTTTAAGAAATGTGCCCTCTGAAAACGCAAAGAGCAGGTTTCAACTTTCCCCTATCAAGATCAACTGGCTTGAAGAATTATCTCGGCATGACAGATGCTTCTTGGGCTGCAAGAGGAGACAGTCCCAGGAACCACTGCCGCCCTGCCAACTCCGAGCACACCCCTTCAATGACCGTTCACACTCGTATTCATTGCGTCACCGCTACCGAAATCGTAGAGTCACTCCCCCCATTGCAGACAGAATCACTCCCGCCTCGACTTTCGATTCTTACGAGGTCATCAATCCCGCTGGACTGCTTGCACCACCTCCACTGCCCAAGAAACTACCGTCAATGTGTTAGAAGAATCAAGACATATTTTGCGTGTGTTAGTGTTGCTGAAAATATTTCTCTGCAAACTAAGGTAAGTAGCATTTATTGTGTTAATAGTTGTGGTAGCAACTTACGGTTGCAAAATAATTAGGGCACCCATGTGGGTTTTCTAAGGGAGGTGATGGGGATCCCATCTTTCAGAGGGGTGTGAACGTTCTGTAGAAAATTTCAGTAATTTGACCTTGTGACAGGATTTTTAGAGCATTTCAAGATAATTCCCAGTGAATAAATCAACCTAAAAATCTAAATTTTACAAAGCCTTTCCCCTTAATGGGTGCCCTTGTCTACAAGCTGTTTATTTTATTTTATTTTATTTAGGCCATCATGACTTATAGAAGAGTTCGTTACCTCACAGTAGATGAAATAGAAGAAATCGTAAATAGTGATTCATTCTATGAAACCGTATCAAATGATCAGGATCATATTGATGTCACTTTATTTCCTCCTGAGGTAGACTATTTGACTGATGAAGAAGAGGGACCGATGATGCTGTTGGAACTGTTGAAGTCTGCGATGTGCCAGGTTGTTGAGGTACATTATGTAACTTCAGAAATAAGCAATGAAACTGAGCACGATATTTTGCTTCCAAGTACGTCTTCTCAACTTTCTAAAAATAAGTCAAAGAAGAAACGTCTTTCTGAAGATAAGAGTAACTGGGTGAAGGCTCATCCAATCTACACAAAATTGCCTCCTACTGGGAATGATATCAACATAAAGAGAGAGGAATTGAGAAACATAATTCTTCCCTGTCTCCCAAAGAAATGTTTGAAGAACTGATAAATGAACGTATATATGAATTCATTGTGAAATAAATTATAGGGTAGGCAGTAAGTGTAAAGAATCAGCAAGATTTTGTTCTCACGGCTGATGAAGTAAAAGTGCTTATTGGCTTTCTCCTCTTTGCTGGATATAATACACTTCCATCAGAACGACTATATTGGTCAGAGGATGAAGATGTTGGCATACCAATTGTACAAAATTCATGTCCAGAAATAAATATTAGAAGTTGAAGAGTTTAATTCACTTTCAAGATAACGACTTAGCAAATGAAAATAAACATGATCTTGGATTCAAAATTAGACCTCCCTTGAAAATGATAAATGAAGCTTTTCAAAACTTTGGAATTTTTGAAGCAAACTTGTCTATATATGAAATGATTGTGAAATATTATGGCAGGAGTGGTTTGAAACAGTTTATCCGCTGTAAGCCGATTAGATTTGGCTTTAAATTGTGGTCTCTCTGTGGAGCAAGCGGATACTGTTTCAAATTTGATTTGTACTGTGGAAAAGATTCTACAGATAGAGAAAGGGATGATTTGTTATTGGGATCAAGAGTAGCGCTGAACATACTGGATTGGGTTGAAGAGCAAAGAAATCACTGCATTTACTTTTACAACTTCTTCACAAATCGTGATCTTCTGATTCACCTTAGAAAACTGGGTTATCGTGCAACTGGAACAGTCAGAGAGAACCATGTTGGTGATTGTCCACTGAGGAGCAGCAAGGAACTGAAAAAAAAAAGCTCCTGGGGATTTTGACTATCAGTTTGACCGGAATGGTGAAATTCTGTTCGTTAGGTGGAACGGCAACAAGTGTGTCACTATTGGCACAAATTTTGACAAAGTTGAACCTCTGGGAATGGCTCCTCGGTTCAGCAGGCACAAATACCACAACCAGCTGTTCTCAAGTCATATAATGCGAACATGGGAGGAGTTGATCACCATGACTGGTTGGTAAGAAAATATGCAACAGGTATTAGAGGGGAGAAATGGTACTGGGTCTTATTTACACGAATGATAGAAATGTCTCTTGTAAATGCTTGGCTCCCTATAGGCTAGAATATGGGCCAAATGCACTGGACCTATTGAGTTTCAGACGTGCCGTTGCAGTTACATACTTAAAACTGGATACTGGAAGAAAACAACCTGGACGTCCAATTGCTTCCCCGTTCACCATGAGAGTGGTACCAGATGTTAGGTTTGATGGGATAGGCCAGGTCATTTCTCGACGAGTCGCACAAAGAAGATGCGCACAAGTTGGGTGCAAAGGAAAACCAAGGTCATATTGTGTAAAATGTAATGTTACGCTGTGTATGGGGTGTTTTGTACCATTTCACAAAAAGTAATTTATTTGGACTCAAGTACATTTTATTCATACTGTTAGATTCCCAGCGTCCTATTTTGAGGACAGTCATTATTTGCATACCTATATACATTTTCATGCAACTGTTCTATTAATTGTCATACATATGGTTTGGACTTTGGAAATAAAGAACAAAATATCTAATTCTGAGAAAAAAATAAACTGGGATTTAATGGGTTAATATAAGAAGTGGTAGCCAATGGAAAATATTGATTTTTTGCATTTAGGAGGAAAATAAAACGACATGTCTATAATATGATTGAAATGTTAATTAGAACTTTATTAGAAAGAGCAAAATATTTCAAAGGACCTAAGATGAGTTGGTTAAAACACTATTATGATTTTCTAACAATCGTAGCGAATCAACTGCTACGCTAAATCATCTCTTGATAGAAGTTCATGCAATACAGGATACAAGATAACCAAAGCAAGATTTCAAATGAATTATTTAAATGAACTGTCTATTTTTAATATAAATGATTTAGCAGAAGCAAATTTTTCGGATAATAATGGACTAATGGATTAATGGGATTTAATGGGTTAATGTCTTATAGTGTGTCATGTGTTAACATTTTCTGCTAATATGGAAGGAATAATTGTAATATCCAATATTTACCTTTGTTAAAGATCGACATAAGTGATTTATTTACTAAAGGAAAAGCATAAGGTCTTAGTTCTGATGAAGAAAAACAGTTAACTGACATGATCCTTCAAAGGGAATATATTGAAAATGATTTCACCGATGAAAGTACCCAAAATAATGCTGAATGTATTCAGGAAAATGTTGGCATCAACCAAACATATTTACGCGTAATTGCTGAAACTATCAATATAATGCTTCCTCGAGAAGGAAGTTTAAATAAGGATGATGGAAGTTAGCTCAACTCATTACTATTGCAATATGCTTATCATGATTGCGAGCTAAACAATCATTTCTCAGGAATGATTTCGGGGAAATGTTCAGAAAAAAAAACATAAGAACTTGGTACTTCCTCAGAATGTCAGAATTTTGTGCCTGCATAAAACAAGGAGAACAAGAACACTGACCGATGATGCTGGAGGCCTCTCGCTTAAAAATTCACTTGAAATGCTTCAACGTCTCGAACTAGAAGAATCAACATCTGCAGACAGGTGAGAAATTTCTGAGAGTGGCGACGGTGAAATACAAGCAAATAATTTTTGGCCTCCTCCTGCTGTTCGCATTCCACTCATCATGTTAAGGGATAAAGCAAATTGGATTAAGATAATTAATAATTCAAATAAGATAATTCTTTTTTATATTGCGTCTTGTTACACTAGAATTGCAATATCTAGTGTAACAAGACGCGATATAAAAAAGAATAAAAGAGAAAAATAAATTATGTAGTTTTATGCTAAACAGCCATAGAGTATATTTAATACCAGTATTATTAGCATTGTGAAAACTCAAAACTCTCTGCCTGAATCTGACATAGGATTTCTTAAACATATCAAAGATCCTCTTCAACTTTTTAAGGATGTAAACTTTTGTAATTTTATCAAAACTGCCAAGAAATTATTTCAAGAACATGAAAATGCCAAATCAGGCACTGTAAAATTGGAAGTCGTTCTTAAATCGTTTTATATTATAAATAATCTAATCTCAAAGTATGGCGAATAATTTCCAGGACAAGCTACAGATTACATTTTGGAATGCTAACGTATTCAAAAAAGAGTAACTTGAGTTTAATCATTTTCTGCTTGAACATGCAATTGATATTGCACTGTTATCTAAAACTCACTTAAAACTTGAAGATTTGTTTAAAATTCCAAATTTCTATTGTTTTATATTTGATGAGCTTCGTAACAGGATGGTGTAACTGCTATTCTTATTAAAACCAACATACCACACTTTGAAATCGGAATCGACAAACTAACATCAGTTGAAGCGACGGCTATTGCATTGAAAAATTCTATTTTCGGAAACTTGCGCATTGTAAGTGTATATAAACTTCCAAACCAACTGTTCAATTCACTGGACTTTGAGAAGTTGTTCGAAAGCAACCTAGAAGCCTCCCAACTTTCGTAGCAGGTGTTCTGAACTCTAAACATGTATCCTGGAATTATCGGTTTACCATGGAAAAAAATATTGGAATATGCTACAAAAAAGGCATTGTGGTTGGTGCACCTCAATCACCTACATTTCTTCTGTCGAACATATCACAAAAAGCTGACGTCCTTGATATAGCACTTTTCATTAAACTATATGCAGGATATGATTTGAGAGCAATCTACGAACTATGTGATCTGATCATTATCCGGTCCTTTTAACTCTTGATTTTACTATTCACCAAAACAATACTGATTTTTCTCAAAAAATAATTGGAATAACTTCAAATCTGCTTTAGACTCTGTTGTTACAGGCAAGTGTCAGAATAACGATAAAAAGTATCGATAATGCCATCAAACATTTGACTGAAAGCATTCATTGGGAAATACGTAAAGCTACTAAATTCATTAAGAGAGTTTCATATATTGATAATATTCCAACTGAACTCAAAAATACCATCAAAAGGAAACCAAAGCTAGAAAGTCCTGGCAGAAATCGAGAAGACCAGATGATAAAAAGGTATATAACCAGTTACAATCTGACTTGGGGAAATCTCTCGCTAAACACACAAACAAAAATTGTACAAAGAAGCTCGATCGCTCACTATGGAAAATGGTAAAATCTTTAAAAGGAAGTAACAGAGCTATACCTCCACTACATGGGATTAATGGGAATAGTTTGCACAGATTAGGAAAAAGCAGAAATTTTCACCAATGTTTCTTGAAGCACAGTTTCAACCCAGTACGTATCAAGTTGATGATGACTTTGTGACAAGAGTCAATAAGGAAATAGAAGAAATTTACTCTCAAGATTGTAACTGATATATCAAAGTTGTGAACTTCGGCGAACTTATATCACCGATTAGAAATCTAAAATCTAGAAAGGCAACCGGAACACATAAAGTGACAAATCAAATCATTAAAAATCTTCCACATAGAGCTTGGGCTTTGCTTTTGGATATTACCATTAAGGCAATTCGTATTCAATATTTTCCATCCTCATGGAAAGCTGCAGAAGCAATTATGCTTCCGAAATATGGTCAGAATCTTACACTTCCACACAGCTATATCTTGCTGACATGTATTAGTAAGGTCTTCGGGAGAACTATTCTAAACAGAATGGAGGACATACTCATTGACAAAAATATCATTCCATCTGAGTAGTTCAGTGTTCACCGTAATCAAAATTACTGTACAGTCGCTCAAAAAATATCCGAACACTATGGTTGATTACAGAATTAAGAAAAAATAACTGGAAACGATTTTTTTTTAAATTAGTGATCTGGCAACTTTCGTGTACAGTGCACGAAGGTTGCCAGATCACTAATTTCTAAAAACATCGTTGCCAGAACGGTAGGATCCAATATGGAGGCTAAAAATAAAGAATAATTCACCGTATCAGCTTTTTCACATATTGCAAAAGTATTTGATAGGTTGTGGATCAAAGGATTTGTCTTCAAACTTGGAAATATGATTTTCCAACTTCTATCACAAAGATCATCCTCAACTATTTATCTGATAAGTCATTCTAAGTTAGAGTGCGAAATGATCTCTCATCATGGAAACCTATTTCAGCAGGAGTCCCTGAGGGTTCACTCCTCGTGCCAGCCCTGTTCAATATCTACATTTCTGATTTACCAATAATGGATCGAATAAAAACTGCTACATATGCAGATGACGCAGCGTTCCACTCTTCCTCCTTATCACCGCAAATCACTTGAAACAGAATGCAAAATATGTTGCAACTTTTTGAGTATTGGTGCATGAAATCGTGCAACAAGATCAATACCGACAAGTGCACAGCTCTGCACTCATGAAAGATTGCAAAAGATGGCATCAAATCTTATAATGTTTGGTAAGCAGATAGTGTGGAAAGACTCGGCCAAGTATCTTGGTGTCACGATCAACCAAAAACTCACATGGGATGAACACATTTCCTCTGTTGCACTTAAGGCCCGTGAATACAGTTTAAGTTGTATTTACCTATATCCAGAAGGTCTAATCTATCAATTGATAACAGTTGACAATCTATCAATTGATAACAGTTGACAATCTATCATATGATTCTAAAACCTATAATTCTCTATGCTGCTCCAGTTTGGGGTCATTGCTCACAAACCAATATCAAGCAGCTTCAGACTTTCCAAAATCAAATTTTGAGATCAGCTGTGGCCGCACCATGGTTTGTAAGAAACTCGATCATTCACCGAGATCTTAATGTGCGACCAATACATGAACACACAAAGGCCAGGCAATCAAGTTCTTTCAAAATGCAGAAAATCACCGATCTCATCATACCTCTGCCATCACATATGATGATTCTGTTCAACAAAAGTATAAGAGATGCAAGACTGTTTAAACGAGTTTATTACTTTATCAGATTGTCACTGTAAAAGTGTTTGCTCCACTTTGGTTTATTTTAAATATTTTGTTAATGCCTTAGGCAATTTATCAAATGAAATAGGTAAGGGCACCAGCCCGGTGGAATGGCATGTCAAAAATGATCTCTGATCTCTGAAATTTATACTTCCCACTATATTCATTATTTAAGTGTTTCCATGCACAGTATTAGGAAATCAAAGTATTAGAAAAACAGCTGGCATACTCCCATCGCGAGCCATTCTCTTTAATTCCTATATATTATGTGATAATTTCTACGTCAAATGACTGACAATCATATTTGTCAAGAAGAAAGGTATATATTACGGAAATAGGGACCTCGTTGAAAGAGCAGGTTGAGAAATAATTCCCCAGTGGGTGGGAAAGGAATAGACGAGAACGCTATACATTTATATATTTTCAGAAAACGGCTATCGTGAAATATCAGATATATACTCTTCTGTCGTACCTCGAATTTAATGACCTGATGCGAGACGGGTAGGACGACAACGGGCAAATGAAAATCCAAATACAAAGTGTGTATGTGGGGGAACATTTTGTTTCCACGCAGCTGCTTAGCTGCAACAGGTACCTACTATTTTAAACCTAATTGCTAATTATCCTAACCAGGCTTGGACTGACAAAGGGCGTTGAGCGCTGTAGCGTCCTATACCCTTAGTATTTAGGGCCCTGTGACCTCATTGGAGCAAGATTTTTTTCATAATAATGATAAATATATTTCTTATTTTATAGAAATTCGACAGAATTGGGGAAAACTCATTTTAAGCTTCGCGTAGGATGAAAGGAATAAGTATTTAAATCACGAAAAAGAAACCCCTGCTACATTTGTCAGACTTTGTCACTGTGTGTTATTAATAAATTAAAAAATTAATTAAAATATCGCGAGTAAACTATATATATGTATTAATTTTTATACACTGTTAAAATTTAACTATTCTTCAAATTCTTATGTAGAACAATATCGATTTCGGTTATTTTCTATAAATGTTATTATTATTACAATGCATTTTGTCTTCTAGTAGCTAATAATATCAAAAACAAGATACCACCATTATTTAAATAAACAACAATTATATTTAATATTTTGAATTCTATGGTTTGCTGCACTTCCCCCTATTATACATTCTGAAAAGGTTTCCATGCATAGCATTACGAAACCAAAATAATTAAAGAAATGAAAGATATGATGCATCCATAACGAGTCAATCTCTTTATTTGATGTAAATTATGTGATATTTACTAAGTGAAATAGCTGACAATCCCAGTTGTAAAGGAGAATAATTAGATAGACAATAGGTAAATAAGGACATGGTGGGAAAAACAGGCAGAGAAAAAAAATAAGTGTGATTGAGTTGGAGTAGGGGGAAAATTGTGGAAATATATTTTTTTATTTTGGTTGGGATATTTCCTAAAAAATTACTGAGAATAATCACAGCATATATGGCAGAACAAACGACCATGGCATACCAGGGATTCGAACCCCGGTAGTTGCAAGGTCACCATGTTTATCAAATTAGTACTGAAAGTCTCATTAGTCGGATAATAGGATGACGGTTAAAGAACTACTGATCTTTTATATTTCTTACGTTTAATTCCGATTTCGTAATCAATTTCACACAATAGATTTGATGTGAATACATGAATTTACGTAATATAATATATGTATATATTTATATACAACAGTTTCAGAGACATGGGGGGCGGGGGGGGCTCAGTAGGTAGCGTCCAGGCTCGTAATCTGTAGTTCCCAGGTTCGAGTCCCAGCTGGGTCAGCGTTGAGATTTATCTCCGCAAAATTCCCCGCCTTGCCCACGGTCAGTAGGGGACATCGCTTGGCTAGGAAAGGTCGCCGTCCGTCGGATGGGACGTTAAGCCGTTGCTCCGTGTGTGGGAGTGCTGTACCCTGTGCACGTTAAAGAACACGCTGGATGTCCTTGACGGGAGGCTACCATCTGTCTCCTAACAGCTGTTCCAGTGGGTCACCTTCCCCAACCTTCTGTGAGCCTTCGGGGTCCTTGTGACCTGGCCATTTAGCCCATGGTGTGCAAAAAAGTGTCGCTCAGAGGTAAAACAACCCAACCCAGAGACATGGAGACAAAATACGTTTACGAAGATCATACTGTAATTGAATAGTAATGTATTGAATATAATATGCGGAATTTTGTGAAAACCGATTTTTTGCGCTATCTTTGAAAATATTAACAGTGAAGCAAAGCAATTGTAGCTTTGTATTCAGCACCACTCATATATCCAAGAAACACAAAAACGATAGCATAAACAATTTTTTGTTACATATTGTTATTAAAAGTGCTGGGAGAAGGACTTCCATTATGCCATTTAGCAAATGCTCCTGCAGATATTACGTAATGTCTTATCAGATAAAACTTAATTTCTTCTTTAAAAATAATTTATTTAATTTATTCAAAATCATTCAATAATATCAGTGAATAACTTTTGGGAGACTTGTTTTGAGGGTAACAATGTGAAATAAATGCATTGTGTGAAAATCTTAACTATTGGGATCTTATAAGCAAGTTAAGCAGATGTTAAAAATAAAAGAAATCAATATTTTAGAACCTCGAGATTGCTCCTTTGGAAAAAAAAGACTATATTAATTTTTAAATTACTAAATATGTTTTCTGTTATTTTCGATATACAGTGAGTTTCTGTAAACTAAGGAACAAACCGAAAACTCGCTGAATTTGCTCCATGTGAATCAGAAGATGTGTATATAAATATTGTGCCTAAGAATAGCAATTAAGAAATAATTTAAAAAAAAAATAAGTGCCTACAACGAAGAGTCAAAACATTATGACCACCTGCCTAAATATGATGTTGATCCTCCACGTGCCGCCAAAACAGCTCTTACCCGGCGAGGCATGGACGCTATAAGATTTCTAATGGTGTCTTGTGGTATCTGCTACTAACACGTTACTAGCAGATCCTTTAACTCTTGTAAGTTACGTGGTTGAGCCGCCGCAGATCGGATTGCTGTTCCAACACAAACCACAGATGTTCTATTGGATTGAAGTGTATATAAACATAATAATAATATTGATAATATAATAACATAATAATTAATAATTAAATATAATAATAAAATTGAATATATATATATATATGTATAAACATACGCTTGGTAAGCGATGGCTAAAGATGACTCACTTGGTAAGCGATCAATAAAATTACTCACTTGGTGAGTGAATGATAAATATAACTCACCTCATAAGTGATGAATAAAGATGATTCGCTTGGTAAGCGATGGCTAAAGATGACTCACTTGGTGAGTGAAGGACAAAGATCTCGCCTGGTAAGTGATGGATAAAGATGATGCGCTTGGTAAACGATGGCTAAAAATGATTCGCTTGGTAAGCGATGGCTAAAATGATTCCTTTAGTGAGTGAAGGATAAAGATAACTCACCTGGTAATTGATAGATAAAGATAACTCATCTGGAAAGTGATGGATAAAGATGATTCGCTTGGTAAGCGATGGATAAAGGTGACTCACCTGGTGAGAGTTTTTCTTTTTTTTGCAGCATATGCCATATATTCTCAATGGCGTTCAGATCCGGGATTTGTGGTGGCCAGGGAAAATGGTGGAAGTCGCTGTCATGCTCGCTGAACCACTGCTGAACTTTCTTTCGCGATGGACAGTAGCATTGTCTTCATGAAATGCCGTCACCTGCTGGATAAAAAATCAACGTTGCAGGATGGATTTGATCGGATACTGCGTCGTCGCGCCGTACTTGCGTCTCTTAGACAAGCAATGTTGGTTATTTTTCCACTGATTAAAAACCCGAGATATCTCACGTTTTGAGAAACCAGTAAGTTCTATTGTTTTAAAAATCGTCGCTCCAACCAGAGGGGCATTCATAATAAACCCTTTATCGAACCCGAAAGATCTTTTCTTTTTCCCATTGCGAACAACATTACTGTCGATTACTCAATAGACCACGTGGTGATGCACGTGACCAGGTATTTTGCATGTACGCTGCGCGAGACGTTTACCTGCATCTGCATAAGATTTCTAATTCAGTGGCGGTGGGTGAATATTGCAATATATTTTTCCTAAGTAATGTATGTTGATATATATATATATAAATTAGTATAATGATTAATTTTAAAAATTACCAGTAAAAACAACAGAAATGAATTTATAAGAAATGTGTATATAGTTAGACCCACTTATGCTGACGTCATATTCAGTGGTATGGCCTTGTGTCTATGTGGTGTTAATCCAGGACTCATATATCATGGTTTGAACTCCATTTCCCTTCGAAGGATAAGCCAGAGGTCAAATTTCGGATATTACCCGGCATTTAAGACCGGGATGACACCTAGGTACAAATATTCAGAGCTCTGCCATTTGTGCAATCATAGTTAGAACTAGCGTCATCCTTTGTCAGTCATTCATTAAGTCAATCATTCACAATCTGAAATGTACATTAGATATTTTAAAACGATATAACTAACTATTTATTTTTAAAAGTCAGAAGTTAATTTGAAATATTTCTGCAATTATTCTTGTGTAATATAAATAAATATATATTTTTATTTAATTTTTTTTGTAAATGGCAATAATGAGAGCAAATAATGGTCAGATACACACTGCAACCCGAAATGTTCAATCACTTTGAGAGTTGGAAAATGCCAATTACGGACGGATTACGGGCGGTAAAGTTGGCGCTCCGAACAGTGGTATGAAATCATGTGTTTGAATTGTTTTGCCTCTGAGCGACATTTTCTTGGCACACAATAGGTGTTTTCTAAAAACATTTTTTAAAAATTGTTGTCAGATATTTTTTTCTGAATTCTGTAATCAACCATAGTGTTCGGATGTTTTTCTGAGCGACTGTACATCCTTTCATGAGAGCGGTATATCCCTCTAGTAGTGCCTTCTATCAGCAAGATAATGCGCCGTGACACACTACCCGGATTGTTCGAGAATGATTCACGGAACACGAGGAAGATTTCCAGATCTACAAAATCCCCAGACATCAATCCAATCGAGCATCTATGGTGTGTGTTGGAACAGCATATACGATCTGCGCAACTCCAACACGTAACTTACAAGAGTTAAAAAGGATCTGCTACTAACGTGTTGGTACCAGATACTACAAGACATCTTTAGAAATCTTATGGTCGCCATGCCTCGCCTATGAGCGAAATTCTTTTTCACACAATGGGATAAATGGCCAGGTCACACGGAACCCGAAGGCTCAGAGAAGGTTGGGGTTGAGAACCCACTGCAACAGCTGTTGGGGGACAGATGGTAGCTTCCGATCAAGGCTATCCAGCATGTTCCTTAATCTGCCCAGAGTATGGCTCTCCAACACACGGGGCAAATGATTAACGTCGCATCCGAAGAATGGCTGCCTTTCCAAGACTATCGGTGTCACGTACTGACTGTGGGCAGAAGGGAAATTTTGCGGACATAAGTTTCAACATTGTCCCAGCTGGGATTCGAACCTGGGAACAGACTCTACGAGCCATCCCATCCCGTTAATGTGCACAGTTTGAATTTCATATTACATAACGACCATTTCAATTACTTATCAATAATTGAAAGGCTTCATTTCATTTTCAGCAGTAATAAACAAGACAAAACATCAAGCAACTATCGTTACGTATAGGAATATATAATACATTATTACTTAACTGATATAATTCGCGTCATAATCATATATATAGGAAGACGATTCTGAGTGATTGACTTAATGACTGACCGAGAAGGAATAACGCTAATTCTAACTATGATGCAGAACTGGTAGAGCTTTGAAAATTTGCATCTAGGGGTAATCAGGATCGTAGATCTGGGGTAAAATCAGATATTTGACCTCCGACCTGTCTTTCAAGGTGAAATAGAGTTCACGTAGAGGTTAAACCATGATCTACGAGTGCTGGAAACGGAAAAATTGGTTTATGGGGGTGTTTCAGGTTGTAGATGTCGAAAATTCGGAATATTCGCTTAGTATTCATATAATTTAATATTACCACGCCATTTGTTTATCAAAATATATCATAATCATATTCTTCAGAAATAATTATATATGAAAGAAGAAATATCTACGGAATTTTTTAATTATACTGCTTCATTTATGAATTTATAATTATATTTCTTGCGATGTTTCCCAGTTCAATATATACTGAAAAATATAACATTATAGAATATTTTGTGTTTGCATATGGTTCATTTTTTTGCAGAATTTTTATCTTTGTCAGTACTATCGTCACCTCATAAAACAGAAGGCCGTACAACTAAGTTATGACGTCACCATTCGTAGTCCTAAAAAAGCAAAATAATTTTGATATATTTAAATCTATTATTTTAGCTGGTACATTTTATTACTAAATTGTGTACTAATATCTACTTATAGATATACATTTAGAAAAAAAAAATTATTCACATGTATTAGAGTTATGATAATGCTAATAAAATGCTAATAATTATGAATAATTTTCTTTCTGAAATATTCGTACATTTGTAAATAAGTATTAATCTAAAGATCGGTATTAAAATATCACCAGTAATAAAAACAGAAATAAAATATATATGTGAGATCCAGAATTTCATTAAAGGCAACCTTTTAGGACAGCAGGCAGCCAATTTTGTTCTCTTGTGTTATCATTGTTACAACTACCTATGCTGACGTCATAATCCGTTGTTCCAGCTTCTGCTATATTAGTCAATTAGTGCCTCCAACACCACTTAATTTCTAGCCTACCACCAAATCCCTTATTTCACCTTGAATGCAACAACGGATCTGAATCAACACCACCTACAACAGAAGACCAGTGGACAGTATTTGTGACGTGCGGTTAAATAGTCCTACCATATAGCAAATTCTTATATTTTTATACTACTATTATTGGTGAACACTTGTGCTAATTTTTTTACTAACGTTTATCTATAGATATATTTTATTTACAATGAAAATTATTCGTATTTATTACCAGTTATTATAATGCATATTAATACAAAACTTTTTTCGAAATAAAATATATTTATAGAAAAACATTAGTATAAACGTTAGCACAACAGTTCACCAGTAATAATATTAGAATAAAAAATATAAGAACTCTCTATATCGTAGGACTACCTATGCTGACCTCACAAATTCGGAGCTCTGGCTTTCTGTTAATCGGAAGTATTGTCCGATTTTCCTCTTATTTCTTAGTTCTACTGCAGGAAATAGCCCTACTAACAAATATTTAGCTGTCCAGCACTGATATATCGAAATTCAATCCTTAACCACAAAGGACCCATTGCATCCGAAATTTGGCACATTTTTTGAGATCTACGAATAGAATTCCTTCACTGTCAAAAGTTTATAGCCCTCTAACACCGGAAGATTTATATTTCACTTTTGACCTCGATGGACCCATTACATCCAAAATTTCGCAAGATTTCCGAGACCTACGACCCAAAATATCTGCAAGAAACAATTTTTAGCTCTCTAGCACTAGTATATCTAAATCTGACCTTTTACCTCGATGGATCCACGGATCCGAATTTCGTAATATTTCTGAGTTTCACACCCCAAAGTATTCATCACATGTCAGTCACTCATTAAGTCAGTCATTCACAATCTAATATACATTTGATATTTTAAAACGATACAACTAGCGATTTTTTAAATAAAAAAGTCAGCAGTTAGTTTGAGATATTGCTCCAATATTCTTGTGTATCTGAGAAACTATTTTTTTCATACTTTTTCTAAAAGGTAATAAGAGAGGAAATAATAGTTATATGCACACTGGAACTCGAGATGTTCAATCACTTGAGAGTTGCAAAATGCGAATTACGAACCGCTGTTAAAGATGTCTATTATTTTTTTTTTCTTTATTATTTTTTGGTTACTTAAAGGTAAATCTTTTTTTTTTTTAATTTTTCCATAAGTAGTGAGTTGTGAAGAGCCATTTTGTATGATGAGAAGCCATTTTGTTGGACCTTAAGGTAGTGGGTTCAATTCACTGCATGGATACTTAAATTTTTTTTGTGTATGGAAGTGACAGGGTTTTTTCTTGTTTTTTTTTGTTATTAATTTCTTTTTATATATATATAGAGTTATAACAAAATTGTGAGGCGTTCTTCGAGCGACGAGAAGGCTAGTGAGGGGCTTCGTTGAATGATGAAGGAGTTAAAATGAAGGATGTGGGAAGTATGGTCAAATTAATGAGAAGAGACAAGAGATGACACTTTAAATTCGATTCCAAAGGATGCAGAGATGAGAAATCCAAAAATGAGATCAAAAATTTAAATTTGATGTCATTGTTAGGTGGATCTAATAAGGTATTGATATGTAGTTCATGAATACGAAATTTTGAGACAGAATGAATATATATTTTTCTTTTTGGCACCTGTAAAATTTCTTTAGCAAAATATTTATATTTCTAAAAGTTACATTTTGCTTTAATATTTCGAAATAGTTGAATTGTTTGGTCAATTCTCATTCGCAACTGGATATTATGTGAGAAAATCGGTATTCCAGTTGCGAAACATTTCACATACACAAAGGAAGGAGAGGCGACTAAGCTCGCATTTGTCAATATAAATACAAGGTTTTTATAACATGATGAATTATAGCTGCCTTTAACTATTTTTCAGGTGCTGATTTCAGATCTGGCTGTAAAATAACATAAGGTGCTGATTTCAGATCTGGCCGTAAATAACATAAAAATATGACGGCTAGTACATCACGTTATTTTTTTTTGTTATTAGTCATTTTGATTCCTATTAAGATCTTCCTACAGCCACACCTCCAGGCAACTGGGAGGATACTAGATATTTTCCTTTTTGTGGCTGGCAAAATTGATTTCCAAGTGGGAAAAAACATGTAACAGTAACCTAACCTCAGACCGCCATTCTTGTTGTTTCCATTGTAGGAGGCCTACGTGCTGTATGTTGAAGAGTGAATATTGTCGTTTAGATGGTACAAAGGTAGCGTCGCAGATGTGTTAATGCACCAGATAAATATTGTTATGTGTGTGGAAATCATATTTTAAAATCCCAGGGTCGTTCTTTGACAAATTGTGAAGAAAGCCTATAACTTGTATTTTGGATGTCATGTTTGAGATCAGGATAAAACATGGGGTCCACATGTGTGCTGCATTTCGTGCTTTGTTGGCCTGAGTGAATCGTTGAAAGGTAAGATAAAATCCATGCCCTTTGCAGTTCCAATGGTTTGGCGTGAGCCCACTAGTCACTTGGATGATTGCTATTTTTGTTTAACTAAAGGGTCGGGCTTTTCAAAAAAGAACAAAAGCAAAATGTAATATCCAAATGTGCCTTCAACCATAAGGCCAGTTCCTCATGGAGATCTTCCTATACCAACACCTCCAACCAACTGAAAGGAGATGGATTCACATTTATCAGAGGAAGACTTTGAGGCACATACAGATCCTGATCCTACATACACACCTAAAAAGTTAGACGTGCTTCATCTGATTCATCAAAATGAACTAAATGATCTTGTGTTCGAAAACTAGGACTTTTCAAACAACAAGCTGAGTTTTCAGGTTCAAGATTTCAAGAGTGTAATATTCTGGCCAAGGGTACCAGAGTTTCTCTGTTCAGAAAGAGAAATTAGGCTTTATCTGCTTATTACGAGATGCAAGATGGTTTGTGTTTCTGCACAGATATTTCTGGGCTGATGGAGGAAATTGGAATAACTCACGACCGTAAGGAATGGCGTGTATTTATAGATTCGTTAAAATTAAGCTTAAAAGTTTTCTAAACCCTTTTAGTCCACTGACACACGCTGTGGGAATAAAGGAAACTTATGAAAGCACGGAAAATTACTCACTGCTATAAAATATGAGCAGTTTAAGTGGACAATATGCGGTGACCTAAAAGTCATGCCTTTGTTTCTCAGGTTTCAAAGACGTGTAATTAGTTCCAGATTAAAATATTAATTTTTTCATGCATAATTCTGAAAAATTCGAAATCGCAGAAACTTGTTCAGTTAATATAAATGTCAGTTGAATCATTTGCTGGAGCTATTCGACAGTTTATTATTAATAACATAAATAGAACATTATAACGCATCTCATGATTTTGTATACCTTTTCCCAAAGAGAATGAAGATAATCTTTTGTGTGACATTAATACCCTGTTGATATATGAACTTAAAATGAATTTAAGTGAATATACTCGGTAATACAAAAAAGCCTAACAGCAAACTGTAAATATGCTACGAAGGAACAATTCTCAAACATATGCTTGAAATGAGATTTATGGCTTCAAATACAATATATTTGACTAATAAAGCAAGCCGAGCAAAACTGAGCCAAAATGCTACGATAAGAAAATCGTATATTTTTACCATGATGTCAATGATTTAAAAGAAGTCTGTTCTCAATGCAAAAATATGCGTCTTTCAAATAATAATAATTAGGCATTAACTTTTAAAAATAATTTTCTTTTTTATTCGAAACGAAGTTTATATAAAAAATACAGGAGAGTTGTAACCTGAGTACGCTGAACCACTTTTATTTGCAAAGTGTACTTTAAAAAAAAAGGAATTTTTAAATACCCGAAATGCATGAAATTTTCAAAACAAATATTTTTTTTTACCGTGCAATTCAATCGAAACTGGACACTTTTGAGTGTTAAATGTAGAAACCTTTTAGAGTCTGTCAAACTTAAAACAAAACTTTAAACATTTCAGTTTTTCTCTAAAATACCACCCATTGAGTAATAATGCACTAAACTACATGTTTGGGTATTCTTGTAAAAAATTTCTCTCTCAGTTTCTAACAGCAGATATTTATTGGTTCTTTTTGACCATCATTAAAAGTACGAACGGACAAAAACTGCTGCCGATTGGATGGGTCCTGATCATTGTCAGGCTTTAAACAGCGCAAGTATATTATTATAATTGCTAGTCATGAAATGAACGTAATTCTTGAATTAAGGATGCCGCAAAACCTATCTTTCCTGGGTTTTCTAATGGGCGAGAGTAAGAGTACATGGGGTTAGTGTAATTCAAAGTTGACTTTTATTGTTGTCTCTTGTAATCCATGAGATATTCAACTTCCGTTCGTACTAGGCTCAACATGTTTGGTGTAACACTTGAAATAATTGCAGTGATCCTTTTCTTTAAATCAAGGGTTTCAAGCACACTGCCTGCGAAATCATTTGGAGCTGTCCAGAAGTAATACGCTCAGTCATAATGCTAGCCAAATGTGATTCAATAGGTTACCACGCTACACGACTGTGATTATCTCACGCGAGTATGGTTGCGTTCAGTGAAGATGAAGCCATATAAATCAAATTTAGGTTTTTGTTTTAATTGCATTTCAAACACTTTTCATTTATTTTTAAATTAGACATATTTAGAAGGCTATTAAATATATTAATAGTATAATAAATTACGGAATCAGTGGTAGTTAAATTTGCTGAAACATTTTTGAAGAATACGATTTAGAATAGAACAATATTAACTTAAAATTAAATAATTTTAACAAAACGATAAAAATTAAGCTTTTAAATTTGCAAAAAGTATGATATAGACAAAATAATAAATTAATAATATATACTAGTCACATTTGAATTAATTTGCTGAAAAAAGTTTGTTTTCTTCCTCAATGGGGTTCGAACTCACATCTCCAGAAGTATGCCACGCTTGATAACCGCTAGGTCATCAGAGACTAACCATTTTCGTCTGCAATATCACATAGAACAACACCTCCTATAACAGAAGGCCAATGTACAAAATTTTTGATGTCACTTAATTGTCCAGCTACATGGACAATTCTTATGTTTTTTATTCTAATATTTATTAGTAGTGAAACTCTTGTGCTAATCTTTATACTAATATTTATCTGTAAATATATATTATTTAGGAAGAAATTGTTCGTATTTATTATAAAATATAATAATAATAATTCATACAAATAAATTTTCGTAGATCGTAGATCGTGTATTGATTTTCGATGTACCGAGTAAAACATTACCCTTCACCATCTCGAGATATGCCTATTTTGCATGAGTAAAAACAATAAAGTAAACCGCCCGTGGGTGTGCCCCAAAGGGGTAACATAATAAATTTTCTCCTAAATAAAAATATATATACAAATATTAGTATAAATATCAACACAGAATTCACCAGTAATGATATTAGAATCAAAAATAAAAGAGGTGTCTATATGGTAGGGTTACTTAGGCTGACGTCATAACTTTGGTCATCTGTTTTTTTTTGTTGTTGTTGTTATAAGTGGTGTTGCATAGAAACATTCCCGTATATTTTGTTGATTCGCCATCTATGCCGGGAATTGTGCAATCAAGCTGCCTCATATGACAGAAGATTTCCGGTGACACTTTGTTACTGAAATACACAAGTCACTTAGGTTCTACTAATTTGTTTTAGTGTTACAGAAAAAAAAAACTTTCAATTTATTTATTATATTTTCACGTAATGCAAAGTCTTTGCTCAGCTGTCCCATTAACATAAGAAACAGCAGTACTTTGTATAACACAACTGCAGACTCATCAACAGAGCCACTACCTTCAAGTCACAACATAGATACCAGCCATACTTGCTATATTGAAGACAGTTCAAGAGATGTTTTAGGTTGCCGTAGGTTTCTTTCACGTAGACAGCGTGTCCGACCGAAATGGATGGAATCAATTTCCATTATGCAGCAACACCCCCTTCAGACTCAATTTCGAGAAGTCTATGAATAATCGCCATTCTTGAGGGTCATGTTTGATTCCAAGAACATTCGTCAGGCCATCTGCATCGGAGCACAACACAAGGTCATCTTCCTTTCCGAAGTAAGGCGCAAACTGCTCATTACGAGTTCGAAATAAGTCACTCGGACATTTTCCTTCAGAAGATTCCATTGTTTAAATCTTGATCCAAATAACTCTGCTTTGGCCTTGGACAGCTCCATATCGCGAACAAGATCGTTCATTTCTTCTTCGGTGAGAATATGTGGCACAGATGATGATGCACCATGGCAGACGTATGGATCATCATTAGACAACAAAGACCGCTTGGCTCACTCCAAACCATTGAGTTGTACTAATGACTCAGGGGTAAATGGAAGTGGCCTCAAAGACTTGCTCATCCTACGAGACGTCGCTTACAACTAACGATTGCATCACCTTTTGTCCGCGATATCCTGACTCACCTACATTGCATCAGACAACGATGCAATACCTTCGGGGGTTGTGTGTATGGCGGGCTGATGCAATACAACGCAATATTTTGCAATCTGGTGTTTGAAATACAGCGTTGCGAAATGGCTACCTATGCACTGAATACGGACTGAGTCATGTATACATAACCATCTCTGTCTCTCCTAAACCAGAGCCAATCGACAAATTTAATTGTCAGTTTCGTGTTGAACACCTCGAAATTAGTAAAGATTGGATATTTTCATTTCATAGCCTTTTTGTGTGTTGCCCAGTGTAATCAGAGCATAAGTAATATTTCTGATGAATGTAATTCTTGTAAGCATTCACTGCCAGATTATATGTTAAGAATTTTGCATGTGTTCGGAAACATTTGTTTAAAGAATTATGCTAAGAAGTGTAATGATAAACATAGCAAGCAAAAGACGAAAAAAAAGTTTAAAAAATTCAAAATTTTGAAAACATGAATATATGACGAAATATACTACTA
Organism: Ryuthela nishihirai; assembly: GCA_038380435.1. Taxonomy (NCBI): domain Eukaryota; kingdom Metazoa; phylum Arthropoda; class Arachnida; order Araneae; family Heptathelidae; genus Ryuthela; species Ryuthela nishihirai. The sequence goes on from JAWZYU010000038.1 coordinate 6,349,978, forward strand.
TGTTTACATTTAACATCTGTAACAATTATATAAAAATACCCTAAAGAAATAAGTATACACTGATATAATATTGTTAACAAAGAAACCATATTTTTAGCATTTCTGATCTAAACTTTATATGAAATGTTCATATTCCGATCACTTCATAGATATCGACCTTTTTTTCCCCAACTAAATTTCCAATTAGTACTTTTCTAAACTGCCTTTTCTTAAACAAGGATATAAAATTTGGAGTAAAGGGTTAAGTACAGTCGCTCAAAGAATATATATCGGATACTTTTTTGAGCGACTGTACAACTTTGATTAAATTATTCATGTTAATATCAGAGCATGTGAGATTATAGTTACCATTTATATTATCATCAAACCATTGATTTGTAATCTACCATGAACTGAATTTGAGCATCATAGTTTTAAATTGATATCATTTTTGACACCATAAAATTTCTGATAAACCACTCTTCCCTTCTTGACCAAATTTATATTCAAAAGATCATCATGTAGATCCAACTGTTTTCTAATCCTCCAAATCTTAGTATTTTCTAAAAACGTCAAGAAATTCTTACCTTGCTTTACAAAAAAGAAATTTGTATTTAGCACTTAGCTAGTCAAAATGAGTCTAAATGATGTTTCAATCAAAATAGGAGGAGCTACTAATTCACTCTTAAATTAATAAATGAAAATTTGTCCAAAGTTTTCGATTACAGTTTCAGAAAATATGATTTATTTGTTGATGATGTTACATCTCAGTATATTGATTTAGATAGAGTTTTTTTTTTTAATTTATACACTTAAGAGTTAAGAATAAAGTATTGAAGAAGACCTTTTTATCACGGAAACGTTATTTTGATATCTTCTGAAATTTGGCTAAGTATCAATATCTAGTTTTGGTAACAATTTATATAATGATCTTACGAATATACAGAAGTATATAGAAATTTTTAATTCCTTCCATATGAGTTCATGTTTGATATTTGTAGCTTGGTAAACTGATATATTCCATGGTTATTTCCTGAATATTTTATATGTATAATTGTTATTGTTGAGCCGAAAAAATTCTTGTAGGTAGAAAGAGTATCATAGGAAGAGAATATTTCGTCACTAGTCGTTATTCTGATTTGAACAGTGAGGACACTTTTGTAGTACAAAGGTTTTGGTCAATATTTTTATCTTAAAGTGAATATTTTAATTATTACATTACTGACAATTAACCAATCTCTTTCAATCGTATTTCTTTTTTGATATGCTAATTGTAAATCACTCTTGTTAGCCTTTTAATTTTCTTATATGTGATTTTTAACATTTTTGTTTGGCAAATTGTGAAATATATCTCACTTTGTTTCACATAAAATTATACGGCATTTAAAGTACTGTGCGCCAGTTAAAATATTTCGCTTTATCATCATATCAGAGAAACAAATGCAATGAAATTTATTGTTATTTTAAATAAAACATTTTTGAGCAATGGCAGTTTTGTTCAATAATTCAACTGACATACGTTGAAATATGAAAACTGAAAATTTGAGAAACAAAATAATATTGAATGCTAGTCCATTTTATTAACTTTTAATAGTAAAGTTTCCCATTCAATAACAGTAATGTAATGTGGAAGAGGAAAAATAATTACTAAATTTAAATCGTTTTACTGCGGGAAACTAGCGGTAGTCGTTTACGAAACTGTTTCCCTCCTTTCGAATCCCCACCGTATAGCCATCCTGGCCCGTTCCTATCTAGGAGGCTCTGCCTCAACCCTCCACCTGAAACAAAGGGGGACCTTATTACTGCTTTAAAGGAACATGGTCATTACTCCTTACTGAGCTGATTGACAACATCATGAACAGCATGGAACATCGTTGTCGTGCCTGCATTGTTTTAAGGGGTGATCACACTATTAAAGAAATTTGCCCATTGCATTCTGACACCTCACTTTTGAATCAGTTTCTGTAAATGCTATTTTTTGACGAAAAATGTTTCTAGTGTAAAATATTTTATTCCATCTGAAAGTAGCATTGTAATTCAGATTTTCATGAAATATCATTAAAATAATTCATATACTTTTTTGTTTATCATAATTTTTCTGAGTTTTACTTAATTTATGAACACCAGTGTACATGGACAAACAATTCGCCATTCTACAATAAGAAAAAAAAATATAAATTTACCTGTTGGTTTTTGCAATTTTCGTTTCGGTATTAATTGTTATATTTATTTTTCTTAAGAAACAAGGACTTTTGTTTTCTTTACATTACTATGATGTTGACATATGATTACCGCTCTTGAAATTAGTACGATAAATAAAAAAATTAGTTCCCCGCTTCAATGCGAAAATTCTATATTTCTATGATTATGCTCATGGTACAGTTCCTTTGTTTCCGGGAACTGAAATTTTTCAAAATGGTAAAGATTATAGCATAAAAGATAAAATATCAAATATGATTGAATAAGCATATCACCCCCTAGTGAATAGGGAATGCTCGTTTTCAGATAAAATGAAGCTTTGCATTTTCCAAAATTTCCCCTCTTTAACGGTAACAAATTCATACTAATGAGTGATTGAAAAAAGTACGTCTAATATATATAGATGAATGTGACTGACTGACTGACTGACAGATGACGGCGCTAATTGTAACTATGATGCAGAAATGGTAGAGCTCTGAAAATGTGTAATTAAGTGCAATTCGGATGGTATCTCGGCAAAAATCCCAACTTTGACTTCTGATGTAAATATGGACTAATTAGTAAAGGTTAAATAGTCTTCGAAGTAAAATGGATGTCAAGTAGAGGTCGAAACTTGATCTACAAAGTTCAGAAACGTGAAAAATGGTGTCTGGGGGTGTTTCGGGCTTTAGATGTCGGAAACGTTACGGAATTTCGGATCCGGAGAGTCCTTCGAGGTCAAAGGACAAATTTAAATCTACCGGTGCTAGAGGATTAAAAATAGATACCTGGGGGAATTTCGAGTCGTCGATCTCGGTGATGTGGTCAAAATTTCGATGCGACAGGTCCTTTGAGGTAAAAAAAGGACAAAGTTTAATATAGTTATACTGGAGAACAAAAATCTGTAAATTGGGCTATTTCCGACAGTAGGACTGAGAAAGAAATCATTATATTTTTCTAACGCGAGGGACAACAGTTACTTGTTAGGTGTCATATGGCAGCTTATATGAGGACCGTCTTCGGCTACCTAGAAAAATTCCCCTCCCCACGCACACACACACACGAAGAACAGGGATGGAAATTTTGTACTGTTCGACCTTAAAGAGTCATATATCAAATTAAAGATTACGATGTTTCCAATGTCATGGGCTATCTCAAACAAGACTCCCTCTATCCCCAGAGAGGGGAAGGGGGTTCAAAGAAATTCCAAAGTTAAGAAAGTATATAAATTAACATTGGCATCCCGTTATTTGGAACTACTAGGGCTCAGCTTAGGCTACTTCGATTGTTAAAGTCATTGAACAAATTTGAATACTGTAATAAGCAGATGGAGATTCTTTTCTATATTTTTAGTGTAATATTACTGCTCATTTTAAGTATCAGCTTTTGTTCAATGTGCAGTGTCAAAGGTATTAAGATATTCATCACGAGCGAGAACAACAACATTGAAGCAATTTAAATATTGAAATAAGCACAGAAAATATTTGCATAATTTATAGTATAATATTACTGCAGGTAAATTTAGGGTATACCTAACAAATCAATATAATATTAAACGTATTACATTTTTACCGGAACGTTAAAAAATAAATATAATTTAATATTAGAAGCTTAAAATTTTGATTAGTGTTACTTTAAATTTTTATTATTTGTTGGTTTACCCATTTATTAGATATATTCTCAAATGAATTGCAATAATATGCTAAACATCTTCAAAAATTATCTTCCCAATCATGACGTTATGAAAACTGCTGTCAAGGTTTTGAACCTTGGTTGAGACCGTTAGCCACTAATGATGCGAACCCACTTGAGAATAGAGATTTAGAGGTTAGGTTGTTTCACATCTGAGAGGCACTTTTTTCACACAAATGGCTAAATGGCCAGGTCACAAAACCCCCAAGGTCTCCGAGAATGTGGGGCAGGGGACTCACTGGACAACTGTTAGGAGACAGTTGGTAGCCTCCCATCAAGTCCATCCAGCGTGTTCTTTAACGAACACAGTGTATGGTTCTCCAACAAACGGGGCCACGGCTTAATATCCCATCGATGAACAGCGGCCTTTCCAAGTTCACGGAGTCATCTACTGTAGGTTGGAAATCATTTCCAAGGGGGTAGTCGTATAGGAACCATTTGAGGTAAATAGATTTTACTTTATCTTATACTCGACTTTTATAGAGTATTTGAAATAAAATAATAAGCATTGTTATATCGATATATTTGGTATAACTGAGAACAGGACACAAACCTAAACTGTATTCAGGAAGATAGATTTGATGTTCAGTTTAATTATAATACAATTTTTCCGTAAAACGTATTTTTCTGAGTGTGGCTTTCTTTTCGTATTGCTCACAATATTTTGCTCACAATATTTTTTATTTAAATAGTCTATAGGTTGTGCTAGATTTTATGGCAAAGTAATCATTTTATTCTAAAGTATGAGTCTAAATATTATACTTCTTTCATATTGTTTTACCTTTCTTTAACTACATTGCTTATTTACTTGAACGATGTATGCTTTTAAAAATAGTGTTCTTTTGAAATCTCTGCTCATATTCAGTTACATAGCATCCAAAAATTTAGAATTTTCTACAATCCATTTTACTAATTGTGCGTGTAAATATTCCGTTATTTTAAAGAGCAATGAAATATTCATTTTCCTATTTTATTTTTTCTGTCCGCATTTTGATATGAATTCTTACATTTATTATTTCATAACAACAAGTATATTTTTCAGTTTTCTAGAATGATGTTGAGATATCCCTACCGTTTTGGATATTATTACGAAAAAATAAAATTATAGCTCTCCTTCTCAAGTGTATTATTTGGCTGCTAACCGCGTACTCGTGGAATAGAGAACTAAAATTTCAGAAATGGTAAAAATCAGAGCAAAACATGTAAGATATTATTAAAATTCTGCTGATAAGCCGAAGCATATCAGCGGGAATGAATAAGGTTTTAACAGATAAGATCTAGATTACATCAATATCATGACACTAAATAAAGGGGAAATAAAAAAACATTTTTTAATCGGATAAACATTTCCGATTTAAAACATCACTTTTTTTTTCATCACCCACATGAACAATTTTTCTTTAACTTCGGAAATTTACTTAAATTTACAATTTCTCTGGGAAGCGAGTTACATAGGTCGGGAATTTGATAAATATTTTAAAAAAATGTAGCGTATTACTTATGTTTTATTTTGTGAAGACTTTTCTGGGTTGGGTGGGTTTCAGAGAAAATGAAGTTTTTCATTTACGGAATTTTGCACTTTTTAACAGATTCGTAAAAATCGGTCAGTTAAAAACGTATATCTAATATAAATGAATATAGACGATTGTGATAGAACGACTGACAGGTGATGACAATAAATTCTAACGATGATGCAGAAATGGTATAGCTGTGAAAATTTGTACCTAGGTGAAATCCGGGTCAAAGAACAGGGGAATAATTCCGAAGTCTGACCTCGACATTGCCTTCAAAGTCAAATAGAGGTCAATCCTCGATCTAAAAGGTTTAGAAACGTGAAATTTTGTGTCTGGGGTTGAAACACCCCCAGACACAAAATTCCTGTTTTCATACGCCGAAAACGTACTTTTCGGATCCGGAGCATATGTCGAAATCGTACTTTTTGTATCCGGACATATGGAAACGGAAACGTACGTTATATATAGATATCTTGGGAAAATGGGCAATTTCGGTTGCATTGGGTTCTTCAAGGTCAAAGGTCAAATATAGATTTACTGACGCTAGATAGTTAAAAATTGGATCCTGGGAGAATTTGAGTTGTAGATCGCAGTAATTTTGTCAAATTTCAGATGCAATGGGTTATTGGAAGTAAAAAGTGAACTTTCTGCATACCAGTGATGGGGAACTAAAAATTAGTGAATAGCGCTATTTCAGGAGGTAGAACAGAGAAATAAGAGGACTCTTCAGATCCGGTATCGTATTCAAGATCAAATAGGGGTCGAAATGTCGGGCTAGAAATCAACTGGTGTGGAAGTCATCGATTGATTTCTAGTAGTTGAATAGAACTGGTTTAATTTCGAAAGGTATACTTTTAATTAAAAACCTTCAAATTATTTCAATGCAGTCGATTCTATTTATTATGAATAAGTGTTGCTGGGTAGTCAACGAAATCGTTTAACCTGGGATTTCCGGAGCGAAAATGAATATTCCTACTCTTGTGCAGCAAAAGAAGTGCTGCCAAGGAGTGAAAGAATCCGATTATGGGCAACACACAAGTATTCTTTGTGGAAGAAGAATTTGACTATTTTTCAGCAAAAGAAGTTTTGCTCAGCAGTCGAGTATTCGGTTTTGTGCAGCAAAGAGCCATTGCTCAGTAGAAAAAGATTCGGATTACGTGCAGCAAATAGGTATTGCAGAGTAGCGAAAGAATCGGATTATGTGCAGCAAATAGGTATTGCACAGTAGCGAAAGAATCGTATTATGTGCAGCAAAGAAGTATTGCTTAGTAGAAAAAGAATCGGATTATGTGAAGCAAAGAAGTATTCCACAGTAGAGAAAGAATCGGATTATATTCAGCAAACAGGTATTGCACAGTAGCGAAAGAATCCGATTATCTGCAGCAAAGATTTATTGCACAGTAGGGAAAGAATCTGATTATGTGCAGCAAAGAGGTATTGCACAGTAGCGAAAGAATCCGATTTTCTGCAGCAAAGAAGCATTGTACATTAACGAAGGAATCGGAATATGCGCAGGAAAGAGGTATTGCGCAGTAGCGAAAGGATCCGGTTATAGGCAGCAAAGAGCCATTGCTCAGTAGAAAAATATCCGGATTATGTGCAGCAAACAGGTATTGCACAGTAGCGAAAGAATCGGATTATGTGCAGCAAAGAGCCATTGCTCAGTAGAAAAAGAATCGGATTACGTGCAGCAATGAGCCATTGCTCAGTAGAAAAAGATCCGGATTATGTGCAGCGAACAGGTATTTCACAGTAACGAAAGAATCGGATTATGTGCAGTAAAGAGATATTGCACAGTAGCGAAAGAATCCGATTATCTGCAGCAAAACGTGCTCTTCAACTCAAATAAGGCCAACTATTTCAAAGAGAGCTAAATTCTTCTTAAAATGAAAGAATCCGACTATTTTTCACCAAAGACGTGCTGATAGAAGTGAAAGAATCCGACATTTTCAATATTGAATGAACTACCTTGACATACTTCCCATCCGATTTCCTGAGTCCATTGATAATCAAATCGACGTCCAGCTTTTGGAAGGCACACAGTTGAACCATCTCCTTCCAGTGGCACATTTGCAGCTGTGGTGAAGACAGCAATGTCGTTACTCTGTTCCTGTACCATACCGGGGATGAAACTGCACATCTGTGAATCTGATTCGTTGTCCTCCATTTCTGTTGATGTTACCGATGACTCCGTAGAAACAAAATGCTGGTTTTTTCCCATTTTGCCTCAAGTAGAGAAGATTGTTTCAATAATGAGTAGTACAATAATGCTACTATTCATCAAAAATTACTGAAATATTTTTACCCAGTTTGTGCAAACAATGCAACTAACTGTGAATTTAGGCATATATTTTGCAAAGTTAGGTTGCTATATTCCAAGTTAGCTGATAGTTTTATCTCTGAGCAGCACACTTTTGTACACAAGGGCCAAATGACCAGGATCCCAGAGGTTCAGGTTTCAGTAGACAGGCACGTATCTAAGGTTTAGTTCGGAGTGGGGAGCCAAGAATTTTGTTTCGGGGGTACGAGAATAGAATTTAGGGGAGTGTTCAAAAATTTGGCCTCTTCGGGGGCGGAGGTTGAGAATAAGGCTTGCGTAACATTTCTCATTTACTGAAATATTCCACCGGATGAAAAAGATTAAAATGATATTCTATATGGAATGAAATTTTAGAGTCATTTTTAAATCTATTTTTAATGTCGGACATAAACTGCGAGGCTAAAATAAAATTATGCAAAGACAACTAGTTTGGATTTCATAGCAGATAAAAACGTTTGAGATTTCGCATGAAACGAACGGATTTTCAGGAGGTAGCCCAACCAGTAGGTGTAGGGGATCCACTGGACATCTGTTAGAAAACGTGTGGAACCCAGCATGCTCTTTAATTTCTCGTCAGCACATGCGCTATGCATCCCAACCAACAAACAGTTCGCTTTCCAAATACTGGGTGTCTGATTGAAGCAATGTAGCAAAAGCTGTGACCGAAGCAATATCTGAGAAGTGAAGGTAAGGTCTCTGCAAAACTTCAGTGCAAACAAATCTCAATTCCAACCCAATTGGGACTTGAACTAGAAAATAACAGGCAGAGTGGCTAACACGGTAGCGTACCAGGCTCGTAATCTGCAGTTCCCAGGTTCTACTTCCATCTAGGCCAGCGTTGATATTTATCTTTTAAAATCTCCCCGTCCTGCGTCAGTCAGAAGGGGACACCGATGGGCTTGGAAAGGCCTACTTCCGTCGGTTGGGTCATTAAGCCATGGCCCATTGTCCTGGAGAGCCATTCCCTGTGCCCGTTAAAGAACATGCTGGAGAGCCTTGACGAGAGGATACCATCTCTCTCCTAACAGCTTCCCAGTGGATCCCCCTCCACCAACCTTCTCTGAGTCCTTGAGACCTTTTAACCTGGCCATTTAGCCCATTGTGTGCGAAAAAGAAGTAAAAGCAACTCATCCCAAATGCGGAAACTACATCCTGCAAGTCTGACATGCATCCGACAGCGTCACAATCCCTGTCACCTGCTTTCTTTTTCTTTTCTTACAAGTACGAACGAAACTTTTTACAAAACTATGAGCACAAAACAATAAACGATTGTATACATCAGTAAATCACATACACTCTCTTACATTGATATTGCACCACCCAAAAGAAGTTTTTATGAAAATCGGTAGGTGAGCAAATGATTCCATTTCCAGACAAATCCGATGTAGAAGGTCAGTGTTATATGAATGTTGTCACGTTGACTAAATACTGCACTTTGGCATCCGACGGAATTCTGAGTGATTCCACAGAAGATAGCCTGGGTTGGGTTGTTTTACGTCTGAGCGGCACTTTTTTGCGCACAATGGGATGAATGTCCAAGTCGCAAAAACCACGAAGGCTCAGAGAGAGTTGGGGGAGGGGACCCACTGGAAGAGCTGTTGGGAGACAGACGATAGCCTCCCGTCAAGGCCAACCAGCGTGTTCTTTAACGTGCACAGGTTGTGGCTCTCACATACACGGGGACACGACTTAACGTCCTATTCGACGGACTGGGGCCTTTCCAAACCCTTCGGTGTACTCTACTGATCGTGGGCAGGGCGGGGAGTTTAGCGGAGATAAATCTTAATGCTGACCCAGCTGGGACTCGAACCTGGGAATTGCAGATTACGAGCCTGGCGCGCTACCGACTGAGTCACCCCCGCTCCAGACGATAGTCTGTAAGAATAGCATCTAGCAAGGCAGTGATTCTCAAAGGATGTGCCGCGAAATTCTCCAGGTGTGCCATGATATTTTGAATCATACAGCAGATGAGGGGAAATTGACAAAACATTTTGTTGCTAATTTCTGCCACTGACTCTGCATTTAACTTTTCCGTCTAATCAAATGTGTATCTAGATTAAATCTTAATGTTAAAATCATAGTTAGCACAAAACATGCCCATAACATGTACGGAGTACAGTCGCTCGAAAAAATATCCGAACCCTATGGTTGAATACAGAACTCAGAAAAAATATCTGGCAACGATTTTTCTAGAAATTAGTGATCTGGCAACCTTCGTGTACAGTCGCTCAAAAAAGTATCCGAACACTATGATTGTTTACAGTATTCAGAAAAATATCTGGCAACGACTTTTTTTAGAAATTAGTGATCTGGCAACCTTCGTGTACTAATTTCTAAAAATATCATTGCCAGATATTTTTTCTGAATTTTGTAATAAACCATCATCATCATCATCCTCAAGCAGCCATGGGCTACGGAGGTCCAACCAGACCGTGCAATTTAGTTCTCCAAGCAAGTCTATCCTGAGCTACATCTGCTGCATCCGGTGAGTGCACACCAATTCTAACAAGGTCCTGTTCGACATTGTCTGCCCACCGCATCTTAGGTCTCCCCCTCTTTCTGAGACCTTTAGGCACACTCTTCATAACCTTATTCGCCAATCTATAACTATCCATATGGGCAACATGGCCAAACCAACGGAGTCTCTCTCTACACAATACGCTGCTTAAAGGAGGTTGCAAACTCCTTTGCCTAACCTCATCATTAGTTACAAAGTTGAACCACCTAATGCCCAAGATACTGCGTAAGCATCTGGAATAAAAAGCATCTAGTTTCCTGTTATCCTGTCTACAAAGTGTCCAAGTTTCACTTCCATAACTAACCCTAGAAAGAACCAAACTATTATACAGTCTAATATTAGTCTTTAGGTGTATACGCCTATTTCTCCACACTCTCCCTAGATTCTTAAAAGTCCCGGCAGCAATACCTATTCGTCTGTTAATCTCATGCCGCACATCACCAGTATCTGTTACGTAGCTCCCAAGGTAATTAAACTGTGACACCTGCTCAAGACTGCAACCATTCAGATTAACGGAATCACAACCTGCCTGACTAATTTTCATCACTTTAGTTTTCTCTCTGTTTATAACCAAACCTACTCTACTACCAGTCTCATCAACAGCTCGAATGAAAGAGTTCATCTCATCAACATCATTTGCCAAAAGGGTTAAATCAACAGCATAATCTAAATCAGAAATTTTCGTATCTCCAGTCCATTTAAGGCCAAAATCTTTCCCTTGAAGTGAATTTCGCATAACATTATCAATAACCAAACTAAACACAAAAGGAGACAAAATGCAGCCTTGTCAAACATCAGAAGTATTGCTAAACAATTGCTACAAGCCTTAACAACTCTCACACACGACTCAGTGTTATTATAGAGAGCTTTCATTATGTTTACTAACTTGTCAGGTATAAAATAAGATCTCACAATCAACAACAAATTAAGACGATCAACAGAGTCGAAAGCGTTTTTGAAATCAACAAAGCTAGCAACCAGATGTTTCTGAAACTCTAAACATTTCTCAAGAGTCTGCTGTGTGTGCTGCTGAAAAGTGAAAATATCTGATCCACACATCCCCTACCACTTCTGAATCCATATTGCTCATCACGCAATTGACTGTCAACCAGATTCTTAATTCTATTAAGCACAATCATGGAAAGAACTTTACCTGGAACAGAGAGTAGGCTGATACCCCTATAGTTATCGCAAGAACTGCGATCACCTTTTTTTGAAAATAGGGAAAATAATAGCTCTGGTAAAATCTTTAGGAACCATGCCTTTATCACAAAAGTTATTTAAAATTTCAGTCATCCAAGTGGTAACCGAAACATTCCCAGCTCTGAGCATTTCTGTAGTAATTTCATCTACCCCTGGGGATTTATGTAGTTTAAGTTTAGAAACAGCCGAAATAACTTCAGATTGTGTTATAGGGCCAACATTAAAGCCACCAATGCATCTATCATCATTGCAAACAATGAGAGTAGAACTAACTACATTGTTTAGAACATCACTGAAATGCTCAGCCCACCTAGCCATGACAGAATCCTCCCCTTCTATAACCTTACCTTGTTTATCCTTCAATCCTTTTATGCCTGTCCGTTTTCTACCACACAAAACATTAACTGTCTGCGCTTACTCGGCTTTGTCAGCCAAACCATCAAGCCAAAGATTCTTATCAGCAGCTAACTGATCTTTTACACGTTTATTACGTTCTTTGTAATGCTTTCTATTAGGACTAGTAGGGTATTGATTAAGGACATTCCTGCAGTTCTTTCTTTCCGAAATAAGTTCAAGTGCCTTGTCACTCAGATAATTCTGTCTCTTCTGCTCCTTTTTTCCATAAAAGAGTACTGTTAGTGTCCAAAAAAGCCTGTTTAAAATGATCCCATTCTTCCTCAACTTCCGTAGTAAGCATACCATGGCTGTCATAATGACTAAGTAACCTATCATGGTAAGCTTTGGCTATAACTGGATGTTTCAGAGCTTCAGTATTAAAAGTAAATTTTTTAACCTTAGCAAAACACTTTTTAAGTTTAAGTTGGAAGACACTTTTAACAAGGTAATGGTCAGATCCAATTTCAGCTCCCTTATATGCCCTGGTATTCGTAACAGAACTTGCCCATTTGCTCTTAATTAATATGTAATCAATCATATTCTTATGCAGCCCATCAGGTGAAACCCATGTGTACTTATGTATGTCACGGTGTTTGTAATAAGTGTTAGTTATTCTGACTCCATTGAGTTTACTTACCTGTAGGAGACGTTGCCCATTGCCATTGCAGCTACCAATACCAAAAGGGCCTATTACTCCACCACAAAGATCAGAGTCAGTACCAACTTTGGCATTGAAGTCACCAAGAACAAGGGTAATATCTCCTTTCTTGACAGAATTCAAAATATCCTGAAGTTGTTCATTAAACCTATCCTTCTCATCCTCATCGGCATCCTCAGTGGGGGCATAACAGCAGGTAACATTCAAGTCTTTAACGCTTGTCTGAAATTTTGCTGTAAGAAACCTTTCATGAATGCACTCTTATCCTAGAAGAGCATCACTAGCGTGTCTGCTGAGAAGCAGACCCACGCCTTGGTGATGCTTATTGTCGTCCCTCCCTGAAAAGAGAAATTTAAGATTATTTTTAAGAATTTGACCTTTATCTGTCCATCTGGTCTCTTGCAAGCCGAGAATATCTAAATTATATTGGTGGAATTCTTGTGTGAGAACATCAAGAGAAAAAGCTCTGTGCAGAGTCCTCACATTCCAACTACCTATGGAGAGGAAATGGTTAGTGGGATGTTTAAAGAAATTATGTTTATTGAGAGAGGGAATGCCGAAAATATCAAACAGCCCCCTAATCGCAGACATGGGGCAAAGACCCGTTCCCCCACTACTAAAGGCTGAAGCCATCTACACTGGAAGACTTCCTCCAATGTAGAATTTGACGATGCCAATAGAAGCAAAGAGTTCAGGTGCCTGAGATGACCTCTGCTCAGGATTATCCACCAGCTGCTAAACATATCCTGTGAAGCTATTCACTTGGGGCTGTCAACCCACAAACAAACAAAAAACACAGCGGAAGATTTTCCCTCCACAGAAGCCCAACAGTGCAGCTAAATCAGGATCCATAATCAAGCTCAGAGCCATATATCTGTCCAGTCCAGTGGGTTTATATGGTAAGCACCAGGACCCTGTGTGGTTGACCACTCCTCAGCAGGGTAGAAAAAAAAAAGAAAAGTAGCCATAGTTGTCCAGATCAGTAGGCCACACTAATCTGACAGCCCTCCCCTTCCGTTCACTTCCACAATAGTGTATCTCTATAGTGTTCGGATATTTTTTTGAGCGGCTGTACACACTAACAACCTCAATACCAGTCAGAATTGAGCAGAATTGTTCTGCGTTTACAAAAGAATTTTACCGAAATGGATATTATTGAATGCAAACTGCGCATGTGCGAGTCTCCCGTAGTGTTGCCAACTTTAATTTTTAGGGTGCTCGAGCATTCACGCGAATAATAGTGTGTCGTGGGCAAGAAAAGTTTGGGAATCACTGTCGTATGGAGACACAATTCATGCATGACGATATCATTTTTGGATTTCGCACTAAAATCTCCTTTCTTAAACGTTGGATATATCGTTGAGATATATACGTGATATACCATTCTTCACAGAAATTTTACTACTGTTTAATTGAAAGTTACTTAATTGAAATAAACTGTTTTATAATTCTAGTGGTAGTTTATTTTCAAATTCTTCTTCATATGTGCCTATTTTTGTTTTGCTTTTCCGTCGTCATTTCTTCTGTCAGTATCTGTGGTTGTCAAAACCGCTGTTCCACCACATCAGTTCAACCTGTTGGCGAATCGCAACCCGTTATGTACCAAATGAACTCTCATAGGTTATAAAAAATGTCCTCCCATGTTTTTATTCCGTTTGAAAATACGGGAGTGTGATAACAATATTGCAATTGTGTCTTTCAAATGCGAGAGCAGCGAGTAACGAGTCATACGTCGAATTAACTCTTGTGAAGTGAGCAGTGACACAATGTTATAAATAGTTAGCTCCCATGTATTCTTACCGCAAAAAAAGGAACGAATATTCTAGAGGGGTTGTTTTCTATATCTTTCGACTCCGAGGGCCAAAAATAACAAGATTGGTGTCAATTCAAAGCTTTCGACGTTGGGAGTGTCATAGGCTACAAGCATTTTTTAATACTTGTTTTCTTCTCTCCTACAAAAAGCTAAATGTCAAAACGATTGTTCCATTGTGCAATGCTCGATAAAAGCTACTTTACAAACATAAAAGTTGAAAAACAGTCGCTCAGAAAAATATCCGAACGCTATGGTTGATTACAAAATTCAGAAAAAATATATGGCAACGATTTATTTTAGAAATTAGTGATCTGGCAACCCTCGTGTACAGTCACTCAAAAAAAAATATCCGAACACTATGGTCGATTACAGATTTCGGAAAAAAATATCTGGCTACGATTATTTTTTAGCAATTAGTGAAATGGCAACCTTCGTGTATGCATACGAAGGTTGTCAGATTGCTAATATAAAAAAAAATCGTTGCCAGATATACATATATATATCTATATTTTAATTCTCTAATCAACCATAGTGTTCCGATATTTTTTGAGCGACTGTACCAACATAACGATTAGAAGGACTTTTAATGTAATTCGGTCTGTAAATGGCAGCGAGGCATAACTGGAAGGAGAGCTGTGTACCAATCCTCAGTGATGATACACAGAACCGATCAGACCTAGCACCAAAAGTCCGACCCCACCTCCTCGTGGTGTAGACTGTTAGTACCTTTCAAAAAAGATACTCTCTTTGGGAAGAGAACGGAAGAGGAGGACAACTAGATCAGTGTGACCTACTGATCTCATCGTCTGTGGACAATTTCTTTACCCTTCTGAGGAGTGGTCAACCACAAAGGGTCAGACCATGTACACCAACTACAATGGGATAATGGCTCTGAGCTTGATATGGATCCTGAATTTGCTGCGCTGGTGGGCTTCTGTGGAGGGAAAATCTTCCGCTGTGTTTTCTGTTGTTTGTGGGTTAACAACCGTCAAGTCAATAGATTCACAGGATATGTTTTATCAGTTGGTGGATAATCCTGAGCAGAGGTCATTGCAGGCACCTGAACTCTTGCTTCTATGGACATCGTCAAACATTACATTAGAGGAAGTCTTCCAGTGTACATGGCTTCGGTCTTTACAAGTGGGTGAACAGGTCTTTGCTCCATGACTGCGATTACGGGAAGTTTGATATTGTCAGTATTTCCTCTCTCAATAAACATAGTTTCTTTAAACATCACATTAACCATTCTTCAGCTAGTTGCAATAAGGCGTAGGTTTGCTTCTCAGCAAAAATGCTAGTGATGTTCTTCTAGGAAATGAGTGTTTTAATGAAAGGTTTCTTAGAGATATATTTCGGAAAAGCATTAAAGGCTTGAATGTTATCTGTTGTTATGCCCCACTAAGGACACCAATGAGGATGAGAAACGATATAAATTATATTTTGAATTCTGTAAAGAAAGGAGATAATTCTCTTGTGCCAGCTGACTTCAGATCCAAAGTAATTATTGACTCTGACCTTTGACGAGGGATGATATGCCCTTTTGATATTGGTAGCTGCAGTGGGAATGGGCAACATCTCTAACAGGTAAGTAAACTCAATGATTTCAGAATAATTAACACTTATTATAAGTACCGCGGCATACATAAGTATACATGGGTTTCGCCAGATGGGCTGCATAAGAATATGATTGATTATATATTAATTAACAGCAAATGGGCTAGTTCTGTTAAGAATACCAGGGCTTATAGGGGAGCTGAAATTGGATCTGACCAAACTGGTTAAAAGTGTCTCGCAACTTAATCTAAAGAAGTGTGTTGTGCTAAGGTTAAAAATGATATCTTTAACAGTCAAGCTCTGAAAGACATACTTATAGCTAAAGCTTATTATGATAGGCTACTTAGTCATTTTGATAATCATGGTTTGCATGCTACTGAAGTTGACGAAACATCGGACCATTTTAAAAAGGCGTTTTTTGAAACTAACAAAATTATTTTGGGTAGAAAGGAGCCAGGAAGCAAACTTATTTGAATGATAAGGCAATGGAAATTGTTTTGAAAACAAAAAAACTGCAGAAATGTTCTTAATCAATAACCTACTATTCCTAAGAAACCATTACAGAGAGCTTAATAAACGTGTAAAGGACTAGTTAGCAGCTAATAAGAATCTTTGGCTTGATGGCTTGGCTGACAAAGCCGAGGAAGCAGTTAGATAGCACAAAAGCAGAGAACTGTATTATATAATTAATGTTTTGTGTAGTAGAAAATGGACAGGTATACAAGGATTGAAGGATAACAAGGTAAGGTTATAGAAGGTGAGGATTCGATCATGGCTAGGTGGGTTGAGCATTTCAGTGATTTTGAAATCAATGTGGTTAGTTGTACTTCCATTTTTATAATGATGATAGATGCATTATTGTCATTATTGGCATTATTATATAGTGTTGGCCCTATAACAAAATCTGAAGGTCTGTTGGCTATTTCTTAAACTACATAAATCCTCAGGGGTAGATGAAATTACTACTGAAATGCTTAGAGCTGGGAATGTTTCGGTTCCCACTTGGATGACTGAAATTCTGAATATCTTTTATGATAAAGGCATGGTTCCTAAGTATTTTACCAGAGCTATTGTTATCCCTATTTTCAAAAAAGGTGATCGCAGTTCTTGTGATAACTATTGGGATATCAGTCTACTTTCTGTTCCAGGTAAAAGTTCTTTGCGTGATTATTCTTAATAGAATTAAGAATCTGGTTGACATGCAATTGCGTGATGAGCAATGTCGATTCAGATGTGGTAGGGGATGTGTAGATCAGATATTTTCACTTAAGCAGATTCTTGAGAAATGTTTAGAGTTTCAGAAACCTGTGGTTATTAGCTTCGTAGATTCTAATCATTTTATCATTTAAACGTCAACGAAATGTGAACTATAAACGAAATCATTTATTCATTAAAATATCAGCAAAGTATAAACTATAAACCCAACATTTCACCACTTAAATATCAGCTTAATTTCAGATATAAACCAAATCAATTTAGCACTAAAATCTCAACGAATGTCAATTTTAAACTAAATCACTTTAACACTTAAATATCAGCGAATGTCAACTGTAAACCAAATAATTTTATCATTCAGATATCACTGAGATTTCAACTGTAAAACCAAATCACTTACTTATTAAAGTTTTCGAAATTACATTTGCTTTGGAGTTCTTGAAAGCGACGATGAAATTCTGATCGATATGATTTTCACAAAACATCACTTCGCACAAAAGTGTATTTTCCCATAGCCGAGCGATAGTTGTTGTTGCAACCAAGCACACAGTACATCCGAGTCGAGTCGTGGTGGTTAGGCCTAACAATGAACTTTCACGGTGTGTCTCACACAAAAATTATATTCCGAAACTGTCTACATTTCACTGGTTACACCTGAGGATGTTACACACTCTAATAAGTAACAATTCACGTTGTGTTCACCTGAAGAACGTGTAATATATAACTACTGCAAAAGTTAAAAGCTCTAAAATGCCGCCATAGCATTACACCATGGACAACGAGAACAAGTGAGACGAAAGGCTCACGGAACTGCTGAGCCTCTTTTTCGAACGTCACAGTCACGTGACATCTGGCCTTTGCCGAAGAGAGGGCTTTGACCGTACCCTGTGCACGTTAAAGGACACGCTGGATGACCCTGACGGGAGGCTACTATCTCTCTCCCAATAGCTGTTTTAGTGGGTCCCCTCTCCCAACATTATCTGAGCATTCGGGAATTTTGTGACCTGGCCATTTTCCCCATTGTGTGCAAAAAAAATGCCGCTCAGAGGTAAATCAATCCAACCAATGGTACTATGATACCACCAGAGGCGTCTCATCCAATGGTGCATTTATCTCCGCAAAATTCCTCACTCTGCTCATGGTCAGTAGGGGACACCGATGGGCTTGGTTAAAGGCCGCCGTCTGTCGGATGGGACGTCAATCCGTGGCCCCATGTGCGGGACAGCCATACTTTATGCACGTTAAAGAACACACTGGGTAGCCTTGACAGGAGGCTACCACCTTTCTCCCAACTGCTGTTGCAGTGGGTCCCCCTCCACCAACCTTCTCTGAGTCTTTGGGGTCCTTGTGAGCTGGCTAGTTAGCCCGTTGTGTGCAGAACATTGCAGCTCAGAGGTAAAACAAACCAAAAACCAAAATTCAATGGTGCAGGTGGGGCAATCGCAACAGGGTCCTAAGCTCAGGTGAGGACCAAAAAATAAAAAGAAACTTAGCCTTTTTTATCATTTCAAACACTGATGTCAAACATATTTTATTTGTCAGTTTTCAAAGTAGAGGAAACATTAGCAAAACGAAAAAGAGTAATTTTACATTTGTCCTGTGCAAAAGAAAGAGAAAACATCGATTAAGCCGAACAGTTCCTCTCCAGAAAACAGGTTGGGTTGAGTTGTTCTACCTCTAGCGGCGCTTTTTTGCACACCATTGGGTAAATGGCCAGGTCACATGGACCCCGAAGGCTAACAGAAGGTTGGGGAAGGGGACCCACTGGAACAGCTATTGGGAGACAGATGGTAGCCTCCCGTCAAAGCCATCCATTGTGTTGTTTAACGTGCACAGGGTATGGCTATTCCGCACTCGGGACCACGGCATAACGTCCCATCCGATGGACGACGGCCTTTCCAAGGGTTGGGTTGTTTTACATCTGAGCACTTTTTTGCACACCATGGGCTAAATGGCCAAATCACAAGGACCCCGAAATATCTAAAAAAAAATCGTTGCCAGATGTTTTTTTCTGAATTATGAAATCAACCATAGTGTTCGTGTTCTTTTTTGAGCAAATGTACAGTAGAAAAGTTTCGCGTTCAGGGATTTTTTTCGTGTTATTCGTTGTTTTACCTCTGAGCTGGACTTCTTTTGCTCACAATGAGCTAAATGGCTATGTCACAAGGACCCCGAGAGCTCAAAGAAAGTTGAGTGGAAGGGACCCACTGCACATCTATTAGGAGACAGATAGTAGCCTCTCGTCAAGGCCATCTTGCGGAGATAAATCTCTATGCTGACCCAGCTCATACTCGAATCTGTGAACTATAGATTGTGAGCCTGGCTATGGATTGTAAGGCTGCATTGCCAACTATACAGTATATATATATACGAGAAAGATGTTAACTGAAAGTTTGTGATGCGGGATATCTCATAGGCTAACTGTACTTTTGATCCCTTACCCCACCAATATACACATATACACTACCATTCTTCTTCGCCATAAAAAATCGATGGACACATCTCTAACGCACAGGAACACTGCGACAGACGGCGGCCTTTCCTACACCATCGATGTCTCCTACTGACTGAGAGAGAAAGGAGAATTTTACGATAAATCTCAACGCTGGCCCAGGCAGAGCTCGAACCTAGGAACGGCAGATTACGGTCCTGGTGCACTACAGCCTGAGCCACCAGCGCCTCATCTTTTGTGAATAATCAAAATGTTTTCAACTGTTCAAAAAATGCTTTTCATATAAAATATGTTACGTATGGTTGATATTACGATTTGTTATATAGAAATTTTTCTAATTCAGCTTTCGAGTGTTATATTCTTTTAATGTTGGATGTTTAAAGAATGAGAATAGTAATTAGATCAATGATTTCGGAGCTTTAATGAAAAGTAAATATACACCTAAATATGAAACAAAATAAAATATCGAACATGTCATAATTAGGCGAACATCTAAGAATCAGCAGCATGTCTATTTCTCAGCTCTAATTTTTATAATGTTATTTTCTTTTACCTAAGGTACACCATGGTACACCATCCATGGTACACCATGGTACACCACCATTTTTGATGGTGTACCTAAGGTACCTAAGGTACACCATCAAAAAAGTACAATTTTTCTCTCTGATTCAAACTAATGTACAAAAAAAAGCTCTGTTATTACCATGCATTCTCTTTCACAAGAAAAAAAAATTAAAATTCTATACAAAACATATTAAAACTGAAAAAGGCAACTTTTGGCCGCTGACTTCCTTACTTTCGGTGTTGCCACCAACTCTATTTCAACGAAATTCCTTTAGAGTGGACAAAAAAACCATATGACGTATTACCATTATGTGTTGAAATCATGATTTATGGGCCTTTTAACAGCTAAATTAGGAAATTTATTGTGACTTAATAAATGAAATGTGTTATAAGAAGAAATATAGATGATACAATTCTACATTAAGTAAGAATTTAGGCGTAAAATCTATTTTCAAACTTTGGACATACCACTCTTCCTCAATATCGATGATTAAATGTGGATTGAACGAGCGATATTATATTGTATTACTTCATTTTATAAATCTTCTGGTAGCTCTTGTCCAATTATTTCTCCACTTCCCCTTATATTAAGATTGTATTTGTTGTGAAAATTGCTCTTCCACAATAACTTTTTAACTTCCCAACGTCAGAAAATAAATAAATACCCCCTCAAGCAGCTGCTTGGCACAGAGATCTGACAAGAGTCTGTCAGTTTATGTCATGGGAGAAGTTCTGTGAGGATGGCAGGATCTCAGTATAAAAACAACGCACATCCATGCCTTACACGGCGCTCGGCACTGCAATACACAAGCTTACTGCAGTTCCACCTCGTAGCTTTTGGTGGCACGATCCTTTTTTAACAAATGAATCCATAATTAAATTGACTTCGCCACACTCATGTTTCTTACATCTATTGTTACTGAAGGTAAGAACTCTTTGCTCTGATATTGCATTTACAAATCCCACACTTAATTTTGCTTGAATCACGTGGCATTTATAGAATCCAATATTTGGAATCTTTTTCGAAACCATTGTACGTATTGGGGGTTTTGCTTTTTCCGTATTTGAAAGTGTTTTACAAATGCAAAGTGTTTAACAAATCGTAGATCGTTACATCATAAAATGAAGTACCAGGTACAATAGTACCCATAACCTTCTTCATCTGGGAAATATGCCTAATTATCAGTTTGAAAAAAACCAACAAAAGTAAACCACACAATGGTGGGCCCCAAAGGGCAAAAGAATATAAAACAAAGAGTAGTACTGATGCACAAGAGACCTAAAATGTATAACTTTCTTTAGCGAAAGACATCATCTTAGGCCTCTTGTATCTGTTAAGGACTTCATGATCGTAGTCCAGAAGGCAGGATATAATCTCATGCGGGTTTCTCTGCACTGACTCGTAGAAACCTCGCGAGACAAACTGAAGATATGTGTAAATATGATCAATGCCCAGATCTTTATGCAATTGCCTATTGGTTACAAACCAGGGGGCATTGACCACACATCGCAGGAATTTATTCTGCAAGACCTGTATCTTGTGAATGTTCGTGGGAGTTGTGATCATCCAAATTAGGGAAGCATAGGATATCATAGGTCGAATGACCATGTGATAAATTAGTAATTTATTATCAATGGGTAATACTGAGTTTCTTCCTAGAAGAGTTCCCAGTTGACATCTGATAGAGTTAACTTTTGTGATGATCCCGTGTATATGGTGATCCCACTTAAGCTTCTTATGCAGAGTGATTCCCAGATATTTGACAGTCTCCTGCCACTTGAAATGTCATCTAAAAAGTGTAAATTTAGAGGATTTTTAATCCTCTTACCACTGAAGAGGATGGCGTTACTCTTCTCAGTGTTGATCTTTATTTTCCATTTTTCCTACCAGGTATCCATTTTATCAAAGCAATTCTGAAGTCTTCTGATTGCAAAATCAACTCCCAAGGAAGGGGAGATGAGAGTAATGTTATCAGCATATTGTGCGATAACGATTCCCTCAAATGAAGGAATATCAGAGAGATATAATGAGAAGAGAGTAGGGCCTATGAGAGAGCTTTGAGGAACCCCAGCGGCCACTACTCTCTTGGTAGAAATGGAAGATTTAATATGAACTTGGAATGTTCGATTTAAGAGATACGATTGAATGATACAGGTGAGTCCCGTAGGCATTCCAATCTTGGAGAGTTTGTAAATGAGGCCGTCCATTCAGATGCGGTTGTTGGCTACTGATGTTGAGGAGATGAATTCGTTCATTAGGCTGTTAATGACACTGGTAATAGAGTAGGTTTGGCGATAAACAGAGAAAAAATTTAATGATGAAAATTGGTCAGGCAGGTGGTGCTTCAGTTGCTTTGAATGGCTGTACTATCGAGCAAGTGTCTCAGTTTAATTCTCTTGGGAGCTATGTAACAGATACTGGTGACGTGCGGCATGAGATAAATAGAAGAATATGGATGCCTCTGGGACTTTTAAGAATCTATGGAGAGTATGGAAAAATAGGCGTATGCACCTAAAGACTAAAATTAGGCTGTTTAATAATTTGGTTGTTTCTAAAGTTAGTTATGGTAGCGAAACATGGACCCTTTGTAAGCAGGATAACAAGAAACTTGATGCCTTTGATTCTAGATGCTTACGCAGTATATTGGGCATTAGGTGGTTTGACATTGTAAGTAATGATGAGGTTAGAAGAAGGAGTCATCAACCTGATTTGATCAGCATATTGTGCAGAGAGAGACTGCGTTGGTTTGGCCATGTTGTCCGTATGCATAGCTGCAGATTGGCAAAGAGGATTATGAACAGTGTACTTAAGGGTATCAGAAAAAGGGGGAGACCTAGGATGCGATGGGCAGACAATGTCAAACAGGATCTGGCTAGAATTGGCCTAGAGTGGCCAATTGCAGCACCTGTAGCTCAAACGAAACACGTCTGGAGAGGAAATTACACAGTCTGGTTGGACCTCCGTTGCTCATGGCTGCGTGAGGATTTTGTATCTTTGTAGGCATTAAGAAATTAATCACATATGATTTTTAGAACAGACATTTAAAAATTGCCCACTTTTTTAAGAAGCAAACTCTAATACACAGTAAATGTTTTACAAAATGATTGTTTTGTAGTGTGCAACTATCACTGCGGTTTTTGTTTTGATATTTCAGCAAAAGAAATATGTTTGGTATGTTTGTTTCAGTATAAGAAATATGTAGAATAAAATTGGTCACGGCTCGATTTCATTATACTTTCACTATAAATAGTTGTTTCTGTTAGATGAAAAAGATTGAGTGCTCTGGAAAACAATATATTTTATGAATAATTTTAATTTGCAAGATATTGAACATGAAGAGATTTAAACGAGATTGCATATTTCCGGAATAGGCATCTGGTCATCAATTTATTGACATTGTAATTATTTATCTATATTTCATTTAATGTATAGTTGTAGTATTAATGTATAATGCTAATTGGCGAATCTATTTGTGAGGTTTTTATTCTAAATTCATTAACGTTTATTTCGGGTAAACTATCACATATTATATTCCCATTCCTCAATATTTGCATGTCAAATGTACAATGGATGGAACAAAATCTTGAAAGAACTGCAGTTTACAGGACTTTGTTTTCGTTCGTTGCTTTAGCCAGAATTTGTTCAGAATATTTCTTATTTTTAATAGTAATTTCTTATAGTAAGAAAAAATTTCCTTTTGAATTTCGTAAGTGGTTCAAAAAATTATTTAGTTTTTAGTAATATATTGTTGCGGATTACAAAAATGGATAGCCACTGAGCGTGAGTATTAAAAGCTATATTTCAAAACCAAATTCAATACAAGGTAAATTGTTACAAAGGAAATATGGATGAAGTATCTTATTAACAAATCAACTATTAACATGCACAAGTCATCAATCTTCCTGCGTAGAGCACACAATATCAGCTCTGTGTATTTTACTAAATACTACCTTTTACTTGATTTACCAGGTCACCCGAAGATCTTCACTCGTAAACCAATTCTCGTCCTGTGCTAATAACTTTTCACACACTAGCCGAACAAAAAGACAGTCCGTGTAGACATTCGAAGTTAGCCATAAAAGTTCCCACTTTTATACTTCCGCGTATACACAACACATCAAGTTACTTCTTGATACTTAACGATAAAAGATCCCACTTTTATCCTTCCGCGTATACACAACACATCAAGTTACTTCTTGATACTTACGCGCACTGTCTCAGAACAGCTCACCGTCCATTTTCGAACTCACGACCGTTACAACACAACGACCGTTACAATACAAAACGACCGTTAACGCTCCACTCTTCTTCTCCAAATTCTCCCAAAGTTCTTATTCGTTGGCTGAAACTTTGCTTTCGGTTGCCAGATTCTTCTGTCGTAACACTGCCCCCTTCCTAGGTCTTGTTCGTCCCGAACAATTCTGGATTCCAAAGCTTCTTCAGTTCTTCGATGAAACGGGGCCAAACGATCCACGTGAACCACCTTGCACTTTGTAGCTGGACGTCGACGAATGCGATATACCACGTTTGTGTCAAAATGAAAGCGAATCTCATTATGACGTAGATTTCTTTTCTGACTGAAGCCTCGTCCACAAACATAATACGTGTAAGGCCTATAGCCCTTGTGAACACGTTTATGTCTCTGCAGGGAGAAGAATCGACTAAGAGTTTTCGTGCAAAACCTGTAAAAAGTTTTCTTCTTTGTCGAAAGTTTTCTTCTTTGGATTTTTACTTCTATCAACAGTAACAAGGAATGAAAGTCATTAGTGACATGAAATCTAGGGAGGAGTTTCATCCTCCAGTCTGACCCTTTTGTCAGTTGACTTTCCCTTAATTCAGAACTGTCGTGATGAACCTTCAGCCATATTTCACCTGATTCCATTTGATCCCCAAGGTGCTTCACAAATATAATATCAGCTCCATAATTCTTTTTAGCTCTTCGGTCCATCTCCTCCTTCCATACTCTTGCTAGAACTGCAGCTTCTAATCCGACAACCTTACCTGTTTCTCCTGTATAAGTGAAATCAGTGATGTGTCGGGCTGCTAGCAATAATTTTTCTGTTTTACCTTCACATAGCCAGCTTGCAACATCTTCAGATACTCCTTGTTCTATTAACATGTTACGAAACTTGTTCAAAGCATTACCGTTATGCAGAACCTTGCAGACACGTGATGCTTCATCTACCCTATTATCCACAATGTTCACCAAACGCAGAAGTTCTCCTCCTAACTCTTCGACGAGCTCTTGCAGTTCCAAGGATCCGTTACCAAGGAAACACTGAACAGCTTCCATCACTTCCAGAGAGTTGTCAACAGAGTTTTCAAGAGGTGAATCCATGTTGCTGATAACAGCTGAACTCTTCATTCCACGAGCTTGTGATGCTGCAACCATTTTCTTAACTAAATCAACAGCAACATCTTCTGTACTGATGAGATCAATAGCTCCTTTTCCGAATTCAACATCATAAACCAAAGCACACACTCCTTCAGCCAGCTTTTTGGACACAATTGAGCATATCATTAGAGGAACGCTATCTATGGTAGCCATCAGATCCTTGCAGCGGTAAATCTCCTTATCTGTTGGCACCAGCTCCTCTGTCTGTCCTACGATGCAGCATCCGACGTCTTCCATCATCTGCTCGATTTTATCTTTAGTGCAGTCGACTGTGAAGCCAGGGATGGATTCCAATTTGTACAGAGTATCTCCCGTCAATTGGAGAGCACGACCGGAGATCATAGGGACCTTGAGACCTAAAGCAGCAAGTGCAGGAGCCAAGACAAGACTCACTTTGTCGCCGACACCTCCTGTGCTGTTTTTATCTACCATCCGATGGCGCCACTCGGGTCTCCAGCAAAACACATGACCCGAGGAGGTCATAGTTGCTGTTTCTTCGGAATTCACTTTCTTGGAGCTCTCATTGTAATTAGCCAGGGAAACATCAGTCATGATTGCCAAATTGTTCATTCTGGAGATCAGCGACGAGTTTTGTAACATGATATTGTCCACTTTAGAGCTCTTGTAGTCGTGATAAAACTTTTCTATATCCTTATAATCTAAATGGTTATAATGTCCAAATCTGCACATTGACTGTTCAGAAAAGAAATTCACCGTGGCTACGTTGAAATTATCTGAGGGATTCACTTCTCTCTGATCGTAACTCTGAGGCTTAGTTTCATCCAGAAAGTTAGTCTTTGAAGTACTGTCTCTGCCTGAAGCTCTTTTACTAGCATCACCTGTTATGCTTCTAAGCCATTCTTCGGAATTCCTCTTCCTTAAATCCCCACTTTCTATAAACGATTCAAGTGTGGCTATATGCTTCGGAAAAATCTCTCCGACTTCCCCAGTAACGTCGAATGGCACTTTGTATCTATGATGAATGGACACCTCTTCTTTACTCGGACCACTCTGCGAAACGTAAACTCTGTTTCGTTCCCCCTCATTACCACTCGTTACTCTGCCTTTGCGATAATTGTCCATGACACATTTTGCTGACGGCGAGGAATAGAATACCTTTCGTGTGGATCTCTCTTCAGATCGTGCCAGACTTGTATACCTAGGTATTTTGAAGTGCAAAGCGTACTGTATAGTCTCACAGCTCTCTGATCTGTGTGATTGTTCTTCACAGTTCCTAGACATGTCACCAGCGACATAGACACTCTGCCATGCATCACCAGTAGTTGCGTGGTCAAAGGCATTATCTGCGCTATATCTACGATTCTTGATTTCCAGTAGCAGATCCACATTTTTATATGCGTTGCCTTTCTCTTTTCCATGTTTACAATCTAACTTAACACTATCAAGATCACCTTTTTCACTGACAAATTCAACATTTAAACTATTGCATTGTCTATTGAGTTCGGTTTTACTATCCTTGAACTGATCAATAATCTTACCAACTCGAGAAGCCACTTCAGTTCTCATCTCAGTATTTTGTGCGGCTATTTCGGCTTTCAAATCATCTTTTTGAGAAACTATCTCCGTTCTCAACTCATTATTTTGTGCGGCCATTTCGGCTTTCAAATCACCTATTTTATCGCTTTGGGCAGCTAGATCACTTTTAATATCAGTCATCTGCGTAGCCATATCGGCTTTCATATCAGTCACCAGCGTAGCAATAACGGCTTTCCTATCAGTCATCAGCGTAGCAATAACGGCTTTCCTATCAGTCATCAGCGTAGCCATAATGGCTTTCCTATCAGTCATCAGCGCAGCCATATCGGCTTTCATATCAGTCATCAGCGTAGTCATAATGGTTTTCCTATCAGTCATCAGCGCAGTCATATCGGCTTTGAAGCTATTTATCAACTTTACTAATTCATCCATACTTCTAGTTAACGGCATTCAATTAATTAATCCCACTTCTGACACCAAATGTTGCGGATTACAAAAATGGATAGCCACTGAGCGTGAGTATTAAAAGCTATATTTCAAAACCAAATTCAATACAAGGTAAATTGTTACAAAGGAAATATGGATGAAGTATCTTATTAACAAATCAACTATTAACATGCACAAGTCATCAATCTTCCTGCGTAGAGCACACAATATCAGCTCTGTGTATTTTACTAAATACTACCTTTTACTTGATTTACCAGGTCACCCGAAGATCTTCACTCGTAAACCAATTCTCGTCCTGTGCTAATAACTTTTCACACACTAGCCGAACAAAAAGACAGTCCGTGTAGACATTCGAAGTTAGCCATAAAAGTTCCCACTTTTATACTTCCGCGTATACACAACACATCAAGTTACTTCTTGATACTTAACGATAAAAGATCCCACTTTTATCCTTCCGCGTATACACAACACATCAAGTTACTTCTTGATACTTACGCGCACTGTCTCAGAACAGCTCACCGTCCATTTTCGAACTCACGACCGTTACAACACAACGACCGTTACAATACAAAACGACCGTTAACGCTCCACTCTTCTTCTCCAAATTCTCCCAAAGTTCTTATTCGTTGGCTGAAACTTTGCTTTCGGTTGCCAGATTCTTCTGTCGTAACAATATTATTAAAAATTTATTCTTTTAGCTATGGCATTTGCAAATGAATGTAAAGCATACTGGTTAACAAGTTCGAGCATTCATTATTTCGCAACACAATATTGCAAATGGAATATTATTGTGTCAACAATTGAATCCTCTTTGACGGAACACAAGAGCTTCCCTTCTACTATTTCCGTTTTCGCCATGTCACCTAGCAAGTGAAGCAGAAGCTCATGTCGGTTCCGGTGCTCCGCAAAATTCCCCGAGCTGCCCACGGTCAGTAGGGGGACAACGATGGGCTTGGAAAGGCCGCCGTCCGTCGGATGGTACGTTAATCCGTGGTCCCGTGTGCGGGAGAGCCATACCCTCTGCACGTTAAAGAACACGCCGGATGGCCTTGACGGGAGGCTAACATCTGTCTCCCAACAGCTGTTCCACACAACCCGGTTCCGGTGAGATAGCTGAAATGGAAGAATATTTATTTTGCCGGGATATCTAAGCACACATGTAAGACAGCAAAGGTAGGTGAAATTTTATCCCTTGCATTAAAATATTCAAATGAATTTAATGGTAAGACTCATTTTCTAAATACCATGTCGTTTTGCTCTATATAGCTATATTTGATTAACCGGAAAAATACTCTTTTTATATGCAAGTGTTTTTACATTTTCGAGACTATGCACGGTGCATCTCATACTTCTGATTAGTAGAGAGTTTTCATTTTGTAAACAATTCAAACTCGGATATTTAACAGTTCACAATTTTTATGTAACTTTGGTTTTATCTTAAAAATTTATTGTATCTGAAGGTGCGAATTAGAACTAGTGAGATATTAAGAATATGCAACCATGTTTAATTAGTGCTTTTCCAAATAAACATTTATATTTTATTACCTCGTAAAAGTAACGGTTGTGTTTTTATACGCCTGCTACTCATATACGCACAATATCTGGTGTATTTAACATTCACCATGCTTATTAATGAAGAATAACACGTTTCCACAGTTACAGCCTAATCATGAGTTTTTTTTATCTAGCATGTTGAATCATTTATAAATTATTTCTTTCATGCAAATACATACATTTCAGTTACCATTTGAGTCGCATTTATCAATAAAGGCTATCTTGAAATTCTAAACGATCGAAGCGAAAGTGTTGTTTACGACCGTAGGAGCATAGATATAGATACAATTGTTTACAGTAATTCCCAACATTTACAACGTCAAGGACCCACCTACCAATTCTCATTCTTTCTCCTAACCCCCTACCAATTCTAGCCTTTCCTATAAACCCTCTTTCTCGTCATTGATTGGTACATTTTAACTAAAATAAAGGTCCCGCAAAGAGGACTCCTAAAAATACAAGGACGAATTACATCTATAGTTCTTTATCTGTGGTTCATTTATGGTTACTTTGCGATTTGAATCTAAAAATGTGGGTGTAGAAATTCAAAGGCCCCCAGAAATTTTTATATGACCAACAGCCAATTCCATCTTGTGATCAGTATGAGATAGCCAGTGTTGCCATACTGAAATAGCATAATTCCAGCCAAAAGCAATGAAAATCAATGCTTCATTTAATCGCGTATATTGTGCGTTTCCCATTAAAATTTTTGATATTTTGAAACCAGTTCGCCTACTCCTCTCCTTTCCTGCGTTCGCTGATTCCTAGTGGTGCGAAGAACAGAGCATTGTTCTATATTTTATGAAAAATTAAATAATTTTAAAGAATTTTGAATAACTTTTAAACAACTCATAACAAACATTTTTTTGATTTTATGTTCTATAAAATTAATTCGCTTGCAGCTAGACATTAACAACTTTTTGAACACTATTATGATGTAAGTCAACGTGGATATAGAAGAAAATTGTCTTGAGCCGAATTGGGTTTGAATCCCCGACTTAATGACTTGTCAGGTGGTCTGGTCATCAGATGTTCGTAGTTCAGATTCCATTCGGTTGAAGACAATTTTCCTCTATGCCCACGTTCACCTACAGCAAAATAGTGTTCAAAAATTTGGTACTATTACTATGAAGCGCTGTGATACAAAATGTCTAACAATATAACAGATAATCTATATTGTTTACACCTCTCTGATAATCGTTTTCACGGTTTGTTATTTTATTTTTGACTACTGTCTTAGCCTGTCTTACTTTGGCGACATTACTAAATGCGAAGATACAGAACAGCAATGGTTTCATGCAGGTTTTCTTTGCCAGTAAAATTTAAAGTTCATTTTAAAACCACAAATATTTAGCAAAACAAATCGCTTAGATTCAACACTTTACAATATATCATATATTCCAGGGAAACCCACACCAAAAGATTGTCGCCAAACGTATGTCTATTGAGTAATCTTACTTCATTGAAATCTTCCACACGTCCGCTCACAACTCGGACAAATTTCCGAGTTGTGTAAAAAGTTCCGAAAATTATCCGAAGTAATTTCGGACACATTTTTAGGGATCATTCCCCACCCACTTCAGCTAGAAACCCGATCTGTTACTCACAACAGGGCTAGAACTAAGTGGGCCACCACACCAAATTTGGGACCGATCGTTCAAGTAGCCGTGGAACCACAGGAAAAGAGATAATATCTGTCACCGATGACATCACAAATGTTAGCCTGTAAATTCGTTGTTATATAATATGATCTATAGACCCGACCCGTTTAACCCAAATTTAATGAATAGCAACTAATAAAAACAGTATATTCTTAACGAGGGGAAGGAAGTAGTGAACTGGAAAAAAAAAAAAATTTTAAAGTATCGATAAAACGTCTTGATCATAAAACAGAAAAAAAAATCTCAAGAAATGAGATTCTGAATTTCCAAAATCGTTTAGCTACCAACTTAGAAATGTATAGACAAGTAATTGGAAGAATTGAGCCCGATTGAATATATGATTATTTACTTTATGAGTCGAGAGTTCTTTTCAATGAGCATCTGGTAGGATGGGCTTAATAAACACTACGAATTTTAAATATGAAAGCAGATTAAATATTTTAATACGCTACATAATATAAAGAAATCGGGATAGATTGAAATATTAAGATATTTAAATATTAAGTAGAGCTACGTAAGCAAAATTCATATCTCATGTGTCTTAATTCTACAGTTGAATTGCCATAAAGTGTGCATCACTTCTCAAGTGGAATTAGTAGGCTTAGCAGGCGTAAACGTTTCTCCATAATGCTATTTTATCTATATATCTATCATATTGAAGATGGATAAAATATCATATCCCCAGATCCATAAATGGATTGATAATAAAATCACTTGGCTATACAAAGAGACTTAGCGTAAAATTGCCATGGTGTTTAAAATTGTTTCAGAATGCTTGTCAAACATTTATTGTTTGAGGTCTGTCAGGAAAGAAATTAAAAAAATTTCTTTAAAGAATTTTCTTTTAACTGATTCTAATGAGTATCTTAGTTCAGCTTGGAATCTATTAAGTACTTCTCTTCAAATACGTCCATAAATGAAATAATAATTGCCCAACTTAATTTTCATTAGGAAAAAAAATCAACAGCTTTGAAACAACATAACACTAAATTTTAAAATTGGCACTTGATACACGTTGGTCACCTGTTTAAGTCTCAGTACAATAAATTGATTCTCTTTACCTATAAAACGAACACATATGTACATTCTTTGGTAAAGAAACACGCGTAATTTTAATCTCTTAAAGCGCGTGTACATTATTTGAGACAAATCTATTTGCAAGTTTGATTTCCTTCTTCGCAAAAGTGCGAAATTTCGTTTGTTAATCATTCAATAGATCAGTTTTAATTGTTCATAGCTTTAACTGCATCTTTGATTTTGAATATATAATGCATTTTCTTTAAATAATTTAGTATCAAACTTAGAATATTTAAAATATAACTCTTTTTCTACCTGGAATTAAGAATAGATACAAATAGCTGCGCATTCATTTATTATGCATTCTCATATTTCCATTGCTTCTTCCACACAACTTTGTTTCAGCTTTGAAATCTGAAATCATTGAGTTCAGTCGCTATATTTCTTGCATTTGCTGAATGCATCACGATAATCTAAAAGTGTGATTTTTAAATTCTTGATGTTTTACTTCACAAAAGATTTGAAACAAAAATGAAATACTGGTCTATACTTTCATATTTATCATAATATAATTACATATAATTAATTTATATTTAGATATTTAAATTTGCACTGTTTTACACAGCTGTATTATATTTACTGTTATATTGTTCTCTTTATTACTAGGTTTAAATTCAAAATTACCCTTCACAAGTTAATAAATTATTCTTAATATTTAGAAAAATTAATGAGATGATAAGTTTAAATTTCATAATTTTTGACGCTTTCTCTGAGAATCCACCATACTACGATATAATAATAATTTTGTAATAATTCAATTTCTACATTAGTAGAAACTGGTCCAGACATTTTTTAACTTTCATTCTTGGGAGTGTTTAATTAAAGCGAATCGTTAATTCTTTTAAATATTATTTTTATATTTAAACAGGTAGTTATAATTATCACGGAAAAAATGTTTATACGTATTGATATCAATAAAAGTGTGATGTACTGTTCGTTTTATTTTCGATAAATTCTCACTTAGATATGTCTGAGGTGTAGTTAGATGTATAAAGGATTTAGTTTGTCTAAGTTTATTTATTGCAATAGAGACTCCATGAGGACAGATTTTAGGATAAATATGTAAAATATGTCAAATAAATTTAAAAATCAATTCTTTTATGCTGAAGATTTTCTGTTTTATTAATAAATAACTGAAGCACGATGTTATGTTATATTGATGTATATTTATGTGTCTATAACACGGTATAAAGTATATTTAATGTATAACGATGTGTTTCTATAACACAGTCTGAAGTTTATTAAATGTATTAAGTAATAAATGTCAATTAATATGTTTTATGTTAGTAGGCCTGTAAATAGTATCTAGGTAGTCACTGGAAGGAGAACTTATGCACCAATCCCCTGTGATGATGCATAGAACCGGCCAGGCCTACCACCTAATGTCCGACGACGCCTTCTCGTGGTTAGTACCTTTCACAAAAACTTCACGTTTCGGTGAAGTGGTGTGGGAGTACGGGTGCCTGGACGATATTGTACGTCACATCCACGAAAAGTGTCGCAAGCCTTTTACTTCCGTCATTGCTTACAAGGGAGGATTCTACGAGAAGTGTCTATTGACCAGACTTGGTATAACCTCTCTGGATTTAGAAAAAAAATGGTTGTCCACCTTTCAAAGACCTTCCTAAAATACCTGGAACTGAGTGCGGTTCTCACGCATTTTGTGGAGTGCATTGTTCACAAGCCGAGACAGCAGCATTTAGTACATGGTTGAACGAGTATATCGAGAAGCACTCTAAGCAATTTACCGGTCGTTAATTGGTCAACCACACGGACAATTAGAGGCTTTTCCTTTGTGGGACTTGTTCGACGAACCTGACTATTTTGGCGAGAACGCTCCACCTATGTCCTGCTGAAGACAATCCTTCTGTGAATGAAAGCAACCCTTCTATTAGTGATGAGGAAAAACCTTATTAACTTATGTAGATGACGTTTTCTTTCCTCTCTGTCCTTTGGTGACGTGTTAAAGAGAGCGAAAGACAACCTGTATACTAGCGACAATTAGTTTTGTAAATAAAAGTCCGATATTACCTAATAATTACTGTGTTGTGTACTCATTTACGTTATGAATCGTGTGAAGACAGCATCAGCAATAGCTGTGATTTTTGGGGTCACGTTATCTCCAGATTATTTAGCCACACATTGAGGAGATTGTAGGCATTTGGGAGGAAACGTTTGATTGAGCGTGTGTAATAAAACAGTGGATATCAGATTATTTTTGCGTAAACAACCGACGGTGAAAGGAATTAACTTATCTTTTTCTCAGTGGAAGAAACTCATCACTCTGGACGAGTGGGTCGAGAAAAATGTTGTGAGCTCCGAGTTACCGATTCTGTCTGGTGGAGGTGGGAACAAAAGCGATGTACTATGACCATCCGGTCATTTACACATCGAGAGAGTTGTGTGAAGGAGCTGCAGACCATACATCTATAGACGTACCTGACTCCCTTCCTATCGAGGTCTGGATTAAAGAGGGAAAGCTACTGCTAGTCGATGAACGATGCGTTGAAAAAATCTTATTACGGTCCCAAGAACCCTGGCTGCTATGGAGGGGTGACTCGATTATCCCAGAGTACTGGACAGGATCCAAAGACAGTCAGAGAATGGTTAGCAGGTCAAGAGACGTACACTCTCCACAGACAGGCAACGTGACACGAAGGTTGCCAGATCACTAATTTTTAAAAAATCTTTGCCAGATATTTTTTCTGAATTCTGTAATCAACCATAGAGTTCGGATACTTTTTTCAGCGACTGTACTCTGCATCACCTTTTTACGGAGATAAATCTCAACGCTGGGTTAGCTAGGACTCAAACCTTGGAATTCCAGAGTACGAGCTAGGCGCCCTACAGACTGATCCATTCCCGCCCCTCAACATCCAAGGAACTTTTATCTTGCATAGGGTACAGTCGCTCAAAAATATATCCGAACACTATGGTTGATTACAGAATTCAGAAAAAATATCTGGCAACGTTTTTTTTAGCAATTAGTGATCTGGCAACCTTCGTGTCACGTGACACGAAGGTTGCCAGATCACTAGTTTCTAAAAAAATCGTTGCCAGGTATTTTTTCTGAATTCTGAAATCAACCATAGTGTTCGATACTTTTTTGAGTGACTGTACATACAGGGCTGAACTTCAACCTTCTGAGATACTAAGCTACGACAAGATTAAGAGGCCCTAAAAATTCGAAAGTCGAAATATGAATCAATAAATAGTAAATACACATATTATCTGTTGACATAAAATTCAACCTGGCAAGTAACTGGGAGGCGTGGGTTCGAGTCCCACTCATCGGCGAAATGCAAATTTACCGAAATATATATTATATTAATTATTCTGATGGAAGGGAGCATTAAGAAAATAAATACTAAATTGATGTGATGGAAACATTATACTAGCATTTGTATACAATAATGACCTGGATTCGAGCCCCGGGTAAGGTATGGATGTTCGTGATGTTTTTCTGCTGAGGTCCTGCCATCCTCACAGACCTTCTACTATGACATATAAACTGACAGTCTCCTGTCAGACCTCTGTGGCAAGCAGCTGCTTGAGGGAGTATTGATTTCCTTTTTTTAATGACTGCGTAAACCTGAGAAAATAGATTAATTTGAATAAAAAATATTGTGACAATTTAAACTTCAAACTTAATTTCTGAGGCCCTCTCCTAATCGTGAGGCCCTAAGCTGTAGCTTAGTTAGATTACAGTACTGTGCAAATTAGTTGGTACAATAGGAAAATGCAGCAACAAAGAAACAACTAAAATATTTATTTGTCTAATAGTGTAGTTAATAGTAAATGTGACCCAACCCTTAGCTTTAATTACTTCTTTCATCCTCTCAACCATTGATGCCACTAGCTTTCCACACATCTCCTTCACTTCAGGGTCGTGGTACCATACTTTAATGACACTTTCTATCATTTAGGTTTTTGTCGTGCAATCCATCTTAGATATGCGAGCTTTAATAATGGCCCACAAATTTTCAATGGGGTTTAGATCAGGTGAATTTCTTGGCCACTCCAGTACCTTCCAATGTTGCTGGGTAAAAAGCTCTTAGCAAGCTTAGAATTGTGGCATGGAGCCACCAGATCTTGTTGAAATACCCCATCGCCGTTAAGAAAGAGCTTCTGCAGTATTGGGACCATTTTCGCCTCCAGAACGCCTGTGTACTTTTTGCTGTCCATCATTCCTTCAATGGGGTGAAGCGTCTGTTGCCCGGAAGCTGTGAAACATCCCCAAAACATGACCTTGGGTGGGTGTTTGGGGGATTGCTGGATGGGGCCGGATCAAAGAGGATCTCCAGGCGAGCGGCGGACGAAATTTGACCTGTAGCCATGCACCTCAAAATGAGTTTCGTTGGAAAATATCACTTTTTCCCAATTCTCCACAGTCCAGGCTCGATGTTTCTTTGCCCAGAATAGCCTTTTTTGCTACATAGCGGGTGTCAGAAGCTGCTTTTTGGAGGGGCGTGGAGCCCGGCGGCCACACTCCAGAAGGTGACGACGTACGGCGGAAGCATCTATATTAATCCCATGAGACGCAATCTCCCTTTTGATGTCTCCCCTGGTCTTCTTCGGGTCTATGATACTAATTCTTCGACTTAGACTATCATCTATAGGGATGGTTTTTCTTTTTCTTTCACAATGTCCTTTACGGACGTGTCCACGGACCCTGTTTTCTTCTGCAGCTTCATGATCCGTGAAACGCTGGATTTCCCGACGCCAACTGCTTTTGCTATCTGCCTAGTAGTAAGTGAAGTGTTTTCGCCTAAAGCGATTATTTTAGCTCGTTTCCAAGCTAAAACGTCCATGATGTATTTAATAAAAATAGTTTCCAATGAAAATTGTGAACTACTTACATAATCACGTCCTCAGCCTACGAAATATCAATTCCGACTAAAGTGGAAGTATAAATAATAGCAGAATAACACGATGGACAATTCTAGACTTGCAGCAGAAGGTTAAGAACAAGTTTATACTTGCAGCAGTTTAGAGTCTGCAGCGGAAGGGACAGCGTTCCTTCGCTTGTCCCAACTAATTCGCACAGTACTGTATGTGTAAGTCCTGTCCTGGGTACACATGTATACAAACCACAGCTTAACCCCTCATCCTACGAATGACTGCTTTATCAGCTTTTCTGTGTCCTATTTCTCGTCATAGAAAGAATGTGTGTAGATACAATATCAAAACAGTCACAGCTGGGATTCGAATTAGAGATACTCAGTAGAAGATAGAAAAAATAACATTCATTTTAAAGTTAGTTATTAAAATTTAAATACTGTAATTCGAGTATTTTTGAAAAGACAGTAATTAATTTTAAATTATTCAGTAATATTTTATTATAACTATAATAGAAATACTACTTTATTTTACATCACTCAAACCTAGTAGTCTTTTTTCAATTTTTGATTTTATAAAGAATTTAAGTTATAGACATTATCGAATTCCATTTTTATTATAATATTTCAGTCCTTATGCTATCTAGATATAGCAAAAGAATGTAGAGGGAGAAGAAGTTAAGCTTCCATAGAGATTAATGTAAAATCGAGTATCGTGCATTTGGCGTAGAGGTGAAACGAACATTACAGGGGACGAACGCTTTTGTAATTACATGTTTACTGTCGACTTCCATTCTCTTCGCTTTTCCTATGTAATAATTTCCCATTGATATCCTACAGAGTATATTAATATCAGTTCTGGTCCCTGCTTCGATGCAACCGAGAAAGCTCGCAATTGTAATAATTTATTTTATAAATTAACTTCAGGCTAATTTCAAATCTTCTCTATCTGTTCAATTTATAATTGTTGGTTCAACGAAAAATAATTCCAATGGAGAAAATAAACCTTTATTAAAATCATGATATTATTTTTTTCAAATACATTTAATTAATAAATTTTTTTAAATAAATTAATTAATTAAATAAATTTTTGATGCATAATTCCTTTGCCCCTTATTGTCTATTTCCCAGCTTAAATTAATGCACGATACGAATCGAAACACCACTTGAGGTCGCAACTTACGCTTTGTCAAGCTGAACTTCTTTTCCTTATACGTTCTTTGGCAGTACGGTGTAAAGGAAACAAGAATTAATTTTTTACGAACCATCGATTTTTTCATTTTAAAATTATAGGGTAATAAAATAAGTGGTAGTAATGAATTATTTCTTATTATCATACACTGTGAAATTGCATAATGAAACTAAAAGATAAGGAACAGACGCAAGCATTCATATTCATTATATATGGATAATGATACACGAAATGCTCTCAATAAATTTCTTACATGAGTAATAATGAGTACACTGTATAAAACAAAGAGAACATAAATCCACGGATGCTCTGACTTGGTTGATTGGTTGGTTGGTTGCGATTTTATGTAGAATTACCGCTGTCAGTTGGTTTAAAACCGTAAAATCAAAAAATTAATTCTCTTTGAAAACGAGCTCCCATATTTGACAGAGTAATTTTATTTTTGTAGTTTTTTTTTTTCTTTCTTCTGGGTTAACGGTTGTTTTCTATTTCTAACGTCAGGCTGATTAATGGACATTTCACATGACATATCGAAACAAAATATCAAACACCTAAATTTAAGCTATTTTTTTTTTCTTTTATAAAAAATTATACAAAAATATATATTAATTTTGTGTTTCTTCCAAAACAGTTACTATTGTTAGTTATGATTTAAATACTTTTATAATCTATTTCGGATGCAATCGTATTTGCTTTACTTCAAAATCTAAATTCAAACAAATGGTATTTTATCGAGCGTTTAGTGGATAAAAAAAATACGCTTTCGATACGTTACCTTATAGGGTGAAACTTGTTTAACGGTCCCCTGAAGGCTCGCCTTCTCGTGGTGCAGCCGTTAGTACCTTAGTACCTTTCAAAAGAGATACTCTCTTATAGAAGTGAACGGAAGGAGGAGGGCTGCCAGATTACTATAGCCAAATGATCTGGACAATTATGGCTACTTTACGTTTTTTTTCTACCCTGCTGAGGAGTGGTCAACCACACAGGGTTCTCGTGCTGACCATATAAACCCATTGGACTGGACTGAATTAAGGTTCTGAGCTTAATTATGGATCCTGAATTTGCTGCACTGGTGGGCTTCTGTGGAGGAAAAATCTTCCGCTGTGTTTTCTGTCTGTTTGTGAGTTGACAACCCCAAGTGAATAGATTCACAGGATATGTTCATCAGCTGGTGGATAACCCTGAGCAAAGGTCATCGCAGGCATCTGAACTCTTTGCTTCTAATGGAATCATCAAATTCTACATTGGAGGAAGTCTTCCAGTGTAGCTTCAGTCACACTGGAAGACTTCCTCCTTTGTGGCTTCAGCCTTTAGTGGTGGGAAACGGCATTCCCTCTCTCAATAAACATAGTTTCTTGAAACATTCCACTAACCATTTTCTCTCCATAGGTAGTTGGAATGTGAGGACTCTGCACAGAGCTTTTTCTCTTGATGTCCTCACACAAGAATTCCACCATTATAGTTTAGATATTCTCGACTTGCAAGAGACCAGATGGACAGATAAAGGTTCTTAAAAATAATCTTAAATTTCTCTTTTCAGGTAGGGACGACAATAAGCATCAACAAGGCGTAGGTCTGCTTCTCAGCAGACACGCTAGTGATGCTCTTCTAGGATATGAGTGCATTAATGAAAGGTTTCTTACAGCAAAATTTCAGACAAGCGTTAAAGACTTGAATGTTATCTGCTGTTATGCCCCCACTGAGGATGCCGATGAGGAGGAGAAGGTTAGGTTTTACGGACAACTTCAGGATATTTTGAATTCTGTCAAGAAAGGAGATATTACCCTTGTTCTAGGTGACTTCAATGCCAAAGTTGGTACTGACTCTGACCTTTGGGGAGGAGTAATAAGCCCTTTTGGTATTGATAGCTGCAACGGCAATGACAACGTCTCCTACAGGTAAGTAAACTCAATGGATTCAGAATAACTAATACTTATCACAAACACCGTACCATACATAAGTACACATGGGTTTCACCTGATGGGCTCTATAAGAATATGATTGATTATATATTAATTAACAGCAAATGGGCTAGTTCTATTAGAAATACCAGGGCATATAAGGGAGCTGAAATTGGATCTGATCATTACCTTGTTAAAAGTGTCTTGCAAATTAAACATAAAAAGTGTTGTGCTAAGGTTAAAAAATTTGCCTTTAATACTGAACCTCTGAGAGACCCAGTTATAGCTAAAGCTTACAATGATAGGTTACTTAGTCATTATGACAATCATGGTTTGCTTACTACTGAAGTAGAGGAAGAATGGAGCTATTTTAAACAGGCTTTTTTGGAAAATAACAGTATTCTTTTAGGGAAAAAAAGAGCAGAGGAGACAGAATTATTTAAGTGATAAGGCACTTGAGCTTATTTCAAAAAGAAATAATTACAGGAATGTCCTTAATCAAGACCCTAATAGTCCTAATAGAAAACATTACAGAGAGCTTAATAAACGTATAACAGATCAGTTAGCTGCTGATAAGAATCTTTTGCTTGATGGCTTGACTGACAAAACCGAGGAAGCAGTTAGACAGCACAACAGCAAAGAGCTGTACCAGATAGTTAATATTTTGTGTGGTAGAAAACGGACAGGTATACAGGGATTGAAGGATAAAAAAGGTAAGGTTATAGAAGGTGAGGATTCTGCCATGGCTAGATAGGCTGAGCATTTCAGTGATGTTCTAAACAATGTGTTTAGTTCTATTCCCATTGTTTGCAATGATGATAGATACATTGGCGGCTTTAATGTTGGCCCTATAACTCAATCTGAAGTTATTTTGGCTGTTTCTAAACTTAAACTACATAAATCCCCGGGGTAGATGAAATTGCTACGGAAATGCTTAGAGCTGAGAATGTTTCGGTTACCACTTGGATGACTGAAATTTTGAATATCATTTATGATAAAGGCATGGTTCTTAAGGATTTTACCAGAGATATTATTACACCTATTTTCAAAGAATGTGATCGCAGTTCTTGTGATAACGATGGGGCTATCAGCCTACTCTCTGTTCCTGGTAAAGTTCTTTCCATGATTGTGCGTAATAGAATTAAGAATCTGGTTGACAATCAATTGCGTAGTGAGCAATGTGGATTCAGGAGTGGTAGGGGATGTGTGGATCACATATTTTCACTTAGGCAGATTCTTGAGAAATGTTTAGAGTTTCAGAAACCTTTGGTTGCTAGCTTTGTTGATTTCAAAAAGGCTTTCGACTCTGTTGATCGTTATAATTTGTGTTTGATTGTGAGATCATTTGGACAAGATCCATATAATCTCACAATCAAACACAAATTCATCATCCAGACAAGTTAGTTAACATAATGAAAGATCTCTATAATAACACTGAGTCGTGTGTGAGAGTTGGTAAGGCTTGTAGCAATTGGTTTAGAATTACTTCTGGTGTTCGACAAGGGTGCATTTTGTCTCCTTTTCTCTTTAGCTTGGTTATTAATTATGTTATGCGAAATTCACTTCAAGGGAAAGATTTTGGCCTTAAATGGACTGGAGATACGAAAATTTCTGATTTAGATTATGCTGATGATTTAGCCCTTTTGGCAAATGATGTTGATGAAATGAACTCTTTCATTCGAGCTGTTGATGAAAATGGTAGTAGAGTAGGTTTGGTTAAGAACAGGGAGAAAACTAAAGTGATGAAAATTGGTCAGGCAGCCCAATTCAATTAACCTGAATGGTTGCAGCCTTCAGCAGGTGTCCCAGTTTAATTACCTTGGGAGCTATGTAACAGATAATGGTGATGTGCGGCATGAGATTAACAGACGAATAGGGATTGCTTCCGGGACTTTTAAGAATCTATGGAGATTGTGGAGAAATAAGCATATACACCTAAAGACTAAAATTAGACTGTATAATAGTTTGGTTCTTTCTAGGGTTAGTTATGGTAGTGAAACTTGGACACTTTGTAAACATGATAACAGGAAACTAGCTGCTTTTGATTCCAGATGCTTACGCAGTATCTTGGGCATTAGGTGGCTCAACTTTGTAAGTAATGATAAGGTTAAGCAAAGGAGTCGGCAACCTCCTTCATATACAGCATATTGTGCAGAGAGAGACTCCGCTGGTTTAGCCATATTGCCCGTATGGATAATTATAGATTGGCGAATAGGGTTAGGAACAGTGTGCCTAAAGGCCTCAGAAAAAAAGGGAGACCTAGGATGCAGTGGGCAGACAATGTCAAACAGGACCTTGTTAGAATTGGTGTGCAGTGGCCAGATGCAGCGGGTGTAGCTCAGGACAGACTTGCTTGGAGAACTAAATTGCACGGTCTGGTTGGACCTCCGTAGCCCATGCTGCTTGAGGATGATGATGATAATAAGAGAATAGTGATCATATAATCCTGCATTTACTACGGAATGTAATCAGCTATTATTGATTCATTGGCACTAAATTTGTTTTTGTTAATATTGGACACATCGTTAAGATACATCCATGATTTACGCTAAAAGGACTCTATGTTACCACCTATGGCGTTCAACGAAATATTTCTAATATAATATATTACAATATAAATCTAGTGGTAGCTTCGCACTCAGATTTTGCAATCTTTGTGATTGGATGTACTTTCTTTGTTTCCTCCCTTTATTTTTGCTGTGGTTTTTCTGTAATACCCATTTCCGCTACCACATTAAGCAGAGCAAGGAAGAAAGATAAACAAAAGTGACCGTAGCGGATTGATAAATGGAGATGACCATGGAATCATCAGTGGACCGACCTACGGATACTTACCACATACGAGCACCCTGAAAAAAGTTTTCTCCCAGGAAGGTGGGGGGGGGGCAAACTATGCTTTTTGACCATGTCCTGAGGTGTATGAAATAATCTCTTCAACCTCCGGGTGAGAAATTTTTGAAAAGAAGTAAAGAAATACCCCATTTTAACGGTATTTTTACAACTGGACCTGCTTCTCAGAGAGCCAGTGAGAATAGAAAAGAACGAAATTGGCCATCTACCTTCATGGAATCAAAAATTTTATTAATAATTTGTAAAAATTATTAATAATTTTTTAAAAAATTATTAATAATTTAATATATAGCATATTGTAATTATACTACCGACTGAGCCACCCCCGCCCCTTTCCTTCGGTAAGGGGCGGGGGTGGCTCAGTCGGTAGCGCCCCAGGCTCGTAATCTGCAGTTCCCAGGTTCGAGTCCCAGCTGGATCAGCGTTGAGATTTATCTCCGCAAAACTCTCCGCCCTGCCCACGGTCAGTAGGAGACACCGATGGACTTGGAAAGGCCGCCGTCCGTCGGATGGGACGTTAATCCGTGCCTCCGTGTACGGCAGAACCATACCCTGTGCACGTTAAAGAACATGCTGGATGGCCTTGACGGGAGGTTATCATCTGTCTCCAACAGTTGTTCCAGTGTTTCCCCCCCCCCCCCAACCTTCTCTGAGCCTTCGGGTCCATGTGACCTGGCCACTTAGCCGATGGTGTGCAAAAAAAGTGCCGCTCAGAGGTAAAACAACCCAACCTATATATTATATATATTCTTTCTTTTAATTGTCCCATTTTAAAATCAGATCTTCCGATTTATCTCTTAATTTGTTGGCGTTTTTGGTATAAGTAAAAAAATCTTGATAGAATTTTCCAAACAACCATATTCTTTCTTTTTCTTGGATCTAACAAGTGGCAAATTAAGGCATCTTTAGGCAGTAGGCGATAAAGCTTCGCAAAGACCTCACCTGACCAGGGGAGGGGGAAGATCAATAAAAAAAGTTTTTTGCAGCTTGCCAGTTGTAAAAAAAAATGCATACAGTAGGTTAAATAAATCAAATTTCAGAAATCCATGAATGGAAAATTTAAAAGTTTAATTTGTATTGTACAGACTTCCACATACTGAAAACTAAACAAAAGAGGAATTACTACACATGAAATAGTAAGCTGAAAAAAATTGGTTTTGCCGTGAGTGGGATTTGAACTTACGTCTCTTAGTTACCTGTCAGGTATACTAACTACTACACCATCAACAGATAACGTTTTGTCTTCAACTAAGGTGACTTAAAAACAAATCACATTAGCTGAAGCAAAAGACGTTAGCCGTTGATGACGTAGTAGTTAGCATACCTGGCCAGTAACTAGGAGACGTGAGTTCGAATCCCACTCACGGCAAAACCAATTTTTTTTCAGATTACTATTTCATGTGTTCCATGTCTACTGTGACTCTTTATCACAAAAGATGATTTGATTTGTTTGGTTGGTTTTACATCTGAGCGGCACTTTTTTTGCCCACAATGGGCTAAATGGCCAGGTCACAAG
Organism: Ryuthela nishihirai; assembly: GCA_038380435.1. Taxonomy (NCBI): domain Eukaryota; kingdom Metazoa; phylum Arthropoda; class Arachnida; order Araneae; family Heptathelidae; genus Ryuthela; species Ryuthela nishihirai. The sequence continues at coordinate 6,393,963 of JAWZYU010000038.1, forward strand.
GACCCCGAACGCTCAGAGTAGGTTGGGGGAAGGGACACACTGGAACTGCTGTTGGGAGACAGATGGTAGCCTCCCGTCAAAGCCATCCAGTATGTTCTTCAACGTGCACAGGGTATGACTCTCCCGTACACGGGGCCACGGCTTAACATCCCATCCGACGGACGGCTGCCTTTCCAAACCCATCGGTGTCCCCTACTGACCGTGGGCACGGCGGGGAGTTTGGCGGAGATAAATCTCAACGCTGAATCAGCTGGGACTCGAACCTGGGAACTGCAGATTACGAGCCTGGCGTGCTACCACAAAACAGGAATTAATTAATAAAACTAAACATCTATTTTTTGTAGTGTGCGATTTAACAAAAACCATGAAACGTGTACGTAAGTATAGATCATATGTATTGGTAGTGGTTTATACTAAATGTGATACATTTTGCTAAACGAAATGTTGAAAAAGGAATCAAGTGTAAAAGACAGAAATCAAGCGGACTATTTTGACGCCTCCTTCTCCGAACAAATATAGAGCCTAAGGCGGGGAGCTCCATGTACAGTCGCTCAAAAAAGTATCCAAACACTATGGTTTATTAGAGAATTCCGAACAACTATCTGGCAACGATTTTTTTAGATATTAGTGATCTGGCACAAGGTATTAGTATCCCACACACGGAGCCACGGCTTAACATCCCATCCGACGGACGGTGACCAAGGTGTTACAATTAGTGACGTGCATAGGGTATGACTCTCCCGCACACGGGGCCACGGCTTAACGTCCCATCCGACGTCATGTAACGTGACACGAAGGTTGCCAGATCACTAATTTCTAAAAAAATCGTTGCCAGATTTTTTTCTGAATTCTGAAATCAACCATAGTGTTCGGATATTTTTTTGAGCGACTGTACATTGGAGTATTTAACATAAATAAGTTATTTTCCTAAACAAATTATGATGACGTTTCAATTTAATTATTAGTGTTCACTGTTGATTGATTTCCTGAGCCTTGGTAATACCATCAGCTGGAAACGAATATCGCAAATTTATGGACATCTGAAGGCAAACAGTAAAGTCGAAGCGACAAACACTTTTGAGAAAAAAGATTGCATTTTTGACTGACAAATTGCGCTTCCATACATACATACAAGGGACGGGGGTGGTTCAATGGGTAGCACGCCAGGTTCGTAATCTGTAGTTCCCAGGTTTGAGTCCCAGCTGGGTCAGCGTTGAGATTTATCTCCGCAAAACTCCCCGCCCTGCCCACGGTCAGTGGGGGATACCGATGGGCTTGGAAAGGCCGCCGTCCATAGGATGGGATTAAAGCCACCAATGCATCTATCATCATTACAAACAATGGGAATAGAACTAACCACATTGTTTAGAGCATCACTGAAATGCTCAGCCCACCTAGCCATGACAGAATCCTCACCTTCTATAACCTTACCTTGTTTATCCTTCAATCCCTGTATACCTGTCCGTTTTCTACCACACAAAACATTAACTATCTGGTACAGTTTTCTGCTGTTGTGCTGTCTAACTGCTTCCTCGGCTTTATCAGCCAAACCATCAAGCCAAAGATTCTTATCAGCAGCTAACTGATATTTTACACGTTTACTAAGTTCTCTGTAATGCTTTCTATTAGGACTAGTAGGGTATTGATTAAGGGCATTCCTGCAGTTCTTTCTTTCCGAAATAAGCTCAATCAAGTCTTATCACTCAGATAATTCTGTCTCTTCTGCTCCTTTTTTCCTAAAAGAGTACAGTTAGTTTCTGAAAAAGCCTGTTTAAAATGGTCCCATTCTTCTTCAATTTCAGTAGTAAGCATACCATGACTGTCATAATGACTAAGTAACCTATCATGGTAATCTTTAGCTATAACGTGAGCTTTCAGAGCTTCAGTATTAAAGATAAATTTTTTAACCTTAGCACAACACTTCTTAAGTTAAGTGGCAAGACACTTTTAACAAGGTAATAGTCAGATCCAATTTTAGTTCCCCTATATGACCTGGTATTCCTAACAGAACTAGCCCATTTGCTGTTAATTAATATATAATCAATCATATTCTTATGCTGCCCATCGGGTGAAACCCATATGTACTTATGTATGTCGTGGTGTTTGTAATAAGTGTCAGTTATTCTGAATCCATTGAGTTTACTTACCTGTAGGAGACGTTGCCCATTGTCATTGCAGCTACCAATACCAAAATGGCCTATTACTCCTCCCCAAAGGTCAGAGTCAGTACGAACTTTGACATTGAAGTCACCAAGAACAACGGTAATATCTCCTTTCTAGACAGAATTCAAAATATCCTGAAGTTGTCCGTAAAACCTACCCTTCTCCTCCTCATCGGCATCCTCAGTGGGGGCATAACAGCAGATGACTTTCAAGTCTTTAATGCTTGTTGGAAACTTTGCTGTAAGAAACCTTTCATTAATGCACTCATATCCTAGAAGAGCATCACTAGCGTGTCTGCTGAGAAGCAGACCTACGCCTTGGTGATGCTTATTATCGTCCCTCCCTGAAAAAAGAGATTTGAGATTATTTTTAAGAATCTGAACTTTATCTTTCCATCTGGTCTCTTGCAAGCCGAGAATATCTAAATTATAACGGTGGAATTCTTGTGTGAGGACATCAAGAAAAAAGCTCTGTGCAGAGTCCTCACATTCCAACTACCTATGGAGAGAAAATGGTTAGTGGGATGTTTAAAGAAACTATGTTTATTGAGAGAGGGAATGCCGACAATATCAAACAGCCCCCTAATCGCAGACATGGGGCAAAGACCCGTTCCCCCACCACTAATGGCTGAAGCCATCTACACTGGAAGACTTCCTCCAATGTAGAATTTGACGATGCCAATAGAAGCAAAGAGTTCAGGTGCCTGCAATGACCTCTGCTGAGGATTATACACCAGTTGATAAAATATATTCTGTGAATCTATTCACTTGGGGCTGTCAACCACAAACAAACAGAAAACACAGCGAGAGATTTTCCCTCAACCGAAGCCCATCAGTATAGCAAATCCAGAATCCAGAATCAGGCTCAGAGCCATAATTCCGTTCAGGTTAGTGTATATGGTTAGCACAGGACCCTGCGTGGATGGCCACTCCGCAGCAGGGTAGGAAAAAAGGAAAAGTAGCCACAGTTGTCCAGAGCTGTAGGCCACGCGGATCTAGCAAACCTCCTCTTCTGTTAACTCCGACAAGAGAGTATCTCTTTTGGTAGAGTATCTCTTTAAAAAGGTAGTAATAGTCTGCATCACGAGAAGGTGGAGTCAGACATTAGGTGCTAGACTTGGCAGGTTCTATGCATCATCTTTAGGGATTGGTGCATAGCTCTCCTTCCAGCTCGAGTGATATGGATCTTTTGCAAAAAGCTACCGAATTTACAGAAAAATGCAAAAGAAGCATTTTTGTGTCATTTTCGAGAGAGATTCTCAGTATGCGATCATCTCTTAAAGATGAAATCCAAAAGGTAACTTCGATGAATGAATTTGCGACTCTGTTGATCGTATTAAGTCACTTCCTATCATTTAGCTTTCCTGAGGGTTACCGCGCTTTATTGCTATTTTTGACCATTCCCCATCGGTACTTCTAATGCTGAGCGTTCCTTTTCGAAGTTGAAAATAGTAAAAAAAAAGTTATTTATGTAGCATGGTGCAGGGAACTTTACGCGGTTTGGTTATGCTATCAACTGAAGTCTTTTGTCCGGAAAATGGTCTTTGAGGAAAAGTTGTTAACTTTGCATAAATGAAGATCGGAAAGAGAGAATTTTAAAAAAGGAACTTCATAAGTGTAATTACATATCATTTAAATTTTTTTTGTTTTTCCTTTGCAATATACCTCTTCAATAAATTTGGGTTTGAACGGTCCTGATTTAAAGTACCACAAAATAATTACGAATATAAATTAGAACCATATCGATAATATTAATGAAATGTGGGAATTGTTTAGTTTTCTTTAATTATGGGAATTTCAAACCTCCCTCGCTTAACACTTCCAGTGTCCAGAACATATATATCCGTTTTTAGTACAAAAAAAAAACGATTTTTTAAAAAATAAAAATTGTTATTTTAAAATTTTTTAATAGATATCTTTTCAAAATATGTAATTTAAGCTTGATAAATAATATCTTATTTTTTTTATTTGATACATATTTTATTAAATTATGACAAATAATTTGTTAAAGCCATCTGTTTGCCATTTCTTGGAAGTCATATAAGGTATTGCCAATTTGTTTGTTAACATTACTCTGTGCTGAACTTATTATTAACTCCCTTATTTAAGCTCAGAAGTTTGTTTTGAACAATTATCAACATATTTTTCCTTAAAGTTTTCAAAATATCCTGATAATTAACAAAGAACTGCTACTTTTAAAAAATGGAAGATTTTGGAAGTAATTCTGAAATGTGTACTTTTTTTTGGTATATCACTTTAAAATTGTTATTAAAATTAATGTTACTACAGTGTTCAAATTTTTTACTTCAATAAAATTCAGAATTAAATTATTTTCAATTTGGTATACAACATGAGCTATTTCTGTTCATTAGTTATTTATTAAAAATATTCTAAATGTGACTTGTTTATTGGACTGTAATAGAGTTCGAGGTTCGAGTCTCAAAGTATAGTATGGAGAAAAAAAATTCAAAATGGAAGAAATGTTTACTTTAAAAAAGAAAAAAAAAATTGTTATTTAGAAAGAAATAGCCTTTCTATTCATGTGCATTATAATCATTTCTGTCTATTAAATTTTTTTTTATAAATTATTATTTGTGTTGCCAGATGCATTTTTTTACTACATGACTCTAAAAAAGTCCTATTAAAGTAAAACATATTGTCTCTTTTGATAAATATTTTATTTTCAGTAAATCCAGAATTAAATGTTGATTAATTTGGCATATAACATGCCATAATTCCTTTCACTAATTATTTGGCAAAAAAGTTCTAAAATTAAATTTTTCCTCTGGATGTAAACCAGTTTTTCAGGCTGGACACTGGAGGGTTAAAAGATTATTTTCTGTGCTAATCCTGTTTTGGAAAATCAAATGATCAAATGCATCATGCCTCTTGATCGTTATTTGATGATCTTGAGGTATTTTAACCTGTCTGATCAAAGTTTAGTACACCCAGGAGCGCATACATACGCAGTCAATACATTCTTAAATGTGAATAAACTATTTCACCCTTCTTCAAATTCTAGGTAGGGGCGATCCCCCCCCTCCCTGTGTCCGCCACTGGTTGACACAGAAGTTGTATTGGATTGTTTTACCTCTGAGCGGCACTTTTTTGCACACCATGGGCTAAATGGCCAAGTCACATGGAGCCCGAAGGCTCAGAGAAGGTTGGGGGAGGGGACCCACTGGAACAGCTGTTGGGGGACAGATATAGCCTCCTGTCAAGGCCATCCAGCGTGTTCTTTAACATGCACAGAGTATGGCTCTCCCGCACACGGGGCCACGGCCTAACGTCCCATCCGACGGAGGGCGGTGGGACGTTAGGCCACGGTCAGTAGCCACGGTCAGTATATGACACCGATGGGCTTGGAAAGGCCGCCGTCCGTCGGATGGGACGTTAAGCCGTGGCCCCGTGTACGGGAGAGCCATACCATGTGCACGTTAAAGAACACGCTGGATGGCCTTGACGGGAGGCTACCATCTGTCTCCCAACAGCTGTTCCAGTGGGTCCCCTCCCGCAACCTTCTCTGAGCCTTCGGGGTCCATGTGATCTGGCCATTTAGCCTATGGTGTGCAAAAAAGTGCCGCTCAGAGGTAAAACAACCCAACCCTTTCCCTGCCCTTGAAAAATAAAGTCAACTGTTGGGCTTGGAAAATCACTGTTTGTGGGATGGGACATTAAGTGATAGTTCTGTCTGCAGGTCAGCTACTCCCTGTGTATAATAAAGCAGTGCTTCTCAAACTGTGTTATGTGGAGAACATGCAATTTGTTTTCAGTAGGCCAGGAACCGGTGTAGTGTGGCCACGCACGTACCTGGAGCTTCTAGTCACGTTCTGACTCAAGAAACAAGGGTTGGGTTGTTTTACCTCTGAGCGGCACTTTTTTTGCACACCATGGGCTAAATGGCCAGGCCACAAGGACCCCGAAGGCTCAGAGAAGGTTGGGGGGAGGGGACCCACTGGAACAGCTGTTGGGAGACAGATGGTAGCCTCCCGTCAAGGCCATCCAGCGTGTTTTTTAACGTGCACAGGGTATGGCTCTCCCGCACACGGGACCACGGCTTAACGTCCCATCCGACGGACGGCGGCCTTTCCAAGCCCATCGGTGTCCCCTACTGACCGTGGGCAGATCGGAGAAATTTTGCGGAGATAAATCTCAACGCTGACCCAGCTGGGACTCGAACCTGGGAACTACAGATTACGAGCCTGGCGCGCTACCGACTGAGCCACCCCTGCCCCTAGTACTAGCAGTGGAATGCTATTAGATGGTTAGCATTAGCTTTCAAGGTGAACTATATATGATAAAAGAAGTGCTAGAAATATTGAGAAAAACCAGCTTACTGGTAGAATAACTAGGAGCATTCCTTGGGAGAATTCATTCTTTCAACCATGGATTTTTATTGAAATCTTAGAAAATACACTGATTATAGAATTGTTTTGAATACAATTATAGCTTTTACTTTCGAAGGTAAAAATCTTCAGTTCTGAATAAATTTTTTTAGTGTATGGTAAACAGTATTCCTGGTGTTTGGATTTTTGTTTTAATGTTTATCATTCATCAGAGGTTTTTTTGTACATATTCTCAATACGTATTTCTTTTGCATACATAGGTCTGATTCATACATAGGTCTGCATACATCTGATGTTGAAAGAGAAACCAGCATGTTTGACATGAAAACTGGAAGAAAGCTTTCTGCTATACTTTTACTAAACATTTCATTGCTATTAAGCTGTGCAAATATCATGATGACAATTGGTGCAGAAGAAAAAAAATTGAATCAGGTGGGATCTGAAACTCATGACCTCCTGGTTAGGGTTATCATATGTCCCCCAAGAGGAGGAGAGTCCTCCTTTTTCACCTCATGTCCTCTCAGAATTTTGAAAATGCACGAAATATCCTCCTTTTTGTGTAAATTCATAACATATTTCAAATTAAAATTAAAGCACTCATTTTTTGTACTTTTGTAAATTTCTTGAACTCATGACTATAATAATATTTATTGTTAACCATGAAATAATTTATTGTAAATGCAAATCATGAATGCTAAATTAACTCTACTGACATTGTAAAAGTTACTATTCTCTCTAATCTCAATATGTACAATTGACATGTCAGATTGAAGAAGTATGAGCTTTAGAAAACTGAAAAAACTTTTACTTCCACCAAGTATAGATGGAACTGTGAAAGTTGATAGCAGGTCTTCTTTTTTTGCAACATAAAAGACTGCAGTAATTAAGGAACTACTTCTAGTTTATAGGAGCCTTCTCATACAAGAGCATGCCCTGCCAAAACTGAAATCATTGCTGACCACTACCTCAGTCAGAGTTTGAAGTAACAGAAAGTTTACCTTATATGACAGTGCATAGTTACTAATCATTATGACACTTTAGGAGAAATAACCTTTGATTGTTTATGAAATAGGAATAAAAATCAGCGCACCATATATTTTATAGTATATTTAATAAGTATTGTTTTTTTTTGACTCAACTGTTAGTATTTGGCAAAAAACTTAGTATGAAAAAACTTATTTTATTTCACAAAGAAAGCATGTCCTCCTTTTATAACACTGGCATCGAGTAACCCTTCGTCTGGTGGTTATGTGTTTGGATCTCACCTGGCTCAAGGTAATTTTTCCACTATACTCATTATCATCATAATACTTAAGGAGTTTGATAGTGATTAAATGTTAGTAAATCAATGAGGTACTGTGGATTAATTTGTGTATGTTACTTTCACTTTGAGAAAATTATATTCAGATTATTATACAATTTGATATTGTGTTAAAGTCAAAATGCTAATTGTCTAATTTCACACCTTAAAAATTACTCATGAGATTTAAGATAATTCAAAAATTTATGTTTGGTAATCTCAATCATGTTACAAATTTGATATCACTGGTTGATATTTTTAAGTAAATATTTTATTGAGTCCAGAACCCAATGCAGATAATTTATTTAAACTGTTAAATAAAGATAATTAAATAAAGAAATTATTAATCTTCATTCATCTTTAATATCTGGAAAACAATTTCCACAAGCTTTGAGCCAGTAATTGAACATGGATCTTCTATAAAGCATGCTTTTTGATTTTTCTTATTACACGAGTCTTTGGATTGTCCATCTGCTCGTGTACTTGGTTAGTTTGCAAGTACCTTAAAGTACCTAATGTTAAAAAGTAGGTTATGAAATGTCAAATTTGGAGGGAGGTAAAAATAGCTGGTTGTCATTTTCATCAGTTAGCATGAAGCCTTTTGGAAAGTAATGATACACTGTAATGGAAAAGTCTCCACATCATCATAGACCCAACTTCAATTAATTACAGTCCAATAAGTACAATGGTGGAAAAACCTTTGGAATGGTGTGTTATTGTTTCAACCATTGTTTTTTAGACACAAAAACTGGTTAACTTTATTGTCAAATATTTTGCAATATTTTAGTGGAAATTTTATTGCATGCAAGCTGCAATAGCTATTTTCAGTTCCTTTAACTATATTTTGCTACTGTACAGGGTCTACTAGATTTATTTCATTTTTATTTTACTGATATCATGTCTTTTGTGGCTAAATCTATGATCAAAGGGAATCTCTACCTGCACTTGTCAGTAGGTGTTTTCTTAGTATTGTGTTTAGTGTTACTTTTGAGTGATCTTTTGCCAATTCCACAACATTTTCACTTCCCACTATTCTCTTATGGCTGGACCCCTGAAGATAAATTATATTTTTGGTTGTCTTTAAATTTTTTTATCAATGTATCAAATACTTGGGGTGGATGCTTTTGTTTGGACAGCTATTCAGTATGGATGCAATATGTGACAGTATATGGTTTGCTTTCTAATCCATTTCATTGCTTCTGTTATACATGCACTTAGTGGGGGTTTGAAATTTATAATTTTCTGTAGGAACATATACCACCAGTTTCTGGATGAAATGATCAACTGAAACTCATTAAATTGCAAATAGAATTTTCTGAATATTATTTTTCCTTCATTACTTTAAATTGAGAACATTATAAGCAGAAAACTTGAGTGTCAATCTTTGGTTTTTGTAAAAGCCATGGGAGATTTAGGAAGTTAATTTATTCCTTGATTTTCTTTAATATATATGCATATCTTGTGGCTTCTGCTGCCTTGCAAATGTAGGATTTTTTAAATTTCTAATAGTGATTGCCAATGGGTGTTTGATATGCTTATGAACTAGCCTGGTCAACAGATCAATAAGGTTTTCTGTATCATTGGGGATGTCAGTTTCTGCTTGGAGGGAGATGATTGACTATGTTATTAGAAACCTTGTACTGGTTCTGATACACATTTTCTTCTTCCAAGTTCATTGTAATAATTGGTTTTACACTGATAGTGAGTTCAAGTAATATTAAAATTTTAATGTAAGAATATCTGTTTATAAAGGGAAAATACCCTGTTGCTCTTAACATTTGAAAGTATCTTCACCAGATATGGCAGTTATGATATGCATAATAGTTAATGACTTAAGGTTTAAAAAACTCTGCAGAAGGTCAAGATTAGAATAATGTTTTTATTTAATATGTTTCCAGGCATGTTAAGTATATGCTCTTTACAAAATAGCAAAACATTTTTTTCTGTTCTGTATATTTTTGACACCATACAAATTTAAAATTATTTTATCGACTTGCCTTTGGGAAGGAATCCTATTAAGAACCTACTGGTGTAGTTTATTTTTGCCACTTCATCAACCTTTATGTAAATGACATCTATATATTTTTTTAATTCTTCAATTTGATTTGCACATTTGGAGTATACTGAATCATTTGAAACAGCTTGACCTATCTATAAAAATATAAGACAATTTTGGATGCTAATTCTATCTATTCAATGTTAGTAAAATGTTCAATAGTTGATATATATTGCTTGTAGTACTTTATTTTTACTTAATTCAAGTTTTGCAATGTCATTAAATTTAAGTTGCTGGTGATGCTACAATTCTACTAATTATATATATAGCTGCAAATTTTACACGTTAAATCTTTTCTTATTACATATATGTACAAATGCATTGTTATCATAAATATTTTAAATTCTGTGTTACAAAAGTGTGTTTGCTGCCATGAAACTACCCCATATACACTCTGTTAATTATGACCACCCAATCCCATGTTATGTCAATGGAAAGATAATTTGAAAGCTCTGTAATTTCTGAAATAAACATTTCATGGGAAAGTATGGCTGAATATATATAAGTTAAAAATCTATCTTAATTTCTATATTCCAATAACATTCATTTAGTATTTAAAGAGGCTTCACTTGGTTACTAACCTGGGTTCGAGCCCTAGGTAAGGCATGGTTGTTCGTGTTGTTTCTCTGCTGGGTTTCCGCCATCCTCACAGACCTACTATGGCATATAAACTTACAGGCTCATGTCAGACCTCTGTTGTAAGCAGCTGTTTGAAGGGGTATTTTATTATATATCAACATCTTAAACAGTAATGTGCATTCTGCAGAGTTGGTGAAAATTTAAATAATTGTTACATTTTCTGCTAAAACTATGCTAATAAAATTTAATATGGGATACTGTTTTGAGATTAACTTATTTCAACTACTTCCCAGATCAATATTTTAAAACAGCCATTGTTCATATTAAATATCCCAGTTTTCATAATTCTTTGTTTTTTAATGAACATAGATTTAGATAAATTTGATTGAGATCTTTAATTGATCTTCATTTCATTTTTTTTTCATAAAAGCTCATTTTCAAAGTTACAAAGGTTTGAAATTAGCTTTCCATTGACATAACATGAAATTAGGTTTCATAATTACTGAGTGTATATGGATATTTCAATGTGACCTTTACATTGTATAATACTCATTGTATTTTATATTTCTGTTGTATTTTGAATCTGTTCAAACCTTTTGACCACATGTATTTAGATGTTGCTTTCATGTTTCTTCAGAATTTTTTTTCCTATTATTAAAGTTTATTATGATAGCAAAAAGGATAAAAAATTTTTATGTTATGTGAAGAAATTAGTTTTAATATGCATTAGGGTGAAAAAGTTTGGGAAAACAATTTTTCTTTTCTTTTTATTTAAAAGTCACTTTTGTCCTAGAAACAGTTTTTATTAATGTGATGCATTTTAAAAACAGCTTTCATTATTAAACTATTTAAAAAAAAAAGAGTTAAACTGGGATCTATGGAATATCATAAAATTTTCGTTTTCAATTTAAATAGTATTGCACAATATTAAGTTCCTTCATATTGCTTAAAAATTCTCCCATATGATTGGTGAATTTTCCTGTTTTAATTGCACAATTTTCTTAAAAATAAAGTAAACAATGAAATATTTATTTCATTGTAATGTGTATCCTATATATATTTGTTTTCTCATATTGTAAATAAAAGTATTTTTTTAATGAGGAATTTGTTGGTTGTTTTTCTTAACATATGCAATATTGAAACATACTATTTTCATTAAATAATGTTTTAGACCTCATATATATATACATACATATTTGTAAAAAAAAAATAGATATCTGTGGTATTTTCTAACAAGTAGTTTTTTCTAAATATATTTCGCACTTCTAGAATCCTTTAAGAGTGAAAATTTAGTACTCGTTCAATACATTAATCGATCGTTTGCAAAATTCGTTAAAAGTTTTGAAATTTCAGAACATTTAAAGAGTGTTATTATCTAAATAATAATTTAAAGCTATCTGTATAATCGGAAACGGTAATTAATGGTTTATCAATACTAATCAAAGCAAAAAAAAGTTATCTCTAAAAAAAATTAGAAAAAAGTGGGATTTTTTTTAATTATATGAAAACAAATTATTTTAATGATTTATTAGTGAATATTCCAAATCTAAATGGGAAGTTCTATTAACAAGGATAAGCTATCTCTCAATCTATTCTGCCGGCAGTCCGGTCTAGTAATGCTGACGTCACAAATCAGTGGTACGGCCTTCTCCTCTAGGTGGTGTTGGTCTTGCACGAACAAATCGCAGATGCAATTCCGCCAGAGCAAATAGTTCCACATCTCATGAGAGAAATAAATACTCCTTCTAAGGTACGTTATTTATATGTATACTTGATGGAAGTGACCAATTATAAATGCTATTTTTAAAATCGAAATGTTGCAAAGTTCAAAATGAAGCATAATTTCTTTTGCATTGTTTAATTGTCCGGTGTTGTTAGAGGTCGTTGCTGTCATTAGCAGGCGCTCTCAGAGCCTGTGGCTTCATTTATAGACAAATTATCGAAAGTGATATTTCCGTTTCGACAAATTATGGTCCTCTATAATTGCCGAGATGCTTGATCGAATGGTCCCAAATTTCATACGCGAATTCCCCCATTGTGAACTCATGTTGGGCACAAAAAATCGGATTCCTATCTGCAATGGAACGCTTTAATATATTTGGGAATGTGAGGAATCTGGCAACGGTAGTGGCATTCTCGATTAGAATTTGCGAATGAGCAGAAGCTACGAATGGGGAATGGAGTAGAAAAACGTTCATCCAAAATGGCGATTTCTAACCACCGATTCAACTTATTGAGTTTATATTTTGAAATGTGTTTCGTCATGCTGCTGTTAATCTTCTGCAAAACTTCCAGGTTACTTGCCCCTTTATGTAAACTTTTTTGGCGCCCACAGAAATATTTTATTATTAGATGCTATGCTCTGTTTCACCTAAGAGAGCGACGTCTCTATTCCTAAGCAGTCAACTGGGAATAAATAACTTGGATCGATTGCTTTGACCTCTCGCAAGTGTGGGGAATATGTTAGCGTTTAACTGAAGCTAATACAAATGAAATTTTGATTAATGTTTTTACACTAAAAGTACATATCATTTAAATACTAAAAAAAAGGTTCGTTAATTATGATTAAATCGGTGCTTCAAATAAAATAAGGCTAACCATATATTTAAGAGTAACTGATTTGTGCCCTAATTTCACTATCAAATGCTAATTTCATCATGTTAGGTGATGCTTGTGGATTCTTCTGTAACTGGGTGATCCAAAAGTAACAGAAGAAGTAAAAATGCAATAATTCGAAAAGTATAGACAACAGCACGATGCTGTTTTCACAAAAATGCACAGACATGGGATTTTTTTAATAACGAAAAATTTTATAGCCACAATAGTTACATTTGTCACCGACAGGTGGAGCTGTAGCGGTCCCATAGTTGCTGACTGTCGCTATTTAAACAGATCCGCCTGCCGCCGCTCCTTAAACGGTGCCAGACTGCGAACATTGATCAATCTGACTTTGCAGTGAGGTACGTAAATTTCAGATGTAGTGATTACTGAAGTTAAACTTTCAGCATTTAACGTATAGACAAAAGACTGCCTTGAGCAAGGTGAGATCCGAACCCACGACCTCCTGGTGACACATCAGAGCACGGGTATTTAATTAATAACCGACGGAAAACAAAACCTACATTTACCTCTTAAAACAAAAGTTGAATGTTACTCTCTCACTGTAATAAAAAGAATAAATCAAATTCCTAATGGAAATATAAAATCTCTTAACCATAATTATCTACCACCTAAATTTCAAATTCCTAGATTTAATAAAATATTCTGATGCTTTATTTAAACTTTTTCCTTATTTTTATGACCAACAAACATGATTTCTTTAGAATTGGTTTACAGTGGCCCTGGTTTCGAATATTTACCTATTCGCAGATAAAAGTTTAAAATATGGAATTTTTACTCTTTGGAAAAAGTAAAAGTTATTTGATTTTGGAAAAATTAAAAGTTATTTGATTTTGATTCCTAAGAAAATGTTTATGAGATAGAAGAATACATTGAATTTTGAGTTCGTATTGTTAACACTTACCTCAATCGGTCAATTATTCTCTGTTTAACTCCCCCAACCTCCCCTTCTGTAGCCTATCATTTTTATTATTACAAAAATGACAGGAAATTATTTTATCAGTAGTAACCTTACACCGGATATGACGAAGTATATCAAAATTTGAAACATTTTTTGAAATGGTGACATGTGAAATCTTTTCAAAGTAAAGGCAAAAATATCGATATTTGTAAATAGGTCCAGGTCTATGAAAAAAATCGAGGGGGGTGGCAGACACTTGATTTAGAATGCAGCAGACATTTCTCCTTCCATTTTACAGGTTTTTTTAAAACTCTTGAAAAATGAATGAAATGTAAACAAATTTAATATTTTTTGCGTCTATTACCCTTTCTAGCATTCTGAAGAGAGGATCGAGGTGTGCCCACCCCCTTTTTGTAGAAGTTTTTGCAGAAGTAACAATGTTTGTCGAAGTGACAATCTCTTCCAATACGGCACTCAAAGAAATAGTACTTATTTTTCCGAGGAAAAGGTAGATCGATCTTAAAAGTTATTCTTCTATTCACAAGGTTCAGTGTGGGAGAATCTGAGTTAATAATGAGTTACTCCATGAATAAGTTCATGTTTTTATGTCAAATATTATTCTTCTCTACTCCAAGGAATGTAAACAGAAATATTTCAAAAACGAAAGGTAAAACGTTATTTCTTTAGCGTACAATTTTCGGAATTCACAATATTAGTTTCAAACAGGTCCCGATACAGAAAGATATAAGGGGGAAAGAAACTAATTCAGTCTGTAAAGAAGTAAATAGGGGCTAAAAGTGGGGGGGGCTACGCAAGTCCACCTCGATACAAAAGGCCTGGATATTGCATCAGCGACAGCGATTCTTGCAACAACGTCATCATCTGAGCCAATTCGAGCCTCGTACACGAAGGTTGCCAGAAAGCTAATTTCTAAAGAAATCGTTGACAGATATTTTTTCTGAATTCTGTAATCAACCATAGTGTTGGAATATTTTTTGAGCGACTGTACGTATACTTTTTACATTATAAAATAGTAAAATATTCCTTTTCAAGTAGCATTTTTCCACATGGATCTGAAAGGAACCTGCCAATGTAATCCACTACATAGAACGTTTGTTAGGATAGTGAGACCGCAGCAGAAAGAAAACATAAGAAAATATAAATTCATGTTTCCCGATAGATGAGAGCGTTCGGCTACATATTTAAAGGTTGTATTCTCGCCTCGATTAAGGTATGGCTATTTCTTTTCTCGTGTTGTCTTTCCTCTGAAGTCTGCTTTCTTCACAGACCTTTTCCGTGGCGTATATATGTCAGATATTGTGTCAGGCAATAGTCCCAAAGGATATTTATTTCATTCATTCCAGATGCTGAATGGTTAACATGCTTGGCTGAGGATCCAATTGACGTGGGTTGAGCCCCTGATAAAAGAATCGATGCATCTGCTCCTGATGCCTTTCTGTCGAGTTCTTCCTTTCCTAACAAACTTTATGTATGGCATACTTTGCTTATAGGACATTATAGGCCTCCGTGTTATACAGCTGCTGTTTGAAGGCCAATATATTTGCCTTCCCGTGACCAAATGGTTTAGCGTGCTTGAGTAAATGGTCCTGGGTTTTAGTTCCAGGTAACACATATATGTTTCCTCTGTTGTCTTTCTGCTGAGATTTCGTTTTCGTCACGAATCTTATGAATGTCATATTACACTAACAGGATGCTATCAAACCTACGGAACAAGCAAGAGCTATGGAGGAATTTTATTTGCTTTTAATTTTATGCATGCGCTTAAAACCAGGCCAGGGAAATCCGGAGGAAAAACTGCTAATGATTCTGCAGCATGCCATGTTAAAATAGAAATTAAAAATTAAAATCCAAAAGTCATAAATCACATATAACAGTGGAATCTTATTTTTAAATTTTTAAATCTCAGTGTCAATAGTAATACTTCAATATGCACATTGAGCATTATTTTACATTAGGTTACCTCCAGGGCGACACATAATAATCAGTTTTAATATGTTTGTTTAATAGTAATTTTTTTGCATAAGACATTAAATTAGAGGTATTTCTACTGAAGTATATTTCTGACTCAAACTCTCTGAAGAATAATACTACAAAAGGCTCAATTTACATCGTGACTTTGAAATTACAGAAGAGATTTAAAATTTTAAAACACGCTGATTTAAAACACTTCAGAGTTCCAAATAAATATATATATATATATATACAGTCGTATCAGAATAATATGACCACCTACCTAATAATGGGAATAACCAACCTTGGCCCGGATGACAGCGGCGATACAGCGTGGCATGGACACAATGAGGCTCTGGAAGATTGACAGAGGAACACATTACGGAGATGATGTGGTTGTGGGACCGCACGCCGATAATTATCTACCACCATATCTCTTCCAATCTCGATCCAAATGGTCCCACAAGTGCTCTATGGGATTGAGGTGGGCGATTTCGCCGGCCAAGGGAGAAAAAGAGACATCGCTGTCGTGTTCCTGGAACCAGTCACACACCACCTTAGCAAGGCACATTGTCCTGTTGGTACACCACCGTCATGTTGGACGTTTAACCTGGCACCACCAGGTTAAACGTCCAACATGAAGGAATGCATGTGGTCAGCGAGAAAGGACAGGTAGCCGCCATTGTCATTCAGGGACCCATTCAGTGGTACCAGCGGTTTCAGGTCATACCAGGATAATATCCCCCAGACATGCATACTGCCACTGCTGGTCTGTACTTGACCGATAAGCATTTCTGGGTGTTGGTTCTCGTGTGTCTGACGCCCTATCCGCCACCGCCCATCACTTCAGTGGAGTAGAAACCTCGATTCGTCGGACAAGGCAACCTTTTCCCACTCTTCCACTGTCCGAAAATGTTATTAAACAAACATATTTAAACTATGAAAATGATGGTACTCCCGTGCGAACTGCAGGCGTCGTTGCCGATGGACCTTGGTTAACATGGGCGCCATTACAGAATGTCGACTCTGAAGACCCATGTGTAACAGGGTTCGCTCTAGTGTTATCGGGGACACGTACCTGGGTGCTCCAGCGTTCATTTGAGTGGTTAATTGCTGCACTTTTGCACATCGATTGCTCCTTACCAGTCGATGGAGGTGATGTTCTCCTCTGGGGTCGATGGTCTTTGAGGTTCCACAGTTATGACATCTGGAGGTATTCGGTGTGCCAG
The DNA here is from genome assembly GCA_038380435.1 of Ryuthela nishihirai. NCBI lineage: Eukaryota > Metazoa > Arthropoda > Arachnida > Araneae > Heptathelidae > Ryuthela > Ryuthela nishihirai. Next base: position 6,411,126 of record JAWZYU010000038.1, read on the forward strand.
GGGTCCATTCTTAGTACTACAGCACCTCAGAAACAGTCCATGAAGTCTGCTGCTTCCGAGATGCTTCCACCCTTGGTGCAGTAGCCAATGATCATTTCTTTTTGAACGTCGGTCAAATCAATACCTCTGCCCATTGTACTCACGTTACGCACTATGACTCATCTGTCCTGGCTGGCCGCTTATATCTCCATGTGGTAGACCTTGTCATGTGCACTCTGTGATGTGCTTGGGAGGATACACTATGATTCAGTGGGTGGTCATATTATTCTGATACAACTGTGTATACCTTTGATTAATATGGTGTTTGGTTTTGATTTCATATATGTATATATATTATACAGGGGTTTATCAAAATAATGGAAACACTGATGGCATCTGAAGTACATGCAATGCGCCGTATGCAATCACAGGACGACGTCATCCTTGATGTGAGGATATAAAGGGAAAAAGCAGTGCCACAGGCGGAGGTGAAACATCTTGTTGTGATATAATTGTCGACAATTCAGATCTCAGTGACCTCCAAAAAGGTATGATCATTGGTGCGCGATTTGCAGGAGCTTCAGTAACCAGAACGATGGAGGCAGTAGGTGTAATACGAGGAACTGTATCGAAAATTTTGACTACCTATCTAAAAGCGAACAGAGAGTTGCCTACAAGCGTGCAAATTGCGGACGCCATACGAAATTGTAAGATACAGGCAAACATTGGCACGTATTGTAAAAAGGAAGCACAAGACCACGGCACAGCAAATAGCAGCAGAGTTGAACACCAGTCGGAATGATCCCCTTTTCCGTCATAACAGTTCGTCAGGAACTTCATCTTGCAGGTATTTATGGTCGTGCTGCAATCCACAAACCACTGATTACCAGCATCAATGCAGCAAAATGTATAAGGTGGTGCAAAACGCATATAAACTGGATGTTAATAGCTGACAACGTGTCATCTGGTCTGATGAATCATGCTACACATTGTTTCCCACTACTGATAAAGTGTACTTTTGGCAAAAACCTGCAAAAGCAAAGCACCCCAACTGTTTGGTTCCAATTGTGAAGCATGGAGGTGGATCCCTGATTCTATAGAGTGCCATATCATTGTATTCCTTAGGGCCATTAGTTATTCTTCAGGACCTTGTCACATCCGCAACACACGAAACCATTCTTGGGACCACCTGCACCCAATGTTGCGGGCATTGTTCCCTAATGACCGTCCCTGGTTTCAAGCTGATAATGTACCCGTGCATTGTGCGAAACGTGTAGTTTCTGGAACTCGATACGTTATGGTTTGCAAAGCAATCTCCAGACCTCAATATTATTGAACATTTGTGGGAATATCTGGAGTGCGAGGTTAGATCACACTTTCTACCTCCGGCATCACTGGCACAGTTGGGCCATATTTTTACAGGAAGAACGGTCCCACATTCCATTACCATAAGTGCATGACTTGTATAAGTCTATTCCATGTCGAATTGCATTTGTTCTGAACGCCCTAGGTCGGCCTATAGCTTATTAATAAAATGTTCTCTACACAGAGTATGTGTTTCCATTATTTTGACATACCCCTGTATATTTCGTACATTACTCAAATCTATTTCAGAAACAAGTATTTACCACTCATAAAATTAAAATCATATTATAATATTTGTCGTCTCTCTAAAACAAATGAATAAGGATTTTTATGATGAGTTGCAGTCATGTTTTCGCTCTGGCGAGAAGTATTTTCATGAATGCATATTCCAGGAAATAGCAACATAATGATCCTAGATCAGAAAATGGCTCTAGGTTTAATTTTATTCGGCCTGTCAAGAGGTATTAGAATTTAATTGAATTCTGATTTCAAACAACTCACCAATTTATAAATTCTCTGAATTTGAAATGAAAAATCAAGGTATAAGATATTCGGAATTTAAATTCCAGTGGAATACACGTAACATAATTATGGAAAAACATTAAAAATCCTTTAAAAAGATTTTTTTTTACTCTCCGACGAATAAAATTTCGTTTAAACTTCCTAGATACACCAAATTTATAGAAGACTGACAGATGTAATCCTAACCGCTATTCGATACGTTTTAAACAGCTTCAAATTTCTGATTAATTAGCAATTATATTGCTAACTGCTAATTGTTTAGCAACGGCAGTATATTCACCAGTTTGTTTCAGACTCGACTCTGGGATGCACGTTCATCCTCTTTTTTTTATCCCATTTTTGTAACGGTAGTTTCCTGCCCTCCATTAGATTGCTGATATTGTTAGTCCTTGATCGGAAATAACATTTATAATGAAGTCTGGGTGATCTCAGAGCGCTGATCTTTAAGTAAAAAAAAGTCTCATTCAGTCTTTGTTTTCTGCATTATCATCGTGAAACTGTTCATGTCCCTCAGGAAAGAAATGAAGCATAGCAGGTTATACGTGATAGGATTCCACTGTTTCAATATCTTTCACACAACATAGTGACCCCATTCCCTGACATAGAAATATTTTCCTACCTTGATCTTTTTCGAGCAGCTTGAAGAGTGGATTTCACATATGGAGTCATTATGACCTCTTGCTGTTGGTACCACACTGTAGTTCGGTCATCTAGACAAGAGAGAATGTGGCCAGTCATTTGGCCATATATAACCCCTTTCACAGTCTATTACAATCCACTGAAACCTCTTCTGAATTATTCAAGTTTTGCCTTCAGATTTTGGGCAGATACCAAAGTTGTCAGAACAGGGTTTCCCATGTATTCAGTACAACACTATTCAATGGAACCGCTTAACCACAAGAATCTGGGTTCCAGGGAATTATTGGAGTTCATGTATATTAATTCCAGCGTAATATGTAAACAAAATAGTTAGCATAGTCAAGACTCAGTGGGGCGGGGGTGACTCAGTCGGTAGCGCGCCAGGCTCGTAATCTGTAGTTCCCAGGTTCGAGTCCCAGCTGGGTCAGCGTTGAGATTTATCTCCGCAAAATTCCCCGCCCTGCCCACGGTCAGTAGGGGACACCGATGGGCTTGGTAAAGGCCGCCCTCCGTCGGATGGGACGTTAAACCGTGGCCCGTGTGCATGAGAGCCATACCCTGTGCACGTTAAAGAACACGCTGGATGGCGTTAACGGGAGGCTACCATCTGTCTCCCAACAGCTGTTCCAGTGGGTCCCCTCCCCCAACCTTCTTTGAACCTTCGGGGTCCATGTGACCTGGCCATTTAGCCCATGGTGTGCAAAAAACTGCCGCTCAGAGGTAAAACAACCCAACCCAACTCAAGACTCAGTCTTCTAACCAGGTTGAATATACAGATTGTATCTTAATCACAGGGGTGTAAAAACCCCTGTGATTCCCATGGTTTTTTTTTATTTTTGCAGCCGTTCTTTAAATACTAACAACAAAACCTGCTTGGAATTTGGTTACCACAATTGGTTGAAACATTTGGTTGAAAGTTTCGTTCCTAACTCGTAGTCGAATGCTATCAAATGGCTGTGCTACGAGTGTTGAAGACACTTGAGGAAGATCGTGACTGTCATATGTAACTTTCATTTTTGTTTATCTTTACTGCGTCGCAGTTATAGTAAATAAAGCAATATTTGTTATTTTTGACCAATTAATGTATAACAGTCGAACATGACGTATGGATAACGGAATTTATAGTTAAGAAAAAAGTAAACTTTATTTTCATGCAGCCTGTTCATTAATGTTTTTATCTGAATTCTGTAGACGTGTGTAAAATTTGTAAATATATTTGTAGCATATCTTTAAGGAAACGAAGCTTACAAAATCAATCTACCTTTAATTCCTGAGTATAACATTTAGCATTCATAAGGATACTAACGGAGCCGGATCTGGGAGGGGGGCAAAGACTCCACTCACCTGTCGTGACCCCGAGGGTAAGGAGAAACGCACACTTTTTTGGGTCACTTAGTTAATATTATTAATTTTTAATTAATTAGGCCACTTAATTAATGTTCACCATTATCCTTAGTAGATCCACAGATTCGGAGGTTTTTACACCCGTGCTTAGGTGTGCTTCAAACATGCTGTGCTAAATGTCGTGTAGAAAGAGGAAATAAACTAATGCACCAGGTTAGAGGACAGACGGCAGAGTTTATTTTACATTCACAAATGCATGTGCGTATGGGAATAAGCTTGATTCTATGGCCCTGAGTTTCTGCGCTCAAGATCAGAATGAAATGGCTTTACTGATGTTCCAGTAGACTCCCTCCACTCAGCATTCTTTAATTTTTTTTTAAAGGGACGGGATAACCTGCAAGCTTTTGGCTGTGTTGGTTTCTCGTACACAATACAACACTTAGACAAGGAATACAACAAAGAAACACTTAAGGACATGCCCGCTGGGATACTATCAGGTACGCTAACCATTAGCCCATGTAGGGCTAAATCCGAATGCTGCTCTACTACTGGGGCGGGGGTGGCTCAGTCGGTAATGCGCCAGGCTCGTAATCTGTACTTCCCAGGTTCGAGTCCCAGCTGGGTCAGCGTTGAGATTTATCTCCGCAAAATTCCCCGCCCTGCCCACGGACAGTAGGGGACACCGATGGGCTTGGAAAGGACGCCGTCCGTCGGATGGGACGTTAAGCCGTGGCCCCGTGTGCGGGAAAGCCATACCCTGTGCACGTTAAAGAACACGCTGCATGGCCTTGACGGGAGGTTACCATCTGTCTTCCAACAGCTGTTCCAGTGGGTCCCCTCCCCCAACCTTCTCTGAGCCTTGGGGGTCCATGTGACCTGGCCATTTAGCCCATGGTGTGCAAAAAAGTGCCGCTCAGAGGTAAAACAACCCAACCCAATGCTCTACTATTGCAAGTTTCATATGTTGAGATGGAAATCTGTACTTTATAGAAATTTCTTTACCGACCTGAAAATACGGCGAGAAGATATTTAATCCTTGCCTAATCCACCTGGTTCACACAGAACCGCCTCCTGGTTCAAACACAATCGTACCTTGGTTCACACAGAACCGAACCCTGGTCCTTTCGAGTTCCTTTTAAGAAAGAGCTGTGTCTCTCTGATGCACTTAACAAATGACCTTTCTGTTTGCTATTTTACATTCACAATGCAACACTCTGCCGTTCATTGTTTATTCGCTCCTCTCCGTCACCTGCCCTAGAGCCTCCAGCTAGTGACGTCAGCGTCTTAATTTCGCTCACCTGTCGAGCATGTGGAGGGCAGTCCCAATAGATTCAATTAGCATACGGGTTGGCCCCAATGACAACTAATGAACCACATTCCCATTTCGGACATTTCAGAAAATACACTTAACATAGATATCTATAAAGACAAAATAATAAAATAAATTACAGGGACACGACATGCCCCACTAAAAAAGGTTTGTCAGTCTTCAACAAGATTACAAAAATATCCTTGTGTCACTCTAGTGTTAATGACACCACCCAGCTGGTCTGGTGAACAATGTCCTCACTCGATGACTGCACAGTTAATTAACTTGTAGTGAACACCCAATGCCAATGTCATTTAGAAGAAATTAACTGCAGTCCACCTTCTTTTAGGTCCACAAATTAAATGATCTTTAACACCCAATGTCAATGTCGCTTAGAACTAATTGATTGCAATTCACTTCCTTTCAGTGTCCACAGACTCCATGACATTTATTGATGCAAAGAGTCTCACCCCACAAATGTGTCGGGTGGATTCCATCCCTTCTCATTTTTACCCCCCTTTTGAGTTGCCATCTCCGCCCCTTTCATCGCAACCCATAAATTAATCGCCAACATCCCCAGGAGTTTTCTTAATGACAGAGTGCTAGAGTCAGATAGAGGCCAACCCGATCGGTTAGAGATCCTCCGAGTCCGTCGTCCATATATGCTTTCGTTTTGACATGATGTACCCATGACGATGACGAATGCAGAATTCTCCCTTACAGTTTTATTGGCATCTGTCAATACGTTACTTCCGGAATAATTAGTTGCTATTTCACGCAATTTTTCTTTCATTTTGCAATTCTTCCTTTTACTTGGATAGGCTACTGGCCGTTCGATGGGATGTTAAGTTGTGATCCGCATGCGGGAGAGCCATATCCTCTGCATGTTAAAGAACACGTTGGATGGCCTTGATCAGAGGCTCTCAGCTGTCTCCCAACAGCCTTTCAGTTGGCCCCTCCCCCAACTTTCTCTAAGCCTTAGGAGCCCTTGTGACCTGAACATTTCAGCCATCGTGTGCGAAAAAGTGCCTCTCAGAGGTAAAGAAAAAACATTTGGTGCACCCTGACTACAGGGTTTTTAGAAATGATTTTTATCATTATTACAGGAATAAGTCTGTTTCAACAAAAACGTTGAATTTCGAAAGAATTATATAGAAAAATCCCATCCGAATATCAAACAGCTAACTACCTTGATTGAACTCTCCCACCACAGGAGTAAAGGGAGAATGTTTACTTTCATAAGGAAACGAAATGAGGAGGGAAATGATTAAATTGACAAACGCGAATATAATTTGCGGTCATCGGTAGTTGGTTAGTTTACTTCTGAGTGGTACTTTTTTGCACACAGTGGTATAAATGGCCAAAAGGGTTTGAGGAAGGGAACCCATTGGGCAGCTGTTAAGAGACAGATGGTAGTCTCCCGTCAAGGAATTCAGTGTGTTCTTTAACGTGCACAGAGTATTGCTTTCACACACATGGGACCGCAGCTTAAAGTACCATCTAACGGACGGCGGCCTTTCCAAGCCCATCAGTATCCCCTTCTGACCGTGGGTAAGTTGTGTTTTTTGCTAAAATAAAATTTAAAGCTGGGCCAGGTGGGACTCGAACCTGGGAATATCTCCAAAATACAAAGTCCATCTCTTCTGTCCATTGGACTTGAGCCCGAGGGGATATGTTGGCTTAACGCCAACTGACAACCATGCACAAATCTGTGCTTGCCCCTGTGGATGTCTTCTCAGATTGGGAACTCTTAGTCGGAACTTTCCACCTTCGCTTTCCTGACATGGACAACCTTAGTCAGTATAGTCCTCACTTCATTAAGATACACAAGCCACCCACAGCAAGGTGGTGAGCCTTCGAAGTGAAAAATATTGCAATTATTCCCTCAAGCAGCTACTTGCCACAGAGGTCTGACAGGGGCCTGTCACTTTATTCGCTGTATTATTAAAATAATAGGATCTCACAGATGTACACCGGGTAGTAATTTTTTAGATAAATATAAGGGGAAAAATTGTCATTACCGGTGGGATCTGAATCTACGACCTCCTGATAACATGTCAGGTGCTCTGACCGCTCAGCTACCGGCCGGGAGTGCCTACCACACGGCTAATGACATTTTCCCTCTCTCTCTCTCTATATATATATCTAATAAATTTCTATCTGTGAGATCTTATTATTTCAATATTATTTCCCGCTTTCAAATATCGAATAAAAGTACGGAAAAACGAAAAGGTAAATGTATGCCTGTTCAGGAGCTTGAACAGGCAAACATTCATCTATTTGCTTTTGGTGTAAAACAAAAAATTATCTTAAAGTCTCCTAACCCTTGAATTTGATTCTCATTAACTCAGTTCTAAACGAAATAACAATTTTTGCATTCGTATGCTTTCTCTTCACTTGTTTAAATCAGTTTTCGCCATAATCAGACCTTAAGTATCTGTAATCTTTTTAAAATCCGTAGCAGTTCAGAAGCCTGCCAATGGAAGGCATTGTCAGACGACTGAGCAGGAGCGTGGAGCAGAGGATTAGTGGAATCACATATCTTCAATTAGCAGTCTCGGTGGCAAGAGGCTGCGTCCCGTGGTTTAAAGATGTCATGCTAATGATAACAGTTTTATGCTGAATAATAATAATAATAATAAGTATATATATATAATATTCTTTGTTTTTCAAATAACAATAATAATAACAAAACTTTATTCTTACTTTAATATGGTTATATACATAAATTTTCCCGTTAAGCCTTATGGCTTTTCAGCAGAATTCCTTTCAAGCACATGACAGGTAGGTTAAAGAATAAACATGTATAATAGAAAATAAATACATAATTAACAACAGAAAAAACCAACAACAAAAACAAGAAAAAAATATTAGTTAAAACTCGTATATGGAAAAAAATTATAAAAATTAACCTCTGCAATTATGGATTAAAACCCAATTATAAACATTATGCTTTAATTAAAAATTTAATCACTATCCGAACTATTTTATTATTGTTTAAGTAAGTCAAAATAACATTTCGATCGCTGAATAAAGGAGACGGGATGTTAGTCACTACTTCCAATAATATGTGAAGTAAGTCCTTTCCTGTTGCACGGATCACACAATGATATTTAGACCACTGTAACTTGACATGTTTCGACTATTAACGCCTTTTTCAGGAGACGTCCTTTCCTGTTTCACGGGTGACAAAATTCTATTTAGACCACTGTAACTTGACATGTTCCTACTATTAACGTCTTCTGAAAACTGTTAATAGTTGTTAAGAAATTTGTTAAGAAACAAAGAGGTAATTTGTTATTATACTTGTTTCGACTATTAACGACTTCAGAAGACATTAATAGTCGAAACTGTGTGCAACAGTAAAGAATTTAATTCACATATTATCACAATAAGTGACTAACATCTCTACTATCTTGTATTCACCGATCGAAATGCTATTGTGATTTACTAAAACAATAACAAAGCAGCCCTTATAGTGATTAAATTTTTAATTAACTTAGCTGTGTTAAATCTGTTATACTACACTTTAAGCTCTAGTAACCAAATTATCATCTGTTCTAAAAGACACCATCTCACACTAATATTGCAGTTGCTTAAAACAATACTTGATACAGGATATTACTTTTTAAACATTGCTTTTCAAATATTTACATTTAATAACCATTTCAAAAGTTTAGTTTAAAATTTTTAATAAGTGCTCAGGCATAACAGACCTCTAGGTAGACACTAAAACTTTGGGTCTTTGATAAAATATCCGCGAATTATCACTCTTGCTGTGAAAACTTAGATCGACCAAATAATTTTCACACTTTCTCCTTGTATTGATCGCATGCAAAATTTTATCCTTGTATTCATTTTTAGAGGAATTTGTAATGGTAATTATATAAATAACAAAAATGTTCTATAACAATAACTAACAAAATGTTCATATTATGAAAACTATTTCCAAGTTATTCTTCATCACTCAATCATCATTACATATTTATTGAATTTAGAGTACTTTTTTGTATTCGTTTAATTTTGGGTCAATCAGATTTATATATGCATCCATATATACTGATACCATACCTAATGATTGATTCGTGTAGAACTTCATATATTATTATTATAACATCCAGTGGAATCAGAGTTTTCAACTTTAACACTTTTTAAGTTTATCACAAGTATATTTTAAGAACGATTTGCGTTAGAATCATAAAAAAATACCCCTTCAAGCAGCTGCTTACCACAGAGGTCTGACAGGAGCCTGTCAGTTTATATGCAATAGTAGAAGGTCTGAGAGGATGGCAGATCCTCAGCAGAAAAACGACACATACATCCATGCCTTAACTCTGGGGCTCGAACCCAGGTCCCTTAGATCAGTATTCAAGCGTGCCAACCACTCGGCCATGGTCAATATAAATTCTCAAATAACGAATTTTATTAAACTTTTCCACATTTGGACAGGGACATGCATTTTGGTAAATATTTAATTTATATTAACCCTTAGAGTTATGTGTTTTAATGGATAAGTAGTTAAGCTTGTTCCTACTCTGAATGATCATATACTTCTTTTTCGAAAAGTTTGCTTTTCTGAAACAAAATTTTGTGTATTTTAATCGGTTTGTCCACATTTAACTATCACTACTAAATTATACCTGCATTTAGCAGAATGATATCATCAGCAAACATTAGGAGATTACCCAAAAAATTTACTTCTGCTAAATCATTTACATTAAAGAATCATTTAGTTAAAAAACTTACTTCCATTATCTTGTGTCCTGTATTACATGAACTTCTATTGAGACATGATTTAGCTTAGCAGTTAATTCGCTACGATTGTAAGCAAACCATGAAAGTGTTTTAATTAACTCATCTTCTATCCCTTGGAACATTTTGCTCTTTCTAATAAAGTTCTGATTGACATTTCAATCGTATTATAGATATATTATTTTATTTTCTTTCTAAATGCAAAATAATTTTTTTTTTCATTACCACCACTTCTTTTATTAAAATACTTTCCTAATAAAAAAATGCCAACCATTGTTATGCGTCCCCTGGAACAAACCATTCCAACACTCTACATACAGCGAGCTATGCTCATATGTGTTAGGTTTGTTTCGTCCAACCGAAACACTATATGTGTGAGGGAAACTTTAAAACGTTTTCCTCCACGCCCAGGGGGCTATTCCATAAAAAATGAAAATCAGAAAGAATTGAACACTTCAATTTTCACCTACGTCGTGTAGGAAATATATGAAAATATTTTTGATTGATATGTGACACACCTTCGTGATATAGGGCTATTACGGAATTATTCGTATACCTTTTCGTTTACCCTTAGAATCTCTCTGTGCTTTCAAAATAGCTTGAACTGAATCTGACATAGATTATAACGAGTATTTGGGAATCATGTCATGTTGTGAGAAGCCATTTCTGTTACACAGTAGTGTACAGTTCCTTCAAGATAGAGGATAATAGAGGATGTGACGAAAGGCGTCTGGGAGAGCTTTTATATAAGGTTTATAAGGATATTAGGTGTAAGGGAGAAATCCATTGCTTCGAGACTTGTGTTTGTAGGTACTGATGTATTCCTGGAGTACTGAGAAGCAGTCTTAAATTGTGAATTGTTTTTCAGTCATGCAGGTTGAAGAATAGTGAAATATGTTGCAGAAATTCAGACACGGTGTCTGAGGTGAAAGGAGCTTTCTGAATTTCTGATAAGGTGGCTGGTTTAGAAATTCGAAGTATAGCGTTGTCTATTCCTTCTGCTTGAGGAAATTATGAGATTGCCGTGGAAAGTAGTTTCTAGCTTTTCAATGCTTTTGTGATATACCAGTAAATGCTAGCTGGAAGGTACTGATAAATGGGTCTAAGGATATCTTTGAGAACTCTTGAGTTCCACTTGAATTTTAGTAACTGAAGTGTAGGTAGGTTCTGTTGAAAGAAGTATAACACGTGTCATCTGATATGAAACATGATGAAATTTATATTATAAAATATAATTTTTACTAATTCAGCGAGAACATGCTGTGTCATTTCCTGTGTTTTCAGGCAGAAGAATTATATACCCACACGGATGCTGAATGTTCGGTGCCTCATCGATTTTAGCACTGTTTGCTACGACAATTTTTCTCAGTATGGTCGAAACATCGGCAGTGAGTGTAGCTGCGAGGTTTAACGAAAAGAGTCGTTTTATGAAGTTCCCATCATGCACGAATTTCATTTGGACAAAGAAGGCCTGGAATAATCACAAGAGTGGGTGTGGGGATTGTGGAAGAAAGTTCAGGTCGTGAGAACAGACGCAGCTCGAGAATAATAAGTTTTGATTGGAATTCATTATGTAATTCCTCCATTCTGATACTAATATGTTTGTCACGCAGCAGAAAACGTGTCAGTAATCAAATTAGCTGCAAATTAGCATCAGTAAACAAATTAGCTGTTACTTTTATTCTCTATAAGAATAAAAGCAGCAAACTAGACAAACAAGACATACATATTTTTTCCTGTTTCAACCCAGTTATTTAACTATATAGTTTCAGGTGGTAAAAATCGGGGTAAGTTCCGATAACATTCGAAAATATCATACCGTATACATATGTAGACTAGGGAGGGTTGAAAAAAGTCAAAAAAATTTTTTCAAGTCGTAATACCGCGGAAAAGTTGCGAATTTTGGAGACTAAAAAGGGATAAAAAAAAGAAACAAAATCGGTTTATATCTTCCGGTCGCGCATGTGCTCTAAATTCTGCCGAAATTTGGAAAAATTAATATTTTTACGATAATATTTTATATTACTTAACTTGTCAATATTTAAATGTAATAGCTCTAGTCGACTCTTACTCGAACTGATAATGATTTCGAAAAAGAATGGTTCAAATCGTTTAAGGTCTTCCGCTCGCGCAACAGCTGTCAAATCTAACAAATTCTCGCGCTCGTCGTGACTCACTCGGGTCAATGACCAAGACGCTCCCCCCACCTACCACTCTCGCCACTGCACCGCGCATATTGTTCTGTCAGTCTGCACTTATTCCTCGTGTTTGATGTGTGTTTCGTTCGCTCTTCCAAGTTATTATTTTGGCATTTGCATTTATTTCAATGTTGGTTTTGTGTTATGACATTTTTTTGTAACTTTGTGACTTAAAGGTATACTATGGCTGTACCGAAGAAAATCGTCACAAGACAGGTATTTGATTGCCCTATATTTGGTACACCTAAAGATTTTTCATCAAACAAGCTTCCTACTGGTCACTACTATTATTTCTTATCTGTCTGGTCGTGGTATTTTCTTGAAAAATTAGTTGTCATAGGATGTGATGGCACTGCTGTTAATACAGGTTGGAAAAACGGTCTGATTCGCCGAATCGAAATACATTTGGGGAAACCGTTACAATGGGCAGTTTGCCTTCTCCATTTCAACGAACTGCCATTCTGGCATCTGTTTGAATACCTAGACGGTAAATCAACGGGTCCGAAATCTTTGAGATGGCCAATCGGTGAAAAGCTGAGTGGCTGCGAAAAACGTCTAGTGATTGGATTCAAGAGTATTGGCTGTCAGATCCCCACAATAGACAGAAGTATACTAAGTAAGGATCAGCAATATCTACTCGATATTTCCATGGCAATAAAGTATGGAAACTGTAAAGAGGATTTGGCTGTACGAGATCCTGGTCCCTTGTCACACTCGAGGTGGTTGAAAACAGCAAATCGAACTCTCAGATTGTACTTAAGTGAAGAAAGTCCCACACCTGAACTTCAAGAAATAGTTGTATTTATTTTGAAGTCATAAATGCCAACGTGGTTTAGTATTAGAACAAGTAAATACTTTACAGAGGGACCAAAACTTGTGTACCAATCAATACAATCTTCAACTTACCTGCTTGAACATTTACGTAATATTGTCGACCCTGTGATCGAACAAAATGGCTTTTTCGCTCATCCAGAACATTTAATGTTAGCCATGACACAAGATAATACAAAACACATAAGAGAGCTCGGACTTCGAAGAATTCTAACGGCGAGACAGTTAACAAAAGAGAACAACTATCAGAACATTGATGCCGCCAAAACTCAATTTCAAGGCTCAAGTTGTTGTTGTTGTTTTACCTCTGAGCGGCACTTTTTTGCACACCTTGGGCTAAATGGCCAGGTCACATGGACCCCGAAGGCTCAGAGAAGGTTGGGGGAGGGGACCCACTGGAACAGCTGTTGGGAGACAGATGGTAGCCTCCCGTCAAGGCCATCCAGTGTGTTCTTTAACGTGCACAGGGTATGGCTCTCCCGCACACGGGGCCACGGCTTAACGTCCCATCCGACGGACGGCGGCCTTTCCAAGCCCATCGGTGTCCCCTACTGACTGTGGGCAGGGCGGGGAATTTTGCGGAGATAAATCTCAACGCTGACCCAGCTGGGACTCGAACCTGGGAACTACAGATTACGAGCCTGGCGTGCTACCGACTGAGCCACCCCCGCCCCTCAAGGCTCAAGACTACTAGGAAATAATTAATTGGATGGACTGTGATTTATCTTCTCCCCCATTATTAAAAGATATCAGTGAAGATGAGATTAAATCACATATTCAAAGTGACTCAGTCCCTAATTGGGATATAACATTCAAGACATTCCCAGTTCACACACAGACAGTTGAACGATGTGTGAAACTCGTGACAGAAGCCTCAGGAAAAGTTTGAGGAGCTGAGTCTAGGGATGGTTTTTATCAGAACGACTCTGCTGTCAAGGTCAACCATGCCTAACGTCGCCCATAAATCAGATTTCAAAGTACCTTCAGCTAAGAATGAGTGAAAACGGAAATGTTCAATTGTTCAACATCAGTTTCTTGGACTGACGACTCTTCATACAAAAACTTATTTTTTTCAATAAAAAAATCTGTTTATAAATATTACTAATGGTCTAAAATAATTTGTTTTTAAACATTTAAACTTGTATTCAATAAAGAACAAATATAAAGAACATGTAAGTTGTTAGTGTTTTTTTTCCTTGAACTGTGATCTACCTTTATTTGTCAATTTTTTTCAAAATTTCATTAAATTTGAAGGCAATGCGCGACCGGAAGATGTTGATGGATTTAAATATCATTTAAACATTATTTTCTGTGGTTGTAGTACATAAGAATTTGAGCTATTACATTCGGGAAGAGGCTAATTTAAAAATGTTAAAAATTATCTTAAAAATGTGAATTTTTCCAAATTTCGGCAAAATTTAGAGCACATGCGCTACCGGAAGATATAAACCGATTTTATTTCTTTTTAACCCCTTTTTAGTCTCCCCAATTCGCAACCTTTCCGTGGTATTACGATTTGAAAAAAAATTTTTGAATTTTTTCGGCCCACCCTAATGTAGACCTGAATCTAGAAGAAAAGAGAATTGAAGTCGGGTGAAAAGCAGTCTAAATGAAAGAGGGGACGTCGTTCCGGTGTAAACTATTTCCATACAAATTTTGAATATTGGTTTCGGTTTATTTTGGCTAAATCATATTTGTAATTCGAAAAATATCACGAGCTAAAACAGCTCTAGCAGTACATAGAGTATACCATGATTATTTCTTGCGAGGGAGGCGTATAGAAGTTAGGTTTTCTAGAACTTTCAGGCATTTTGATAATGTACTCAATAAAGCTTGAGGCTTTGGCTGCTGCAATGGGATGGCTTTTCTCTTCTAGCAAAACGATGAAATGTGTATTTCCTAAATCTGTAACAATGCGGACAATTTCTTCTTCTTGAGGGAAAGTTCACCGTCCTGCAAAAAGATGCATTTGTAGAAGAAAGTATTGCATCAGTACGCGATTTTGAATGCATTGGTATGTTTCATGGTACTTCGCTCAGGATGCCATGTTTATAATAATTTGGCCATACGGTGTAAATTCACCCTTATTGGTTAAAATGTTTCACTTACCTCGTGTCTAGTCGAAATGTTTGTAATAATACAGTTAGTCATCTTCATTACTCTAAATATTTTAAAATATTTTAAAGTAATCGGTTTTCCTTTTTCAGTTTTCATTACTCGATAATCATCTATTATATATATCATTTATTAAAATACAACTGCATTGAGCGTTTTCTATTTCTACTTTTATCTTCTTTTAATATAATTAAATACACATAAACAGTAGAAAATATAGCATTAGCCAAAGTATAGTAAAGATATTGAATATAGATATATTTTTAAAACCACTAAAACGGAGGGAAATATTTTTTGGAGGGGCGGGAAATTTTAACTACGAACAGCGTAACTTTCAAACTATTGTATCAATTATTCAAATATTTCATATAAGTCTACTTCTCTGTTTGAAAAAACCAACTTGAATCACGCCTTAGAGAAAACAGTGGTAGTTGTAATTGACTTCTTTTAATTCGGTAAATAAGAATCCTAGTTACATTTATTAGTTCCAAACGTAAACCTATAGTGATATTTGAAATATAATATTTCATATTCTTTATGCTTGATATTTCGTTCGTAAGATGCTAATTAGGAATGGTGAGAACTGTTTGTGAGAATCATGTCTCATCGCATATTTGTATGGACGTTTTTGTGAATGTATAAGGGAATACAGGGAGCATCTAAAGCGGGGAAGAGGACAAGGATCCTCGCCCTTTGAGAATGCTGGCAAAGGTAATGGAGGTAAACATTAAATTATGTTTATTTCATGTATTTTTCCAGCTTTTTTTTTAAACCTCAATAACGAGTAGGGAAATGTTATACTGCAATATTATTCCAATCTCTCTCCCCACACCTACTTTTTTCTGGTTAGATGGAGTCACTTTGAACCACCTTGCTCATTCCTCCTTTATATTTTACAGATCCGGGCCTGAGTGAGTGTGTTTGTTTGGTAACCTAATTTTTTTGATGGGACCGACAATGCAATGAAATGCAAAAAATAAACTAAATGCAGTACGAATCATTGATATATAAATATTTCGAAATTAAACATTTCAGTTATCATTTAATTGCGATTAGGAGCTAAATTTGACAAATTTTGTATATATATATATATTAATTTCCATTAATTCAAAAATTTTTCTTAAAATTGTTCTATTCAGTATCGATCGATAATAATCGATCCACATTCCAAATATTAAACTCTTGTTAATAAAAAATATTACCTAACAATCAGCTGCTTTCGTACATTTATGCCATATCTATTTTATAGCTGCAGAGTCAGTTTTATGTGGTAATGATTGCAGGGCAGATCTGATTACTGAACAAGAATGTTGCAGGCAAAGCCCTCCGCATTTCATGAGAATGATAGCAACCGAAAAGGAGGAGAAAAAAATTATACATAAACGTTACAAATATTTTTCAAATAATGTTTCAAAAAACACTGAGACAGAGGGAAATAATTTATACCGAAACGACGTTCCCTCTTTCAATAAGTTGAATGTATATATGAAAATATTACATCGTATATTTATGTAAGGTATGATATTTTCTAGTGTGTACCGGATTTCACCCCGATTTTTACCATCTGAAACTACATATTTAAATAACGGTGTTATACTGAAAAAATATATGCCTTTCACAAAACGTTTGTTGTTTTTATTCGTACAGAGAAGAAAAGATTTCATTGGTATAATATATATTTGTTTCAGTTTGTTATTAACCACCACAGGCTAGAACACCTCTTCCACCATAAGTATTCCTTTTTCTGAGATTGGATGATATCGCATTCATCGTTCTCTCCAGATTAAATAACATCTAGAATCTGGTTGTAGGTTAAATCGAGAGTCGTGAGAAAACAGAACATTAACCCATTGTTCAGGGTTCCAATTGACATATTGGCGACACTAGTTTAGATGAGCTTTTCCGTGGTTTGGGAATATCGGGACTGAAACCATTAGCCTTTTCTCATAAAGACCACTCGAATGAAGCCTTCATGACCCTGTTCTGCTGGAAATCATTTCATTTGTGGCAGCAGAAATCTACAGAGAGAGTTGGTTCGAAGTCATCATGCGGTCCCGTCTTGAATTTAGAACCAGATAACGGTCAGTTGGAGGTTATGCAACTCTCGGGAGACTTTAGCTAGCTACTCTGGAAATGGTTTCTCTTTCCTGAAACTGTTTTCAAAGTGTGGTCGATATCAATTTTCCCGACACATTGAGCCATCATATTACCTCCGATTGCCCTACTTGAAATCAAACTTCTCCTCGTCGCAAGGAATCAGCCAAACCAGTGGTTCTTAACCTTTTTGACCCCCCCCCAACCCATTCTAACTCTCTCTTTACAGTCTAGCACTCTCTTCATGTAATTCAAAATGGCTTTTCTGCATTGAATTATCTGAAATAACATTTAACGTAAACAAAAATTTACGAGTATTTCGCATCCATGAATTTCTAACATGGATAGATTCTCTGTGATTTAAGAGGTAATTGATAGTTCATTTGATCTATTTCTCTCTACATATATCAAATATAATATATATATATAGAATATATATATAATTATATTCTATTGGTAGATAAGATATTTTCTATCAGGCAAATTCTTAAGAAATCTTTAGAGTTTCATAAAGCTTTATTTGCTAGCTTTGCTGAATTAAAAAAAAAATTTCGACTCTGTTGATCGTCAAAATTTGTGGTTGATTGTGAGATTGCATAGCATACCAGACTAATTAACCTAATGGAAGCTCTTTATAATAACATATACTCGTTTGTCAGAGTTGGTAAGGCTTGTAGCAACTGGTTTAGCATTTCTTCTGATGTTCGACAAGGGCGCATATTGTCCACTTTTCTCTTTAATTTGGTTATTGATTATGTTATGCGAAATTCACTGCAAGGAAAGATTTTGGCCTTAAATGTTCTAAAGATTTGAAAATTTCTGATTTAGATTATGTAGATGATATGGCTTTTTTGGCTAATGATGTTGATGAGATAAATTTTTTCATTAGGGCTGTTAATGATACTGGTAATAGAGTTGCTTCGGTGATAAACAGATAAACACTAAAGTGATGAAAATTGATTTATGGAGAATGGGGAAAAATAGGCGTATACACCTAAAGACTAAAATTAGACTATATAGAAGTTTGGTTCTTTCTAAGATTAGTTATGGTAGTGAAACTAGGACGCTTTTCAAACAAGATAACAGGAAACTAGATGCTTTTGATTCTAGATGCCTACACAGTATCTTGGGCATTAGATGGTTCAACTTTGTATGTCATGAAGAGGTTAGGAAAAGGAGTCTGCAGCCTCCTCTGAGCAGTATATTGTGCAAACAGACACTCCGTTGGTTTTACCATGTTGCCCGTATGGATAATTATAGATTAACGAATAGGGTTTATGAGCAGTGTGCCTAAAGGTCTCAAAAGAGGGGGAGACCTACGATGTGGTGGGCAGACAATGTCAAACAGGACGCAGGATGCAGTTGATATAGCTCAGGACAGATATGCTGGGAGAACTAAATTGCACAGTGTGGTTGGACCTCCGTAGCCCATGGCTGCCTGAGGGTGATGATGATGAAACATCTTTTATGAAATTGTTCATATTTCTGGTGCATTGTAAACATTGAAATTCCGTACACTTATATCTCCTGTTGATTCTATGGAAAAGAAGTTTCCCAAACCTAGTTTGTACGTATCTATAGTCTAAGACATAGGTCTATATCCCAAAGAGGAAATTTTATTACTGTATACGTTTACCGTCAGATAGATAACATAATTGCAGAAGACTTCTAAAACTACCGCTTTTAAATTGATAAACATCTTAGAAGGATTATTACCTGCTTCTCCAATAGACTCTTAATAATTGCATTTAAATGTTCTGAAACTCTTTTGGGGTTTCGAATCTCGGGACCGATCCACGGGTTGCTTTATTATTATTTCTTTTTGCTTATGCCAACTGGTCTTATCCTAAGATGGAGATGGTAATGGGTAAAGTTTTGCCTGGAGCATCGCATATCCATACACGATCTACGATTTGGCGTATCTGATAATCAGCGAAAACTGATAATCTTTAATAAAGAAATGAATATTCCCTGAAGCCGCTGCTTGCCACAGAGGTCTGACAGGAGCCTGTCAGTTTATATGCCATAATAGAAGGTCTGTGAGTTAACAGGACCTCAACAGAAAAACGATACGAACATCCATGCCCTTACCAGGGGCTCGAACCCAGGTCCCTTAGATCATTAGCCAAGCGCGCTAACCACTCGGTTACAAAATATAAATAACGGATTAGTACCAGAAGGAAAGTTTCGTTTTCAATTCTTTTCTCAGATCAATACTTCATATACTTCTAAATAATTGTGGAAATTAGCATTATTGTGCATTCCTATTCAATCAGAATAACACATATCCATTTTTACCAATCGACAAATCATTTTCATCTCGTTCAAAATGCGATGTGGATTGACAATTCTAAAATTTAAATTTGAACTTCAGGTTCTACCAGCAAATTGTAATGGGAAATGATATACTGATGATTGTTGAGATGCAATGGGAACAACAATATCACATAAAGGCTCCTAATTAATACATAAAGCCTCTTGCAATGATGAGAAACCAGAGAGCAAAAACAGAGAAAGAGCTGGTATCTATGGGTTTTAAACTGCTTTAGTTCATAGAATTCTTTGAATGTCTGTGATGCATTTTGTTATAGCAATAAATAAATAAAATAAATACCCCCTCAAGCAGCTGCTTGCCACAGAGGTCTGACAGGAGCCTGTCAGTTTATATGCCACAGTAGAAGATCTGAGAGGATGGCAGGACCTCAGCAGAAAAACGACACAAACAGCCATGCCTTACCCGGGGCTCGAACCCAGGTCCCGTAGATCAGTAGCCAAGCGCGCTAACCACTCGGCCACGGGACGGCTTGTTATAGCAATAGCATGTAATAAATAATAAGTGGACTGCCGTCGTCAGAAATCAGCAGCTTTTCGTACCAGTTAATATTTGATATTTGGCAACACAACAACTCGTAAAGGGCACGGAGCAGTGGGTGTAAGTTGAAAAACTTTTCAATATGGTTCTCATGTAAGAGCAGAATAATACGCAGCAGCGGCAAAGCGTGGATGAGAGCAATTGAGACAATGGGATTGCACAGTTGGCGCATCGACGATTCTCATACGTCATTGATTCATTTAGTTATAAAACATTTGTCGATAGACCAATGATCTCATAGATCAATGATCATTACCTTATTGACATGTGATTGATAGTATAACTCACCAATGACTTATAAGGATTTTTGATGTGTCAATTGTGCCGTCTTATTAATTCATTGTTATTATTCACGCTTCGCAATTTCCCTAAAATGCCGTTGAATTAGGAATAGAGACTTTATCCAAATTCAGTACCGCAAATCCCACATTTGTTCGGTTGCGAGGCTAAAACTCTGGTCATATGATTTGGATTCCCCAAGCATTCGTCGTGAGAAGCATATTGGAAAAGGCGCGGGATTTAGATGCATTTGACAGAGGGCAGATGATAGGTGCCCGACGGATGGAACACTCGATCTCCGAAATTGTCAACGAACTTGGATTTTCTCGTACGACAGTTTTAAGAGTGTTGTGGTAATATGACAATTACGCAAAGAAACAAGCAACCGGAGAAACTGCAAAGACAACAGCGTTGAATGATCGTGGGCTTCACCGTCTGACCTGCATCGTACGAACCGATAGGGGCCAGATATTATCTGAAATCACCTCCCATCTGAATGCGATTTTCATCCGGGAAGTCAGTGCAGGGACCGTGCAACACTCACTTCATCATCTCGATTTCAGGAGCTGCCGACCCACGAGAGTCCCACTTCTCACGGAACGACATCGAACTCAACGCCTTGCGTGGGCTAAAGAACATCAAAAGTGGATTATCGAAAATTGACAACGGATAGCCTAGAGTGATGAATCCCGATTTAATCTTAATTATGCAGATGGGAGACCGAAGGTATGGCGCCAACCCCATGAAACCATGGATCCTGTATGTCAGGTCGGAACAGTATAAGCTGGTGGAGGCTCAGTGATGGCCTGGGGTGTCTTCAGTTGGACATCTGTGGGACCTTTAGTACGTATATCGATGACTCTCAATGCATCCCGGTATGTAGACCTGATAGCTGACCATTTACACCCATTTATGGCCATCATGCATCCCAATGGAGACGGCATCCACCAGCAAGACAACTGTTCATCTCACAGGTCCAGGTTGGCTACTGCATGATTGCAGGAGCATTCTACTGACTTTGAAATAATGAATTGACCACTTAGAAGCCCATATTTAAATCCCATCGACAATATTTGGGATACCGTCGGGCAGAGTGTTTGGACCGTGTCTCATCATCGACGACCTTGAGAGAATTGTTGACAGCTCTGGAGGATGCGTGGAACGCCATACCTGTGGAACATTTGTGCAAGCTTGTGGAGTCCTTGCCTCGTCGTTTTGCGGCCATTACCACGGCCAGAAGGGGTCCCACACGTTACTAGGTTGCTATCCCTAATTCAATGGCACTTCAGTGTGGTACGCAGTCTGTTGTGGGGAGTCCCCCATATTGGAGGCTAATTTCTTCATGGTTTAATATTTACTTTAACTGAACTTACGCAGTCAGGGTCCCGTTTCCTCGCTTTGGAAAGGGTTCATTTTAATGTGTGTGATTTGTTGCAAGCTATGGTTGATTTGGAAAGTGAAGAGCGGTGTGTGATATGTGCTGTGTTGCTGCATTCAGAGAGGCTTAAGTGGTGCAGAGACAGTCGAAGAAATGACTCAAATGTAAGGAGAATAGTGCTTTAAAGATGCGCGATTTTTAAACGGCAAAACGCTTCACAGACAGATGCGATTCTATGGAGGATGACATTTGCAGAGAGTTAAAGACCCGGGAAATACGGTGCAAATTCGCTAGTAAGTTCATATTAGTAGTCTAGTCTGGTACTCTGGACTATTCTATAAAGAATGTAGCGATAGTTGCAAATGAAAACTTAGAAACGAATCATTGAAACTTGAATCTTGGGTATTTTGTATATAAGATTTTTAACCATGCTTTAAAAATCTTAAATGATTTCAGATAAGTAAATAAGGAATATTCATCTCTCTTTAATTTATTTGTAAGGTAAACGAATTGATGCAACAAAACAGAATATAAACATAGTGTACTTCTTTACCATCCTCTTCGGTAAATTGCATGTCGGTAATCATTCATTCTATTCTTATAATAGTAGTAGTAGTATTTATTTCCATTCTTATTATATATATAATACAACACAACTATTTAAAAGATATTGTTTGAAATACACAACACTACAAGACTTCAAAGACTCGCACTTAGGTTAATACTAAATTGGCCACTGTTATCTCTATAGATTACAGAAATTTTTGAGATTAATTAAATTCTCGAACCTCATCAGTATCAAGGAGTGTCTAAGGGAGAAGAGATCCAGTTTCCACAGGTGTAATGTAAACTTTTCGATTTCAGCACCCTCTCAACACAGCAAATTCGTGCGTTACAATGAAACCACCTGGCCAAGGAAAGGAGCTAGTTCCCTGCGTCATTTTTCTCTGCCAAGCAAGGTTTTCAATTGCTTACAACATGTGACTAATTTTTACATATACTTTGACTCTGAAAAATATTCATTTCCAAAATGTCTCCGTTATAACTTTCTTCTCGTTTAGAGAGAAATATCAACGAATATGCAAAATTATATTTATTAATAAAAATTCCGTTTTGTAAAGTAGGTACTAGCTGTGCTCAACAAGAAAATGTTAATATTTTGAACACTCTACAATATGTAATATATTATAATAATTTGAGATTTATGTGTCAATGCAGGATAGCATTTTCTACAAAATTATATATTTTACAATTGTAGTTATTTTCAATAAATATCATATCGAGTATGTCAACAGATCTCACAAGCACTTCTGTATCAACCATAGAAAAGAATTACACTTATTAGAACAAAATGCATAAACCTATATACATCGATATGCTCCAGGGAGCACAAAACTGCAACATACATTGATTTATATATATTCGCAAGATGATTAAAAGTATTAATTTATATATTAGTTTTAGAAATTCTGCCAAATCATTAAAAATAACCATACAACGGCTTTTCTAGGTATCGCAAAATGCACTCCTGAACGGTATAAAATACTCATTGAATAACTTTAGGATCAGCTACCACTGTACGCAAATAGCCATGGTTATTTGGAGTAAGACGTCAATAGCAAATAACATTTCAAGAGTAAGACGAACCATAGCTTAGCGGGCTAAATGATGCGCAGATCGCCCCTTACAGTTGTTTTTGTGCCTGCACACGAATTTCCCACTTTCAGCTTCGGCAAAATTCCGCAGAGCGTCGCCACTTATGCTTGTGCGAAGCTGGTTTTCTTCTGCTTAGACCTTCTTTGCTTTGGATGCAGTTACTAACACTAAGCAGTCATTATGTCTAATGTAAATTAATTTCATGAATTTCGTGAATGTGTAAAATGATTGTTTCATCTTTAGTGGACATGACTTATAAAACAGGTTGTGCTTACTAGTCTGTTTTGAATTGAAATGTTATTTGTTCTCGCAAATGCGAAAACAATGCCGGATTACTATGTCCTCTTTCTCCTTTTTAAAGCCCTTAAAAAGAATGTTTTCATTTAATTTCAAAATTCCGCGTTTTAAAGTAATCTTTCATCCATATCGATCGGTATTTTTCACGTCTTTTTCTCGCTTTTTTCAGCACTAAAATTGCAGCACTTATACCCGCTAACATAGTAGCATCAGTTACGAACATTTTAATTCACGTCTACAGTGGTAAAAATTTTAAAACTATTTGACGCACAGGTGTAGACAGTTGAAGGCATGCGTCCAGCGCATTCCATCTAAGGCATGCGCTAGGCTACTCGGTGTTGAAAAGCGGAATTGAAAGTTGAAAGTGAAGTTGAAGATGAAAGCGCTTAAGTGTGGACATGGAAATTCATCTCAACAGGATAAATGTCTCCAGTATTGTCGGCTAAGGAAGTTGTCGGTTCTTAAAGTTGAAAGGGCTTGCTCTAGCTCTCCTGAGAAATGTTTCGTAAGTCTTTTCTTCACACTTTCACTCGGAAAGCTCCCTGCACTGAGTTCTACCCCGCCACTTTACGTTGTACTAGCGACGCGCTCACCACTGGATGGTACCTTCCTGCTCCCGAAAATTGAATCCAACTCTAAATGATACTCAAAAAGCTGGTCTTTCTTATTTATACGGCCATCCGCTGTTGCGCGGTTTATTACTGGTTGAATGAACCTTATATGTTCGAGGAGTGGTGTAGCTAACAAATTGGCATCTCAGTGTATATTATATGTTTACGATTTTGTCTCGATTCTGTACTGGTACTGACATTCACAAAGGGGAGAACAGTTCCTGTAACGAACTGAAATGAATAACTCTCACGTTGTATACATTTGACTCATACTATTCCCAGAAGCAATAACATTATAAGTTGCATTATCCTTATCACATAAATTGCATTTTTCCCCTTTTTCACCACTCGTTTCATGGCATCTCACACACTTTTTCTCTTTCCTTGCGTTTCTTGGTTCATTTTACTGAAACTTACTCCGGATATTCCTAAACGGAACTTTAATTCGTACTTACTAGGGTGCTGCAATGTTTTTAGTTTATTAATAATCATCACCATCAACAAAAACAACACGATCATCATCATGCAGCCATGGGCTACGGAGGTCCAACCACACTGTGCAATTTAGTTCTGTAAATCACTGCTGCATAATTCAGATAAATCATGCTTGTATTTATCCATCTAAATAGTTTATTTACAAGAATTTAAGTCGGATTTTTTAATTAACATCAGCGAAATATCAAACTGGAGCAGGACACTTAGGCGTAACTTTGAAAGATAAACGAAGTTGTTAAACTCCACAGTGAGCCACTCACTAACGATGAACTTCAGGATTTAGAATTCAACACTGCATTTGAAGAACAAGAATCTGAACCAGAAATAGTGTTGGCGTTTAAATTTTTAGATGAAGCCCTTTCAGTATACAAATGACGCATGGATTTGTTGAAGGATCATGTTATTGATATTTCGTGACAGGAAGTCATAAGACGATGTTGTGACCAGTTAATGGAATAATACAAATAAATATTAGGCACAAAACAGAGGCAAGCAATGCAAACCAGCTAGTTTCGCTCCATATTAAGAAATAAACTGTAAAATTAATTAATCGAGCACATATTTATATACATAATTATACATATATGTAATCATTAAATGAATATTGAGAATTATAATTATTTTTGTTGAAATAAAACATCCATTACGAAACTAAGAAAAGGAAAAAAGATCAATAAGATAGGCGAAAATACAAACATATAAAAAATGGAGGTGGTAAAAAAAGATGGTATTCCCGGAACTCATCTCCCGCATTAAATGAGAGTTACCTGTATAACTGTTCCATTTCTGAATTATCCATTAATTGAAATTTTCAGAGTTAAACTACCACCAAATATATTGTTACGACAGAAGGAATCTGGCAACGAACAAGAACTTTGGGAGAATTTGAGGAGAACAGTGGAGCGTGTAACGGTCGTGTTTCCAACGGTCTAGAGTTCGAAAATGGACGGTTAGCTGTTCTGAGACAGTGCGCGTTAAGTATAAAGAATTATCTTTATGTGTTGTGTACGCGGGAAGTATAAAAGTGGTATCTTTTATGTGTTGTGTACGCGGAAAGTATAAAAGTGGTATCTTTTATGTGATGTGAACGCGGATGTTTAAGCGACATGGTAATCAAGTAAAAAGGTAATATTTAGTGGACTAGACAGAGCTAATGTAGTGTGCTCTGCGCAGGAAGATTGATGACTAGGGGTATGGTTAATAGTTGATTTGTTAATAAGATACTTCATCCATATTTTCTTTGTAACAATTTACCTTGTATTGAATTTGGTTTTGAAATATAGCTTTTAATACTCACGCTCAGTGGCTATCCATTTTTGTAATCCGCAACAATATATATATATTAATTTAATAGAATTGTTTGTCTTTCGTTCAATCAACAATTCCATCGAAGACCACCAAGGAGAGTTATATACCACTGATGTATCTTAATGATACAATTTTTAAACGAATTTTCATCAACGATATTTTCACGCTTTCAGTAACGAATGTTGGATTATCATCACTACAGCATTTGATACTATCCTCTCAATGTGATTCTGATGTTCCTATAGGTTCGGATCACAAATTGGCCTGCATTGCAAATTTTCTCCACTAATGCATCTGGTCTCTAAATATTGCCTATGCATAAACTGGAAGGATAATTGTATACCAATCCCCAGTGATGATGTATAGAACCTTCCGGGTCTGGCACAAAATGTCTGACCCCGCCTTCCCTTGGAGCATGCCGTTAGTACCTTTCAAAAAGTTATTTCAAAAAAGATATTCTCTTTTCTGAGGAAACAGAAGTGGAGGGTTGTCAGACCGGTATACCCTACTGATCTGGTCATCTATGGCCCATTTTTTCTTTTTTCCTGCCCTGTTGAGGAATGGTCAACTTCACAGGGTCTTGGTGATGACCATTCACGCCTGTGACACTGGACTGGTTTACGGCTTTGAGCTTGATTATGGATTCTGGACTTGCTGCAGATGTGGACATCTGTTGAGAGAGAATTTCTCGCTGTGTTTTCTGTTTGCTTGTGGGTTGCCAGCCCTAAGTGAACAGAGGCACGGGATACTTAATATCAGCTGGTGGATAAATCTGATCATAGCCATCACAGCTACCTGAACACTCACATAGCAAGTTGGGTATCTCTAATCCTAAATTGGAGTAATGTGTCACAGGCAGGTCTTACGGCTCTTGAAAAGGTCCACTTAAAAACGGTGGTACTTGAAATTCCTACCAACATGAATCACATCAACCTGTAGCAGTGGAGGAACAGGTCTTTGCCCCATGCCTGCTATCACGAGGATGTTTGATATTGTTGGCCCCTTCGTTTCTCAATTAACCTAGTTTCTTCAAAAAATCCTAGTAGTTATTTCTCTCTGCAGGTACATGAAACGTGAGGACGCTACGTTGAGATTATTCTCTTGATGTCCTCACGCAGGAATTCCAGCGTTATAACCCATGTATATAATCTAGGTTTGCAAGAGACTAGATGGACGGGTTAAGGTGAGAAATTTGAAAATAACTCTAAATTTCTCTTTCGGTGAAGAGATCTCGTGTTCTAATAGAGCCAGAGATCTCAAACAAATGTTTTCCGATTATATTCTGGAAGAATTACACGTTGAATATATCGGAAGAGGTCTCGACCCGTTACTTCTGTTATATAAGTTCTAAATTGATTACATGTTGGATAAAATGATTTAATATGTAATGTTTCCGAAGCGTTCGTTTCTTTTTCGCCGACATAAGGTTATACTACCGAGATTTGGTCCGTTAATTGAATCACGCAAGGTATCGAACCCGTTACGTAACCGACCAACTGGGGCGAACCCGATAAATGTTGCAGTTTCATAACTCATGTTCTAATTGAGCAACAGATCTAAAACTAACGTCTTCTGATAACATTCGGGGAGAATTACAAGTTGAATGTATCGTAAAAGGTATCGACCGGCTACTATTTTTTTTATGGGTTAGAAACCGATTGCATACTGGAAAAAACGACTTAGTATCTAATTATTCCGAAACTTTCGTCTTTTTTTGGCCTGCATAGGGTTATACCACTGAAATTCGTTTGAATGAGACCAGATGGACAAATAAAGGTCAGATTCTTTAAAATAATCTTAAATTTCTGTTTTCAGGGAGGGAAGATAATAATAATCACCGAGGCGTGGGTCTGCTTCTCAGTAGACACGATAGTGATGCTCTTCTGGGATATGAGGACATTAATGAAAGGTTCCTTACAGCAAAATTTCTGACAAGCATTAAATCTATATCGTAATCCTTAGCCTTCAATCGATCGTAGCAAGTTATGTATGACTAGAATCACATGTGGCACCAGGTGAATCATTGGCATTTTCTTTAATGATTATCACTCATTTGGAGGGGCGGGGGTAGCTCAGTCGGTAGCGCGTCAGGCTCGTAATCTGTAGTTCCCAGGTTCGAGTCCTAGCTGTATCAGCGTTGAGATTTATCTCCGCAAAATTCCCCGTCCTGCCCACGGTCAGTAGGGGACACCGATGGGCTTGGAAAGACCGCCGTCCGTCGGATGATCTCCCAACAGCTGTTCCAGTGGGTTCTCTCCTCCAACCTTCTCTGAGCCTTCAGGGTCTTTGTGGACCTGACCATTTAACCCATGGTGTGCAAAAAAGTGCCGCTCAGAGGTAAAACAAGCCAACTTTAAAGAACACGCTGAATGGCCTAGACGGGAGGCTACCATCTGTCTCCCAAGAGCTGTTTCAGTGGGTCATCTCCTTCAAACTTCTCTGAGCCTTCAGGGTCTTTGTGACCTGGCCATTTAACCCATGGTGTGCAAAAAAAGTGCCGCTCAGAGGTAAAACAAGCCAACGTTAAACAACACGCTGGATGGCCTTGATGGGAGGCTACCATCTGTCTCCCAACTGCTGATCCAGTGGGTCCCCTCCCCCAACTTTCTCTGAGCTTTCAGGGTCCATGTGACCTGGCCATTTAGTCCATGGTGTGCAAAAATGTGCCGCTCAGAGGTAAAACAACCCAACCTCAAATCGTTGCTGAATTTATCGAGTGCATGTACACTAAGCGGCCGCCTGATTAAGTACAGTTCTATGTATGTCAACAGTAATTCAGGGGCAGAATTCAGTAATTTCTTAAATAAGCTTTATGAAAAATGCTGGCGTAGAAAGGTTAAAGATCTAAGTCAAATCTATTTAATCCAAACAATATTTCTGAAAAACTACAAATTTCTAAAACTGATATGTTCAGTATTTAAAGAGTTATGGAAGCTGAAACATTTAGCAAGTTACCTTGTTCTGCAAAACGTCATTTTTAATTAGCGGAAATTAACATAATTATTACATATTATAACTACAAACACTCTTACACGTGTTAGTAAAATTTGGTATAATATAAAGAAATGAAAAATATATATATTATCCAAAGTTATTAGGCTGTCCTTTCAAATCGAATATACATGGAATAAAATTGAACTCTTTATCTCTGTATTTAACATAAAGTATACCTTAACCGTGCTCAAGTGTTTAGCGCACTTGGCTACTAATAAAATCGACCTGGGTTGGATCCCTGGGTACGGCTGAAGCTACGCCATCCTCACAGACCTTCTACTATGACGTTATAAACTGATGGGCTCTGTAGCAAGCAGCTGCTTGAGGGATATATATATATATATATATTTATTAGGGGCGGGGGTTGCTCAGTCGGTAGCGCGCCAGGCTCGAAATCTGTAGTTCCCAGGTTCGAGTCCCAGCTGGGTCAGCGTTGAGATTTATCTCCGCAAAATTCCCCGCCCTGCCCACGGTCAGTAGGGGACACCGATGGGCTTGGAAAGGCCGCCGTCCATCGGATGGGACGTTAAGCCGTGGTCCCGTGTGCGGGAGAGCCATATCCTATGCTCTTTAAAGAACACGCTGGATGGCCTTGACGGGAGGCTATCATCTGCCTCCCAACAGCTGTTCCAGTGGGTCCCCTCACCCAACCTTCTCTGAGCCTTCGGGGTCCTTGTGACCTGGACATTTAGCCCATGGTGTGCAAAAAAGTGCCGCTCAGGGGTAAACAACCCAACCCTATATATTTATTATATATTTAAGTAGAAGAAAAATATATCGCCTCTAACGAATAGGGAGGTTTAGCCAGATTTTGAAAGATAGTGTGTTTTTCCTTGTATCTTCCTCTAACCATGGAAATATGAGCTAATGTTTGATGGGTAAAAGGCAAATTGTAATATTCTCTTAGGACTTATTCTCTTAGGTTTTATCAAACGATAAAACATGAAAAAAAAATTCTGAAAACGAATTAAACAGTTTGTTTTAGTTGTTAGAACGCTCTTTAATAAAATTATATATATTTAGGCTAAAATTTGTATATGGCTAATCGTTTTGTAAGAAATCTACCAGCGTCAAGAATGAGGATTTTATACTGTACAGTCGCTCAAAAAAGTATCCGAACGCTATGGTTGATTTCAGAATTCAGAAAAAATATCTGGCAACGATTTTTTTAGAAATTAGTGATCTGGCACCCTTTGTGTGACGTGACACGAAGGGTTCCAGATCACTAACTTCTAAAAAAATCGTTGCCAGATATTTTTTCTGAATTCTGAAATCAACCATAGCGTTCGGATACTTTTTTGAGCGACTGTACATTCAAGTAAAAAAATTGCACGTATCTCCCAATTTACCTTAATTCTGCGTTAATTCTATCTCATATAAGCATTCATATACAAACTCTTCCTCAAAACCCTTCTTCATTAACTATTTTCAGTTAAGATTTAAAAAATATCGAAATTATTTGTCTAATCATCATATTATTATGAATTAGACGTCATTAGTTACAAAAATTGGCAGTTTCTTCGTGGTTCTGCGGCTACTTGAGCGATTCGTTCTGAATTTCGTGGGATGGTCCCGCTTAGTTCTCACCCTCTTGGTGTGACAGATGAGGATTCCCATCTTCCGTGGGTCGGGAGTGATTTTTCGAAAGGCATCCGATATTTAAAGAGCGCCTTCGTCGCCTTTCCTTCTGAATGCAATTATCGAACGACGTATGAAAAGAAGTTAGTCGATATAAATGAAAGATCTCAATCAAATGTACCTGAGTTTGCATTTTCAGCAACATTAGTTCGGATGTAATCGTATTTACTTCGCTACAGACTCTAAAAATATGTTAATCGTAGGTAATAAATTTCGACTTTGGGAAAGCATCTCCTTAGAGAATATGCTATAACGATCTTGAATATGGCACTGATTCAGTTACCGCTCTGATTTCTACTCTAACCACACTTCTTATGTCATACCAGACCTGGTCAGTACAATAACAGAACGATTGATATTTTTATAACAAATTTCAATTCTTATAATTCGACTGGTGGCTCTTAATTTTTTTAATCTGCTAAACAATTTTAAAATATTCTTAAAATTTTAAATACAATTCATTTATTATTATGTAGGCTTAAAAATAAATGGAATTCAATGAAATATTACCTAAATTCAATTGCTTAATTTTTTATACATATTTCCTTCCTCGCCAATGAGAGAGCTAATGAGTTCTCCAGGTGGCCTTTGGTAAACCGGGTATGTTTATAACTGTATTTTACCCCTATTCATTTTTACCAGGTTCTCTTCTTTTAATTAAATTTGTATTTGTAATTTTAGACTTATTGATCGAAGTTTCACCCTACATAGCAACAGAAAATGTCGAATACCTCTGTTTAAACTACTGGTTTTGTTTGAAATTATAATACACAAATATACTCTTTGTGTTGCAATGTTCCGAAATATTTGTAACCTATTTTGGATATAGTGTTATTTGCTTTGCCACAGAATTTTAATAGAACAACACTATTTTATGAAAAGTGTTAATTAATGGATAAAAACATGTGCTTTCGACGCACTACCACATAAAATGAAACTTTCAAGGGTAAATTAGTGGAACATGAATGAATAAATGAAAACTATTACATGAAGTCACAGTGATGATACAATCGTACATTCAGTAGGGAATGTAGGAAAGTATCATTCATGCAATTTCAAATATCATATTTTCTTTTAACCTTAGATATATCGTTAAGATATATCTGTAATGTACCATTTGTAAACGATAATATTAGGCACTTTGGATTGAACGAAAGGCATTCTCTTATATTAAATTAATTTATATATTTTGTGGTAGTTCAGGATAATAACTTTGATATTTTAATTTTCTTCTACCCTAAAAGTTTAAAAGTTAAAAGTTACTTCTATCATCATTGGTTGTTTTTTGAGTTTACCTATATGTGTTTCAAAACTGTTCTTCTAAGATGTTGACCATTAGCAAGAAGCAACGTACCAAATGAAAGCCAGTTACGCCGGAGAATCGAACATTTTGAAAAATTGTCTAATTTAAATTATCCATTTAAATAATAAATAAATATCCCCTCAAGCAGCTGCTTGTCATAGAGTTATGTCAGGAGGATTGTCAGTTTGTGAGGTCTGTGAGGATGGTGGGTCCTCAGCAGAAAGAAAACACGAACAACCACGCCTTACTCGGGTCTCGAACCCAGATACCTCAGATCAGTAGCAAAGCAGGTTAACCATTCGGCCACGAGATGGGCTCCTGGAAAACAAGGAAAGAAGTGTGAATATCGTTTTGTCACAATATTTTAGAAACGGGAGAGTCGTGACTAACGATTGCCACATCATTGAAAGTGCCTTTCGATTCTTCCTTCCTAATAGAGATGAGTTCCGGATTGGCTTTGCCGGGCTCAAAAGAGCACCTGTCTGAGATCACTTTTGGGTGGTGGAACATATCGACATATCGCCTTGTGATCCGATTCAGGCCTTCTGCCATCTGGCCGTCTGCTAGCCAAATGATGGTCTATGCACTCCACCAATTCTCTGGACCTCAGCCAATCGGACCTCTCCTGGGAAGCAATATATTCCTGCTTTGTCAGGGGCGCCTCGGATTTAAGCCTATCCGATATCATAAGGTCTTTTAATCATCCAAGTCTGTCACTTTGCGGCTATCTATATAACGATTCCACAAATCACGGATATGTTCCCCAAACTGACCCCAGGTATCAGACTGCAATTTTCTGGCCCTATCAAGCCTTTGCTTATCCTCAATAGCCGACAAATTGCATCTCTCCAGTACATAGGTCTTGAGCCGATCATAATGCTCAGCATCATCTAAGGGTAAGCTAACCAGAAATCTGCCAAATTTTTCCTCGGGACAAAGGCAGAATACTGCACCATGAAGATCACGTGGTGCCCACTGCGCTATAAATGCTGCCTGAATAGTTTTAGAAAATGGCATTTCGTAGAGGCTTTCAGGCGGATTGCCAATAACCGGCCAGAGAAGCGACGACCACCTAGACAACTCTTCTCCGAGCTTCCAAACGGTATCAGGTCCGTTCAGAAGGGACCCGGAGGGCAATTTCTGTCGTACAGCTCACCATGCGATACTCCCGCCTCTGCTGCATCCGCATTTTTCGAAATTCGAATTCTCGAATTTCACTCCTCTCCTCAGCTTCACGAATTTCACGCTGTTAATCAGCTTCAATTTCGCGCAAATGTCTCTTTTCCTCCGCCTCAATTTCGCGCACCCGCACTTTCATGCATATTGTCTCCAAATTGTCGAAGAGTTCGAATCGCGCTGCTCTTTCAGAGCATACGGTCGTTCCACTCTTGGGCGATGCCTATCTTCGGCTTCCCCTACTCTCTCTACTCCAGAAACTACCTCCATGTCTCCTGCGTGGAGCGTTTGTAGTGAACTGTCTGCACTATGATCCGAAGGACTACCGTTTTTCGCACTTAGTCGTGTATTGTAGTGGAACATGATGCACTAACACAGTAGCACACAAGAACAAATTCACAGCAATTGGAACTCACCAAACCAATGTTCTCGTAGAGACTTCTCAAACGACGACACTCACAAAAAATAAATCACACCACCCTTCATGTACCTCGCTCAAGAACCTTCCTGCTGACACCAATCAGTCACAAGATGTTTTCGTGGAGATCTAAATTAGTTGAACCGGCGTGTGGGTTCCCAGCGTTATTTTAAAAGCTATCTAATGCAGCGTATACATCAGGAGTATGGCGAGCTGGGTAGTTATATGGATCGACAGACAACGTACCAATATGTAAAACACATTTATTGTTCACAATATAATTATATTAATAAAACTATTTGCACCGACCCTATACTAGGGCGTTAAACTGCCTTATGTCTGTTCGGCCACACAAATGTGGCCGAACAGTGGCCCTGGCTGGATATTTTTCAGCCGCGACAGAGCCTGCTTCTCTGTCCTTCGCTGTTCGCGCTTGACGACGAAAGTCAAGGAGCCGAAGTCTCGCCTCTTCTCTCCAGCACGCAGCCACCTGGGGTCCTTTGTCCACACAGGGCCCAAAAGTGTTGGTCATCGTACCTGGCAAGGGAGCAGATTAATGACCTCTGTTGACTACCATATCCGGCAGCAAAACACTTTTTTTTTCCTGTGCTTCGAGGAGGTAACGGTCATCTGCCCGTTACAAAACATTTTAGAAGGTTCTTCTTCAACTCTTGAAAAAGGCTTTCAAGCAAGTACTTTTTAAATATTTGGAAACAACCAAAAATAGCATGGTGCAAGATCTGGTGAATATGCAGGATGGGGGAGACGATATCAGTATAGTATTCTCTATTGATAGTCAGTTTTTTTCTAGCTAAAATTGTGAACATTCTCTTCCTTGAGCGAAAGTCTTGTTGGAGGATTTGGGGAGTCGATTCATCCTTTGTAAACCCAAACATAGTTGTCTGTATTTCTGGGAGTTGTATAGTAAAAACAACACTTTTTATCACCTGTGAGAATGTCTGTTAACTCTTTGGAGTCACTAGGAGTCACATTGCTATACTGCAGCTGATTCCTCGAAATTAGTAACTCTGCGAGTAACCTAAATCATGAGAATTAGGATAGGAGTCAACTTTCCGAATATGAGTCAATTTTTCTAAGAACAGCTCAGTCACTTCTGACAGAGCTGTTCTTAGAAACCAGATTGTGTTTTTTTTTTCTTTTGCTCTTCGAACATGGATGTTTTGTCAGCTTATTTGTTTACGCATCAAATGGGAATATAGGAAAAAATATGAGTAAATACCCGTTCAAGTAGCTGCTTGCCACAGACGTCTGACAGAGCCATATCATTTAATATGACAAAAAGTAGATTTGTGAAAAAGGCGAGATCTCAGCGGAAATACAACACAACTATCCATGCCTTAACCCGGGGATGGAACCCAGGTCCATTTGATTGGTAGCCAAGGGAAAAATGCATTATTCTTGTTCTTACTCTTTCATTTGATGCAAAAAAAGTCACATTTCTTCGAAAAGGAATATTCTGATTTTAATTAAAATACTTTTTTGGCATCTTCACGATTTCTATCGTAAGCATTGTTCTCTTTATGTCAAATTACCGATTAAAGTTGAGATTGCATCGTTTATTTTTATCAGGTGTTAGCAGCTTATCTACAAGTTAAGCCGTGGTACATTGTGTCTAGAAAACCCATACCCTGTGCACCTTAAAGAACACGCTGAATGTCCTTCACAAGAGGCTACCATTTGTCTGCTAAATACTGTCCATTGGGTCCCTTTCCTAACCTTCTCTGAGTCCTCAAGGTCTTTGTGACCCGGCTATTTAACCCATTGTGTTAAACAAAGTGACGCTCAGAGGTAAAAACAACCAACAAAGCATTATGTTCTTAAATTATGAATATGAATCTAATGCATAAATTTATGCTTATGACGCAACTGATATTTTTATCAGTTAGAATCGACTGGAGTGTAGCATTGTGTAGGAATAGGCTCCAATGTCACGGGAAGGAGAGCTATGCACCAATCCCCTGTGATGATGCATAGAACTGGCCAGGCCTAGCACCTAATGTCCGACCCCGCCTTCTCGTGGTGCAGACCGTTAGTACCTTTCAAAAGAGATACTCTCTTGTGGAAGTGAACGGAAGGGGAGGGTTGCCAGATTAGAGTGGCCTACTGATCTGGACAACTATGGCTACTTTACTTTTTTTTCTACCCTGCTGAGGAGTGGTCAACCACACAGGGTCCTGGTGCTGACCATATAAACCAACTGGACTGGACAGATATATGGCTCTGAGCTTGATTATGGATCCTGATTTAGCTGTACTGGTGGGCTTCTGTGGAGGGAAAATCTTCCGCTGTGTTTTCTGTTTGTTTAAAAAATATGAGTAAAGGCCAGGCCTAGCACCTAATGTCCGACCCCGCCTTCTCGTGGTGCAGACCGTTAGTACCTTTCAAAAGACATAGTCTCTTGTGGAAGTGAACGGAAGGGGAGGGCTGCCAGATTAGAGTGGCCTACTGATCTGGACAACTATGGCTACTTTACTTTTTTTCTACCCTGCTGAGGAGTGGTCAACCACATAGGGTCCTGGTGCTGACCATATAAACCAACTGGACTGGACAGATATATGGCTCTGAGCTTGATTATGGATCCTGATTTAGCTGCACTGGTGGGCTTCTGTGGAGGGAAAATCTTCCGCTGTGTTTTCTGTTTGTTTGTGGGTGACAGCCCCAAGTGAAAGTTTCACAGGATATGTTTATCAGCTGGTAGATAATCCTGAGCAAAAGTCATCGCAGGCACCTGAACTCTTTGCTTCTATTGGCATCGTCAAATTCTACATTGGAGGAAGTCTTCCAGTCTAGATGGCTTCAGCCTTTAGTGGTGGGGGAACGGGTCTTTGGCCCATGTCTGCGATTAGGGGGCTGTTTGATATTGTCGGCGTTCCCTCTCTCAATAAACATAGTTTCTTTAAACATCCTACTAACCATTTTCTCTCCATAGGTAGTTTGAATGTGAGGACTCTGCACAGAGCATTTTCTCTTGATGTCCTCACGCAAGAATTCCACCGTTATAATTTAGATATTCTCGGCTTGCAAGAGACCAGTTGGACGGATGAATGTCAGATTCTTAAAAATAATCTTAAATTTCTCTTTTCAGGGAGGGACGACAATAAGCATCACCAAGGCGGGGTCTGCTTCTCAGCAGACACGCTAGTGATGCACTTCTAGGATATGAGTGCATTAATGAAATGTTTCTTACAGCAAAATTTCAGACAAGCGTTAAAGACTTGAGTGTTATCTGCTGTTATGCCCCCACTGAGGATGCCGATGAGGATGAGAAGGATAGGTTTTATGAACAACTTCAGGATATTTTGAATTCTGTCAAGAAAGGAGATATTACCCTTGTTCTTGGTGACTTCAATGCCAAAGTTGGTACTGACTCTGACCTTTGGGCAGGAGTAATAGGTCCTTTTGGTATTGGTAGCTGCAATGGCAATGGGCAACGTCTCCTACAGGTAAGTAAACTCAATGGTTTCAGAATAACTAACACTTATTACAAATACTGCGACATACATAAGTACACATGGGTTTCACCTGATGGGCTGCATAGGAATATGATTGATTACATATTAATTAACAGCAAATGGGCTAGTTCTGTTAGAAATACCAGGGCATATAGGGGAGCTGAAATTGGATCTGATCATTACCTTGTTAAAAGTGTCTTACAACTTACACTTAAAAAGTGTTGTGCTAGGGTTAAAAAATTTGCTTTTAATACTGAAGCTCTGAAAGACCCAATTATAGCCAAAGCTTACCATGATAGGTTACTTAGTCATTATGACAGTCATGGTATGCTTACTACAGAAGTTGAGGAAGAATGGGATCATTTTAAACAGGCTTTTTTGGACACTAACAGAACTCTTTTAGGAAAAAAGGAGCAGAAGAGACAGATTTATCTGAGTGATAAGGCACTTGATCTTATTTCAGAAAGAAAGACCTTCAGGAATGTCCTTAATCAATACCCTACTAGTACTAATAGAAAACATTACAGAGAGCTTAATAAACGTGTAAAAGATCAGTTAGCTGCTGATAAGAATCTTTGTCTTGTGGTATGGCTGACAAAGCCGAGGAAGCAGTTAGACAGCAAAACAGCAGAGAGCTGTACCAGATAGTTGATGTTTTGTGTGGTAGAAAACGGACAGGTATACAGGGATTGAAAGATAAACAAGGTAAGGTTATAGAAGGTGAGGATTCTGTCATGGCTAGGTGGGCTGAGCATTTCAGTGATATTCTGAACAATGCGGTTAGTTTTATTCCCATTGTTTGTAATTATGGTAGACGCATTGGTGGCTTTAATGTTGGCCCTATAACACAATCTGAAGTTATTCCGGCTGTTTCTAAACTTAAACTTCATAAATCCCCAGGGGTAGATGAAATTACTACCGAAATGCTTAGAGCTGGAAATGTTTCGGTTACCACTTGGGTGACTGAAATTCTGAATATCTTTTATGATAAAGGCACGGTTCCTAAGGATTTTACCAGCGCTATTGTTATCCCTATTTTCAAAAAAGGTGATTGCAGTTCTTGTGATAACTATAGGGGTATTAGCCTACTCTCTGTTCCAGGTAAAGTTCTTTCCAAGATTGTGCTTA
The DNA here is from genome assembly GCA_038380435.1 of Ryuthela nishihirai. Classification (NCBI taxonomy): domain Eukaryota; kingdom Metazoa; phylum Arthropoda; class Arachnida; order Araneae; family Heptathelidae; genus Ryuthela; species Ryuthela nishihirai. The sequence goes on from JAWZYU010000038.1 coordinate 6,449,300, forward strand.
ATAGAATTAAGAATCTGGTTGACAGTCAATTGCGTGATGAGCAATGTGGATTCAGAAGTGGTAGGGGATGTGTGGATCAGATATTTTCACTTAGGCAGATTCTTGAGAAATGTTTGGAGTTTCAGAAACCTTTGGTTGCTAGCTTTGTTGATTTCAAAAAGGCTTTCGACTCTGTTGATCTTCATAATTTGTGGTTGATTGTGAGATCATATGGTATACCAGAGAAGTTAGTTAACATAATGAAAGCTCTCTATAATAACACTGAGTCATGTGTGAGAGTTGGTAAGTCTTGTAGCAATTGGTTTAGCATTACTTCTGGTGTTCGACAAGGGTGCATTTTGTCTCCTTTTCTCTTTAGTTTGGTTGTTGATTATGTTATGCGAAATTCACTTCAAGGGAAAGATTTTGGCCTTAAATGGGCTGGAGATAGGAAAATTTCTGATTTAGATTATGCTGATGATTTAGCCCTTTTGGCAAATGATGTTGATGAGATGAACTCTTTCATTCGAGCTGTTGATGAGACTGGTAGTATAGTAGGTTTGGTTATAAACAGAGAGAAAACTAAAGTGATGAAAATTGGTCAGGCAGGCTGTGATTCAGTTAATCTGAATGGTTGCACTCTTGAGCAGGTGTCACAGTTTAATTATCTTGGGAGCTATGTAATAGATAATGGTGATGTGCGGCATGAGATTAACAGACGAATAGGGATTGCTGCCGGGACTTTTAAGAATCTATGGGGAGTGTGGAGAAATAGGTGTATACACCTAAAGACTAAAATTAGGCTGTATAATAGTTTGGTTCTCTCTAGGGTTAGTTATGGTAGTGAAACTTGGACGCTTTGTAAACAAGATAACAGGAAACTAGATGCTTTTGATTCCAGATGCTTACGCAGTATCTTGGGCATTAGGTGGTTCAACTTTGTAACTAATGATGATGTTAGGCAAAGGAGATTCCAACCTCCTTTAAGCAGCATATTGTGCAGAGAGAGACTCCGTTGGTTTGGCCATGTTGCCCGTATGAGTAATTATAGATTGGCGAATAGGGTTATGAACAGTGTGCCTAAAGGCCTCAGAAAGAAGGGGAGACCTTAGGATGCGGTGGGCGGACAATGTCAAACAGGACCTTGTTAGAATTGGTGTGCAGTGGCCAGATGCAGTAGATGTAGCTCAGGATAGACTCGCTTGGAGAACTAAATTGCACAGTCTGGTTGGACCTCCGTAGCCCATGGCTGCTTGATGATGATGATGATGATGATGATGATGATTACAGTTAAATAATATTAACTAAACTTTCAATAGAGGAGTGATGCACAGGGTGTAATCAGTATATAGTTTCACCCATTTGTTTACTGTAGATTATTTACTAGCAAAAAATTACCACTGTAAAAATTATTTTTATAATAATTTGAGATCGCCTTTCGTGTTAATACAATCTTCAAGGTACCTGCCTGAAGATTTACGTAACATTGTCGACCCTGTTATCGAACGAAATGGCTTTTCCGCTCACCCAGAACATTTAGTGTTAGCCATGACACAAGATAATACAAAACACATAAGAGAGCTCGGACTTCGACGAATTCGAAAGGCGAGACAGTTAGATCAAAAGAGCACAACTATCAGAACATTCATGCCGCCGAAACTCAATTTCAAGGCTCAAGACTACTCGGAAATAATTAACTGGATGGACTGTGATTTATCTTCTCCCCCATTATTAAAAGTTATCAGTGACGATGAGATTAAATCACATATTCAAAGTGACTCAGTCCCTAATTGGGATATAACATTCAAGACATTCCCAGTTCACACACAGGCAGTTGAACGATGTGTGAAACTCGTGACAGAAGCCTCAGGAAAAGTTTGCGGAGCTGAGTCTAGGGATGGTTTTATCAGGACGACTCTGCTGTCAAGGTCAACCATGCCTAACTTCGCCCAGTAATCAGATTTCAAAGTACCTTCGCTAAGAATGAGTGAAAACGGAGATGTTCAATTGTTCAACATGAGTTTCTTGGACTTACGACTCTTCATACAAAAACTTAGTTTTTTCAATAAAAAAATATGTTTATAAATATTACTAATGGTCTAAAATAATTTGTTTTTAAACATTTAAACTTGTATTCAATAAAGAACAAATATAAAGAACATGTAAGTTGTTAGTGTTTTTTTTCCTTGAACTGTGTGATCTACCTTTATTTGTAAATTTTTTTCAAAATTTCATTAACTTTGAAGGCAATGCGCGACCGGAGATGTTGATGGATTTAAATAATATTTAAACATTATTTTCTGTGGTTCTAATACATAAGAATTTGAGCTATTACAATCGGGAAGAGGGTAATTTAAAAATGTTAAAAATTATCGTAAAAATGTGAATTTTTCTAAATTTCGGCAAAATTTAGAGCACATGCGCGACCAGAAGATATAAACCGATTTTATTTCTTTTTTTTACCCCTTTTTAGTCTCCCCAATTCACAAATTTTCCGCGGTATTACGACTTGAAAAAGGAATTTTGAATATTTTCGGCCCACCCTAATTATTACCTCTCAGTCCCAACTTCAAGTTCTCCTTTTCATGTTCTGGGTCAGGTCAATTGTCATGGTTGAAAGACGGGTTTTCATTTGTTCCTTCTTTATTCATTCAACTTTGTTCATTCAATATCATGGTCTCAACTATCAAGATTCAAAGTTCCTTTGCCTCCAGCTCTGCTTGTGCAATCAGCACGAGGGAGTTAATACTTGTTGAATGCACGTTTTGGGCGTGACCTTCCCTACTCTTCTAGGTGGGGAAATATAAGGGGGAGGGGACACATACTGTCCCAGCTGACCTGGTCGGTCTTGACAACTCTCTCTGGCTCCATTTCTTGTTGTTGTTCAAAAGCAGCGTTGGGTTTTATATCCTGAAGTTCATCGTCAGTGAGTGGCTCACTCAGAAAGGTTATTAACTACGTCATAACATCCAAAGTTACGCTTTCAAAGTTTGCTATTCCTCTGATATTAATAAAAAAAATACGCGTAAATTATTGGAATTAAAATATTTATTTATAAATTACAACACATGGGACGACCGATATGCCAAATATTTTCACGTATTTATCTATATACACGATTTTAAGATTTACTTCAATAGTACCTATGTGACCCCAAAAGTTTATATCTTAAATATCTTAAATTTTTTTTTCTTCGATATATCTTAAAGCAGAAAAAGAAAATGCTTTTCTCTCTTCTGTTGGTTAGGAGGAAGATCGCTGCTATTGATACAAATTCATTCACCGCAAATTCTCTAGAGGTGGATCTCTACTACGAATATCTCGTTCGGTATCATCCTGCAGGTAATCTGTTGTACTGAGATCAGTTGACTGTGGAGGCCACTGAAGTAAATGGAAGTCACTGTCATGTTGCCAACTCTTTCTGAGCGAATCTAGCTTAATGACATGGAGTATTATCCTGCTGAAAGATTTCATTCACAGATGGATACACTGCTGGCATGAAGGTGTGCATCGGATCGGCAACGATGTTCAGATATCCTCTGACATACAAACGTTGCCACACTGATATCAAGGAATACAATATTTGTCATGGAAACATATCCCACACGATTATATCAACACCATCAGTCTGCAAAGTTAGTAAATGGTAGGATGAACCGATAGACTCATGCCATTTTCTCCATATCTTTCTCCTCCTATTAGGTCGTCGATCGACCAAATCTGGAACTAGGTGCGACGAATTTTGAGTTTTGATATGAATTGCTCGCTCCTCACCACGTATTGTACACTACTGTATTTTGTTTTTTAACTGACTATAACTCATCTCTGACTCTGAAGAAATGATGTCAAACCTTGTTGGCATATTGCGTCAATGAGGTGTTTCCGATCACAGGAATCTGAACGTTTTCTGTCGTTCAACCATGCTCAATACATCCGAGACACTATCATGCGTGAAAACTCCAACAGGGTTCTTATTTTTAAGCCTTTGTCGCACTGCATTATACATACATAGAATCCCTGGATTCGTGCCTTTCTGCTTTAGATTGGATGGTATGAACATGTGATGCTGTCACTGAAGAAGCAGGCTATTTCGTAGAAAGGGATGTGTGAGTAAAACGTGGCCAGTGAGTATATATAAACACCTCCTACAATATATATGTAATATGCCCGTCGTACAACGGATATATCACATTATATGACAGGTTGCATCTGTCATATAATGTGACTCTCAAATCTTTAAACACCAAATTCGCCAACATAGTTCTTTTGCTTCTACCATCTTTAGCTCCTTTCGGTTACTGCTCATTATGACATAAAAATTAATTTCTGCTATTATCTTTTGTCTCAGTGGCGTTAACTCTGTTCTGCAATAATTCCCTCTAATGTCAAAGAAAATTATCATGATATCCTGAAATTAAGATACTTATTCTTTTATGATAAATAAGCAAAGACACTTCCTTTCGTCATCATTTTTATTTTAATTGTTTAATTTATTTTTCGTTTTACTCCCGGATCTAGAAGTCTTATCCATGATGCTTCTTCTAAGCTTGTTGCTAAGTAATATTTGCATTTGCACTCTATCGTAACATCTGTGCAATGGGACCCACTTCTCACAACCTTCTGAGCCCTCGGGGTCCTTGTGACCTGGCCTTTAGATATTGTAGGCAAAAAAGTGCCTCTCAGAGGTTAAATAACCAAACCTTTTTTTTTTCTTTCGACAGCTCATTCCTTCTTATCCAGTTAGATGCAGTGGCGCACCCAGAGGGGGGCTGGCAAGGGACCCTGGCACCCCCCAAAGAAAAAGAAAAAAAAAAACACTAGATAATTTTACAAAAATCTTTTCCTAATTAAAATTCACTTTTTATATTTATGTTGTGCCTTGTCTCCTATTTCTATACTACTTATGAATTAGCGGTCACATAAGGTGGGATATAGCTCTCGGGAATCACGGCCGTTGTGAACACAAGGCGAACGAATCGGGCGGGATCCTCGCCCCCCCCCCCCCCCAAAGATTAAATCCTGAGTGCGCCACTGGTTAGATGTGTACATTGGCAGTCATAAAATGTCTTGAAAATCACAAGCGAAAGCAAAACTTTTGTATCAAAATTGGTTATGGAACAAAACAGATTGTTTGAAGCTTTTGTAACGATTCGTTTGGTTTTGATCGTTTGCAAAAAAATAATGGTCAATCGGATCTTGGAAATTAATATTCTTATATTTTAAAAACTGAAAGAATCTTTTGAAGATTCGGATTTGAAATTTTATTTTAGTCTCATTTTACAAGGAGCTTGAAATTTGGTCTTTATTTTTGACATCATAGATTCATATTTTATCTACCATTCTAATTACTGTATAGACCAAAATAAATTAATCAGATATCGAGGACTTGGAGCTCAGACCTTGAAGAAGCGGATGTGCTTTTGCTTAGCTCCAAGAAGTGAAATTTAATTATCTAAAGCTTTACTTAAATTGCCTAATAGCTTTGGGCGAGATCGAGTATTCATCCCAGGTGGAGCCCTTGGCGGCAGGATAGGAAGAAGTACCTTAATATTAAATTTAAACTTTAGTATATGTTTAGGATTTTAGAGATTTCAATTGAAATTTACATTTTCTGTGAATTGCCGTCTTTTGACTGCTTATTTCACTAATCTCTTTTAATCTCTCTTGCAGATTAATTATTTTTTCTGTTTCTAACTGACAGTTTTACAATTGTAAGATTTGGAACCTTTTCAACTTCCGTTGGAGTTTTATTACAAATTATACAGTTCCTATTAGGAATCTTTAATTAACGTAAGTTTGCATTTACTGCGTCTAATACATTGTATTATATAGTGCACATTTTTGATACATTTATTTCTATAATATTTATCTACAAGTCTGTAGATAAATTCTCTGATCGTTACTTTCAGTAAATACTAGTTTGTATTTTACTGTGTCTTGAACTGCATTGCAACCGTTTTTGATATATCTGTAACCTGTTTCGACAAGTGATTTAAATTATTATGAATGCAACTTGTAAAAGTTTTTCAAACATTTATATTTCTGACATAAATAAATGGTAATCTGAATTTGGATTATTTGGGTTTGTGAAAATCACATGAAATTTTGAATGATCAGCTACTGGTAAAATGTCAAAAAACACATCACCCGCTCAGAGGCACCACAATTCGAAAGTTCCGAATCAGACCGACCAGAGATATTAGAATTAGAAAATTCGAAAACTGCAACGTCTATGTCTTCCGGTCCGCTCAGAGGCATCCGAAGCTATTATTCGCATTCCGGACCGCCCAGAGAGCTCTGAATCTGGGAGGTCCGGATACAATCCATTAACGATTTACTTTGAAATACAAATGTACCAATAAAAAATTATCGGATCCTTAGCACAATTTCGCACAATCAATAAATTTAGGATTCTTATATTCAAATATTGTTCTCTAAAAATATAGTAAAAATAATATTAGCTGTAAACTCTACATTAAATACGCTGCGTTTCTTCAGTAACGAGGTGGTTTTTTCCCAGTCTGTGGCAAAGCTGGGATTATTGGGGAGGCACCTTACATCCTTACATCTTTACATATTACCTTGATATAAAGGATCACATTTGTTTCAAAAAGTGGACAGGACGTATCTATATGGGCTAAGTAAGCCCCATCCGTCATGTTGTTGTTGTTTAGGTCTTTTCTTTCCACCTTCCTTCATCTTGGCTCTCGGAATTTTCATGTCGAAGAAGAAGGTAGCTCGCATGCCTAGGACAAGGAAACTCGGCCAAAAAGCGGTCCCATCTGGCAGCAACCACTCGACCGAAAACAAAAATAAGTGCCATATTGTTGGACTGATGCCCGATTCGGTTCAGCATGCACCAATCGCCACCTGACACGGCAACCGAGGTGGTTTTTTCACAACCTGTGGCAAAGCTGAATAGCAAGGAAAGGAGCGCGCTTTTGGACACTCTTCTCTGAACTTTCGGTGTGAGAAGTTGATTTTCGGTGACGGTGCTTGCTTCTACCTTGTTCAGAAAAAGAACCTGACATGTTCTTCCCCAGCATCGAGGTGCGCAACTTTGGACACTAACAAGAGGCAATTCTGCTGATGAGCAGTAGGATCCCGACATCGATCTAAAGGACGACAGCTTGATGTGTACAAGGAGACCCATTTTCTTTCGTCCACACACGGCAAAGGAATGAGGTAGGGTCATTCTTTCCTGATCTGGTCTCCCCCATGTTAAGTGACAATTTGTAGTCGCCACTCTGCTCTCGACCATGTTTATTTGAGCAGTAAATTGTGATGCTCCCTAACAACGGTGCAGCGTGGGAAAGAGGAATTTTTTTGGCATTTGTGTGAAATTCACCTCAATTAGAGTAATTTGGTTATAATTGAGAATAAGAGTAAAATTAAATAAATGATCCCTGAAAATTATCTCACATCGATCTGCTTATTTGTTTTGCCTGTTGGTCTAGTTCCTGTACACCGAGATAGGCGGACAGCCTAGGCTTGAGATTGGTAGACCCCATCATTTTTACGATTATAAAATTGCGGTGTCAGGCCCACTTTCCCCGAAATGATGACCTTGATGAAACACAGCGCCTTATCTTCGCCCCTCATTTTTTTTAGGTTTGTCCCTAAAGTACAGCTACCCTCAAAACACACAGGAGTAGTCACGACATAAATGTAAGGAGATGCAAAATTCGCTCTCCAGAAGTCGCGAACAAAAAAACATTTCCATTCCATTTTTGCTTACAACTTTTGAATTAATCGTGCACAAACGAAGTCATATGTAATTGAAGGCTCGGATCTAGAAAAAAAAATAAACACCGAGACAGAGTTTAAGTTCCATATTTACAGATAATATACATATCTATTTCTTCAATGGGCAACATCCAACCTATATTGGAGGATTGGGTTGGGTCGTTTTACCTCTGAGCGGAACTTTTTTGCACACCATGGGTTAAATGGCCAGGTCACATGGACCCCGAAGGTTCAGAGAAGTTTGGGGTAGGGGACCCACTGGAACAGCTGTTGGGAGACAGATGCTATATTGGAGGTAGTCTTCCAGTTGATTCATTTGGAAAAAATGGAATTAAAAATCAAAACAACAGCAAAGTTCTCCATTTGCGAAGTCCGTATTAGAGAGATCAGATATATTTCTTGGTCGCTTTGTCTCTGGAGTTCATTCGTTTGATTTCCGACTTATTCGTTTCGGAGAATTCAAATTTAAAAAGCTGCGATGCATTGCGACCCGGATTAGAGAAATTGCATATATAAGTGTGTTGGCTCTTTTCTTTCCCATTCAGTGAATTGGCTTGATTTTTGACTGATTCTGTTGAGAGAAATTCAATAAGAAAAAAATGATCGCTCTACTGAAAACCGGATTAGAGACGGGACCCATAAATGTGGTGACTATAGTTTCTACACTTCGTCCGTTTTATTTTTTACTTTTCTGTTCACAGGGAATCCGCTTCTAGAATAGTTTCGTTTTCGGTTATTTCGGCATTACACTGACTTTTGTCAAGTGTTGATCAAGCTCAGATGCACTTTTTTACCATTTTTTAACCCTTTTCTAAACAAGGAGAGGGAGAACCTTCGGTTAAAACGTGCAAATAAATCTCACCGCTGGCACAATTAGGACACCAGACTGGAAACAATAAATTACGAGACGCGCGTTACAGACTCAGCCAAAATCCACCCCGAAAATATGACGGAATAGTTGTTTTAATAAATCCACAAACTAGCGAAAAGCAATAGGAAGATCGGTAGCAATAGCTCGTTATTATTAAAGAAGCTGTTCGAAGCAAATTACTGCGCCTCTTTTCCTAAGGGGGCGTTATATGCAGTCGGCACTTTTGCTCTCGATGATGTACACAGGCGGCGTTTTCTTCTCCTTGTTTTTGTCCTCGACACCTTTGCATTCGGCATTCTATCATGGAAACGTTCACGAGACAATAACCTATGATTTTCTCTACTATCAAACTAATTAATATATCAATTAGTAGTTAAATTATCAATTACTGTTAGTTATTAAATAGACAGTTCTTCATTCGAATTCTCAATTAACAACCATTTGCAAATTAATCTGGGAAATTGGTATAAATCTATATAAAGCATAATTGCACATCTTCGATCTTCGATGTTCTCATCGTATTTTTATTGAGAATATCAATTTCACTTTTTATTACAAAGAGTGGAAACAAAGTTTGGCAATAATTATGATCATACGAAAAGAAAAACATTTCCTTTATTGGAACGCGCAATAACTTCCTCCACCCTTCTATCCCAAAACAGCGTTTCAACAGAAATTGTCTTCCGATTGAAGATGTAAACGAAAATATGTTTACCGCATAAAATGGAATATGTATAATTAGAATGTTCATAATTTGGAATGTTCATTTCACCAATTGAAACTCTGTCACTTTAAATTATTTCGTTCAAGAGAAACAAAATGTTCAAAATATTTAATTTTATTCAGTGTTGATTTAGAGTTCTGTGAGGTTTGGGTCCTTGTCATGGGTTCGATTGATTTCTAATTACTTTAAAACTAGGGATAAAAATATCAAAATCCAGTTTAACTAATGTCGGTTTTAAAGTCCAGAGAAAATTGTTGCATATTTCTTCTAAATGGTTTCCGTTAATTTTTTAATGTTCTGTTCGCATAAAAGATACTAAATATATTCGTGTTATAGAGTATCGGATTAGTGAGACTGACGATAGTGTTGTGCGGTTTAGTTTCTTGAAATATATTCCTTTGAATTCCAATCGTTCCGTTTAGTAGGAACAGAAAGGTACAGAAGTATGAAATTCCGGTTTAACATAAGTCGGATTAGGGTTGGTAATATATTAGGGAGTACAGTTGTAAATATCGCATCTTTCCTCTAATGCATTCTGTTAATATCATATTGCTTTTTCGGATAAAAATGACTAAAGATATTCGTTTTATTGAGTATCGGATTAGTGAGAATGACAATAGCCTTATGCGGTCTACTTCCCTGGATTTTCTGGTTTTTCTTTTGAATTCCAATTTTTTCATTTAGAAGGAACAGGAAGTGATAAAAATATTCAAGAATGTTTAAGAAGCGTCGAATAAGAGGGAATAGATTTATCAAACATCGGCTGCTTTGATTTACTCCATTGGTACAGTCGCTCAAAAAAGTATCCGAACGCTACGGTTGATTGGAGAATTCAGAAAAAAATATCTGTCAACGATTTTTTTAGAAATTAGTGATCTGGCAACCGTCGTGTACAGTACACAAAAGTTGTCAGATCACTAATTTCTAAAAAAAATCGTTGACAGATATTTTTTATAAATTCTGTAATCAACCGTAGCGTTCGGATACTTTTTTGAGCGACTGTACTTTGCGTCCTTTTTTTTTGTTCAGTAAGAAAAAAAAAATATTAGACAAATTTTGTTTTATTGAGGATCTTATTAAGGAGCATATTTGAAGTCTTCTGCAAATTGTATAGTATTTTTTCGGCTTCTAACTGCTTCATTTAGAAGAAACAAACTTTAAAAAATTACGTTGTAGTGGAATATCGGAATATAGAGAACAGATGTATACCTTTTATTGTAGGTCGGACTAGAGAGAACAAATACAATTATCGATTACGTTGAGTTATAAATAATTTCGTTTTACGTAGTGCCGGATTTCAGAGATTTCCGAGAAGTATTAATTTTTTTCACTAATCGAAAGTGTATTTTAATTAGGTTTAGTAGTTAAAAAAAAAGCGCCATCCCGTGGCCGAGTGATTAGCGCGCTTGGCTAGTGATCTAAGGGACCTGGGTTCGAGCCCAGGGTAACGCATGGATGTTCGTGTTGTTTTCTTCTGAGGTCCTCCCATCCTCTCAGACCTACTACTGTGGCATTATAAACTGACAGGCTCCTGTCAGACCTCTGTGGCAAGCAACTGCTTGAGGGGTATTTATTTATTTTTTTTAATTTAAAATTATTTCTAAATGTTTTTCTATTTCCACTGAATTGTCATATTCACGACAGAATTGTCGTAGACTTCAAATTCTTATCCACCGAATTGTCTTATCCCTCGAATTCTCATCCACCGAATTGACTTTTCCCCCGAATTCTCATCTACAGAATTGTCCTCATCAGTTACTATCCACAGGAATTGTCGTAGATCCAACTACCACTACGGAAACAAATAAATTTATTTTAAGAGAGAGCTTTCGTTTAATCCACTAATTCGCTTTTCAATTATGGGAAAATCTAGGTCCGTGGTTACCAGTGGAAGCCACGAAACAATTTAAAAAAAAAAGCTATTGCGCTTATTTGTACCGGTCCATTATGAAAACAGCGGCTCATAAAACAAGTAATATACAAAATCTCGCTCAGTTCTTTCAATTATTGACCAAATATTTTTACGTGAATAAGTAAAATATTTTTTTCTAATTCAAAGTAATCATTAAAAACGCATATTTTTGTTTTTTAACCAAGATATTTGATTTGCTAAAAACATAGTTTTTTTTATTCCTTTTTATTGCTCATTAGAACTGTGTTTTTTCTGTTTCAGGTACAGAATTTTGTTTGCTGCTGTTTAAGAATAGAGTGACAATGAATGTTCGATAAGTTTGGGTTGGACGGCTCTGCTTTAAAAAGGGTTACATCTGTATGAAATATTTCGTTTTCGGCGATAATAAATTTCGGCCTGCACGTTTTCGAAACGTGTCTTTAAGAACGTAAAGGAATTAAATAATTAGAAGGTAACAATATTGTCTCATCCTGACAACCCTATGAGCCACAATATTTATTCACAACATGAATAAATATTTTGGATTCAATATAGTGACTTTCTAAATAGTGACTATTATAGACTTACTGTTCAGAGGTCTCCTATCTGTACGACTGTATTTTATAGTCTAATTTAGGGGTTCTCAATGTGAGGTACGGGATAAAGTTTTTGGGTTACGCCGCGAGAGCTCAAAAGTCGCAGATATATGTTATATATATATGTATGTGTGTTTTATTTCATTCCCATTGTTATACTATAACTATATTTTTATCTATCTATACAATGGGTACGCCAGCTATATACACATTTCTAGGGGGTACGTGAAGCATAAATGGTTGAGAACTACTGATATATATGATTTATTTTATTCCCATTGTTATACTATAACTATAGTTTTATCTATCTACACAAGGGGTACGCCAGTTACATACACATTTCCAGCAGGTACGTGAAGCATAAAATTTGAGAACCACTGGTCTCAATAATAGTGTCTGTTATACAAACATGAACAGTTTTCCTTCCTTTTCAGCAGCACTGTTTGGCACTCAACGGTTTAAGTGGCCAGGTCATAAGGGCTGAAAGGAGGTTATAGAAGGGGATTCACTGAACAACTGTTAGCAGACAGATGGAATCTTCTGGTCAAGGCCATTCAGCGTGTTCTTTGAAATGCAGGGTATAGCTATTTGGCGAATGAAGACACGTCATAACGTACCAACCGATATATCTATGGACACCTTTCCAAGCTTAATGGCGTCTTCTTTCTCACCGAGGGCAGGGTGTGTATATTGGGTTGGGGGGGGGGGGTTGCAGAGATAAATTTCTATGCTCGCACAGTTTTTGACTAGAACTTGGGGACTGCAGGGGTCGATTCTGGCACGCTGCCGACTGAGTCAAGCTTCGCCTTAAAATATAGTGCCGTCCTGTGATACTAATATTTAAACTAGAAAGACATATGCAAATGTTTACGAGTTTGACTTCCTGCTTTAGAACAATCTGGTTAGATTTATTCGCTGATACAGTTTTCAATCGAAGATTTTGGCGAAATTGAATTTGTATGAGTAACGGTGAATCAAACATCTCACTGTACGGGATTTTCATTTGGGATCCTTTCTTAGCATCGATACCTTACCTTCAAGCTATCTTTACTTTGCCAGTTGAGATTATAGGGAGTTGATAATGGAATAAATTTTGTGTAAGATATATAAGCAAGCCAAGCGTGCTAACCACTCGGCCATGGGACGTCCCATGGCTGAGTGGTTAGCACGCTTGGCTACTGATCTAAGGGACCTGGATTCGAACCCCGGGTAAGGCATGGATGTGTGTGTTGTTTTTCTGCTGAAGTACTGCCATCCTCACAGACCTTCGACTATGGCATATAAACTGACAGGATCCTGTCAGACCTCTGTGGCAAGCAGCTGCTTGAGGAGGTATTTATTATTCATTTTTTTTTTTATATAAGCAAATTAGATCTTTTCAGATATATTCTATTTCGATATCTTTTATAAATTAATCGATATAAGGAGTGGCGTGACAAAAAATTTAAAACGGGTAAAGTTCTCACTTACCAGGCGACGTGAGCTGCACAAAAGTGGGCGTGATATTCAAATTTGCGGACACTTAAAAATAATTAAACTTTTTTTCTTACAATATTTAAAATTATGACTAAGGGCGTCTGAACTTACAAATTCAACCCAACAGATACTCACCTGCCTCTAAGTAAATTTATGTTATGCTCTTATTATATTATTTACGAGCTTTATATATAAATTACAATTTTTTAATTAATTGTGTCATGTCCAACTCCGGTTGATAGGACGTCAGTGGAAAACAATAAAAAAGGAGGAAAGGGAGAAAATGGAGTTGATTTGGTTACAATGTTTTGGGCACACAATGTCGGAGAGTACCTTGTTAGAATTGGTGTGCAGTGGCCAGATTCAGCAGATGTAGCTCAGGACTGAAATGCATGGAAAACTAAATTGCACGGTCTGATTGGACCTTTCATACCCCATGGCTGCTTGATGATGATGATGAGTTCTGTATCTGAGTTGCTATTGACATAACATGGGCTAACATACTTAATGAAATGGCCTTTTTCATGAACGAGTTCCTAAAGAGTGCATATATCATTTAGTGTACATGCGCTCTTTAGGGATTCATCGGTAAATTTCGTAACGATTTGAAGGGAGATGTTATGTTCTAATGTGAAACACCTTACCTTTTCATATAAATATGTTATTTTTTAATGTTATAGACATTAAAAACTTTAAAATAATATTAAAATGCTATATTTATATTTGCGATTAGTATATTTTTGCATTCTCCGATTACAAAAATCATTTTTTTTTTCATATATTATCCCTTGTAATTAACAGTTACCTCCTTAAGAAAGATTTGATATGCTTACATCAGTACAAAAAGGGAAGATTATGACACAAAATATGTTACATAAATGAAAGTGACAATCCAGTCATGATTGAAGTGTTAAATTCGTCTGATGCGACGTTATCTTAGTTACGGAAGAATTGCTATGAAATTTATTAGTGATATATTTTAATGTTATATTGTAGCGACTTACACTGTAAGTCACTGAACTAGAATGTTAGTTATGGGAGGAACATCAGTGCTCCTCCCATAAGTGTCGATTAAACGGATTAATAATACTACACTAAAATATGTTATGATTTATACTGGTAGCCATTTTTACTTCTCTTTTAATAATCTTTCTTTAACTGAAAGCATAAGATAAAATGAGGTTTTAGCGTTAATTTTAATGATATATTGAAATATCTAAAACTTATATGGTAAGTTAAAAGTTATGAAATTTTCTTTATAATTACACTGATCACATTCAGAATAAAATGAAGAATATTACCTTTTCTAAACTATGTCCCTTTTTCTTTATTACGAAGTGATGCAAAATAAACTAAAAATACCCATGTAAGCTTATAGTAATAACTTAGTGGAAATAAGAAATATTTGAAATTTATACATTCTAAATCACTGTTGAAGCAATACATAAAACCATAGGTTTCATTTTATACAAATGGAGGGAATGTAATTTTCAATATTAAAAGAAGCACAGAAAATGACCTGTAAACGTGAGACTCATCGCAACGAGACCAGGGTTAATCTAGAAAGTGTTTTCTCGACTAGCATCTGCAATTGTATTTAAGGCAACTTGCAATGACTGAATCCGTGGTAGAAACCAATCAACAGAAGTGATCTCGGTCGACAACTGGTGCTTCAGGGATCAGAGTACCTGACATAACATCAGAAGGTCGTAGGATCCAACCGGATCAAGTCAATATTTCCTCTATGCTTAGGATTGTTCATCCTGCTTATTATTTACGATTTTTATTTTCATTTATTTAAACAATAATATACATTCATGTATATTATTTATCGGGCTTTTTGAAATACTTCTCCAAAATGTACATCGTTTAAATCTATTTTGTGTATTGTGAATAGAAAGAACCGCATAGGAAGCCTTCTACGTTTGGAGTTTGATGTGGTTTCCTCATTAGCCTATTCCTAAGTAGATCGTATCTGATCACTCATTGACGCCATGTAATTAATCGAGTTCTTTGGCATCAAATTGAAACTTAAACATGACCTATAATTTGGCAGTGAAGGAATTCCCATGCCTTTCCCTTTTCGCACTTTTTTCAAATTCTAGCATGTAGCATGTAGCATAATTATGATTTTTCGAAGTACCAAGATAAAAGATCCCCTAACCTTCTCCATCTGTGGGTGTCCAATAAGTGGAATGAGTCGCAAAGGACAAGACAAAAATCACCAAAAGGTGAGCTCCAAAGGGCAGAATTTCACATTCTTTGACATTAATTCTCAAATACTTTGGGGTAGGGATTACCGAACATATGGCCCGTGAAGTCAGTTTTGTACTTCACAAGCAATACGTTTCATCATAATCAAGGTAGCGACTGGCTGACCGTGAACACCCAACAAGACTTGCCGTCTGATAAATGCTCTGACCCAGTCGTCTATCGATTATAATTTGGTCTTTGTCAAAATCACTTACGTCCGCTGTTTTTGCCATCTGAAGAACAAGAATAACACTGATTAACAGAGCTCAGTATCAGGTTTTATTTATACCGTTTCATGACCTTCACACGCGCCGTCGTTTACCTGCAGCTGCTTCGATTTGCATAAAGACGCGGAGGTCATAATGTTTTGGTTCTTTGGCGTATATTTTAATTTTCACATTATTATTTCAATATTTGAAGAATTATCGAAGTTCGAAATTTGAACAGCAGCAGCAGTAGCAGACATAAAAAACTGTTCAAAGATTATTAAAATTTAATAAATAGCGCACTTGGCGACTGATAAAAGAAAGATATGGGTTCGAGCCCCAGGTAACGTATGGATGTTTCTTGCGGTGAGCACATTATTAAATGGATCCGATTCCTCCACATTATTATACTGGAGCTGATTCCTCCACGGTGTTTCATTGGAACCGGTCCCTCTGCTTATTTCTCTGGATCCGATTCCTTCACGTTATTACACTGGATCCTATTCCTGCACATGATTATATTGGAGCCGATTGCTCCAATTATTATACTGCAACCGATTCCACCACATTGCTACACTCCAGCCTATTCCTTCAGATTATTAAACTGGAGATGAATTTTTCACATTATTACAGTGGAACTGATTCCTCCACATTGCTACACTGCAGCTGATTCCTCCAAATTATTAACTCTGCGAGTAGCCTAAATCATGAGAATTAGGATAGGAGTCAACTTTCCGAATATGAGTCAATTTTTCTAAGAACAGCTCAGTCACTTCTGACAGAGCTGTTCTTAGAACCCTGATTGTGTTTTGGTTTTTCTTTTGCTTTTCGAACATGTATGTTTTGTAAGCTTATTTGTTTACGCATCAATTGGGAATATAGAAAAAAATATGAGTTAATACCCGTTCAAGTAGCTGCTTGCCACAGAGGTCTGACAGGAGCCTATTATTTAATATGCCAAAAAGAAGATTTGTGAAAAAGGCGAGATCTCAGCTGAAAGATAGCACAAATATCCATGCCTTAACCCGGGATGGAACCCAGGTCCCTTTGAATGGCCAAGGGAAAATGCATTATTCTTGTTCTTGCTCTTTCATTTGATGCAAAAAAGTCACATTTCTTCGAAAAGGAATATTCTGATTTTAATTAAAATACTTTTTTGGCATCTTCACTAATTCTATCGTAAGCATTGTTCTCTTTATGTCAAATTACTGATTAAAGTTGAAGTTGCATCGTTTAATTTTTATCAGGTGTTAGCAGCTTATCTACAGATTAAGCCGTGGTACACTGTGTCTAGAAAACCCATACCCTGTGCACCTTAAAGATCACGCTGAATGGCCTTCACAAGAGGCTACCATTTGTCTGCTAAATACTGTCCATTGGGTCCCTTTCCTAACCTTCTCTGAGTCCTCAAGGTCTTTGTGACCCAGCTATTTAACCCATTGTGTTAAACAAAGTGACGCTCAGAGGTAAAAACAACCAACAAAGCATTATGTTCTTAAATTATGAATATCAATCAAATGCATGAATTTATGCTTATGATGCAACACATATTTTTATCAGTTAGTTTACAGTTAAAGAATATTAACTAAGCTCTCAATAGAGGAGTGATGCACAGGGTGTAATCAGTATATAGTTTCACCCATTCCTTTACTGTAGACTATTTACTGGCAAAAATTACCACTGTAAAAATTATTTTTATAGATATTTGATTTCGCCTTTCATGTAACTTATTTTCGCTTATATAACAAAATTTAATAAGATTCGAATTTCGGTTCTTTATTTGTGTCCTACCCAGGCAAGTATATTCGTATTTCTAGAGGACATTAGAACAAATTTTATTTCGCCATTATTATTTTAATGTAAAGGTTTTAATAATCAATTGACGCGTTTTTAACTGGGGTTTAATAGGTTTTCAACTATTAGGTGTTACAAGTACGTATCTTAAGGGTACAATAATCATGAATTTAGTTGGGAAGTACAAAAATTTAATCGTTCCTGAGGAATAAGGGATGCTCGATTTCAAAAGGAGCGAAGTTTTTATTTTCCGTCTTTAGCACCCTCTAACAGTGACAACTGAAACGAGTGGACGATTGTGTAAATGCAAATAGTAATATTTCGTTAATACCTATAAAACAGAAATATAATTTTTCATTAATATGTTAAAAAAGTTGCATTTAACACCCCCTGTGACCAAAGGATAAAACACTTTTGGCAATGTAAATATTTTCTCCCTCATAATTCACCACAAAAAATTTTAATTTCTTTCTTAAATAACCGTTTGTAATAGCTGTGGTAAATGCTAACAAGGTAGGAATTTTCTATCTTTAAGGAATTTTCTACCTTAAGGGAATTTCAGAAACTGACAATAGTCCTATTTCTTCAATATCTATCCAATCTAAAACAAATTCATTTAATTTGAAGAGCAAAAATTTGAATGTCAACAGCATTACAGACAGAGGACAAAGCAAAAATATTTACCCAAAAAACAATTAAAAGTGTAAAGATTATAATAATTAAGCGGAGAAAGTGGCAATTAATTTGTTCATCCTTAATAACGTATTGAAAAAGGAGTCATCAGAAACATCAACGAAATGAGTCAATATCATCCAGAAATATGCCAGTTAAACGCCTGGCAATTTATATGAGTCATTTGTTATATACATTGTTACGATCGTAACTACAGATTAATCAGTTAGCACTGAGAGACTTCCAAATATAAGTATTTTAAGCACAAATCGATGATAACGCTTTTGCCGAACAACAGCACAATTTCCCTCCAAATGATTTAATATACAAATTTTATTTCAAAATTTTAAAGATAGGCATTTTTAAAATATCAATGCTTAATTTTAGAATGATCTAAATTATTCTGTAATATTTTTATATATTCTTAATAAAAAATAAATACCCCCTCAAGCAGCTGCTTGCCATACAGGTCTGTCAGGAGCCTGTTACTTGATAGGCCATAGTAGAAGGTCTGAGAGGATGGCAGGACCTCAGCAGAAAAACGACACTAACACCCATTCCTTATCCGGGACTCGAACCCAGGTCACTTAGATCAGTAACTAAACGCACTAGCCACTAGCTACATTGCAAATTGCAGAAAAAAAGCAAATAATAAATACAGAATTTCAAAGCATGGGATCCACATAGTTTGAAATTTAGTGGGGAAATGATAATTGCGGCCGTCTGATAAAGGTTCGCTGCTAGCAATGGTATGGAATCATCCATCTGTTCCATCTAGATACTTTGCGGATGAGCAGAAACCTAACAATTGCAGGTTAGAATAGAGTTAAATGAATGCAATGGAGTAAACGTTTATATACTTCCGGTTTTTTGCGAATATTAAAATTTGTAGAATGTGGAACATTATTTATAGCCATTGACAGTTCACGATTTACAGGCTTTCATTTGATACACAACTGTAGATCATTGGCCACAAGTCTAGTGAAATATGATGAAACGATTGTGACAGAAACAGATGATCAGATGGGGATGACATGATTTCGTTTACAGATCATTTCAATGAATTCAATGGACGGCACATCGAATATGTAGAGACGGTTGCAAGTGGTTGACTGAAGGTTGCTAGGGGATCCCGATAATTTAAAGTATGATGCAGAAATGGTAGGGCTCTGAAAGGTTGCTCCTAGTAGTAATCCATATGGTATATCTCGATGCAAATCCTACATATGACTCCAAACATGTCCTTTAAAACACCTAATTTCTTTTACCGTGAATAGTTTATTTACATAATTATGCATATATGTAATCTTTAAATAAATATTGAGAATTATAATTATTTTTGTTGAAATAAAACATCTATTACGAAACCAAGAAGAGGAAAAAAGATCAACAAGATAGGCGAAAATACCAACAAATGAAAAATTCCCTAGTTTTACGCTGTTTAACGATGTCCTTCCCGGAACTCGTCTCCCGCATTAAATGAGAGTTACTTGTATAACTGTTCCGTTTCTGAATTATTGATTAATTGGTATTTTCAGAGTTAAACTATGACAAAATATATATATTAATTTAATAGAATTGTTTGCCTTCCATTCAATCACTTAAGAGGCCGAGTTCGGTAAGAAGACTGTATATCACGGATGTATCTTAATGATACGTTCAAGTTTTAAGAAAAAAGAATTTTGATCAACGATAATTTCACGCTTTCTGTACCGAATGTTGGATTATCAACACTACAGCTATTGATACTATCCTCCCTATGTGATTCTGATGTTACGAGGATCGGATCACAAATTAGCCTGCATTGCAAATTTTCTCCACTAATGCATCTAGTCTTTAAATATTGCCTATGCATAAACTGGAAGGATAGTTGTGTACCAATCCCCAGTGATGATGCATAAAACCGTCCGGGTCTAGCACATAATGTCTTACCCTGCCTTCCTTTGGAGCATGCCATTAGTACCTTTCAAAAAGTTTTTTTCCAAAAGAGATATTCTCTTTTCGGAGGAAACAGAAGTGCAGGGCTGTCAGACCGGTGTACCCTACTGATCTGGTCATCTATGGCCACATTTTTTTTTTTTTTCCTGCCCTGTTGAGGAATTGTCAACTTCACAGGGTCTTGGTGATGACCATTTATGCCTATGACACTGGACTGATTTATGGCTCTGAGTTTAATTCTGGATTCTGGATTTGCTGCAGTGGGGGACATCTGTTGAGGGAGAATTTGCCGCTGTGTTTTCTGTTTGCTTGTGGGTTACCAGCCCTAAGTGAACAGAGGCGCGGGATACCTTATATCATCTGGTAGATAATCCTGATCATAGGTCATCACATCTACCTGAACCCTCACTTAGCAAGTTAGGCATCTCTAATCCTAAATTGGAGTAATGTGTCTCAGGCCGGAGTAATGTGTCTCAGGCTCTTGAAAAGTTTCAGTTAAAAACGGTGGTGCTTGAAGTTCCTACCAACATGGATCACTTCAATCTGTAGCAGTGGAGGAACAGGTCTTTCCCACATGCCTGCTATCGCGGGGTTGTTTGATATTGCTGGCCCTGCGTTTCTCAATTAACCAAGTTTCTTCAAAAAATCATACTAGTCATTTTCTCTCTGCAGGTACATGAAACGTGAGGACGCTACGTTGAGATTATTCTCTTGATGTCCTCACGCAGGAATTCCAGCGTTAAAACCTATGCATATAATCTAGGTTTGCAAGAGACTAGATGGACGGGTTAAGGTGAGAAAATTGAAAATAACTCTAAATTTCTCTTTCGGTGAAGAGATCTCGTGTTCTAATAGAGCCAGAGATCTCAAACAAATGTTTTCCGATTATATTCTGGAAGAATTACACGTTGAATGTATCGGAAGAGGTCTCGACCCGTTACTTCTGTTATATAAGTTCTAAACTGATTACATACCGGATAAAATGATTTAATATCTAATGTTTCCAAAGCGTTCGTCGTTTCTTTTTCGCCAACATAATAACATGACCCAAACCGGTCAGCAGAGCCTTTGACCGCTGCTGGGCCTCAAGCCCCCCCCCCCCCCCCCCCCACACACACAAACACCACGGTCAAGGTGGGCCCCTATCGGGGGGGGGGGGGCAGATGGCTAGTACAATACTTTCTTTGTTGCTGCACAACACAGCAAAAAAGAAAGAAACCCGGTTCCGTCTAAGACACTACCAGTTATGGAATGTCGTGTACTATCTACTGTCAAGGGCAAGGCTACACCATATAGATGCATCTCACCCCCGACACCCCTATGACGAGCAGTCCTATAGATGGAAAGCTCATCCATCGGTAAAAACCTAAATTTACTCTGTTCCCCGGTTAGCCATGAACAAAGATATATAGATTCAGGTTCGTTCGGCTCCCGGGGTGGAGACTCTTAGTTGGACCCAGACTGTGAAAAGGGCCTTTGCCTACCAGAGGGACCAATTCTTTCAGCAGGGCCCCGAATTTGCTCTACTGAGCGCCTGTTTTTGAGGTCTGAGCACTGTCCAACTGGGCCACTAAATCGGTCAGCAATGCTTTCGACCTCGATTGGTCTTGTCTCTGTCCAACCGGGACCCAAACCGATCAGCAGAGCTTTCGACCGGTCCTGGGACACAAGTCCCCCCACCACGTCAAGGTGGTCCCCTATCGGTGGGGGGGGGGGGGAGATGGCTAGTACAGTAGTCTTCTCTTAGAGCCAGGGCGGATGTAACAGACCTAAATCTTGTACTGTTTCCAAGGTCCGTTTTACTGTTTCCAAGGTCCTACGAAGTGCGTTGCGCAGGTTCCCGTACAAACTGGTATTTTCAGGGCTTAGCACTGGATAGGATGGAGGTGGACAACAATTGGTCATGGAGCATTTTACGGAGTGTTCAGGCACACTTCCAGCTGAATTGTAATGTCAAAACTCAGAATTATTCGGTAAGGGAATCGTCACATCCTCTGTTGTTGATGAAATTTCACAGCACATCCACCCGTTACTGTGTGGTGTGCTTTCACTGCTACGTCTTCTAGACCCCTTCTTCTTTGAGGAAGACTAAACCATGATCTCCTCATATGTATCACTGCTAGGTCTTCTAGACCCCCTTCTTCCTTGAGTAGGTCTAGGCCATGATCTCCTAATATGTATCACTGCTACGTCTTCTAGACCACCTTCTTCTTTGAGGAGGTCTAAGCCATGATCTCCTAATATGTATCACTGCTACATCATCTAGACCCCCTTCTTCTTTGAGGAGGTCTAAGCCATGATCTCTTAATATGTATCACAGCTGTGTCTTCTAGACCACCTTCTTCCTTGAGGA
This sequence comes from Ryuthela nishihirai, assembly GCA_038380435.1. Lineage (NCBI taxonomy): Eukaryota > Metazoa > Arthropoda > Arachnida > Araneae > Heptathelidae > Ryuthela > Ryuthela nishihirai. The sequence goes on from JAWZYU010000038.1 coordinate 6,471,799, forward strand.
GGTGTAAGCCATGATCTCCTAATATGTATCAGAGCTGTGTCTTCTAGACCCCCTTCTTCTTTGAGGAGGTATAAGCCATGATCTCCTAATATGTATCACTGCTACGTCATCTAGACCCCCTTCTTCTTTGAGGAGGTCTAAGCTATGATCTCCTAATATGTATCACTGCTACGTCTTCTAGACCCCCTTCTTCTTTGAGGAGGTATAAGCCATGATCTCCTAATATGTATCACTGCTACGTCATCTAGACCCCCTTCTTCTTTGAGGAGGTCTAAGCCATGATCTCCTCATATGTATCACTGCTAGGTCTTCTAGACCCCCTTCTTCCTTGAAGAGGTCTAAGCCATGATCTCCTAGTATGTATCACTGCTACGTCTTCTAGACCCCTTCTTCTTTGAGGAGGTCTAAGCCATGATCTCCTAATATGTATCACTCCTACGTCATCTGGACCCCCTTCTTCTTTGAGGAGGTCTAAGCCATGATCTCTTAATATGTATCACTGCTACGTCATCTAGATCCCCTTCTTCTTTGAGGAGGTCTAAGCCATGATCTCCTAATATGTATCACTGCTATGTCTTTTAGACCCCCTTCTTCCTTGAGGAGGTGTAAGCCATGATCTCCTAATATGTATCACTCCTACGTCATCTGGACCCCCTTCTTCTTTGAGGAGGTCTAAGCCATGATCTCTTAATATGTATCACTGCTACGTCATCTAGATCCCCTTCTTCTTTGAGGAGGTCTAAGCCATGATCTCCTAATATGTATCACTGCTATGTCTTTTAGACCCCCTTCTTCCTTGAGGAGGTGTAAGCCATGATCTCCTAATATGCATCACTGCTACGTCTTCTAGACCCCCTTCTTTTTGAGGAGGTCTAAGCCATGATCTCCTAATATGTATCACTGCTACGTGTTCTAGACACCCTTCTTCTTTGAGGATGTCTAAGCCATGATCTCCTCGTATGCATCACTGCTACGTCTTCTAGACCCCCTTCTTCTTTGAGGAGGTCTAAGCTATGATCTCCTAACATGTATCACTGTTGCGTCTTCTAGACCCCCTTCTTCTTTGAGGAGGTCTAAGCCATGATCTCCTAATATGTATCACTGCTACGTCTTCAAGACCCCCTTCTTCTTTGAGGAGGTCTAAGCCATGATCTCCTAATATGTATCACTGCTACGTCATCTAGACCCCCTTCTTCTTTGAGGAGGTCTAAGCCATGATCCCCTAATATGCATCACTGTTGCGTCTTCTAGACCCCCTTCTTCTTTGAGGAGGTCTAAGCCATGATCCCCTAATATGTATCACTACTACGTCTTCTAGACCCCCTTCTTCTTTGAGGAGGTCTAAGCCATGATCCCCTAATATGTATCACTACTACGTCTTCTAGACCCCCTTCTTCTTTGAGGAGGTCTAAGCCATGATATCCTAATATATATCACTGCTACGTCTTCTAGACCCCCTTCTTCTTTGAGGAGGTCTAAGCCATGATATCCTAATATATATCACTGCTACGTCTTCTAGACCCCCTTCTTCTTTGAGGAGGTCTAAGCCATGATCTCCTAACATATATCATGTCCAGAGCACAATGAAATCCTAATCTAGCATTTTCACCTATCCTTCAAGGTATAGACTGCTAAGGGGGACACGTAAAATGGTTTTCGCGTTGTATAAGTTCTAAAAATATATTGATATTAGCATTTTCCCAATTCTCCCTTAGTTCGAATTTCCAAGGTTAACGGATACACAAGTTGCAAAACAGAAAACTTAATTCTCTTCGAAAAAGATATTTGCCATAGGCGATATATTTTTCTCCTAGTTGTTTATTAATATTTAGATTAGCTGTGTCGCTTTCTTTTCAGTATAATTGACAGAGACACAACTTTATCAGAAGAGCGTCAATGTGAAGAGCAAGATTCATTAAATATAATCCATTGTCCACTTTTTTAGGAGAAGTCGCCTTTCAAATACATTTTCTGTTAAATATACACTGAGCAGCCACTTTATTAGGTACAGTTCATGTTATCTCAGTAACAACTCAGATACAAAACTCAGTTACTTCTTACATCAACTTTTCTCGAAAATCATGGGAATCAAATCTATTTCCGGTTCGATTTTCAGCAATATTCGTTCAGTATTTAAAGACTTAAGGAAATTTTAATATTTCACAGCTAAAATCAGAGTTTTAATAATTGATTTGCTAAGTTATAAAATTATGTTAAAAGAAAGTAATAACTGTTATACTAAACTTTACTAACATATATAACAGTACTTTTAGCAGTTCTTGTAATAATTATGTTAATTCTAGATAATTGTAAATGACGTTTTGCAGATCAAGCTAACTTGCTAAATATTTCAGCGTCGACAACACTTTAAATACTAAACTCATCGTTTTACAAATTTGTTGTGTTTGAAAAAGATTGTTTGGATTTAAATTGATATGACTGAGATCATTAAGGCATTTATTACAGTAAAGCAATCTGATATTTGTGACTTATTTCTTGAGATAATTCATCTAAAATGACGTCAAATGTTAATCTGTTGCTTTAGTACCATAACGGGATGGAAAAGATAACAACTGAAGAACTTTCCAGCGTTAAAGAAATGTGGAGTAGTCACGTCCTATAATTGCTAATTTTTAAATATTTGTACATATTGTCTTTATAGTGCATCCTAACAAGAACACTTAATTTTTTAAAACTCCAAGTTAAACCCAAGACAAAATTTAGTAATCTTTATAATGTTTTATGAACAGTAGCTAAAATTTAGCTGTAGAGGATATTGATCAATATATTTGATGAATATCCTCTACAATGTACAAACGCCTTATATATTTTTAATAAGGAAAACCATCAGGTTCTTGACTCATTCAATAAGCTTCTTTGATTTATTCAACTGCCTCTCCAACTATTTAACTTGACAAAGTAGTCTGATTACTTCTTGTGATCTAACGTCTGATTATCTAAAGTGTAAAATTAGGCAGGAAATTAATATAGAAGCTTTACAGAGCTAACAATACTGGTATTATATCTATAACAGAAGGTCGATGGACTAAAAATATGACGTCATCGTAGGGAGTCCTATGTCTAGAAAAATTCTTAGAATTTTCTTCTAATTTTATTATTGGTGTATTACTATGAATAATAATATTTATTAATAAATAAACCTTATGTTAAAGGAAAATTACTCATATTTATTAGAAATTATCATAATGCTAATACACATGAATAATTTTCCTTCTAAACATTTATGTATTTATAAATAAACATTAAAGTAATTATTAGCACGATTACAGGACTACTAATGTAAACGTCATAACTTGGATTTATAACAGAAGGTCAGTGCACAATTATGACGTCAGCACAGGTATTCCGATAATCGAGACCATTCTTATTCGTTTATTTCTATTATTATGAGTGGTGTACTTCTATACTAATCTTTACACTAATGTTTATTAATAAATATATCTAATTTAGAACGAAATTTATTCGTATTTATTAGCAGTTATCATAATGTTAATAAAATCAGACAATTTTCTTTCTAAATAATATATATTTAATAATCAGTATTACACTACAGATTGCTTTAAAACTACATCAGCAATAAAAATATTAAAAATAAATATATAAGCAAAGTCTCATGCTGACGTCATAATCTGGTCCACTGGCCTTCTATTACAGGAGACTGTTAATCGTAAAAAATAAGAATTATGTTTCCTTTTTATTCCTTGATATTGAGTGTTTTAGCATTACAAATGCATGTGCTTTAACAAAATAGAATTGTATAATAGCATTCGAAGTCAACGGAATTAACTTTCGATAGTCAGCATCAGGAAGCTATCTATCCGTGAGACATTTTTGCCCTGAATATATGTTTATTTCTATTATATTGGACTTCAGGTATATGTCGTAAGTATTCAAGATTGCTCTCGACAAAAACCGATATTGGATCAAAATCCCAGAAACATTTCTTTAAAAAATGCGTCAGGTTGGTTTCTTTAAACGTTGGGTTGTTTTACCTCTGAGTGGCAATTTTCTGCACACCATGGGCTAAATGGGCAGGTCACAAGGACCCCGAAGGCTCAGAGAAGGTTGGGGGAGGGGACCCACTGGAACAGCTGTTGGGAGACTCATGGTAGCCTCCCGTCAAGGCCATCCAGCGTGTTCTTTAACGTTGGGTTTTTTACCTATGAGCGGCACTTTTTTGCACAACATGGGATAAATGGCCACGTCAGAAGGACCCCGAAGGCTCAGAGGTTGGGGGAGGGGACCCACTGGAACAGCTGTTGGGAGACAGATGGTAGCCTCCCGTCAAGGCCATCCAGCGTGTTCTTTAACGTTGGGTTGTTTTACCTCTGAGGGGCACTTTTTTGCACACCATGGGCTAAGTGGCCAGGTCACAAGGACCCCGAAGGCTCAGAGAATGTTGGGGGAGGGGACCCACTGGAACAGCTGTTGGGAGACTGATGGTAGCCTCCCGTCAAGGCCATCCAGCGTGTTCTTTAACGTTGGTTTTTTTTACCTATGAGCGGCACTTTTTTGCACACCATGGGATAAATGGCATCATTAAACACATTTTTTGTTTTCAGATTAAAAAAAAAACTGCCTAACGGATCTTTGGTCAGGAATGTAATAACGCATTGCTTTTACGGTAAAATCACTCTCAGCTTAGGACACTTTCGAACTTATCCAATCAGAAAAAAAGAATTATTTCATTTCTTAATAAATTGAACGTAAAGTTGATGGACCGAAGGCAAAGCGAATAGATTTTGTTTTGCAAATGAGTCCTGAATGAAAAAGAACGAACTTTCAGTTCTTAGTGTCACCTTTTCCCACACATATCTCTTTAATGCAGAAAACCCTCTTTACAGGCGCTCAAGTTCGTTTTCATTCACATTAAAACGAACTTGAGCGCTCACAAACTCTAAAAATTGGTAGCTGGTGATTTGTAAGGGAACTCTGGAAGGTAATTAATTGTTCTAGAAATTCGAAATTTCCGATCATACGTCGCGCATTGGCTATTTTGGCTAAGATTATTAAACTTTTTTACTAACCTAATCCATATGCTTGGGAATAAACGAACCTTCAAATCAAAACATTTTCAATTAACGTTAAATATCAGAATGAAGCATTTTCAACTTATATTAACTATCAATCAAAATTGAGAGTTTTACCCAGCAATAAATTTCAGACGAAAAAAAGTCATTTTATGGAAAATCTATATTGATAGAAGGAAAAATGGTATATTTACGGTTTACGGTTTACAATGAGATCGAGTATTGGCGTAAATCCAAGAGTATAAAAACTATCTACTCGGTAGATCTTCTTCTGCAAGTTATCCTCCCTTCAAGGCCATCAGTTTCTTTCAATAGCTTGTCTGGGTAAAGGAAGTGTCAAAAGTCTTAAGGGATTTCCAAAACCATCACATGATTTGATAGGGCGGGGTGGCTCAGTCGGTAGCGCGCCAGACTCGTAATCTGCTAGTTCCCAGGTTCGAGTCTCAGCTGGATCAGCGTTGAGACTTATCTCCGAACAACTCCCCGCTTTGCCCATGGTCAGTAGGGGACACTGATTGGCTTGGAATGGCCGCCGTCCGTCGGATTGGACGTTAAGCCGTGGAACCGTATGCGGGAGAACTATACCCTGTGCACGTTAAAAAACACACTGGATGGGTTTGACGGGAGGATACCATCTGTCTCCCAATAGCTGTTCCAGTGGGTCCCCTCCCCCAATCCTTCTCTGAGCTTTCGGGGTCCTTGTGACCTGGCGATTTAGCCCATTGTGTGCAAAAAGTGCCGCTCAGAGGTAAAACAACCCAACCCACCCCTCATTATTGGGATGTAAACATTCTCTACCTTTCTGATGAAGCGTTCCCTGATAAATAAAGTGACTTCTACTCATTTCGAGGACACACATTTATCGAAATTAAATATTACCTTTGCTAAGTAATTTTCAGAGAGAGGCTGAGAGTTTATAATCGTATTTACTTCCAATGCGAGATGCATAGTGTTTAATCACGTTTCTCTGCGTTAGCACACATCAGTTAGAAAATGATGTTGAAAGACAAGTGACTAAGGTTCCCTTTTAATTACGTGGGAGCCCATCTCGCTTGGCCATGTTTCGATTGAGTGTTATTACGGATTAATGGTCCATTAGCTGGTCGTTGTGACAACCAAAAGAAGTTTAAGGAATGTGTGGGAGGATCGGAATGCTCTTTTGGGGGAGGTAAAAAAGGTCGTCGTATCCAAAAATAACGCAGCGTTAATTAAATGAGCAAATTTCATCTGCTGAACTGCTGGCTTTAAAAAAAAAACCTTTTTTAAAGTGATGAATTTACTGATGAGACGGCCTTCGAAAAAGGATTGAAAAACATTTATTTTTAGCATCCGTTATATAATTTACAGCGTTTGCCTTTTAGTTTTTTTGCCCATTTGATTAAGAACTCCTTCTACATAAAAAAGAGCTAGGAGCATCAGATTCAGTATACAGCCTCCTCTTGTCGCAAAGTTGTGTAAGGATTTGGTTTGTGTATAAAAATACGAAATGCCTGGAATGGGATTATTAATCATTAAAAAAAAAACAGAATTACCAGATCGTGTAATCTTCCCATTACACATAAACTGAGCACACTCTATGTTAAAAATAACTAAGTGAAGATGAACCACCAAAACAGGATGAATCAGAACTTCTGAAGAAATCTTATTAAGAAAGAGATAAAATGGAGAATTTAACGTGAACATTTTAAACGCACCTCAAAAAGATTTTTTGAGCCTATGAGCAATAATCCCAATGAGATTATTATTTCTTCTGATTTGAACGATAAAAGTTTGAACAAGTACAGTTTTGAACAAGTACAAGTCACGATCATACTGTATTGAACAAGTTCAAGAGATTTAAAACAGTAGCGTTCTCTGATGAGATCTACCTGTTTTAGGTTTCTTACACAATTTTACTGCTATTTTTAGCTTTTCTTATGTTTGCCCTTAACCAAAGGGTGGTATACTTATACCTCCACCAAAATAAGTATACCTCCACCTACGATACCAAATAAGTATACCACCAAACTAACACCAAAAAGGACACCACCAAAATAAGTATACCTCCACCAAAGGGTGGTGTACTTATATATTTTGTTCTTACTCATGCCCAATAGGCATATCTTTATGATGGAGATGATTAGGGGTAAAATTATTACCCGGTGCATCGAATATGATTATACGATCAGTAATGATTTTTCCGATTGTTCAACATTCAAGTTCAGCGGTTTGCAAAGTAAGTCGCTAAAAATTAAAGGGCATACAACCTATTAATTGCCTAGATCCATAACTATCGTAATGTAGTATAATATAAATCCCAACTCCTTATAAAACGCATGGCAGGATCGCCCCTACCGTTTCCGTAACACTTTTCTTTGGCAGGACTTCACATTTTTACGGGAATCAGAATACCAAATAAGTGTGTATGATAGTAGTAATATCAAACAAGTGATGATTATAAAAATAGCTGATATTTCCATCAGAAAACGGGTAAAATATTAATCGTAAAAATAAATATAGCATTTTACTGCTACGTTACATCACATCCAAAAAACCGTTACATAATTCCAAGCTCTTTTCCTAACAGGTTGACCAATGGGGTCTCTTTACCACATTTTTTCAATCCGTTGACCGATCTCGACCAGTTATGTTTCAAATGAAATCACGTTAGTATCGTAGGTTACAAAACATACAATCCCGTGCTTTATTCTCTCCTAAAATGGGAAATGTGGAAATTGTTCTTCCATGCCGCCTCGGTGGTTCAGTGTCATCGCATTGGCTCGCTGTGACACTGAGACTGCCGAGGTCTAGGTTCGAGTCCCGAGTGTGGATGGTCATTTAGTCTCTCATATCTGTTGCGATTGCCCCTCAGTAACAAAAAATGTTGACTTCTCGATATGTCAAAAATTCTTGTTCTCACATTGGGACATAATGCGGAAAACTAGCTGTTAAGCTGTATAATGCGGTATACTAGCTGTTAAGTCCCAACATCCAAATTAAAATATATATATATTCTTCCATTTTATCTTCCGAAGGCAAGGGGTCACGTTAAGAGTTATGGAATGAAATGGAGGCTTATGATGTGGGGACTCTTGTGGGGTAGCTCGAGATGCAGCCAGTCCCATTCTTCAACTTGAAAACGGGATTGATATTTCATGCGAGTGATCTCAATGATTGTATCTTAAATGTCGTGAACTTCCCCAAATCATGCTCCTCTTTTTTACATTTTTTATATCTTTATTTTAAATTTCCCTCCCCCTAAAAGAGGGAAGAGAAATTATCCCTTAAAATGAAAGATTTCCGTTTTGTCACCCCCTTGTAATTAAAGGGGCAAGTCGTTCTGACAGTGAAAACCCTTTGACATATTAGCACCGAAATTTCAAATTTCTAGCATACGTGGATCGTTTGGAATATTCTTTAAAGTTTTACATTTCCATATTTAACGCGATCTAAACCTGGAAATTAAAAAATTAAAACTACATATAGATGTGAAAAATGTGAATAACAATATTTCATTATTTCAGTTTTAACTTGAAACAAATTTTTATATTAAGTCTTTAAAAAAGGGTCGCCTCCCCAACTCCAAGAGTAAGGGGTTGATCATTGATGGCAGTGCAAACTCATGACCCTTACATTTAACCACAAAAATTCAAATTTCTGAAAAAATATGTCGTGTGCAATATTAGTTAAAACATTTTAAATGCTTAAATTTTCAACACAATTAAAACTTTTGGGGGACTCATAATATGCTTTGCAAGAAAAAACAACGTTCGAGAATCTCTTATATCTTCTCTTATATGTTTAATAAAATGTGAAAATAGCACATGCAAATGATAATATCACTTATTAAATTCATATTAACTGAAAGAAAATAGGGATCCTGCATTTTCCTTTCGATTTGTAACAGAAACAAGTTTTTAAATCCTACGTTCCTTTAAACTGAATATGAACTAAATGAGTGATTGATCATTGATATTTGATTTTTTGATTTTGTTTTCGGTTTAGAGCGTTTAGAGTAAAATAAAATAAATATTTACAATCACGTATTACTTCTGAGCACATTTGAAACTTGCCTCCTAATATCCCACGCTTATAATTAAGTTGATGTAAGGCAATTTCGAGGATATTACTTCGCAAAATACTTATTGAAAGGCGGGAGGTGGCAGAGGACGGGTAAGATATCTAAGGAAACAAATATTCATGTACATTATTATATTGTAGTATAAATAAAATAAAAAAATACCCCTCAAGCAGCTGCTTGCCACAGATGCCTGACAGGAGCCTGTCAGTTTATATGCCATAGTAGAAGATCTGTGAGGTGGCAGGACCTCAGCAGAAAAACGACAAGTACATCCATGCCTTACCCCGGACTCGAACCCACGTCTCTTAAATCAGTAGCCAAGCTCGCTAACCACTCGGCCATGGGACTACGCATTTTAGTATATATCATGGAAATTTAGGTGTCTCATGAACCTTCTTATATCTTAGAATAGTCTCCAAATCACTTTTCATTCACTAATGACTAGCCGCCTATGGATATAGCAAACAATCGTGTATGCAATTCCCCACTTTTTTAGAGGATAGAAAAAACCTGTGTTAAATAGTAATCGGTGGTACCTTTACTCGAAAAATAGCTCATTAATCTCAGTTCTCGCTTTCAGAAATATTATAAAGGAATCGTTTTCACTTTTCGGTGCTTGTTAGGGTAGAAGAAAATATGTGGATAAAATATTTACTGTTTATGGCACTCTACGTCACATGTTTTCGTTTCATACCTAGCTGTTTACGTTTAGCCTTGGCTATGGAAGGATATAGAAGATTCTACCATTTAAACCAACCATCGGACGATAACTTGCTTCTGGAAAAAAAAATCATCGCCGGCACGCCGTGTCGGTGATGAATTTTTTTTCAGAATATTTTAACTCATATTTAAAGTCTATCTCCACAGGTAATCTGGGTATTTACTATGGATCTATATATATATGTAACTACTCTCCTTTTGTAGCTATTTTTATAATCATCTCCGTACCGAATTGAAACGATTATAAAAAAATGTATAAAGAAGAGTGGTTTTGTATTATATGTGTTTTAATTTGCTACAGAAGAAAATTTGTTTGAAATTGAAGGGCGTATCTTTTTCCATTGCTACGTGGGATGAAACTCCGATTTCCCGATTTAAAGTTATGAATACAAATTCAGATAACAGACAGATTATGAAACATAAAATAATATTTGCCTGTTACAGTCGCTCAAAAAACCATTCGAACTCTATGGTTGATTACAAAATTCAGATAAAATATCTGGCAACGACGTTTTTTGAAATTAGTGATCTGGCATCCATTGTATACTGTACACAAAGGATACCAAATCACTAATTTCTGGAAAAATCGTTGCCAGATATTTTTTCTGAATTTTCTAATCAATCATAGCGTTCGGATACCTTTTTGAGCGACTGTACTTCTAAATCAGTTATTAATTAAACACATTTCGTACAAAACCATTGAACATATTTTTCCATCCAAAAGAATTGGATTCCTCCCATCTAGTATCATCCTCACTACCACGTTTCCCTAATTTATATTCAGTTAACCAACATTTATAATAGTTTCCATACTCGTTTCGAACATATATATTTGTTTTGCTGAAAATCAGATTCCGGGAAATCCTACTTCACCTATACTTCATTTTAGTGTACAAGAGCAGTGTTATTTGACGTATTACCATACTGTTTGAATTTCCGATTAATACGTTTTTTAATGGCTAAACTACTGAAAGGAAGGGGCGGGGGTGGCTCAGTCGGTAGCGCGTCAGGCTCGTAATCTGTAGTTCCCAGGTTCGAGTCCCAGCTGGGTCAGCGTTGAGATTTATCTCCGCAAAATTCCCCGCCCTGACCACGGTCAGTACGGGACACCGATGGGCTTGGAAAGACCGTCGTCCGTCGGATGGGACGTTAAGCTGTGGTCCCGTGTGCGGGAGAGCCATACCCTGTGCACGTTAAAGAACACGCTGGATGGCCTTGACGGGAGGCTACCATCTGTCTCCAAACAGCTGTTCCAGCGGATCCCCTCCCCCAACCTTCTCCGAGCCTTCGGGGTCCCTGTGGCCTGGCCATTTAGCCCATGGTGTGCAAGAAATTGGCGCTCAGAGGTAAAACAACCCAACCCAAGTATGAAGACACCAAAAGAATGCATGAGATATTATCATTTGTTCATTTCGAGTAATATATAATTATCTTCAAAATCAGATATATCGTTGTGATACATCCGTGATATACTTATTCACATAGAGAACAGAAGCATTTTTTTTTCATTAAACGAAAGATTTTAATTTAGAATATTTGTTTTTATAACTCAGGGGGTAGTTGATTGTTCAATTTCATGTTTATATCTACTTCATTTCGATTTGTGTTTCCCACATCATTTATTGTGTTTGTCACGTGTGTGGGGGTTGTAACGGCTGTTCCACGTATAATTTCAAGCCTTTAACCAATCACAACGAGTTATATGCCAAATGAACACCTAAAGAATTGATCCAAATTATTTGCATACCAAATGGAAACATATGACTAGGAGAATATCACAGATTAAATAATACTGATTCTCTTTATTCCTTCCCCCTGTATGAAAATATGGGAGGACGAATACAAATGTTTTTCCCCTTTTTTCCCTAATTACAGATCCATACGGAATAACTATAACTTGAAAAGTATTTGGAATTTTTGTCAATAAAAGATGCTTTCCAAAACTTGCAACAATGGCCTTAACTTGTGACCAATAAAATCATTTCACACTTCCTTGATATATATAAGATGTACAATTTATTTCTATACAAGATAAGTGGTACATAATTAGTATATATATAAGGTCCGTAAATGGCAGCTAGGCATAAACTGGAAAGAGAGCTCTGTACCAATTCCTAGTGATGATAACACAGAACCGGCCAAGCCTAGTACCTAATGTCGGACCTTGGCTTCTCGTGGTGCAGGCCGTTAGTACCTTTCAAAAGAGACATTCTCTTTTGGAAGGAAACGGAAAGGGAGGGCTGCCAGCTCAGTGTGGACTACTGCTCTGATCATCTATGGCTAGTTTTTCTTCTTTTCAACCCTTCTGAGGAGGGTCAACTTCACAGGGTCCTGGTGCTGATCATTTATACCCACTAGAATGGTTTATGAATTTGAGCTAGATTACAGACCTGGATTTTCTGCACTGGTGGGCGACTCTTTTGAAGCCTCTTTTTGCTTCTGTTTTGCTACGACCCAAGTGCATGATAATTGTTTCGTCTGCAGAAATTGTTAACTGTTAGGATATACCCCAGTCTTCGATTTTATCGCATGCAAGTTGAATGGAACGGCAATTGTCTCAAGAACATGGATTGATATAAACATTATTGTCATCAGAAAATACAGGGTGATCAAAAAGTCGCTCTGCGCCTGATAATGAATGAGAGATTCGTACCTGTGACATAAAATAAATAGTAGCGGGTCGAGACATTTTCCTATACATTCAACGTGTAATCCTCCCGGAAAGTAATCGAAAAACATTAGTTTTAGATCTCTTGGTAATTAGAACATGAGTTATAAAACTGCAACTTTTATCGGGTTCGACCCAGTTGATCGGCTACGTAACAGGTTCAATACCTTGCGTGATTGAATTAACGAACCGAATTCCGGTAGTATAACGTTATGTTGGCGAAAAAGAAACGAACGCTTCGGAAACATTAGGTATTAAATCATTTGATCCAGTATGTAATCAGTTTAGAACTTGTGTTACAGAAGTAACGGGCCGAGAACCATTCAGCGTGTAATTCTTCCAGAATATAATCGGAAAACCTTTGTTTGAGATGTCTGGCTCTATTAGAGCACGAGATCTCTTCGCTGAAACACAAATTTAGGGTTATTTTTAATTTTCTCACCTTAACCTGTCCATCTGGTCTCTTGCAAGCCTAGAATATATAGTTTATAACGTTGGAATTCTTGCGTGAGGACATCAAGAGAATAATTTCAACGTAGTGTCCTCAGGTTTCATGTACCTGCAGAGAAAAAATGACTTGTAGGATCTTTTGAAGAAACGGTTAATTGAGAATCGAAGGGCCAACAATATGAAACATCCCCGTTATAGCAGGAATGGGGCAAAGACCTGTTCCTCCACTGCTACAGGTTGAAGTGATCCATGTTGGTAAGAACTTCAAGCACCACCGTTTTTAAGTGGACCTTTTCAAGAGCCGTAAGACCAGCCTGTGACACATTACTCCAATTTAGGATTAGCGATACCCAACTAGCTAAGTGAGGGTTCAGGTAGCTGTGATGGCTATGATCCGATTTATCCACCAGCTGATATAAGGTATCCCGTGCCTCTGTTCACTTAGGGCTGGCAACCCACAAGCAAACAGAAAACACTGCGGCAAATTCTCTCTCAACAGATGTCCACCTCTGCAGCAAGTCTAGAATCCATAATCAAGCTCAAAGCCGTAAACCAGTCCAGTGTCATAGGCGTAAATGGTCATTACCAAGACCTTGTGAAGTTGACCATTCCTCAACAGGGCAGGAAAAAAGAAACAAATGTGGCCATAGATGTCCAGATCAGTAGGGTATACACCCTTCTGACAGCTTTCAATTTCTGTTTCCTCCGAAAAGAGAGTATCTCTTTTGGAAAAAAACTTTTTGAAAGGTACTAAAGGCATGCTCCAAGGGAAGGCAGGGTCGGACATTGTGTGCTAGATCCGGACGGTTCTATGTCTCATCACGAGCACAACTATCCTTCCAGTTTATGCATAGGCAACATTTAGAGACCAGATGCATTAGTGGAGAAAATTTGCAATGCAGGCCAATTTCTGATCCGAACCTATAGGAACATCAGAATCACATAGGGAGGATACTATCAATAGCTCTAGTGATGATAATCCAACATTCGGTAGTGAAAGCGTGAAAATATCGTTGATGAAAATCGTTTTTTCTTAAACCTTGAATGTATCATTAAGATACATCCGTGATATATAATCTTCTACTAGAAGACGCATCGTGACAGTGATTGAACGGAAGACAAATATTTCTATTAAATTAATATATATATTTTGTGGTAGTTAACTCTGAAAATACCATTTAATGAAAAATTCAGAAATGGAACAGTTATAAAGGTAACTCCCATTTAATGCGGGAGATGAGTTCCGGGAAGACCATCGCTAAACGAATTACCGTGTAAAACGAGGGGATTTTTTATTTGTTTGTATTTTCGCCTATCTTATTGATTTTTTTTTCCTTGTCTTAGTTTCGTAATAGATGTTTTATTTCAACAAAATTAATTATTATTCTCAATATTATATAAAGATTACATATATGCATAATTATGTATATAAATATGTGATCGATATAATTAATTTTACAATTTATTTCTTAATATGGAGCGAAACTAGCTGGTGTGCATTACTTGCCTCTGTTTTGTGCGTAATGTTTATTTGTAGCATTCCATTAAATGGTCACAACATCGTCTTATGGCATCCGGTCACGAAATATCAATAACATGATCCTTCAACAAATCCATGCGTTTTTTGTGCAGTGAAATCTAAATATTTAAATGCCAACACTATTTCTGTTGTTCTTCAAAAGCAGCGTTGCATTCTAAATCCTGAAGTTCATCGTTAGTGAGTGGCTCACTGCGGAGTTTAATAACTTCGTTTATCTTTCAAAGTTACGCCTTCGTATCTTGCTCCAGTTTGATATTTCGCTGATGTTAATTAAAAAATCCGACGTAAATTCTTGTAAATAGAGTATTTAGAGGGATAAATCCAAGCATGATTTATCTGAATTATGCAGCAGTGATTTGGAGAACTCAATTTCACAGTGTAGTTGGACCTCCGTAGCCCATGTCTGCTTGATGATGATCGTGTTGTTTTGTTGATGGTGATGATGATTAATAAACAAAAATTTTGCAGCACTCTAGTAAGTATGAATTAAAGTTCCATTTAGAAATATTCGAAGTAATTTTCAGTAAAATGAACCAAGAAATGCAAGGAAAGAGAAAATGTGTGTGAAGTGCCATAATACGAGTGGTGAAAAAAGGCAATAAATGCAATCTATCTGATAAGGATAATGCAACTTACAATGATATTGCTTCTGGCAATAATATGATTCAAATGTATACCACGTGAGAGTTATCCATTTCAGTTCGTTACAGGAGCTGTTGTCCCCTTTGAGAATGTCAGTAACCAGTAGAGAATCGAAGCAAAATCATAAACATATAGTATACACTGAGATGCCAATTTGTTAGGTACATCACCTAAATGTGTGATACAAAGCTCAGTGTTGTTTATAGAGTTTCATGACCTTCATAGGCATCTTCATTTACCTGCAGTTTTTTCGATTTGCATAAAGATGCTCTGGTCAAAATGATTTGGCTCTTCGGTATATATTATGCATTTTTCAAGCAATGTTTTGAAAACTTCTAAAACGAAGGGGAAAGCATTTTACTGCAACAGAATTCAGTTTCTTACCATCACCCCTATCCCCTTACTCTTAATTTTTTTTTCTAGATCAGGACCTCACTGTTATATTTCGTTGGTATTATTGTGAATCTGGACTGGACAGATATATAGCTCTGAGCTTGATTATGGATCCTGATTTTGCTGCACTGGTGGGCTTCTGTGGAGGGAAAATCTTCCGCTGTGTTTTCTTTTTGTTTGTGGGTTGACAGCCCCAAGGGAATAGATTCACAGGATATGTATATCAGCTGGTGGATAATCCTGAACAGAAGTCATCGCAGGCACCTGAACTCTTTGCTTCTATTGGCATCGTCAAATTCTACATTGGAGGAAGTCTTCCAGTGTAGATGGCTTCAGCCTTTAGTAGTGGGGGAACGGGTCTTTGCCCCATGTCTGCGATTAGGGGGCTGTTTGATATTGTCGGCATTCCCTCTCTCAATAAACATAGTTTCTTTAAACATCCCACTAACCATTTTCTCTCCATAGGTAATTGGAATGTGAGGACTCTGCACAGAGCTTTTTCTCTTGATGTCCTCACACAAGAATTCCACCGTTATAATTTAGATATTCTCGGCTTGCAAGAGACCAGATGGACAGATAAAGGTCAGATTCTTAAAAATAATCTTAAATTTCTCTTTTCAGGGAGGGACGACCAAAAGCATCACCAAGGCGTGGGTCTGCTTCTCAGCAGACACGCTAGTGATGCTCTTCTAGGATATGAGTGCATTAATGAAAGGTTTCTTACAGCAAAATTTCAGACAAGCGTTAAAGACTTGAATGTTATCTGCTGTTATGCCCCCACTGAGGATGCCGATGAGGATGAGAAGGATAGGTTTTATGAACAACTTCAGGATATTTTGAATTCTGTCAAGAAAGGAGATATTACCCTTGTTCTTGGTGACTTCAATGCCAAAGTTGGTGCTGACTCTGACCTTTGGGGAGGAGTAATAGGCCCTTTTGGTATTGGTAGCTGCAATAGCAATGGGCAACGTCTCCTACAGGTAAGTAAACTCAATGGATTCAGAATAACTAACACTTATTACAAACACCGCGACATACATAAGTACACATTTGTTTCACCTGATGGGCTGCATAAGAATATGATTGATTACATATTAATTAACAGCAAATTGGTTAGTTCTGTTAGGAATACCAGGGCATATAGGGGAGCTGAAATTGGATCTGACCATTACCTTGTTAAAAGTGTGTTGCAACTTAAACTTAAAAAGTGTTGTGCTAGGGTTAAAAAATTTACTTTTAATACTGAAGCTCTGAAAGATCCAGTTACAGTCAAAGCTTACCATGATAGGTTACTTAGTCATTATGACAGTCATGGTTTGCTTACTACTGAAGTTGAGGAAGAATGGGATCATTTTAAACAGGCTTTTTTGGACACTAACAGTACTCTTTTAGGAAAAAAGGAGCAGAAGAGGCAAAATTATCTGAGTGATAAGGCACTTGAGCTTATTTCGGAAAGAAAGAACTGCAGGAATGCCCTTAATCAATACCCTACTAGTCCTAATAGAAAGCATTACAGAGACCTGAATAAACTTGTAAAGGATCAGTTAGCAGCTGATAAAAATTTTTGGCTTGATGGTTTGGCTGACAAAGCCGAGGAAGCAGTTAGACAGCACAACAGCAGAGAGCTGTACCAGATAGTTAATGTTTTGTGTGGTAGAAAACGGACAGGCATACAAGGATTGAAGGATAAACAAGGTAAGGTTATAGAAGGGGAGGATTCTGTCATGGCTAGGTGGGCTGAGCATTTCAGTGATGTTCTAAACAATGTAGTTAGTTCTACTCCCATTGTTGGCAATGATGATAGATGCATTGGTGGCTTTAATGTTGGCCCTATAACACAATCTGAAGTTAGTTTGGCTGTTTCTAACTTCATAAATCCCCAGGGGTAGATGAAATTACTACGGAAATGCTTAGAGCTGGGAATGTTTCGGTTACCACTTGGATGACTGAAATTCTGAATATCTTTTATGATAAAGGCATGGTTCCTAAGGATTTTACCAGAGCTATTGTTATCCCTATTTTCAAAAAAGGTGATCGCAGTTCTTGTGATAACTATAGGGGTATCAGCCTACTCTCTGTTCCAGGTAAAGTTCTTTCCATGATTGTGCTTAATAGAATTAAGAATCTGGTTGACAGGCAATTGCGTGATGAGCAATGTGGATTCAGAAGTGGTAGGGGATGTGTAGATCAGATATTTTCACTTAGGCAGATTCTTGAGAAATGTTTAGAGTTTCAGAAACCTTTGGTTGCTAGCTTTGTTGATTTCAAAAAGGCTTTCGACTCTGTTGATCGTCATAATTTGTGGTTGATTGTGAGATCATATGGTATACCAGACAAGTTAGTTAACATTATGAAAGCTCTCTATAATAACACTGAGTCGTGTGTGAGAGTTGGTAAGGCTTGTAGCAATTGGTTTAGCATTACTTCTGGTGTTCGACAAGGGTGCATTTTGTCTCCTTTTCTCTTTAGCTTGGTTATTGATTATGTTATGCGAAATTCACTTCAAGGGAAAGATTTTGGCCTTAAATGGGCTGGAGATAGGAAAATTTCTGATTTAGATTATGCTGATGATTTAGCCCTTCTGGCAAATGATGTTGACGAGATGAACTCTTTCATTCGAGCCGTTGATGAGACTGGTAGTAGAGTAGGTTTGGTTATAAACAGAGAGAAAACTAAAGTGATGAAAATTGGTCAGGCAGGCTGTGATTCAGTTAATCTGAATGGTTGCAGTCTTGAGCAGGTGTCACAGTTTAATTATCTTGGGAGCTATGTAACAGATAATGGTGATGTGCGGCATGAGATTAACAGACGAATAGGGATTGCTGCTGGGACTTTTAAGAATCTATGGAGAGTGTGGAGAAATAGGCGTATACATCTAAAGACTAAAATTAGACTGTATAATAGTTTGGTTCTTTCTAGGGTTAGTTATGGTAGTGAAACTTGGACACTTTGTAAACAAGATAACAGGAAACTAGATGCTTTTGATTCCAGATGCTTACGCAGTATCTTGGGCATTAGGTGGTTCAACTTTGTAACTAATGATGAGATTAGGAAAAGGAGTTTGCAACCTCCTTTAAGCAGCATATTGTGCAGAGAGAGACTCCGTTGGTTTGGCCATGTTGCCCGTATGAATAATTATAGATTGGCGAATAGGGTTATGAACAGTGTGCCTAAAGGCCTCAGAAAGAAGGGGAGACCTAGGATGCGGTGGGCAGACAATGTCAAACAGGACCTTGTTAGAATTGGTGTGCAGTGGCCAGATGCAGTAGATGTAGCTCAGGATAGACTTGCTTGGAGAACTAAATTGCACGGTCTGGTTGGACCTCCGTAGCCCATGGCTGCTTGAGGATGATGATGATGATGATGATGATGATTGTGAATCAAGAATTTGTTTTTTTATTTTCTTTTAACACATTTCTTTAAAAGCAAAATTTGCTAATGGCATCGTCAGGTCCGACTGTCCGTCCATCTGTCTGTGTATTCAATATCTCTGTAACCAATCGATCCATTTCATTGGTTCTTTATGCTTTGGATGCAGGAAAAGTTTCAGTTTACACGCATATGTTTTTATATCTGTGTTTCTATGGGCGCAATGTTTCTGCATCTAATCAACCGATCTCGATGTACTTTTTTCATTCCATGGAAGAAAGGATCCAGTTTTGCACGCGCATATCTTTAATTGCCAATAAGGAGGGGGTTAGGGTACTTAAAAAGTTGTTACATGTTTAGTTGGATCATTAGAAGTGAAATATACCAAGGAATACCTGTTCTGGTGGCAAAGTTAAAAAAAATGAAAAATATTTAAAGTCATGTGCTTGGTTTATTTTCTGGTATTCTTCCTCCCTTACAGAATTAATTCCTTTCATCTCTAAACATAAGTTTAAGAATTGTTTTATATGAACACTAAAACTTCTACACAACTTAAAATTTTTTTTTTCTGAAATCTGTTCACGAATTTTTTTTTTCTGCACAACTTAAAAAAATAGTCAGATTAAAGCAATTTTTAAATTTGAATTTGCAAATTGTGCTTTTCAAAAGATGGAAAACAATGCGCACTGGCTGTCAAACGTCCAGTGGACTTACGAGGTGCACTTTTCGCTTAATGGAAGTGTAAATGCACACAACTGCCGCATCTGTGCGAGAGAGAACCCACACGCGATTATGGAAAACCCTTTGCGAGGCCCTTTTTCTTTGAGGAAGTCCACAGAGGTACATTTCGAACTGTTACTTTCACAGGCGAGCGTTATGCAGTGCTTTTAAGAGACAGCATCATTCCCTCCTTGCAAGAGAGGTAAGCGCTCCATAGTGTAACATTCATGCAGGATGGAACACCTCCGCATATCACAGGTCCTGTCCAGCATCTGCTGCGATCGACATTTGGCAATGACCATGTCCTCAGTCGCTCTTTCCCGCACCAATGGCCACCAAGGTCTCCAGACCTTACAACTTGTGACTTTTGATTATGGGGCTACTTGAAGTCACAGATGTACAGAGGTCGGCCGACGTCATTGGCCATGTTGAAAGAAGCTATTCGCCATCATGTGACAGGAATTACAGCTGAAACCCTCTTCGATGCTGTGCAGAGTGTCATGCCACGTCTGACGGCCATTCTCATGAATGACGGCAGTCACATTGAACATTTGTAATCCTAGTTGCGTTGCGAATTCTGATGCGCCACTGTACAAAAACTACTGACATAACTGAAGCGCCACCTGCCGGTGGCAAAATTAACTATTCTGGCAATTAAATATTTCGTTATTAAAAAAATCCCATGACTTTCTGTGCATTTCTGTGAAACCGCATCGTGCTACAGTCTATACTTTTCATGGTATTGCATTTTTACTTTTTCTGTTACTTTTAGATCACCCTGTATAAAAAACCAAATTACAATAAGTAGCGTCCGTTCAATCCAAATGTTTCTTGTTCAGTAGCGAAAAATTCTAGTTCTGTGGTTCCCAGTGGATGCCACCAAACAATTCAGAAAATATAGATAGCACTCTCTTGTACAACAGGTTAATTCGAAAGTGCAACTCATAAGACAATTAATATTCTGATATGATCCTTGATCATTTCTTCCGATATTTTGGCTAAACATTTTTAGGTGCATAAGCAAATGATTTTCCCAATTCATGGTACTCATTCAAACTGTACATTTCTGCTTTTTTATCAACATACACAATCTGATCAAAAATATCTGGACAACCCTTCTGAGGAGTAAATTCGCCCTTATACGCCAGTAACAGAAAAAGTAAAAATGCAATAATTCGAAAAGTATAGACAGTAGCACGATGCGGTTTAAACAGAAATGCACAAAAAGACGGGATTTTTTTTAATAACGAAAACTTTTATTGCCAGAATAGTTACATTTGTCATCGAAAGATGGCGCTGTAGCGGTCCCGGAGCTGCTACAGCGCCACGTTTGGTTCAGACAGGTATAAAAGGATACAAGTAGCCTGATCAAACCTCATGGACGTACGTGAACGTGAGAATGGGCCGTACAGTAGATCTCAGTGATTTCCAGCGTTTTACATTATAGGATGCTACCTTAGCAAACATCAGTTAGGGACATTTCAGCCCTTCTGCAGCTGCCCCGAACAACTATAAGTGACGTCATTGTGAAATATATCAATAGAGAAGCCACTCTCAATAATACAGAAATAAAAACGACATGGAGGCACCTGCTAAAAATAAGTGTACTTCTGATATACCTCTAATTCTATGATTACCAGAAACACTGAGGAATATAATGAGATCATATAACTTTGAAATTCCAGTAAAAGCAGCTAGTAACGTATTTAATGTGGTAAAAAAATCGAGATCTTAAAGAGAAAACAGGTGGTGTTTACAAGATGCCAGTTACTTTACCTAATGATAATAAAATGCTAAAAGCAACCCTCTGCAGCCATAAGAATAAAAGAACACCGAAACAATTGATAGGGCCAGAAAATTGCAGTCTGATACCTGAGCTCAATTTGGGGAACATATCCATGATTTGCGGAATCGTTATATAGATCGCCACAAAGTGACAGACTTGGAAGGATTAAAAGACCTTATGATATCGGATAGACTTAAATCCGAGGCGCCCCTGACAAAGCAAGAATATATTGCTTTGCAGGAGAGGTCCGATTGGCTGATGTCCAGAGAATTGGTGGAGTGCATAGACCATCATTTGGCTAGCACACGGCCAGGTGGCAGAAGGCCTGAATCGGATCACAAGGCGATATGTTCCACCACCCAAAAGTGATCTCACAGAGGTGCTCTTTTGAGCCCGGCAAAGCCAATCCGGAACTCATCTCTATTAGGAAGGAAGAATCGAAAGGCACTTTCCATGATGTGGCAATCGTTACTCTCGTCTCTAAAATATTGTGACAAAACGATATTCACACTTCTTTCCTTCTTTTCCAGGAGCTCATCTCGTGGCCGAGTGGTTAATGCGCTTTGCTACTGATCTGAGGTATCTGGGTTCGAGACCAGAGTAAGGCGTGGTTGTTCGTGTTTTCTTTCTGCTGAGGACCCACCATCCTCACAGACCTCACAAACTGACAATCCTCCTGACATAACTCTATGACAAGCAGCTGCTTGAGGGGATATTTATTTATTATTTAAATGGATAATTTAAATTAGACAATTTTTCAAAATGCACGTTCTTCCGGCGTAACAGGCTTTCGTTTGGTACGTTGCTTCTTGCTAGTGGTCAACATCTTAGAAGAACCGTTTTGAGAAACGTATAGACAAACTCAAAAATCAACCAATGATGAAAGAAATAACTTTTAACATCTGGGGCAGAAGAAAATTAAAATATCAAAGTTATTATCCTAAACTACCACAAAATTTATAAATTAATTTAATTCAAGTGAATGTCTTTCGTTCAATCACACAGGTTTATCACTTTTTGGTCCTCAATGATACATTACAGATATATCTTAACGATATATCTAAGATTAAAGAAAACTTGATGATATTTGAAATACATGAATGATACTTTCCTACATTTCATACTGAATGCACGATTTTATCATCACTGTGACTTCATGTAATAGCTTTCATTTCTTAATTCAAGATTCACTAATTTACCCTTGAAAGTTTCATTTTATATGGTAGTGCGTCCAAAAGCACATGTTTTTATGTATTAATTAACACTTTTCATAAAATAGTAATTGTTCTATTTAAATTGTATAGAAAAGCAAATAACACTATATCCAAATAGAGGTTACAAATATTTCGGAACATTGCAACACAAAGAATATATTTGTGTATTATAATTTCAAACAAAACCAGTGGTTTAAACAGATGTATTTGATATTTTCTGTTGCTATGTAGGGTGAAACTTCGATCAATAACTCTAAAATTACAAATACAAATTTAATTAATATAAGAGAACCTGGTAACAATAAATAGGGGGGAAATACAGTTATAAACATATCCGGTTTACCAAAGCCACCTGGAGAGCTCATTAGCTCTCTCATTGGCGAGGAAGGAAATATGCATAAAAATTTAAGCAACTGAATTTGGGTAATGTTTCATTGAATTCCATTTATTTTTAAGCCTACATAATAATTAATGAATTGTATTTAAATTTTTAAGAATATTTTAAAATTGTTTAGCAGATTAAAAAAATTAACAGCCGCAAGTCGAATTATAAGAATGCAAGTTTGTTATGAATATCAATCGTTCTGTTATTGTAGTGACCAGGTCTGGTATGATATAAGAAGCTTTGGTTTAGAGCGGAAAGTGTGGTTAGAATAGAAATCAGAGCGGTAACTGAATCAGTGCCATATTCAAGATCGTTATCGCATATTCTCTAAGGATATGCTTTCCTGAAGTCGAAATTTATTAGGTACGATCAACATATTTTAGATTCTGTAGCGAAGTAAATACGATTACATCCGAACTAATGTTGCTGAAAATGCAAACTCAGGTACATTTGATTGATATCTTTCATTTATATCGACTGACATTTTTTCATACGTCGTTTGATAATTGCAATCAGAAGGCAGGCGACGACGGCGCCCCACAAATATCGGATGCCTTTCAAAAAATCCCTCCCGACCCACGGAAGATGGCAATCCTCATCTGTCACACCAAGAAGGTGAGAACTAAGCGGGACCATCCCACGAAATTCAGGACGAATCGCTCAAGTAGCCGCAGAACCACGAGGAAACTGCCAATTTCTGTCACCGATGACGTCTAATTCATAATAATATGATGATTAGACAAAGAATTTCGATATTTTTTAAATCTTAACTGAAAATATTTAATGAAGAAGGGTTTTCAGGAAGAGTTTTTATATGAATTCTTATATGAGATCGAGTTAACGCAGAATTCAGGTAAATTGGGAGATACGTGCATTGTTTTTACTTGAATATACAGTATAAAATCCTCATTCTTCAAGTATCGTTTAAAAAAAAATAAACCCAATATACAATATCCTCAAAAATTTATTACTATAAAATTTGTTCTGTTCTAATCGGTGTTCTTTTATTTTAACATGCAATGGTATAGCTCTCCCGCACACAGGCTACGGCTTAACGTCCCATCCGACGGACGAATGCATTCGAAGTCCCTTGGTGTTCCGTACTGACCGAGATCTGGACAGAAAGTTTTGCGGAGATAAATCTTAAAACTGATCCAGCTGGGAATCGAACCAAAGCCTTCAACATACAACGTATCTGGACAAACAGAAGACTTATTTTTCAAATATCATTTACCTAATTATAACTACCTCCCTAAATATCGAATTGATAGTTGTTTATTTTTAGAAAAACTTTAAATTAATTTTATGATATTCTTAAATTTTTTATTAAAATCGTTATGCAAAAATTATTTTAATTTAACGGGTTTTAAAATAAATAGTTTAGTTAAAATTTTAAACAAATTACACCACTAGAAATTTAATGCATAATTAATATCTCTCTCTTCGTCCTCCTTTCGTTTAAGTCTATCCAGACATGTCTTATCAAGGTGACCTTGCTTCAATCTGAAAACTGCAGATTACGAGCCTGGCGCGTTACCGACAGATCCTCCGCTCCCCCCCCCCCCCCATCCGACCAAATGAGTGATAATCATTAAAGAAAATGCCAATGATTCACCTGGTACCACATGTGATTCCAGTCATGCATAACTTGCTACGATCGATAGAAAGCTAACAATTACGATATAGATTTAATGCTTGTCTGAAATTTTGCTGTAAGAAACCTTTCATTAATGCCCTCATATCCCAGAAGAGCATCACTAGCGTGTCTGCTGAGAAGCAGACCCACGCTTTGGTGATTCTTATTATCTTCCCTCCCTGAAAGCAGAAATTTAAGATTATTTTTAAGAATCTGACCTTTATCTGTCCATCTGGTCTCTTGCAAACGAATTTCGGTGGTATAACGCTATGCTGGCGAAAAAAATACGAAAATTTCGGAAACATTAGATTATAAGTCGTTTTATCCAGTAATCAATCGGTTTCGAACCCATAAAATAAAAAGTAGCGGGTCGAAACCTTTTACGATACATTCAACGTGTAATCCTCCCCGAATGTAATCGGAAAACATTAGTTTAGATCTGTTGCTCGATTGGATCATGAGTTACAAAACTGCAACTTTTATCGGGTTCGACCCAGTTAATCGGCTACGTAACGGGTTCGATACCTTGCGTGACTGAATTAACGGACCGAATCCCGGTAGTATAACGTTATGTTGGCGAAAAAGAAACGAATGTTTCGGACACATTAGATATTAAATCATTTTATCCAGTATGCAATCAGTTTAGAACTTATAAAACAAAAGTAACGGGTCGAGACCTCTTCCGATATATTCAACGTGTAATTCTTCCAGAATATAATCGGAAAACATTTGTTTGAGTTCTCTGGCTCTATTAGAACACGAGATCTCTTCACTGAAAGAGAAATTTAGAGTTATTTTCAATTTTCTCACCTTAACCCGTCCATCTAGTCTCTTGCAAACCTAGATTATATACATAGGTTATAATGCTGGAATTCCTGCGTGAGGATATCAAGAGAATAATCTCAATGTAGCGTCCTCACGTTTCACGTACCTACAGAGAGAAAATGACTAGTAGGAATTTTTGAAGAACCTTGGTTAATTGACAAACGCAGGGCCAACGATATCAAACAGCCCCGTGATAGCAGGCATGGGGCAAAGACCTGTTCCTCCACTGCTACAGGTTGAACTACACTGATCCATGTTGGTACGAACTTCGAGCACCACCGTTTTTAAGTGGACCTTTTCAAGAGCCGTAAGACCAACCTGTGACACATTACTCCAATTTAGGATTAGCGATACCCAACTAGCTAAGTGAGGGATCAGGTAGCTGTGATGGCTATGATCCGATTTATCCACCAGCTGATATAAGGTATCCCGTGCCTCTGTTCACTTAGGGCTGGCAACCCACAAGCAAACAGAAAACACTGCGGCAAATTCTCTCTCAACAGATGTCCACCTCTGCAGCAAGTCTAGAATCCATAATCAAGCTCAAAGCCGTAAACCAGTCCAGTGTCATAGGCGTAAATGGTCATTACCAAGACCTTGTGAAGTTGACCATTCCTCAACAGGGCAGGAAAAAAGAAACAAATGTGGCCATAGATGTCCAGATCAGTAGGGTATACACCCTTCTGACAGCTTTCAATTTCTGTTTCCTCCGAAAAGAGAATATCTCTTTTGGAAAAAACTTTTTGAAAGGTACTAAAGGCATGATCCAAGGGAAGGCAGGGTCGGACATTATGTGCTAGACCCGGACGGTTCTATGTCCCATCACAAGCACAACAACCCTTCCAGTTTATGCATAGGCAACATTTAGAGACCAGATGCATTAGTGGAGAAAATTTGCAATGCAGGCCAATTTGTTATCCGAACCTATAGGAACATCAGAGTCACATAGGGAAGATATTATCAATAGCTGTAGTGATGATAATCAAACATTCGGTAGTGAAAGCGTGAAAATATCGTTGATGAAAAATCTTTTTTCTTAAAACTTGAATGTATCATTATGATACATCCGTGATATATAGTCTTGATTGCACAAGATACATCCAGTGATTGAACGAAAGACATATAATTCTATTAAATTAATATATATATTTGGTGGCATTTTAACTCTGAAAATACCAATTAATGAATAATTCAGAAACTGAACAGGTATACCGGTAACTCTGATTTAATGCGGGAGATGAGTTCCGGTTAGAGTTATTTTCAATTTTCTCACCTTAACCCGTCCATTTAGAATCGTTAATCTAGATCTAAATATCGTTAAACAAATTTCCGCGTAAAACTAGGAGATTTGTATTTGTTTGTATTTTCGCCTATCTTATTGATCTTTTGTCCTTTTCTTAGTTTCGTAATGGATGTTTTATTTCCGCAAAAATAATTATAATTCTCGATATTTATATAAAGATTACATATATGCATGATTATGTATATAAATATCTGATCGATTAATTAATTTTACAGTTTATTTCTTAATATGGTGCGAAACTAGGTGGTTTGCATTGCTTGCCTCTGTTTTGTGCGTAATGTTTATTTGTAGCATTCCATTAACTGGTCACAACATCGTCTTATGGCATCCAATCACTAAATATCAATATCATGATCCTTCAACAAATCCATGCGTTTATTGCGCAGTGAAATCTAGAAATTTAAATGCCAACACTATTTCTAGTTCAGATTCTTGTTGTTTTTCAAAAGCAGCGTTGCATTCTAAATCCTGAAGTTCATCGTTAGTGAGTGGCTCACTGTGGAGTTTAATAACTTCGTCCATCTTTCAAAGTTACGCCTTCGTGTCCTGCTCCAGTTTGATATTTCGCTGGTGTTAATTAAAAAATCCAACTTAAATTCTTGTAAATAAACTATATAGATGGATAAATCCAAGCATGAGTTATCTGAATTATGCAGCAGTGATTTGGAGAACTCAATTGCACAGTGTGGTTGGACCTCCGTAGCCCATGGCTGCTTGATGATGATCGCGTTGTTGTTGTTGATGGTGATGATGATTAATAAACTAAAACACTGCAGCACTCTAGTAAGTACGAATTAAAGTTCCATTTAGGATTATCCAATATTCAATAAAATGAACCAAGAAATGCAAGGAAAGAGAAAACGTGTGTGAAGTGCCATAAAACGAGTGGTGAGAAAAGGCAATAAATGCAATCTATCTGATAAGGATAATGCAACTTAAAATGGTATTGCTTCTGGCAATAATATGATTCAAATGTATGCCACGTGAGAGGTATCCATTTCAGTTCGTTACAGGAGCTGTTGTTCCATTTGAGAATGTCGGTAACCAGTACAGAATCGAGACAAAATCATAAACATATAGTATACACTGAAATGCCAATTTGTTAGGTACACCACCTAAATGTGTGATACAGAGCTCAGTGTTGTTTATACAGTTTCATGACCTTCATAGGCATCTTCATTTACCTGTAATTTCTTCGATTTGTATAAAGATGCTCCGGTCAAAATGTTTTGGCTCTTCGGTATATAATTATGAATTTTTCAAGTAATGTTTTGAAAACTTCTAAAACGAAGTGGAAAGCATTTTACTGCAACATAATTCAGTTTCTTACCATCACCCCTATCCCCTTACTCTTAATTTTTTTTTCTAGATCAGGACCTGACTGTTATATTTCGTTGGTATTATTGTGAATCAAGAATTTGTTTTTTTATTTGCTTTTAACACATTTCTTTAAAAGCAAAATTTGCTAATTGCATCGTCAGTTCCGACTGTCCGTCCATCTGTCTGTGTATTCAATATCTCTGGAATCAATCGATCGATTTCATTGGTTCTTTATTCTTTGAATGCAGGAAAAGTCTCAGCTTACACGCATATGTTTTTATATCTGTGTGTCTATGGACGCAATGTTTCTGCAACTAATCAACCGATCTCGATATACATTTTTCATTCCATAGAAGGAAAAATCTAGTTTTGCACGCGCATATTTTTAATTGTCAATAAGGAGGGAGTAGGGTACTTAAAAAGTTGTTACATCATTAGTTGGACCATTAGAAGGGAAATATACCAAGGAAACGTGCACTTTCATCCGTCCAGAGCGAATGAAATTTCACTCTTTTGTGCAGAGATTTTTCATTCCCTCGTAAAATCGTAACTATTTGTTATCTTTTTTTTAAATGTACCTAATAGCCGTGACCCTGTGTGCCATACCTTGTGCATGTTAAAGAACACCCTGAATATCCTTGATGGGAGGCTACCATCTGTCTCCCAACAGCTGTTTCAGTGGATTCCCTCCCCCAACCTTCTCTTAGCCTTCGGGGGCCTTGAGATCTGATCATTTTACCCATGGTGTACAAAAAAAAGCACCGTGCAGAGGTAAAATAGCTGAATCAAACCTAAGCATGTGTATTACTGAATTAATTAAATCAAATAATAATCATAAAACTCATTCATGTTTGAGCAAGCTTCTGTATGGACGAAACTTTAGTCATACAGAAGTTAATCCGATATTGGTTACATTAAACGGTTCTCCTTACTGAGTTGCAATACATTATGGGTTTGAATCATCTCAGCATATTTAACTTTTATTTATGGCAATTCTCAAGGAAAATATTTGCCTTCATATTTGAATTATAAAGCTTTCATAATATAGCAATTAATGCAGCAATTCTTGGGCGTCTCCGAGAATCGGAGTCGTTAATTTTGCTAAATGAATTCTATCAATTGTATTTCGTTCTATTGTTATCTCGGTAATACAACAAAACTATCAAATTATATTAACAACGGCTGAGGTTACGCACTGCAATTGATTCATCCAAAAAAAAATTAAGTGATGATCTTTACAGACATATAATATTGACGAATTTAATAATGAAAACAAAACAAGTAACAGATTTTTAAATTCTTTTCAATTTTGTACTATTAAATTTTATCCAGACATGAAATATGTATACAACAGTAACCGAAAAATGAAATTGTGGACCTATTAATTTTTCACACATAAGACCCGCCATCCTCATAGATCCCCCTAC
The DNA here is from genome assembly GCA_038380435.1 of Ryuthela nishihirai. Taxonomy (NCBI): domain Eukaryota; kingdom Metazoa; phylum Arthropoda; class Arachnida; order Araneae; family Heptathelidae; genus Ryuthela; species Ryuthela nishihirai. The sequence goes on from JAWZYU010000038.1 coordinate 6,501,308, forward strand.
CATGGCGTATTAAACTGACATTATTTCATACAAGTATACATCCCCTTAATTCCTTACTCTACAAGAACCGTCCGAAATGATATTCTGCAGTATGTATCAGTTTGTACAGATTCAATGGGAACAAAGCTTTACATAAAAACTCTGATCAGTATATAGATCCTCTTCCAGTGCTGAGAAATCATGCAAGAAAAGCAGAGAAAAATCTGTTATCCACGACTTTAAAACTGTTGAAGTTCATGGAGTCGCTTTCCTTGATGTTAGAGGAATGATATAGTGCCTCACGTTCCCTCTAGGTGAATGATCGTCGAGAATCAGGTCATAAGTTTAATCGCGACTAATCTGTAAAGAGTTGCCATTTTTTGGGGGGTTTGAAGCACATGTTACGGAGATCATTTCAGACGGGTTCTTGTACAGTAAGGAATTAAGGGGATGTATACCATTGGCCAACTTTAAGAGAGCAATCTCTTTTGATATCCTGCATAAAAACCCTGCATAAAAAAACAGGACACATTCCATGTCAATGCAGTGTTCCCCACACCGCCATAATCCTTCTAGAACCGAAGCGAGATGGTTAAGTCGGTAGGGTTCAAGGCTTTTAATCTGTAGTTCCTAGGTTCGAGTCCCAGCTGGGTCAGGGTTGAGAATTTTCTCCGCAAAACTCCCCGCCCTGCCCACGGTCAGCAGGGGACACCGATGGACTTGGACATGTCGCCGTCGGTTGGTTGCGACGTTAAGCCTTGGTTCCGTGTGCTGGATCTAAATCAGAAATTTCCACATCTGTAGACCATTTAAATTCAAAATATTTCCCTTTGCAGATAATTTCGCAAAACATAATCACTAACCAAACTAAAGAGAAAAGGAGACAAAGTGCACCCTTGTTGAACACCAGAAGCAATGCTAAACCAATTTCTACAAGTCTAACTAACTCTCACACACGATTCAATGTTATAATAAAGAGCTTTCATTATGTTAACTAATTCGTCTTGTATGCCATGAGATCGCACGATCTCATGGCATACCAGACGAGTTATTACGATCATTTGGTATACCAGACGAGGTATCATGATCTCCTGGTATACCAAATGTTATCATGATCTCATGGGATATCAGACGATATCTCGAAATTTTAGGAGAGTGTTACTGGGTAATAAAATGGAGGTCTTTCTGTAATCGACGATAATTGCATTTAAAAGAGCAAAATTATTTTAAAAGAATTTCCAAAATTAGAATGAAGTATATTTTGTCTATATTCAGTAACGCATATTTTTACGAGTCACACTTTTTATTTTCGCAGTATACTTATTTTCAGTTATTCATCAGTCATAAATAAACCATTATATGCTTTGATTTCTTTTACTAACAAACACATCATACTTCAAGCATTTGCTGAATTTCGATGGTTACGAAATAGACAACATGGGCAGATGCTGATAAGTTTTGCTAATGCAGATAAGACCTTGCGGAGGCGAGTGTGGATAGCACTTTCTATCCTCGCAGAGCTCTATTTATAACATATATGTATATGTATTTGTTTTACTCGAAATCGAAATTTGGACTAATGGTAATATACTGAATCCCCCTTTTCTATGTCGATAAATGTTATGTATGGTTTAACATATTACCTTACAAGTGGGAACCTGATTTAACGAGTATTTTAAAAGCAAAATTAATGAATTGAATATTGGCATTACTAAATAAATGAAAGCTGACTAAAATAATTAAAGACATTAGGGACTAGAGACTACTACAAGAATCAACAGTGATAATAAAATTCTACATTTAATTTTAAAACATCAATGAATGCATGAGGATACCCATTTGCACATTTTGTCAAAATGTTTATCCTCATGCATTCATTATCGTCGATATTCTTCAAATGCTTCCAGTCTGAGAGTTTGAAATAAATTCTGTTTTTCTTAAACTTTGGACGTATCATTTGAGATATATGCGTAATATAACCCTTCCAGGAAATTAATGAATAGCGTAATAATTGAACGAAAGAATTTTGTTTTCCTATTTATGTTTTATAAAACTAATGGTAGTTTATAGTAAAATTTTACACACCTTTATTATTTATTTTCTTTTTGTTTTCCCTGATTTATTTCTTGGTTTCTCAGTTTATGTGTTCACAAACGATTGTTTCAACATATATTCTCAAACCGTTGACTGATAGCAACGAGTTCTTCACCAAATGTGCTCATAACTCTGGGAGTCTAACAGACTATCAAAACTTTATCCCCGTAGTTTTGCTCCCTAAAAACGGAAAATATCAAAACCATTGCGTCACAACTTTCAATTCAGAGTAACGAATCAATGTAAAATTAAAGCTTATGAAAAGAAAAGAAAAGTTAACCTTTGGTATAATTTATGTATCTTTCGATAACAAAGGCCAAACGAACCATTAAGGTGTCAAATGAAAGCTTGTGACGTGAGAAGTGTCAGACTACAAATGACACCCATATGGAGTGGCAGCTCGTGAGCGCATAGACTGGTGGGGGACAGTAAATTTATATACCAACAACCACTTAGCTGGAAAACATCGGATGAAGTAAAAATTCACTTGGGGAATACGAGATTTGAAACTAAATTTAATATAATAATTTAATTTATTTTTTTATTTCCTCTAAATTTTATACCTTTATGTAATAGAAATGTTTAAAAAGAAACGTATCAATGCATGAAAATGTTTGTTTCTTCATCTTAAACTTTAATTTTTCTTCTTTTACAATTTCGTGGGTGAGTATATCCTGTAAGAGATTGAAAACCATATTTAATCGAAATATGTTGGTGGAATCGCCATTAAATCAATATGAAACCTTTCTTATCAGGAAACGGAAAACAAATTAATATTCAGCTTTGAATTTTTTGAGTTTTTCATTCTTAGCACTAGAAAGAGAAGATTAAGAAATCAAAAGGTACAGAATATCTAATGAATTATTTAGTTTTGGCGGGTTTAAGTCAGGAAAGGAGTTATATTGCAACATCATATGAGATAAATTCAATTAGAAATAACTAGGTGAAATATCTAAATTCCTGAGCAAGATATTTCCGTTTCGCACTTCAAAAAACAACTCCGATACTAAATAGTTCAAACGCCAGGCCTAGATCTTGGGGATGGGTTAAACTATTTATAAGGCAAAAGAATAAATAAGCTTATTCACTTCACGCGCTTTAAAGAAATTTTAAAGATCACTAAAGTGGAGAGGAATATGTTACACTCGTGCAATTGCTATCTCGTGAACTGTTTTCTGTTCACGAGAAACAGTTCTTTTGTTTCTCTGTCCGGGTCTGCCAGTCACTAAGCCTTGTTAACCTATTACTGGAATGCTAGCTATATCTCAACAAAAGTGTGGCGCGAAAGGTCTGTCCATTGATAATTTTTCCCATCGATGACGAACCACTGCCTTCCTAACCTCCATCGATAATGTACGACTCAATTTAAAACGTTCAACGTAGGAGACATCAGAACCCCCAAAGATTTAGAACATTTGCGGTGGGATTAATCCAGACCCAGCAAAGCTAGAAACCCGATCTGCTAACCCAACACAAGCACACAAGGGAGAATAGCACATGAAATTTGGGACCAATTGATCAAGTACCTAAGAAATTGACACAGGGCCACCAATGTTGAAACTTCCGCCACCAACGACGCCACGGAGATAGGGGCGGGGGTGGCTCAGTCGGTAGCGCGCCAGGCTCGTAATCTGTTGTTCCCAGGTTCGAGTTCCAGCTGGGTCAGCGTTGAGATTTATCTCCGCAAAATTTCCCGCCCTGCCCACGGTCAGTAGGGGACACCAATGGGCTTGGAAAGGCCACAATCCGTCGGATGGGACGTTAAGCCGTGGCCCCGTGTGCGGAAGAGCCATACCCTGTGCACGTTAAAGAGCACCATCTGTCTCCCAACTATCTGTCTCCCAACTATCTGAGCACCATCTGTCTCCCAAGGCTACCATCTGTCTCCCAACAGCTGTTCCAGTGGGTCCCCTCCCCCAACCTTCTCTGAGCCTTCGGGGTCCTTGTGACCTGGCCATTTAGCCCATTTTGTGCAAAAAGTGCCGCTCAGAGGTAAAACAACCCAACGTTAAAGAACACGCTGGATGGCCTTGACGAAAGGTTACCATCTGTCTCCCAACAGATGTTCCAGTGGGTCCCCTTCCCCAACCTTCTCTGAGACTTCGGGGTCCATGTGACCTGGCCATTTAGCCCATGGTGTGCAAAAAAGTGCCGCTCAGAGGCAAAACAACCAAACCCAAGCCATGAAGGTACATGAATCACCCGCCATGCAGGATTTCCCATAAAGCATATTAGGCATTTGCCAAGGGGCGCCAACCTCCAAGTGTTACAGTTTGTTTATTTAGGTATCAACAAAAGTATGTCCCTTTCAGTTCGTAGAAAGATTTAAAATTAGTTCTAAATAGTAATGGTTAAGTGCCATTGAAATAACTCTCTCTCCTGTCAATCGAAAGTGAGCTCTTACAGGATATGGCTGGTGGAGGATACATAATATATACTAGACATACTGAAACACTTTCATGTTATGTTAATGGATAACCACATTTAAAGCTCCATACCTTTAAAAATGTGAATTTTACAGAAAACAACCCCTGTGAGAAATCATAGATGTCAATAAAATTTATCCAAATATCAATTTAAAACAATATTCTTTAAATATTCAGAGTCAATGCAGCTAAAATATTTGACACAGTGTTGTTCCGCTTCTCTTTAACACCAGGGACGTACCCATGATGTAGTTTTTTGATTCGAGAATTCAGTTTCGGGAGGGTTCAAAATTTTAGGGGAGAGAGGATTCTGTGAATAAGATTTGAGTAAGGTTTCCCAATTGCTGAAATATTCCACTGAACAGGGAATGTTAAAATGGACTGAGCAGACTGAGCCCTATATCTGAACCTGGATAGGTTGGGTTGGGTTGTTTTACCTCTGAGCGGCACTTTTTTGCACACCATGGGCTAAATGGCCAGGTCACATGGACCCCGAAGGCTCAGAGAAGGTTGGGGGAGGGGACAGACTGGAACAACTGTTAGGAGACAGATGGTAGCCTCCCATCCACTTAGGTTGTTTTACCTCTGAACGGCACTTTTTTCCACATAATGGGCTATATGACCAGGTCACATGGACCCTGAAGATTGGGGGAGGAGACCCACTGGAACAGCTGTTGGGAGACAGATGGTAGCCTCCCGTCAAGGCCATCCAGCGTGTTCTTTAACGTTGTATTGTTTTACCTGTGAGTGGCACTTTTTTGCACACCATGGGTTAAATGGCCAGGTCACAAGGACCCTGAAGGCTCAGAGAAGGTTGGGGGAGGGGACCCACCTGAACAGGTGTTGGGAGACCGATGGTAGCCTCCGTCAAGGCCATCCAGCGTGTTCTTTAACGTGCACAGGGTATGGCTCTCCCATACACGGGGCCGCGGCTCAACGTCCCATCTGACGGACGGCGGCATTTCCAAGACCATCGATGTCCCCTACTGACCATGGGCATTGCACTGAATTTTGCGGAGATAAATCTCAACGCTGACCCAGCTGGGACTCGAACCTGGGAACTACAGATTACGAGCCTGGGGCGCTACCTACTGAGCCACCCCCGCCCCTACACGGATAGGAATGTAAATATTATTACCTGGCCATTTAGTACATTGTGTACAAAAAAATGCATCAGAGTTAAAACAATCCAATATGACATCTGCACTGATAGCATAGTAAACTGACGCATTTTTTAAAGAAAAGTTTCTGGGATTTTGATCAAATATAAGTTTTTGTCGAGAGCAATCTTGAATACTTACGACATATACCTGAATTCCCATATAACAGAAATAAACTTTTATTCAGGGCAAAAATATCTCACGGATAGATAGCTTCCTGCTGCTGACTATGCTGACTGCTGCTGAAAAAACTCAATATCAAGGAATAAAAAGGAAACATAATTCTTATTTTTTACGATTAACAGTCTCCTGTAATAGAAGGCCAGGGGACCAGATTATGACGTCAGCATGTGTACTATAATCTAGACTTTGCTTGTATATTTATTTCTAATATTTTTATTGCTGATGTAGTTTTATAGCAATCTGTAGAGTAATACTGATTGTTAAATATAAATTATTTAGAAAGAAAATTGTCTGATTTTATTAATATTATCATAATTGCTAATAAATACGAATAAATTTCGTTCTAAATTAGATATATTTATTAATAAACATTAGTGTAAAGATTAGTATAGAAGTACACCACTCATAATAATAGAAATAAACGAATAAGGATGGTCTCGATTGTCGGACTACCTGTGCTGACGTCATAATTTTTCCACTGGCCTTCTGTTATAGGTCCAAGTTATGACGTCTACATTAGTAGTCCTGTAATCGTGCTAATAATTATTTTAATATTTATTTATAAATACACTATGTTTAGAAGGAAATTTATTCATTTGTATTAGCATTATGATAATTTCTAATAAATATGAGTAATTTTCCTTTAACATAAGGTTTATTTATATATAAATATTATTATTAATAGTAATACACCAGTAATAAAATTGGAAAAAAATTCTAAGAATTTTTCTAGACGTAGGACTACCTACGATGACGTCATATTTTTAGTCCATCGACCTTCTGTTATAGATATAATACCAGTATTGTTAGCTCTGTAAAGCTTCTATATTAATTTCTTGCCTAATTTTACACTTTAGATAATCAGACGTTAGATCAGAAAAAGTAATCAGACTACTGTGTCAAGTTAAATAGTTGAAGAGGCAGTTGAATAAATCAAAGAAGCTTATTGAATGAGTCAAGAACCTGATGGTGTTCCTTATTAAAAACTTAAAAGGCGTTTGTACACTGTAGAGGATATTCATCAAATATATTGATCAATATCCTCTACAGCAAAATTTTAGCTACTGTTCATAAAACATTATAAAGGGTACTAAATTTTGCCTTGGGATTAACTTTGGAGTTTTAAAAAAATCAAGTGTTCTTGTTAGGATGTACTATAAAGAAAATATGTACAAATATTTAAAAATTAGCAATTTTAAGACGTGATTACTCTACATTTCCTTAACGCTGGAAAGTTCTTCAGTTGTTATCTTTTCCATCCCGTTATGGTACTAAAGCAACAGATTAACATTTGACGTCATTTTAGATGAATTATCTCAAGAAATAAGTCACAAATATCAGATTGCTTTACTGTGATAAATGCCTTAAAGATCTGTCATATCAATTTAAATCCAAACAATCTTTTTCAAACACAACAAATTTGTAAAATGATGAGTTTAGTATTTAAAGTGATGTGGATGTTGAAATATTTAACAAGTTAGCTTGATCTGCAAAACGTCATTTACAATTATCTAGAATTAACATAATTATTACAAGAACTGCTAAAAGTACTGTTATATATGTTAGGAAAGTTTAGTATAACAGTTATTACTTTCTTTTAACTTGTTTTTATAACTTAGCAAATCAATTATTAAAACTCTCATTTTAGCTGTGAAATATTATAATTTCCTTTAGTCTTTAAATACTGAACGAATATTGTTGAAAATCGAACCGGAAATAAATTTGATTCCCATGATTTTCGAGAAAAGTTGATGTAAGAAGTAACTGAGTTTTGTATCTGAGTTATTGCTGAGATAACATGAAACTTTACCTAATAAAGTGGCTGCTCAGTGTATATTTAACAGAAAAAGTACTTGAATGGTGACTTCTCCTAAAAAAAGTGGACAATGGATTATATTTAATGAATCTTGTTCTTCACATTGACGCTCTTGTGATAAAGTTGTGTCTCTTGTGATAAAGTTATATCGCCTATGGCAAATATCTTTTTCGAAGAGAATTAAGTTTTCTGTTTTGCAACTTTTACATCCTTTAACCTTGGAAATTCTCACTAAGGGAGAATTGGGAAAATGCTAATATTAATAAATTTTAGAACTTATACAACGCGAAAACCATTTTGCGTGTCCCCCTTAGCAGCCTATACCTAGAAGGATAGGTGAAAATGCTAGATTAGGATTCCATTGTGCTCTGGACATGATACATGTTAGGAGATCATGGCTTAGACCTCCTCAAAGAAGAAGGGGGTCTAGAAGACGTAGCAGTGATACATATTAGGAGATCATGGATTAGACATCCTCAAGGAAGAAGGGGGTCTAGAAGACATAGCAGTGATACATATTAGGAGATCATGGATTAGACATCCTCAAGGAAGAAGGGGGTCTAGAAGACGTAGCAGTGAAAGCACACCACATAGTTATGGGTGGATATGCTGTGAAATATCATCAACGCCAGAGGATGTGACGATTCCCTTACCCAATAATTCTGAGTTTTGATATTACCATTCAGCTGGAAGTGTGCCTCCTCACTCCGTAAAATGCTCCATGGCCAATTGTTGTCCACCTCCAACCTATCCAGCGCTAAGCCTTGAAAATAGCAGTTTGTACGGGAACCAGCGCAACGCACTTCGTAGGACCTTGGAAACAGTCGATCATCAAGATTCAGGTCTGTTACATCCGCTTTGGCTCTAAGGGAAGACTACTCCCCCCCCGATAGGGGACCACCTTGTCGTGGTGGGGGGCCTAGGGCCCAGCAACCCGGCTGAGGCTTTACCGGTCGAGATGATCCCCAGCTGGAGCATGCCGAAGGCTTTGCCGGCTGTAGTGGGCAACAGCTGGAGCATTGCCAAGGTTTTGCCGGTTGGGGTGGTCCCCGGCTGGAGCATTGCTGAATCCAACCGAGGTTGAAGATGCTGCTGGCCGGCTTGATTGCCGGTCGGATGGTGACGGCGTCGGAGACCTCACCTCTCAGGAGCTCAGTGGAGCTGTTCGAAGGCTCGGCAGAACGGATTGATTCCTAGTAAGCCAGAGCCCTCACAAAAGTCTGGGTCTTACTAAGAGTCGCCATCCCGGGTGCCGATCGAACTTGGATCTATATATCCTTGTACATTTGCAAACCGGGGAATAGATTAAAGTAAGGTTTCTTCCGGTGGTCAGCTTTCCTTCTATAGGACTGCTGCCATGTGAGGCTGGGGTTGAGGTGCGCCTATAGGGCGTATTCCTTGCCCCCGGCTCTAGATGGTCATGGCTTTTCATAACCAGGTAGTGCTGTACAAGCGGAACCGGGAATTGCCGTGGTTGCATAAGATCGCAACAAAAGAGATTCATTGTACCAGCCATCTCCCCCCCGATAGGGGACCACCTTGACATGGTGGTGGTGGTGGGGGGGGGGGGTTGTTGCCCAGCAACGGGTCGAAGACTCTGCTGACCGGTTTGGGCCCGGTTGGAAAGAGCCAAGACCAACCGAGGTCGATGGCATTGCTGACCGGTTTAGTGGCCCGGTTGGACAGCGCCAAGACCTCAAAATCAGGTGCTCAGTTGAGTAAGTTCAAGGGCCGTGCAGAACGGTGTGGTCCCTCTAGTAGGGAAGGATCCTTTACAAAGTCTGGGTCCCACTAAGAGTCTCCACCCCGGGAGCCGAACGAACCTGGATCTATATATCTTTGTTCATGCCTAACCGGGGAACATAGTAAATTAAGGTTTTGACCGATGGATGAGCTTTCCATCTATAGGACTGCTCGCGATAGGGGTGTCGGGGGTGAGATGCATCTATATGGTGTAGCCTTGCCCCTGACAGTAGATAGTACACGACATTCCATAACTGGTAGTGTCTTCGACGGAACCGGGGTTTGTCGTGGTTGCTGTGTTGTGCAGAAACAAAGAAAGTATTGCACCAGCCATCTCCCCCCTCCCGATAGGAGACCACCTTGACGTGGTGTGTGGGTGGGTGGGGGGGTGGTGTGGCTCAGCTCCGGTCAAAGGCTCTGCTAACCGGTTTGGGTCCCAGTTGGAGAGCCAAGACCAACCGAGGTCGAAGGCATTGCAGACCGATTTAGTGGCCCGGTTGGACAGTGCTCAGACCTCAAAAACAGGCGCTCATTAGAGCAAGTTCGGGGCCCTGCTGAAAGAATTGGTTCCTGTAGTAGGCAAAGGCCCTTTTCAAAGTCTGGGTCCAACTAAGAGTCTCTACTCCGTGAGCCGAGCGAACTTGGATCTATATATCCTTGTTCATGGCTAACCGGGAAACAAAGTAAATTTAGGTTTTGACCGATGGATGAGCTTTCCTTCTATAGGACTGTTCGCCATAGGAATGTTGGGGATGAGATGCATCTATATGGTGTAGCCTTGCCCCTGACAAGTAGATAGTACACGGCAATTCCTCACTGGTAGTGTCGAAAGGCGGAACCGGGTCTTGTCGTGGTTGCTGTGTTGTGCAGCAACAAAGAAAGTAATGTACTAGCCATCTACGATGTGCTCAAAAACAATCGACTTCCTCTGCAGTGGCACAACGATTATAACAGTTTCCTCAAAATTGGGCGTCGTGTTTCGTAACTCATTTGGTCAAACTCATCTCAATCTCTTCACTATGCGATATTCGGCTAGAGCTGTGTTACTGACCCGTGATTGGAGAATAATTTGCATAATTATTATGTACAGTCGCTGAAAAAGGTATCCGAAAGCTAAGGTTGATTACAGAATACAGAAAAATATCTGGCAACAATAAATTTAGGAATTAATGATCTGGCAACCTTGGTGAACGTACACGAAGGTTGCCAGATCACTAATTTCTAAAAATATTGTTCCCAGATATTTTTCCAACCATAACTTTCGGATACTTTTTTGAGCGACTGTACATCACTTGTTCTACTCTCTGGAAATGTTTACAGAAATTCAATATTTTACTTGTCATTCCATTCCACGTGACCTCATTATTATCTGCTTCAAATTTCAGCATTGGGCAGTTAATCGTTTTTTTTCTTCAGATCAACAAAGGAACGCAGTTTAATTATAACCACTCGGTATACATCGTCAGTTTGAAACATTTCATTTGACATCTCCTCCTTTCCTAAATTTGAATGCTAAATCCTGACCTTGATTGAGATAAGGAATAATTATTTTATCTTGAAAAATTGTTTAAAACATTATTTAGTTTCGTAAAGAAATAGAAGTACAAACGTATATTCTGACCACATTTCAATGCAATAGTCTGCAAATTCACGTGAAAACCCATCACATATAGATTCAGTGGGGCACGTGAGCATCTAAACAAGTGAAAAAAATCCGTATAGGGAAACCAATTCGCGAGAATGGAATGAAGTATGGTGCTTAGTATTGCCTCACAGCAATTGAGGGGAATTTTTTTTACCTACGAGAGGTACTTTTCTGCATACAATGGGCCAAATAGTTAGAAGTTTGCTGGGAGCAGACCTTCTGGACAACTATTAGGAGACAGATGGTAGTCTACTATAAAAGCCATTCATCGTATTCTTTAACATGCATTGGATACTCTCCTATACATGGTCTCATGGCTTCGTGTCCCATCCAATGGACGGTGGTCTATTCCAAGCCCACCGGTGTATCATTGTACAGCTATTAGGCTACACATGGCAGCCTCCTGCCAAGGTCATCCAGCATGTTTTTAACGTGCACAGGGTATGGTTTTCCCGCATCCAGAGCCACAGCTTAAAGTCCAATGCGATAGATGACCTTGGGCAAGGCGGATTTCCCCGCCCTGCCCAACGCTGTCAAATGGTCATTTAGCCTATTGCGTGCAAAAAAATTGCCGCTCAGAGGCAAAACTCTCCTATACATGGTCCCATGGCTTCGTGTCCCATCCAATGGACGGTGGTCTATTCCAAGCCCACCGGTGTATCATTGTACAGCTATTAGGCTACACATGGCAGCGTCCTGCCAAGGTCATCCAGCATGTTTTTAACGTGCACAGGGTATGGTTTTCTCGCATCCAGAGCCACAGCTTAAAGTCCAATGCGCCAGATGACCTTGGGCAAGGAGGATTTCCCCGCCCTGCCCAAGGCTGTCAAATGGTCATTTAGCCTATTGCGTGCAAAAAAAGTGCCGCTCAGAGGCAAAACAATCCAACACTCTAAGGTAGGGGTTCTCAACATGGGGTACGCATACCCCTTGGGGGTACACGGTAAAAATTTTTGGGGTATGCTGTGAGAGCTGAAAAATCGCTATATCTAGGTCGCGATGATAAAATCGTCGCGATAATAGGTAGGTCGCGATATATATGATGAATAGGTCGCGATAGGTAGGTCGCGATGATAAAACCGCTATATCTAGGTCGCGACGATCTAAAGTCGCGATGATAAAAAAAAAATCTCTCTGGGAAAACGGAATTAAAAAAAAAAACAGCTGTGACTAATTTTAGCGACTAGATTCATTTCTTAAAGAAAATGAGCAAACGATTGCAGTCTTTGAATACATCAGACAACAAATAATGGTTCACTTAAGCACTCTTAAAACTCTTATAAGGCAGTATCTTCCATCCCCTGATGAAACGCAAGAATGGATTCGAAACCCCTTCGCATTGGATTTGGAAAAGTGTAAGCTTCCATTGTCCAATAAAGAAGGGTTGATTGAGACATCTTGTTACAATAGTTTAAAAAGCATTCATTCCAAAAAGCCATTGATTAATTTTTGCCCATTATACCTTACTATTAAAGGCTTGACAAGTAATTCTCTACAGGCTGCTTGAGTATTAAGTAATTCTTTCTACATGGTTCACATGAAGCAGTCTTCCATAGACATAACGAGGAAAGAAAATGTTTATATATTAAATTCGTTCACCTGATTCCTCTGGAGTGGAGTTCATTCAGTCGGTAGCGCATCAAACTCATTCCATATTGTTCCTAATTTCGAATCCCTACTCTGCTTCCATTGAGATTTTCCCTATCTTCTGTGAGAAAGTAACTAAATTAAACTACCCCCTCAAGCAGCTGCTTGCCACAGAGGTCTGACAGGAGCCTATCAGTTTATATGCCAGAGTAGAAGGTCTGAGAGGATGACAGGACCTCAGCAGAAAAACAACACGAACATCCATGCCTTACCAGGGGCTCGAACCCAGGTCCCGTAGATCAGTAGCTAAGCGCGCTAACCACTCGGCCACGGGACGGCTGAGAAAGTAACTATGGCTTTGAAAGGGCCACCGAATAGAAATAGGAAAATCATGCCTTATGAGCCTTAAAAAATATAGTGGTTTACCTTGACAGGGTAATTTCATTTGTTTCCTATTGCTGCCCAGTCAACCCTCTAAGCAGATCTGCGCTCTTTGGGTTCTTATAATTTATCCATTTAGACAATTTTGCAGAAACATTTCTTATTTAGAAGTAAAACAGACCAAACTGAACAGAAATGAAAATCGTCTCCTTCAATACAAGTGAAATTCAACAGGTCCTAAATCCCAATGATCAGGTTCTCTGATCTAGCGGATAAACTTTCGAAGAAAGGCAACATACAAACCTCCAAAATACATGGAGACATAACCTATGCGACTGAAACTAATATAGGATTTCTTACGCATGCAAAGGATCGTTTTCTTCTGTTTAAGGAAGCAAACGTTTGCAAAGTATCGAAATGTGTCAAGTGATTGTTTCAAGAATTTAAATATGCAAACGTAGGATCAAAAATTCGATGATATCCTTGAATCGCTTCATACTCTAAATGATACTTTCATCAATTATGGCGAATAATTATTTCGAAAACTATTTGTGGTTTGCATTTTGGAATGCTAATGGAGGGATAAAGAATGCTTAGTTTAATAATTTTCTGCTTCAGAATGCAAGTGACATTGCATTGTTCTGAAACGCACCTAAAAACCGGGATATTTGTTTATACTCCAAATCTCTCTCAATCTCTGTTACAAAAGAAATCAACGGGGGGGGGGGGGGGTGAACTGTATTCTTATAAAACACAACACATTATACTCCGAAGTCAGAAACGATAATCTAAGTGAATTGAAGCGACAGCTATTGTATTTTAAAAACTCATTCTTCGAAGCTTGCACATTATAAGTGAAAATGAACCTACAAAGAAACTGTTCACGTGATTTTGAGAAGTTGTTCGAAGGAAGCCTCCCAGCTATTATAGCAGCAGGGAAGGATATAGAAAAACATCGAGGGGAGGAATATAAAAGAATAGGAGAAAATAGAGAAGGCCATTTATCCATACTTTATGAAAGGCCTTCACAACATCGAGGAAGATCGCCACTAACCGATTCTTACTGAGAATTTCGGTCTCTGCTACACATAATAACTGATGTACCGTGGAATGTTGTTTTCTAACATCATATTTTACGGATGTAATAATTTGTTTATTGGGTAGAAACGTCTCTATCCTGTTAGGAATGATTCTCTCACACACATTGATAATGCAGGATAACAGACCAATGGACCTATAATTTTGTGGGAAGTAACCGAGATTTGTTTTTAGTGGACAAAAACATTACCATTTGACGTATCACCAAGCTGGTTGGAACTTCGATTAATGTGCTCTTTATTGGATAAACTACTGAAAGAAAATCTACATGACATACTGAATGAATGTGCTTTGAATACCACTTTACGAAGTACAGTCGCTCAAATAAATATCCGAACACTAAGGTTGATTACAGAATTCAGAAAAAAATATCTAAAGCCGATTTTTTTAGAAATTAGTGATCTGGCAACATTCGTGTACAATGCACGAAAGGTTTCCATATCACTAATTTCTAAAAAAATTCGTTGCCAGATATTTTTTCTGATTTCTGTATTCAACCTTAGTGTTCGGATATTTATTAGAGCGACTTTACTAGAGATGATGCAATTTTACATTCTCTATAGATGCACCAAGAGAATGCATGAGGATTTCATTTTCTGAAACTTTGGATGTATCATTGAGAAACATCCGTAATATACTGTAGGACACTCAAGAGCAGAATAACAGATTGAACGAACGGTACTCAATTGTATTAAATTATTTTAGAAATTAGTCGGTAGTTTATTTTAAATTTTTCTTCCTCGTTTTTACCTATTTTCCTATTTCTTTCCCCTTGTCACGTGTGTGCACGTGTTTCTCAAAACGTCTCTTCCACCATATCATTTCAACCCTTTGACCAATTTGCAACGAATTGTATTGTACCGTGAAGTGTGCCATATAATATAACAATTTCCTCCCATGATTTCATTCCCCCTGAGAAAAGGGTAATGTGAAACAAAAGTGTCATCATATCTATGAAACACGAAGACAGAGCGTAAGGACTTATGCCAAACTGATATTTGTGAAGTGAGAGTTTCACAGTTCTTCAAACACACATTCCATGCTTTCTTACTCGAAGAATGGAACTAAAAGAGCAAACTGATGGTCATTTATATATCTGTAGAATGTGAAGTTAAACATAACCAGTTACGTGCGAAAAAATGAGGCGGGGGTGCCTAAGTAGGTAGCGCACCAGACTCCTAATCTGTAATTACCAGGTTCGAGTCCCAGCTGGGACAGGGTTAAATTTGTCTCCACAAAACTCCCCACCCTGTCCATGGTCAGTAAGGGACACCAATGTGCTTAAAGGTCGCGATTCGTCAGATGGGACGTTGAGCCGTGGCGCCGTGTGCGGGAGAGCCATACTCCGTGCACGTTAAACAGCACACTGGATATCCTTGACAGGATGCTACCATCTGTTTCCCAACATCTGATCTGATGGGTACTCTCCCCTAACCTTCTCTGAGCATTTGCAGTCCTTGTGACCTGGTCATTTAGCCCATAGTGTGCAAAAAGGCGCCGCTGAGAGGTAAAACAACCCAAACCAAATATTCTCCCCTGAAATTCCCAAAACGATTGTACCCCTTTTTTTCCTACACGAGTATGGAGCGTAATGAGCTATTTGTCAAATGAAGATTTATCGTGTCATGCGGAGTATCGTTAGTTATAAAACATATATGCAATTATTTATTTATTTAACAGAACCCTATGATGAAAACCCTGGTAAGGATGTCCGTGTGATGGTGGGATTCCCGATGATGTCTCACAGGAATTCTCACTGCATACACGTACTTTCATCACCGAGATCACTCTGATGCAGTGGTCCACACGCCCAGATGAGGACGACCAAACTGATGGTCCCTGTCGCATCATAGTCTTACGTAGCCCTATGATGAAGAGTCTGGTAAAGGTGTCTGTGTGATGGTGGGATTCCCGATGACCTCTCCCAGGAATTCTCTCTCCTTATATGTACTTTCATCACCGATATCACTCTGTTGTTGTGGTCCACACGCCCAGATGAGGACGACCAAACAGATGGTACCTGTGCCCTGTGTCGCATCATAGTCTCATATAGCCCTATGATGACGAGTCTTGTAAGGTTGTCCGTGTGATTGTGGGATTCCCGATGATGTCTCACATGAATTCTCTTTCCTTATATGTACTTTCATCGCCGAGATCACGCTGATGTAGTGATCCACACGACCAGATGAGGACGATCAAACTGATGGTCCCTGTGTCGCATTATAGTCTTACATAGCTGTAAGATGAAGACTCTGGTAAAGGTGTCTGTGTGATGGTGGGATTCCCGATGACCTCTCACAGGAATTCTCTCTCCTTATATGTACTTTCATCACCGAGATCACTCTGATGCAGTGATCCATACGCCCAACCGAGGACGACCAAACTGATGATCCCTGTGTCGCACTATATTCTTACATAGCCCTATGATGAAGACTCTGGTAAGGGTGTCCGTGTGATGATGGGAATCCCGACAACGTCTCACAGGAATTCTCCCTCCTTACCGGTGCTTTCGCCACCGAGATCATTCTGATGCAATGATGCACACACGCCCAGTTGAGGACGACCAAACCTATCTACGCCGAGCGGTTTTGCCTTGTTATCTCCCTTACCTATTACATGATTGGTTTGCAACTATAGTCATTTACATAACCCGACTGTCGACAGTTTCCCACCTATTTGCATGGCGCTCCGATATATATTTCCTGGTGTCATCTTATATGTCGAGAAGCGTATTTTACACAAATTGAAATTCCATGAGTTCTTTTAAACTAGGTATACTAAACGTATTAGTCCATTATACTTTAATATCAAGTTTTGATATTTTTATCAATATAAGAAATTGATGGGAAAGAAAATAACTACTGAATCAATATCCTAATAATAAACTTCAGGTTTTATAGGTGGCCAGTGGTCTCGCTATCCTAATTTAAAATAGGTTCCCTTTATCCATTTCTTCTACTGATGACTTATGAAGTTACTTAAAAAGACTATTATCATCCAAGAAGGAATGAAATAAACCTGAAATTTAAACAATGTGGAAAGCACGGGCTTAGGTGACAAGAATTTTGTTAAGATAAAGTTTGTTAAGCATCACACTTCTATTTGTAAGCAGTTAGGTCAGCTACAGGTATATTTCGGTTTCTTTAGTTTACGGAATGCCTCGTTGTTGAAGTGGTATCACATTTGTTCGTGATGATACTGCAACTGCTTGAATCCATATTCGGATCGGAGAATGGCATGGCTGTGTTCCTGCCATAATTTGCTCAAACTCGGAATCTCTGCATAATTCTTCAAATGCTATTTTTCTTAGTATATTGTTTGTTCTATAATAGTCTATAGATTATGACAGAACACACTGTTAGTTTATATGTATATCGATAAACTAGCAGTGTTAACAGTATAAATACGTACAAAAATCTTCATGCAGCCATGAACTACGGATGTCCAACCAGAGTGTGTAATTTTCCTCTCCCGATGTGTCTCTTCTGAGCAGCAGCTGCTGCATTTTGACAACTCTAGGCCAATTCTTGCAAGGTCCTGTTTGACAATGGCGGGGGTGGCTCAGTCGGTAGCGCGTCTGGCTCATAATCTGCAGATTCCAGGTTCGAGTCCCAGCTGGGTCAGCATTGAGATTTATCTCCGCAAAACTCCTCGCCCTGCCCACGGTCAGTAGAGGACACCGATGGGCTTGGAAAGGCCGCCGTCCATCGGATGGGACGTTAAGCAGTGGCCCAAAGAGCCATACCCTGTGCACGTTAAAGAACACGCTAGATAGACTTGACAGGAGACTACCATATGTCTCCCAACAACTTGACAGGAGACTACCATAAGTCTCCAAGCTGTTTCAGTGGGTCCCCTCCCCCAACTTTCTCTGAGCCTTCGGAGTCCTTGTGACCTGGCCATTTAGCACATGGTGTGCAAAAAAGTGTCGCTCAGAGGTAAAATAACCCAACCCAAAATCCTGTTTGACATTGTCTGTCCATCGCATCCTAGGTTTCCCCCTTTTTTCTCAAACTCTCAGACATAATGTTCATATTCCTGTTTTAAATCTGCAGCTATGAATATGGGCAACATGGCCAAACCAGCGCAGTCTCTCTCTGCACAATATGCTGCTTATAAGAGTTTGATGACTCCTTCTTCTAACCTCATTATTATTGATGTTGAAGTTTCTAAGGTACTCTCTGAGATGAAAACCAAAGGAAGAATTATATTAGGGACATTATGATAAAGATTGAGGACTCAAAACTCAATCCCAATTGGAATTGCAAGGACCTGTTTTCCCTATAGTACGCATTTAAATTGAGGGATCTCAATTTAAATGCGTACTGCAGGGACAACAGCTGACGTAGAATAGATAATGACCTTTCATCTGTGTCAATTGAATCAAGAAAATGTGATCATGTCATTATTAAACCCGAAGAGATTTTTCGTTTTCTATAAAAATGTCCCATTTAAGTGTTTCTTGTCTCATATGATACTTTATCAAAAGGGATTTGGTTGAGAGTAGCTTCTCACTTCTCTTACCGGAGTGAATTCGGATCATTGAACTGTTTTTCCTTTCAAAATTGTTTTCTTATTAAACTCTGAATTAGTTATTAATGAAATATTTTTATTTTCACTTTCCAAACTGATTTGTTTCGATTTGAATCTTTAGCAATTGCTACATTTGGTGTGGTAAACTTTGTATTTGAATGTGGATGAATTGGATTTAAGAATTTCTGCATATAATTGTCAAAAACATATCCTCACTTGACGTTTGTGGTGGAGATTCAGGTTCAGTTTCAGATTAAATTATAGGTATCGCAAGAGTAATGAAGTATTAATTATATTATTTCTTAATATCTTTTAAGTGTAGCCAGGCTCTGTTCTGGAAAAAAAATCGATGGAGGGGAGGAATGAGAGGGGGGGGGGGCAAAAGCACAATTGAGCTGAAGATTTTGATTTTGAAGAGGTGTTTCACAGTAGAGATTTGATTTGTTCTTTAACTTACAAAGGTACATTCATTTTTTTTGTTTTAATAGATAATGTAGGGTTTGTTTCCCGTCGGATAAGAATTACTTAAATCCACTTCCTCTGACGTGTCATCAGGAGACCGTGAGTTCGGATGCCACCTAGCTCAAGACAGTTTTTTCTCTACACCAAGCTTACATAAACAATTTATCTCTCTCGTGTGAAAATGAAGGAATATAACATAAACTTTTTAGTTTAGCTGTATTGATTATTTTGTTTATAGTCCCATATTTTTAAATAACAAATATTTTGAAACATCACATAATTTAGAATACCAATTATATCAATACTATAAAAAGAATAAAATTGTAACACAATTTTAACTATAAAGAAGAAATGGTAGAGCTCTTACAATACGCTCCTATGGATAATCTGGGTCGTAGATAACAGGAGAAATCCGAAATTTGATCTCCGACGTGTACCTTAAAGGACAAACAGAGGTCACGTAGAGGTCAGGTCTTGGTCTACGAGTGCTAGAAACGTAGAAATTAGTGTGTGGGGGTGTTTCCGGTTATAGATCTCAGAAATGTTACTAATGTTTGGATCCGGGGAGGTTTCAAGGTCAAAGGTCAGGTTTAGATATCCAGTGTTAGGGAACTCAAAATTGCTTGCTGGGGGTGTTTGAATCGTAGATCTCAGAATGTTTGTTGAATGTTAGATGTGATGGGTCCTTCGAGGTGAAAGGTCAAATTTCGGCATACTTGTGATGGAGAGTTAAAATTGGCGAATATTTCAGGCAATAGAACGCAGAAATGAGAGGAATGTTTCAAGATCCGGTGTAGCATTCAAGGTCACATAGGGGTAGGAGTGAAGATTTAAAAATCAAGTGGTGTCCGAAGGCACCGACTGATTTCTACTTTATTAACATAGCTCAGGATTGAACAGGCTACGCCATTTGGTACGATCTCCTTTGTGCAGTTCAAATATAGCCACATGTCATCAAAGATACTATGTACAGTCGCTCAAAAAAGTATCCGAACGCTATGGATGATTACAGAATTCAGAAAAAATATCTGGCAACGATTTTTTTAGAAATTAGTGATCTGGTAAACTCTGGTCCACGTGGACGAAGGTTACCAGATAACTAATTTCTAAAAAAATCGTTGCCAGATATTTTTTCTGAATTCTGCAATTAACCATAGCGTTCGGACACTTTTTTGAGCGACTGTACAAATAAATAAAACGTTAGCTTACAGCATGGGTGAACAACTATCTCTAATAATTTGATAATATCTAATATATATTTGAATATATAATAGTAATATTAGGAAGAAATTTATAACTTTTAAATTAAAGTTCAAATTCAATTTAGTTCTTTATAGTACACAGCATTCGTTCTATATGCTTGTTCTTTGTATGGGTGAGGCCAAAATGCTTTTCCTAGGGGGGAGAGGGAGAACTCGATCGTACTACAATTGAAAAATAAAATATAGATCCCAAGGTTATAAAGGCTGACCATCCTGTACTGCAGTATTGTAAAACTATGGAAACAAACAGAGTAATCTTTACGATAGGAACAAACACATTGTACTATTTCTAAAAACATTCTCACAAATACTGACTTTTTTAAAACTAGTAAACTTGAAATTGCAACACTACTACTAAGGGTAACATATATCCATACTTCTAAATGATTATAACTAAGTTTTTTTTTAATTATTTATTCAAATTTTAAAATTTAAATACTTTTTTATTTTTGAAAAGCATTTGTGACAGACCTACTATCGTATTAAACTGAAGTCTACTGCCGGAGTTTTGTGGCAAGCAGCTGCTTGAGGGGATCTTTATTATCTTTTTCGATTTATTTATTTTGAATACTCTATACCTACATAAAAGGGGCTTAAATTCCCACAAAGAAATGTCTTCATGGGGAGGTAACAGACCACATAACCATAATGTCTTAGCAAGAAATTCCCTATCTGGGTCTTTCATTGTATCAAATCCCCTATCTGGACCTCTATGGGATCAAATCCAGCAGTCGTACCTAAAAGGAACTTCGTGCAATGCGAATCAAATGAGTGCATCGCAACATTATTTGATGACTGCCAAAATTATACTTTTCTCTTGTTTGCTCATACTATTTTTAATTTCATTGTGACTAAGTTTTTTAATTCACTGGAATATAGAAAAAGAAATGAAGAATGTTTTATAACTTTTAAAAAATGTTTGCGTTTATATTTTTCAAATTTATACATCATTCAATATATGTTTACTGCGATTAAATTTTTTTGTATTATTTGTATAAGAACTGATATTTGGTGAAAATGCATAACCCACTACACGAGTCTTTTTTAATTTTTTGTTTAATTACTAATTTTATGCGATAAAATTCAGTAATTTCTCTTATATCCTGAAAGAGCTGGAAAGCTCCTTAGTTGATGATATACAATTTATTAATTTATTGATGGTTTTGCTTACCTTTGAGCTTTTATAGATTTGATGGTATTCGCGAAGTGTTGTATTGATAATATATTTAAAAAAGTGTTGTACGCTTATCTGTTTCTTCAGGACTACATTTGGGAAAAAAACTTCTTCTCTCATAAAAACATATATATTATCAAAATTAAACACTTAATGCATTTCTATATATGTGCTGAAAGTTTTTGAAGAATTTCTATTAAGAGCTTTTTATTTCTATTTTTGGGAATTCCAAAAATATCATACAGCTCCGATTAAAAGAATAAAAGTGCATTTTTTTTTTTCAGAATACGTATAAAGTTGTTTTAACTTTGTCTTTGGTTGTGGCTCTATCGCGTTAATATATCTATGGAAAAACTCAAATACAGGAATCAAAAACGTTTATCAGTCAAAATTTACCTAAGGACTATAGAGATTTTATTTTAAAATGAATTACGAATTTCGAAAACTCCAAATTATTCTGAGTGCCTAAAATTCAGTTAAACAGTATTTATTCTTTCACCTATCGAGTTTAGAATTCATAATTTTGCTGCTAGGTCTACTGATTTCTTAGAGAAACAATCCAAATAGGGTAACTAAGGTATCACAATTATTGCAAAAAAATTTAAAATCAATATTCTATATTTTGCTACTGCATTATTTTCTTGTAATTATCAATTTTAAAGAGACTGAATAATGTTGTCGTTAGCACATATAAAATCTTATTTCGATATTTTCCTTTTTATACAATTACAATTTAAATAGAATTCTTAATTGCGAGTTTCCAAAACGTCCGAGAGATGGCAGTTTTTAACCAATGAAATAATTTCCCTTTCATTGGGTTTTACTTCTGAGCGTCACTTTTTTGCACACCATGGGCCAAATGGCCAGATCACATGGACCCCGAAGGCCTCAGAGAAGGTTGGGGGAGGAGACTCACTGTAACAGCTGTTGGGAGACATATGGTAGCCTCCCGTTAAGGCCACCAGCGTGTTCTTTAAAGTGGTCATTAATTGGAGGTTTCAACTTTTATGGTAATACAAGTTGAAGTTAAATGTTACGGAATGTTTAAAGGCACTAAAAATAATTTAGGTACAAATCATTTGTTCAAATTTCGTTTTTAAGCAAATCAATACATATGGTCGAACGAAGTTATGATTACCTTGAACCCACTACTTATCTTAGTGTTGCCAACTTTACATTACAGAAAAAAGCAGAAATTTTGTTTAGGTGGAGATTTAACCCTACGCTTTTTTTGTCTCTTTCTATCAAATACTTACGGGGATATATAAACAAATGTTCAAAAAAAATTTACACATTTTATGAGACTAAATACAAACACCAATCCTGTCCCGATATTTGAATCTCAATCAGCCAATGTTATTAAGCAAGGTCGTCTCCAGAACTGTTCGATCTCACAAAATATTTTTAAAGACCTAAATAATGGGTGCTAATACACTGTGGTATTCATTATACCAGCTTATCAACGATGAGTAGAGACTTTTTTCATCTGGAGGGGCCCACTGAGAGTTAAAGGATGCATTTGTATGAATTACTTGGATATTTAAAACGAAAAAAATTCTTTAAAAATAAAACTATATGTGATAAAAAATTCAAATAATAATAAATTTCGAAAAATATTAATCTTTCTGTAAACACGTTTCTTGAACTTATATTTATTTCCTCCTTTAGGGGATTTTAGAAGTCCTTTGCAGACACTCATATCATTGTTCTGCATTTTCGTTAACTACCTCGTGCACTCTAGTAGCTTTTTCTAATTACGCTGATACTTTTAATATCTATGCTGTTTTTTAATTGCAGTACTTGATTCAGGTTTATAGAGTGGAATTTTTAACAGGTTGAGACTTATTTAAAACAAAGAACATATATAGACCTTTTAATTGAACGCCAGCTTCTTAACTCACTTCAACTGACGAGGTCAAATGATTTCGTTACCTTCGATGAATAGTTGTCATTGCAAGGGATTTAAGTAGGAGGACCAAGTACTGTTCATCCTAGGAACAAGCAGATTGTACCCCTTTCTACTTCATTAGCACTCACATTATTAAAGAAGCGACTTTACCACATGAAATATTGAAGCTATCGTGAGTAGTGTAGTAGCTGGGAGTTTAGGCCAATGTTAAAGTATTGGGAATCCCATGTTAACTTATGGGAGACTATTGGGGAGATGAGCTTTAAACTAATTTCGGGAAGGCGCTCTACGTGAAAGACAGTACACGAGGGGTTTTCTTGGGAAATGTTGCAGTTATGAACACTTCACTGAATAATTGGTCTGTTGAGTTGCAAAAATTCCGGTTAAATCGGAGAAGACGAGAAAAGCAAGACAGTTATGGGAAAATTGGTTTAAAAATATGACAGTTCAAAATCAACAGGTAAAATGAGGTTTTTGTTGGCTACGGGAGAAAAAATACGATGGAAAGATAGATTTTGAAGTGTTATCTGTGAATGTATGGATTTCCTGTGTTCCAGTGAGAATGAGTAGATATGAGAAAAGCCACCCAATTTTTTCGGTAAGTAAGTGATTAAAACTGGCTGAATCTATAAAAAGCTAATTGCTTCTCAACATTGTCTAAGGCGTGGGTTTCTTGTGGGGAATCGACCCTGAGCTGCAATCGATTAGAGCTTTTAAATAACCATTATATGTATATATATATGTAAAAAGCTCTCGCAATATGGGAGAAAAGAAATTTTCATTACACAAAGAAGGTGGAAAAAAACAGAAATATTGGAGAAGCCAGGAAATAACAATAGCACAAGAAGCTTCCTGTTCAAATCTTGTGATATGACGTAGCGAATGTATTCTGATAGACTCGTTGAAGCTAACGGAAACACAACTGGTAATGAAATCGAAATCTCCGTTCACTCTGAGCAATAGCTAGCTCACTGGGTTCAAAAGGAAGACAGATCTCTCAAGTTTCTATCCCGGAGAAGCACACTCTTGACAGCAGCATTTCGTCGTGTGAGCTGGTGATCCTTTTAGAAATGCATCGCAACTCCATTCGTGATTGGCTATTACCCAATTGTGGGTTATTGTCACTATAAGCGCGATGTTTGCTTAGTATTCGTTCGAATCAATTTCTGCAAAAAAAAAAACTTATTTTAGCAGATTCCAGAAATAACACCACGATATGACCTCTTCCAGTGTAGTGGCGTATATCTGGAATAAGGATCTTGATTAGCTTAATATTCATGATTTCTAAAAAGCAACAGTATTGTTGGATAAAGTGTTGGGTAACTTTTGTTTTTGGTAGAAAATCTAGTGATAAGTCGATTATTAAATGGTTTTATCAGGTCATTTTTTTTAAAACATTCTTTACAGTTTTTTTTTATTTTTCAGCTGATTGCTTTATAAATGGTATCATCTATCTTGTCATACATATCTGAAATTCGAAATTTCCCAAAGTCGATACGTTTTAATGCCATCTGTATCAACTATTCTTTTGTTATATTCATGAGATAATCCAACATTTATAATATCCAATATTTCCACATTGTGTTTTACAGATCGAAATTCTGTTTCATTGGTACTTAAAATTCTTTTCTGAAAGGGACATTGCCGATAATTTTCGTACGTAAATTCATTTTAACACCATTCGCTGATTTCTTTGAAATCGGTCCATCTATAGAATGAAAGTTTGGGCGTAGTGCAATGACCTTCTTAATTGGAAAACCCATCAATTTATCTTTAAATTTTCTTGGAACCATTTAATTTGAGGTATTCAACAATGGGCGGTCTTCGGGAAAATTTGAGAAATCAAAGCAATGAGATGTAAATTTTTCGTAGAGTTTAGTAGTATAATATCAACGCAAAACGAATCAGTGTCTGTAAATATTAATTGTGCATTAAACTTTGGTTTCAGAAAGTTATAGAAGAAGTTATACATGTGTAATTTGCTCAAATCTAAAATCGTCACACCTGCGTAATTAGGTTTGCCTAATGTAACATTCCTCTTTTCCTTACGAACAAACACAAAATTTTCTGATAATTTAACACAAGAAATGTATCTGGGATTTGCTATTAATTCTTTTAGCTTCTTTTCAGTAGTAACAATACGCAAATTTATTCTATTTCTTTTGTTTTCTGTCGTTTTACGATACATTGCATTATTCATCATTTTAAAAAAGTTCTTCTAAAATTTATTGGTGGCGTTCATTCGTTTTGTTGTATTAAAATCTATGTAAAGTTTCAGCCACGGTTGATGATCAAATTCTAGTATTCTGCGAACGTTTTTCTCTCTTAGTCCCAGTTCTACATAGAGTTTAAGTAACTGGTAGTGAACTATGTAATTTTGCTTTTCAAATAGATTTGGTATTAAGAATGAGATGTCACGATCACTGAGTCTTAATTTTTCCGGTGCCAAGGGGAAATCATTGTGTAAATCGTGCAGACGTGTTGGATATTCGAAATCAACTTCGCAAAAATAGCCCTTTTTATTGTCGTCCGGAACACTAAGGACGTCAATGTCGCTTACCCATTTAAAATTACTGATTGGAAGAGGTTGAGACATTGCCCATCCATATAAATTATTCGCGTCGAAATACATGATACAGTTTTAAAGTTTGCTAATGGATAAAGCATAGATTCCAAACGGGGGCGATACCGCCCCCCCCCCCCCCCAGTGGGCGCTGGAGCCTTCCATGGGGGCGGTAGCGGATTCAGAGGCAAATGGGGGGCGTTGAGGCAGACAAGAGGGGCGGTCAAATAAATAAATAAATTTAATGGAATTTTCTGTGACAACCTTTTTATCTCTTCTATTCTGTGGTGTCTTCCTGGTGATTCTGGTCATCCACTACCTCATCCGTCATGTACAGCTTTTCAACTGCAGCTTGGACAATAAGTTCCCTGCTACGGCCTACTAGCGTACTGGTACGTCTGAAGTCGACTGAGATGCTCTCAAAAGTTCTCTTCAAGATCACAGATTGGATATAAGCTTCAATATGTTTTCCCACTCCAAGTCGCTTTGAGTATGCTTTATGGTACGTAGTTACAATACCATCCCACGTCAGAACATAAGGTATAATATTAACATTACACTTGTGAATTAGGCTCAACTCATTAGCCAGCAGATCATACTTCCTCTTCTTTTCAACCTCTACTGTCTGCAGGTTATCCTGAGATGTTATTCCTACTTCAATAATTGTAATCTCATTCAATACCTTAGCATGCACTACTATATCAGGCTTATTATGTTGGACATGTGTGTCCGTCCTGATAGGCAAATCAACCTTGATGCAATAATAATATAATAATAATAATAAATATATTATATTTAATATTTTTTTATAATTTTTTAATATAATAAAATACTTTGAAAATACCTGTTTTCATGAACAAATATTTTATCTAGCTATGTAAATTATCTTATTGTTATCGCGTTAATAAGCATTTTTAATTTAGCATTAGGTATACCTATACCTAATTTGTTTTAGTTTAGAATAGATTGACGGTGACAAGTCCTTGCAAGTTGGTAGGCAAACACGCGGTTCATGCAATTTAACATGTTTCGACAAGAATATGAGAGCTTGAAATGACTTGTTTACGGAGCAAGTGCGCCGGCATCGTAAACATACAAGTTAATGCGTGCACAAAATCAAATCTATAAAATCGATAGCTCTAGGAATGTTTTATTATTTTTATGTGCTTCGCCGTGATAAATAGTCGTGAGTGATAAGTGTTAGAAGTCATTATAAACATTATTTTTATAACTATCTATAAATCTGTTGAGAAGATAATTTGTATTTGAAAATGTCTGAATCTACATCTAAAAAGAAATGCTAGCAGTACAGTATTAAGTATTTGAAATATGGATTTACGTACTCTCCTACAAACCAATCATAACCTATGTGTTTAATTTGCCGAAAGGTTTTTTCAAATGAAGCTATGAAACCTTCTAGGCTACAAGAGCATTTAAATAAAATGCGTGCTGATAAGAATAACAAAGATTTATCCTATTTTCAAGAACTGGAAAAGCAATATTTAAAACAGCCAACTTTGTCAAACTTTTTTGCGTCGTCTTCTAAACAAGATGATGATGGACTACGAGCCTCATATAACGTTTCATTGTTAATCGCAAAAGAGGAAAACCACACACAATTGGCGAGGAATTAATTTTGCCGGCAGTCAAAGAGATATTAAAAACTGTTCTTCATCATAAGACACCGTGAGATATCATCAAAAAAATTCCTCTCAGTAATAATTCAGTGCAAAGAAGAATAAATGAAATGGCAAAAGACGTTGAAATATCATTTTGTGATTACTTAAAGACTATTTTCGACAAAATTTAAAATTAAAATTTATAATTTTTGCAAATTTTCCATTCAACTCGATGAATCAACTCTACCAAATAACGAAGCTCTACTCTTATCATACGTAAGATTTATAAAAGAAGAAAAAAATCATGAAGAGTTATTATTTGCTAAAAATTTGGAATCTAATACAAAGGGAGAATCTATATTTAATACCATGCAAAAGTGTTTTCAAGAGAAAGAAATTCCTATTTGCAATATTTTGTCTGCTGCTACTGATGGTGCTCCAGCAATGACAGGGCGTCATAAGGGTTTCATAGCGCATTTGAAACCAACCAAATGTACTCGCTGTATATTGTATTATTCATC
The DNA here is from genome assembly GCA_038380435.1 of Ryuthela nishihirai. Classification (NCBI taxonomy): domain Eukaryota; kingdom Metazoa; phylum Arthropoda; class Arachnida; order Araneae; family Heptathelidae; genus Ryuthela; species Ryuthela nishihirai. The sequence goes on from JAWZYU010000038.1 coordinate 6,529,463, forward strand.
GTCAGCATTTGGTTGCAAAAAATTTGAATGAACGTCTGCATACGTCGCTCCATTATGTTATTAAAGCAATCAATAAGATTAGAAGCAATTCATTGAATGACCGATTATTTGGTAAGCTTTGTAATGAAAATGATGAAGATTACAATCGCTTGCTGCTGCACACAGAAGTACGTTGGCTCTCTAAAGGTGTTTGTCTGAATCGATTTTTCAATCTATTCGACTCATTACTGGACTTTCTTGAAGACAGAGACGAAAAATTGCTCGAAAACCTGATTACGTCAAAAAATGACATCGCTTATTTGACAGACCTGTTTAAAATATTTAATCAAGTTAATTTACAATTGCAAGGTGATGAGTTGAATTTAATTAAAACAAAAAACGTCATAGCTGCTTTTGCGGGAAAACTTCTTCTATTCAAACGAAATCTAGGTAGAGGTGAATACAACCACTTTCCCACATTATCAGCAGTCTCTGCAAAACCGGAAGATTTACTTACTTACTGCCAACACTTGGAAGTTCTTCATGTTGATTTTACGGAGCGTTTCCAAGATATTTTAAACACGAATATACCGAGTTGGGTTTTAGATCCTTTCGCAAACACAGATACTGAAGAATCATCAAATTTGGAAGAGGAACTCTTAGAACTCACGACTAACGAAGCACTCAAAGTAAAATTCAAACATGGATACCAAGAGTTCTGGCTTTAAAAATCAATAGCAGTTCTCTACCCTGGATTGTGGGCAATAGTACAGAAGTTTTTAATCGCATTTCCTTCGTCCTATATGGCTGAGCGTGGATACAGTGCAGTAGCTAATTTACTGTCAAAGAAGAGGAACAGACTACACATCACTGAACGTGACGATCTGCGATTGATGTTAACGAAATTGGAACCCGACATTAACAAAGTGTTAACATTCCACCAGCCTCAACCATCTCATTAATTTTTTTTATTTATTATTAATTTTGTGTTTATCTCATTATTTTTTATTTCTTATTGATTCTGTGTTTATTTTTAAAATTTTAATAAACCATTTTATTGTACATTTGGTTGTCGTTTTATTAATTTCTGCTTTATGATTTTTAATAGATAAATAAACAGATAAATTAGGTACAGATAATATGCAATAATATTTTAATATTTCATATAAAATTAACTATTATGGACTAGGGGGGGCGTTGAAATTTTTGTTCTCTTCTAAAGGGGGCGATGGTCCAGAAAAGGTTGGGAATCACTGGTTTAAACATCCAGTCTGAAATGTACAAAAGTATAGAAAGTTTAAAAGCAATACGTAAGATACGTAAGATAAATATTACAAAACTAAAAGAACAATTGGAAGACAAAGATTGGAATGAGGTTGAAATGGAAAAATATATCAATAAATCTTTCGAAAGGTTTTATTAGAATTACAAATATTAATTTAAAAATCAAAATACACCACACAATTAAAACGGAAACAAAACAAATTGAAATCTGGGATGACGGATGGACTTAAACAATCATTTAAAAACCGAAATAATTTGTACAAATTACGGAAAATTCAGCCTTTTAATACTGATTTAAATAATTATTTTAAAAATTATCGAAATTTACTGTTGAAATTAATCAGAGAAGCATTCGAATTTCCACAGTAAGATGGGGCAAAATCCGAAAGCTAAAAATCCGTTCTCTTTGAAAACGAGCATTCGATATTCACCAGAGATGACATATTATTCTTCTCATTTCTGTATATCTGGTTATTCGGTATCTGAATTTGAATTTCTAAGTTCAGATCTGTTAATCAAACTTTCTCCCACAAAATAACAGTAATGTTAAACACTCAAATTAAAATCAGCTTAACTTTTGTAATAGATTTATGATATGTAAAACAATATTTATGTTTTATTGTCTCTAAAATAGTTATTTTGATTGGCATGTGATTTAATATTATAACTGATTTAGAGCATATGTATTTTCTGGAAAAATGTTAAATGCTAAAATTAAAGAAAGAAATCTTAAAGTGGACTAAAAAAGGAAAAATGATTTGAAGACTAAAAGGAACAGTGGTTAATGCAATCTCACACTCACTATGTAAACAAGTAATGAAGGTTTAAGAAATAGTTTAAGGTTTTCGCGAGGATTTTTCTTTTACTTCAAACTTAGACATATCATACACATATATCCGTAATCTAGTACTCACGGTGAAGGGTAAGTTATGTGTAGATTGAACGAAAGATTTGCAATTTAGGAAATTTAGTTTATAAATAAAGTGGTAGTTTAAAGTCTAGTTTTTTCTTTCTGAATTTGATATTTCAATATTACGGCAGTAATTTGTTTGGCAAATTTAAGGCTATTGAACGAAACTGATTGATACGGAAATTAGCTGGTTTCTCAAGATAATCTTGATATTTATATTTACTCAACTAATCTCAGTATAGGCATCACCTGTATTCCTATTAAGATCCAATCATAGTAGCTTTAAAAATAATAATATTTCCTCCTCATGCAGCTACTTGTCAAAGTGGTCTGACAGGAGTTTTTCAGTATTATACGCCAGTATTCAAAGAGTGAGGAGGTCGAGAATTCAGCAAAAAGGCAACACAAACATCCAGGCCTCACTAGGTCTCCTCGAGACTTGGTCCCTTTGATCTGTAGCAAAGCGAGCTAACACTCTGCCACCCGACGGCATAGGAGTTCTGGAATTCCTTTTCTTTCTGCTGATTAAAAGTGGAAAACCAAATTGTTTTAAATAAGCAGTCATACCCTCACGTAATGAATTTCAACCAGAATACTTCGTTACATCCATAAATTCTTATTCGAATAATGATCGAAAAATTTTCTAAGCAGCAAAAAAAAACTATGTTTGGAAGCACAAATAATAAATACTGCACTGTAAAAATAATATGACTATATAAATTCAGATAATAAAGAGTAGTTAATTATTTTTCATATTCCATTCACCTAATGAACAGTTCTTTTTTTTTTGCATGAAGCGTTGGAATCATTGGGGATAAATTCTGATCTCTGGCTCTTACGAACCAATGGAAATGAGCTTCAACATCCGGATATTAAGCGAATTTAATGTTTTTATCCTGAATGATTTTTAATTTAAAAATAGTAATAATTTTTATTTTACATCACATTTAAAGTAAGAAAAAAATACATATATAATGAATATGATTCTACGAAGCCATGGGCTTATCTGGAGGAAAATTTACATTTTGTGGATCAGTTCCATTTCATATAAATTTCACACAATATATATGATTATAAAATATAAGTAAGTAAAAATGAAAGCAAGGAATTCGTTTTTAAAATGAAGGAAATGAAATGTTATCACGCATTTTCAATTTACAAATATTTTTGTTTTATTCTTGGTGATTCGTTAAAGATAGATTGTACTTGGTACGCTCGGGTATGGATCGAGTATTTTTACCATAGTTTTTAATGATTTTAGGCAATAAGTATTATCCCTTAGTGCTCAACGTTTATGCTGGATGTAGTGAGCATTTTCAGTTTTGAAAGTTTTGCTTAAGTAATATTTTTGAATTATAATGTATACATAGTCGACTGGTAGGGTGGTTAACTTAAAAAACCTTCCTTCTTGAGGTTGGAGTTTCTAATAGGGACAGAAATCTATATTGTTTTTAAAATACTGCTTTGTATTCTAAAAATGCGGTCAATGTGAGATGTGTCAGTTGAACCATAGACTAATAAGCCATATCGAATAATAGATTCACATAAAGATTTATATACTAAGATACATACTCTAGTGGGAACTGCACTCTGTAATTTATGGATTTTATAAGCACGTCTTCTAAGCCTATAACATAGAATATTAATATAAGTCTTCCATCTGAAATGCCTTTTAGGAATTTCTAGTTTCCAAATGCGCCTTCACAATCCCTAACTGATATATTGCAGAGGGTGAAGATTCTGAAACGATTTGCGGCAGGATATAAATATTTTTTCTTAGACTGTAGTTCCTTAAAATGGAGATAATCTTTCACCAAAACAATAAAGCACTTCGCTGCTTGAAATATTTATAGTTTTATTACATATATACAAATGATTCGACCATTTATATTTTTGCCTGCTGCATCACTGTGACTTTAACTATGAAAGAAGAGGTTTTATACCATTCACCACTTGAATACTCATAATAACTTGAATTCTAAAGGAGAAATTAATCTAAGTTAATCTTAATTCAACTGAAGACCAATCTACACTACTCATCGTCTTTCTGCCATTTGCAACAGAGGAATTTTCCAACGTTGACAAATCTCGTCACACGTTCTCATTGTCCAACAGTCAAAACCTCACTGCAGCTCCTCTCGCATTCCCACAGTATTCTCTCACGCAGCCTTCTCACTTCCAGCTCATTCCCTCAGGGTTTCAAGGGTGAGTTCACTCTCTGAGACTTCTCCCTGCTGACTATATTGCCACGTTACAATGATGAGACTATTGAGAGATCAGATATATTTCTTGGTGGCTTTGTCTCTGGAGTTCATTCGTTTGATTTCCGATTTATTCCTTTCGGAGAATTCAAATTTAAAAAGCTGCGATGCATTGAGACCCGGATTAGAGAAATTGCATATATAAGTGTGTTGGCTCTTTTCTTTCCCATTCACTGAATTGGCTTGATTTTCGACTGATTCTGTTGAGAGATATTCAATAAGGAAAAAATGATCGCTCTACTGAAAACCGGATTAGAGACGGGATCCGTAAATGTGGTGACTAGAGTTTCTACACTTCGTCCGTTTCATTTTTTACTGTTCTGTTCACACGGAATACGCTTCTAGAAGAGTTTTGTTTTCGGTTATTTCGGCATTACACTGACTTTTGACAAGTGTTGATCAAGCTCAGATGCATTTTTTACCATTTTTTAACACTCTTCTAAACAAGGAGAGCCTTCGGTTAAAACGTGCAAATAAATCTCACCGCTGGCACAATTAGGACACCAAACTGGAAACAATAAATTACGAGACGCGCCTTACTGACTCAGCCAAAAACCAACCGAAAATACCACGGAATAATTGTTTTAATAAATCCACAAGCTAGCTAAAAGTAATAGGTAGATCGGTAGCAATAGCTCGTTATTATTAAAGAAGCTGCTCGAAGCAAATTACTGCGCCTCTTTTTCTTAGGGGGCGTTATATGCAGTCGGCACTTTTGCCCTCGATGATGTACACAGGCGGCGTTTTCTTCTCCTTGTTTTTGTCCTCGACACCTTTGCATTCGGCATTCTATCATGGAAACGTTCACAAGACAATAAACTATAATTTTCTCTACTATCAAATTAATTAATACATCAATTAGTAGTTAAATTATCAATTACTCTTCGTTATTAAATAGACAGTTCTCCATTCCAATTCTCAATTAACAACCATTTGCAAATTAATCAAGAAAATTGGTATAAATCTACATAAAGCAAAATTGCACATCTTCGATGTTTTCATCGTATTTTTATTGAGATTATGAATCTCACCTTTTATTACAAAGGGTGGAAACAATGTTTTGCAATAATTATGATCATACGAAAAGAAAAACTTTTCCTTTATTGGAACGCGCAATAACTTCCTTCACCCATCCATCCCAAATCACCGTTTTAAAAGAAATGTCTTTCCTATTGAAGATGAAAACGAAAATCTGTTTACCGCATAAAATGGAATATGTATAATTAAAATGTTCACAAATGGAATGTTCATTTCACCAATTGAATCTCTGTCACTTTAAATTATTTCGTTCAAGAGAAACAAAATGTTCAAAATATTTAATTTTTTTCTGTATTGATTTAGAGTTCTGTGAGGTTTGGGTCCTTGACATGGGTTCGATTGATTTCCAATTACTTTAAAACTACGAATAGAAAGGGATAAAAATATCAAAATCCAGTTTAACTAATGTCGGTTTTAAACTCCAGAGGAAATTGTCACATCTTTCTTCTAAATGGGTTCCGTAAATTTTTTAATGTCCTGTTCGGATAAAAGATACTAAATATATTTGTGTTATAGAGTATTAGATTAGTGAGACTGACGATAGTGTTGTGCGGTTTAGTTTCTTGAAATGTATTCCTTTGAATTCCAATCGTTCCGTTTAGTAGGAACAGAAAGGTAGAGAAGTATGAAATTCCGGTTTAACAGAAGTCAGATTAGGGAGCAGAGTTGTAAATATCGTCTCTTTCCACTAATGCATTTTGTTAATATCATATTGCTTTTTCGGATAAAAATGACTAAATATATTCGTTTTATTGAGTATCGGATTACTGAGAATGACAATAGCCTTATGCGGTCTACTTCCCTGGAGTACATTCTTTTGAATTCCAATTGTTTCATTTAGAAGGAACAGGAAGTGATAAAAATATGCAAGAGTGTTTAAGAAGCGTCGAATAAGAGCGAATAGATTTAACAAACATCGGCTGCTTTGATTTACTCTATTGGTACTTTGCGTTCGTGTTTTTTTGTTCAGTAAGAAAAAAAAATTTAGAAATTTTGTTTTATTGAGGATAGGATTAAAGAGTATATTTGAAGTCTTACGCAAATTGTATAGTATTCTTTTGGCTTCTAACTGCTTCATTTAGAAGAAACAAACTTTAAAAAATTACTTTGTAGTGGAATATCGGAATATAGAGAACAGATGTATACTTTTTATTGTAGGTCTGATTAGAGAGAACAAATACAATTATAGATTACGTTGAGTTATAAATAATTTCGTTTTACGTAGTGCTGGATTTCAGAGACTTCCGAGAAGGATTGGTTTTGTTCACTAATCGAAAGTGTATTTTAATTAGGTTTAGTAATTAAAAAAAATCGCCGTCCCGTGGCCGAGTGGTTAGAGCGCTTTGCTAGTGATCTAAGGGTCCTGGGTTCGAGTCCCGAGTAAGGCATGGATGTTCGTGTTGTTTTATGCTGAGGTTCTGCCATCTTCTCAGTCCTACTACTGTGGCATTATAAACTGACATTTTCCTGTAAGTCCTCCGTGGCAAGCAACTGCTTCAGGGGGTATTTATTATTATTTTTTTAATTTAAAATTACTTCTAAATGTTTTTCTATTTCCACTGAATTGTCGTATTCACAGAATTGTCGTAGACTTCAAATTCTCATCCACTGAATAGTCTTATACCCCTAATTCTCATCTACCGAATTGTCCATCTCAGTTACTATCCACACGAATTGTCGTAGACCAAACTACCACTACGAAAACAAATAAATTTATTTTAAGAAATAGCTTTCGTTTAATCCACTAGATGCTTGTCGCTGATCAGAGAAATCTAGGTCCGTGGTTTCAAGTGGAAGCTACAAAACAGTTTAAAAAAAGCTATTGCGCTTATTTATACCGGTCCATTATTGAAACAGCGGCTCATAAAACAAGTAATACACAAATTCTCGCTCAGTTCTTTCAATTATTGACCAAATATTTTTATGTGAATAAGTAAATTATTTTTCCAATTCAAAGTACACCTATCCCTCGTTTTACACGGTACTCAGTTCACACAATTTTGGCTTTGCACGGTCAAAAAATGCAACCAGTTTCAATTTACACGGTACTGACTGAGATTTCCTTTCTATGTATGTCTCAGTCAGTACAGTGTAAATCGAAACTGGTGGCATTTTTTCACCATGCAAAGCCAAAATTGTGTGAACTGAGTGAGTACCGTGTAAATCGAGGGATAGGTGTAGTCATTAAAAATGCATATTTTTGTTTTTTAACCAAGATATTTGATTTGCTAAAAACATGGTTTTTTTATTCCTAATTATTGCTCATTAGAACTGTGTTTTTTCTGTTTCAGGTAGAGAATTTTGCTTGCTGCCCTTTAAGAATATAGTGAAAATGAACCTTCGATAAGTTTGGGTTGGACGGCTCTGCTTTAAAACGGTTTACATCTGTATGAAATATTTCGTTTTCGGCGATAATAAATTTTGGCCTGCACGTTTTCAAAACGTGTCTTCAAGAACGTAAAGGAATTAAATAATTAGAAGGTAAAAATATTGTCTCATCCTGACAACCCTATGAGCCACAACGTGAAAAAATATTTTGTGCCTATATAGTGACTTTCTAAATAGTGACTATTATAGACTTACTGTTCAGAGGTCTCCTATCTGTACGATATATTTTATAGTCTAATTTAGGGGTTCTCAATGTGGGGTACGGGGTAAAGTTTTTTGGGTTACGCTGCGAGAGCTCAAAAGTCGCAAATATATTTTATATATATGTCTGTGTGTTTTATTTCATTCCCATTGTTATACTATAACAATACTTTTATCTATCTATACAAGGGGTACGCCAGTTACATACACATTTCCAGGGGGTACGTGAAGCATAAAAGGTTGAGAACCACTGATATATATGTTTTTATTCCCATTGTTATACTATAACTATAATTTTATCCATCTATACAAGGGGTACGCCAATTACATACACATTTCCAGGGAGTACGTGAAGCATAATAGGTTGAGAATCATTGGTCTAAATAATGGTGTATGTTACACAAACATGAACAATTTTCCTTCCTTTTTAGCAGCACTGTTTGGCACTCAAAGGTTTAAGTGGCCAGGTCATAAGGGCTGAAAGGAGGTTATAGAAGGGGATTCACTGAACAGCTGTTAGCAGACAGATGGAATCTCCTGGTCAAGGCCATTCAGCGTGTTCTTTGAAATGCAGGGTATAGATATTTGGCGAATAAAGACACGTCATAACGTACCAACCGATATGGCTATGGACATATCGGTTCGTACGTTATGATCTTCCAAGCTTAATTGCGTACTCTTTCTAACCGAGGGCAGGGTCTGTATATTGGGTTGGGGGGTTGCAGAGATAAATTTCTATGCTCGTACAGTTTGACTAGAACTTGGATACTGCAGGGTTCGAGCCTGGCACGCTATCGATTGATCGATTGAGCCAAGCCTCGCCTTAAAATATAATGCCGTCCTAGGATACTGATATTTAAAACAAAGACACCTGCAAATGTGGACGAATTTGACTTCATGCTTTAGAACAATCTGGTTATATTTATTCGTTGATACAATTTGCAATCGAAGATTTTGGCGAAATTAAATTTGTATGAGTAACTGTGAATCAATCATCTCACTGTACGGGATTTTCATTTGGGATCCTTTCTTAGTATTGATACCTTACCTTCACGCTATATTTGCGTTGTCAGTTGAGATATAGGGAATAGATAACGGAATAAATTTCATGTAAATTATATAAACAAATTAGATCTTTTCAGATTTATTCTATTTCGAGGTCTTGTATTACTAATTCGAAATCAATTTCACCATGAATTCACTAATTCTTTAAACAAGTGAACACAAAGAGCTGGAGCGGCTTTCTGAGTCTCAGAAATATCTCACTTTGAAACTATCAGGCTTATCAGGCTAAAGATGCCTCAGATGTTATGACTACTGAACTGATTGCAATTGAAATGTCTCTAAAGTGGTGTTTTAAACAACCAAAATCTAATTTTGTTGTACTTACAGATAGTAGCTCATCTTTGTTTTTTCTCCGGGAATATCCATGTAAGTCCAAGAATAATGGGATTTTCCAAAACATCCTTGAAACCATCGATCAAATAATGAAAAAGGATCCACAATTAATTTGCAATGGATCCCTGGACATGTAGGTATCCAGGGAAACGAAATTACAGATTGTTTAGCAAGTCGGCCCTTAACAATGATAAATACCTCCATTTGCAAATTCGTTATTTATGTTTCTAAATTAAATAAATAAAATCTAAAGGAGAACTTACTACATCACTTCCAAGTCATCGCTGAAAGAAAGATCAATCATCGACAATTAGCAGAGAACAAGATCCTACAAATAAATGATCTGCACCTTTCAGGAAGAAATTTTGTGTGCATCACCAGACTCAGAACAGATGCCTCACTCTTGAATGACTCACTTTTCAAGATGAGAGAGGTTCTTTCCCCCAATTGTCAGACGTGCAACGTAAAGGAAACGGTGATTCATGTTTTGCTAAATTGTACTGCTTACTTGATCCAGAGAAACAATAGCAAGGTTAAACACAGAGAACATCTTTGAACTAAGTTTGCACAGTTTACTTGGACAAGAGGATCTGACTAAGCACAAAGTTTGCTACAATGAAACAATCAAATTTTTACATGATGCGAATCTTTTCCATAGGATTTACAATTTCTTTTATCAAGGTTTTGTAACATAAACGTCATCAGCTTCTTGGCATTATTCAACCTTGCCATCTGGAGGAGAGGGTCGAAATACTGTAACATATCCAGAGGAAGCATTTATCTTTTGATTGATGATGATGATGATGATGATGATAAGTGTTTGGAAAGTGCCATAAAAATCTGACATTGTTTTCGCATTAGAACAAATATATATATTCTAAATTGACTAGTTATAGCAACACATTTATAAGTCATGTCCACTCAAATGAAATAAAATGAAATGACCATTCACACATTCACAGAATCTATGAAATTAATTTCATAAAATTTTAAAATTTTTTTTTCTAAAATTAGTTACATAGATACATAATGACTACTTAGTATTAGTAATAGCATCAGAAGTATTGAAATATGGAGACAAAAGCTAAATTTGTGTTACCGTAGAGTGATTAAATTTGTATCAGTTTATATTAAACTTCACAATGAATTTTAAATTAGTTCTAGTAACCGATATTTTATAAAAGCTGTAATCCCGAAGTATATTTCTCCTGTTTTACCTGAAACCTTTAGGCTCAGTTTTAGAAAGTGGAGTTCGACATGTAGGAAATGCCCAATACAAAATGAAAGAGTTCTGTTCCTCCCAAGGGAAACGCCAGTAGAAACGTAAATACAAAATCAATGAACCTATGTCAACCTTAATTCTAAGACTTAAGAGACTACAGGTTGGGGCTTCGAAATGCTGAATTTGTGGTATGCAGAAACTCCTTATTATAGCAAATGTTTCAAAGATTCCATTAATTCTCTTGATTCCTGGCTATAGCAGCTTCTAGGCTATTTAAAGAAATGAATACCTAAGTCTATTTGCCTCATGATATTTCCGTAATTTATTTTATAACTAATATTAAGCAGTTTATACGTAATTATTGGGTATTTAATGTTTTCCTTTGGCTCATTGCTTGTCAAAAACGTTTTGGGGTGGGTGTGGGGAGGAGTCGTGTTTGAGGTAGCTCCTGACACTGAAGACGTCATAGGCTTTAACTTTTAATATGATCCTTTGAGGTCGACTCCAGACGAAATTTTACTTCTTAGCGGACATTGTGTTAGGGAATTATTTAGGAATTCACGGAGATATGCTTGTTGGAACAGACAGTTAAAATTCATCGACTTTTTTAAGAAGTAAACTCTAAAACAATAAATTTTATTCCTATTTTTTTTTCTTTTGTAATACGTAGCTATCATACCATTTTTTAATTTCCCTTTACGTATAAAAAACATATTTTGGTGGTTAGTTGTATCGTATTAGCTCTCTGTGACACTACAGCTTTAGGGTGTGGGCTCGAATCCTGAGATGGCATGTTGTGTCTAATGTATTTGTATGTTGCATGAATAACCTGGACAAGCCTTATATAGGTTGTCTCCGTCCTTTGTGTAGATGAGTACTTTCTTCCCTTTCCAAATATATATACAGTAAATCATCGGTATAACGGAAGGCCAAATAATTTTCCAACCTCAGACAATTCACTACGCCTCTCTATTTAAAAAAATTTCATTTTAGTTTAAACCATTTTAACGAAAATATCACTTCAAGTATATAAAAATTTATTCCGATACAAAAGAGTATAATCATTATAACAAAATTTGTAAATAAAACAACTTAAACAATAAGTGCAAAGTACATTTTAGCAAGTGACAATGCTGCTAACTAAAAGCTGTGGCATATTTAACCAATCACAGCGCTATGAATCACGTGGGGACCTACGCAATTATGATTGCATTGCATTGGAAATAAGAATAACGATGCGAATGTTGTTTCAAACTAGTTCCAATGCACGTGTCATCATTTCTTAAATTTAAATTATATTTATATTTATTCGTTATTATTTTTGTTAAGTTCGTTAATGAGTTTAGTTCGTTATTAACAGCCAATATGGAGATTAAATTTTCACCGTTTCTTAATGACACGAAGCGGTATTGTGGACACTCTGTGTTAGAGAATTATTTAAGTATTCACGGAGACATGCTTGTTGGAACAGAGAGTTAAAAATCGACTTTTTTAAGAAGTAAATTCTAATACACAATAGATTTCATTCCTATTTTTTTCATTTGTAATATGTAGCTATCATAACACTTTTTTTGCCTTTCATTATAAAGAATATATTTTGGTCACCCGCTTGATTTCGTTATACTGATATCACACTGTAATATGGGAAGAATATTTGAATATAAACTACCACGGGATTTATCGGAAAATTTAACACAATAGGTATATTTGGTTAAATAAGAAAACTCCCAGTCTATGAAAAATGTATGGCATAACTATCAGGAGAAGTGAAGGGATGCAGTTTCTGTATTATTTTAGTACACAATCTGTATTATTTTAGCATACACACACAAAAGGTAACATTAAAATCAATTTTGAAGTTCAAAGTCAAATAGGGTCAGAACTCAATCAATTATGGCGTTGACCTATTTCTCACGTTACATAACTAAACGTAAAATAATATAATGTTGATAAATATACTAGAGGAAAGTAGTTACCAACTTAATTGTATATTCGAAATGTGGAGAAATTACAAAGGTTTAAGGTTATAATATGCAATGAAGATTATTATGCTATTTCTGAATATAATGTTGTTGAATAAAATTTATGTTATTACTAGTAGAAAGCCCCTTGAAATGCGACTGCTAAACTGAAAATTGTAAATGGCGAACTATAGAGAATGGAGAAATGAGGTGTTTAGAAGTTTCCAAATCATGTTCCCTTTATAGGAAAAGGGGTGAAAGTTTAATGCAACAAACGTTCTGTTGAAATTTAAATCGTCCCTTAACCTTTCACTTTTTCATGAAATAGAAATATGTTTAAACTCGAATTTTATCACAATTAGGGACTTGAAGTTTTGCCGCAAAATGGAACGGCAAGTAAGAGACGAATAGAAAAATCCGCGGAGCAAGCTTTGAAATATTTCGGTAGTTCTAATGGGTTCAAAAAGTGTTAATAACCAAATTTACTCCTTCAACAACTTTTAAAATGGTAAAAAAAAGTTATTCGAGTTTCTAAATATCGTTGTACAGTATTATAGGAAGCGACTCGAATAAAATTAATTAATATAATTATATATTTTTATATATTAATATTATAATTTTTACACTTGCAGCGGCGACACTGATTCTTGCGACGAGGTCTTCATCTGAGTCAATGAGAGTCTCGTACACGAGGTTCTTCATTTGTCCCCAGAGGAAGAAATCAATACATGTTAAATCGGTAGATCTTTGTGGCCAGGAAAAGAGTCCACCCCTGCCTATCCATCGGCCCCCAAAAGTGGCTTTCAGATAATCCCGAACATCATTGCTGAAGTGTGCTGGCGCCTATCGTGCTGAAACCACATTAGTCTACGAATAGTCACGCGAACATCTTACAGCATTCCCGGCAACGTTTCGTCACGAAATACCCTATAAATCTGTCCGTTGAGTCGGGGAGGCAGCAGGTAAGGCCCAATCAAAATGTCATGGACGATACCTGCCTAAATATTGACAGCAAACCATTGTTGATGATCATGCACCATTGTGGCATTTTGATTTTCGTGTGCCCAAACGTGAGAATTGTGCATATTAAATACACCCTCACGTGCGAAAGAGGTGTCATCTGAGAAAAGCACATGAGCAGGATAATCAGGCTGCACTGCGGTCTGTTGCAGAAACCAGAAAACATCTCCCCACGTGTTCAGCACACATTAGAGCATTTTCAGCCGCTGTTAAACAATTAAAAAAAGTTACCTAAATAGCCAGCCCCTCCCCTATACTGCAATGGTAAAAATGCAACTTATTTTTTTTCTAATCTGGGGCTGTATACACACACGCACCATAAATAATAAATATATTTCTATGGAAAAAAACCAAATCAACTTAGCAATACATTTCAAGGTACGCATTACGTTCGTAAGTTGGAGTCGATTTTTAATACTGAAATAGAGGAATTTTTACCAGATCAAGAAGATGGCAATTTACAATGATCTTTGATTCTCGTTCTACAAATCAGCATAATAGAGATTTTGAGGTTAAAATATTAAGTACAAATTTTCCTCTATTTAGCTGAAATAGAACACACATTTATATATATACGTATAGAAAAAGTAAAAAATAAAGTAAAACTAATAAAAAATAGAATAAAGATAGGAAAGAATCAGATTTATCGGAAGAAATTGCAAAATGTTTGATATTATTTTCCCATTTTAAGAAAGGAAATTGAGCTAATGAAATGCATTACAGTTGACTCTCTTGAAAACGTTTTGGGATGTAAACTACACACACCGGCCATTGAATTAGAAACCTTTATTCAGATGTGTAAACGCCACTTGTGCAGTGTATATGCAAAATACGTGGTCACGTGCATCAACCGTTATCTAGGCAACTATTTAAGACTGCTGCTCGTCGTAATTGTCAGTAGTGTTGATCACAATGGGAAAAACAAAGAATCTTTCGGGATTCGATAAAGGGCTTATGTGGGTGCGCGTCTGCCTACAGCGACGATTTTTAAAATAGCAGAACTGCTGGTTTCTCAAAAGGTTTTTAATCAGTGGAAAAATAACCCACATTGCTTGTCTAAGAGGCGTAAATATGACGTGATGACAATCTGTCAGGAACGAGATCGTCGTCGTCTGAGAAGGCTTGTACGGAGAAACAGGATTTCCTGTGTGCAGCAATTGACCGAAACATTCAATGAAGGCTGTTCCTGACCCATATCTCAGCGAACTATGATCAGGGAATTGAAGAGAATCGGTATTAGCAGTCGCATGCCTATACGGAAACTACTGAGATCTGTGAAGAATCAGAAGGTTCGTCTACAGTGGTGTCAGGAACACAGTAACAGGACACTGGAAAAAGTCTTTTGGTCCGACGAGTCCATGTACACCTTGTTCTGTACCGAAGATAGGCAGAGAATTTGGCGAGAGCCCCATGAAGCAATGGACCCAGCTTGCCTTGTAAACACAACTTAAGGTTCTGGAGGCGGTGCCATGGGTGGGGCACGTTCTATTGTTACGGAACGAGTCCCCTGATATTGCTGGAAGGTCGGGTATCCTCCAAGGATTATATGAATATTGTTGCTGATCAAGTCCATCCTGCAATGTTGACTTTTTATCCAGCAGATTTCATGGACGACATTGCTATTGTCCATCGTGCAAGACGTGTTCAGCAGTTGTTCAGAGAGCATGACAGCGACTTCCATCATCTTCCCTGGTCACCAAAAAGCCCGGATCTTAACCCCGTTGAGAATGTGTGGGGCATGTTAAAAAACAGATCTGGAAGCAAAGTCCTCTTCAGTCAAAACTGAGCTAGTTAAATGACTCTCTGGAGAACGCCTGGCATGCTAAAGATGTAAAGACACTCCATCACCTTGTGGAATCTATGACAAACCGCATATATGATGTAATTCGGGCTGAAGGAGGTCCAACTGGATATTTAATAAAGGTTTCTAATTCAATGACCGGTTTGTGCAAAATGTCACTTTATAAAAAATCGGAAATTGTTGTTAAAAATACATTTTATGCCCAGGTTGAAAACATATGTAAAATTGAACTCTCTTTGGACTTGAACTGACATACAAACCAACAAATGAATCATAACAAGAAAGAAAAAAAATGGAATCGAGGTTAAAAAGCGAGAGATCTTTTAACAATAAATTACCACTAGATTTATATAAAATAGGATTAAATTAGATACTGCTCATTGAACGATTACTTTTAGATCACAGATGCAACTTAAGAAAGTGCCCTCAGTTTAAACAAAAATGGATTTTTATACAACTTTTATACATAATACGAACTTTTATACAACTTATGAATGCATAAGGAAATATTATTCCTCATGCATTCATCAGTTGTCTCAATGCTGAATGCAGAATTATATCATCACTGCTGCTTTTCAAAGTAGTATCGAAAGCACATTTCATTTATTCGGTCATATTAAGATTCATTTGACTAAGGTAGCCATTAAAATATCCATTAATCGAGATTTCATCCATTAATCGACCTTTCTGATTCTTCACAGATATCAGTAGTTTCCGTATTGACATGAGACTGCTAATACCGATTCTCTTCAATTCCCTGAGCATAGTTCGCTGAGATATGGGTCAGGAACAGCCTTCATTGAATGTTTCGGTCAATTGCTGCACACCGGAAATCCTGTTTCTCCGTACAAGCCTTCTCATACTACGCCAAATGATAATATCTATGTCTACTAGAAGGGAGATTTGGTAAAGTAGCATTTGTCCGAATTCCGTTTTTCATATATTTTAATTAAAGGTTTTATTATTTTATAAATGAATTAATTTTAATTATTAATATTTTTAAACAACTTTCTCTATTTTTAAAGGATTTTAAGTGGTTCGCTGGTGTTAGATATCTTACTTTTCACTCCCTTTACATATATCATATATAATTTCATTTTACATATTATATATCATTTCTCAATATATTAATATATTATAATAAATATTACAAAAATATATATTGAGAGAAATTTTTAATATTGAGTGTGATGATAAAAGGATTTGCTTTTGGGTTTTTCCCCAACCCCAACATGGAATGGAAAAAGGAAACATTTCCGTTTTACAAAATAAATGAGATCAACGATTTCATTCTGTATTTTATAGGCACAAATTTTTATTGATATTTTCCCATCATCCATTAGTTCATATTTTCAATGTCAACCAATTGGTGCTGACACCTAAAATACAAACTAATGGTTGATTGACCTAGTCTGACACTGCTGACCCTAAAAATGGGGCAAAATCGGAAATAAAGAAACTTCTTCCTCTTCGAAAACGAGAATCCCATATTCACCAGAGATAATAAGTTATTACTTTAATTGTGGCCTACGTGTGGTTGGAGGATTCTCTTCTATTATACGAATTTGAATTTCTAATGTAAATCGGTTAATCGAAGTTTTACCCGAATAGCGAAAGAAAATTAGAAACCCTTCATTTTAAAACAACTTTCTTTTAGAATTTTTACAGTAAATATAATGTAAAACAACATTTTTAGAAAATTATTATACATAAAATATTCTTTCTGTGTTTCCTCTGAATCAGTTTAATAAAGAGAAGCACATGATTTCAACGTTAAAAAAATATCAACCAAAACGAATTGGTTTTCTTACAGCCACGTTTCCTTAATTTTTAATCAATTAACCAATTATTATAATAGACTTCCGACCCATTTCGAATGTATATATTTGTTTCGGTCAAAAATTCTGAGAAATCATATTTTACCGAGGCTTCTTTTTAGTGAAAATAACGTTGCAATTGACGTATTTCCATAAAGGTTGAATCATCGATTAACGTGTTTTTTAACAAGTGAACTGCTGAAAGAAAACTTAACATGACCGAAAGAATGAAAAGTACCTTGGATACCACTTTAAAAAGCATAGACGATAAAGCACTTTTACAATCAGTAGGGAGGATACCCAATGAATGTATGAGGGTATCTTTTGCGCATTCCGATGTAAAACGTGCTCTTTCTAAACGATGATCACATCATTATGATACATCCGTGATATATAATTACCTCTACTGTCTGGTACCGTCATGGATTAAACGAACTAAATCAAATTATATTAAATTGTTTGATAAAGCAAGTGGTAGTTAATTGTCAAATTTCATTCCTCATTTTAACTTACTTTCTTATTGCCCTTCCCTCATAATTTGCTGTGTTTATAAAAATGGCTGCTCCACCATGTCTTCTCAAACCTTTGATCAATCGCAACGGGTATGTACCAAATGAACTGTTGTGTCGTGGAGAGTATCTAAGGTATAAAAAAATTTCCTCTCATACTTTCAATTCACCTGAAAAAAGTGGAATGTGAAATTTAATTGCAACTATATCTTTCAAACACGAGATGAGAGAGTAACGAGTTATATGTCAAATTAACACTTGTAAAGTAGGGAGTGTCTCAATGTTATAAACAATTATTTTGCGGGGTATCTATCCCCGGAAAATAAAATAAAATTTGTAAAAGATTAATCTTTCGAACTCGAAGGCCAAACGTAACCACTTATTTGTCAAATGAAAGATTGTGACGTCGGAAGTGTCATAGGCTACATGCTTTTTACCCGTATGTTTTCTTCTCCCCTATAAAAAGCTAAACGTGAAACAATTATTCCATTATATCTTCCGAAAACTATTATAGATAAAAATGAGCTATCTGTCAAATGAAGATTTGTCACGACGTAGGGATTATCGTATGTTATGAAACATTTACCACATTTTCTTTGTTTCCTCCCCTCCCCCCACAAAAAAGTGGGACTTGCATAAAATAATATTTACTATATCATTCAAACTGAATGCCCAGGAATAAAGAGATAGGTATCAAATGCATCCTCTCATCCTCGCCTTAAGTAATATGAGTTTTTCTCCTCACCTCCCAATCATTTCCCCTCACCCCCCAAGAAACTCGCAAAAAATTATCTCTACATAAAACAAAGAAAATTATTTTACCTGAACTTTGAGATATGGTCACCGAATTTCACATACAGCTTCCTCTCATCATGGCTCTAATCAAAGGAAGGGTTTCTCCCATCTCCGGAAAAAGGGGGATTTACATACACTATTTCTGTGCTTAACGATTAATATTCAAATGATAGCATAGAGAACAATTATTTTTTCACTAATCTCTTAATGAGAAAGGTTTGATTTCCTTCAGCTCTCCCGATGGTAAGGGGGGAAATCATTGCGCTGGTATAAACCTCTTGACCACATCACATCATACAACGAAAATTTGGATTATCTATCATTTACAAATCGTTTGCAAGATTCGTTAAAATATTTTGAATTTTATGACATCCATCGTTAGAAGGCGCTACTGATGTTTTTTTAAATAATTTTCGGCATTTAGCATTCTTTACCAGTGAAAACTCGTGATGGTTACTGCTCCACTTTAGAATAATTTTAGTTATGTTGGGTTGTTTTACCTTTGAGCGGCACTTTTTTGCACACAATGGGCTAAATGGCCAGGTCACATGGACTCCGAAGACTCAGAGTAGGTTGGGGGAGGGGACCCACTAGAACAGCTGTTGGGAGACAGATGGTAGCCTCCCGTCAAGGCCATCCAGCGTGTTCTTTAACGTGCACAGGGTATGGCTCTCCCGCACACGGGGCCACTGCTTAACGTCCCATCCGACGGGGGGCTGCCTTTCCAAGACCATCGGTGTCCCCTACTGACCGTGGGCAGGCAGGGCGGGAAATTTTGCGGAGATAAATCTCAACGCTGACCCAGCTGGGACTCGAACCTGGGAACTACAGATTACGAGCCTGGCGCGCTACCGACTGAGCCACCCCCGCCCCAATAATTTTAATAGTAGCTATGCAGCACACAACAGATTTTTCCTTATGTCTTAAAACGAATAGTTGTGTCCCCCACTGGGGTAAGAAAAATTATTGTTGTCAGTGGTAAATGCCTTGTTAAGTAACTAATTGGCGAATTTAAGAGAAATTGCACCAAGGTACAGTAAAGGAGTGGACTGTAAGGTACTGCGAAGGAATGGGTCCTAGTTAGTGCCGTTAACAAATTTTAATAATTGAAATTATCGGGGTCTGTGAGACCCAACTCAATCGACGGAAGGTTAAACAGGTAGAGAAAGAAAGCAAACTGAAGGAACGTTGCATGAGCTTCAAATAACAATTCTTTGTTCCTTAAACAATTTTGCTCTAATATTTATTTTGCTTTCGAAGTGTCAAGGTTTTCTTGCTGCTAAGATCAAATTCGCAAGATTGAATTGGCACTGAGAGTATTTTTTCGAAACCCCGTCTTTTGAGTAATGTATAATTTTCTCGTAAGTGCAAAGATTTAACTCTATGAAATTTTACTTCTACTGATTAAAGTTTATATTTACTAAGGGGTGTTTATTTCAAAAGTATAATAATTAATTCCAAATCCTTTATTAATCTTTTTATGTAAATGTAATTAATTTAAACATATTTTCTTAAAAAAATATATCCAGTTTATTTTTAATTTCAATTATATTATCTTCCTTACAGGATATATAAATCAGATTACACTTAAGATTCTCTTCATGCGGGTTAGGTTGCGTTTTTTACCTCTGAGCGGCACTTTTTTTCGTAAAATGAGCTAAATAGCCAGGTCACAAGGACCCCGAAGGCTCAGAGAAGGTTTGGGAAGGGACTCACAGGAACAACTGTTAGGAGGCACATGGTAGACTTCCGTCAAGGACATCCAGCGTATTCCATAAGGTGCACAGCTATGGCTCACCCAAACACGGGATCATGGATTAATGTTCCATCCGATGGACAGTGGCCTTTCCAAGGTTATCAGTATCATCTGCTCACCGTGTGCGGGAAGGAGAGTTTTGCGGAGATAAATCTCAATGCTGACCCAGCTGGGACTCGAACCTGGGAACTAAAGATTGGGAGCCATCCCCGCCCCACTCTCTCTTTATGTGGAGAAAATTTTTGTGGGGGAAACATTTTGTGGAGGAAATATTTTGTGAAGGAAATGTTTTGTGAAGGAAACATTTTGTGGAGGAAATATTTTGTGAAGGAAATATTTTGTGGAAAAAATATTTTGTGGAGGAAGATATCGCACAGAATAATTTTATTCATATTATTTTGAAGCTCACATAGCTGAAGTTGTATAAATTGCTGCAGGTGGAGATAAAGAGTTAGCACCTGTCCCGGATCTATAAATGAAAACCAGTGCGAGGTCGGGGGGGGGGGAAGCAAAGGATCGAGACGGAGTACCATTCTGGTATAATATTTTCCCCTTCGCTTCTGTGATCTTTAGAATATTTCTTCTTTCTATTAGAATCTTTCTTTAGAATATTTCTAATATATATTCTTCTGTAATATGTTTATATATATATATTTAATATTTTCCCTCTAGTGTTTTGAAAGTATATATATATATATACCCTTTATCAATAAAAACAGCCCCACCTAGGAGTAGAATTACGATTACCTAAATTAGTATGGAAATGTGGGAAAATGTATATGCAAATGAAGGGAAAATCTTGGATATGGCTACATTTTAAAAGTGCCCTGTTCAAAATGATCCCATTCTTCCTCAACTTCAGTAATAAGCATACCATGACTGTCATAATGACTAAGTAACCTATAATGGTAAGCTTTGGCTATAACTGGGTCTTTCAGAGCTTCAGTATTAAAAGTAAACTTTATAAGGCTATCACAACACTTTTTAAGTTTAAGTTGCATGACACTTTTAACAAGGTAATGATCAGATCCAATTTCAGCTCCCCTTTATGACCTCGTATTCCAAATAGAACTAGCCCATTTGCTGTTAATTAATATATAATCAGTCATATTCTTATGCAGCCCATCGGGTGAAACCCATGTGTACTTATGTATGTCGCGGTGTTTGTAATAAGTGTTATTCTGAAACCATTGAGTTTACGTACCTGTAGGAGACGTTGCCCATTGCCTTTGCAGCTAGCAATACCAAAAGGGCCTATTGCTCCTCCCCAAAGGTCAGAGTCAGTAGCAACTTTGGCATTGAAGTCACCAGAACAAGGGTAATATCTCCTTTCTTGACAGAATTCAAAATATCCTGAAGTTGTTCATAAAACCTATCCTTCTGATCCTCATCGGCATCCTCAGTGGGGGCATAACAGCAGATAACATTCAAGTCTTTAACTCTTGTCTGAAATTTTGCTGTAAGAAACCTTTCATTAATGCACTCATATCCTTGAAGAGCATCACTAGCGTGTCTGCTGGGAAGAAGACCCACGCCTTGGTGATGCTTATTGTCGTCCCTCCCTGAAAAGAGAAATTTAAGATTATTTTTAAGAATCTGACCTTTATCTGTCCATCTGGTCTCTGCAAGCCAAGAATATCTAAATTATAGTGGTGGAATTCTTGTGTGAGGACATCAAGAGAAAAGGCTCTGTGCAGAGTCCTCACATTCCAACTACCTATGGAGAGAAAATGGTTAGTGGGATGTTTAAAGAAACTATGTTTATTGAGAGAGGGATTGCCGACAATATCAAACAGCCCCCTAATCGTAGACATGGGGCAAAGACCCGTTCCCCCACTACTAAATGCTGAAGCCATCTACACTGGAAGACTTCCTCCAATGTAGAATTTGACGATGCCAATAGAAGCAAAGTGTTCAGGTGCCTGCGATGACTTCTGCTCAGGATTATCCACCAGCTGATAAACATATCCTGTGAATCTATTCACTTGGGGCTGTCAACCCATAAACAAACAGAAAACACAGCTGAAGATTTTCCCTCCACAGAAGCCCACCAGTGCAGCAAAATCAGGATCCATAATCAAGCTCAGAGCCATATATCTGTCCAGTCCAGTGGGTTTATATGGTCAGCACCAGGACCCTGTGTGGTTGACCACTCCTCAGCAGGGTAGAAAAAAAAGAAAAGTAGCCATTGTTGTCCAGATCAGTAGGCCACACTAATGTGGCAGCCCTCCCCTTCCGTTCACTTCCACAAGAGAGTATCTCTTTTGAAAGGTACTAACGGTCTGCACTACGAGAAGGCGGGGTCGGACATTAGGTGCTAGGCCTGGCCGGTTCTATGCATCATTACAGGGGATTGGTGCATAGCTCTCCTTCCAGTGACTACCTAGCTACCATTTACAGACCTCTAAGAAACAATGCAAGAGAAATATCTCTTTGTATCATTATCACACTACCGGTTTCACAAGCTTTAATTTTACATTGATTCGTTACTCTGAATTGGAAGCTGTGACGTAATGGTTTTGATATTTTCCATTTTCATGGAGCAGAACGTCTTGTGATAGTCTCTTAGACTCCCAGCGTTATGAGCATATTTGGTGCAGAACTCGTTGCAATTGGTCAAAGGGTGGAGAATATATGTTGGAACAGTCGTTTGTGAAACACATAAACTGAAACAACAACAAATAAATGAAGGAAAAACAATAAGAAAATAAGTAAAAGTGGTGAATAAAATTTTACTAAAAACTACCACTAATTTTATTAAACACAAAGGGGAAAATGGAAATCATTCGTTCAATCTCAATGGGCGTCGTAATTATCTCCGAGTTGTTATATTACGGATATATCAGAATGATACGTCCAAGTTTAAGAAAAATAGTTTTTATTACAAACTCTCAGATATAGTGTGTAAATATGGTCTAGGCTGCACAAAAAATGTTTGTACTACGACGAAACTATCATTATTAAAAAACGTTTATTGCTTAAACATAATATTTAAAAATTTATTAATTAACAATTGCGATATACATTTATTAACTTTTATATATTTTTCAAAGTAAGCAAATGAATTTAAATTAGGATGAACACATTTCTTTTGGAGTTTTCTTTGCTTCAGTGGCCTGCGCAATCCCCAAATCTAAACCCGAACGAGCAACGTTGGGATGACGTAGGAAGGGCTGTTCGCAGCGATACTGTGCCACCGTCCAATTCGCAGCATCTAAGGTACACAATCCTTTTTCTAACGGTACAACATTCCTGCACTATGCATCCAGCATCTTGTAAGTTCCATGCCCCGACGAATTTGGGATGTTCTGAAGGACAAAGGAAACGCAACACGCTACTAGGTTGGTGTATCTAATAAACTAGCATCTCAGTGTTTGGCTTACGTATTCTTTATTAATTTATCTATAATTATTACTTTTTTATCGGGTTTAATTTTAACTTCATTAAAATGATGTTTCAACTATTCGGTTAGGCAAGCATTTTTTCACAAAAATATATATCAGATTAGCAGAGGTGGGAAATATATTTGTTTTATTGAATATTTCGTCATTCTGGCGTGTGTTATACGGAGACTTAACTGTCTACTCTTTTATGATCATTGAAGAAATTCAGGCGTGTGCTTGAGTTCGGTTGCACTACATCTGGTCAGGTCACAAGGGACCTCAGAGCTCAGAGAACGTTGGGGAGAGGATCCACTGAACAGTTGTTAGGGGACAGATGGTAGCCTCCCACTCAGCGTGTTCTTTAAATTGCACAGAATAGGGATCTCCCGAACATGGGACCACACTTAAAATCCCATCCGACAGATGGTGACCTTTCCAAGCCCATCGGTGTCCACTACCGAACGATGATATGGTAGGGAATTTTTCGGAAATACAATACTGGAAAGAAAAATTTCAACACTTGCAAGAAGTTATGCAAATGTGACAAAATTTAGGCAGGCGGTACTATATGGAAATGGATGAAAATTATTTGGTTTGCAGGGCGATAGAAACGGTTTGACAGGAGCGAGCTGACGTCACAGGTGCAGAGCAGTCAAACGCAGAAAAAGGCAACCAAAGCTCCCTGGTTTGACGTACAGAGGTCTTGTTGGCCACAATCCCAGCACCATCGTACACATATGGCGCCAATGGGTTCGAGAAGGATCCAGCACACGCCAACAAGGATCAGGAAGACGACGTATGATCACGGAGAGACAGGACTGCCGATTACTACTCATGGCATTGCGTGACAGATTCGCGACTACCAACGCAACTGCATAAAGCCAGTCCTTATGCAGTTGCGTTGGTAACACATAGAATACCTAACAGGCGGACAGTAAACAACAGGCTTCTACAGTTTTCATTGCGAGCCTATCGTCCGGCATTGTGTTTGCTCGTCACATCTGCTCTCAGGCAAAGCACTCTTCAGTGTTGTCGCCTCAAACAGAATTGGAGCGAACAAGAGTGGAGTACAGTGGTGTTTAGTGACGAATCTCGTTTTTGTCTTGGTCAGCACGACGGTAGACAATGTGTTCGCTGTCATACATGAGAAAGGACCACCACCCAGTGTGTGCGACATCGTCACACAGCTCCAACATCTGGTGTCTTGGTGTAGGGTGCCATTAATCAGACATCTATGACAGAACTGATCATCATAAATGAATCACTAACTGCCCAACGATATGTTAACAACACTTTGCAGCCAGCGACTGTCCCATTTGTTAAGCAGCACGGAACCTTTTATCAGAAAGATAATGCCTATCCCCATTAGCCCGCATTAGTCTGCAGTATCTACATGAGCAAAACGTTCAGGTACTACCATGACCAACACGCTCGCCGGACCTTTCACCTATTGAACACGTCTGGGACATGATGGGCCGAAAGCTACAACACCCAAGCGGTGCGCCAACCACTGTAACTTAAATGGAACAGCGGCTTCGTGCTATTTGACGTTCTATCCCTCAGGAGGACATTATAGAGCTGTACGATAGCTCTCCCGCCATGTTCATGAACGCATTGCTGCGTGGGGCGGTTCAAGATCATACTAATTATGCCAATTTACAGCGTAGGTAAAGTGGTGATTTTTTTTTTATAATGTAAGAAATCGCACATCTGAGTGTTTGCTAACAGGTGCCTGCGTTTCAATAAAATGGCATTAATGCTTCTAGATTTTGCAATTTTTTCCTGTACTGTATATAATGCAGAATACTGTACTGACTCAGCCATTCCCGCTAAAAGTGACTGCTTGAATACCACAAGTTATACTAATGAGAGTCATACATAACCGCTGATAAAACGTTGTTGTACAGAATGTCATCTCTGAACCCACCACGTATCGGACCTTGTTACGAATGGGCTACAATAGTCGCCAACCATGTCAAGTGCCGAAGTTGTCAGTGAAGAACACGAAAGAGTGACCTTCGAGGACTGGAAAAAGGTAACCTGGTCACACAAATCAAGGTTCCTTTTGCAACATGCTGATGGAAGAATCAGAATTTTGTGCAAAAACACGAGACCTTGGAGCATCTTGTCTGGCGTCAGCAGTACAGGCCTGTAGTCAGAATTTGGTGCAACAACATGAGGCGATGGAGATATTTTGTCTGGCTAAACTAAAAACTAAAACATGTGGTGGCAGTGTGATAGCGTGGGGATTGTTTTCTGACACATATTAGGCCCCTGATGCCCATTGAAGAACATCTGAACGCCTCAACATATTTGAACATCGTTGCTAACCAAACTCATTTGTTCATGGCTACAGTTTGTCCTCATTCAGATGGACACGTTCAGAATTATATTGCATCTGATTACAAGGCACATATCTTCACTGAATCGTTCCATGAACATACTGACGAGTTTTCCTTTGCTTCATTGGCCTGCACAGTCCCCAGATCCAAACCATATTGAGCATCTTTAGGATGACGTGGTAAAGGCTGTTAGCAGCCAGTCTGTGCCGCTCCTCGTATAGGTTCCATGAAGCGAGAATTGGAATATGTAGGTCAGTTTTGAAAGTAAACAGAAAGTTTATGATGTTTTTTTTTTTCACATGACAAGGAATACGAAACCTCGCATATATATATATATACCGTATTTCTGCGATTTTAAGACGCATTTTTTTCCCATATAAACGTCTCTAAAAACGGGGTGAATCTTAGAATCGAAGAAATACGGGTATTTCTTCGATTCTAAGACGCACGTTTTTCCCATATAAACGTCTCTAAAAACGGGGTGCGTCTTAGAATCTATGGCGTCTTAGAATCTATGGCGTCTTAGAATCTATGGCGTCTTAGAATCGAAGAAATAGAGTATATATATATATACACTAATTTAAATAAATTAAGATATAACCGTAAAAACTGCTGGATCTGCTGCATGGCAATCAGAAGACAGGTGTATAGTCGCTTAAATAAATTTCCAAACACTATGGTTGATTACAGAATTCAGAAAAAAATACCTGGCAAATATTTTGTTAGAAATTACTAACTGTAATCAACAATAGTGTTCGGATATTTATTTGAGCTACTGTATATTAACACTCTGCGTAAGAATAACTGTCGAAAAAAGGAAGAACATATTTAATACCCAAAATTAGATACGAATACAGACACATGGTAAAAAAGGTGATGGCCAAAGAGTTTCAATATGGAGTGTGATCACTCCTTACTGCTCTTACTCCTTGCAGCGATTCCTCGTGCTGTTAATAATTCTGTCCAGCAGAGCTGCGAGAGTAATCTTCATAACTGCACCAAAGTACGTCGATGCTCTTGAGAGTCTTGCGGGAGCAGGATTCACGGGGACAATCCATCTCCCAAGAGCATCCCAAGCATATTCTATCGGAGTTAGATCAGGACACCGAGCTGGCACTACAAACAGTTAATAGTATCACTACTATCTATAGAAAAGTATCACCTGTTGCACATGTATACGGTCACATGATGGTATTTAAGATTTCATCCTTCTACATGAAACCAGTGATACAGCCAGTTAGAAGTTCATACAGCTTTCTGCACCCACCAAAAGATATCCCTCCTTAAACCATGATACAGCCATTCACCATAGGTGTTCCCTTCATGGATATTTGGGGATGATAGCGTGTTTGTGGTTCTTCCCATATCAACAGACATTGTGAATCGCTGTGGTGGGCAAATCTCGATTTCTCCATGAAGAGCACTGATCATCATTGTCCCTGGATCCAGTTGACATGATGATTGCACCATGTGTTCTATGTCATGACATGCATCTATGCCAAGTTCAGATGGCAAACATTGGGTAATGGCAACAGATGCTAATGGCCACTAATATTCAATGTAAAACGAAGCCACATAAGGAGCAGCTTGACTCTGAATTCGGGAAAACTTCCAAATGCTTGATAGAGAGAATGTCTATTTTAGAACTTTTAATATGTCTTTAAAGACATATCATAGAAACATTTTACTTTATAAAATGCAGAGAGGAAATATATTTCATTTTTTTTAAGTAAAACATATTATTTAATTTTATTTGATTTTAGAGTGGAACAAAAATGAAAAAAGTTTATTACCACTATTATTTTAAAATATAAAAGTAAATTAATTTTTCGTATTTCTAAATATTCACAATAAAAAGGAATATGTAATAACAGACGAAATCCCACCGGACATCCTCTAAAATCTTGTCGTCATACATGAAATCACAAACTTGCTACCTGCCTTAAAATCGAAAAGGGTTATCTTCGTATGATTTTATTTTAGCCCCATGTGTATTCCACTTGGTCTGTAAATGGTAGCTAGGTAGTCACTGAAAGGAGAGCTATGCACCAATCCCCTGTGATGATGCATAGAACTGGCCATGCCTAGCACCTAATGTCCGACCCCGCCTTCTCGTGGTGCAGACCGTTAGTACCTTTAAAAAGAGATACTCTTGTGGAAGTGAACGGAAGGGGAGGGCTGCCAGATTAGTGTGGCCTACTGATCTGGACAACTATGGCTGCTTTTGTTTTTTTTTCTACCCTGCTGAGGAGTGGTCAACCACACAGGGTCCTGGTGCTGACCATATAAACCCACTGGACTGGACTGATATATGGCTCTGAGCTTGATTGTGGATCCTGATTTTGCTGCACTGGTGAGCTTCTGTGGAGGGAAAATCTTCCGCTGTGTTTTCTGTTTGTTTGCGGGTTAACAGCCCCAAGTGAATAGATTCACAGGATATGTTTATCAGCTGGTGGATAATCCTGAGCAGAGGTCATCGCAGGCACCTGAACTCTTTGCTTCTATTGGCATCGTCAAATTCTACATTGGAGGAAGTCTTCCAGTGTAGATGGCTTCAGCCTTTAGTAGTGGGGGAACGGGTCTTTGCCCCATGTCTGCGATTAGGGGGCTGTTTGATATTGTCGGCATTCCCTCTATCAATAAACATAGTTTCTTTAAACATCCTACTAATCATTTTCTCTCCATAGGTAGTTGGAATGTGAGGACTCTGCACAGAGCTTTTTCTCTTGATGTCCTCACACAAGAATTCCACCATTATAATTTAGATATTCTCGGCTTGCAAGAGACCAGATGGACAGATAAAGGTCAGATTCTTAAAAATAATCTTAAATTTCTCTTTTCAAGGAGGGACGACAAAAGCATCACCAAGGCGTGGGTCTGCTTCTCAGCAGACACGCTAGCGATGCTCTTCTAGGATATGAGTGCATTAATGAAAGGTTTCTTACAACAAAATTTCAGACAATCGTTAAAGACCTGAATGTTATCTGCTGTTATGCCCCCACTGAGGATGCCGATGAGGATGAGAAGGATAGGTTTTATGAACAACTTCAGGATATTTTGAATTCTGTCAAGAAAGGAGATATTACCCTTGTTCTTGGTGACTTCAATGCCAAAGTTGGTACTTATTCTGACCTTTGGGGAGGGGTGATTGGCCCTTTTGGTATTGGTAGCTGCAATGACAATGTGCAACGTCTCCTACAGGTAAGTAAACTCAATGGTTTCAGAATAACTAATACATATTACAAACACCGCGACATACATAAGTACACATGGGTTTCACCTGATGGGCTGCATAGGAATATGATTGATTATATATTAATTAACAGCAAATGGGCTAGTTCTGTTAGAAATACCAAGGCATATAAGGGAGCTGAAATTGGATCTGATCATTACCATGTTAAAAGTGTCTTGCAATTTAAACTTAAAAGTATTTTGCTAGGGTTAAAAAATTTGCTTTTAATACTGAAGCTCTGAAAGACCCAGTTATAGCCAAAGCTTACCATGATAGGTTACTTAGTCATTATGACAGTCATGGTATGCTTACTACTGAAACTGAGGAAGAATGGGATCATTTTAAACAGGTTTTTTTGGACACTAACAGTACTCTTTTAGGAAAAAAGGAGCAGAAGAGACAGAATTATCTGAGTGATAAGGCACTTGAGCTTATTTCGGAAAGAAAGAACTGCAGGAATGTCCTTAATCAATACCCTACTAGTACTAATAGAAAGCATTAAAGAGAATATAATAAACGTGTAAAAGATCAGTTACCTACTGATAAGAATCTTTGGCTTGATGGCTTGGCTGACAAAGCCGAGGAAGCAGTTAGACAGCACAACAGCAGAGAGTTGTACTAGATAGTTAATGTTTTGTGTGGTAGAAAACGGACAGGTATATAGGGATTGAAGGATAAAAGAGGTAAGGTTATAGAAGGTGAAGATTCTGTCATGGCTAGGTGGGCTGAGCATTTCAGTGATATTCTAAACAATGCGGTTAATTCTATTCCCATTGTTGCAATGATGATAGATGCATTGGTTGCTTTAATGTTTGCCCTATAACACAATCTGGAGTTATTTTGGCTGTTTCTAAACTTAAACTTCATAAATCCCCAGGGGTAGATGAAATTACTACAGAAATGCTTAGAGCTGGAAATATTTCGGTTACCAATTGGATGACTGAAATTCTGAATATCTTTTATGATAAAGACACGGTTCCTAAGGATTTTACCAGAGCTATTGTTATCCCGATTTTCAAAAAAGCTGATAGCAGTTCTTGTGATAACTATAGGGGTATTAGCCTACTCTCTGTTCCAGGTAAAGTTCTTTCCATGATTGTGCTTAATAGAATCAAGAATCTGGTTGAGAGTCAATTGCGTGGTGAGCAATGTGGATTCAGAAGTGGTAGGGGATGTGTGGATCAAATATTTTAACTTAGGCAGATTCTTGAAAAATGTTTAGAGTTTCAGAAACCTTTGGTTGCTAGCTTTGTTGATTTCGAAAAGGCTTTCGACTCTGTTTATCGTCATAATTTGTGGTTGATTTTGAAATCATATGGTATACCAGACAAGTTAGTTAACATAATGAAAGCTCTCTATAATAACACTGAGTCGTGTGTGAGAGTTGGTAAGGCTTGTAGCAATTGGTTTAGCATTACTTCTGGTGTTCGACAAGGGTGCATTTTGTCTCCTTTTCTCTTTAGCTTGGTTATTGATTATGTTATGCGAAATTCACTTCAAGGGAAAGATTTTGTCCTTAAATGGGCTTGAGATAGGAAAATTTCTGATTTAGATTATGCTGATGATTTAGCCCTTTTGGCAAATGATGTTGATGAGATGAACTCTTTCATTCGAGCTGTTGATGAGACTGGTAGTAGAGTAGGTTTGGTTATAAACAGAGAGAAAACTAAAGTGATGAAAATTGGTTAGGCAGGCTGTGATTCAGTTAATCTGAATGGTTGCAGTCTTGAGCAGGTGTCACAGTTTAATTTTCTTGGGAGCTATGTAACAGATAATGGTGATGTGCGGCATGAGGTTAACAGACGAATAGGGATTGCTGCCGGGACTTTTAAGAATCTATGGAGAATGTGGAGAAATAGGCGTATACACCTAAAGACTAAAATTAGACTGTATAATAGTTTGGTTCTTTCTAGGGTTAGTTATGGTAGTGAAACTTGGACACTTTTTAAACAAGATAACAGGAAACTAGATGCTTTTGATTCCAGATGCTTACGCAGTATCTTGGGCATTAGGTGGTTCAACTTTGTAACTAATGATGAGGTTAGGCAAAGGAGTTTGCAACCTCCTTTAAGGAGCATATTGTGCAGAGAAAGACTCCGCTGGTTGGCCATGTTGCCCGTATGGATAATTATAGATTGGCGAATAGGGTTATGAACAGTGTGCCTAAAAGCCTCAGAAAGAAGGGGAGACCTAGGATGCGGTGGACAGACAATGTCAAACAGGACCTTATTAGAATTGGTGTGCAGTGGCCAGATGCAGTAGATGTAGCTCAGGATAGACTTGCTTTGAGAACTAAATTGCACGGTCTGGTTGGACCTCCGTAGCCCATAGCTGCTTGAGGATGATGATGATGATGATGACTTTTTTCACTCCTTAAATGTTTTAATTTGAGCTAATGGATGGCGGAAAAGTGCAAATAGTATTTTATTTGTAATTATACAACATAAAAAGAATTTGTCTTTTGTTCTTGAATTTTATTTTTCTTTAAATTAAATTTAAATTAAAAAGTAGTGTTTACCACACCTCTCTGAGAAAGCTGGGTACGTTTTTACTGTTGGCGAAATAACTCATGATAAATCACCGAAATTTCAAATTTCTGTTACATACAAATCTTTTGCAAAAGTCGTTAGTAGTTTTGCTGTTCCTACACTTAGTGAACTGTAAGGATACGAATTAAAAGTAATATATAAAATATATAAGAAAATAATATATATATATATATGTATATTAATATACAGAGTGTCCCACAAAGGGGTTTACACTGTTTAAACTTTAATAACTCGAACAAAAATAACAAAAATATGTTTTTTTTAAGTCACAAAGATATTCAAAACATTACTGATGATGTTGTAATGTTGAAGATGTTCAAAATGTCCTCCATTGGCAGAAATACATCGTCTATAATGCTGTGGAACAGATCGACAAATATGTGATATGGTTACCATAGGAATAGATTCCCAGGCAGTCACAATTGCCTCTCTCATGGCATCCAGCGTACGTGGTTTTGTGGCGTAGACAGTGTTCTTCAGAGTTCTCCACAGAAAGAAGTCTAACGGCGTTAGATCGGGAGATCTGGGTGGATACTCGACACTTCCTCGTCGGCCTATCCACCTCTCAACAAATGTTTCATCCAGGAATTGCCGCACGTCTCGATGGTAATGTGACGGTGCGCCGTCTTGTTGAAAAAAACAATCTTCACCTGGGTAGAGTTGGTGAACAGCTGGCACAATTGCTTCCCGCAACATGTTAAGGTTCACAGCACCTGTCACTGTTCCTTCAAAAAGAATGGCCCTACAAGTCCTCTGACAGACATACCACACCACACTGATAACCCAGGAAGATTAACAGCTCGTTCTTCCATAACATTGGGATTTTCTCTTGCCCAGTACACACAGTTGTGGCGATTGATGGTTCCATTCAATTTAAAAGTCGCCTCATCAGACCAAACAATCAAATCAGTCAACTATTCATTAACGCAAATCCATTCACAAAATTGGAGGCGCCTATCCGGTTTGTCCTCATTTATCGCGTGAAGCAACCTGGGACTGTAGGGTTTCCACTTTGCTTGCTTTAAAATGCGGTGGACACTTGATTTGCTTACACCTGACTCACGCGAAGCTTGCCGTATGACTCCTTGGGGGATCTTGTGGAAGTTTGTACCACTGCTTCCATCCCTCTTTCGTCCGATACTGATTTCTTCCTGCCACACCGTCCCTTCTTCAGATCACACACAGTTCCGTCCCTCTCAAACTTGTCGCGTAATTTCGTAATTGTTACACGTGACGGTGGCACAGTATCAAATTCTGCCCGCCATCGTCTCTGCACTTCTTTCATGTTCTCACACTTCCAAGAACACTTTAAAACCCACTTCCGTTGCTCAAAGGCAAGGTTCCCAGCCGTCTTGTCAATTACTTGTCACTACTGGCAACTGAACTGAAAATAAATGAAAAACAAATGAATGGCAACAAGCACTAATCATGACAGATCCAGAAACAGAAAGTTCCATCAGGTTATCTATAATACTTTCTCTGTTATTAACATTCAAACAGTGTAAACCTCTTTGTGGGACACTCTGTATATAAATAATATTTAAAAAATGTGAATTAAAATATTTCATTAGCATTTCATAGCAATTCCAATTATCAATTTATTTTTGTCAATAAAAATTTGGTTACCTTCATATTCCACTCCCAAAATTTCAAATTTCTAGCATAAAATATCGTTTCCAATATTTGTTTTAACTTTTTAAAATTTTCACCATTTGCAATCGTAATTTTTGTGATATTTCAAAAATGCAAATCGCAATATTTCATCAATGCTGTCCAACCTAAAAAGAACTTTTAATTTACCTGTAAAAACAAAAAATTATCTTTTAAAACAAAAAAGTCATGTTTTCCCGCCCACCCAGGGTCTAAGAGGTCATTTCATTGTTGCCAATGGAAACTACATAACGCACCTTCCACCACCAAAATTAAAAATTTCTAGCTCAAATTCGTCGCTTGCAATATTCGTTTGAAAATTTGGAATTTGACAGTTTTTCCACCGTTAGAGGGCGCAATTATAGTTTTCGGAAGATTTAAAAAGCACACTTTTTCTTTCATCAATTCTTATCTAATAACCCAAAAAGAAATTTTCATTTACCTCTGAAAACAATGATCAGCTAAAACTAAAAAGGTGTGTTTTCCCACCCTCTCTGGGTCTAAGGGTTGTTGTTGGCAATGAAAACTTTGTAAGCTTCATATTTCACCACCAAAATTTAAAATTTCTAGCATAAATACATCGTTTGCAATATTCGTTTGAAATTTTGGAATTTTCAACCGTTAGAGGGCGCAATTATAGTTTTAGAGAGATTCGGAAAGTACATATCGTAACAATTCATCAATACCTATCCAACACAAAAAGAATTTTTAATTTATCGCTGTAAACAAAAACGTTCGATGTCTACAGACGACAAAGCGAAACTATTTTCTTTAAAAACGAGATAAAAACAATTTACTAAATATAGTAATTAACCTATTGGTAACAAAAACCTTGTTCATATAAGTAAAGTTATGAAACTTTTCCGATCTGGATATAAAACGTAAATGCATTTTTGCCTTATATC
This sequence comes from Ryuthela nishihirai, assembly GCA_038380435.1. Lineage (NCBI taxonomy): Eukaryota > Metazoa > Arthropoda > Arachnida > Araneae > Heptathelidae > Ryuthela > Ryuthela nishihirai. The sequence continues at coordinate 6,563,864 of JAWZYU010000038.1, forward strand.
GGCCACATTTAATGGCGACTCTAAAAATAAACTAGAAGAACGCATTTCGCATCTGACGCATTTATGAACCTCGTTTTCAAAGAGAATGATGTTTTTCGAAGAACTTTAGCGACTTTATTTTTCAACTCTCAGGGAAGTTATCACTCTTAGTTTAATCTAGATATGAAATTCAGAGGAACTGATGATCCCATGTCTGAAGCCAAATGGGATCATCAGAGATAACATGACAGATGCTCTGACATGTTATCTCTGATGATGGCGCATTGACCAGCATGGTCGTCATTGCCTTTACTGTGAATTCGAGGAACATTGTTTCTGTGTATCTGATTAGTAATGGACTTTTAATGAGAGTTTCTTTGAATGATCCATAAATCAGGCATTCTTGTTTTAGAAGAGATGGTGAAGAGTGATCCGTGGTGTTCCTTTTTACAATAACAATGTTTTTCAAATACAGATAATTTTTTAATTTTCAGCATCGCAATAATGTATTGATATAACGGTTATTTCTAAGTAAAACCTGAGATAGACACGTATTTGTGATAAATCTCATTTCTGGCGACAGAGTTCGATTTCGTTTGGATTCTTGATTTAATCCGTAATGCGATTGCTGACTCGAACTCTGTTCTATATTGTTTACAATTATGTCCATGGCTCACCTCTCTTCGGCGCCTTCGCATTCGGTATTCGATCATGGAAACGTTCAAAAGACTATAACCTAAAACTGTCTCTACTTTCATATTAATTAGTATTTCAATTAGTAGTTAAATTATCAATTACTGTTAGTTATTAAATAGATAGCTCTGCATTCAAATTCTCAATTAACAACCATTTGCAAATTAATCAGGAAAATTGGTATAAATCCATATAAAGCAAAATCGTATATCTTCAATCTTCGATGTTCTCATCTTATTTTTTATTGAGATTATCAATTTCATTTTTTTACTACAAAGGATGGAAACAACGTTTTGCAATAATTATGATCATACGAAAAGAAGAAAAAACATTTCCTTTATTGAAACGCGCAATAACTTCCTCTCCACATCTATCCCAAATCAGCGTTTTAAAAGAAATTGTCTTCCCGATTGAAGATGAAAACGAAAATCTGTTTACCACATAAAATAGAATATGTATAATTAGAATGTTCATAATTTGGAATGTTCATTTCACCAATTGAATCTCTGTCACTTAAATTATTTCGTTCAAGAGAAACAAAATGTTCAAAATATTTAATTTTATTCAGTGTTGATTTAGAGTTCTGTGAGGTTTTGGTCCTTGACATGGATTCGATTGATTTCCAATTACTTTAAAACTGCGAATAGAATGGGATAAAAATAACAAAATCCAGTTTAACTAATGTCGGTTTTAAAGTCCAGAGGAAATTGTCGCATCTTTCTTCTAAATGGATTCCGTTAATTTCATAATGTTTTGTTCGGATAAAAGATACTAAATATATTCGTGTTATTGAGTATCGGATTAGTGAGACTGACGATAGTGTTGTGCGGTTTAGTTTCTTCAAATAAATTCCTTTGAATTCCAATCGTTCCGTTTAGTAGGAACAGAAAGCTAGAGAAGTATGAAATTCCGGTATAACAAAACTCAGATTAGGGAGTAGAGTTGTAAATATCGCCACCTTCCTCTAATGCATTCTGTTAATATCATATTGCTCTTTCGGATAAAAATGACTAAATATATTCGTTTTATTGATTATCGGATTAGTGAGAATGATAATAGTCTTATGCGGTCTACTTCCCTGGAGTACATTCTTTTGAATTCCAATTGTTTCATTTAGAAGGAACAGGAAGTGATAAAAATATGCAAGAGTGTTTAAGAAGCGTCGAATAAGAGGGAATAGATTTAACAAACATCGGCTGCTTTGATTTACTCTATTGGTACTTTGCGTTCGTTTTTTTTTGTTCAGTAAGAAAAAAAAAAAACATTTAGAAATTTTGTTTTATTGAGGATCGGATTAAGGAGCATATTTGAAGTCTTATGCAAATTGTATAGTATTCTTTTGGCTTCTAACTGCTTCATTTAGAAGAAACAAACTTTAAAAAATTCCGTTGTAGTAGAATATCGGAGTATAGAGAATAGACCTTTTATTGTAGGTCGGATTAGAGAGAACAGATACAATTATCGATTACATTGAGTTATAAATAATTTCGTTTTACCTAGTGCCGTATTTCAGAGACTTCCGAGAAGGATTGGTTTTGTTCATTAATCTAAAGTGTATTTTAATTAGGTTTAGTAATCAAAAAAAAATAGCCGTCCCGTGGCCGCGCTTGGCTAGTGATCTAAAGGACCTGGGTTCGAGACCCGAGTAAGGCATGGATGTCCGTGTTGTTTTCTGCTGAGGTCCTGTCATCCTCTCAGATCTGCTACTGAGGCATTATAAACTGACAGCTCCTGTGAGACCTCTGTGGCAAGCAACTGCTTAAGGGGGTATTTATTATTATTTGTTTTAATTTAAAATTATTTCTAAATGTTTTTCTATTTCCACTGAATTGTCGTAGATTTCAAATTCTTATCCCCCCGAATTCTCATCTACCGAATTGTCCTTCACATTTACTGTCCACAGGAATTGTCGTAGAACAAACTACCACTATGAAAATAAATAAATTTATTTAAAGAAGTAGCTTTCGTTTAATCCATTCAATGTTTCGATTCTTGTGGGGTCACACTGGTTCAAGTAAAAGCCACGAAACAATTTAAAAAATAAAAGTATTGCGCTTATTTATACCTGTCCATTATTGAAGCAGCGGCTCATAAAACAAGTAATATACAAAATCTCGCTCAGTTCTTTCAATTATTGACCAAATACTTTTATGTGAATAAGTAAATTATTTTTCCAATTCAAAGTATTCATTAAAAATACATATTTTTGTTTTTTAACCAAGATATTTGATTTGCTAAAAACAGTTTTTTTTATTCCTTTTTATTGCTCATTAGAACTGTGTTTTTTCTGTTTCAGGTAGAGAATTTTGCTTGCTGCTCTTTAAGAATAGAGTGACAATGAATGTTCGATAAGTTTGGGTTGGACGGCTCTGCTTTAAAAAGGTTTATACCTGTATGAAATATTTCGTTTTCGGCGATAATAAATTTCGGCCTGCACGTTCTCGAAACGTGTCTTCAAGAACGTAAAGGAATTAAATAATTAAAAGGTAAAAATATTTTCTCATCCTGACAACCCTATGAGCCAAAATATTTATTCACAACGTGAATAAATATTTTGGTTTCTATATAGTGACTTTCTAAATAGTGACTATCATAGACTTACTGTTCAGAGGTCTCCTATCTGTACGACTCTATTTTATAGTCTAATTTAGAGGTTCTCAATGTGGGGTACGGAGTAAAGATTTTGGGTTACGCCGCGAGAGCACAAAAGTCACAAATATATGTTACATGTATGTGTGTTTTATTTCATTCCCATTGTTATACTATAACTATAGATTTATCTATCTATACAAGGGGTACGCCAGTTACATACACATTTCCAGTGGGTACGTGAAGTATTAAAGGTTGAGAACCAGCGATATATGTTTTATTTTATTCCCATTGCTATACTATAACTATAGTTTTATCTATCTATACAAAGGGTACGCCAGTTACATACACATTTCTAGGGGGTACGTGAAGCATAAAAGTTTGAGAACCACTAATAAATATTTTATTTTATTCCCATTGTTATAATATAGCTATAGTTTTATCTATCTAATAGCTGAAATTAGCTTTAATCCCAGTTACATACACATTTTCAGTGGGTACGTGAGGTATAAAAGGTTGTGAACCACTGGTATATGTTTATTTCATTCCCATTGTTATACTATAACTATAGTTTTACCTATCTATATAAGGGGTACGCCAGTTACATACACATTTCTAGGGGGTACGTGAAGGATAAAAGGTTGAGAACCACTGATATATATGTTTTATTTCATTCCCATTGTTATACTATAACTATAGTTTTACCTATCTATATAAGGGGTACGCCAGTTACATACACATTTCTAGGGGGTACGTGAAGGATAAAAGGTTGAGAACCACTGATATATATGTTTTATTTCATTCCCATTGTTATACTATAACTATAGTTTTATCTATCTATACAAGGGGTACGCCTGTTACATACACATTTCTAATGGGTACGTGAAGGATAAAAGGTTGAGAACCACAGATATATGTTTTATTTTATTCCCATTGTTATACTATAACTATTGTTTTATCTATCTATACAATGAGTACGCCAGTTACATACACATTTCCAGGGGATACGTAAAGCACAAAATGTTGAGAACCACTGGTCTAAATAATAGTGTATTTTACACAAATATAAACAATTTTTCTTATTTTTCAGCAGCACTGTTTGTGACTCAACGGTTTAAGTGGCCAGGTCGTAAGGGCTCAAAGAAGGTTATAGAAGGGGATTCACTGAGCAGCTGGTAGGAGACAGATGGAATCCTCTGGTCAAGGCCATTCAGTGTGTTCTTTAAAGTGCAAGATAAGGCTATTAGGCACATCAAGACACGTCATAACGTAATAACCGATATGTATGTTTTTCCTTTCCAAGTTTAAAGGCGTACTCTTTGTAACCTTGTGCAGGGTCTGTATATATTGGGTTGGGGGGATTGCAGGGATAAATTTCTATGCTCGCACAGTTTGACTGGAACTTGGGGACTGCAGGTTTCGATCCTGGTACGCTATCGAATGAGTCAAACATCGCCTTAAAATATAGTGCCGTCCTAGGATACTAATATTTAAAATAGAAAGAAACCTGCAAATGTTGACGATTTTGACTTCCTGTTTTAGAACAATCTGGTTAGATTTATTCGCTGATACAATTTGCAATCGAAGGTTTTGGCGAAATTGAATTTGAATGAGTAACGGTGAATCAAACATCTCACTGTACGGGATTTTCATTTGGGATCCTTTCTTAGCACTGATACCTTACCTTCAAGCTATCTTTATTTTGACAGTTGAGATATAGGGAACTGGTAATGGAATAAATTCTGTGTAAGATATATAGGCAAATTAGATCTTTTCAGATTTATTCTAGTTCGATGTCTTTTAAAAATTAATCGAAATGAATTTCATTGTGATTACACTAATTCTTAAATCACATTATGTCCCCTCCACATTAATAGTGATTTTCCGGTAAACGTATTTTAAGTTAAGCTTAATTTCGGCGTTAACTTTCATGTTATCATGTCAAGATAATTTTTCACAGATTGTACATGAGGGAAGATTATTGAGAACTTTCAGCGCTCAGAGTTCCACTTAGTTCCACTTCAGTAGTGTTGTTTTCGATACATATGCAAATAGTGCAAACTAAAGTAGTGCCATCTCAACGTATGTAGTATCGTTTAAAAAGTAGGTGCCATTTTGAAAAATACGGATAATTTTATCAGTATATTAAAACAGCTAATTTCAGTTACTCTCAGCAGTGATAACTATAAAGAGCGGTGTGACAAAAAATTTAAAACGGGTAAGGTTCTCACTTACCAGGCGACGGTCATTTGTACAAAAGTGGGCAAGACATTCAAATTTCCGGACGCTTAAAAATAATTAACTTTTTTTTTTCTTACAATATCTAAAATTTTGAACAAGGGCGTCTGAACTTCCAAAAATCAACCCACCAGATACTCACCTGCATCTAAGTAAATTTATATTATGCTCTTATTATATTCTTTACGAGCTTTATATGTAAATAACACTTTTTTTAATTAATTGTGTCATGCCCAACTCCGGTTGATAGGACGTTAGGGGAAAACAATGAAAAAGGATGAAAAGTGGAAAATGGTATTGTGTTAACTATAGGGGCCGCATTCAGCATTCCGCCAAAACGTGGGCCTTTCAATGCAATAACCTTTCTTCCAAAATGGATACTTCTAGAGTGGGGAATCTTTTCATCTACCGTCTCTCGGGGTTTAACAAAATGGGACACATCACAATACTAAGGTTTCCAGGTAAACACATGTATTTAATCTGAATTTTCGCAAACATTGCTAGAGTGGGCAGTGATGACCTCAGTGGTGACGAACAAAGCGTTTCCCACATCAGCTTAGTCCAGGTTTGGCAATGAACTGTCAATTTACTCGGGAAAAAATGGGGACCAAATTTGGCAAAATGCCTGTACCTCATTCTCCTCAGTACAAGAGCAGTGTAGAGTCCTAATACGACCCCTTCTGTTCACATTCCAATCACTGAGGTAGCTTTCACAGCCAATTCCGTCTGTCAGGCTTGTCTCATCAATTGTTGCAGGAACGGCGAGTCAAATACGAGGCATACTTATCCCCAGAGGTAAGCTCTATGTCCTAAGTCATTTCACTTTTGTCGGAATCCATTCGGGACTCTGTAATATCAAGGGAGATGGCTGCACGTCATCGTGTCTGAGGAACGAAAAACGACTTTTTGCAGACAATTGGCTAAATGGTCAGGTCACAAGGACCCCGAAAGTTCAGAAAAGGTTGGGGGAGATGACCCATTGGATAGCTGTTGGGAAACAGGTAGTCTCCCATCAAGGCCATCCAGCGTGTTCTTTAACATGCATGCACAATGTGGCTCTCTCGCTCACGGAACAACTGCTTAACGTTGCATCCGAAGGACGGCGGTCTTTCCAAGCCCTTCGGTGTCCCCTTCTGATCGTCGACAGGGCAGCAATTTTGCGGAGATAAATTTCAACGTTAAACCACGTTGAGCCATGTTATATAATAATGTTATATAAGTAGAAGGTAACTTCGAAGCAGCTTAACTTCTAAACTAAGCATTTTATGAGAAAAAGTAATAGGACTAAATTAGAGATCTCTATCAATTCTATCCAAATCTCGATTTTCAATAAAGTTTGTTTTGCATTTTAAGAGTTAAGAACTTGATTGAATACTTCTTATTGAATTATAATTAACTTCTGAGTTAAATTCTAAATGTTAGGCATTGCTGTTGTTAAATATTTAAACATCCATAACTCTTTAAATACTAAAGGAATATTGTTGAAAATCGAGGTTTATATAGATTTGATTGAGACTTTTAATTTACATTCAGTCCCATTCTGTTACAAAACTATTTCTTAGAAGTTATAGAGTTTCGAAGTTAGCTTCCACTGACATAACATGGAGGGAAATGGTCATAATTCAGTGAGCATATATAAGTTACATCTTAGAACAAACATGGGAAGATAAAAATATATTTTAAATTTCCTTAACTTCTATATTTTATTTTGATTTTTAATGATAATTTCTCATGGGAATGTTTATTTATTTAAGGGTAATAGGAGAGAAATAACCTAGAAGCACTTAGAGGCTTGTCCTTGTTCCCCATACAATATAAAACACTTACACAAGAGTACACCCGCTCGTTCAGGACTCAAGGAAAACGTTTGTCACGAAATGCATCAATCTTTCCCCTACTTCGAAGAAAAAAATTCAACATTCCCTATGTTTTTCTGCACGTCTTAAGCTTTCATTTGGCATGCGACTCTTACAGATTTACCCCGTGAAATTTACGTGACCCGTTTTGAGCGGAAGGAAGAGGGACATAATTTTTGGTCCTCACGGCAGCCTTTACGCCACGAACGATAGAGTAGAGGAATAGTTTATAGAATCCAACCTCCCAATCTTTTGTGGAGGGAAGAAAGATAGGATGGTAAATGATTCATACGTTGACAATTCCCACGTCACAAATTTGCATTTGACAAATATTGTGTATAAATACGTTATTTGACAAATAACTCATTTCTCTCTGTTCTCTAGTTCCGAAGATGCAACGGAACAATCATTTATATACGTTTCTCATTTGTCAGGAGAGAAGAAAGCATATGATTAAAAATTTTGTACCCTACGGCACTTTACACATCATAAGCTTTCATTTGACACATAAGTAGTTACTTTGCTATTTGCTGTCTAAAGATTAACCAATCTTTACATATTTAGCTCCTGTTTTGAGGGAAGAATGCACGAGAGATTTCCGTCTCAGTGGTGCAGTACATCGTGCATTGTTTCGTGGTGACCTAGATGGGGCCGGGATCGAGTTCCGGTGATGGAACTGTTGTTTGTTCTGTTATAACCTAAAGATAAGCATATTGCCTTGTGGGTCTGATCAAAGATTGAAAAGGCAAAAAAAAAATATTCATAACATAATCACACTCCCGTAGTCACAAAGTAGAATATAATATATTACTCGTTACTCTGAATATAAGATATAATGGCACACTGGATTTCATATTTCCTTTTTCAGTGGAGGGAAGAAACAGGACGAAACGATTTATATATAACCTGTGACACTCCCAGCATTATTAGAGTTGATTTCGTGAATAATTGGTTACGATGGGTCAAGGGTTGAAGAGATATGATGCAACCACAGTTTGAAGAACCGATAAATAACGAAAAAAGAACACTAAGATACTTGATACATATCAACGAAAGTAAAATTGTTATAAACTACCACTCATTTTATACAACAGAGAAATGGAAAAAAATATCTGTCGTTCGATCGCCTAGTGTGTCGTAGTAGCTGAGGTGAGTGATATATTACGGATATATCTCAATGATATCTCCAAGTTTTAATGAAAATAGGATATTTTCGCGAAATGCACAAATGGTCATCCTCCTGCATTCATTTCATGCATCCACACTGAAATGTAGAATTATATCACCATTATAATCATCGTCATCATCATCATCATCCTCACGCAGCCATGGGCTACAGAGGTCCAACCAGACCGTGCAATTTAGTTCTCCAAGCAAGTCTATCCTGAGCTACATCTACTGCATCTGGCCACTGAACACCAATTCTAACAAGGTCCTCTTTGACATTATCTGCCCACCGCATCCTAGGTCTCCACTTCTTTCTGAGGCCTTTAGGCACACTGTTCATAATCCTATTCGCCAATTTATAATTATTCACACGGGTAACATGGCCAAACCAACGGAATCTCTCTCTGCACAATATGCTGCTTAAAGGAGGTTGCAAACTCCTTTGCCTAACCTTATCATTAGTTACAAAGTTGAACCACCGGATTACACCCAAGATACTGCGTACGCATCTGGAATCAAAAGCATCTAGTTTCCTGTTATCTTGTTTACAAAGTGTCCAAGTTTCATTACCATAACTAACCCTAGAAAGAATCAAATTATTATACAGTCTAATTTTAGTCTTTAGGTGTATACGCCTATTTCTCCACACTCTCCCTAGATTCTTAAAAGTCCCGGCAGCAATCCCTATTCGTCTGTTAATCTCATGCCTCACATCACCATTATCTGTTACATAGCTCCCAAGATAATTAAACTGTGACACCTGCTCAAGACTGCAACCATTCAGATTAACTGAATCACAGCCTGCCTGACCAATTTTCATCACTTTAGTTTTCTCCCTGTTTATAACCAAACCTACTCTACTACCAGTCTCATCAACAGCTCGATTGAAAGAGTTCATTTCATCAACATCATTTGCCAAAGGGGCTAAATCATAAGCATAATCTAAATCAGAAATTTTCCCATCTACAGTCCATTTAAGGCCAAAATCTTTCCCTTGAAGTGAATTTCGCATAGCATAATCAATTACCAAGCTAAAGAGAAAAGGAGACAAAATGCACCCTTGTCGAACACCAGAAGTAATGCTAAACCAATTGCTACAAGCCTTACCAACTCTCACACACGACTCAGTGTTATTATAGAGAGCTTTCATAACGTTAACTAACTTGTCTGGTATACCATATGATCTCAAAATCAACCACAAATTATGACGATCAACAGAGTCGAAAGCCTTTTTGAAATCAACAAAGCTAGCAACCAAAGGTTTCTGAAACTCTAAACATTTCTCAAGAATCTGCCTAAGTGAAAATATCTGATCCACACATCCCCTACCACTCTGAATCCACATTGCTCATCACGCAATTGCCTGTCAACCAGATTCTTAACTATATTAAGCACAATCATGGAAAGAACTTTACCTGGAACAGAGAGTAGGCTGATACCCCTATAGTTATCACAAGAACTGCGATCACCTTTTTTGAAAATAAGGATAACAATAGCTCTGGTAAAATCATTAGGAACCGTGCCTTTATCATAAAAGATATTCAGAATTTCAGTCATTCAAGTGGTAACCGAAAAAATCCCAGCTCTAAGCATTTCGGTAGTAATTTCATCTACCCCTGGGGATTTATGAAGTTTAAGTTTAGAAACAGCCAAAATAACTTCAGATTGTGTTATAGGGCCAACATTAAAGCCACCAATGCATCTATCATCATTGCAAACAATGGGAGTAGAACTAACTACATTGTTCAGAACAGCACTGAAATGCTCAGCCCACCTAACCATGACAGAATCCTTTCCTTCTATAACCTTACCTTGTTTATCCTTCAATCCATGTATACCTGTCCGTTTTCTACCACACAAAACATTAACTATCTGGTACAGCTCTCTGCTGTTGTGCTGTCTAAATTCTTCCTCGGCTTTGTCAGCCAAACCATCAAGCCAAAGATTCTTATCGGCAGCTAACTGATCTTTTACATGTTTACTACGTTCTCTGTAATGCTTTTTATTAACTAGTAGGGTATTGATTAAGTGCATTCCTGCAGTTCTTTCTTTCCGAAATAAGCTCAAGTGCCTTATCACTCAGATAATTCTGTCTCTTCTGCTCCTTTTTTCCTAAAAGAGTACTGTTAGTTTCCAAAAAAGCCTGTTTAAAATGATCCCATTCTTCCTCAACTTCAGTAGTAAACAAACCATGACTGTCATAATGACTAAGTAACCTATCATAGTAAGCTTTGGCTATAACTGGATCTTTCAGAGCTAAAAAAGTAAATTTTTAACCCTAGCACAACACTTTTTAAGTTTAAGTTGCAACACACTTTTAACAAGGTAATGGTCAGTTCCAATTTCAGCTCCCCTATATGACATGGTATTCCTAAAAGAACTAGTCCATTTGCTGTTAATTAATATGTAACCAATCATATTCTTATGCAGCCCATCAGGTGAAACCCATGTGTACTTATGTATGTCGCGGTGTTTGTAACAAGTGTTAGTTATTCTGAATCAATTGAGTTTACTTACCTGTAGGAGACGTTGCCCATTGCCGTTGCAGCTACCAATACCAAAAGGGCCTATTACTCCTCCCCAAAGGGCAGAGTCAGTACCAACTTTGGCATTGAAGTCACCAAGAACAAGGGTAATATCTAGTTTCTTGACAGAATTCAAAATATCCTGAAGTTGTTCATAAAACCTATCCTTCTCATCCTCATCGGCATCATCAGTGGGGTATAACAGCAGATAACATTCAAGTCTTTCACGCTTGTCTGAAATTTTGCTGTAAGAAACCTTTCATTAATGCACTCATATCCTAGAAGAGCATCACTAGCTTGTCTGCTGAGAAGCAGACCAACGCCTTGGTGATGCTGATTGTCGTCCCTCCCTGAAAAGAGAAATTTAAGATTATTTTTAAGAATCTGACCTTTATCTGTCCATCTGGTCTCTTGCAAGCCGAGAATATCTAAATTATAATGGTGGAACTCTTGTGTGAGGACATCAAGAGAGAATGCTCTGTGCAGAGTCCTCACATTGCAACTACCTATGGAGAGAAAATGGTTAGTGTGATGTTTAAAGAAACTATGTTTATTGAGAGAGGGAATGCCGACATTATCAAACAGCCTCCTAATCGCAGACATGGGGCAAAGACCCGTTGCCCCACCACTAAAGGCTGAAGCCATCTACCCTGGAAGACCTCCATCAATGTAGAATTTGACGATGCCAATAGAAACAAAGAGTTCAGGTTCCTGCGATGACCTCTGCTCAGGATTATCCACCAGCTGATAAACATATCCTGTGAATCTATTCACTTGGGGCTGTCAACCCACAAACAAACAGAAAACACAGCGAAAGATTTTCCCTCCACAGAAGCCCACCAGTGCAGCAAATTCAAGATCCATAATCAAGCTCAGAGCCATATATCTATCCAGTCCAGTGGGTTTATATGGTCAGCATCAGGACACTGTATGGTTGACCACTCATCAGCAGGGCAGAAAAAAAAAAGAAAAGTAGCCACAGTTGTCCAGATCAGTAGGCCACACTAATCTGACAGCCCTCTGCTTCCGTTCACTTCCACAAGAGAGTATCTCTTTTGAAAGGTACTAACCGTCTGCACCACCAGAAGGCGGGGTCGGATATTAGGTGCTAGGCCTCGCCGGTTCTATGCATCATCACAGGGGATTGGTGCAGATCTCTCCTTCCAGTGACTATCAAGCTACCATTGAAACAACTTAAAAGATATTCGTAATTCAAATATATTTCGAATATTACGTTAGCGTGAAGTTAAATGAAATATTCTGACGAAATTCTACGTCTCCCTGACGAATACGGTCTCCAGGCGTATCCAAATATATGATCAAATCAGTTGAAGTAAGAAGAGAGGTAACAAAAAAGGACAGAAATAAATGCTCAGATATGGACCTCCAAAGCAAGGAATAACTGCAAAACAAAACACCTTCACACTTTGAAAGTTAGCAGGAGAAGAGAATTGACGTCGGTTTGTTTTAGACGGTACTGCAAGAAGTAGCGGTTCGATTGTTGTTGTTTGGGTTGTTTTTATCTCTGACCGTCAGTTTTTTGCACAGAATGTGCTAAATGGCCAATTGATTGATTTGATTTGATTCGTCTAAAAAAAAAAGGATACTTAGTTGTTAATTCGGTGAATTGGAGAGAAATAAAAATAGTTGATTTGGTGTTGTATGAGATTAGTCGTCTTACACGTAGTTCTACAATTACTATCGTGTGTGTGTCTTGATGGAGATGTCATTTTCAATCACTGTCCAATAGTGATTTGATTGTATTCAAGAATAGAACAGGTTTGGCCTTACATAGAAAATCCATTTTTAGTACGGTGGTGTTCTTTCTACAAAGTTGTACTACTACAGAACAGAAGGCAGAGGTGGTATAAATAAGGCATAAGGTCGTGTTATAATTTAAAGAAAATACTTTTTACTCTTGCAAACCTAAAGTCGTTCTTATTATTAATTGATTTAAGTAACCTGCTGTTGAATATTTGATAATGTGCTAAGTAGAAATTTATTTGATAATGTGCTGTCTACTCAATTAAGATAGTTTGACACTTGAAACTTGTTAATTTGAATGTCAAATTAAGGATATTTGAATGCTTTGCATTTGTCAATGGAAGATAGTGAATAATTAGTCATAAACATATTTTGTTCATTATTCAAATTCTCATACTTCTTGTATAAATAATTACTAAATACTAGTATATTTTTGAATTCACTCTCAGTTTAAATTCTTTTAATGTATAACAATAAATTTAAACTACTAAGTATTTCTAAAATGCGAATTATAATATTTCATTATTACCAATCAAACTAAAAAAGAGATTTGTATTTATCATTTTCATTTTTTCCAATAAAAACTTCATGACGTTCATATTTCACCATCAAAATTTCATATTTCTATAAATAATATTATATCGTTGAAATATTCGTTTGAAATTTTGGAATTTTCAAACATTTTCACCGTTAGAGGGCGCAGTTAAAGTGTTCGAAAGATTCCGAAAGCGGGAATCATAATATTTTATCAATTCCTATATAACCCAAAAAAAGTTTTTTTTTTCATTTATCTCTAAATGCAAAAAATTATCTGCTAAAACAAAAAAAGTTATATATACCCCCCGCCCCCTGGGTCTAAGGAGCAAACTCATTGCTGACAGCGAAAATTTCGTAACCTTCATATTCCAAAACCAAAATTTCAAATTCCTAGTAAAAACACGTCATTTTAATATTCGTTTTAAATTTTGAAATATTTTACTTTTTCCACCGTTAGAGGGCGTAATTATTGTTTTAGAGAGATTCGCAAAGTGCTTATTGTAATATTTCATCGATACTTATTCAAAATAAAAGGAATTTTTAATTTTTCTTTGTAACTAAAAGAAGTTTCATGTCTAGAGACAGACAGACGGAAGAAAAGCGAAACTATTATCTCGTTTTCAAAAAAAACGAGATAAAAAAAAGAGTTGAAGAAGAGAGTGACAGTGCACGGAACAAAAGAAATTTTCTATATCTCTCTGTTCCTTTTCAAACTTTATTTGCATAGAGTTAAAAATTTCCGTACATACCACTACTAGATATACATGTAAACATTTGTGAAATTTGCAAACAATTAAACTACCAGTAGTCTTATGTACTAAATTAATATAAATAATTTAACTTTCGTTTATTCGAAGTAGAATATGCAAGCTAAACTCCAAACTTATCCTGAATGGATGAATCTTTCTAGATGCATCCCAAAATATTTAATGTAATACATAGTGATAGCTTAAACGCAATTTCTTTCCTTTAAGACTCTCAATATGGAGTATGCGTACCCCTTAGGGGTACGCGGTAAAATTTTTGGGTTACGCCGTGAGAGTTTAGAAGTCACTAGATATATGTTATATATATATATGTTTTATTCGCATTGTTATACTATAACTATAGTTTTGTCTATCTATACAAGGGGTACGCCAGTTACATACACATTTCCAGGGGGTACGTAAGGCATAAATGGTTGAGAAACACTGATATATGTTTTATTTTATTCTCGTTGTTGTAGTATAACTACAGTTTTATCTATCTATACAAGGGGTAGGCCAGTTACATACACATTTCCAGGGGGTACGTGAAGCATAAAATGTTGAGAACCACTGATATATGTTTCATTTTATTCCCATTGTTATACTATAACTATAGTTTTATCTATTTATACAAGGGGTACGCCAGTTACATACACATTTCCAGGGGGTACATGAAGCATAAAAGGTTGAGAACCACTGATATATATGTTTCGTTTTATTCCCATTGTTATACTATAACTATAGTTTTATCTATCTATACAAGGGGTACGCCAGTTACATACACATTTCCAGGGGGTACGTGAAATATAAAAGGTTGAGAACCACTGATATATACATATGTTTCATTTTATTCCCATTGTTATACTATAACTATAGTTTTATCTATCTATACAAGGGGTAGGCCAGTTGCATACACATTTCCAGGGGGTAGGTGAAGCATAAAATTTTGAGAACCACTGATATATATGTTTCATTTTATTCCCATTGTTATACGATAACTATAGATTTATCTATCTATACAAGGGGTACGCCAGTTACATACACATTTCCAGGGCTTACATGAAGCATAAAAGCTTGAGAACCACTGATATATATGTTTTATTTTATTCCCATTGTTATACTATAACTATAGTTTTATCTATCTATACAAGGGGTACGCCAGGTACATACACATTTCCAGGGGGCACGTGAAGTATACAAAGTTGAGAACCACTGATATATATGTTTCATTTTATTCCCATTGTTATACGATAACTATAGTTTTATCTATTTATACAAGGGGTACGCCAGTTACATACACATTTCCAGGGGGTACATGAAGCATAAAAGTTTGAGAACCACTGATATATATGTTTTATTTTATTCCCATTGTTATACGATAACTATAGTTTTATCTATCTATACAAGGGGTACGCCAGGTACATATACATTTCCAGGGGGCACGTGAAGTATACAAATTTGAGAACCACTGATATATATGTTTTATTTTATTCCCATTGTTATACGATAACTATAGTTTTATCTATCTATACAAGGGGTACGCCAGTTACATACACATTTCCAGGGGGTACGCAAAGCATAAAAGATTGAGAAGTCAAAAATGTAAATTTTCATTGACGTAAAATATTTCCCACTGTGTTTGGTACTTAAAAAATTTCTTGAAAAATTCATGAAATATAAAATGGTTTAATTTATGGTTGCTTTTACCATTATTAGCCTCCTTGATTTCCCCTCCTAGATCCGGCCTCGTTTTGAGCCATTGAAATTATTATTAGTTGACCATTTATCCCGATGGGTGCATAAAAGTATACTTAATGATAGAGCAACCCAACCAACATATAAAGTGAAATGAAATATTTTGTAACGTAATTTGAATAATAAAGTGTTTTTATTTTATATTAATATAGATTTTATTAACATTTTGAGTTGAAAATGTTAAAAAAAGTTACCATATCCAAATTAAATTATTGAAAATATCTTGTTGGAAAATTGTCCAAATATTTCCAGCATTATTTCAAATTAGCATTATAATTTTAAATTTCATGATAGTAATATTATTGCAAAGTTTGAAATATCGCATAATTTCGAAAAATTAAATCAAATAAGTTATCTGCATGCACATATATTGATTTGAAAGATATAGTAGTGAGGTCCCAGAAACTATTCCTTGTTTTGTACCGGCCTCTTCATACAAGGACATGTGGCACTAAGAGTGAAGTCACTGCTGACCACTGCCTCAGTTAGAACTAACAGCAAGCAAACAAACAACAATGGCATCTTGGGATTCGACCACGAACCTCCGTAGTTGTAGTGTCATTGCGAACCAATTGCGATATCACTGTGCCATCGAGGCGGCAAGTATAAATATGTTTTATGATTTTTCTCAAACTTTTATTTCTATTACTGTGCTTTTGTTATTTGAAAATTGTCAAAATATTGCTAGCATTCCTTCAAATTAACATTACAATTTTAATTTTCATGATAATAAATTTACTCGAAAAACTACTGCCGAACCCAAACTTACCGTGTAAATATGAACAGAGGAAATCAGAAAATTTCGTTTTAATATTAGGAAAAATTAC
Organism: Ryuthela nishihirai; assembly: GCA_038380435.1. Taxonomy (NCBI): domain Eukaryota; kingdom Metazoa; phylum Arthropoda; class Arachnida; order Araneae; family Heptathelidae; genus Ryuthela; species Ryuthela nishihirai. The sequence continues at coordinate 6,580,540 of JAWZYU010000038.1, forward strand.
AATGCCCTTCTTAGAATTTTGGAATTTTAAAGCGGATTCTTAGGTAAAGGATTGTAAAAAAATATCACACTACCAGTCTGCATGGTAGTGTTGGTGAGGAAGTGTCTGTAGATGCGTTCAATTAACCTTCAAACTGTTGCCAGAGTTTCATAATGTTATCCCATAAAATATAACGATGTTGTCAAAAGAGTGAAAAGTTCTGTTCTAGTTGGGATACGAATTGATTACTAGTAAGGTGTACAATCACTCTAAATATATGCCACAGATCTGCGCTGTGTGAATTTTTGAAATATTTGCATTTTTTTCAACTTCCTTAATTTATGAATATTTAAAATTAATTGCCAAATATTTCTAAAAACAATCATCACCAGTTTGATGTTAAGTGGTATAATTAATAATAATAATAATAATAATAATAATAATAATAATAATAATAATAATACCCCCTAAAGCAGCTGCTTGCCTCAGAAGTCTGACAGGAGCCTGTCAGTTTATATGCCATAGTAGAAGATCTGTGAATATGGCAGCAGAAAAACAACACACACAACAGGACCTCAGCAGAAAAATAACACACACAACCATGGCTTACCCGGGGCTCGAACCCAGGTCCCTTTGATCAGTAGCCAAGCGTGCTAACCACTCGGCCATGAGACGGCTAAAATGAATACCCCCTCAAGCAGCTGCTTGCCACAGAGGTCCGATAGGAGCCTGTCAGTTTATATGCCACAGTAGAAGATCTGAGAGGATGGCAGGACCTCAGCAGAAAACATTACGAACATCCATGCCTTACCCGGGGCTCGAACCCAGGTCCCGTAGATCAGTAGCCAAGCGCGCTAACCACTCGGCCACGGGACGGCTAAATAAATAAATACCCCCTCAAGCAGCTGCTTGCCACAGAGTTCTGACGGAGCCTGTCAGTTTATATGCCACAGCAGATCTGAGAGGATGGCAGGACCTCAGCAGAAAACAACACGAACATCCATGCCTTACCCGGGGCTCGAACCAGGTCATGCAGATCAGTAGCCAAGCGCACTAACCACTCGGCCACGGGACGGCTAAATAAATAAATACCCCCTCAAGCAGCTGCTTGCCACAGAGTTCTGACAGGAGTTTATATGTTCTGACAGGAGTTATAGTTCTGACAGGAGTTTATATGCCATAGTAGAAGGTCTGAGAGGATGGAAGGACCTCATATTTTAATTAAAATACCTATTTTTAAAATGCAATTCTTCTGTTAGTGCACTATCTGTGTCGGTATGATATAGGTGCCTCTGGAAGAGCTCTGTGTCATTGGAAGCATGAATGGAGATCTGTGCTCTATACTGATGAACCACGGTTCTGTCTCAAATGGAAAGATGACAGGACATGTTTGGAGGAGAGAATTCCTAACCACTGACTACATGTGTTGTCATTGACATCCTAGATTTCATTCACTCCCTGCCATGGCCTTCATGATCACCACACCTGTCATATATCGAGCCAGTGTGGAATCACATTCATCTTCCTCAGGGACACATTAATTAAATTCTTCAGGGACACTCCTATTCGCACCTTACAGGGGCAGAAAGCACGGTTCTCTGTTTTGTGGATATCACCACCCACTGACATGATCCATGGTCTGATGACAGCATGCCTGTATCACCACCATAGGTGGTTATACTGCTTATTGATTAAGCATATTGGGATGTCATTTGCATGTTTCGTGTCTTCGTCAGTGTCCGAATATAAACCGAAGGCTTTCTGCAGATCTTGGTGTTTCCATTTTTTCTGTCCATTATACGTATGTGCAACTAATTTCATGAGTCTCTCTGCAGTGTGATCTAAAAATACTTATAGAAAGTGTCATTGATGGTAAACCAGTTTCATAGTTCTATTTATGGATCATTCTAAAGGTGTTGTTTCGTGTATATTCTGAAGAATGTAATATGTGGACCAATTCTGAAATATTTGCTTCTGAAATTATCTGAGATATACAAATTTCAAAATTCGCGTACTTTAAATACCAAGTGTATTTTGAAATTATCTGAGATATGCAAATTTCAAAATTTACGTACTTTAAATACAAAGGGTATGTTAAATACTCAGTAGTTGTTTGAACAAATACACTTGAGTATCATCCATTTATATTTAGGAATATAGAATTAACACATTCCTAAATATAAATGGTACACGTAGGATTAAGAATGACATGATTTACTAAGCATTTAATGTCTCTTAGGCTATTTTTAGTTTCATGATAAAAATGCCCATAGAAAGCCCAGTAGTGTAGGTGTTAGAGTACCTAACATGTCATCAGGATATTGTGGGTTCGGATTCCACTACGATGAAGAAAACATTTCCTCTCCACCCGTTGTCATAACTATACTATAAACATCCGAATAGTTATTAAATACTTAATGATAAATGTGTTGCGGATTAAATTGTGTAATATTGACATGATTTTATGTGACGATATCTTTAATTCACGTAGTGGGAAGTAGTGAAGAGTTTTCAAAATTACTTTACATTTTAAAAGACATTTCTCTTAGACGTATGGATATTATTTTCTAAAAAAATGTTTATATAAAGGTATTAACAGGAGAATAAAACTAACTACCACTCTGAATTTCAGCATCTCTTAAGATAATTTTAAACATCCGCTTAATTATAGTTCCACGGGCCATAGAGGGCGTAATGTTTAAAGTCTGTGGTTCGCAATGTGAGCGTTGTTAAATAATATCAAAACATCCAGTCCATTAAATGCGTGCAGTGGCACTTTCAGGAATTTAAAAAAAGTTTACAGCTTTTTCATGTATTTGCCTTTTGACTTGTACAATTTCATAAGTGATAAACGTTGAGAACAATGATCACTAGTATAGAGGGAAGGTTTAGAATACCCACAGAAGTTATTACATCAGAAATTATAATCAGCAAGTTTCAAATAATTGTCATGATTTTAATAATTCAATACATTTATTTTCATGGCAAATTTATTTGCAATATACATACAATATTTTCAATAACAAGATTTTTTTAAGTCGTCGAAATTTACACTATAGGTTTCATGCACACTATCATTTAATGGTTTCACGGAGCTCTAAGTTAATATAAGGTAAATTTTCGTCACCTTTTGACATAATATTCAATATCAATTCGTTATATCTATTTCAAAGTTTTATATGCATTATGTTAAATCCATTATTTCGAGAAGTTGAAAGTGACACCTCAATTACTCGTCATCATCTTTATCTGTTCATCATTCGTTTATCCTCTTATTCTTTTGTGTAAGTAATCATTCGATATGGCACCCGCACAGAATCTTACGTAGGGCTAAGGACCTCATCTCCATACCTCCGAGCAGTTATGGAGTAGGTATGACGCACATAAATATCTGTGTGTCCACCAAAGTTTCCTCAAACCAGCATCTGAAGAATTCCTTTATAGGTTATATGAAATATGATGTTTTGAATCCAGTTTTCTACAAATGAACAGACATTTCGATGGATGCCAAAATCTAAATTTTTTTGCAAAGAGTACAGATCTCGATTGATGTTGATTCCAGTTAACAATGGAGTTTGCCGCTATTCCTGTGGTGTCCAACCTTTCCCCCTAGAAGTGCTATATTCAAAGTTAGATTTATTTCTCGGGGCCGTACTGTATGATTCGAGAAAAATTAGGAAAAATTAGGAAATATGCGAAAAATACGCATACACTTTTGCGCACTCTCCAAGGTCAAGCAGAAGGCGCGCTATAATTGGAGTCCGGGAACATTTTGATAGGCACTTCATGTATTAGACGCATGTGGTCAGATATGTATAGAGGACGCATGTGGTCGGGCATACGCATATTTGATACAGTGCATGAAAAAAGAAACACAATTCACGACATCAATACAGATAACATGTTATTTCTGAATTCATTTCGATAAGTGTTGTCAGTCTGAAACGAAATAACTGTAAATATAAGTTCTCCCTTGACGTTCTTGTCCTCGGTTTTCATTCAAATAAGCTTCTGGGTATTATTTGTGCAGTTGGAATCTCTCCCACAGCCTATGAACCGCTGAACTACCGGTTCAGTGGTTCATAGGCTGTGGGAGAGTGTGCTCAGTTCATAGGCTGTGGTTCAGTGGTTCATCCGTACTGCAGATATTAGTACACATTTTATTATTAAATTGTGTACTAATATCTACTTATAGATATACATTTAGAAAAAAAAATATTCACATGTATTAGAGTTATGATAATGCTAATAAAATGCTAATAATTATGAATAATTTTCTTTCTGAAATGTTCGTACATTTCTAAATAAGCATTAATATAAAAATCAGTATTAAAATATCACCAGTAATAAAAACAGAAATACAATATATATATAAGTGATATCCAGATTTTCATTAACGGCTATTTTTTACGATAGCAGGCAGCCAATTTTGTTCTCCTAGTGTTATCATTGTTAGAACTACCTATGCTGACGTCATAATCCGTTGTTCTGGCTTTTGCTATATTAGTCAATTAGTGCCAATAACACTTAATTTCTAGCCTACCACCAAGACCCTTATTTCACCTTGAATGCAACAGCGGATCTGAATCAACACCACCTATAACAGAAGACCAGTGGACAGTATTTGTGACGTGCGGTTAAATAGCCCTAACATATAGCAAATTCTTATATTTTTATACTAATATTATTATTGGTGAACACTTGTGCTAATTTTATACTAACGTTTACCTATAAATATATTTTATTTAGAATGAAAATTATTCGTATTTATTAACAGTTATTATAATGCATATTAATACACAACGTTCTCCGAAATAAAATATATTTATAGAAAAACATTAGTATAAATGTTAGGACAACAGTTCACCAGTAATAATATTAGAATAAAAAATATAAGAACTGTATATATCGTAGGACTGCTTATGCTGACTTCAAAAATTCGGAGCTGTGGCTTTCTGTTAATCGGAAGTATTGTCCGAATTTTCCTCTTACTTCTTAGTTCTACTGCAGGAAATAGCCCTACTAACAAATTAACTGTCCAGCACTGGTATATCGAAATTCAATCTTTAACCACAAAGGACCCATTGCATCCGAAATTTGGCACATTTTTTGAGATCTACGAATAGAATTCTTTCACTGTCAAAAATTTATAGCCCTCTAAACACCGGGAGATTTATATTTCACCTTTGACCTCGATGGATCCATTACATCCAAAATTTCTGAAGATTTCCGAGACCTACGACCCAAAATATCTGCAAGAAAATTTTTAGCTCTCTAGCAATAGTATATCTAAATCTGACCTTTTACCTCGATGGATCCACGGATCCGAATTTCGCAATATTTCTGAGTTTCACACCCCAAAGTATTCATCCCCTGTCAGTCACTCATTAAGTCAGTCATTCACAATGTAATATATATTTTATATTTTAAAACGATACAATTAGCGATTTTTTACGAAAAATGTCAGAAGTTAATTAATTTGAGATATTTCTCCAATATTCTTGTGTATCTGAGATACTATTTTTCCATACTCTTTTATAAGGTAATAACAGAGCAAATAATAGTTATATGCGCACTGGAACCCAAGATGTTCAATCACTTTGAGAGTTGCAAAATGCGAATTACGAACCGCTATTCAAGATGGTGCTGCGAACAGTTGTATTGAATCATCTATTTCAGTTCTTTTATCTCTGAGCGGCACTTTTTTTGGCACATAATGGGCGAAATGGCCAGGTCTCACAAAGGCCCCAAAGGCTCAGAGAAGTTGGAGAGGGGGGGCCCACCAGACAGCTATTGGGAGAGAGATGGTAGCCTCCTGTCAAAGCCATCCTGCGTGTTCTCTACGGTTAGTTTGTTTTACCTCCGAATAGTATGTTTTGCACATAGAAGGTGAAATAGCCAAGTCACAAGGATCAGAAGGGATCAGAGTAGTTTGGGGGAAGTGACCCACTGGACAGATGTTATACGGATAGATGTTAAGAGACTGGATAGATGTTAAGTTACTGGATAGATGTTAAGTTACTGGATAGATGTTAAGAGATAGATGGTAGCCTCGTATTAAGGGCATCCAACTTCTTCTTTAAGGTTGGTTTGTTTTTCCTACGAACAGCACTTTTGGCACAATAGGTTAAATAGCCAAGTCACAACGACTCCGAAAGATCAGAACAGGTTGGAGGAGGGAACCCACTGGACATCTGTTTTGAAATAAATGGTAGCCTCCCATCAAGGGCATCCAGCGTGTTCTTCAAAATGCATGGAATGGAGTGTCTCTCACTCAACGGAACCACGGCTTAAAATCCCATCCGATGGATGGCAGACTTCGCAATATCGTCAGTGTTCCCTACAGACCGATTGCAGGGCGGGGAGTTTTGCGGAGATAAATATCAACGCTGGCACAGGTGAGACACAAACCTGAGAACTGCAGATTATAAGCCTAGTATGATACCGATTGAGCCACCGAGCCTCATGGCCCTCCTTTGCACTGTGCCACGGCTTAACATAACATAGATGGACGGCATCCGTTCCAAGCAAATCGGGGTCTCCTTTCTCACCGAGGATAGGTGGGGAGTTTGGCGGAGATAAACCTCAAAAGTGGCCCAGGCGGGACTCGAATCTCGGAACGGTAGTTTATCAAGCATGGCACATTGATGATTAAGTCAATATCTAGTCCCTCGGGGCACAGATAGGCTCAGTAGGTAGCGTGTCAGACTCGTAATTTGAAGTTCCGTGTTCGAGTCCCGCCTGGCCCACATTTGACGTTTATCTACGCAAACGGTCCCCCCTGCTCTCGGTCAGTAGGGGACACCAATGGCCTTGGAATGGCAACCGTCCGTCTGATGCAACATTTAGCAACTCTCACACACGACTCAGTGTTATTACAGAGAGCTTTCATTATGTTAACTAACTTGTCAAGTATCCATATGATTTCACAATCAACCACAAATTATGATGATCAACAGAGTCAAAAGCCTTTTTGAAATCAACAAAGCTAGCAACCAAAGGTTTCTGAAACTCTAAACATTTCTCAAGAATCTGCCTAAGTGAAAATATATGATCCACACATCCCCTACCACTTCTGAATCCACATTGCTCATCACGCAATTGACTGTCAACCAGATTCTTAATTCTATTAAGCACAATCATGGAAAGAACTTTACCTGGAACAGAGAGTAGGCTGATACCCCTATAGTTATCACAAGAACTACGATCACCTTTTTTGAAAATAGGGATAACAATAGCTCTGGTAAAATCCTTAGGAACCATGCCTTTATCATAAAAAATATTCAAAATTTCAGTCATCCAAGTGGTAACCGAAACATTCCCATCTCTAAGTATTTCCGTAGTAATTTCATCTACCCCTGGGGATTTATGTAGTTTAAGTTCAGAACAGCCAAAATAACTTCAGATTGTGTTATAGGGCCAACATTAAAGCCGCCAATGCATCTATCATCATTGCAAACAATGGGAGTTGAACTAACTACATTGTTTAGAACATCACTGGAATGCTCAGCCCACCTAGCCATGACAGAATCCTCCCCTTCTATAACCTTACCTTGTTTATCCTTCAATCCTTGTACACCTGTCCGTTTTCTACCACACAAAACATAACTATCTGGTACAGCTCTCTGCTGTTGTGCTGTCTAACTGCTTCCTCGGCTTTGTCAGCCAAACCATTAAGCCAAAGATTTTTATCAGCAGCTAACTGATCTTTTACACGTTTATTACGTTCTCTGTAATGCTTTCTATTAGGACCAGTAGGGTACTGATTAAGGACATTCCTGCAGTTCTTTCTTTCCGAAATAAGCTCCAGTGCCTTATCACTCAAATAATTCTGTCTCTTATGCTCCTTTTTTCCTAAAAGAGTACTGCTAGTATCCAAAAAAGCATGTTTAAATGATCCCATTCTTCCTCAACTTCAGTAGTAAGCAAACCATGACTGTCATAATGACTAAGTAAACTATCATGGTAAGCTTTGGCTATAACTGGATCTTTCAGAGCTTCAGTATTAAAAGTAAATTTTTTAACCCTAGCACAACACTTTTTAAGTTTAAGTTGAAAGACACTTTTAACTAGGTAATGGTCAGATTAAATTTCAGCTCCCCTATATGACCTGGTATTCCTAACAGAACTAGCCCATTTGCTCTTAATTAATATGTAATCAATCATATTCATATGCAGCCCATCAGGTGAAACCCATGTGTACTTATGTATGTCGCGGTGTTTGTAATAAGTGTTAGTTTTTCTGAATCCTTTGAGTTTACTTACCTCAAGGAGACGTTGCCCATTGCCATTGCAGCTACCAATACCAAAAGGGCCTATTACTCCTCCCCAAAGATCAGAGTAGGTACCAACTTTGGCATTGAAGTCACCAAGAACAAGGGTAATATCTACTTTCTTGACAGAATTCAAAATATACTGAAGCTGTCCATTAAAACCTATCCTTCTCATTCTCATCGGCATCCTCAGTGGGGGCATAACAGCAGATAACATTCAAGTCTTTAACGCTTATCTGAAATTTTGCTGTAAGAAACCTTTCATTAATGCACTCATATTCTAGAAGAGCATCACTAGCGTATCTGCTGAGAAGCAGACCCACGCCTTGGTGATGTTTATTGTCGTCCCTCCCTGAAAAGGGAAATTTAAGATTATTTTTAAGAATCTGACCTTTATCTGTCCATCTGGTCTCTTGCAAGCCGAGAATATCTAAATTATTATGGTGGAAGTCTTGTGTGAGGACATCAAGAGAAAAATCTCTATGCAGAGACCTCACATTCCAACTACCTATGGAGAGAAAATGGTTAGTGGGATGTTTAAAGAAACTATGTTTATCGAGAGAGGGAATGCCGACAATATCAAACAGCCCCCTAATCGCAGATATGGGGCAAAGACCCGTTCCCCCACCACTAAAGGCTATAGCCATCTACACTGGAAGACTTCCTCCAATGTAGAATTTGACGATGCCAATAGAAGCAAAGAGTTCATGTGCCTGCGATGACTTCTGCTCAGGATTATCCACCAGCTGATAAACATATCCTGTGAATCTATTCACTTGGGGCTGTCAACCCACAAACAAACAGAAAACCCAGCGGAAGATTTTCCCTCCACAGAAGCCCACCAGTGCAGCAAAATCAGGATTTATAATCAAGCTCAGAGCCATATATCTGTCCAGTCCAGTGGGTTTATATGGTCAGCACCAGGACCCTGTGTGGTTGACCACTCCTTAGCAGAGTAGAAGAAAAAGAAAAGTAGCCATAGTTGTCCAGATCAGTAGGCCACAGTAAACTGGCAGCCCTCCCATATCGTTCACTTCCACAAGAGAGTATCTCTTTTGAAAGGTACTAACGGTCTGCATCACGAGAAGGAGGGGTCGGATATTAAGTGCTAGGCCCGGCCGGTTCTATGGATCATCACAGGTGATTGATGCATAGTTCTCCTTCCAGTGACTACCTCGCTACCATTTACAGACCATAGATAAGTCAATCTTTTCTAAAAGTTCTATAGTTTCCATTAAATAAATAATAAAAATAAATACCCCCTCAAGCAGCTGCTTGCCACTGAGGTCTGACAGGAGCCTGTCAGTTTATATGCCATAGTAGAATGTCTGTGAGGATGGCAGGACCTCAGCAGAAAAACAACACACACATCCATGGCAGTTAAATATAGTACCTTTTTCTTCCTACAGATGGCAGCACCTTGCAACGGTTATGTCTGTTTTCACATTTAAACCACGGCCTTCTTCCAAAGATATTTTTAATTAAAACACTGCCTTACAACACATAAGTTATACTTCTGTTTAAGTTATCTAGGTATCTATATATAATTACCACTTTGTAGGTCGATTTTAATTTTAGAGGAAAAATTGTCTTATGACTGATGGGATATGAACCCACGACCCAATAACATAATTTTAAAATTGAAGGTATTAGATAGATAAGTGAAACTTTTCTGCAAGTTCTATAGTTTCCGTTAGATGGCAGTTAAAAATTGTATTTGTTTCTTCCTACAGATGACAGCACCTTGTAACGGTTATGTCTGTTTTCACATTTAGACCACGGCCTTCATCCAAGACGTTGTTTTTAACCAGACTTTCTACTATGGCATATAAACTGACAGGCTCCTGTCAGACCTCTGTTTCAAGCAGCTGCTTGAAGGGGAATTTATTTTTCTGAAGCGTGGTTGTCATATCAGGTATACCGTGCTTTAACGGCTTTTCATTGTAATTCAAAATGTCGGAACCAAAGAAACGCCACATTACACAAGAGAAAACGACAATTTCACTCTAAGTTGATAGAAATCTACTTTTTTGTTGAACATAACGGTAAACCACAATGTGTTATGTGTTCCCAAGTTCTAAGTGTTTGAAAGGGTTTAGTTGTTTTTCCTCTGAGCTGCACTTTTTTGCGCACAATGGGCTAAATGGCCAGGTCACGTGGACCCCGAAGGCTCAGAGAAGGTTGGGGGAGGGGACCCAATGGAACAGTTGTTGGGAGCCAGATGGTAGCCTCCTGTCAAGGCCATCCAGCATGTTCTTTAACGTTGTGTTGTTTTTCCTCTGAGCGGCACATTTTTGCACACCACGGGCTAAATGGCCAAATCACATGGACCACGAAAGTTCAGAGAAGGTTGGAGGAGGGGACCCACTGGAACAGCTGTTGCGAGACAGATGGTAGCCTCCCGTCAAGGCCATCCAGCGTGGTCTTTAACGTTGGGTTGTTTTACTTCTGACCGGCACTTTTTTGCACAACATTGGGCTAAATTGCCAGGTCACAAGGACCCCAAATTCTCGTAGAAGTTTGGGGAAGGGGACCCACTGGAACAGCTGTTGGGAGACAGATGATAGCCTCCCGTCAAGGCCATCCAGCATGTTCTTTAACGTTGGATTATTTTACCTCTGAGCGTCACTTTTTTGCACACCATTGGGCTAAATGACCAGGTCGCCTGAACCCCGAAGGTTCAGAGATGGTTGGAGGAGCAGACCCACTGGAACAGCTGTTGGGAGACAGATAGTGGCCTCCCGTCAAGGTCATCCAGCGTGTTCTTTAACGTTGGATTGTTTTACCTCTGAGCGTCACTTTTTTGCACACCATTGGGCTAAATGGCCAGGTCGCATTAACCCCGAAGTTTCAGATAAGGTTGGAGGAGGAGACCCACTGGAACAGCTGCTGGGAGACAGATGGTGGTCTCCCGTCAAGGCCATCCAGCGTGTTATTTAACGTTGTGTTGTTTTTTCTCTGAGCGGCACATTTTTGCACACCATGGGCTAAATGGCCAGGTCACAACGACCCCGAAGGCTCAGAGAATGTTGCAGGAGGAGACCCACTGGAACAGCTGTTGGGAGACAGATGGTAGCCTCCCGTCAAGGCCATCGAGCGTGTTCTTTAACGTTGGGTTGTTTTACCTCTGAGTGGCACATTTTTGCACACCATGGGTTAATGGACTCCGAAGGTTCAGAGAAGGTTGGAGGAGGAGATCCACTGGAACAGCTGTTGGGAGACAGATGATAGCCTTCCGTCAAGGCCATCCAGCATGCCCTTTAACGTTGGATTGTTTTACCTTTGAGCGGCACATTTTTGCACGCCATGGGCTAAATGGCCAGGTCACATGGAACCCGAAGGTTCAGAGAAGGTTGGAGGAGGAGACCCACTGGAACAGCTGTTGGGAGACAGATGATAGCCTCCCGTCAAGGCCATCCAGCATGTTCTTTAACGTTGGATTGTTTTACTTCTGAGGATCACATTTTTGCACACCATAGGCGAAATGGCCAGGTCACATGAACCCCGAAGTTTCAGAGAAGGGTGGGGAACCTCTTACAGCTGTTGGGAGACAGATGGTAGTCTCCCGTCAAGGCCATCCAGCGTGTTCTTTAACGTTGTGTTGTTTCACCTCTGAGCGGCACATTTTTGCACACCATGGGCTAAATTGCCAGGTCACATGGACCCCGAAGGCTCAGAGAAGGTTGGAGGAGCAGACCCATTGAAACAGCTGTTGGGAGACAGATGGTAGCCTCCCGTCAAGGCCATCCAGCATGTTCTTTAACGTTGTGTTGTTTTACCTGTGAGCGGCACATTTTTGCACACCATGGGCTAAATGGCCAGGTCACATACCTATCTATATATATATCAATAGGTCATATACCTATCTATATAGATCTATGACTGTCCCGAAGGCTCAGAGAAGAGTTGGAAGAGCAGACCCAGTGGAACAACTGTTGGGAGACAGATGATAGCCTCCCGTGAAGGCCACCCAGCATGTTCTTTAACGTTGGATTATTTTACCTCTGAGCGGCACATTTTTGCACACCATGGGCTAAAAAGCCAGGTCACATGGACTTCGAAGGTTCAGAGATGGTTGGAGGAGGAGACCCACTGGAACAGCTGTTGCGATACAGATGGTAGCCTCCTATCAAGGCCATCCAACGTGTTCTTTAACGTTGAGTTGTTTTACTTCTGACCGGCACTTTTTTGCACACCATTGGGCTAAATTGCCAGGTCACAAGGACCCCAAATTCTCATAGAAGTTTGGGGGAGGGGACCCACTGGAACAGCTGTTGGGAGACAGATGATAGCCACCCTTCAAGACCATCCAGCATGTTCTTTAACGTTGGATTGTTTTACCTCTGAGCGTCATGTTTTTGCACACTATTGGGCTAAATGACCAGGTCGCATGAACCCCGAAAATTCAGAGATGGTTGGAGGAGGAGACCCACTAGAACAGCTGTTGGGAGACAGATGGTGGCCTCCCGTCAAGGCCATCCAGCGTGTTCTTTAACGTTGGATTGTTTTACCTCTGAGCGGCATTTTTTGCATACCATGAGAAAAATGGCCAAGTCACAAGGACCCCGAAGGCTCAGAGATGGTTGGGGGAGAGGTCCCACTGGAACAGCTGTTGGGAGACAGATGGTAGCCATCCAGCGTGTTTTTTAACGTGCACAGGATATGGCTCTCCCGTACACGGGGCCATGGCTTAACGTCCCATCCGACGGACGGTGACCATTCTAAGCCCATCAGTGTCCCCTACTGACCGTGAACAGGAAGGGGGGTTTTGCGGTGATAAATACGGTTGTTTGGCAATGCGGGATATTACACTTCTAGGTGAATCAGTCGAAGACTATTATGGATGGATATTTCCCTCGTCGGTATTGTGACTTGGTGTTGCTGTGGGATAAATCTCAATGCAATGCACGTGAATCTGCAAGATTATAAGCTTTCGTTTTCCGGAAGGTTGAAATCCGTCAACCGTCAGTCGCATTTTTCGACATGGACTGGCTTCTTTGAGCCTTTGGGGTCCATGTGACCTGGCCATTTAGCCCATGGTGTGCAAAAAAGTGCCGCTCAGAGGTAAAACAACCCAACCCAACTTTACTTATGTTGAATAGTCGACACCTTGCATCTGTCCAGTACATAGGTGTTGAGCCGATCATAATACTCAGTGTCATCTATGGGTAAGCTAACCAGCAATCTGCCAAGTTTCTCCAGGAAAATAGGCAGAAGTACTGGATCATGAGCTTTAATCTTTATAAATTTTAAATCCATAGTTTTAAAAAACAATGGCATTTCCTAGAAGCTCTCAGGTGAATTGCCAATAACTGGTCATAAAAGGGACGCCGACCTAAACAACTCTTCGCCGCTCCTGCAAACGGTATCAGGTCCATTCTGAAGGGACCCGGATGAGCTGGTTCTATCGTACGGCTCACCATGGGACCCTCCTGCCCAGCCTGCATCTACATTTTTCGAAGTTTGAATTATCGAATTTCACGCCTCTCATCAACTTTACGAATTGCACGCTGTTCATCAGCTTCAATTCCGCACAAATGTCTCTTTTCTTCCGCCTCAATTTCCAGCAGCCGCACTTTCATGCACATTGTCTCCAAACTGTCGAAGAGTCTCCATCCCCGAGAGTTGACAGAATGTTCTTTCAGAGCATCCGGCCGTTTCACTCTCAGGCGAGTGCCTATCTTCGGCTTCCCCTACTCTTTCTGCTCCAGAAACTACCTCCATGTCTCGTGCGTGGAGCGTTTGTAGTGAACTGTCTGCACTATGGTCCGATGGACTACCGTTTTCGGCACTTAGTCGTGTATCGTAGTGGGACATGATACACTAATACAATAGCACAAGCAAAAACAAATTCACCTCAATTGGAACTCACCAAACCGATGTTATTGTAGACACTCCTCAAAAGACGACAGACACAAAAAATAAATCACACCACACTTCATGTACCTCGCTTCTGCTAACACCAATCTGTCACAAGACGTTTTCGTCGAGATCATAAATGCTTGAACCGTAGTGTGGGTTCCGAGAATTATTTTAAAAAATACCCAATGCAGCATATATATCAGGAATATGGAGAGTTGAGTGGTCTTATGGATCGACAGACGACTGTACCAATATGTACAATATATTTATTGTATTGTATTTAATTTATTGTATTTTATTTATTGTATTGCATTTTATATTACAGTCCATTTATTGTACTGTATTTATAAAAATATTTACACTGACCCTACACTAGGGCCTTGAACTGCACTACAAATGTGGCCGAACAGTGGCCCTGGCTCTGGAATTCTCTGTCCCTTCGCAGTTAGCGATCACCGACGAAAGTCAAGGAGCCCAAGTCTCGCTCCTTCTCTCCAGAGCAGTCACGTGGGGTCCTTTGTCCAGACAGGGGCCAAAAGTGTGGGGCCATCGTACCTATCAAGGGAGCAGATTGATGACCCCTGTGGACCCTCCCACATCCGGCAGCAGGACACTTTGGTTTTCTTCTGATGCTTCGAGGAGCTAACGGTCATCTGTCCGTTACAAACGTATTTTGGAAGTTCTTGCACCCTTGAAAAAGTCCTTCAAGCAAGAACTTTTTAAATTTTTGCTAACAACCAAAAATCATATGGTGCAAGATCCGGTGAATATGCAGGATGGGGGAGACAATGTAGGTGTAGTATTGGCTATTGATAGTCAGGTTTTTTTTATAAGGTGTCGATAGCTGCCATTCTTTGGAATGGAAAAAATTGTAAACATCCTCTTCCTTGAGCGAAAATCTTGTTGGAGGATTTGGGAACTCGGCTCATCCTTTGCAAACCCAAACATAGTTGCCTATCTTTCTGGGAGTTGTATAGTAATAAAACCCCTTATCATCACCTGTGAGAACGTCTGTTAACTGTTTGAAGCCACTAGGTTCAAACATCGCCAGCATCTCCCTGCACGAGTTGACTCTCGCGCTGTTCTGCTATTCTGTCAGTTTGTGTGGTGGTACCCATTTGTCACACATCTTTCGTAACTTTGAGTGATGATGAATAATTCTTTGAACACACCTTTATTCAAGTAAAAAAGTCTAACTTCGAAATTAAGTTTGTATATGATTATTTTATTATGTTAAACATTATCCAAGTTGTAACTTATTTCTTTACAAATGTTATTGATATTGAATATATAATATTCAACAATATTTGTGCAATAAATAAATTTAATATGAAGTGTTGCAGGTAAATTGTTTTATAATTATAGTTTTATTTTTGTTTTATAATTAGAGTTTTTATATTTAGACTCGAAATTTTAGAGGTTTCCTAATTATGGTTAGTAAAACTTTATAATGTAAATTTTAATTTAGAGCATTTTAGTCATTATTACCCTGGTGGATAGTAACATTTTTTTTTGGTTGATAGGGAACTGAACAAAAAGCATTGGGAACCACTGCTCTAGTGTAAGCTTTTCTATATTGTATGAGACACCATCATAACTCTGATAGGACATCTAGGCAGCAGCGTACGTACTGCAGCAGATAGTTAGAAATAAATAACTTCAAATGATTGTAAACTGCATTTAATTTAGAATATTTTATGTTTGTTCTTACAGAGAAACTGTGATAAAGTTTCTGAATTCAACCAGCATGTTGTAGTTATACCTGTGTATAATATATAGGGTCATAACATAGAAATTTTGCTATTGAAAATCTCAATATTAGAAAGAATTAAACTTGCACAAAAAATTTACCACAATTGAATAAGGATTGGACGATCCTAACAGTGCACCCGAGGGATCTTAGAACATCATTTTTACATGTCTATGTGGCAAGAGAAGTAAGATAAAAAAGTATGATCCAGTTCCTCATACTTGACAATCAATTAGATAATTGAATTAATGAAGCTGTACTGTACTCACTGCAGCAATGCTTAGTCTTCTTTGAAAATGATTTGTTATCTGTACGTGGTTCGTCGTGAACCAGGCACACGTCAAGATTTGATTAGGAATGAGGCTGCACCTGTGACAGACCACGGACTGGCAGACCATTAGTTTAATCTCTAGTGTAATATAAATCCTCCAGGCTATAACGAGAAGTCTCAGGGAAATGGAAGAGGAGTCGAAAGTGCTCATTATGACAGTCGTCAGCTTAACCTAAAGGTGTCCAGATACCCCTTTAGAATGTTCCAGCACATATTTCAGCAAGCACACTCTATTCAGAGAGGGAAAAACGTGTTCCCTTGAAGCCACAGTTCTTAGTGCGATGGTATAGCCTGATGGCATTCGTTGAAAGAGATGAGGCGTAGTTCACTCTCAGTTAATTCAAGCAATTTTGTGTTTCAAATGGAGACAAATCCACATGTAATTGTTCCCACATCGCTAAATGAAGCTAAGGCGTGAATGCAATACTGAGTTCGAAATGGGAATATATTTCTTTGTGATCACGAGGTTGGAAAAAAATAGTAGCTGTCGTTGTGTCGACGCTCAGAGGAATCCAATAACAGAAATAAAAAAAAATATTGTCTGTTTGGCAGAATATGTCTTTCCATTATCGTAATGGAGTGTGACACATTTTTTAATGTGTAAAAGAGCCCTATTTTCTACCCCCTTTATTCTAATAACTGATATCCTATTAAATTGTTGCAAGTATCTTCAGCTTCAACTACTTCTACACAATTTTATAGAAACTCTCCGATAAATCATAATATCCGTTTCCTTCCTAGACTTCATAAAAGATCATTTGAGGAAGTACCATGCTATTGCCGTGTACACCCCATAGGTTAGGATACTGATTGGCCGGAATGCGATTGACGATGGTTTTGCGTTGTATTTATCATGTATGGTGCGACAAGAATTTATGATTACCATATAGGACCTGCCTGAAAATAGGTAACTGTGGTGACTGTGACTGACGTTCCTCCCTTCCCGACCACAATTACATCCCACAAGTCAACCTGGGCACCACTGATAAAATAAAATAATTTAATGAAGAGTGGTACTAAGGCTATGTACTAAATCTGATATGATTGAAATACTAATTTCTAAATGGACAGTCAGTTAGCCAAGAGCATACCAACTAATTGGTAAGAGTAGCAAAAGTGGACTATTTGACTGTCATCTCAGAATGATAGAGACACCAGTTTAATCCCTCTTTTCCCTCAAGGCTCTCTTCCTCTCTAAGATATTAGAGCTTCTGAAGCTCACAGGGCTAAGTGGCAATGCAGTGTCAAACTAATGGCCTCTCCAACCCTACTTTTAGATAGCAGCCACTTAACTCTACAAACACTCTTTCAATGGGTAAGTAAATGGAATATGCTTTAGAATTACTAAGCATGTTTGGCAAAAGGGTTTAAACATGATACAACTGAATTTATTAACCATTCAAACAAAGGGGCTAAACCCCTAGATGATGATGATGATGATCATCATCATCATCATCGTCGTCGTCGTCGTCGTCATCATCATCATCAAGCAGCCATGGGCTACGGAGGTCCAACCAGACCGCGCAGTTTAATTCTCCTTGCATATCTGTCCTGAGCTACATCTGCTGCATCCGGCCACTGCACACCAATTCTAACAAGGTTCAGTTTGACATTGTCTGCCCACCGCATCCTAGGTCTCCCCCTCCTTCTGAGGCCTCTAGGCACACGGTTCATAACCCTATTCGCCAAAAGCATTACGCACAAAACAGAGGCAAGCAATGCAAACCAGCTAGTTTCGTTCCTTATTAAGAAATGAAGTGCAAAATTAATTAATCGATCACATATTTATATACATAATTATACATATATGTAATCTTTAAATAAATATTGAGAATTATAATTATGTTTGTTGATATGAAACATCCATTACGAAACCAAGAAAAGTAAAAAAAAAATAATGAAATAGGCAAAAATACAAAAAATTAAAAAAATCATTTTGTTTTACACAGATATTTGTTTAACGATGATCTCCCCAGAACTCATCTCCCGCATTAAATGAGAGTTACCTGTATAACTGTCCGATTTCTTCTGGGTAGTCGGTAGCGCGCCAGGGTCGTAATCTGTAGTTCCCAGGTTCGGGTCCCAGCTGGGTCAGCGTTGAGATTTATCTCCACAAAATTCCCCGCCCTACCAACGGTCAGTAGGGGACACCGATGGGCTTGGAAAGGCCGCCATCCGTCGGATGGGACGTTAAGCCGTGGCCCCGTGTGTGGGAGAGCCATACCCTGTGCACTTTAGAGAACAGGCTGGATGGCCTTGACGGGAGGCTACCATCTGTCTCCCAACAGCTGTTCCAGTGGGTCCCCTCCCCCTGAGCCTTCGGGTTCCATGTGACCTGGCCATTTAGCCCATGGTGTGCAAAAAATTGCCGCTCAGTAGTAAAACAATCCAAACAATGTTCGATTTCTGAATTATTCATTAATTAGTATTTTCAGGGTTAAACTACCACAAAATATATATATTAATTTAATAGAATTGTTTGCCTTCCGTTCAATCACTGAGTCCTCTTCACTATGTCAGAAGACTGTATATCACGGATGTATCTTAATGATACGTCCAAGGTTTAAGAAAAACAGATTTTCATCAACGATATTTTCACGCTTTCAGTACCGAATGTTGGATTATCATCACTACAGCTACTGATACTATCCTCCCTATGTGATTCTGATGTTACCAGGATCGGATCACAAATTAACCTGCATTGGAAATTTTCTCCACTAACGCTTCTGGTCAGTAAATGTTCGGCACAAACTGGAAGGATAGCTGTGTAGCAATCCCCAGTGATGATGCATAGAACCGTCCGGGTCTGGCAAATAATGTCCGACCCCGCCTTCCCTTGGTGCATGCCGTTAGAACCTTTCAAAAGAGATATTCTTTTTTCGAAGGGAATAGAAGTGGAGGCCTGTCAGACCGGTGTGCCCTACTGATCTGGTCATCTGCGACAACTTTTTTGTTTCTTTCTGCCCTGTTGAGGAGTGTTCAACTTCGCAGGGTCGTGGTGATGACCATTTATGTTTACGAGACTGGACTGGTTTACGGCTTTGAGCTTGATTATGGCTTCTGGACTTGCTGCAGTGGTGGACATCTGTTGAGAGAGAATTTGCCGCTGTGTTTTCTGTTTGCTTGTGGATTGCCAGCCCTAAGTGAACAGAGGCACGGGATACCTTATATCAGCTGGTGGATAAATCTGATCATAGCCATCACAGCTTCCTGAACCCTCACTTAGCTAGTTGGGTATCGCTAATCCTAAACTGGAGTAATGTGTCTCAGTTCGGTCTTAAGGCTTTTGAAAAGGTTCAGTTAAAAACGATGGTGCTTGAAGTTCCTACCAACGTGGATCACTTTAACCTGTAGCAGTGGATGAACAGTTCTTTGTCCCATGCCTTCTATCACGGGTTTGTTTAATATCGTTGGCGCTGCGTTTCACAATTAGCCAACTTTCTTCAAAAAATCCTACTAGTCATTTTCTCTCTGCAGGTACATGGGGGCCGGGGTGGCTCAGTCGGTAGCGTGCCAGGCTCGTAATCTGTAGTTCCCAGGTTCGAATCCCAGCTGGGTCAGCGTTGAGATTTATCTCCGCAAAATTCCCCTCCCTGCCCACGGTCAGTAGGGGACACCGATGGGCTTCGAAAGGCCGCCGTCCGTCGGATGGGACGTTAAGCCGTGGCCCCGTGTGCGGGAGAGCCATACCCTGTGCTCGTTAAAGAACACGCTGGATGGCCTTGACGTGAGGCTACCATCTGTCTCCCAACAGCTGTTCCAGTGGGTCACCTGGAATCAAAACTTGTCAGAATCCAAAATGGCGGAAGAACGACAAAATCGAGAGACTTTGTGGTGAGAAGGTGATGACGTTAGAATCCAAAATGGCGTACGAACGGCAAAATTGAGGGACTTTGTGGTGTGAATGTGATGACGTCAGAATCCAAAATGGCGGACGAATGGCAAAATCGAGGGACTTTGCGGTGTGAATGTGATGACGTCAGAATCCAAAATAATAATAATAATCTTTATTTTATTCCGCCAGTCAATACAATATACATTTACATAGCATAATTATCTAATAACAATTAATATATACATGAGAAAAATTGAGAAGTGAAATAGCTGAGAAATATCAATTGCATCAGAAAAGGTAAATAACAATCATATTAAATGTTAGTGATTAATAGGAAAGGAGAAACGAAAAAGGAGAGCATAGTAAGCTGACGCTTATTTTTAGTTAATGCTCCCTGTTTCCTTTAGTTCAATTATGACAACAGTAAAATATACAATAATTCAAAGAGTACAATAATTCAATAGTATAAAAGGTCAAATGGTTATGAGACATATTACACTGATAAATAGAAGAAGGTTTCATTGCTTTGTAAGAAGAAACGTTCTACATTTGATTTTAAATAATTTAGAAGATTTTGCATTTTTAACATCATCAGGAAATTCAGACCAAATTTTTATTGCATTGTATTTGATAGATCTCTGCCAAATTGACAATCGACACATAGGTATACTCAGATCCTCTCTATGACGTGTTTCATCATTATGAAAATTCGAAAGACTCTGAAAATAGTCTATAAATCTATCCAATTTAATCAATCTCATTGTAATCGAATACACAAAGTTTCCTGATATCAGTTTGTAATTATTATAGACATTAAGAATTTTAACCTCAGAAAATAAATGTGCCACGGGATCATAATATCTTTTACCAACAATATATCTAACAATTCTTTTCTGAAGACGATATATAGCATTCAGATTATAGTCAAAAGTATTACCCCAGACTAAGATTCCATATGTTATATAAGAATAAATGAAAGAGTAGTATAAATTTGTCAAAATTTGTTTGTTAACCAGATGACGTATTTTACCAATCATACCAATATTCCTTGACAGAGTGATTCTCAGCTGCTTTACGTGAAATGACCAGTTCAGATTTTCATCGATCCATATTCCTAAGAATTTATATTCAGTGCATCTCTTTAGCTTAATTTCATTAATCTTCACATCGAAACATTTCTCATCGATATTTTTGTTTTTATTTTTATAAATCATGTATTTGGATTTCTTGACATTTATTAATAAATTGTTATGTCTGCACCATTCAGATATAATATTTAGAGAGTAGTTAACACTGCTAATCAGGCTTTCAGAATCTTGGTTGAAATCGATAATTCTTGTATCATCAGCATATAATAACATCTTTGAATTAATGTGTAACTTTCCTAAGTCGTTAATGTAAAGTAGGAAAAGGATCGGACCAAGAATCGAATCTTGAGGCACACCTCTGTAAATAAAATGGCGGACGAACGGCAAAATCGGAGGACTTTTCATGCCCTTGGGCAGTCAAGGGAGGTGTTCCACTAGCGATGAGTCGTTAATTGTCGACCTTTTGTGTATTAAAGGACATGCTACAATGGCCATGAAGGGAGGCTATCATCTTCCTCTTAACAGCTGTCAAATGATCACCTTCCGCAAACTTTCCCTGAGCCTTTGTGGCCCTTGTGATCTTCATATTTTGTTCATTGTGTGAAAAACGTTCCTCCCGTTGTTATCCCAGAGATAAACAAGTCCAACCGAACTGATTAGTGAAATCAGTCGCCTATTTTAAAAAGGAATTATTCAGTATGACATCATATATTTTTAAAAGTAATAAAATGGTAAAATATAAATTGTTAATTATTTCTGTTTTTCCTTTCTAAAAGTCGAATAATTGTTATTTTTTGTCATAATTCGTTTTTCTAACTAATGGATGATAATGGATCATAATTCGTTTTTCTAACTAATGTAGGAAGGGGGGAAATTCACTTCAACACTAATTTTATTAAAAACTACCGTTTCTCAAACTTTCGCATTTTGCATTTCAACATATAAAAATGTTCACTAAACTCCGCCTTGATCTTTCAGGTTTTCTTTTTGCCAAATGTGTCATGTTTTGCCACTATGCGACTCCATATTCTCATATTCATCGTTAACTCCCAAAAGATTGTGTTTTGAAATCTCAGTTATGTCTTTCAAGTTCAAAGATAAAATTTTCAAAAGAAACATATTTATTTATTTGTGCTGTCATCCACATAAATTATTTTATGAGTTAAACGAAGTTCACAAGTCAAACTGAATCAAAGTTTGAATGATATTACTTAGAATAATGAAAACAATGACAAAAATCCTATATGTAAAAACAATTATACATTTCATTTGTTGTAGTTCATCTGTCTAATTATCTCCAATAAAACTGTCTTTATAAGGGGCTATTGTAAAGATTGATAGCAAAGTCTGCAACTGAATGGGTAAGAAATATTATTTAACATTAAATGATGAAGTTTTTGTAGTTTAATGAATGCAAACAATATCCAGATTATCCGGGTAAAAAATGATTAATATCATGATTAAAGAGAGAAACTAGCTAATATCGACAGTAATCAGTTTCTGATACTAGCTGTAAAATGTACATAGTGTATGAATATATATAGGAATGGAATGATCTACATACAAGAGTACGAAGGGGGAAAATTCACATTCACCACCACTCAAATTATAGAAAAGTATTTGTGAAATTAATATTGTTCGTTCAATCACCAATAATTTTATTCCCAGCTGATGGCTGTATATCACGGATATATCTCAGCGATATGTCCAAGTTTTACAAAAAATCCCGAAAATGCATTAGTAATCTCAGGTATTCACTGAATATCTCCATGAAAGTGTTGTATTTGTATAATCATTATAGCTTCTTAGAGTATTCTGCAAATCACATTTCATTTTGTCGGCCATGTTGAGATGTTTACACTAATTTACCTTTTAAAAGACCAGTTAAATAGGAAATTAAATTTTAAAGAGAATCTTCATTCCTATACATCGAAAATCGTTCAGGAGAAGTGTTGAAATTTACGCTTACTGTTCTTTATTTCCTGTGAGCAGGGAATTAGGAAATTTCATTGCTTTTGCAGTAACACATTGTTTAAAGGCAATAATTAGTATTAGTGATTAGATTATTTGGAATAACGTTTACTTCATAATTGTTCAGGTAATAAATGTTCTGCATTGCTATTATAAATTGCATTTATCGCCTACGTCTCGATGTGGCACCCTTCCAAACATTCCTCCACAGATGCCATCTAGCCAATAACACTGATTGTCCCGACTGTGGACAAAATTAAACTACAGGTCACTTCATTCTTCATTGCCCAAGCCTGGATAACATAAGAACTTCAATGTTCACATCCTTCAAACTGAATGGACTGAAAATATATGCCCCTTATACCTGCCGGGACATTTTCTCCCTTCCAGAAAATATCTACATTCCCAAGCTAGAAAACTTCATCAGACTTACAGTTAGGTTTTGCTAAAAACTCTAAATTCCAGCATGAAATCCATTCATCTTCTGTCTTTATGATACTTATAATAATCCTTAGCTATTTCTGCCAGCCTCTTAGGTACTCTACAAATTGAGATATAAAGCCGCAGAATTAAACATCTCATGAATAAAACCAAGACAAAATAATCGAAGCCTCACGGCTCTATCATTACAAGAGTCAGGCATACAATTAAAAGTATTACAATAGTATAAAATTAGTAAATATTTAATAGCATTCTTATTCTACACTGATTTTTTTTGATAATTATTATTTGAAAATTTTGATTCCTAAACTCTCTGAGTTATGTTTCATTATATTATAAACACATAAATCCGTGAGCACAGAGATAATGTATTTGGCAAACTCAATTTCAAAACTTATATACTATGGTACACGATATAAAAGGTTCTACTCGGTCCGAGAAAATTTCAATAAAACCGCACATATTTTAATATAATATTCATTTCATTATTCTTAACATACATTTTAAAAACTTCACATATATATATTTTTTTATTTGCTGAGATAACAATCATTTGCTCGTCAGGAATATTCGTTCAAAAAATTACAAAATCAAATCAATAACAAACTGTGTTATTAATCCGTGCAAAAATATAATTTAAAACATTATACCACTATAAAATCAATAAATTAGGCTACGGATTCATTCGGTTACAATAATAGTTTTAAAATTATACTTTTTATGAAACAGAAAACAAAAATCTCTGTACAGTGTTTAGTAAATATGATGTCCCACTACCACATCGGCACACCAAACATTCCCTCGATCCCTTAATAGGTCAATCCTTCTCTGATACAAAGCAAATGAAATGTTAAAAGAAATGAATTTTGTTGTGGAAGCTTAATAAAACACAATGGAAAAGTACTGTCAATGAAAATGCGTTTATCTCTTATCTACCTTGCATATTCGACAAAGGAAATGCGAGTACAGCTGGTTCGTCAACATAATGAGGAGTATAATTTTCAAAAGAAGCATCATTTAAGATGCCATGACGATGATAAGTATGTTGCTAGGATACGTTGAATAGATCAAAGAAATTTCTCGGCGCACATGTTCATCTGTCAAAGGAAACATCACTCTTAGAGTAAGTAGATATCAAAGGTTAGAGGAAAAATTGACTGAGCCGGGTGGGAAACGAGCATATGTCCTCTTGATAACAAGTCTGATATCCTGACTGATGAGCCACTGTCCGCCGTTCAAGATCTCCTCAAATTGATGTTAAAAACTGTCTACCTATATACCACCATGTCCGGACATAAGCGTCGAGAAATTTCTTTGAGCTATTAAATGTATCCTCGTAACATACTTACCATAGTCATGACGAACTTGCCATCTGTTTCTATACGATGTGAACGGCTGGGCCAATGCCTGCATGAGACACACAGAAACTGCAGGTAGAAAATACTTACATTAATTAGAGGCGATCTTTATTGGCGTCCAGTATTTCAGCTATCATAACACGTGACATGTTATCAGGAGAATGTGGGTTAGTATCCCATCAGACTCAGACAATTTTTTCCTATAACATTTGATACGACTTTAATATGAGTAGTATTCCATTTGATAGTTGAACATAAGCGCAGAGAAATTTCTTTGAGCGTAATTTTACTTGACAGACAGGCTGCACTTAAACAAACAGTCCCTGATCTCTCTATGAAACTTAGAGACCAGTTGTCTTGAGATATTTAAGCTCCCACTTTTTGGAGAGTAATTCGTAATTCACGTGAGATTTTAACAAGTGGCTGAAGTGTTTCTACCTAGAGAGTATCACACATGCTCAATGGCACTAAGGTATGGATATCTGGGCAGTGACTCTATTCAGCCATTTCGAAGAAATTCTTCTATCAAATGGACTTTATGTGCATGAGCAATATCCTCCATCAGAAAGAACTGAGAGCTCAGTGCACAAAAATCTGATATATGATGCAATAAATTTCTTCTCTGTATTTTAGATCAGGTAAAGTTCATTTCAAAAAGGCTCGGTTATTGATTGAACATTACGTCTGCTTATTCCATGTGATCTTTTCCCCAATATATAAGTTAATTAATAAGTGTAGTTAATTAATGTTATTAATAAGTCTCAATAATAACATTTTCTATTGTGTTTAACATGCTATTGAGTCCATCACTATTCCTGCTGATGAGACATCTATACTAATTATGTAACGTTATATTATACATTAAGGGGCCAAAAGTATTGGAAATATCAGTTAAAGTAGAACTAGTGCGCTGTATTCGTAACTGATGCGTTTGACGTCAACCGCAGAATGGCGCTGCAGTAGCCTACAAACCCAAGTTCATTTCGGAGGAGTTGTTAATTCAGCATGGCTGCACGTCATGTCTGACTTTGAACGTGGCCTGATGGTCAGTGCCAGAAGGATGGGTCATGCAATATCGGAGATCGTGCAGGAATTCGGTTTTCCCAGGTCTACGGTGTCAAGAGTTTATCAACAGAATTCTATTGATGGCATTTCCACATACATAAACCAACGAAAGAGATGGCCACGTGCAATTGACGACGTAACTCACGTTGGCTATCACGAATGGTAACGACCAACAAATGGACTACAGTGCATGAAATCCCTGCCAATTTGAATGCGGGTCAAATTTGAAAAACGGAATAGTAGTAAAACGTTTCTGAAAGAACTATCTGTCGCCACCTGCATTCCATCGGATTTGGTAGCTGAAGACTCACTCATGTCCCATTGCTTACACGTCGTCACAGAGCTCATTAACTGCAATGGGCCCGAAGTTATCGAAATTGGACAGTAGAACAGTGGCGTCGGGTAGCATGGTCTAATGAGTCAATGTTCCAGTTGTTATGTGCTGACGGGGACGTTAGAGTGTAGCGTAGGCCCCGTGAAGCCATGGACCCTTCCTGTCTGTAAGGTACTGTTCAGGCTGGAGTCAGCTCTATGATGGTGGAGGGCGTGTTCACGTGATCTACATTGGGATCTCTCGTCCGTTTTTATAGTAATCGCTGATAGTTAAGAGATATGTGGACATTCTCACTAGTCACCTGCACCATGACTCTCGAGCACCCTGATAGTGAAGGGGTATTCCAACAAGAAAATGCAACGTGTCGTCAGTCTTTGGTTGCTAGGAGGTGGATCGAGGAATACTCCACGGGCATTACCACCATGAATTGACCCCCACGGTCTCCTGAGATGAAATCCTTGGAGCATCTGTGAGACACAATGGAAACCAGCTTACGATCCATGAATCCAGCACCATCCAATGCAATACAATTATGGTCTACACTGCAGGATGTGTGGGTTGCCATCCCTGCAGAACGCTACCGACAACTCTTTGATTCCATGCCTCAACGTGTGGCTGCACTGCTGAGGGCTCGAGAAGGACCAACCCTTATTAGGCAAGTATCCCATGACTTTTGGCCTCTCAGTGTATTAAAAATGGGACCAGGGTGGAAAGCTGCTGGCTTGTGGGAGTCGTGACTTCGGGTATCACTCATCGGTGAAACTCATTTTTTAGCTAAAGTATTTCTTAAATGTTAACAGGAAATTTGTTTATTTTGCAATTTTGACTAATATTTTCACATTTTCTTCTGTCTCTCAACTTGTATATCCCTCCATCTCTAGATACTCAATCTTTCAGTTTTTTAGAATTAAATGAAGAATTATTTTTCGGCTACATACATATTGATGAAATATTAAGATTCACATTTTCGTATATCTAAATGCAAACTGTTATTTACTATACAGAATGTTATAAACCAGGCATGTCAAAGATGCGGCCCGCGAGCCATGAGCGGCCCCCGGGGCATTTAGATGCGGCCCGCGACATCAATTAATTATATTCGAATTTCATGAACAGTTTTTCTATACGTTGAACACATAGGTACAGATTACAGAAAAGAAGCTGAAAAGATGTCAAGTATCTGGATGTTCGAAATAATGCGTTGTTTTCTAGCAGATATGACTTAATGTCATTTTGATTTCGATATATACTTTAAATTTAAATAAAAGTTTTTTTTATATAAAATTAGTGTTTAATTGAATCCCGGCCCGCTGATATACTTTGAAAGGAAAATTGACACTTTACAAGATTAAGTTTAACACCTCTGTTATAAACGATCTATTTGTAATAGAACTTATATTTTTCAAGTGGGTTCCGTAATAAATCTTCTGAGAGATATTTCCCTGCATATAATGGGTTAAATGACCAGTTTGAAGGATCCTAAGGCAGCGCTCTCCAACTAGCGGCCCGCGGGCTGTATACGGCCCTTGTGGGCCGCGAACAAAACCAAATATTTACTTGAAATTTTAAATAAATATCTATAATCCACCATATGATTTTTTATCTACTTACTTGATATGCAATCTTCAACTTTCTCATTCTATTTGGAATTATTATTGCATTATTTAAACTTACTCATTTTATTCTTATTGCCCAACAACTACGGTCACAATGCTCCCATTAAATTTATTCAATATTTGAAAAGGTTTAGAAAATTTATATTCGTTTATTATTACTTATTATTTTTCGTATAAATAAAATAATTTTTTGAGGTGACATGAACTGACTTTTCAATTACCTATCCTGTCCTATTCTTTTTTTGGCCCGTGGTCTTCGAGAAGTTGGACAGCACTGCCCTAAGGTATAGAGAAAATGGTAAAATGGATATCTCTCATGATTAGAATCATACTATTGCCAGAACCAATAACATTATAATTTGCATTATCCGTGGCACATAGATTACATTTATCGCTCTTTTTCACCATTCGTTTTATGACACTTCACACACTTTTTCTCTTTCCTTTCATTCCTTGGTCCCTTTTACTTAAAACTATTTTGGATATTCCTAAATGGAAGTTTAATGCGTACTTACTAGAGTTCTCTAATGTTTTAATTTATTAATCACCATCAACAACAACACGATCATCATCAAGCAGCCATGGTCTACGGAGGTCCAACCACACACTGTGCAATTTATTTCTCCAAATCACTACTGCATAATTCACGTAAATCATGCTTGGATTTATTACTCTAAATACTTTATTTACAAGAATTTAAGTTGCATTTTTAAATAACACCAGCGAAATATCAAATCGGAGCAGGATACGAAAGAATAATTTTGAAAGATGGACGAAGTTATTAAACTCCACAGTGAGCCATTCAGTAACGATCAACTGCAGGATTTTAGAATTCAACGCTGCTTTTGAAGAACGACAAGAATTTGAACCAGAAATAGTGTTGGCGTTTAAATATTTAGATTTCACTGCACAAATAACGCATGGATTTGTTGAAGGATCATGATATTGATATTTCGTGACCGGATGCCATAAGACGATGTTGTGACCAGTTAATGGAATGCTACAAATAAACATTACGCACAAAACAGAAGCAAGCAATGCAAACCAGCTAGTTTCGTTCCTTATTAAGAAATAAACTGTAAAATTAATTAATCGATCACATATATGTACATATTTATATACACAACTACGCATTTACGTAATCTTTCAATAAATATTGTGAATTATAATTATTTTTGTTGAAATAAAACATCCATTGCAAAACCAAGAAAAGGAAAAAAAAATAGGAAATAAAAAATCCCCTCGTGTTACGCAGAAATTCGTTTAAAGATTGTTTTCCCGGAACTCATCTCCTGCATTAAATAAGGTTTACCTGTATTACTAATCCGTTTCTGAAATATCCATTAGTTGAAAACTTCAGAGATAAACTACCACCAAATATATATAGTAATTTAATAGAATTGTTTGTCTTTCGTTCAACAATATCAACCTCCCTAACATTCCGAGTGCTATATATATCACGGATGTATCTTAATGATATGTCCAATGTTTAAGAAAAACAGATTTTCATCAACGATATTTTCACGCTTTCAGTACCGAATGTTGGATTATCATCACTACAGCTACTGATACTATCCTCCCTAGGTAATTCTGATGTTACCAGGATAGGATCACAAATTAGCCTGCATTGCAAATTTTCTCCACTAATGCTTCTGGTCAGTAAATGTTCGGCACAAACTAGAAGGATAACTATGTAGCAATCCCCAGTGATGACGCATAGAACATTCCGGGTCTGGCACAGAATGTCCGACCCGCCTTCCCTTGGTGCATGCCGTTAATACCTTTCAAAAGAGATATTCTCTTTTCGAAGGGAACAGAAGTGAAGGCCTTTCAGACCAGTGTGCTCTAGTGATCTGTTCATCTGCGACAACTTTTTTCTTTCTTTCTACCCTGTTGAGGAGTGTTCAACTTCGCAGGGTCGTGGTGATGACCATTTATGCCTAGAAGACTGGACTGGTTTATATCTTTGAGCTTGATTATGGATTCTGGACTTGCTGCAGTGGTGGGCATCTGTTGAGGGAGAATTTGCCGTTGTGTTTTCTGTTTGCTTGTGGAAGCCCTAAGTGAACAGCCCTAAGCCAGCCCTAAGTGAACAGAGGCACGGGATACCTTATATCAGCTGATGGATAATCGTGATCATAGGCCATCACAGCTAACTGAATCTTCACTTAGGTAGTTGAGCATCACTATTCCTAAACTGGAGTAATGTGTCTCAGGCAAGTCTTATGGCTTTTGAAAAGGTCCACTTAAAAACGGTGGTACTTCCTACCACCATGGATCACTTCAGCCTGTGTCGGTGGAGGAACAGGTCTTTCCGTAATGCCTGGGATCAGGGAGCTGTTTGATATTGTTGGCCCTTGTTTCTCAATAAACCTAATTTGTTCAAAAAACCCTACTAGTCATTTTCTCTCTGCAGCTGCATGTAACGTGAGGACGATACATTGAGATTATTATCTTGATGTCCTCACCCAGGAATTCTAGGCTTTGCAAGAGACCAGATTGACAGGTTAAGGTGAGATAATAAAAAAATAAACTTTAAATTTTCTTTTCGGTGAATAGATCTCGTGTTCTAATATAACCACAGATTTCAAAATAATGTTTTCCGATTATATTCGAGAAGAATTACACGTTGAATGTATCGGAAGAGGTATCGACACGTTACTTTTTATTTTATGGGTTGGAAACTGATTGAATACTGGATAAAATGGCTTAATACCTAATATTTTCGAAATGTTCGTCTTTTTTTCGCCAACGTAGCCTTATACCACCGGAAGTCGTTCGGTTAATTCAATCACGCAAGGTATCGAACCCGCTACATAGCCGAACAACCGGGTCGAACCCGCTAAAAGTTGCAGCTTTATAACTCATGTTCTAATCGAGCAACAGATTTAAAACTAATGTTTTCCGATTTCATTCGGGGAAAATGACACGTTGAATATATTCGGAAGAGGTCTCGATCAGTTATTTTTGGTTTTATGGGTTCGAAACCGATTGCATACTAGATAAAATGAGTTCATTAATTTAATTTATTTAATAATAATAAATGGAAGGTAAATACTATTTACAATGACTCCATTTGGTATAAATAAAAAATATATTGCATTACAGACATAATATGAATTGAATGATTGTGTTCATCACATATAAGGAGAAAATAGATTGCAGAAATTGAATCCTTTGACAATCTTGAGATAAAAGAGATGAAACATTTAAAACTTAAAGCATTTAAGATATTTTCATGTCCATGCTTCGTAAATGCTTTTTAAAAATGACTATGGTAGAAGAGATGACTACGTCCTCTGAAAGATCATACTCTGCCTACTCTACAAACAAAAAAGTGGTATCTGCAATATCTTGCGAATGGATTGCATACTGATTGCAATGATGTATATGACATACTGATGTTAATTCACAGCGAGTGTTGTCTAGTCCTGCTGTTGACTATGCGAAAGAAAGGTTGTTCGGGATTACAGTAGAGAGCCCATGGATAATTTTGTATCGTAAATCAAATCACATTCAAGTCGTCTCCATTTCAGAGAGTGCAATGATAGTTCGTTTAATCTCTGTTGATAAGATTTGTTACGAAAGCCCAACAGCTTTTGTGTAAAATACCTATGGACTTTTTTAACAGTTTCAATATCACACACACGGTATAGGTTGGGTTGTTTTACCTCTGAGCGACACTTTTTTGCACACCATGGGCTAAATGGCCAGGTCACATGGACCCCGAAGACTCAGAGAAGGTTGGGGGAGGGGACCCACTGGAACAGCTGTTGGGAGACAGATGGTAGCCTCCCGTCAAGGCCATCCAGCGTGTTCTTTAACGTGCACAGCGTATGGCTCTCCCACACACGGGGCCACGGCTTAACGTCCCATCCGACGGACGGCGGCCTTTCCAAGGCCATCGGTGTCCCCTACTGAGCGTAGGCAGGGCGGGGAATTTTGCGGAGATAAATCTCAACGCTGTCCCAGCTGTGACTCGAACCTGGGAACTACAGATTACGAGCCTGGCGCGCTACCGACCTAGCCACCCCTGCCCCCACATTATGGGAACCATACCGGAGATGAGTGTTTTAGAATGGGCCGACGTATACGATAAATATTTTTACAAGGGTGCTTATGTTACACGCCGTCCCGTGGGCAAGTGGTTAGCGCGCTTGGCTGCTGATCTAAGGGACCTGGGTTCAAGCCCTGGCTAAGGCATGGATGTTTGTGTTGTTTTCTGCTGAGGTCCTGCCATCCTCTCAGATCTTCTACTTTGGTATATAAACTGTCAGACCTCTTGTGGCAAGCAGCTGCTTGAGGGGGTATTTTTATGTTACACTTGCTGTAGCATTTCAAAATCATGTGCACGACACGGTTGGCCTTTACGGCAATAGAATTTTAGTGTTGAGAAAAGGATAAATTTAGAGTTAGGATGATGCCCAACTCTCTGTGTCTTTCACTTTCTTCAATATGTGAGGAATCAAGAGAGTAGGTGTGTTGTATATTGTTATGGCCTGTGTTAAATATTGTAGTTTTACCCTTCGAGACAGGTAGTGCGTTAAATGCGCTCCATTACGCAATTCTATTACACGCCTATTGAAGTTAATGATGGTCGTTAGAGTTGCAAAGAATAGAGTAGAATTTGACGTCATCGGCGTAGACAAAGCTGACAACAGGCCTTAAAATGGAGGGAATTTCACTTGTGAAAATAACGAAAAGAATGCACCTAAAACAGAGCCATGTACGATAACAGAAGTAACTCGTTTAATTGGTGACAATGTGTTGCCGACTTTAATCTTTGAGTGCGGGTTGAAAATAGGGCGTTCATTAACTGAAGCATTTTGCTGGGAATTCCGTAATTTGCTAGTTTTTCAAACAAGATTGATCTTTTAAGCTTGTCGAAAGCTTTTTTTCAAAGTCACGAAAGATGATGTCAATTGATTTGTCTTCTTTTAGTGCAGATGTCCACGTATTTAGACAGTGTAAGATCTGTATTTTTGTTGATCGACCAGGTAGAAACCCAAATTGTTCATAAGAAATTATGTTATTCCATAATAGAAAAGAAAGAAGCTTAGATAAAATGCAAGAGTCCATATTTTAGATGAGGTGCTGGTAAGTGAGATGGGTCGATAATTATTTGTATCAGTAGAATCGCCCTTTGTTTTGAAGACAGGAGAAACAATTGCATGACGCTGATCTTCAGATATCTTGCAAGAGCCATAGCGAGCATTAAAGAGAGAAGAGAATTTGGTAGAGATGTTATCATTAAGATACTTGTAGAATAAGGGAGAAATTCCAATCAGGCCCTGGAGAAGATCTTGCAGGCATATTTGCAATCGCTGCACTAACAAATACAGGATCAAATACATCGGAGAAAAAGTTATCTGATGCTGAAATCGGAGGACACTGGAATTCATCAGACAGAATCTAATGTATTAAACCATAGAGTAGCTTTTTCAATATCAGAGGTTGCGTGTGATCCATCAGAAGATTTTAATGGCGGGATCTGGATCTTTCATCTTTAGAGAAAGAATTTTTATTCCTTTCATCATATAAGATGTTAAGTCTGCTTGATTCGACTTCTTTAACGACTTTGTTATAAGCTTTAGAGGCTATGCTGTAGCCTGTTTTGTTAGCACTACAAGGATCATCCTAATATTTCCTCCATGCATTAAGTTTGATTCTTGCTTGTGTTTTGATAAGAGCTAGAAGGGTCAGTATACAGCTTCCTCTAATCAAAATGCAGTGCATGTAAGGGTTAGGACTCTTAGGCGCCACTCGCCAACAAAAATGTTTACGAGCTGCTTTTAAAAACATCAAGCAGAGAAAGAGATGGACTGATAATATTTCTTCCCCTCTCAAAAAATAGATCCCTGGAAGTTCTTTTTATTTCTTAGACAAAATAGGAAGGGATTTCTCTTAAACAGTAAGAGATTACCGAATTGGGTATACCACTTCCCTCATAGTAGGTGAAAGAGACTTAGTGATTTAAGATTTGACTTCCCATCTTAACACTCCCACAAAAAAAACTTCCGCTTCAAACAAATACAAGCAATTACCAGGTAATTCAGCTAAATGATAAAGAAAAGATCGACGAATTTGGTACACAGCATCCTCTCATCCTCGCGTTAAGTAATATGAGTTTTTCTCCTCATCTCCCAATCATTTCCCCTCACCCCCCAAGAAACTCGCAGAATATTATCTCTACATATAACAAGGAAAATTATTATACCTGAACTTTGAGATATGGTCCCCGAATTTGACATACAGCTTCCTCTCATCATGGCTCTAATCAAAGGAAGGGTTTCTCCCACCTCCGGAAAAAGGGGGATTTACATACACTATTTCTGAGCTTAACGATTAATATGCAAATGATAGCATAGTAACATTTTGTTTTCACTTATCTCTTAATGAGAAAGGTTTGATTTCCTTCACCTCTCCCGATGGTAAGGGGGGAAATCATTGCGCTGGTATAAACCTCTTCACCACATTACATCTTACCACGAAAATTTGGATTATCTATCATCAATAGATCGTTTGCAAGATTTGTTAAAATATTTTGAATTTTATGACATCCATCGTTAGAATGCGCTACTGATGTTTTTTTTTTAAATCATTTTCGTCATTTAGCATTCTTTACCAGTGAAAACTCGTGATCGTTACTTCTCCACTTTAGAATAATTTTAGTAGTAGCTATGCAGCACACAATGCCGTCCCGTGACCGAGTGGTTAGCGCGCTCGGCTACTGATCTACGGGACCTGGGTTCGAGCCCCGGGTAAGGCATGGATGTTCGTGTTGTTTTCTGCTGAGGTCCTGCCATCCTCTCAGACCTTCTACTATGGCATATAAACTGACAGGCTCCTGTCAGACCTCTGTGGCAAGCAGCAGCTTGAGGGGGTATTTATTATTTTTTTTATGCAGCACACAACGGATTTTTCCTTATGTCTTAAACGAATAGTTGTGTCCCCCCACTGGGGTAAGAAAAATTATTGTTGTCAGTGGTAAATGCCAAGTAACTAATTGGCGAATTTAAGAGAAATTGCACCAAGGTACAGTAAAGGAGTGGACTGAAAGGTACTGCGAAGGAATGGGTCCTAGTTAGTGCCGTTAATAAATTTTAATAATTGAAATCATCGTGGTCTGTGAGACCCAACTCAATCGACGGAAGGTTAAACAGGTAGAGAAAGAAAGCAAACTGAAGGAACGTTGCATGAGCTTCAAATAACAATTCTTTGTTCCTTAAACAATTTTACTCTAATATTTATTTTGCTTTCGAAGTGTCAAGGTTTTCTTGCTGCTAAGATCAAATTCGCAAGATTGAATAGGCACTGAGAGTATTTTTTCCAAACCCCGTCATTTGAGTAATGTATAATTTTCTCGTAAGTGCAAAGATTTAACTCTGTGAAATTTTACTTCTACTGATAAAAGTTTATATTTACTAAGGGGTGTTTATTTCAAAAGTATAATAATTAATTCCAAATCCTTTATTAATCTTTTATGTAAATGTAATTAATTTAAACACATTTTCTTAAAAAATGTATCCAGTTTATTTTTAATTTCAATTATATTATCTTCCTTACAGGATATATAAACCAGATTACATTTAAATTCTCTTTATGCGGGTTAAGTTGCGTTTTTTACCTCTGAGCGGCACTTTTTTTCGCAAAATGGGCTAAATGGCCAGGTCACAAGGACCCCGAAGGCTCAGAGAAGGTTTGGTTTAGTTTAGTTTAGTTTACACTTCACAAAAATTGGGAGTTCCTTGCACAGACTTTCCCATAGAATTTATGTTTTCCTTTTTTTTTTTTGAAAATTCTTGATGTTCAGTATTTTTTTTTCCTCTTAGATTTTAAGAGATTTTTTTTTTGTTTCGTCTTCCTCCTAAACTTTAGGATTTAATTCTTTTGTTTATTTTGTTTTTGTTTATTTAATTTTGATTTATGTCTTTTTTTTTTGGTATAAATATATATATTTTTTTATTATTATTTTTTTTTTTGGCTTTCTTTAATTTTTTTTTATAACCCTTTTTTTTTATTATATTTTTTTTGTTATTTTGTTAATTTTTTTTTCTTTCTTTTTTTTTGTTTTTTAGAAATTTTTTTTTTTTATTTTTTTTTTCTTTTTAATTTTTTTTATTTTTTTATTTTTTTTTTTTAAGATTTTTTTTTTAATTATTTTTTTTCTTATTTTTATTACTGAAAAAAAATTTTTTTTTTCTTTTTTTCTTTCTTTTTTTTATATTACGTTTTTTTTTTTGTTGTTGTTCTGTGTTACAATTTATTCCATATCTCTGTTTCTTTGATGAATTCCAATAGGAAGGCAAATATTTTTGTTTGAATTGAGATTGTAGGGTGATTTAAAATTAAGTTCAGAGTAAATACGTTAATATTTATGTTTCTAAGTTTTTCAAAGAATTTTTCTCGTTGCGAGTCATATTTTGCACAATTTAATATAAGGTGTGAGGAATTTTCAGTAATATTGCATTTTGTACATTTGGGTGAGGTACTTAATTTGAGTAAGAATTTTGATTTATTTAAAAGAATTGTATCTGTTCTTAGCCGAAATACGATTTTGGATTCATGTCTGGAAAATGGTAATTGTAGGAAGGTATTAATTTTGTTGGAAAGTTCAAATCTGAAATTTGGTTTGAAGATAGAGTGAAATTGAACATGTTTTTCTAAAATTTTGAATTCTAATTGTTTTATTTCTTTTTTAACATGTATATAAAAATTGTGTGTTGGCGAGATGTTATCATAATCATGTGCTGATTTTGCTATGTTATCTACATATTCATTTTCTTTAAATCCAGAGTGTCCTGGTATCCAACAAAGTTGAATATGGTTATTTTTTTCATTTAGGTTTTCATTATAAAGTTTTAGGAGTGTATGTGTGTAGTATGGATATGTGGTGTATGTGTTGTCTTGTATTAATGTGTGTATAGCACTTTTAGAATCAATGAATATAACTATTGATTGATTTGTTAAATTGTCTAATGTCCAGTTAAGTGCGGCAAATATTGCATAAATTTCAGCATGCAATATCTGAGTAAAATCAGGCAATTTGTATGCTAATGATATGTTGTGTGATGGAATATATACAGCAGCACTGGATGACCCAGAATCTTTTATGTAGGACCCATCTGTGTAGATTTCCAAACAATTGTTAAATTTTTCAGATTTAAAATTAATGAATAATTGATATAGAGCTTCATTAGAAATTTCATTTTTTGAATTTAAATGTGGAATCTCTGTATAAACTACTGGGAGTTTGTAACACCATACTGCTACAGATTCAGTAATGTCTCCTCGCAGTTCATCTTTAGTTAGTTTATTAAAGAATTCTTTTAATAATTCATTTTCTTCGATTTTTTTATAGAATATGAGTCTTTTAAAGTTTAGATAAAATGGGTGGTCTGGTAGTTTATAGTGGAGTCTTGTGTAATATTTTAAGATTAAAATTGAATGCCTAATTTCAAATGGAGGAATGGCTGTTTCAGCCAGAAGAGCTAATGTTGGACAAAATTTTGGTAAGCCTAAAGCAATTTTTAAACATTTGTTTTGAATAACATTTAATTTCTTTAAGTTAGTTAAATTAGGTTTGTCTATAAGGTCTAAGCCATATTCCATTTTTGATCTGATTAAATTTAAGTAGAGTGTAATTAAGGTTTTTTTATCAGTACCTTCTTTTTTGAATGCAAAGTATTTAAAAATGTTTAGGAGTTTTGAACCAGAATTGTAAGCTTTCTCCAGATGAGAGTTCCATATTAATTTTGAGTCTAAGTTAAATCCCAATAATTTACATTTGTTGACTTGATTAATAGGTTGCGAGTTAATTTTTAAGAGAAATTTTGGATTATAATTTCTACGTCTATAGAAGTAAATACAAAAAGTTTTATCTGTGTTAATTGTTAAATTCCATTTGTTACAATAATCTATTAGTTTGTCTAATTGTTGTTGTGTTTTTTCTTGTAGAGTATATTCATTTTTGTCTGATACCCAGAAGGTAAGGTCATCAGCATAGCTTGTAAAGTTAAATTTTTTATCAAAAATCTTTTTGATGTCATGTAAGTATAAATTAAAAAGAACAGGGGATAAAGTAGATCCTTGTGATAATCCTTGTGTAATGTTATAAGACTTAGAGTAGGTTGAGTTTAATTTAACCTTTAATTTTCTGTTTCTCAAAAATTTTGCTAGGAATTCTATTAATTTATAGTCTAATTTAGCTTTACACAGTTGAAGGGACTCATAGGAACAGCTGTTAGGAGGCAAATGGTAGACTTCCCTCAAGGACATCCAGCGTGTTTCATAACGTGCACAGCTATGGCTCACCCAAACACGGGATCATGGCTTAATGTTCCATCCGATGGACAGTAGCCTTTCCAAGGTTATCAGTATCCTGCACACCGTGTGCGGGAGGGAGAGTTTTGCGGAGATAAATCTCAACGCTGACCCAGCTGGGACTCGAACTTGGGAACTACAGATTGCGAGCCATCCCCGCCCCACTCTCTCTTTATGTGGAGAAAACATTTTGTGAAGGAAACATTTTGTGAAGGAAATATTTTGTGGAGGAAACATTTTGTGAAGGAAATGTTTTGTGGAGGAAACATTTTGTGGAGGAAATATTTTGTGGAGGAAGATATCGCACAAAATATGTTTATTCATATTATTGTGAAGCTCACATAGCTGAAGTTGTATAAATTGCTGCAGGTGGAGATAAAGAGTTAGCATCAGTCCCGGATCTATAAATGAAAACCAGTGCGAGGTCGGGGGGGGGGGAAAGCAAAGGATCGAGACGGAGTACCATTCCGGTATAATATTTTCCCCTTCGCTTCTCTGATCTTTAGAATATTTCTTCGAAAAAAATGGTGTAATATGTTTATATATATATATTTAATATTTTCCCTCTAGTGTTTTGAAAGCATATATATATATACCCTTTATCAATAAAAACAGCCCCACCTACGAGTAGAATTACGATTACCTAAATTAGTATGGAAATATTGGACAATGTATATCCAAATGAAGGGAAAATCTTGGATATGGCTATATTTTAAAAGTGTCCTGTTCAAAATGATCCCATTCTTCCTCAACTTCAGTAGTAAGCATACCATGACTGTCATAATGATTAAATAACCTATCATGTTAAGCTTTGGCTATAATTGGGTCTTTCAGAGCTTCAGTATTAAAAGCAAATTTTTAACCCTAGCACAACACTTTCTAAGTTTAAGTTGCAAGACACTTTTAAAAAGGTAATGGCCAGATCCAATTTCAGCATACCCTATATGAACTGCTATTCCTAACAGAACTAGCCCATTTAATGTTAATTAATATATAATCAATCATATTCATATGCAGCCCATCGGGTGAAACCCATGTGCACTTATGTATGTCGCGGTGTTTGTAATAAGTGTTAGTTATTCTGAAACCATTGAGTTTACTTACCTGTAGGAGACGTTGCCCATTGCCATTGCAGCTACCAATACCAAAAGGGCCTACCTCCCCTCCTCAAATGTCAGAGTCAGTACCAATTTTCGCATTGAAGTCACCAAGAACAAGGGTAATATCTCCTTTCTTGACAGAATTCAAAATATACTGAAGTTGTCCATAAAACCTACCCTTCTCCTCCTCATCGGCATCCTCAGTGGGGGCATAACAGCAGATAACATTCAAGTCTTTAACGCTTATCTGAAATTTTGCCGTAAGACACCTTTCATTAATGCACTCATATCCTAGAAGAGCATCACTAGCGTGTCTGCTGAGAAGAAGACCCACGCCTTGGTGATGCTTATTGTCGTCCCTCTCTGAAAAGAGAATTTTAAGATTATTTTTAAGAATCTGACCTTTATCTGTCCATCTGGTCTCTTGCAAGCCGAGAATATCTAAATTATAACGGTGGAATTCTTGTGTGAGGACATCAAGAGAAAAAGCTCTGTATAGAG
Source organism: Ryuthela nishihirai (assembly GCA_038380435.1). Lineage (NCBI taxonomy): Eukaryota > Metazoa > Arthropoda > Arachnida > Araneae > Heptathelidae > Ryuthela > Ryuthela nishihirai. Next base: position 6,620,367 of record JAWZYU010000038.1, read on the forward strand.
TCCTCATATTCTAACTAGCTATGGAGAGAAAATGGTTAGTGGAATGTTTAAAAAAACTATGTTTATTGAGAGAGGGAATGTCGACAATATCAGACAGCCCCCTAATCGCAGACATGGGGCAAAAACCCATTCCCCTTACCACTAAAGGCTGAAGCCATCTACGCTGGAAGACATCCCCCAATGTAGAATTTGACGATGCCAGTAGAAGCAAAGTGTTTAGGTGCCTGCGATGACCTCTGCTCAGGATTATCCACCAGCTGATAAACATATCCTATGAATCTATTCACTTGGGGCTGTCAACCCACAAACAAACAGAAAACACAACGGAAGATTTTCCCTCTACAGAAGCCCACCAGTGCAGCCGATTCAGGATCCATAATCAAGCTCAGAGCCATAATTCAATCCAGTCCAGTGGGTTTATGTGGTCAGCATCAGGACCCTGTGTGGTTGACCACTCCTCAGCAGGGTAAGAAAAAAAAGAAAAGTAGCCACAGTTGTCCAGATCACTAGGCTACACTAATCTGGCAGCCCTCCACTTCCGTTCACTTCCACAAGAGAGTATCACTTCTGAAAGGTACTAACGGTCTGCACCATGAGAAGGCGGGGTCGGACATTAGATGCTCAGCCCATTAGAATTAATTCAAAGTTTCGTCATATATAAAAAGTCTGATATTGATTGCAAGCATTTCGTCCCTAAATAACAGAGCAATTAATATTTCTCTCTCGAATACAGAGAGATCCGTAGAATCTTTGCATCTTACTTCTCTTCAGACCACTAATGCACCTCCCTCCTATTGCTCCTTTTCTCTAATACTCAATAGATGGTATCTGGTCGTTCTCGAGATTAAGAGAAGTCGAGAATTAGAGTTTAGAATCAAGGTGGATTCATCAGTAAATATTGAATTGAACATTTCTCTTAGTTGCAATTTCCATGTTCACGACACCAGTTGAAACCTTTTCCTCATTAATTTGTGGGGGACAGAAATCTCGGTTAGTCTTGTATTACTTGTCTTCTACAACCTTTGAGATATGCATAGTCCGAAGGGATACAGTTAATTCCCTTATGCCATCTGCCACTGAGAGCCAGTTAACGATTGCCTGCTTGTGTTACATCTTTCATCCAACATTACATCTCTTGTTTCCATATCATATTACGTGACCATTATAATCTACCGCCAGCAACTTGCCAATGAATTATTTCCACCATAATGAATCACTCATGTGGTGCCTCTGTCCATTTGATTGTCATACATTCCTCAGGCGTGCCTAATTTCCGTGTACAACGAACTGGATTCAGCCTGGATCACTTAGAAATACTGGGGTAGGACTAGTGTTGCCAACCGGTCTGTTTTCAACTGAAATGTCTGGTGTGCAGATTATGACTTTCAACCAGACGAACGTTTTCTGCTTTTCTACCTTTGGATTTAACTGATGCACATTTTGGTACCCAAGCGAATATTATGATACATTACATCAAGACAGGTGAGATGCATAGAAGAAAAAATAAAGTTATGGTTTCTAAGAAAGATGCCCACACATAAGCATATAACACTGTTTATTATCACCATAGCTTCAATATTTCATTCGATAAAGTCGCTTCTAAGGATATGAGTGTTAATGAAATATAAAGGGGTACAACCTGCTTGCTCCAAGGATGAACAGTACTTGGTCCTCTTAAATTCGTGGCAGTGACAACTATTCATCGAAGGTAACGAAATCATTAGACCTCGTTTGTCGAAGTGAGTTACGAAGTTGGCGTTTAAATTATAAGGGCTTATATATTTTCTTTGTTTTAAATGAGTCTCAGACTGTTAAAAATTCTCCTGTATAAAACTCAGTCAAATATGCAATTAACTAACAGCATAGATATTAAAAATATCAGCTTTATTAGAGAAAGCTACTAGAGTACAGAGGTGGTTAACGAAAATACAGAACAATGATGTGTGAGTGTCTGCAAAGGCCTGCTAAAATCCCATAAAGGAGGAAATAAATATAAATTTAAGAAGCGTGTTTGAAGAAAGATTAAAATTTTTTCAAAATTTATTATTATTTAATTTTTTTAAATGAAGTTTTGTTTTTGAAAGAACTTTTTTTTGTTTTAAATATCCTAACAATTCACACAAACGCATCCTTTAACTCTCAGTGGGCACCTCCAGGTGTAAAAAGTCTTTCCTCATTGTTTAGAAGCTGGTATAATGAACACGATAGTGTATTAGCACCCATTATTTAGGTCTTCATTAATCGATTATGAACTCGAACAGTTCTGGAGACGACCATGCTTAATAACAATGGCTGATGGAGATTCAAATTTCGGAAGAGGATGGATGTTTGTATTTAATCTCATAAAATGTGTAAATTTATTTTTGAATATTTGTTTATATTTTCCGCTAAATATTAGATAGAAAGAAGCAAAAAAAGTGGGAAGTTTGAAATCTTCCCCCAAACAAAATGTCCATTTTTTTCTGTAATGGAAAGTTGGCAACACTAAGTTTGGGTGGCACTAAGAGGATTCAAGGCAATCATAACCTCGTTCGACCATATGTATTGATTTGCTTAAAAACGAAATTTGAACAAATGATTTTTACCTACATTAATTTTAGTGTGTTTAAACATTACGTACTATTTAACTTCAACTTTTATAATATTATTCCGATATTCTAAATTATTCCGAGAATACTACAAGAAATTATAGAGGTGATATAATTGTACATTTCAGTGTGTATGCATCAAATGAATGCAGGAGGATGACCATTTGTGCATTTCGCCAAAAAGCCCTATTTTCATTAAAATTTGGAGATATCATTGAGATATATCAGTAATATACCACTCACATAATATAATCTAAGATGGTTAATAATTGGACGAAAGATATTTTTTTCAATTTCTCTGTTGTATAAAATTAGTGGTAGTTATCACATTTTCACTTTCGTTGATATATATTAATTTTCTTGTTGTTCCTTCTTTATTTCTCTGTTATGTATTTCTACAAACAGTTGTTCCACCATATCTCTTCAACCCATTGACCAATCACAACCAATTATTCACGAAATGAACTCTAATAATGCTGAGATTATAATGCAAATCGTTTCTTCCTGTTTCTTCCCTCCACTAAAAAGGAAATATGAAATCCAGTGTGCAATTACATCTTGCACTCAAAGCAACGAGTTATACATTAAATTATAGCTTCTGTTATGAATATTTTTTTCTTTTTTTTTTTCAATTTTTGATTAGACCCACAAGGCAATTTGCTTATCTTCAGGTTATAACAGAAAAGACGATAATGCCATCACCAGGACTCGAACCCGGCCCCCATCAGTATCACCACGAACCAATGCGCAATGTACTGCGCCACTGAAGAGGCAATCTCTCGTGCATTTTCCCCTCAAACCAGAAGCTAAATGTTTAAAGATTGGTTGATCTTTCGACAAAAAATGCCAAAGTAATCACTTATGGGTCAAATGAAAGCTTCTAGTGTGGAAAGTACCACAGGCTACAAAATTTTACACGTTATGCTTTCTTCCCTTTTGAAAAATGAGAAACGTATATAAATGATTGTTCCGTTGCATCTTCGGAACTAGAGAACAGAGAGAAATGAGCTACTTGTCATACGGAAATTTGTCACGTGGGAATTGTCAACGTTATGGATCATTTACCATCCATTCTTTCTTCCCTCCACAAAATATTGGGGATGGGATTGTGTAAACTATCCCTCTAATATGTCGTTCGTGACGTCCATGCTACCGTGAGGACCAAAAATTATGTCCCTCTTTCTTCCACTTAAAACGGGCCACGTAAATTTAACGGAGTAAACCTGTAAGAGTCACTAATCAAATGAAGGCTTAAGACTTGCAGAGAAACATAGGGAAGGTTGAAATTTTCTCTTCCGAAGAAGGGGAAAGATTGATGCATTTCGTGACAAAGGTTTTCTTTGACTGCTGAACGAGAGGGTGTACTCTTGTGTAAGTGTTTTTATATTGTATGAGCAACCAGGATAAGCCTCATAGAGCTTCTAGGTTATTTCTCTCCTATTGCCCTAAAAAAAAACATTTCCCTGAGAAACTATCATTAAAAATCAAAATATAAAATATATAAATTAGGGAAATATATAATAAATTTATCTTCCCATATTTGTTCTAAGAAGTAACTTATATATACGCACTAAATGCTCACTGAATTATGACCACTTCCCTCCATGATACGTCAGGTGAAGCTAACTTCGAAACTATAACTTCAAAAACAAAAGAATTTTGTGACAAAATGGGACTGAAGGAAAATGAAAGGTCTCAATCAAATTTATTGAAACCTCGATTTTCAACAATATTCCCTTAGTATTTAAAGAGTTATGGATGTTTAAATATTTAACAACAGCAATGCCTAACGTTTAGAATTTAACTCAGAAGTTAATTATAATTAGAATAAGAAGTGTTATTTCACACCATTAAATACAACAGATGCATATTTGAAAAATTAATGTCAATAATGTTTCGATATTTTTCATTTGTTCTAAGACAAATTGCATTGATGTTCTTTAATATTTAAAGTCCTTAACTTTTAAAGTGCAAAGCAAACATTATTGAAAATCGAGATTCAAATAGAATTGATTAAGATCTTTAATTTACTCCCATTAACTTTTCTCATAAAATGCTTAGTTTAGAAGTTAGAGAGCTTCGAAATTAGCTTCCACTTATATAACATGGAGGGAGGTGGTCAAAATTTAGTGAGGACTGAATACATCAATAAGGGTATTGTCACGTGGGAATTGTCAACATTATGGATCATTTACCATCCATTCTTTCTTCCCTCCACAAAATATTGGGGGTGGGATTGTGTAAACTATCCCTCTAATATGTCGTTCGTGACGTCCATGCTACCGTGAGGACCAAAAATTATGTCCCTCTTTCTTCCACTAAAATAAAACTCAAACAAAACCCTATATCAAAAGCTCAAATGGGACCCTCATATTCATGATATTATCACTACAGTCAATGCAGTGAGATGCCAACTAGAACCTCTCCATCGGAGAAATGCTATCTGGATGATTGACCATAAATTTTTATTGTACAACATGGTCATTCGTCCGATAATTACTTATGCTTCCCCTACATGGACGAACATCACCTCCCCAAATATACGCAAGATTCAGGTCTTGAAAAACAAAATATTGAAATCTGAGGTCCATGCCCCTCGGTTTGTTACTAGCAGACAACTTCATAAAGACTTGGGCATCGATCATATATATATTCAAATTAAATGCATCACAAATAGGTTTTTTGAGACTGTTAAAAATAATACTAAAGAGATAATTTCTTCTGTGCTTATTTATGATCATAATGTTCCTAAAAAGTATAAGAGGCCTAAAATGATGGCTTTCTCTCAGGATAGCTACTCGTTTTAGGTGTCTTGTGCATGGTATATGCTATTTTTAGCTTGTGTTTTATGTTAACCTCTAGGGGCCCACCCACGGGTGGTTTACTTGTTATATGTTTTTACTTATGCCAACTGGGCTTATTCTCAGATGGATCCATATACGATCTGCGATCTACGGTACATACGCAAAGTGTACCAAAGATAAATTGAGTTACTGAATTCATCTGCTCAAACATCGACCATATTTTTCCTCCCATTTTTTGGGGGGAAAGGGTGTTGCTCAGTTGGTAGTGGGCCAAGCTCGTAATCTGCAGTTCCTAGGGTCAACGTTGAGATTTATCTCCGCAAAATTACTCTCCCTGCCTTCGATCAGAAGCGGACACTGATGGGCTTGGAAAGACCGGCGTCCGTCGGATGCAACGTTAAGCAGTGGTCCCGTGTGCGAGAGAGCCATACACTGTGCACGTTAAAGATGGTGCACGTTTAAGATCCCTTGATGGGAGACTACCATCTGTTTCCCAACAGCTATCCAATGGGTCCCCTCCCCGAGCCTTCTCTGAGCTTTCGGAGTCCTTGTGACCTGGTCATTTAGCCCAATGTATTCAAAAAAGTGCTGCTCATAGGTAAAACAACCCAACCTAACCTAACTCGTAACTGTAGGCCCTCGCGTTCAGAAGATATACTAGAATGACTTTAACATTTCCCGTTTTTAAAGGGGGGAGAAGAATTAATTCCCTATGTAACTCCCGGCGTCACAAGCATTTATTTGGCGTATAGCTTAGTTTCAACATTAGCGTTCCCCTTCTGCAAAGATCGCAAATAAATGGTCGTTCTCCTATTGGATTCGAAGATGTCTTCAAGATAATTATTCCTCTGAAAAGTTTTTTCACAACCAATACATTTGTAGGGACAACCTGCAGAATGGATGAGCATATGATTCTTGATATTGGATGATATATCGGTAAAGGATAAAATGAACAAGGTTATCTCCTGTCTTTACCTGCCCCTCGATGCTTTTTCTTGTGTTTCATCATGAATTGTAATGAACTAAATCTGCTTTGGCAAATGTCATATTCCTAAACCATTTGATCAATATTAGAGAACAGAAACAAGTAATTCTATAACGAATAATTTCTTAAATATGAGATATCATTAACAGTATTTTCATTCTGTAAGGATTTAGTCATCATAAATTGAAATTATGGACCGTTTGCGTTGATGTTAAACAACGTCAAGTATATTATAACTATGTCAAATACTCATCAAGTATAATTATGTCAATTAAGGTTTGAAACAGAAAAACCTTGGAAATCTATCTTTAAAATCATTATTATTATCCAGTTATTCATCATCATCATCATCATCCTCAAGCAGCCATGGGCTACGGAGGTCCAACCAGACCGTGCAATTTAGTTCTCCAAGCAAGTCTATCCTGAGCTACATCTACTGCATCTGGCCACTGCACACCAATTCTAACAAGGTCCTGTTTGACATTGTCTGCCCATCGCATCCTAGGTCTCCCCTTCTTTCTGAGACCTTTAGGCACACTGTTCATAACCCTATTCGCCAATATATAATTATTCATACGGGCAACATGGCCAAACCAACGGAGTCTCTCTCTGCACAATATGCTGCTTAAAGGAGGTTGCAATCTCCTTTGCCTAATCTCATCATTAGTTACAAACTTGAACCACCTAATGCCCAAGATACTGCGTAAGCATCTGGAATCAAAAGCATATAGTTTCCTGTTATCCTGTTTACAAAGTGTCCAAGTTTCACTACCATAACTAACCCTAGAAAGAACCAAACTATTATACAGTCTAATTTTAGTCTTTAGGTGTATACGCCTATTTCTCCACACTCTCCATAGGTTCTTAATAGTCCCGGCAGCAATCCCTATTCGTCTGTTAATCCCATGCCGCACATCACCATTATCTGTTACATAGCTCCCAAGATAATTAAACTGTGACACCTGCTCAAGACTGCAACCATTCAGATTAACTGAATCACAGCCTGCCTGACCAATTTTCATCACTTTAGTTTTCTCTCTGTTTATAACCAAACCTATTCTACTACCAGTCTCATCAACAGCTCGAATGAAAGAGTTCATCTCATCAACATCATTTGCCAAAAGGGCTAAATCATCAGCATAATCTAAATCAGAAATTTTCGTATCTCCAGCCCATTTAAGGCCAAAATCTTTCCCTTGAAGTGAATTTCGCATAACATAATCAATAACCAAGCTAGAGAGAAAAGGAGACAAAATGCACCCTTGTCGAACACCAGAAGTAATGCTAAACCAATTGCTACAAGCCTTACCAACTCTCACACACGACTCAGTGTTATTGTAGAGAGCTTTCATAATGTTAACTAACTTGTCTGGTATACCATATGATTTCACAATCAACCACAAATTATGACGATCAACAGAGTCGAAAGCCTTTTTGAAATCAACAAAGCTAGCAACCGAAGGTTTCTGAAACGCTAAACATTTCTCAAGAATCTGCCTAAGTGAAAATATCTGATCCACACATCCCCTACCACTTCTGAATCCACATTGCTCATCACGCAATTGACTGTCAACCAGATTCTTAATTTTATTAAGCACAATCATGGAAAGAACTTTACCTGGAACAGAGAGTAGGCTAATACCCCTATAGTTATCACAAGAACTGTGATCACCTTTTTTGAAAATAGGGATAACAATAGCTCTGGTAAAGTCGTTAGGAACCATGCCTTTATCATAAAAGATATTCAGAATTTCAGTCATCCAAGTGGTAACCGAAACATTCCCAGCTCTAAGCATTTCCGTAGTAATTTCATCTACCCCTGGGGATTTATGAAGTTTAAGTTTAGAAACAGCCAAAATAACTTCAGATTGTGTTATAGGGCCAACATTAAAGCCACCAATGCATCTATCATCGTTGCAAACAATGGGAGTAGAACTAACTACATTGTTTAGAACATCATTGAAATGCTCAGCCCACCTAGCCACGACAGAATCCTCCCCTTCTATAACCTTACCTTGTTTATCCTTCAATCCTTGTATGCCTGTCCGTTTTCTACCACACAAAACATTAACTATCTGGTACAGCTCTCTGCTGTTGTGCTAGTACTATATATATATATGTATTAGACAAGCATAAGTTCTTTTCACCTACAATAGCTGATATATAATGGTTCGTTTAAAGAAACTACGAGCAAACCTATCTGACAAATCACATACACCTAGAAATATTTAACAGTTAACCGACGTCATCAGCTCCTGTCTAAAACAATGATGACCATGTTTTATTGACGCCCACCCTTCAACGAAAAGCAGTTTTGTGACAAAATCGAAGCGATTCCTTTGGAAAAGTATCTTATTTGTGCCTTAGTTGGTTAAGCAAATCACACAATAAAGCTCATTTATATGTATTCATTTAAAGTTCAATCGTTAAGCTATCATGAAAACACAAGAATTAGTTGGACTGAGTTTTCTGTGTAGTTATATTATATTTAATATAAGGCTAAAGAAAAACATTAACTTTGCATTGAAATAAAAAAACACTCGAAGCAAATAGAATGGTCTTAATAACAAAATATATTATTCTTTCCTTTCGTTGGAATAGAAACTCAATGCTTTATACATACCATAATAACGAGAAAAATCTTAAAGAGATAGAAACACTATAAATGTGAAAACGCAATTTTTGAGACATTCTAATCGTTTAATAAATATAAAAGTCAACGAGATTATGTATAAACTTTTTACAACATTAGCAGACGGAGGAGGGAATCATTTTGAGCCATAACCTATATTTAGTCGTTTCAATAATCAGAAATGTTTAAGAAATGATGCTTAAAAAAACCTTTGCACAGAGCATTTCATATTTGATGAAAATAATGTAAGCAAATTAAACACTTGTATTTTTACCCGTTCTACGCAACATACTCCTCTCTTTATATTTATTACACGATACCATAAGAATTTTTTTCCCGTAGAATAAAAATTAGCAGTTATAGTTTGGAACGTCGAATTTATAAAAAAAAATGACTAATTTATGATATAACCTCTCTCATGTAGTAGTGATGGTTGTGTTCAGCAAAATTGTATTTAAAAAAGAATTTATCCTCCTTTAAATTATAATGTATTTTTTATGATAATTTATAGAAAATATTTTGCTTTAAAAACCATCGGTATAACAAGGAAACAAACAGTGGGGACCACCCCTCTGCAGTACCTAAGTAAGGCAGATAATGCAACGATTGATATCTGAGTAAAAAAAACGAACTAAAAATCATATAGTGGTGCAAATCACATTGTACTCTTCATTCCAGCAAAAATCACATTTTTTGGACCTAAAACGGTAATTAACATAAACGTCGACGAAATAAAACTACTTCAAAATGCAAATCCTCTTTTCCTTCGCGATTTCATATTACTTTAAATTATCTAAATCTTAGAGCAAAAATAGTCTCAGATATTGCTAGTAATTTATACATAAAAATTAAAAAATAATATTTACTGCACAATAAAGATATAGATGTATAATATACTCTACAGACCTTCTACTACGGCATATAAATTGCAGTTATATACGATACCTGGTTATAAAATATATCATAAATGTCAAAATCAAATGAGATTTGGAGGGCTAATCATTTTTCTGAAATACTGTATTACAGTATATGAAATTAATACAAATTTTGTTAGTGCTGATTAGGTGGAAATTAAATTTAAACTTAATAATTTAGTATTTATTTTAATTGAATTTTATAGATTACATTCATACATTAAGCAAACCCTTATTAATGAACTGGAAAATAAATTAGAAACTGTAAATTATAATAATGTTATATTAATAGGAGATATTGATATTGATTTAAGAGGTAATGATAATATTAGACATGTAGAGTAATTCTGTCTAATGGTTTTAAGTAGTGTCATGAGGAGATTACTATGGAGGAATCAAAGACATATCTTGATCGTGTGTTTATACGAAGTATCGCTGTAAATAATGTAAACACTTATATCATTAAGCTCCATATTACTTATTATTCCATTGGTCTAAATATTCAGTCTGAAATGAACAAAAGTATAGAAAGTTTAAAAGAAATACGGAAGATAAATATTACAAAACTAAAAGAACAATTGGAAGACAAAGATTGGAATGAGGTTGAAATGGAAAATGATATCAATAAATCTTTCGAAACGTTTTATTAGAATTACAAATATTAATTAAAAAAATCAAAATACACTACACAATTAAAACGGAAACAAAACAAATTGAAATTTTGGATGACGGATGGAACTTAAACAATGTATTAAAAAACGAAATAATTTGTGCAAATTACGGAAAATTCAGCCTTTTAATACTGATTTAAATAATTATTTTTAAAATTATCGAAATTTACTGTTGAAATTAATCAGAGAAGCATTCGAATTCCCTCAGTAAGATGGGGCAAAATCCGAAAGCTAAAAACCCGTTCTCTTTGAAAACGAGCATTCCATATTCACCAGAGATGACATATTATTCTTCTGATTTCTGTATATCTGGTTATTCGGTATCTGAATTTGAATTTCTAAGCTCAGATCTGTTAATAAAACTTTCTCCCACAAAATAACAGTAATGTTAAACACTCAAATTAAAATCAGCTTAACTTTTGCAATAGACTTGATATGTAAAATTATTTTCATTTATTTTTGTCTCTAAAATAGTTATATTGATTGGCATATGATTTAATATTGTAGCTGATTTAGAGCATATGTATTTTCTGGAAAAATATGATTCACCCAATTATCATTTTACCATAACTATGAGTGCACAAATATGTATATTACATTCAACGTATCATAAATAATTTGAAATTTGATTAACAGTATGCTGAATGCTAAAATTAAAGAAAGAAATCTTAAAGTGGACTAAATAAGGAAAAGTGATTGAAGACTAAAAAGAACAGTGGTTAATGCAATCTCACACTCACTATGCAAACAAGTAATGAAGGTTTAAGAAATAGTTTAAGGATTTAGCGATGATTTTTTTTTACTTAAAACTTAGACATATCATAAAGATATATCTGTAATCTAGTACTCACGTAGAAAGGTGATTTAGTTGTAGATCGAACGAAAGATTTAAAATTTAGGAAATTTAGTATATAAATAAAGTGGTAGTTTAAAGTCTATTTTTCCTTCCTCAATTTGATATTTCAATATTACAGCACTAATTTGTTTGGCAAATTTAAGACTATTGAACGAAACTGATTGATACGGAAATTAGCTGGTTTCTCAAAAATAATCATAATATTTCTAAATTTACTCAACTAATCTCAGTATAGGTATCACCTGTATTCCTATTAGGATCCAATCGTAGTAGCTTTAAAAATAATAATATTTCCCCTCATGCAGCTACTTGTCAAAGTGGTCTGACAGGAGTTTTTCAGTATTATACGTCAGTATTCAAAGAGTAAGGAGGTCGAGAATTCAGCAAAAAGGCAACACAAACATCCAGGCCTCACTAGGGTCTCCTCGAGACTAGGTCTTTTTAATCTGTAGCAAAGAGCGCTAACACTCTGCCCACCCGACGGCATAGGAGTTCTGGAATTCCTCTTCTTTCTGCTGATTACAAGTGGAAAACCAAACTGTTTTTAAATAAGCAGTCATACACTCACGTAATGAATTTCAACCAGAATACTTCGTTATATCCATAAATTCATATTCGAGTAATGATCGAAAAGTTTTCTAAGAAGCAAAATACACTATGTTTGGAAGCAGAAATAATAGGTACTGCACTGTAAAAAATAATATGACTACATAAATTCAGATAATAAAGAGTAGTTAATTATTTTCCATATTTCATTCACCTAATGAACAGTTCTTTTTTTTGCATGAAGCATTGAAATCATTGGGAATAAATTCTGATCTCTGGCTCTTACGAACCAATGGAAATGAGCTTCAACATCCGGATATTAAGCGAATTTAATGTTTTTATCCTGAATCACTTTTAGTTTAAAAATGGTAATAATCTTTATTTTACATCACATTTAAAGCAAGGGAAAAAATGCAAATATAATGAATATGATTATACGAAGCCATGGGCTTATCTGGAGGAAAATTAACATTATATGGATCAGTTCCATTTCATATAAATTTTACACAATGTATATGATTATAAAATATAAGTAAGTAAATATAAAAGCAAGCAATTCATTTTTAAAATGATGGAAATGAAATGTTATTACCCATTTTCAATTTACCAATATTTTTGTTTTATTCTTGGTGATTCGTTAAAGATAGATGGCACTTGGTACGCTCGGGTACAGATCGGGTATTTTTACCATAGTTGTTAATGATTTTAGGCAATAAGTATTATCCCTTAGTGCTCAACTTTTATGTTGGATGTAGTGAGCTTTTTCAGTTTTGAAAGTTTTACTTAAGTAATATTTTAGAATTATAATGTATAAATCGTCGACTGGTAGGGTGGCTAACTTAAAAAACCTTCCTTCTTGAGGTTGAAGTTTCTAATAGGGACAGAAATCTATATTGTTTTTAAAATACTGCTTTGTAATCTAAAAATGCGGTCAATGTGAAATGTGTCAGTTGAACCATAGACTAATAAATCATATCGAATAATAGATTCACATTAAGATTTATATACTAAGATACATACGCTAGTGGGAACTGCACTCTGTAATTTATGGATTTTATAAGCACGTCTTCTAAGCCTATAACATAGAATATTAATATAAGTCTTCCATCTGATTTCTAGTTTCAAAATGCGCTTTGACAATCCCAAATTGATATATTGCAGAGGGTGAAGATTCTGAAACGATTTGCGGCAGATTATAAATTTTTTTTCTTCATTTTTGTTCCTTAAATGGAGATAATCTTTCACCAAAACAATAAAGCACTTCGCTGCTTGAAATATTTATAGTTTTATTACATATATACACATGCTTCGACCATTTATATTTTTGCTTGCTGCATAACTGTGACTTTGACTATGAAAGAAGAGGTTTTATACCATTGACCATTTGAATACTCATAATAATTTGAATTGCAAAGGATAAATTAATCTAAGTTAATCTTAAATCAACTGAAGACCAATCTACACTACTCATCGTCTTTCTGCCAATTGCAACAGAGGAATTTTCCAACGTTGACAAATCTCGTCACACGTTCGCATTGTCCAACAGTCAAAACCTCACTGCAGCTCTTCTCGCATTCCCACGGTATTCTCTCACGCAGCCTTCTCACTCCAACAACTCATCACCTCAGGGTTTCAAAGGCGAGGAACAGGCGTCCCGATCTGCAATAACGGCTGGACAGTGTGAACCAAGTTCACTCTCTGAGACTGCTGACTATATTGCCACGTTACAATGATGAAACTATTAGAGAGATCAGATACATTTCTTGGTGGCTTTGTCTCTGGAGTTTATTCGTTTGATTCCCGACTTATTCGTTTCGGAGAATTCAAATTTAAAAAGCTGCGATGCATTGAGACCCGGATTAGAGAAATTACGTATATATGTGTGTTGGCTCTTTTTATCGCCAATCAGTGAATTGGCTTGATTTTCGACTGATTCTGTTGAGAGAAATTCAATAAGAAAAAATGATCGCTCTACTGAAATCTGGATTAGAGACGGGATCAGTAAATGTGGTCACTTGAGTTTCTACACTTCATCCGTTTTATTTTTTACTTTTCTGTTCACAGGGAATACGCTTCTAGAGGAATTTCGTTTTCGGTTATTTCGTCATTACACTGACTTTTAACAAGTGTTGATCAAGCTCAGATGCACTTTTTTACCATTTTTTAACCCTTTTCTAAACAAGGAGAGGGAGAGCCTTCGGTTAAAACGTGCAAATAAATCTCACCGCTGGCACAATTAGGACACGAAATTGGAAACAATAAATTACGAGACGCGCGTTACAGACTCAGCCGAAAACCACCCCGAAAATATGACGGAATAGTTGTTTTAATAAATCCACAAACTAGCGAAAAGCAATAGGAAGATCGGTAGCAATAGCTCGTTATTATTAAAGAAGCTGTTCGAAGCAAATTACTGCGCCTCTTTTTCTTAGGGGGCGTTATATGCAGTCGGCACTTTTGCTCTCGATGATGTACACAGGCGGCGTTTTCTTCTCCTTGTTTTTGTCCTCGACACCTTTGCATTCGGCATTCTATCATGGAAACGTTCACGAGACAATAAACTATAATTTTCTCTACTATCAAATCAATTAATATATCAATTAGTAGTTAAATTATCAATTACTCTTAGTTATTAAATAGACAGTTCTCCATTCAAATTCTCAGTTAACAACCATTTGCAAATTAATCTGGGATGTTGGTATAAATCTGCATATCGCATAATTGCACATCTTCGATCTTCGATGTTTTCATCGCATTTTTATTGAGAATATCAATTTCACTTTTTATTACAAAGGATGGAAACAAAGTTTTGAAATAATTATGATCATACGAAAAGAAAAACTTTTCCTTTATTGGAACGCGCAATAACTTCCTCTCCCCATCTATCCCAAATCACCGTTTTAAAAGAAATGTCTTTCCTATTGAAGATGAAAACGAAAATCTGTTTACCGCATAAAATGGAATATGTATAATTAGAATGTGCATAATTTGGAATGTTCATTTCACCAATTGAATCTCTGTCACTTTAAATTATTTCGTTCAAGAGAAACAAAATGTTCAAAATATTTAATTTTATTCTGTTTGAATTTAGAGTTCTGTGAGGTTTGGGTCCTTGACATGGGTTCGATTGATTTCCAATTGCTTTAAAACTACGAATAGAAAGGGATAAAAATATCAAAATCCAGTTTAACTAATGTCGGTTTTAAACTCCAGAGGAAATTATCGCATCTTTCTTCTAAATGGATTCCGTTAATTTCCTAACGTTTTGTTCGAATAAAAGATACTAAATATATTCGTGTTATAGAGTATCGGATTAGTGAGACTGACGATAGTGTTATGCGGTTTAGTTTCTGGAAATATATTCCTTTGAATTCCAATCGTTCCGTTTAGTAGGAACAGAAAGGTATAGAAGTATGAAATTCCGGTTTAACAGAAGTCAGATTAGGGAGTAGAGTTGTAAATATTGCCTCTTTCCTCTAATGCATTCTGTTAATATCATATTGCTTTTTCGGATAAAAATGACTAAATATATTCGTTTTATTGAATATCGGATTATTGAGAATGATAATAGTCTTATGCGGTCTACTTCCCTGGAGTACATTCTTTTGAATTCCAATTGTTTCATTTAGAAGGAACATGAAGTGATAAAAATATGCAAGAGTGTTTAAGAAGTGTCGGATAAGAGGGAACAGATTTACGAAACATCGGCTGTTTTGATTAACTCTACTGGTACTTTGCGTTCGTTTTTTTTTTGTTCAGTAAGAAAAAAAAAACATTTAGAAATTTTGTTTTATTGAGGATTATATTAAGGAGCATATTTGAAGTCTTATGCAAATTGTATAGTATTCTTTTGGCTTCTAACTGCTTCATTTAGAAGAGACAAACTTTAAGAAATTACGTTGTAGTGGAATATCGGAGTATGGAGAATAGATGTATACCTTTTATTGTAGGTCGGATTAGAGAGTACAGATACAATTATCGATTAGATTGAGTTATAAATAATATCGTTTTACGTAGTGCCGGATTTCAGAGACTTCCGAGAAGGATTGGTTTTGTTCATTAATCGAAAGTGTATTTTAATTAGCTTTAGCAATTTAACAAAAAAAAAATTGCCGTCCCGTGGCCGAGTAGTTAGCGCGCTTGGCTAGTGATCTAAGGGACCTGGGGTTCGAGCCCCGAGTAAGGCATGGATGTTCGTGTTGTTTTCTGCTGAGGTCCTGCCATCCTCTCAGACCTACTACTGTGGCATCATAAACTGACAGGCTCCTGTCAGAACTCTGTGGCAAGCAACTGCTTGAGGGGGTATTTATTATTATTTCTTTTAATTTAAAATTATTTCTAAATATTTTTCTATTTCCACTGAACTGTCGTAGACTTCAAATTCTTATCCACTGAATTGTCTTATATCCCGAATTCTCATCTACCGAATTGTCCTTTTCAGTTACTGTCCACAGGAATTGTCGTAGACCAAACTACCATACGAAAACAAATAAATTTATTTAAAGAGATAGCTTTCGTTTAATCCAAGCCGTGCTAAAATACACTTCGAAAACTCTTGGTCCGTGGTTACCAGTGGAAGCCACGAAACAATTTAAAAAATGAAAGCTATTGCCCTTATTTATACCTGTCCATTACCGAAACAGCAGCTCATAAAACAAGTAATATACAAATTTTCGATCAGTTCTTTCAATTATTGACCAAATATTTTTACGTGAATAAGTAAATTATTTTTCCAATTCAAAGTACTCATTAAAATTGCAAATATTTGTTTTTTAACCAAGATATTTGATTTGCTAAAAAAGTTTTTTTATTGCTTTTTATTACTCATTAGAACTGTGTTTTTTTTGTTTCAGGTACAGAATATTGCTTGCTACTCTTTAAGAATATAGTGATAATTAATCTTCGATAAGTTTGGGTTGGACGGCATGAATAAATATTTTGGTTTCTATATAGTGACATTCTAAATAGTGACTATCATAGACTTACTGTTCAGAGGTCTCCTATCTGAACGACTCTATTTTATAGTCTAATTTAAAGGTTCTCAATGTGGGGTACGGAGTAAAGATTTTGGGTTACGCCGCGAGAGCACAAAAGTCACAAACATATGTTATATATAGGTCTGTGTGTTTTATTTCATTCCCATTGCTTTACTATAACTATAGTTTTATCTATCTATACAAGGGCTACGTCAGTTACATACACATTTCCAGGGGTACGTGAAGCATAAAAGGTTGAGAACCACTGATATATATGTTTCATTTTATTCCCATTGTTATACTATAACTATAGTTTTATCTGTCTATACAAGGGGTACGCCAGTTACATACACATTTCCAGGGGATACGTAAAGCATAAAATGTTGAGAACCACTGGTCTAAATAATAGTATATATTACACAAATATGAACAATTTTTCTTATTTTTCAGCAGCACTGTTTGGGTTGGGGTTGTTTTACATCTGAGCGGCACTTTTTTGCACACCATGGGTCACATGGACCCATGGTGTGCAAAAAAAAAACACCAGGTCACATGGACCCCGAATGCTCAGAGAAGGTTGGGGGAGGGGACCCACTGGAACAGCTGTTGGGAGACAAATGGTAGCCTCCTGTCAAGGCCATCCAGCGTGTTCTTTAACGTGCACAGGGTATGGCTCTCCCGCACACGGGGCCACGGCTTAACATCCCATCCGACGGACGGCGGCCTTTCCAAGCCCATCGGTGTCCCCTACTGACCGTGGGCAGGACGGGGAATTTTGCGGAGCACTGTTTGGGACTCAACGGATTAAGTGGCCAGATCAAAAGGGCTGAAAGAAGGTTATAGAAGGGGATTCACTGAACAGCTGGTAGGAGACAGATGGAATCCTCTGGTCAAGGCCATTCAGTGTGTTCTTTAAAATGCAGGATAAGGTTATTAAGTGCATCAAGACACGTCATAACGTACCAACCGAGATGTCTATTTTTCCTTTCCAAGCTTAATGGCGTACTTTTTGTAACCTTGTGCAGGGTCTGTATATATTGGGTTGGGGGGATTGCAGGGATAAATTTCTATGCTTGCACAGTTTGACTAGAACTTGAGGACTGCAGGTTTCGATCCTGGTACGCTATCGACTGAGGCAAGCTTCGCCTTAAAATATAGTGCCGTCCTAGGATACTAATATTTAAAATATAAAGAAACCTGCAAATGTTGACGAGTTTGACTTTCTGCTTTAGAACAATCTGGTTAGATTTATTCGCTGATACAATTTGCAATCGAAGATTTTGGCGAAATTGAATTTTTATGAATAACGGTGAATCAAACATCTCACTGTTCGAGATTTTCATTTGGGATCCTTTCTTAGCATTGATACCTTACCTTCAAGCTATCTTTGCTTTGCCAGTAGAGATATAGGGAGTTGATAATGGAATAAATTTTGTGTAAAATATATAAGCAAATTAGATCTTTTCAGATTTATTCTATTTCGATGTCTTTCATAAATTAATCGAAATGAATTTCACTGTGATTCCACTAATTCTTAAATCACATTATGTACCTTCCACATTAAAAGTGATTTTCCTGTAAACATGTTTTAAGTTAAGCTTAATATCGGCGTTAACTTTTATGTTATCATGTCAAGATGATTTTTCACAGATTGTACATGGGGGAAGATTATTGAGCACTTTCAGCGCGCAGAGTTCCACTTCAGTAGTGTGGTTTTCGATTCATATGCAATAGTGCAAACTAAAGTAGTGTCAACTCAACATATGTAGTATAGTTTAAAAAGTAGGTGCCATTTTGAAAAATACGGATAATTTTAGCAGTATATTAAAACAGCTAATTCCAGTTACTCAGAGCAGTGATAACTATAAGGAGTGGTGTGACAAAATATTTAAAACGGGTAAGGTTCTTACTTACCAGGCGACGATGAACTGCACAAAAGTGGGCGTGACGTTCAAATTTGCGGACGCTTAGAAATAATTAAGCTTTTTTTCTTACAATATCTAAAAATTTGACTAAGGGCGTATGAACTTCCAAAATCAACCCAGCAGATACTCACCTGCCTCTAAGTAAATTTATATTATGCTCTTATTATATTCTTTATGAGCTTTATATATAAATGACACTTTTTCAATTAATTGTGTCATGCCCAACTCCGCTTGATAGGACGTCAGGGAAAAAAAAACAATAAAAAAGTGGAAAGGGGGAAAATGGCATTGTGTGAACTATAGGGGACGCACACGGCATTCCGCAAAAACGTGGGCCTTTAAATGTAATAACCTTTCTTCCAGAATGGATACTTCTAGAATGGGGAACCTTTTCATCTACCGTCTCGCGGGGTTTTACAAAGTGGGACACATCACAATACTAAGGTTTCCAGGCAAACACATGTATTTAATCTGAATTTTCTCAAACATTGCTAGAGTGGGCAGTGATGAACTCAGTGGTGACGAACAAAGCGTTTCCCACATCAGCTTAGTCCAGGTTTGGCAATGAACTGTCAATTTACTCGGGGAAAAAGGGGGACCAAATTTGGCAAAATGTCTGTACCATATTGTACTCAGTACAAGAACGGTGTAGAATCCTAATATGACCCCTGCTGTTCACACTCCAATCACTGAGGTTGCTTACACAGCCAATTCCATCTGTCAGGCTTGTCTCATAAACTTTTGCAGGAACGGCGAGTCAATTACGATGCATACTTATCCCCAGAGGTAAGCTCTAGGTCCTAGGTCATTTGACATTTGTCGAAACCCGTTCGGGGCTCTGTACGAACAAGGGAGATGGCTGCACGTTATCGTGTCTGATGAACGAAAAACGACTTTTTTTGCAGACAATGGGCTAAATGGTCAGGTCACAAGGACCCCGAAAGTTCAGAGAAGGTTGGGGGAGATGACCCATTGGATAGCTATTGGGAAACAGTTAGTCTCCCATCAAGGCCATCCAGCGTGTTCTTTAACATGCATACACAATATGGCTCTTTCGCACACGGGACAACTGCTTAACGTTGGATCCGACGGACGGCGGTCTTTCCAAGCCCATCGATGTCCCCTTCTGATCGTTGACAGGGCAGGAATTTTGCAGAGATAAATCTCAACTTTAACCCACGTTGAGCCATGTTATATAATAATGTTATATAAGTGGAAGCTAACTTCGAAGCAGCTTAACTTCTAAACTAAGCATTTTATGAGAAAAAGTAATAGGACTAAATTAGAGATCTCAATCAATTATATCTGAATCTCGATTTTCAATAAAGTTTGTTTTACATTTTAAGAGTTAAGGACTTTAAATATTTAATAGCAACGATACAATTTGTCTTAGGACAATTGAAAAATTGACATTACCTTTACAAATATGCATCTGTTGTATTAAATGATTGTATGTTGATTATGATTGTATGTTGTATTGTATGATTGTTTGTTGATTATGATTGTATGTTGTATTGTATGATTGTATGTTGTATTAAATGATTGTATGTTTAAATGATTGTATGTTGTATTAAATGATTCAATTATAATTAACTTCTGAGTTAAATTCTAAATGTTAGGCATTGCTATTTTAAATATTTAAACATCCATAACTCTTTAAATACTAAGGGAATATTGTTGAAAAACGAGGTTTATATAGATTTGATTGAGACTTTTAATTTACCTTAGGTCACATTCTGTTACAAACTCTTTCTTAGTAGTTATAGAGTTTCTAAATTAGCCACTGACATAACATGGAGAGAAATGGTCATAATTCAGTGAGCATATGTAAGTTACATCTTAGAACAAACATGGGAAGATATAAATATATTTTAAATTTCCTTAACTTCATTATTTTACATTTGGATTTTTAATGATAATTTCTCATAGAAATGTATATTTTTTTTAAGGGTAATAGGAGAGAAATAACCTAGAAGCATTTTGAGGCTTGTCCTTGTTCCTCATACAATATAAAACATTTACACAAGAGTACACCCGCTCGTTCAGGACTCAAGGAAAACGTTTGTCACGAAATGCATCAATCTTTCCCCTACTTCGAAGAAAAAATTTTCAAAATTCCCTGTTTCTCTGCACGTCTTATTTTTCATTTGACATGCGACTCTTACAGATTTACCCCGTGAAATTTACGTGACCCGTTTTAAGCGGAAGAAAGAGGGATATAATTTTTGGTTCTCACGGCAGCCTGGACGCCACGAACGATAGAGTAGAGGAATAGTTTAGAGAATCTAACCCCGAATCTTTTGAGGAGGGAAGAAAGAAACGATGGTAAATGATCCATAACATTGACAATTCCCACGTCGCAAGTTTGCATTTGACAAATAGCGTGTATATATATGTTATTTGACAAATAACTCATTTCTCTCTGTTCTCTAGTTCCGAAGATGCAACGGAACAATCATTTATATACATTTCTCATTTGTGAGGAGAGAAGAAAGCATATGATGGAAAATTTTGTAGTCTATGGCCTTTCATTTGACATATAAGTAGTTACTTTGCGATTTGCTATCGAAAGAATTACCAATCTTTACACATTTAGCTCCTGTTTTGAGGGAAGAATGCACGAGAGATTTCTTCCTTAGTGACGCAGTACATCGTGCATTGTTTCGTAGTGACCCAGATGGGGCCGGATTCGAGTCCCGGTGATGGAACTGTCGTTTGTTCTGTTATAACCTAAAGATAAGCAAATTGTCTTGTGGGTCTGATCAAAAATTGAAAAGGCAAAAAAAAATATTCATTTCAAAATCACACTCCCGAAGTCACAAACTATAATTTAATATAATACTCGTTACTCTGAATATAAGATATAATGGCACACTGGATTTCATATTTCCTTTTTCAGTGGAGGGAAGAAACAGGACGAAACGATTTATATATAACCTGTGACACTCCCAGCATTATTAGAGTTCATTTCGTGAATAATTGGTTACGATGGGTCAATGGGTTGAAGAGATATGATGTAATATCTCTTCAACAGTTTGTAGAACGGAAAAATAAAGTCACAACTATAAGAAAATTAATAGATATCAACGAAAGTAAAAATTTTATAAACTACCACTAATTTTATAAAACAAAGAAATTGAAATAAATATCTTTCGTTCAATCATTAACAGCATTCAAATTGTGTGGTGAGTGATATATTACGGATATATCTCAATGATATGTCCAAGTTTTAATGAAAATAGGATATTTTGGCGAAATGCACAAATGATCATCATCCTGCATACATTTGATGCATCCACACTGGAATGTAGAATTATATCATCACTATAATTTCTTGTAGTATTCTCGGACTTATTTAGCCTTTAAAATAGCCATTCATTCGTGTTAAATGGTACGTAATGTTTAAACACACTAAAATTAATTTAGGTAAAAATCATTTGTTCAAATTTCGTTTTCAAGCAAATCAATACATATGGTCGAACAAGGTTACGAGTACCTTGAATATACTTAGTGTTGCCAACATTTCATTACAGAAAAAAAATGGACATTTTGCTTGGGGGAAGATTTCACCCTCCGCTTTTTTTGCTTCTTTTTATCAGATATTTATGAGAAAATGTAAACAAATATTCAAAAATAATTTTACACATTTTATGAGACTAAATACAAACATCCATCCTCTTCCGAAATTTGGATTTCCATCAGCCATTGTTATTATGCATGGTCGTCTCCAGAACTGTTCGAGCTCATAATCGATTAATAAAAACCTAAATAATGGGTGCTAATACACTATCGTATTCATTATACCAGCTTCTAAACAATGAAGAAAGACTTTTTCCACCTGGAGGTTCCCACTGAGAGTTAAAGGATGTATTTGTGTGTATTATTTGGATATTTAAAACAAAAAAATTCTTTAAAAAATAAAACTCTATTTAAAAAAGTTAAATAATAATAAATTTCAAAAAAAATTAATCTTTCTTCAAACACGCTTCTTAAATTTATATTTATTTCCTCCTTTAGGGGATTTTAGCAGTCCTTCGCAGACACTCACATCATTGTTCTGTATTTTCGTTTTCCACCTCGTTTTTAGTAGTAGCTTTCTCTAATAATAACTCTAGTAGCTTTCTCTAATTAAGCTGATACTTTTAATATCTATGCTGTTTGTTAATTGCAGTATTGATTCAGGTTTATACAGTGGAATTTTTAACAGGTTGAGACTCATTTAAAAGAACGTATATAAGCCCTTATAATTTGAACGCGAACTTCGTAACTCACTTCGACGAACGAGGTTTAATGATTTCGTTACCTTCGATGAATAGTTGTCACTGCAACGAATTTAAGAGGACCAAGTACTCTTCATCCTAGGAGCAAGCAGGTTGTACCCCTTTATATTTCATTAGCACTCATATTGTTAGAAGCGACGTTATCGAATGAAATGTTGAAGCTATTGCGATAATAAACAGTGTTATTTGCTTATGTGGGGGCATCTTTCTTAGAAACCATAACTTTATTTTTTCTTCTATGCATCTCACCTGTCTAGAGGATCTTTAAGGTTTAGAAACAGCTGAAATAACTTCAAGTTCCCATTTTCTGAATAACTTCAAGAAATAACTTCAAGTTCTAAACTTAACTTCAAGAAATAACTTCAAGCTGAAATAACTTCAAGTTCCCACATTAAAGACTTGGGTTGGGTTGTTTTACTTCTGAGCGGCACTTTTTTGCACACCATGGGCTAAATGGGCATGTCACAAGGACACCGAAGGCTCAGAGAAGGTTGGTGGAGGGATAGCACTGGAAAAGCTGTTGGGAGACAGATGGTAGCCTCCCGTCAAGACCATCCAGCGTGTTCTTTAACGTGCACAAGGTATAGCAATCCATCACACGGGGCCACGGGTTAACGTCCCATCCGACGGACGGCGGCATTTCCAAGCCCATCGGTGTCCCCTACTGACCGTGGGCAGGGCTGGGAATTTTGCGGAGATAAATCTCAACGCTGACCCAGTTGGGACTCGAACCTGGGAACTACAGATTACGAATCTGGCGCGCTACCGACTGAGCCACCCCGCCCCCCTTTTCGCAAGAAAGTATTGCTACAAAGTTTGAAGATCTAACGTTTTCCAATTGTCTTCTAACAAGTTCTTTTTTTTGCAGTTTTTTCTTCTTACTATAGTAAAATCATTATCGGAAAGCATATCTGGAGAAAAGCCTGTAACTCAGACGCCAATATTTCCTCAAGCGTTTTGCTATCATGGGCATTAATTTCATAAGTATCAGACTCTGAAACGTGAATCTTACAGTTATCTGCACGATTCTCTCTTTTATCTTACCTTTGCAGTTTAACTCGAAAGCGTCTAGTGAATCACTTTTGTTCTCAGATTCAACTGAAAATGTTTTTGTTGGCCAATTGGTTTTATTAACGGCTGATTTCATTTCTGAATGTCATCAGCAATTGCAAATCTCAAAAATTAGCTCTTCCAAAATAAAAGTTAGATGCAAAGTGCACAATCAGTAGAAACCTAAATACCTTACCTGAAACTGAAGAGACAGAATGAAACTTCAAAAATTCAGTTCCAAGAAGATAGAAGTTCCCGAAAAGGCTCTGGGACAGTTAATATAAGAGTATCAAAACACCCCTATGCTTGCTAATCTTTGATAGATCAAGGAGGTGAAAAGTTTATCGCCTTGTGCCCCAGAAGGAAGAGCTCTATTGAGGGTTATTCGACTCCTAGGTGGAAGCAGTCATACTGAAATCACCAAGCTGTCAGTCCCAAGTAGAAAATTCTGTTGAGTCTTCTTTCTTCACAGTCCATTCCTGTTCCACAAAGATCCCACTGTACTTACAATAATGGAGGGTCGGGAACACACTAGTTAATTATCCTTTCCTTCTCTGCTTTGCAGTTCGATACGAAAATGTCTCGAAATTTACAATATTTCGGTTACCTACCCATTCTAACTCTAAGTAATTTGCTGGAAATAACTGTTAATTCGTAGATCGTAGATCGTACAATCATATTCGATGTACCGGGTAATAATTTTACCCCTAACCATCTCCATCGTAAAGATATGCATATTTGGCATGAGTAAGAACAAAATATATAAGTAAACCACCCTTAGATGGGTCCCTAAGGGCAAACATAAGAAAAATCTAAAAATAGCAGTAAAATTGTATAAGAAACGTAAAACGGGTAGGTCTCCTCAGAGAACGCTGTCATTTTAGGCCTCTTGTACTTGTTCAAAACAGTATGATCGTAAAGAATCAGAGAAGAAATAATCTCATTGGGATTATTGCTTACAGCCTCAAAAAATCTTTTTGAGGTGCGTTTTATATGTGTATGTATATATGGTCGATGCCCAGCCAGGTCTTTATGGAGTTGTCTGTTAGTGACAAACCAGGGGGCATCGACCGTAGTTCTCAAAAGCTTGTTCTGTAAGACCTGAATCTTACGAATATTGGTGGGTGTAGTATTCGCCCATACGGGTGAAGCATAGAGAATCACCGGTCTGATGATCATTTACTGTCAATTAAAACATCGATACTTTGATGAAATAATCGCGTATAAAATATAAGAGATAGTTCTATACGCTGGATTATCCTATAATTATAAAAATCTTCATGAGATTTAGCGAGAAATCAAAAACTCAAATTGGGATCTAACATTCTTATAGAGTAGACTCCTTCTTATCCGGCCCTTGCCGGGTGAACGAAAGGCCGGTTAATCCGAAAATTGTGTCAGAAAATTAATAAAAACGGCAAATGACAAAAATACTAACTGTACTGTATTTTAATTAATAATTTTAATAATCATTTTTAGACGAAATTAAAATATATAAATATACAAAGACTATATTTATATATTTTAATTTCGTATAAATAGTGGTTCTAAATAGAGGTATTTGACGTTTCCTGTTAGTATGTAGAGTGAAACTTTCATCAATCAGTACAAAATTAGGAATACAAGTATATTAAGAGAAGAAAAACATGGTAATCATCATCATCATCATCATCCTCAAGCAGCCATGGGCTATGGAGGTCCAACAAGACCGTGCAATATAGTTCTCCAAGCAAGTCTATCCTGAGCTACATCTACTGCATCTGGCCACTGCACACCAATTCTAACAAGGTCCTATTTGACATTTTCTGCCCACTGCATCTTAGGTCTCCCCTTCTTTCTGAGGCCTTTAGGCACACTGTTCATAACCCTATTCGCCAATCTATAATTATTCATACGGGCAACATGGCCAAACCAACAGAGTCTCTCTCTGCACAATATGCTGCTTAAAAGAGGTTGCAAACTCCTTTGGCTAACCTCATCATTAGTTACAAAGTTGAACCACCTAATGCCCAAGATACTGCGTAAGCATCTGGAATCAAAAGCATCCAGTTTCATGTTATCTTGTTTAGAAAGTGTCCAGGTTTCACTACCATAACTAACCCTAGAAAGAACCAAAATATTATAAAGTCTAATTTTAGTCTTTAGGTGTATACGCCTATTTCTCCACACTCTCCATAGATTCTTAAAAGTCCCGGCAGCAATCCCTATTCGTCTGTTAATCTCATGCCGCACATCACCATTATCTGTTACATAGCTCCCACGATATTTAAACTGTGACACCTGCTCAAGACTGCAACCATTCAGATTAACTGAATCACAGCCTGCCTGACCAATTTTCATCACTTTAGTTTTCTCTCTGTTTATAACCAAACCTACTCTACTACCAGTCTCATCAACAGCTCGAATGAAAGAGTTCATCTCATCAACATCATTTGCCAAAAGGGCTAAATCATCAGCATAATCTAAATCAGAAATTTTCGTATCTCCAGTCCATTTAAGGCCAAAACCCTTGAAGTGAATTTCGCATAACATAATCAATAACCAAGCTAAATAGGAAAGGAGACAAAATGCACCCTTGTCGAACACCAGAAGTAATGCTACAAGCTTTACCAATTGCCTTACCAAAGCCTTACCAATTGCCTTACCAAAGACTTACCAAAGCCTTACCAATTGCTACAAGCCTTACCAACTCTCACACACGACTCAGCGTTATTATAGAGAGCTTTCATTATGTTAACTAACTTGTCTGGTATACCATATGATCTCACAATCAATCACAAATTATGACGATCAACAGAGTCGAAAGCCTTTTTGAAATCAACAAAGCTAGCAACCAAAGGTTTCTGAAACTGTAAACATTTCTCAAGAATCTGCCTAAGTGAAAATATCTGATCCACACATCCCCTACCACTTCTGAATCCACATTGCTCATGACGCAATTGACTGTCATCCAGATTCTTAATTCTATTAAGCACAATCATGGAAAGAACTTTACCTGGAACAGAGAGTAGGCTGATACCCCTATAGTTAGTTTGAATCATATAGAAAGCAATCATTTATAAAATTCCTCACCGATTTTAAGTGTGAGGAAAGAACGGGTGGTAAACGTCTTATAACCTATGATACGGCACACGGCATGATAAATCTTCATTTGAAGAACAGCACATTTCTTTCCGTACTCATGTTCAGAAGTTATAATGATACAATAGTCTTCGTTTTTCGCATTTTCAGGAGAGAAGAAAAAATGTGGATAAAATATGCATTGGACACTTCACATGTCATTAGCTTTTGTTTCCTTCACGTTCGAAAGATATGAAAAACCAACGTTTTGCTCTTTTAGCTCCTTTCTTCGAGTAAGAAAGCATGGAAGTGTGGGTTAGAAGCATTGTGAAACTCTCCTTCCCAAGTGTTAATTTGACATATTATAACTTGTTACGCAAGAAGATTCAAATGGTGATTTGTATGATGAGGATAACCTGTTAGGCTCTGCCCTGGCGTTTGAAAGATATAGTGGCATATTGTTTTCAGATTCCGCTATTTAGGGTGAATGAAATTATGGGAGGAAGGTTTTATAGCTTATCTTCAAGGTACAAGAGTTCGTTGGTACATAACGCGTTGAGAATTGGTCAAAGGATTGAAATGATGAGGTTGAAGAGCCTTTTTGAGAAACCCACACAAAAGCAAAGGAAGGGAAATAAAAAAGTAAGCACTAATTGAGGAGAAATTTTGAAAATAAACTACCGACTAATTTATATCATAACTTATTACAAAATTCTATTGCTAGTTCAATTGTTGAAATTGGGATTGCGCCAAATCCAATAGTATCTGAACGATACGTCCATCGTATCGTTGAGATACATCCGTAATATGTTCCATAATGATGTTCATTTATTATTCAGAAAATGAAATTAGACATTAAACGATTTCGATTTCGACATTAAAATGAAATTCGACATTCTACTCATTTGACTAAAATTTATGCGACGCAATATAAAGAGAAAACTTTGAGTGGTTATATTATGTGTTTTATGCTTGAAATGTTTTTCCATATTATGTTACATTGAGTTGAAAGTATCGATATTACTGTTTATCATATTTCTCCTCGTCATATTATAACAATTTAACAGTGCTGATAATTATGTTCATTTGGGTGGATTTAACATTGCAATTATTATGTGTGCTGTTGTCAAAGTGTTTTTTTTAGTTATGATTTTATGCGATAATTATAGAACAAGGTAAAAAGGGAAATGCTCATAACCGTTTTAATAGCATGCTTTCAGGCCTGTACGTTTGTCCTATGATTCAAAAAGGCCAAAATATAAACTTTTTTTTCAAAACGAGACACAACGCAATTGACACTATGGACAACTGAACTCGCAATGCAATTGACACTATGGACAACTGAACTCAGAATGCAATTGACACTATGGAAAACTCAACTGGCAATGCATTTTACACTATGGGCAACTCAACTGACACTGCAATTGACACTATGGACAACTCAACTGATTACGCAATTGACACTATGGACAACACAACTGACAACTCAGTTCGCAACGCAATTGACACTATGGACAACTCAACTGACTATGCAATTCACCCTATGGACAACTCAGCTGACTATGCAATTGACCCTATGGACAACTCAGCTGACTATGCAATTGACCCTATGGACAACTCAACTAACAGCGGAATTCACATGCGTAATAGCTCAACAGACAGTCTAATTGACACAATGGGCAACACAACTGACAGAATTGGCAGCCCAGTTGACAAACCTGAGAGCCCATTTGACAGCCCAACTGATACTGCAATTAATACTATTGGAAACTCATTTGATATTGCAATTGACTCATTTGACACACATGTGTTAAATAAAACATTTTTTTTTTAAGAATATAATTTTTATTCACAAGAGTAAAGAATACAAATACATTTACAATTTGACCCGCAAAGCTAAATAGCTTATCTGCAGAAAAATGAATAAATTTTATTAAACATAGGTCATTCAGCCACAAAAATGGTGTACATCAAATAAATCCACAAAACACAACACATAAAAATCAGCTAACCACTTGCAGAAACTTTTTTTTGGAATCTCAAAAGGTCCGCAACGCTTTGCTTTATGGAAAATGAAATTTATTTTCATCACTTTTTTAATACTTTTACTGGTAATAGCACAATTTCTTTTTGGAGCAAGATAATTATTTAGAACCCAAAAATAAATATCTTCATATAGTATGAAAATAGGTACTGCACATTGATCATGACCTTAAAACATTAAATCACAATGTTTAGAAAGCCCAACACTGATAGCGTGCCAATTCCACAAATCCATGTCTACAGATTTGAATTTCATATCAAGGCCATCCAACATGTTCTTTAATGTGAATATGATTTCATTCTACTGCACACATTGGGAGACTGATTTACGATCCATCCAATGCAAAGAAGTCTTTCCAAGACCCTTAATCTCCCTTCTGAGTTCAGTTCAAATATGTTCATATTTACGCTAACTCGTTCAATTCAAATGCACTCATATTTATGTTAACTCGTTCAATTGAAGTACTTTCATATTTATTCTAACTCGTTCAATTGAAGTACTTTCATATTTATTCTAACTCGTTAACATAGGACACTTAAATCTCATATCTTTCATATACATTCTACACTTTAAACTGCAAGTTTTGTTTAAAAATATTAGTAATTAATTGTAAACTTTTAATAATATTTTAATGAATCACAACAACTAAATGCATTTTATTTCAATTTATCATAAAATAATTTGAAACCAATTTTTTTTGAAATCATTTAAACCTAACCGTTGCAGTTGAATTAAAGATGAATTAAATCAATTAGAAACTTCCTATGTAAATCAATTTCAATTTTCCACATTTTGTACGACAGCTGTCCAGGTCCGGTACGATATATGTGGTTCTGGCCAATGCCACCCTGACATACCAAATGTCTCTAATATTTGACAAAAGAGAGCGAGAAAAGGATGGAAATTATGTTTGAATAAAATATTGAACCAGTTATTTGTGAACTGTAGAAAACAATTTATTTGTTACAACTATATTAGAATTTTTACGAAGATTTGAAAACAGTTTACTAGATTTTTAAAAATTTATAGTTTCCACCGTGATTTCAATTAATTTATCATTAATTACAACAGGTAAAGAGAGAAGTAAACATTAAAAATTGATTCTTCTCTTACTGCACTTTCCAGCTCTATATGTTATGTGAGACTCTAGCTTGACTCAGGCGGAATTAAGCTCAATATTTAATCAATTCCTCAATGAAGGAAAAAAATAAAATTTTGTTACATATTACGTTTTGATGCAATTTTATAAAGAAAGAGTGGATATGTTAAAATACTGTACTATTTTTGCGTGTGTGCGTATCAAAGCATCTGAACCTAACTCCGCAATATTAGTTTAATCCTTATGTAAATAATCAGTTATAGTTTTTCGTCGATTGTTGAAATATTTGTGAAAGAATAAACTAATAACCATCACGATACAACATTTCACAACTCAATTTGCACAGTTGAGGATCCAATTGACAATATTGAAAACCCAATTGAGACCGTAATTGACACAATTGACAACCCAGTTGAAACTGTAATTGACAAAATTGACAACCCAGTTAAAACTGTAATTGACAAAATTGACAACCCAGTTGAAACTGTAATTGATACAATTGACAACCCAGTTGAGACTGCAGTTCACAACCTAATTGAAATTGTAATTAACACTGAAATTAACAATCAAATTGACACAATCGACAACCCATTTGACAATCTAATTGACTCTGCAATTCACAATCCACTTGCAACTCTAATTTACACTGTAAATAAAAAGTCAATCAACAGCCCAATTGAAATTGTAATTGATACAATCGAGAACCCAATTCCCACTGCCATTGGAACAACTGATAACACAATTGGCATTCCAGTTCGCACTTCAAGTGATACAATTGACAATTCAATTGACACCGCCAAGTAGTAGTAAGTAAACTAACCTATCTTTTGCTATTCTAAATTAAAAGATTGTAGTTGAATTTTAGACGAATTAATCCTTGAAATTCATGCATAATGAAGCTCTGTTTTTGCGAAGGACCAGGTTGTCAGTAACTGTTGTATGATATCTTAGCCCAACGTCAAAAATGACACCTTTTAAGTGCTTGAACAGAGCAGATAACGTTTGTTATATTCCTGGTAAGGTGACTTTTGAGTCTCAGAAATGTGGCATAACAAATCTTCAACCTGAGTGATCTTTTCCATCTAAAGATCACTGTTGAGTCCTTTCAGAGGAGGAAAGGATCAACAGAATGTCACAAATGCCAGCATTATGGGCACACTCAGGGTAACTGCTTCAACAACCTTAGATGTGGGAAATGTTATGGCAAACACTTTACTACTACGTGTGCCGGGACACTCCACGACCTCTGCTAACTTCAGGAAAGAGAACAAGGCCAATTAAAGAGAGTGTGAGCTCTTTCCCAAACTTTCCAATCGCGGAGTACCTTTCAAAAATCCCAAGAAGGGTAAAAATAAGGTACCCCAATATATGGTACCCCAATAAGGTACCCCAATATACCTATGCACAAGCTACCAGAGTTCCTGAAGAAATTCCAGGAAAATTTAACATTGCTCCATCAGTTAAAGCCTTCATCAGACAAATGGAAGACCACAGTTAATGTACCAACTAAAACGAGCAAAGGTAATGAAGGAGAATAGTTTGCTGAGGAAGTTTAAAATATTCTGGAATTCTTCAGGAAATTGAATTTGGGTAATATATTGTTCAACGTCAAAAAGTTTGTTTCAAATTTAATGTGTCTAAGGATTGGACTGAGAGAATCTTACTAGGCATCATTGCCTTTGATTTTGTTGCATCTCTCTTCGATGGATAAGTCCTCCTCCTCTTCGATATTCATCTTCATATCGTTGCTTGGAACTCCAATGGTATTAAAAGCGACTTTTTGCAATTCCAAAGCCTTTTTATATACTCAGAAAATTGATGCTTCATTGCTCTGTTAAACACATCTCAGATCCAGTGACAGCATCGAAATCCTGAATTATAATATCTATCGGAATGATAGGGAGCACAACAGAGGAGGAAGCACAGATATCGTTATCAAAAAAGGCATTCCTCAATATTGCCTGTCTACTCGTGACTTAAGGAATAGTGAAGCCACTATTGTGGCCATTCAACAGATTAATTTGGGAGATATTAAACTAATAGCGACTTATAAGCCCGCAAATTCTGAAATCCTTATTAATGTTGTGGACAAAGTGTTTACTCCTAGAACTCCGACGCTTTTGCTGGAGATCTGCGGGGGTGGCTCAGTCGGTAGCGCGCCAGGCTCGTAATCTGTAGTTCCCAGGTTCGAGTCCCAGCTGGATCAGCGTTGAGATTTATCTCCGCAAAATTCCCCCCTGCCCATGGTCAGTAGGGGACACCGATGGGCTTGGAAAGGCCGCCGTCCGTCGTATGGGACGTTAAGACGTGGCCCCGTGTGCGAGAGAGCCATACCCTGTACGCGTTAAAGAACACGCTGTATAGCCTTGACGGGAGGCTACCATCTGTCTCCCAACAGCTGTTCCAGTGGTTCCCATCCCCCAACCTTCTCTGAGCCTTCGGGGTCCATGTGACCTGGCCATTTAGCCCATGGTGTGCAAAAAAGTGCCGCTCAGAGGTAAAACAACGCACCGCAACGCTGTAGATCTTAACTGCAAGCACAAGTCACGGAATTTTAATATGGGGAACAAAAGTGGTCGTCTTTTGCTTGACTATGCGTCAAGAAAAGATCTCATCATAGACGCTCCTAAGGAGGCCACTTTTTTCCCCCCAATACCATGCATAAACCAGATGCACTTGACATTGCTGTTTTTGGACATTTTAGTCCATCCTATGATATTCATGTGATTCATGAGCTAAGCTCTGATCACGAACCTATCATTATTATTCTTGGTAATGAAATTGCAGAAAATATTATTTCCTCACAGGATCACCAACCGGGAGAAATATAAATTCCTTGTCAACGAGAAGGTTAATTGTCATTGTAAGGCAAAACTCCTACTCTCATTGCCAGGGATATTTCTACATTTAACGATAATATCAAGAGTGCATACCTGTTTTAAGGAGAGTCAAATTGATACCAATAAGCTTCCTAATGACACCCTGGAAAATCAGTTTCAGGACAATGATGATTTGTCAGATGAAGAAATGTTTGAAATTGTTGAAAATGCACTCGATCACTTCTCCCAGGTGGCGATCTCTAACATTCGCTCTACAACTCCTACTGAGGTTAGCAAAGCAATTTAATTGTTAAATCCCAGAAAGTCTCCGGCTTTGATGAAATCACGAACACCATGATCAAACAACTTCTCCCTACAGCCATTGTTTTTACGTCTGCAACACTGATTGAAATTCAGATCGATCTGGAAAAGGGCTGTTATTAAAATGATGCTTAAAGCGGGGAATAATGCAACCATTCCCCAGAGTTATCGACCGATCAGTTTGCACCCATGTTTAGGTAAAGTTTTTGAGAGAATTATCTTTAATCGCCTAATGAAGCATACTGATCACAACGGCCTAATTCCAGAAGAACAGTTTGGCTTTAGGCGGAAGCGATCTACAATTCATCAACAGCTACAAGTAGTGGAAAGGGTTGCCGAATCCTTAAATAAGAAAGAGACCGTCGCATCCACCTTTATAGTCTCAAAACCATAAAGATAGAAAAGACCTGATTTCTTTGATAGTGGTTTCATTTTCGGCTGAAGGTGACCATGTTCGCGTGAGATCATTACAGTCGCTACCTTGATTATCATGAAACGTATTGCTTGTGAACTATAAAAATGACTTCAACTTCACAGGCCATATATCCGAGAATCCCTGCCCCACAGTATTTAAGAATTAATGTCAAATAATGTGAAATTCTGCCCCTTGGGGATCATCGTTTGGTGATTTTTGTCTTCTCCTTTGCGATTCATGCCACTTATTGGACACCCACAGATGGAGAAGGTTAGGGGAAATTTTATCCTGGTACTTCGAAAAATCATAATTATGCTACATGCTACATGCTAGAATTTGAAAAAAAGTGCAAAAAGGGAAAGACATGGGAATTCCTTCACTGCCAAATTAGAGGTCATGTTTAAGTTTCAATTTGATGCCAAAGAACTCGATTAATTACATGGTGTGAATGAGTGATCAGATATGATCTATTTAGGAATAGGCTAATGAGGAAACCACCTCAAACTCCAAACGTAGAAGGCTTCCTATACGGTTCTTTTTATTTACAATACACAAAATAGATTTAAACGAGGTACATTTTGGAGAAATATTTTAAAAAATGCGATAAATAATATACATAAACTTATATTGTTATTTAACTAAATGAAAAAAAAATCGTAAATAATAAGCAATCCTAAGCATAGAACAATCCTAAGCATAGAAGAAATTTTGACTTGATCCGGGTGGAGTACGAACCAACGACCTTCTGATGGCATGTCAGGTACTCTGATTCCTGACCGAGATATCTTCTATTGATTGCTTCATACCACGGAGTCAGTCATTGTCATTTTCTGTGCTTTTTCTAATATTGAAGATGAAATTCCCTCCATTTGTATAACATGAAACCTAAGCTTTTATGGATTGCTTCAACAGTGATTTATGATGTATAAATTTCAAATGTTTCTTAATCCACTAAGTTATTATTATAAGCTTACAGGAATATTGTTAGCTTATTTTGGGTCACTTCATATATAAAGGTAAAGGGATATAGTTTAGAAAGGTAATATTCTTCATTTTATTTTAAAGGTGATCAGTATAATTAATAAGACAATTTCATTACTTTTAAATTACCATAAAAGTTTTAGATATTTCAGTATATCATTAAACGAAACGCTAAAACTTCATTTTATCTTATGCTTTCAGTTGAAGAAAGATCATTAAAAGAGGAGTAAAAATGGCTACCAGTAGAAATCATAACATTTTTTGGTGTAGTATTATATCCAGGTTTAATCACAGATCATCAAAACTAATGTCAACCTGATTCTAGTTCAGTGACTTTCAGTGTAAGTCGCTACAAATTAACAAGAAATATATCACTAATAATTTTCATAGCAAGTCTTCTGTAACTTACATAATGTCGCATCAGACTAATTTAGCATCCCAATCAAAACCGGATCGTCACTTTCATTTATGTAACATATGTATTTTGTGTAAGAATTATCCCTTTTGTACTGATGTAAGCATATCAAATCATTGTTAAGGTAGTAACAATTAATTACAAGTTATAATATATGTAAAAAAAAAAACTGATTTTTGTAATCGGAGAATGCAAAACTATACTAATTCCAAAATTAAATATAGCATTTTAAAATTATTTTATTTATTTAACTAGCAATTTAAAATTATTTTGATTAAAATTATTTTTATAAAGATAGCATTTTAATTATTTATTATTATGTTATACATATTAATGTCTATAACATTAAAATCAGTAATATATTTATATTAAAAGGTAAGGAGTTGCACATTGGAACATATCCTCTCTCCTAAAATCGTTACGAAATTTGCAGACGAGTCCCTGAAGAGCGCACTCTTAAGGAACTCTTTAATGAAAAGACTAAAGGCCATTTCATTATGTATGTTAGGCCATGTTATGTCAATAGTAACTCAGATACAGAACTCATCATCATAATCAACCAGCCATGGTCTGTGAAGGTCCAATCAGACCGTGCAATTTAATTTTCCATGCATTTCAGTCCTGACCTACATCTGCTGAATCTGGTCACTGCACACCAATTCTAACAAGGTACTCTCCGGCATTGTGTGTCCACTCCGCTTCCAAGATATCCCCTTCTTTCTGAGGACTTTAGACACATTGTTGATAACCCTATTCGCCCATCTATAATTATCCATACGGGCAACACGGCCAAACCAACGGAATCTCTCTCTGCACGATAATGCTGCATAAAGGAGGTTGCCGACTCCTTTGCCTAACCTAATTATTCCTTATCAAATTCAACCACCTAATGTCCAAGATTTTGCGCAAGCATCAAGAATCAAAAGAATTAGATTTTTTTTTTGACATTTTGTTTACAAAGCGTGCAAGTTTCACTACCATAACTAACCCTAGAAAGAACCAAACTATTATACAGTCTAATTTTAGTCTTTAGGTGTATACTCCTATTTCTCCACACTCTCCATAGATTCTTAAAAGTCCCGGCAGCAATACCTATTCGTCTGTTAATCTCACGCCGCACATCACCGTTATCTGTTACATAGCTCCCAAGGTAATTAAATTCTGACACCTGCTCAGAACTGCAACTATTCAGATTAACTGAATCACAGCCTGCCTGACAAATTTTCATCACTATAGTTTTCTCTTTGTTTATAACCAAACCTACTCTACTACCAGTCTCATCAACAGCTCGAATGAAAGAGTTCATCTCATCAACATCATTTGCCAAAAGGGCTAAATCATCAGCATAATCTAAATCAGAAAGTTTCGTATCTCCAGTCCATTTGAGGCCAAAATCTTTCCCTTGAAGTGAATTTCGCATAACATAATTAATAACCAAACTAGAGAGAAAAGGAGACAAAATGCACCCTTGTCGAACACCAGAAGTAATGCTAAACCAATTGCTACAAGCCTTACCAACTCTCACACACGACTCAGCGTTATTGTAGAGAGCTTTCATTATGTTAACTAACTTGTCTGGTATACCATATGATTTCACTATCAACCACAAATTGTGACGATCAACAGAGTCGAAAGCCTTTTCGAAATCAACAAAGCTAGCAACCAAAGGTTTCTGAAACTCTAAACATTTCTCAAGAATCTGCCTAAGGGAAAATATCTGATCCACACATCCCCTACGACTTCTGAATCCACATTGCTCATCACGCAATTGACTGTCAACCAGATTCTTAATTCTATTAAGCACAACCATGCAAAGAACTTTGTCTGTAACAGAGAGCAGGCTGATACCCCTATAGTTATCACAAGAACTGTTATCACCTTTTTTGTAAATAGGGATAATAATAGCTCTGGTAAAATCCTTAGGAACCATGCCTTTATCATAAAAGATATTCAGAATTTCAGTCATCCAAGTGGTAACAGAAGCATTCTCAGCTCTAAGCATTTCTGTAGTAATTTCATCTACCCCTGGAGATTTATGAAGTTTAAGTTTAGAAACAGCCAAAATAACTTCAGTTTGTGTTATAGGTCCAACATTAAAGCCACCAATGCATCTATCATCATTGCAAACAATGGGAGTAGAACTAACTACATTGTTTAGAATATCACTGAAATGCTCAGCCCACCTAGCCATGAGAGAGTCCTCACCTTCTATAACTTTATCTTGTTTATCCTTCAATCCCTGTATAGCTCTCCGTTTTCTACCACACAAAACATTAACTATCTGGTACAGCTCTCTGCTGTTGTGCTTTCTAACTGCTTCCTCGGCTTTGTCAGCCAAGCCATCTAGCCAAAAATTCTTATCAGCAACTAACTGATCCTTTACACGTTTATTAAGTTCTCTGTAATGCTTTCTATTAGGACTAGTAGGGTACTGATTAAGGACATTCCTGTAGTTCTTTCTTTCTGAAACAAGCTCAAATGAGTTATCACTTATACAATTCTGCCTCCTCTGCTCCTTTTTTTCCTGAAAGAGTACTGTTTGGTTTCCAAAAAAGCCTGATTAAAATGGTCCCATTATTCCTCAACTTCATTAGTAAGCAAACCATGACTGTCATAATGACTAAGTAACCTGTCATGGTAAGCTTTAGCTATAACTGTGTGTTTCAGAGCTTAAGTATTAAAGTTAAGTTTGTTAACCCTAGTAAAACACTTTTGAAGTTTAAGTTGCAAGACACTTTTAACAAGTGTAAGCTTTAACAATTTTTAATGGTCAGAACCAATTTCAGCTCCCTATATGCCCTTGTAATTAATAGTATCATGACAAAAATTGATAAATGAATAGTATTACGACAAAAAAAAGTCAGGTAATATGTGCCTACCGTTTTCATCTGTTGTAAAGAAAATTATATTTTAATAACTTCTGCTAATACAATGCACGTTTTGAAAATAATTAAAAATCATTATTCGCTTTTAATAATTTCTAATATTTCTATAGTATTAGATTATTAAATAGTATTTCTGATCAAATAATTGTTCATAATCAATATGGTAAACAGTAATCAAGGGAATGAAATGGAGATGGTATTTATAAGAGGCTGGTTTGCATCCGAACTAGAAAATTATTTCCCAATTCGCCCCGGAAAACTAGAATTTTTAAATTCAACACAGAATATGGTTATATATGGTAATAACATACCTAAATGAGGCCAAACAGTGATCGCTGTTGAGGAAATCTCCCCCAAGATGATAATCCATTTAACCTTTCCAAAGATTTTCGATTTTGGAGGTAGTTTACCCCATTACCCTAAAAAAGAAGTGGTTCTTAGGTTCGTTGGATTATTTTACTCTGAGCGGCAAACCTTTTACAGAGGGCTAAATTACCAAGTAACATTGACCCCGAAGGCCAGGAGAAGGTTGATGGAGGGGACCCACTAGACACTTGTTAGGAGAGAGATGGTAGCCTTCCGTCAACGTCGTCCAGCGTGCTCTTTAACGTGCATAAGGATATCTCTCCCGCAAACAGCAGCACATCTTAACATCCCATCCGACTGACGACGATCTTTCCAAGAACATCGACGTTCCCTACTGACCGTGGGCAAGGAAGGGAAATTTGCGGAGATAAATATCAACATTGACTCAGGTGGGACTCGAATCTGGGAACTAGAAATTTCGAGCCTGCCGCGCTATCGACTGAGACAACCCAGTCCCTTCCTAGTATTAAAACTTCTCCTAAAGGGAAAGGGGTTGTCACATTTTTGACTCTAATCTGAAGCAGGGGTTGACATTCTGGAGATTCTAATTTTCGGCAACTTCCTTGAGTAACATATGTTGTACCCCATCTTTGGTATATAACTGGCGAGCACAGTTCAGCATATGTCCTTATATCGACAAAGCATTGTGCTCTCATTAATTTCATTCTGATGCATAAATTTATACTTATGACCAAATAGATATTTTTATTAACTGGTTTTTATTTGAATAATATTAACTGTAATCTCAATACACGAAGCATGCACAAGGGAAACCAATATAAAAGTTAGATTCATATTTTTAATGGAGTTTATTTTGCCGACAGGGGTGGCTGAGTCGGTTGCGCGCCAGGATCGTCATCTGCAGTGCAAAGATTCGAGTCCCATCGGGGATACTTCTGAGATTTATCTCCGCAAAACTCCCCACCCTTACCACGGTTAATAGGGGTCACCGATGAGCTAGGTAAGACCGCCGTCCGTTAGTTAATGGGGAGACTCGAACATTGCCAATAGTAATATTTCTTTATTACGTATTCAATCTATAAATAATGTTTTTTTTTTATATAGAAACTACGAAAGTAGAGACAGAAGACACAGTTTAAATATTAGCTCGTTTATTCCAAAGAGTGTTGAAAGTAGATGATTAAAATTAAGCGCAGAAAATGTGAAATAATGGGCTGGATTGTTTTAGCTCGGAGCGGCACTTTTTTGCACATCATGGGCTAAATGGCCAGAGAAGGTTGGGGGAGGGGACCCACTGGAACAACTGTCGGTAGACAAACGATAGCCTCCCGTCAAGGTCATACATTGTGTTCTTTAACTTGCACAGTGTATGGCTCTCCCACACACGGACCACGACTTAATGTCCCATTCGACGTATGACGGCGTCTCCTACTGACCGTGTGGAAGTGCGGAGAATTTTGCGGAGATTAATCTCAAAGCTCACCCAGCTGGACTCGAAGCTGGGAACTGATGATTACGAGAGGCAAATAGTGTATTCCTTCATAGTAATATATTCAAGAAAGGGTAATGGGAAACATTGAACTAATGAGGAAAAAGCATTAATGTCTGTGAAATGTCTGGTACTATTCACCTGATACATTAAATTGATAAATTTCCATAGATGATGTATCTAGTAACAAAGGTCTCTTAGAAATATTTAATAGTTACCCTTTTATTGTTTTTTATACTATATTTTTCTCTATATATTATATATCTTTAATATAAGATGCGCAAATACAGTTCAATATATATTTAGACATCTATTCAATATATTCTCACTTGAGTGGTTCATTATGTTTTCATCCTATAAATTTCATTCTGGGAATAAATTTTGACACACCAGATATTTTTTACTGGTTTTACATTTAGAGAATATTAACAGAAAACTCAGTACAGAAAGTTTCATATGGGGCAGAAGGAAAAAATTATTTTTCTCTGTCTATTGAGGAAAATTTCCTAAACTTTTACTTCTTGAAAAAGTTTTATAAAAATATATTTGATTCTTCAATTTTGTTTTATTTTTCATGACAAATTAATATGAGTCGAATTTTTTTTTCAAATCTATGCTAATCCCCATGCAGTTCTTCTGATTCCAAACGTAATTGAATTTAGAAATTTCACTACCACTTCTGTTTTTAAATAGAATTTCTTATTAAATTTCTATTGCTTTATTTATAATTTTTTTTCTCTTTATGTCGAAATTGTTCAAGAACGTATCAAAGTGGTACATTTATATTAAATAAAGTCAGTTTTGAATCTTGAATTGGAAAATAATCCGCTCTGAGTAACATGGGAAGCTAATTTACAAAAGGGATGAAATTTTTGTGTTATTTAGTGGTTAGAAATGGATTAAAATTAAAAATTGAAACACGATTGGTTGGAAAAATGCAAATAGTGATATGTTATCATTGCCTGTAAAACAAAAAAATAATTTTTCTACTTATTCCTTCTAACCATATTTGCGTTTCCTCACCCTCTGGTGGTAAGTTGACATATCATAGCTCTCAAATGTAAATCTTAACCATCACATTTTACTTTCAAAACTTGAAATGTATAGCAGAAACACATCTTTTGTAATATATCTCCGCAAAACTCTCCGCCCTGCCCACGGTCAGTAGGAACCAATGATAGGACGCCTCCGTCAGATGAAATGCTAAACCGTGGCCCCTTGAAATACAGATTTGCATTTGCTTTACTTCTGTGCAGCACTTTTTTGCCCATAATGGGCTAAATGGACAGGTCACAAGGACCCCAAAGGCTCAGAAGTTTGGGGGAGGAGACCCACGGGACAGCTGTTAGGAGACAGATGGTAACATCCGGTCAGGGCCATCCAGCGTGTTCTTTAACGTGCACAGTGTATGGCTTTCCCGTGCACGAGGCAACGGCCTAAAGTCGTATCCGACGAACGGCGTCCTTTCCAAGCCCATCGGTGTCCAATACAGAACGAGGGCAGGCGAATTTTGTGGAGATGAATCTGAACGCTAGCCCAGCTGGGATTCGAACCTGGGAACTGCAGATTACGAGCCTGATGAGCTACAGACTGAGCTACCTCCGACTCTAGATTAAATAAAGCAAGGTTCTACAAATATATTCAATATGCGTATTATACAATAAAACGAAATATTTTTTAAATTCGTTATCACATCAAGAATGCTACTAATTTAGCAGCAGGTTATGACAAAACAAAGGACCATGCCAATAAGGGACTCGAACCCGGAATCCAGCAGTTGCAGTATCAACACGAATCAACAAGATACTACTGAACCACAGAGGAAGAGAAAAACATTTTGAGAAAGAAAATCAAGACTTAACATAAAACTTTTGCTGGATGGTTTAAAGCCTTTGATACTCCTCTTCAAGTTAATTGTTGATGTAAGTCAGAGTTACGCAAATGAAAACATTGAATTGACTTTGACTGATAATTTAAGTACTTTCAAATCGAACTCTTACGAATATCAGGGAGTGTCCTAAAATTCAAAGCAATTAACAGTTACCAAAATATTTCGAAATTAATTTTTCAACATTTTTTATTGAGAATTGTCGATAGAAAAGACCCAGATGTTATCAGTATTGCAAACATTTTCAAATGCCACGTTAAACATTATTTTTGATATAAGACCCAGTGCTTATCTCGATAGTTCTTTGTGAGATAATAAATTTCTGAAATAAGATACAAAGTAGCCATAGCATACATACTAGAGATGTCTTCACAATTACGGTTACAAATTAGCATTGAAAGGAGAAATTTTTTTTATAAATTTTTTGTTTAAAATAATATCGGTAGAAATTATACTTTCAATTACTAGAGAATATGAAAAATGTCCAAAAATTGGGTGAAGTTGTACCTTATATATTTCACCATTTGGAATTTTTCCCAAATGTTCTTCAGACATTCATAATAATTCAGTTTAGGATTTGTGTTTCCTAGCACCATTAATAGACCTAATAAAAAAACATTTGACGAAGTTGTAAAGAGATAACCTCCCGTGGTTTAAACGCAACAGGCAGCACCTGGTTCACATTTTCTTAGAAATTATTTTATAAATTAATATTGAAAAAATAGATATGATTCTTACAACCAGGCCCTGACTCTAGAAAAGTAAGACAGAAGGTGGAGCTTAGAGCATGGAATTGCACTGCAATTCCATGCTCTAAGCTCCACCCTCTCTCTCCCTATTTATAGTATTGTTACGACAGAAGGAATCTGGCAACCGAAAAAAAAAAAGTTTCAGCCAACGAATAAGAACGTTGGGAGAATTTGGAGAAGAAGAGTGGAGCGTTAACGTTTTGTATTGTAACGGTCGTTGTGTATAGTAACGGTCGGTGAGTTCGAAAATGGACGGTGAGCTGTTCTGAGACAGTGCGCGTAAGTATCAAGAAATAACTTGATGTGTTGTGTATACGCGGAAGGATAAAAGTGGGATCTTTTATCGTTAAGTATCAAGAAGTAACTTGATGTGTTGTGTATACGCGGAAGTATAAAAGTGGGAACTTTTATGGCTAACTTCGAATGTCTACACGGACTGTCTTTTTGTTCGGCTAGTGTGTGAAAAGTTATTAGCACAGGACGAGAATTGGTTTACGAGTGAAGATCTTCGGGTGACCTGGTAAATCAAGTAAAAGGTAGTATTTAGTAAAATACACAGAGCTGATATTGTGTGCTCTACGCAGGAAGATTGATGACTTGTGCATGTTAATAGTTGATTTGTTAATAAGATACTTCATCCATATTTCCTTTGTAACAATTTACCTTGTATTGAATTTGGTTTTGAAATATAGCTTTTAATACTCACGTTCAGTGGCTATCCATTTTTGTGATCCGCAACATTTGGTGTCAGAAGCGGGATAATTAATTGAATGCCGTTAACTAGAAGTATGGATGAATTAGTAAAGTTGATGACTGATATTAAAGGCGAAATTGGTGACCTTGCTAGACAAAGTGATAACTTGAAAGCCGATATGACTGATATTAAAGGTGATCTAGCTGCCCAAAGCAACAAAATTGGTGACCTTGCTAGACAAAGTGATAGCTTGAAAGTTGATATAGCTGCCCAAAGCAATAAAATAGGTGACCTGGCCGCACAAAATAATGAGTTGAGAACGGAGATAGTTTCTCAAAAAGATGATTTGAAAGCCGAAATGGCCGCACAAAATAATGAGTTGAGAATGGAGATAGTTTCTCAAAAAGATGATTTGAAAGCCGAAATAGCCGCACAAAATACTGAGATGAGAGCTGAAGTGGCTTCTCAAATTGATAAGATTATTGATCAGTTCAAGGATAGTAAAACCGAACTCAATAGACAATGCAATAGTTTAAATGTTGAATTTGTCAGTGAAAAAGATGATCTTGATAGTGTTAAGTTAGATTGTAAACATGGAAAAGAAAAAGAGAAAGGCAACGCATATAAAAATGTGGATCTGCTACTGGAAATCAAGAATCGTAGAGATAGCGCAGATAATGCCTTTGACCACGCAACTACTGGTGATGCATGGCAGAATGTCTATGTCGCTGGTGACATGTCTAGGAACTGTGAAGAACAATCACACAGATCAGAGAGCTGTGAGACTATACAGTACGCTTTGCACTTCAAAATACCTAGGTATACAAGTCTGGCACGATCTGAAGAGAGATCCACACGAAAGGTATTCTATTCCTCGCCGTCAGCAAAATGCGTCATGGACAATTATCGCAAAGGCAGAGTAACGAGTGGTAATGAGGGGGAACGAAACAGAGTTTACGTTTCGCAGAGTGGTCCGAGTAAAGAAGAGGCGTCCATTCATCATAGAAACAAAGTGCCATTCGACGTTACCCGGGAAGTCGGAGAGATTTTTCCGAAGCATATAGCCACACTTGAATCGTTTATAGAAAGTGGGGATTTAAGGAAGAGGAATTCCGAAGAATGGCTTAGAAGCGTAACAGGTGATGCTAGTAAAGGAGCTTCAGGCAGAGACAGCACTTCAAAGACTAACTTTCTGGATGAAACTAAGCCTCAGAGTTACGATCAGAGAGAAGTGAATCCCTCAGATAATTTCAACGTAGCCACGCTGAATTTCTTTTCTGAACAGTCAATGTGCAGATTTGGACATTATAACCATTTAGATTATAAGGATATAGAAAAGTTTTATCACGACTACAAGAGCTCTAAAGTGGACAATATCATGTTACAAAACTCGTCGCTGATCTCCAGAATGAACAATTTGGCAATCATGACTGATGTTTCCCTGGCTAATTACAA
The DNA here is from genome assembly GCA_038380435.1 of Ryuthela nishihirai. Classification (NCBI taxonomy): domain Eukaryota; kingdom Metazoa; phylum Arthropoda; class Arachnida; order Araneae; family Heptathelidae; genus Ryuthela; species Ryuthela nishihirai. The sequence goes on from JAWZYU010000038.1 coordinate 6,665,235, forward strand.
TGAGAGCTCCAAGAAAGTGAATTCCGAAGAAACAGCAACTATGACCTCCTCGGGTCATGTGTTTTGCTGGAGACCCGAGTGGCGCCATCGGATGGTAGATGAAAACAGCACAGGAGGTGTCGGCAACAAAGTGAGTCTTGTCTTGGCTCCTGCACTTGCTGCTTTAGGTCTCAATGTCCCTATGATCTCCGGTCGTGCTCTCCAATTGACGGGAGATACTCTGTACAAATTGGAATCCATCCCTGGCTTCACAGTCGACTGCACTAAAGATAAAATCGAGCAGATGATGGAAGACGTCGGATGCTGCATCGTAGGACAGACAGAGGAGCTGGTGCCAACAGATAAGGAGATTTACCGCTGCAAGGATCTGATGGCTACCATAGATAGCGTTCCTCTAATGATATGCTCAATTGTGTCCAAAAAGCTGGCTGAAGGAGTGTGTGCTTTGGTTTATGATGTGGAATTCGGAAAAGGAGCTATTGATCTCATCAGTACAGAAGATGTTGCTGTTGATTTAGTTAAGAAAGTGGTTGCAGCATCACAAGCTCGTGGAATGAAGAGTTTGAGTTGTTCAGCTGTTATCAGCAACATGGATTCACCTCTTGAAAACTCTGTTGACAACTCTCTGGAAGTGATGGAAGCTGTTCAGTGTTTCCTTGGTAACGGATCCTTAGAACTGCAAGAGCTCGTCGAAGAGTTAGGAGAACTTCTGCGTTTTGTGAACATTGTGGATAATAGGGTAGATGAAGCATCACGTGTCCGTAAGGTTCTGCATAACGGCAATGCTTTGAACAAGTTTCGTAACATGTTAATAGAACAAGGAGTATCTGAAGATGTTGCAAGCTGGCTATGTGAAGGTAAAACAGAAAAAATATTGCTAGCAGCCCGACACATCACTGATTTCACTTATACAGGAGAAACAGGTAAGGTTGTCGGATTAGAAGCTGCAATTCTAGCAAGAGTATGGAAGGAGGAGATGGACCGAAGAGCTAAAAAGAATTATGGAGCTGATATTATAGTTGTGAAGCACCTTGGGGATCAAATTGAATCAGGTGAAATATGGCTGAAGGTTCATCACGGCAGTTCTGAATTAAGTGAAAGTCAACTGACAAAAGGGTCAGACTGGAGGATGAAACTCCTCCCTAGATTTTATGTCACTAATGACTTTCATTCCTTGTTACTGTTGATAGAAGTAAAAATCCAAAGAAGAAAACTTTCGACAAAGAAGAAAACTTTTTACAGGTTTTGCACGAAAACTCTTAGTCGATTCTTCTCCCTGCGGAGACATAAACGTGTTCACAAGGGCTATAGGCCTTACACGTATTATATTTGTGGACGAGGCTTCAGTCAGAAAAGAAATCTAAGTCATAATGAGATTCGCTTTCATTTTGACACAGACGTGGAATATCGCATTCGTCGACGTCCAGCTACAAAGTGCAAGGTGGTTCACGTGGATCGTTTAGCCCCGTTTCATCGAAGAACTGAAGAAACTTTGGAATCCAGAATTGTTCGGGACGAACAAGACCTAGGAAGGGGGCAGTGTTACGACAGAAGGAATCTGGCAACCGAAAAAAAAAAAGTTTCAGCCAACGAATAAGAACGTTGGGAGAATTTGGAGAAGAAGAGTGGAGCGTTAACGTTTTGTATTGTAACGGTCGTTGTGTATAGTAACGGTCGGTGAGTTCGAAAATGGACGGTGAGCTGTTCTGAGACAGTGCGCGTAAGTATCAAGAAGTAACTTGATGTGTTGTGTATACGCGGAAGGATAAAAGTGGGATCTTTTATCGTTAAGTATCAAGAAGTAACTTGATGTGTTGTGTATACGCGGAAGTATAAAAGTGGGAACTTTTATGGCTAACTTCGAATGTCTACACGGACTGTCTTTTTGTTCGGCTAGTGTGTGAAAAGTTATTAGCACAGGACGAGAATTGGTTTACGAGTGAAGATCTTCGGGTGACCTGGTAAATCAAGTAAAAGGTAGTATTTAGTAAAATACACAGAGCTGATATTGTGTGCTCTACGCAGGAAGATTGATGACTTGTGCATGTTAATAGTTGATTTGTTAATAAGATACTTCATCCATATTTCCTTTGTAACAATTTACCTTGTATTGAATTTGGTTTTGAAATATAGCTTTTAATACTCACGTTCAGTGGCTATCCATTTTTGTGATCCGCAACAGTATAATAAGTATTTATAGTATAATAAGGAGTATAAGAATTTCTCCCTGAGTTTCAGGGCGGGGGTGACTCAGTTGGTAGCGCGTCAGTCTCGTAATGTTCAGTACCCAAGTTCAAGTCCAAACTGGGTCGGCTTTGAGATTTATCTCCGCAAAACTCCCCGCCCGGCCCACTGTCAGTAAGGGACACCGATGGGATTGGAAATGTCGCCAACCGTAGGATGCGACATTACACCATGGTCTCTGTGTGAGAGATCCATACTCTGTGCATATTAAAGAACAAACTGGATGGCCTTAATAGGAGGCCACCATCTGTCTCCCAACAGACGTTCCAGTGAGTCCCCTCCCCCAAATTTCTCTGAGGCTTTGGAGTCCTTGATACACAACTATTCAGTTCATTGTGTCCAAAAAAGTGCTGCTCAGAGGTAATACAACTCAGATTTCAGAATTCCGATTCCTATTCAGTTCCAGTTTGCCTCAGTTAAAACTACATATGGATAACAACAGCTTTTTTTTCGTTACATGTTCCCCGATGAGAAAATGCATAATGAGAAGTTAGACCTCAACTTTTACAGAAAGATTATGAGACCAGACAAGTGCGCATGTGCTGATCATATTCTTTAGCGTTTCATTGTTTTTTAAATTAGTCCATTTTGATTTCTTCTGAAACACGAATTTTAATAAATAACTCCAGTCGTCCGATATAAATTTATTAGTAAAAAATGAGCATCGCTGATGATGCGGGACTCGAAACCAGGTCTCTGCAGATATAAGCCAAAGTGGATAGAAATCCACTAAACTAACTACAGTACCATCATTCGTTCCGGCAATGCGACTTATAATTTTATCAGGGTTCAGGGGTTCAGGGTGTTGCAGATATGGTGAAATTAGCCTCCAAATAAGGGGCTCCCTACACCAGTCACTATAGAGCTTTTTCTCTTGATGTCCTCACACAAGAATTCCACCATTATAATTTAGATATTCCCGGCTTGCAAGAGAGCAGATGGACAGATAAAGGTCAGATTCTTAAAAATAATCTTAAATTTCTCTTTTCAGGGAGGGACGACAATAAGCATCACCAAGGCGTGGGTCGGCTTCTCAGCAGACACGCTAGTGATGCTCTTCTAGTATATGAGTGCATTAGTGAAAGGTTTCTTACAGCAAAATTTCAGACAAGCGTTAAAGACCTGAATGTTATCTGCTGTTATGCCCCCACTGAGGATGCCGATGAGGATGAGAAAGATAGGTTTTATGAACAACTTCAGGATATTTTGAATTCTGTCAAGAAAGAAGATATTACCCTTGTTCTTGGTGCTTCAATGCCAAAGTTGGTACTGGCTGTGACGTTTGGGGAGGAGTAATAGGGCCTTTTGGTATTGGTAGCTGCAATGGCAATGGACACTGTCTCCTGCAGGTAAGTAAACTCAATGGTTTCAGAATAACTAACACTTATTGCAAACACCGCGACATACATAAGTATACATGGGTTTCACCCGATGGGCTGCATAAGAATATGATTTATTATATATTAATTAACAGCAAATGGGCTAGTTCTGTTAGGAATACCAGGTCATATGGGGGAGCTGCAATTGGCTCTGACCATTATCTTGTTAAAAGTGTCTTGCAACTTAAACTTAAAAAGTGTTGTGCTAGGGTTAAAAAATTTGCTTTTAATATTGAAGCTCTGAAAGACCCAGTTATAGCCAAAGCTTACCATGGTAGGTTACTTAGTCATTATGACAGTCATGGTATGCTTACTACTGAAGTTGAGGAAGAATGGGATCATTTTAAACAGGCTTTTTTGGACACTAACAGTACTCTTTTAGGAAAAAATGAGCAGAAGAGTCAGAGTTATCTGAGTGATAAGGCACTTGAGCTTATTTCGGAAAGAAATAACTCAGGAATGTCCTTAATCAATACGCTACTAGTCCTAATAGAAAGCATTACAGAGAACTTAATAAACGTGTAAAAAATTAGTTAGCTGCTGATAAGAATCGTTGTCTTGATGGTTTGGCTGACAAAGCCGAGGAAGCAGTTAGACAGCACAACAGCAGAGAGCTGTACCAGATAATTAATGTTTTATGTGATAGAAAACAGACAACTATACAGGGATTGAAGGCTAAACAAGGTAAGGTTATAGAAGGTGAGGATTCTGTCATGGCTAGGTGAGCTGAGCATTTCAGTGATATTCTAAACAATGCGGTTAATTCTATTCCCATTGTTTGCAATGATGATAGATGCATTGGTGGCTTTAATGTTGGCCCTATAACACAATCTGAATTTATTTTGGCTGTTTCTAAACTTAAACTTCATAAATCCCCAGGGGTAGATGAAATTACTACAGAAATGCTTAGAGCTGGGAATGTTTCGGTTACCACTTGGATGACTGAAATTTTGAATATCTTTTATGATAAAGGCATGGTTCCTAAGGATTTTACCAGAGCTATAGTTATCCCTATTTTCAAAAAAGGTGATCGCAGTTCTTGTGATAATTATAGGGATATCAGCCTACTCTCTGTTCCAGGTAAAGTTCTCTCCGTGATTGTGTTTAATAGAATTAAGGATCTGGTTGACAGACAATTGCGTGATGAGCAATGTGGATTCAGAAGTGGTAGAGGATGTGTGGATCAGATATTTTCACTTAGGCAGATTCTTGAGAAATGTTTAGAGTTTCAGAAACCTTTGGTTGCTAGCTTTGTTGATTTCAAAAAGGCTTTCGACTCTGTTGATCGACATAATTTGTGGTTGATTGTGAGATCATATGGTATACCAGACAAGTTAGTTAACATAACGAAAGCTCTCTACAATAACGCTGAGTCGTGTGTGAGAGTTGGTAAGGCTTGTAGCAATTGGTTTAGCATTACTTCTGGTGTTCGACAAGGGTGCATTTTGTCTCCTTTTCTCTTTAGCTTGGTTATTGATTATGTTAGGCGAAACTCACTTCAAGTGAAAGATTTTGGCCTTAAATGGAATGGAGATACGAAAATGTCTGATTTAGATTATGCTGATGCTTTAGCCCTTTTGGCAAATGATGTTCATGAGATGAACTCTTTCATTCGAGCTGTTGATGAGACTGGTAGTAGAGTAGGTTTGGTTATAATCAGAGAGCAAACTAAAGTGATGAAAATTGGTCAGGCAGGCGGTGATTCAATTAATCTGAATGATTGCAATCTTGAGCAGGTGTCACAGTTTAATTATCTTGGGAGCTATGTAACAGATACTGGTGATGTGCGGCATGAGATTAACAGACGAATAGGGATTGCTGCCGGGACTTTTAAATATCTATGGAGATTGTGGAGAAAAAGGCGTATACACCTAAAGACTAAAATTAGATTGTATAATAGTTTGGTTCTTTCTAGGATTAGTTATGGTAGTGAAACATGGACACTTTGTAAACAAGATAACAGGAAACTGGATGCTTTTGATTCCAGAAGCTTACGCAGTATCTTGGGCATTAGGAGATTCAACTTTGTAACTAATGATGAGTTTGCAACCTCCTTTAAGCAGCATATTGTGCAGAGAGAGACTCCGTTGGTTTGGCCATGTTGCCCGTATGAATAATTATAGATTGGCGAATAGGGTTATGAACAGTGTGCCTAAAGGCCTCAGAAAGAAGGGGAGACTAAGGATGCGGTGGGCAACAATGTCAAACAGGACCTTGTTAGAATTGGTGTGTAGTGGCCAGATGCAGTAGATGTAGCTCAGGATAGACTTGCTTGGAGAACTAAATTGCACAGTCTGGTTGGAACTCCGTAGCCCATGGCTGCTTGAGGAGGAGGAGGAGGAGGATGAAGAAGGTTAGTGGATGATGCAAAACAAATACAAATAACGAAATATTTTATTATTATGAAGTAAAAATATGCAACAGAAATTTTATTGTTTATCTTCTATAAGAATGGAACAAATATGCAATGTTCTGGAAATTTATTCTCAAATCAAACTAAAAAACTCCATTTCAATTGAAGCAGATGGTTTCAACTTTTTTGTATACAGAGAATGTATTAAATTGATCAATTCTAACGTTCTCATTCAGTCCCTCCAGGCCCAGATCTCGAAAAAATCTGGGGTGAAGGGTCAGAAACACATTCGAGCCTGAAAAATGTAAGGAGGTGGGATATGAAACCGCATTATAACATTTCTCACTCCGTATTACAGGTCTTTAAAAATTTCTTCAAAAATACACCAACTATAAAGAAGTTTAATAATTTTTTTCATCTACTGCACTTCTAACATTATTAAAGTGTCTCTAAGGAGAAGGATATTGGCTCCCCCTACTCCTAAATCCAGTCTGATCCCGTCACATATCATGATGTGCACATGGAGGTAGGAAGAGAGAGAGGCGCCCTATCGCTTGAAAACTGTAACCGAGCCTCGCCATATTGTCGCTACTCGTAATCGTGCTAATACTGTGTTAAAGAACGCTGATTGCATTAAAGAATGGAATTGGGCATCGCGTTTGGTTGCATTAATGAACCTACGAAAAAGATCAAAGGGATAACGTTTCATAGGTAAGAAGCGATGCTAAAGTTTTTCTTTTTAAAATGAAAACTTTTTCGCCATTTCAAATAATTTAGGACAGTAACGTAGTTAGGCCTAACGGAAGGCGGTAGGAAGGGTTGCGATATTTTCCCAGTGTTTTTAATGTAAACTGATGAAATAAAATATTCTTATAAATTCATAGAAAGAGAAAAGAATCAACAAACAGGGGAGAATGTAATACTCATATCCTTCGTCATTTCTTATTTTTTTGATGTACCTTACGGGAACTCTAGAGAATTTCCCTATTATGACAATGAGAATCTAATTTCGAAACTCTATAATTTCTAAAATATGCATTTAATGGAAAAAATTGACTAAAGATAAATTAAAAATCATAATTAAAACTATTTAAATCTCGATTTCAAACAATGTTTGTTGAGTATTTAACGAGTTATGGACGCTAAAATATTTCCTGATAATTTATGTTCCATGTCGATGGAAATTTAACTGTGAAGTGCTATAACTATTAAAATATGCATTTAACGGAAAAATACGACAGAAGGTAAATTAAAGATCATAATCAAATCTCTTTAAATCTCCATTTTCAACGATATTCATGCAATTTTAATGGAAGAATATGATTGAAGATAAATAAAAATTTATAAACAAAACTATTGAAATTTTTATTTTAAACAATATTCAGTAATTAAGCCTATGTTAAAGTCTGGATATTTCAAAACAAAGTTCCTGCTTTTTATTTCAAAGAGTGTTTTTGTTAATATTTACATTTTTTCTTATATAAGAGATTTGACTTATCACAGTTTACTCTGAACATTAGAAACTTAATCAAACAATGATAGAACTTTTAAATATTATGAAGGGGAGAGGAATTCAGTCTCTATTTTATGAAAAGTATAGTGTAGCTTTCATTTGATTTGTAATTTGTTATTATTAACTTTAAGTGGGATTAAACAACTGTGTTTAAAAACGTAAACGAAAAACTAAAGCGCAAAAAAGTTTATATATATATTAAACATCTCCTTGAAATTGACTTTCAAGAAAAAATATCGATTTAGCAATATTCGGCGAAATAATTCCTTTTTTGTACATGAAAGAACTGCGATTATATTGAGCAGTATTTGGATAAAGCATTCGGATATATTGCAGTTGATGTGCAGCGTGCGGCTTTTTGAGTAGCAACAACATGGCTACCGCAGTTCTGCGCGACTACACTTGCGGCCTATGTTAAGATATACAGTACTGTGCAAATTAGTTGGGACAATAGGAAAATGCAGTAACAAAGACATAACTAAAATATTTATTTGTTTAATAGTGTATTTAATAGTGAATGTGACCCCCTTAGTTTTAATTACTTCTTTAACCCTCTCAACCATTGATGCCACTAGCTTTCTATACATCTCCACTTCAGGGTCGTGGTACCACATTCATGACACTTTCTATCATTTTGGTTTTCGTCGTGCAATCCAAATTAGATATGCGCGCTTTAATAATGGCCCACAAATTTTCAATGGAGTGAATTTTCATCGGGTGAATTTCCTGGCCACTCCAATACCTTCAATAAAGAAGTAGGGTAAAGATGCTCTTAGCAAGCTTAGAATTGTGGCATGGAGCCAGATCCTGTTGAATCCATCGCCGTTAGGAAACCCCATCGCCGTTAGGAAAGCTTCTGGAGTGTTGAGACCATTTTCGCCTCCAGAACGCCTATGCATTTTTTGCTCTCCATCATTCCTTCAATGGAGTGAAGCGTCTGTGGCCCGGAAGCTGTGAAACATCCCCAAAACATGACCATGGTAGGGTGTTTGGGGGTTTGCTGGATGTAGCCGGATCGAAGAGGTTCTCCAGGCTTTGCTTGTCCCAACTAATTCGCACAGTACTGTAGTAAGGACGCCTCCCTCTCATCCTACCTCATTGGATGTGTATCGCAACTTAAACAACAAAATAGAAATAAAACCAAGTTAACAAAAATTATAAAACTCTCATCTCTTATAGAAATGTTTCAAATTTGATCATGAAAAGCTGATAAATAATTTGATATCTCGTCGTCGTCGTCGTCGTCATCGTCGTCGTCGTCATCATCATCATCATCATCATCATCATCATCATCATCATCATCATCATCATCATCATCATCATCATCATCATCATCATCATCATCATCATCATCATCATCATCATCATCAGGCAGCCATGGGCTACGGAGGTCCAACCAGACCGTGCAATTTAGTTCTCCAGGCAAGTCTATCCTGAGCTACATATACTGCATCTGGCCACTGCACACCAATTCTAACAAGGTCCTGTTTGACATTGTCTGCCCACCGCATCCTAGGTCTCCCCTTCTTTCTGAGGCCTTTAGGCACAGTCTTCATAACCCTATTCGCCAATCTATAATTATTCATACGGGCAACATGGCCAAACCAACGGAATCTCTCTCTTCACAATATGCTGCTTAAAGGAGGTTGCAAACTCCTTTGCCTAACCTCATCATTAGTTACAAAGTTGAACCACCTAATGCCCAAGATACTGCGTAAGCATCTGAACATTTTAAATTTTCAAAATGGAATATTTGGTTAAATTCAGGTTAAAAAAAATAATATAAAAATATAAAAAATTTAAAACTATAATTACTCTGTAAAATGTTATGTAGAATATAAAGTAATACACAAGCAATATGTCAAAAGTAAATCGTATTAAAATAAAATATCATCAATTGATATATTTTCATCATTAAAGCTACCAGCACAAAAATAAATAAATTTTATTTTTTTATTTTATTAATTGGAAGATTTTAAAAAGAGGAAAGAAGCCATATTAATCCGGCATTGTTTTCGCATTTGCGAGAACAAATAACATTTCAATTCAAAACAGACTAGTAAGCACAACCTGTTTTATAAGTCATGTCCACTAAAGATGAAACAATCATTTTACACATTCACGAAATTCATGAAATTAATTTACATTAGACAGATACATAACGACTGTTAGTGTGACAGATATATAATGACTGCATAATCACTGCTTAGTGATAGTAAGTGCATCCAAAGCAAAGAGGGTCTAAGGAGAAGAAAAACCCAGCTTCGCACAAGCATAAGTGGCGACGCTCTGCGGAATTTTGCCGAAGCTGAAAGTGGGAAATTGGTGTGCAGGCACAAAAACAACTGTAAGGGGCGGACTGCGCATCATTTAGCCCGCTACAGCTATGGTTCGTCTTACTCTTGAAATGTTATTTGTTATTGACGTCTTACTCCAAATACACATGGCTATTTACGTACAGTGGTAGCTGACCCTAAAAATATTCAATGAGTATTTTATACTGTTCAGGAGTGCATTTTGCGATACCTACAAAAGCTGTTGTATTGTTATTTTGAGTGATTTGGCAGAATTTTTAAAACTAATACGTAAATTAATACTTTTAATCATCTTGAGAATATATATAAATCAATGTATGTTGCAATTTTGTGCTCCCTGGAGCATATCGATGTATATAGGTTTATGCACTTTGTTCTAATAAGTGTAATTCTTTTTTATGGTTGATAGCTTGTGCGATCTGTTGACAGTTTATACAAGTGTGAAACTCGATATGATATTTATTGAAAATAACTACAATTGTAAAATATATAATTTTATAGAACATGCTATCCTGCATGGAGACATAAATCTCAAATTATTATAATATATTACATATTGTAGAGTGTTCAAAATATTAATATTTTCTTGTTGAGCACAGCTAGTACCTACTTTACAAAACGGGATTTTTATTAATAAATATAATTTTGCATATTCGTTGATATTTCTCTCTAAACGAGAAGGAAATTACAATGGAGACATTTTGGAAATGAATATTTTTCAGAGTCAAAGTGAATGTAAAAATTAGTCACATGTTGTAAGCAATTGAAAACCTTGCTTGGCAGAGAAAAAATGACTCAGAAAACTAGCTCCTTTCCCTAGCCAGGTGGTTTCATTGCAACGCACGAATTTACTATGTTTAGTGGGCGCTGCAATCGAAAAGATTACATTACACCTGTGAAAACTGGATCTCTTCTCCCTTAGACACTCCTTGATACTGATGAGGTTCGAGAATTTAATTAATCTCAAAACTTTCTGTAATCTATAGAGATAACAGTGGCCAATTTAGTATTAACCTAAGTGCGAGTCTTTGAAGTCTTGTAGTGTTGTGTATTTCAAACAATATCTTTTAAATAGTTGTGTTGTATTATATATATAATAAGAATGGAAATAAATACTACTACTACTATTATAAGAATAGAATGAATGATTACCGACGTGCAATTTACCGAAGAGGATGGTAAAGAAGTACACTATGTTTATATTCTGTTTTGTTGCATCAATTCGTTTACCTTACAAATAAATTAAAGAGAGATGAATATTCCTTATTTACTTATCTGAAATCATTTAAGATTTTTAAAGCATGGTTAAAAATCTTATATACAAAATACCCAAGATTCAAGTTTCAATGATTCGTTTCTAAGTTTTCATTTGCAACTATCGCTACATTCTTTATAGAATAGTCCAGAGTACCAGACTAGACTACTAATATGAACTTACTAGCGAATTTGCACCGTATTTCCCGGGTCTTTAACTCTCTGCAAATGTCATCCTCCATAGAATCGCATCTGTCTGTGAAGCGTTTTGCCGTTAAAAAATCGCGCATCTTTAAAGCACTATTCTCCTTACATTTGAGTCATTTCTTCGACTGTCTCTGCACCACTTAAGCCTCTCTGAATGCAGCAACACAGCACATATCACACACCGCTCTTCACTTTCCAAATCAACCATAGCTTGCAACAAATCACACACATTAAAATGAACCCTTTCCAAAGCGAGGAAACGGGACCCTGACTGCGTAAGTTCAGTTAAAGTAAATATTAAACCATGAAGAAATTAGCCTCCAATATGGGGGACTCCCCACAACAGACTGCGTACCACACTGAAGTGCCATTGAATTAGGGATAGCAACCTAGTAACGTGTGGGACCCCTTCTGGCCGTGGTAATGGCCGCAAAACGACGAGGCAAGGACTCCACAAGCTTGCACAAATGTTCCACAGGTATGGCGTTCCACGCATCCTCCAGAGCTGTCAACAATTCTCTCAAGGTCGTCGATGATGAGACACGGTCCAAACACTCTGCCCGACGGTATCCCAAATATTGTCGATGGGATTTAAATATGGGCTTCTAAGTGGTCAATTCATTATTTCAAAGTCAGTAGAATGCTCCTGCAATCATGCAGTAGCCAACCTGGACCTGTGAGATGAACAGTTGTCTTGCTGGTGGATGCCGTCTCCATTGGGATGCATGATGGCCATAAATGGGTGTAAATGGTCAGCTATCAGGTCTACATACAGGGATGCATTGAGAGTCATCGATATACGTACTAAAAGTCCCATAGATGTTCAACTGAAGACACCCCAGGCCATCACTGAGCCTCCACCAGCTTATACTGTTCCGACCTGACATACAAGGTCCATGGCTTCATAGGGTTGGCGCCATACCTTCGGTTTCCCATCTGCATAATGAAGATTAAATCGGGATTAACCACTCTAGGCTATCCGTTGTCAATTTTCGATAATCCAGTTTTGATGTTCTTTAGCCCACGCAAGGCGTTGAGTTCGATGTCGTGCCGTTAGAAGTGGGACTCTCGTGGGTCGGCAGCTCCCGAAATCGACATGATGAAGTGAGTGTTGCACTGTCCATGCACTGACTTCCCGGCTGAAAATCGCATTCAGATGGGAGGTGATTTCAGATAATATCTGGCCCCTAACTGTTCGTACGATGCAGGTCAGACGGTGAAGCCCACGATCATTCAACGCTGTTGTCCTTTGCAGTTTGTCCGGGTGGTTGTTTCTTTGCCGTAATTGTCATATTACCACAACACTCTTGAAACTCTCGTACGAGAAAATTCAAGTTCGTTGACAATTTCGGAGATCGAGTGTTCCATCCGTCGGGCACCTATCATCTGCCCTCTTTCAAATGCATCTAAATCCCGCGCCTTTTCCATTATGCTTCTCACGACGAATACTTGGGGAATCCAAAGCATATGACCAGAGTTTTAGCCTCGCAAGTGAACAAATGTGGGATTTGCGGTACTGAATTTGGATAAAGTCTCTGTTCCTAATGCAATGGCATTTTAGTGTAATTGCGAAGCGTGAATAATAACAATGGATTAATAAGACTGCACAATTGACACATCAAAAATCCTTATAAGTCATTGGTGAGTTATACTATCAATCACATGTTAATAAGGTCAATAATCATTGATCTATGAGATCATTGGTCTATCGACAAATGTTTTATAACTAAATGAATCAATGACGTATGAGAATCTTCGATGCGCCAACTGTGCAATCCCATTGTCTCAATTGCTCTCATCCACGCTTTGCCGCTGCTGCGTATGATTCTGCTCTTACATGAGAACCATATTGAAAAGTTTTTCAACTTACACCCACTATTCCGTGCCCTTTACGAGTTAAAAATTACTGCTAATTTCTGACGACGGCAGTCCACTTATTATTTATTACATGCTATTGTTATAACAAAATGCATCACAGACATTCAAAGAATTCTGTGAACTAAAGCAGTTTAAAACCCATAGATACCAGCTCTTTCTCTGTTTTTGCTCTCTGATTTCTCATCATTGCAAGAGGCTTTATGTATTAATCAGGAGCCTTTATGTGATATTTTTGTTCCCATTGCATCTCAACAATCATCAGTATATCATTTCCCATTACAATTTGCTGGTAGAACCTGAAGCTCAAATTTAAATTTTAGAATTGTCAATCCACATCGCATTTTGAAAGAGATGAAAATCATTTGTCGATTGGTAAAAATGGATATGTGTTATTCTGATTGAATAGGAATGCACAATAATGCTAATTTCCACAATGGTTTAGAAGTATATGAAGTATTGATCTCAGAAAAGAATTGAAAACGAAACTTTTCTTCTAGTACTAATCCGTTATTTATATTTTGTAACCGAGTAGTTATCGCGCTTGGCTAATGATCTAAGGGACCTGGGTTCGAGCCTCTGGTAAGGGCATGGATGTTCGTGTCGTTTTTCTGCTGAGGTCCTATTAACTCACAGACCTTCTGCTATGGCATATAAACTGACAGGCTTCTGTCAGACCTCTGTGGCAAGCAGCGCGGCTTGAGGGAATATTTATTTATTTATTAAAGATTATCAGTTTTCGCGAAACGCCAAATCGTAGATCGTGTATGGATATGCGATGCTCCCAGGTAAAACTTTACCCATTACCATCTCCACCTTAGGATAAGACCAGTTGGCATAAGCAAAAAGAAATAATAATAAAGCAACCCGTGGATCGATCCCGAGATTCGAAACCCCAAAAGAGTTTCAGAAAATTTAAATGCAATTATTAAGAGTTTATTGAAGAAGCAAGTAATAATCCTACTAAGATGTTTATCAATTTAAAAAGCGGTAGTTTTAGAAGTCTTCTGTAATTATGTTATCTATCTGACGGTAAACGTATACAGTAATATAATTTCCTCTTTGGGATATAGACCTATGTCTAAGACTATAGATATGTACAAACTAGGTTTGGAAAACTTCTTTTCCATAGAATCAACGGGAGATATAAGTGTACTGAATTTCCATATTTACAATACACCAGAAATATGAACAATTTCATAAAAGATGTTTCATCATCATCACCCTCAGGCAGCCATGGGCTACGGAGGTCCAACCAGACTGTGCAATTTAGTTCTCCCAGCATATCTGTCCTGAGCTATATCAACTGGATCCTGCGTCCTGTTTGACATTGTCTGCCCACCGCATCGTTGGTCTCCCCCTCTTTTGAGGCCTTTAGGCACACTGCTCAAAACCCTATTCGTTAATCTATAATTATTCATATGGACAACATGGTAAAACAAACGGAGTCTCTGTCTGCACAATATACTGCTCAGAGGAGGCTGCAGACTCCTTTTCCTAACCTCTTCATGACATACAAAGTTGAACCGTCTAATACCCAAGATACTGTGTAGGCATCTAGAATCAAAATCTTCTAGTTTCCTGTTATCTTGTTAGAAAAGCGTCCTGGTTTCACTACCATAACTAATCTTAGAAAGAACCAAACTTCTATATAGTCTAATTTTAGTCTTTAGGTGTATACGCCTATCTTTCCCCATTCTCCATAAATCAATTTTCATCACTTTAGTGTTTATCTGTTTATCACCGAAGCAACTCTATTACCAGTATCATTAACAGCCCTAATGAAAAAATTTATCTCATCAACATCATTAGCCAAAAAAGCCATATCATCTACATAATCTAAATCAGAAATTTTCAAATCTTTAGAACATTTAAGGCCAAAATCTTTCCTTGCAGTGAATTTCGCATAACGTAATCAATAACCAAATTAAAGAGAAAAGGGGACAATATGCGCCCTTGTCGAACATCAGAAGAAATGCTAAACCAGTTGCTACAAGCCTTACCAACTCTCACAAACGAGTATATGTTATTATAAAGAGCTTCCATTATGTTAATTATCTTGTCTGGTATGCTATACAATCTCACAATCAACCAAAAATTATGACGATCAACAGAGTCGAAAGGTTTTTTTTTAATTCAGCAAAGCTAGCAAATAAAGCTTTATGAAACTCTAAAGATTTCTTAAGAATTTGCCTGATAGAAAATATCTTATCTACCAATAGAATATAATTATATATATATATATTATATTTGATATATGTAGAGAGAAATAGATCAAATGAACAATCAATTACCTCTTAAATCACAGAGAATCTATCCATGTTAGAAATTCATGGATGCGAAATACTCGTAAATTTTTGTTTACGTTAAATGTTATTTCAGATAATTCAATGCAGAAAAGCCATTTTGAATTACCTGAAGAGAGTGCTAGACTGTAAAGAGAGAGTTAGAATGGGTTGGGGGGGTCAAAAAGGTTAAGAACCACTGGTTTAGCTGATTCCTTGCGACGAGGAGAAGTTTGATTTCAAATAGGGCAATCGGAGGTAATATGATGGCTCAATGTGTCGGGAAAATTGATATCGACCACACTTTGAAAACAGTTTCAGGAAAGAGAAACCATTTCCAGAGTAGCTAGCTAAAGTCTCCCGAGAGTTGCATAACCTCCAACTGACCGTTATCTGGTTCTAAATTCAAGACGGGACCGCATGATGACTTCGCACCAACTCTCTCTGTAGATTTCTGCTTCCACAAGTGAAATGATTTCCAGCAGAACAGGGTCATGAAGGCTTCATTCGAGTGGTCTCTATGAGAAAAGGCTAATGGTTTCAGTCCCGATATTCCCAAACCACGGAAAAGCTCATCTAAACTAGTGTCGCCAATATGTCAACTGGAACCCTGAACAATGGGTTAATGTTCTGTTTTCTCACGACTCTCGATTTAACCTACAACCAGATTCTAGATGTTATTTAATCTGGAGAGAACGATGAATGCGATATCATCCAGAGGAAGGAATACTTATGGTGAAAGAGGTATTCTAGCCTGTGGTGGTAAATAACAAACTGAAACAAATAGATATTATACCAATGAAATCTTTTCTTCTCTGTACGAATAAAAACAACAAACGTTTTGTGAAAGGCATATATTTTTTCAGTATAACACCGTTATTTAAATATGTAGTTTCAGATGGTAAAAATCGGGGTGAAATCCGGTACACAATAGAAAATATCATACCTTACATAAATATACGATGTAATATTTTCATATATACATTCAACTTATTGAAAGAGGGAACGTCGTTTCGGCATAAATTATTTCCCTCTGTCTCAGTGTTTTTTGAAACATTATTTGAAAAATATTTGTAACGTTATATATAATTTTTTTTCTCCTCCTTTTCGGTTGCTATCATTCTCATGAAATGCGGAGGGCTTTGCCTCCAATATTCTTGTTCGGTAATCAGATCTGCCCTGCAATCATTACCACATAAAACTGACTCTGCAGCTATAAAATAGATATGACATAAATGTACGAAAGCAGCTGATTGTTAGGTAATATTTTTATTAACAAGAGTTTAATATTTGGAATGTGGATCGATTATTATCGATCGATATTGAATAGAACAATTTTAAGAAAAATTTCTGAATTAATGGAAATTAATATATATATAAAATTTGTCAAATTTAGCTCCTAATCGCAATTAAATGATAACTGAAATGTTCAATTTCGAAATATTTATATATCAATGATTCGTATTGCATTTAGTTTATGTTTTGCATTTCATTACATTGTCGGTCCCATCAAAGAAATTGGGTTACCAAACAAACACACTCACTCAGGCCCGGATCTGTAAAATATAAAGGAAGAATGAGCAAGGTGGTTCAAAGTGACTCCATCTAACCAGAAAAAAGTAGGTGTGGGGAGAGAGATTGGAATAACATTGCAGTATAACATTTCTCTACTCGTTATTGAGGTTTTAAAAAAAAAGCTTGAAAAATACATGAAATAAACATAATTTAATGTTTACCTCCATTACCTTTGCCAGCATTCTCAAAGGGCGAGGATCCTTGTCCTCTTCCCCGCATTTGATGCACCCTGTATTCCCTTATACATTCACAAAAACTTCCATACATATATGCGATGAGACATGATTCTCACAAACAGTTCTCACCATTCCTAATTAGCATCTTACGAACGAAATATCAAGCATAAAGAATATGAAATATCATATTTCAAATATCACTATAGGTTTACGTTTGGAACTAATAAATGCAACTAAGATTCTTATTTACCGAATTAAAAGAAGTCAATTACAACTACCACTGCTTTCTCTAAGGCGTGATCCAAGTTGGTTTTTCAAACAGAGAAGTAGACTTATATGAAATATTTGAATAATTGATACAATAGTTTGAAAGTTACACTGTTCGTCGTTAAAATTTCCCGCCTCCCAAAATAATATTTCCCTCCGTTTTAGTGGTTTTAAAAATATATCTATATTCAATATCTTTACTATACTTTGGCTAATGCTATATTTTCTACTGTTTATGTGTATTTAATTATATTAAAAGAAGATAAAAGTAGAAATAGAAAACGCTAAATGCAGTTTCATTTTAATAAATGATATATATATAATAGATGGTTATCGAGTAATGAAGACTGAAAAAGGAAAACCGATTGCTTTAAAATATTTTAGAGTAATAAAGATGACTAACTGTATTATTACAAACATTTCGACTAGACACGAGGTAAGTGAAACATTTTGACCAATAAAGGTGAATTTACACCGTATGGACAAATTATTATAAACATGGCATCCTGTGCGAAGTACCATGAATCATACCAATGCATGCAAAATTTCGTACTGATGCAATACTTTCTTCTACAAATGCATCTTTTTGCAGGACGGTGAACTTTCCCTCAAGAAGAAGAAATTGTCCGCCTTGTTACAGATTTAGGAAATACACATTTCATCGTTTTGCTAAAAGAGAAAAGCCATCCCATTGCAGCAGCCAAATCATCAAGCTTTATAGAGTACATTATCAAAATGCCTGAAAGTTCTAGAAAACCTAACTTCTATACGCCTCCCTCGAAAGAAATAATCATGTTATACTCTATGTACTGCTAGAGCTGTTTTAGCTCGTGATATTTTTCGAATTACAAATATAATTTAGCCAAAATGAACCGAAACCAATATTCAAAATTTGTATGGAAATAGTTTACACCGGAACGACGTTCCCTCTTTCATTTAGACAGCTTTTCCCCCGACTTTAATTCTCTTTTCTTCTAGATTCAGGTCTACATATGTATACGGTGTGATATTTTCGAATGTTTTCGGATTTTACCCCGATGTTTACCACCTGAAACTATATAGTTAAATAACTGGGTTAAAAGAGAGAGAAATGTGTATGTCTTATTTGTCTAGTTTGTTGCTTTTATTCTTATAGAGAAGCAACAAACTAGACAAATAAGACATACACATTTCTCTCTCTTTTAACCCAGTTATTTAACTATATAGTTTCAGGTGGTAAACATCGGGGTAAAATCCGAAAACATTCGAAAATATCACACCGTAAACAGCTAATTTATTTACTGATGCATTATGTACACGTTTTCTGCCACGTGACAAACATATTATTATCAGAATGGAGGAATTACATAATGAATTCCAATTAAAACTTATTATTTTCCAGCTGCGTCTGTTTTTGCGACGTGAAATATCTACCACAATGCCCATATTCACTCTTGTGATTATTCTAGGCCTTCTTTGTCCAATTGAATTCGAGTATGACGGAAACTTCATAAAACGACTCTTTTCGATAAACATCGCAGCTATACTCATTGCCGATGCTTCGACCATACTAAGAAAAATTGTTGCAGCAAACAGTGCTGAAAACGATGAGGCACCGAACATTCAGCATCCGTGTGGGTATATAATTCTGCCTGGAAACACAGGAAATGACACAGCATGTTCTCACTGGATCAGGAAAACTATATTTTTAAATATAAATTTCATCATGTTTAATATCAGATGACACGTGTAATACTTCTTTCAACAGAACCTACCTACACTTCAGTTACTAAAATTCAAATGGAACTCAAGAGTTCTCAAAGATATCCTTAGACACTTTTCTCAATACCTTCCAGCGAGCTATTACTGGTATATCACAAAAGCATTAGAAAAGCTAGAAACAACTTTCCACGGCAATCTCATAATTTCCTCAAGCAGAAGGAATAGACAATGCTATACTTCGAATTTCTAAACCAGCCACCTTTTCAGACATTCAAAAAGCTCCTTTCACTTCAGACACCGTGTCTGAGTTTCTGCAGCATATTTCACTATTCTTCAACCTGCATGACTGAAAAACAACTCGCAATTTAAGACTGCCTCTTAGTACTCCAGGAATACATCAGTACCTACAAACACAAGTCTCGAAGCAATGGATTTCTCCTTTACACCTGATATACTTTTAAACGTTATATAAAAGCTCTCCCAGACGCGTTTCGTCACAACCTCTATTGTCTTGAACGAACTGTATACTAGTGTGTAACAGGAATGGCTTCTCACAACATGACACGATTCCCAAATACTCGTTATAATCTATGTCAGATTCAGTTCAAACTATTTTGAAAACACAGAGAGATTCTAAGGATAAACGAAAACGTATACGAATAATTCCGTAATAGCCCTTTAGCTACAGCCGTATAGCCAATTACCCATAGTTTAGCCGTATAGCCAATTACCCATAGTTTAGCCGTATAGCCAATTACCCATACAGTTCTTTAACGTGCACAGGGAATGACTCTCCAGCACATGGTACAACGGCTTCAAATGCATAACATAACTGTTTCCTTTTTAAATTAAAGTTTTCAACATATCGATACAAGCATATCACTAAATACGTAAAAAATCAGATTTATAATCGATTTAGCATTTTTTTGCTAAAAACCTGACACCTTTTGCGAGAAATCATTTTATCGATATAGGCTTCTAAGTTTTCTGATAAAGCAGTTTTCACTACGGATGATAAGTGCTCACCTGCTAAGAAAGAAAAAGCTCAGTAGCAGTCGTTGCGATTGGACGTTCCTTGTCGAGCTCCTGCCAGCAGGGTGTGTCCGCTGCCCTCCAGTGACCTCGACCAACGCAGAGACCAGCGTCGTTGACCTTCTGTGTCGTCATCGGACTACTAAGTGCCATAAACCTTATTGCTCCTACGCGTCCTCTCCCCCTGCATTAGTGTGTCGTGTTTTACACAGTGCCTTGTGTAGAGTGAACTAGCTAAAATCAATATATTTAGAGGACTCTCGCTCCCTTTCCGCTCTAATAAATAAAATAAATAAATACCCCCTCAAGCAGCTGTTTGCCACAGAGGTCTGAGAGGAGCCTGTCAGTTTATATAGGCCAGAGTAGAAGGTCTGAGAGGATGGCAGGATCTCAGAAGAAAAACGACACAAACAGCCATGCCTTATCCGGGGCTCGAACCCAGGTCCCTTAGATCAGGAGCCACTAGCTGACCGAATACCAAAAGTACTTCCCTTAAATGTTTAACAAAATGTAAAAATAGCATATGCAATGATGACATCACTCACTAAATTCATATTAACTGAAAGAAAATAGGGAGCCTGCATTTTCCTTTCAATTTGTAATAGAAACGAGTTTTGAAGTCCTACGTTCTTTAAACTGAATATGAACTAAATGATTGATTGATCATTGATAATTTATTTTTTGATTTTTTTTCTGTTTAGAAAGCTTGCACTAAAATAGGATAAATGTTTACAATCACGTATTACTTTTGGGAACATTTGGAACTTGCCTCCTAATATCCTACGCTTATAATTAAGTTGATGTAAGGCAATTTCGAGGGTATTACTTCGCTAAATGCTTATTGAAAGACTGGGGTGGCAGAGGACGGGCAAGATGTCTTAGGAAACAAATATTCATGTAATTATTATAAATAAAAATAAATAAATACCCCCTCAAGCAGCTGCTTGCCACAGAGGTCTGACAGGAGCCTGTCAGTTTAATACGCCATAGTAGAAGGTCTTTGAGGATGGCGGGAC
Organism: Ryuthela nishihirai; assembly: GCA_038380435.1. Lineage (NCBI taxonomy): Eukaryota > Metazoa > Arthropoda > Arachnida > Araneae > Heptathelidae > Ryuthela > Ryuthela nishihirai. Next base: position 6,686,427 of record JAWZYU010000038.1, read on the forward strand.
CTCAGCAGAAAAACAGCACACATATCCATGCCTTACCCAAGGCTCGAACCCAGGTCCCGTAGATCAGTAACCAAGCCACTCGGCCACGGGACGGCTTTTTAATTATTATATTGTAGTATAAAGAAACTTAATAAAAATCCTCAAGCAGCTGCTTGCCACATAGGTCTGACAGGAGCCTGTCAGTTCATATCCCATAGTAGAAGGTCTTTGATGATGGCAGGACCTCAGGAGAAAATCCACACGTACATCCATGCCTTACCCGGGACTTGAACCCAGGTTCCTTAGATCAGTAGCCAAACGCGCTAACCACTCGGCTATGGGACTAGGCATTGTACAATATATCATAGAAATTTTGATGGGGCCTGAATCTTCTTATACCTTAGAATAGTCTCTAAATCACTTTTCATTCGCAATTCCCCACTTTTTTGGGAGGGTAGAAAGAACCTGTGCTAAATGGTAACCGGTGGTACCTTCACTGGGAAAATAGCTCATTTCTCTCAGTACTCGCGTTCAGAAAACATTATAAAGGTATTGTTTTCACTTTTCGCAGGTTCTTAGGGAAGAAGAAAACATGTGGATAAAATGTTTATTGCTTATTGCACTCTACGTCACATATTTCCATTTCACATCTAACCGTTTATGTTTAGCCTTGGCTTCCGAAAGATATAGCAGATTAATCTTTTAGGATTTTTGGTCGTTTTTCGGGAAAGAAAGCATGGGAAATAAATGTTTAAAATATTGCGACTCTCTCACTTCACAAGTATTAATTTGAGAGATATATTGTTTTCTCTGCAGTCGAGTTTGAAAGTTATAGCGGCAAACCTGTTTCCACATTCCCTTTTCGCAGGGAATGAAAGCATTGGAGGAGTTTTTACGTACATTATGGCACTCTCCACGACACAGAGTTCATTTGATACATAACGCATTGTTATTGATCAAAGGGTTTAAATTTCGTAATGAAACAACAGTTGTAGCACCCACACAAACTGACAAATGCGAAAAATGTCGTGGGAAAAGCAATTGGAAAGTAGATAGAAATTAATAGGATATTTGACAATTAACCACCACCAAATTTATAAAACATTTTAATTCAACTGAATATTGTTCGTTCAATCCGAGGACGATCAGGAGAGATTCTGGTGATATATCACGGATGTATCGAACGATATGTCCAACGTATAAGAAAATTACAGGGTGATTCAGAATTCATCATCAATATTTGGTAGGGTGGTAGGTAATAAGAAACGAAGGAGATTTCACATAGGAAAGCATGGGCGCATATGCCATGTAGTAGGGCAAAATGACCCCAGTTCAATGATGGAAAGAACACATAAGAAGGAAGTGGTAAGGAAAAAACATTTATTATCTTACATGTAACATTTCTTTGCATTGGTTGTACAGACTTACAAGAGGTGCTCGAACTGCCGACCATGTGCTAGAATGCATGACTCACAACGGCGTTGCATGGACAGCCGGACCCTGTGGAAGATGCCTGGCATTTCCCGGATGTTTGAGGCAGCAACTGATATGCGTGCTACAAGATCCATAGCACTATCAACAGGGGTCTCGTACACCATGTTTTTCATAGCACTATGAACGGTGGTGGCCAACGTGAACGTGGTGGCTAAGAAACCGGTCCACCGCGGCCAATCCATTGACCACCAAACTGTCTGCGTAGGTAAGCACGCACAGCATTTGCGAAATGTGCAGGAGCGCCGTCATGCTGGAACCATATTCGCCGTAGACTACTATCAGGAACCTCGTTCAGAAGATCCGGTAACACAGCCTGAAGAAATGTTAGGTACTTGGCACCGTCCAAACGGGATGGTAGTAAATACGGGCCCAACAAACAGTCACCGACAATCCCAGTCCACACATTGACAGCAAAACGTTGTTGCGCAGCTCCAGGTCTTGTACCGTGTGGGTTCTGATGAGCCCACACATGCCAATTGTGTGTGTTGAAGACACCCTCTCGAGTGAACAACGCCTCATCGGTGAAAAGAACATACCTTGGGAAATTGGGATCAACGGCTGTTCTCTGCATGAACCACTGACAAAAAAAAACACGCTTGGGATGGTCGTCTGCTGCCAATAATTGCACTCTTTGCAGATGAAACGGATCCTGGCAGATGAAACGGATCCCTTCATCGTGTAATATCCGCCACGCTGTTGCTTGCGAAATTCCAAACTGCCTAGCCATACCTCGTGTGCTAGCACCAGGTTGTTCCTCGATTTCCTGTAGGACAGCTTCCTCTACTGCTACTGACCGTGCCGATCTGCGCCTCCCTCGATTACATTACTAGCAGCAAACGATCCTGTTTCACGCAGTTGGCGATGAATACGTGAAAACATTTGATGCTGTGGCACACGGCGGTTTGGGAAGCGCGCTGCATACAATTGCCTGGCTCGAAGACATCTTTCTCCTGCCGCACCGTAAGTTACATGCATATCTGCACATTCATTCCACGTATACTGGTTCATGTTACTTCTGCAAATTCACCTTGTCGAATGACAACTGACTGCACGCGTCAAACAGCTGTGCTTCTGTATGAGAGGTGTGTACACACAGCGCCCTCTACACCACCATGCGTTCGTCTGCCCCCATACTTTCCTATGTGAAATCTCTTTCTTTTCTTATTCCCTTCCTCCCCACTAAATATTGATGATGAATTCTGAATCACCCTGTATATCCTTATGTATTCTTCGGGTGTCTTCATACCGAATATGCAATTGTACCATCGCCATTGTTTCTTAGAGTAGTATCTGAAACACCTTTCATTCATTCTGTCACTTTGAGTTTAATTTCAGTAGTTTAGGCGTTAAAAATTATATTATTCGAAATTTCAAACCGTATGATAATATGCCGAATAGCAATGCATTTGCCCATCAAAATGTAGTGTTGGTAAAATAGCATTTGTCGGATACTGAATTTTCAGTAAAATAAATATATATGTTTGAAATAAGTAGAATCTGTTATAACTTTTGGTTAACCTATTATAAATTACGAGAACTTGGGAATAAGAACGATATTAGATGTGAGGAATCTAGTTCGTTTTGGATAGAAATTTTATTCAATGCTAAAAAGATGTGGTTATCTGAAACTGATTTTACATTATATGTATTATAATTTCCTACAGAAGAAAGGTTGTTTTAAATTGAAGAGTATGCCATTTTATATTACTATGTACGATGAAACTTCTATTAACTAATTTAAAATTAGTAATACAAATTCAGAAAGTAGAAGAAAGCCGACTAACCAGAAAAGAGGAATAATTGGAACGAGAGCTTATCGTCTCTCGTGAATAGAGGATGCTTGATTTCAAAGTGAACGAAGTTTTTTCTGTTTCCTATTTTGCCCCATTTGACACTGGAAATACAAACTCATGGATGATTTGGAAAAATAATAATAATATATTGTTACGTACAAAACACAAGTTGTCATCTCGGTTCCATGGTTTCCATCCCCTTGAAATCTACCGTACCAATCGGGGGGGGGGGGGAGAGGATTTTATAAGCAGCAATTTGTAAAAAAGTTAAATTGTCATATTGAAAACGTTTAAGTTTACTCCCTCTGCGTACAAGAGTAAGTTCGAAACACTCACTAAGGAACAACAATCCGTAATAAACTTTTTGAACACAAAATAACCGATTTATTAATTAAATGAACGATAAAAATTTCAAATAAATTAATATATAAATCAGTCGGTAGCTTATTTTCAAAATTTCTTTCCAATTCTTTACTTACTTTCTGATTTTCCTTCCTTTGTCTTGTATGAGGGTTTGTCAAAAAGGCTCTTCTACCTTATCATTTCAATCTTTTGACTAATTCTCAGCGTATTATGTATACAAATGAATGAAACATCGACACAAGAAAACAGTGATATTCCTAACATATGGAGCATAATAGAGGTCTATAATTTTGTAGTAGGTGGCCAAGATACCTCTCATAAAAGTTTTCAGTGGGCAAAAACATTGCCATTCAACGTATTACCAAGCTGGTAAACTTCGATTAACGTACCTTCAATGGCTAAACGATTGAAAGAAAATCGACACGACCTAATGAATGAAAGATACTCTGAATACCAATTTGCGAAGCACTATAAATGATGCTATTTTACATCATCCATGGATACACGAAAAGAATGGCCGTCGGATGCGACGTTAAACCATGGCTTCGTGTGCGGGAGAGCCATATCCTTTGCATGTTAAAGCAAAAAATGCAAATATCCAAAATTGAAATATGTAGGTTAGTTTTAGAAAGTAAGCAGAAAGCTATAGATTTAACCGAGCCCGTGCTTCAAATTGGCTTGATCCCATTGACACGGAACATTCAAGGAACCTTCAAGGCAACATTTGTTGGGTGGCCTTGAAGGGTGGCTATCATCTGTCTCCCAACAGCTCTTAGTTGCTCCCAACCATTTCTGAGCCACCGGGGTTCTTGTAACCTGGCCATTCACCCATTGTGTGTAAAAAATTGCTTTTCTGAGGTAAAACAACCAAACGATGAAGTAAAGCGGGGAAAAAATATTTTTTTTTTTATAACGAAAATTTAAAAAAAATTTTGAAGGAGAAAGGTGTGATTAGAGACTGGTGATGTGACTGTTTTAGAGATGCTTCTTCTAATCTTTGTAAATAGCAAGCGACTAATGAAAAGGGTTTCAGATATTTTCATGCGTGTTTCAAACTATTTTTGTGAGATTTTTAGATGGCATTGTAGGATTTTTCAACATTATCGGAATTAAATTATTAATTGTGTCTTCATTCATAACCCGTTGTAAGTTCCAACCGAAGTAGCTTTCTGTGCCTAATATCGATATGGGTGCAACAATTTTTTTCTCATAAATTTAACCACAATTCTTTAACTGATTAATTTTTAAGAACATGTCAACAAATTCGTTATTGATTCCCAATAGTATATCAGTTCAGACTTCTTTTATTAAAAAATATCACTTCAGAAAATAGAATAGTGAAAGAAATGCATTTAAACAAACAGTTGTTCTACTCAGATAAAATCTGTGAAATTTATTTTAGCGAGTTGTTAAAGGTCATAAAATGAGCGTTCAATAATCGCAAAATTCGATATATTGTTATTATTGTTCTTTTGGTCTCTACCTCTCTGTTCAAGAGAAAAGGGAAAAACTGTTCGGCTGTAACCTAGTGTATATAATGTAACCGTTTGGTGCCGAGGAATCAAGTATGAACTGATTCCTGATTAATATCCTGATTTAAAACTGTGCTGTCACATGGCCGAGTGGTTAGTACGTTTGGCTACTGATCTAAGGGAACTGCGTCCGAGCCCCGGGTAAGGAATGGATGTATGTGTCGTTTTTTTATTGAGGTCCTGCCATCCTCTCAGATCTTCTACTGTGGCATATAAACTGACAGGCTCCTATCAGACCTCTCTGGTAAGCAGCTGTTTGAGGGGGCATTTATTGATTTATTTTTTTTGAGAGAACTTTGTCGTTTAATGTCTACCAATATGTCTCTTTTTTACCTTTTCCCAAGGAGTGGGGAAAAGAATATGGATGATTTGGATTCCATGTCAATGGGATCAAACCAGTTTGAAGCATGGGCTCGGTTAAACCTATAACTTTCTGTTTACTTTCTAAAACTGACCTAAATATTCCAATTCTCGCTTCATGGAACCAATACGAGGAGCGGCACAGACTGGCTGCTAACAGCCTTTACCACGTCATCCTAAAGATGCTCAATATGGTTTGAATCTGGGGACTGTGCAGGCCAATGAAGCAAAGGAAAACTCGTCAGTATGTTCATGGAACCATTCAGTGAAGATATGTGCCTTGTAATCAGATGCAATATAATTCTGAACGTGTCCATCTGAATGAGGACAAACTGTAGCCATGAACGGATGAGTTTGGTTAACAACGATGTTCAAATATGTTGAGGCGTTCAGATGTTCTTCAATGGGCATCAGGGGCCTAATATGTGTCAGAAAACAATCCCCACGCTATCACACTGCCACCACAGGTTTTAGTTTTTAGTTTAGCCAGACAAAATATCTCCATCGCCTCATGTTGTTGCACCAAATTCTGACTATACTATAGACCTGTACTGCTGACGCCAGACAAGATGCTCCAAGGTCTCGTGTTTTTGCACAAAATTCTGATTCTTCCATCAGCATGTTGCAAAAGGAACCTTGATTTGTGTGACCAGGTTACCTTTTTCCAGTCCTCGAAGGTCACTCTTTCGTGTTCTTCACTGACAACTTCGGCACTTGACATGGTTGGCGACTATTGTCGCCCATTCGTAACAAGGTCCGATACGTGGTGGGTTCAGAGATAACATTCTGTACAACAACGTTTTATCAGCGGTTATGTATGACTCTCATTAGTATAACTTGTGGTATTCAAGCAGTCACTTTTAGCGGGAATGGCTGAGTCAGTACAGTATTCTGCATTATATAGAGTACAGGAAAAATATTGCAAAACCTAGAAGCATTAATGCCATTTTATTGAAATGCAAGCACCTGTTAGCAAACACTCAGATGTGCGATTGCTAACATAAATAGAAAAAAAAATCACCACTTTACCTACGCTCTAAATTGGCATAATTAGTATAATCTTGAACCGCCTCACGCAGCAATGCGTTCATGAACATGGCGGGAGAGCTATCGTACAGCTCTATAATGTCCTCCTGAGGGATAGAACGTCAAATAGCGCGAAGTCGCTGTTCCATTTCGGTGACAGTGGTTGGCGCACCGCTTGGGTGTTGTTGGAGCTCTCGGCTCATCATATCAAAGACGTGTTTAATAGCTGAAAGGTCCGGCGAGCGTGATGGCCATGGTAGTACAGTGGACCTCCGATATAACGTGCATGAGGGCGGGAAACATCATCATCCTCAAGCAGCCATGGGCTACGGAGGTCCAACCAGACCGCGCAGTTTAATTCTCCAAGCATATCTGTCCTGAGCTACATCTGCTGCATCCGGCCACTGTACACCAATTCTAACAAGGTCCTGTTTGACATTGTCTGCCCACCGCATCCTAGGTCTCCCCCTCCTTCTGAGGCCTCTAGACACACTGTTCATAACCCTATTCGCCAATCTATAATTATCCATACGGTCAACATGGCCAAACCAGCGGAGTCGCTCTCTGCACAATATGCTGCTTAAAGGAGGTTGCAGACTCCTTTGCCTAACCTCATCATTAGTTACAAAGTTAAACCACCTAATGCCCAAGATACTGCGTAAGCATCTAGAATCAAAAGCATCTAGTTTCCTGTTATCTTGCTTACACAGCGTCCAATTTTCGCTACCATAACTAACCCTAGAAAGAATCAAACTATTATACAGTTTAATTTTAGTCTTTAGGTGTATACGCCTATTTCTCCACAATCTCCATAGATTCTTAAAAGTCCCGGCAGCAATACCTATTCGTCTGTTAATCTCATGCCGCACATCACCAGTATCAGTTACGCAGCTCCCAAGGTAATTAAACTGTGACACCTGCTCAAGACTGCAACCATTCAGATTAACTGAATCACAACCTGCCTGACCAATTTTCATCACTTTAGTTTTCTCTCTGTTTATAACCAAACCTACTGTACTACCAGTCTCATCAACAGTTCGAATGAAAGAGTTCATCTCATCAACATCATTTGCCAAAAGGGCTAAATCATCAGCATAATCTAAATCAGAAATTTTCGTATCTCCAGCCCATTTAAGGCCAAAAGCTTTCCCTTGAAGTGAATTTCGCATAACATAATCAACAACCAAACTAAAGAGAAAAGGAGACAAAATGCACCCTTGTCGAACACCAGAAGTAATGCTAAACCAATTGCTACAAGACTTACCAACCCTCACACATGACTCAGTGTTATTATAAAAAGTTTTCATTATGTTAACTAACTTGTCTGGTATACCATATGATCTCAAAATCAACCACAAATTATGACGATCAACAGAGTCGAAAGCCTTTTTGAAATCAACAAAGCTAGCAACCAAAGGTTTCTGAAACTCTAAACATTTCTCAAGAATCTGCCTAAGTGAAAATATCTGATCTACACATCCCCTACCACTTCTGAATCCACATTGCTCATCACGCAATTGCCTGTCAACCAGATTCTTAATTCTATTAAGCACAATCATGGAAAGAACTTTACCTGGAACGGAGAGTAGGCTGATACCCCTATAGTTATCACAAGAACTGCGATCACCTTTTTTGAAAATAGGGATAATAATAGCTCTGGTAAAATCTTTAGGAACCATGCCTTTATCATAAAAGTTATTCAAAATTTCAGTCATCCAAATGGTAACTGAAACATTCCCAGCTCTAAGCATTTCCGTAGTAATTTCATCCACCCCTGGGGATTTATGAAGTTTAAGTTTAGAAATAGCCAAACTAACTTCAGATTGTTTTACAGGGCCAACATTAAAGCCAACAATGCATCTATGGGAGTAGAATGCAAACAATGGGAGTAGAACTAACCACATTGTTTAGAACATCACTGAAATGCTCAGCCCACCTAGCCATGACAGAATCCTCACCTTCTATAACCTTGCCTTGTTTATCCTTCAATCCCTGTATACCTGTTCGTTTTCTACCACACAAAACATTAACTATCTGGTACAGCTCTCTGCTGTTGTGCTGTCTAACTGCTTCCTCAGCTTTGTCAGCAAGGCCATCAAGCCAAAGATTCTTATCAGTAGCTAACTGACCCTTTACACGTTTATTAAGTTCTTTGTAATGCTTTCTATTAGGACTAGTAGGGTACTGATTAAGGACATTCCTGCAGTTCCTTCTTTCTGAAATAAGCTCAAGTGCCTTATCACTTAAATAATTCTGCCTCCTCTGCTCCTTTTTTCCTAAAAGAGTACTGTTAGTTTCCAAAAAAGCCTGTTTAAAATGGCCCCACTCTTCCTCAACTTCAGTATTAAGCAAACCATGACTGTCATAATGACTAAGTAACCTATCATGGTAAGCTTTAGTTATAACTGGGTCTTTCAGAGCTTCAGTATTAAAGGTAAATTTTTTAACCCTAGCACAACACTTTTTAAGTTTAAGTTGCAAGACACTTTTAACAAGGTAATGGTCAGATCCAATTTCAGCTCCCCCATATGCCCTGGTATTTCTAACAGAACTAGCCCATTTGCTGTTAATTAATATATAATCAATCATATTCTTATGCAGCCCATCAGGTGAAACCCATGTGTGTTTATGTATGTCGCGGTGTTTGTAATATGTGTTAGTTATTCTGAAACCATTGAGTTTACTTACCTGTAGGAGACGTTGCCCATTGCCATTGCAGCTACCAATACCAAAAGGGCCTATTACTCCTCCCCAAAGGTCAGATTCGGTACCAACTTTGGCATTGAAGTCACCAAGAACAAGGGTAATATCTCCTTTCTTGACAGAATTCAAAATATCCTGAAGTTGTCTGTAAAACCTATCCTTCTCATCCTCATCAGAATCCTCAGTGAGGGCATAACAGCAGATAACATTCAAGTCTTTAATGCTTGCCTGAAATTTTGCTGTAAGAAATCTTTCATTAATGCACTCATATCCTAGAAGAGCATCACTAGCATGTCTGCTGAGCAGCAGACCCATGCCTTGGTGATGCTTTCCATCCTCCCTCCCTGTAAAGAGAAATTTAAAGTTATTTTTAAGTATCTCACCTTTACCTGTCCATCTGGTCTCTTGCAAGCCTAGAATATCTAGGTTATAGCGCTGGAATTCCTGCATGAGGACATCAAGAGAATAATCTCTATGTAATGTCCTGACGTTCCACGTTCCTGCAGAGAGAAAATGATTAGTAGGATTTTTAAAGAAATTAGGTTTATTGAGATTGGTAGGGCCAACAATATCAAACAGCCCCCTGATCGCAGACATGGGGCAAAAACCCATTCCTCCTCCGCTAAAGGCTGAAGTCACCGATGCTGGCAGGAACTTCAGGCACCACCTTTTCAAGTGGACTTTTTCAAGAACCATATGGCCTGCCTGAGACACATTACTCCAGTTTAGGCTTGACGATGCCCAACTAGCTAAGTAAGGTTCAGGTACCTGCGATGGCCTCTGATTAGGATTATTCACCAGCTGATATAAGGTATCCCATGCCTCTGTTCACTTAGAGCTGGCAACCCAGAAGCAAACAGAAAACACCACGTTATAAGGTGAGCCGCGTTATACCGAGCGGCGCGGTGGCGACACAATAAATTTACTCAGAACGATTTGAGATATATACTGAAACATCCCATCAATTATATATATATATTATGTATTAAAAAAAAAAAACAATTTATTTATTAAGTGTTTTATTAAAATTCACATAACATAGTTATACATCTTAATAAGTACATATATTTATTATTTTATTTACGTACATAAGGTAAGCTTGAAAATATGTAAAAATCAAACACTATCTATAACTTATCGCGAACATCGCCCGCGCTATAACCGAGTGCGCGGTATAGCGAGCAGCGTTATAACGAAGGTCCACTGTACCTGAACGTTTTGCTCATATAGATACTGCAGATTAATGAGGGCTGTGTAGGGATAGGTATTATCTTGCTGATAAAAGGTTCCGTGCTGCTGAACAAATGAGACAGTCGCTGGCTGCAAAATGTTGTTGACATATCGTTGGGCAGTTAGTGATTCATTTATGATGATCAGTTCTGACAGAGATGTCTGATTAATGGCACCCCACACCAAGACACCAGATGTTGGAGCTGTGTGACGATGTCGCACACACTGGGTGGTGGTCCTTTCTCATGTATGACAGCGAACACATTGTCTACCGTCGTGCTGACCAAGACAAAAACGAGATTCGTCACTAAACATCATTATACTCCACTTTTGTTCGCTCCAATTCTGTTTGAGGCGACACCACTGAAGAGTGCTTGTCTGAGAGCAGATGTGAGGAGCAAACAATGCCGGACGATAGACTCTCAATGAAAATTGTAGAAGCCTGTTGTTTACTGTCCGCCTGTTAGGTATTCTATGTGTTACCAACGCAACTGCATAAGGACTGGCCTTATGCAGTTGCGTTGGTAGTCGCGAATCTGTCACGCAATGCCATGAGTAGTAATTGGCAGTCCTGTCTCTCCGTGTCATACGTCATCTTCCTGATCCTTGTTGGCGTGTGCTGGATCCTTCTTGAACTCATTGGCGCCATATGCGTACGATGGTGCTGGGATTGTGGTCAACAAGATCGGTCACACCTCTGTACGTCAAACCAGATTCTATAAGGCCGATGATTCTTCCACCCTCAAAGTCTGTTAACTGTTCGAACGGCTGTCGACATCTGCATAAGTGCAGATTTAGAGGTTTAGAACAATTTCCACAACGTTTTGTCAACCAGGGAGCTTTGGTTGCCTTTTTCTGTGTTTCACTGCTCTGCACCTGTGACGTCAGCTCGCTCCTGTCAAACCGTTTCTATCGCCCTGCAAACCAAATAATTTCCATCCATTTCCATATAGTACCGCCTGCCTAAATTTTGTCACATTTGCAAAACTTCTTGCAAGTTTTGAAATTTTTATTTCCAGTATTATATTTCCGAAAAATTTCCTACCATGTCATCGTTCAGTAGTGGACACCGATGGGCTTGTAAAGGTCACCATCTGTCGGATGGGATTTTAAGTGTGTTCCCATGTTCGGGAGATCAATATTCTGTGCAATTTAAATAACACGCTGAGTGGGAAGCTACCGTCTGTGCCCTAAAAGCTGCTCAGTGGATCCTCTACCCAACGTTCTCTGAGCTCTGAGGTCCCTTGTGACCTGACCAGATGTAGAGCAACCAAACTCAAGCACACGACTGAATTTCTTCAATAATCATAAAATAGTAGACAGTTAAGTCTCCGTGTAACACACACCAGAATGACGAAATATTCAATAAAACAAATATATTTCCAACCTCTGCCAATCTGCTATATATTTTTGTGAAAAACTGCTTTGCCTAAACGAATAGTTGTATAACATATCATTTTAATTAAGTTAAAAATAAACCCGATAAAAATGTAATAAGTATAGCCAAACGTAATGTACGTAAGCCAAACACTGAGATGCTAGTTTATTAGATACACCAACCTAGTAGCATGTTGGGTTTCCTTTGTCCTTCAGAACATCCCAAATTCGTCGGGGCATGGAACTTACAAGATGCTGGATGCATAGTGCAGGAATGTTGTACCATTAGAAAAAGGATTGTGTCCCGTAAATGCTGCGAATTGGACGGTGGCACAGTATCGCTGCGAACAGCCCTTCCTACCTCATCCCAACGTTGCTCGTTCGGGTTTAGATTTGGGGATTGCGCAGGCCACTGAGACAAAGAAAACTCCAAAAGAAATGTGTTCATCCTAATTTAAATTCATTTGCTTACTTTGAAAAATATATAAAAGTTAATAAATGTATATCGCAATTGTTAATTTATAAATTTTTAAATATTATGTTTAAGCAATGAACGTTTTTTAATAATGATAGTTTCATCGTAGTACAAACATTTTTTGTGCAGCTCAGACCATATTTACACACTATATCTGAGAGTTTGTAATAAAACTATTTTTCTTAAACTTGGACGTATCATTCAGATATATCCGTAATATAACACCTTGGAGATAGTTCCAACACCCTTTGAGTTTGAACGAATGATTTTAATTTTCCCCTTTGTGTTTAATAAAATTAGTGGTAGTTTTTAGTAAAATTTTATTCACCACTTTTACTTATTTTCTTGTTTTTCCTTCATTTATTTGTTGTTGTTTCAGTTTATGTGTTTCACAAACGATTGTTCCAACATATATTCTCCACCCTTTGACCAATTTCAACGAGTTCTGCACCAAATATGCTCATAACGCCGAGAGTCTAAGAGACTATCACAAGAAGTTCTGCTCCATGAAAATGAAAAATATCAAAACCATTACGTCACAGCTTCCAATTCAGAGTAACGAATCAATGTAAAATTAAACCTTGTGAAACCGGTAGTGTGATAATGATACAAAGAGATATTTCTCTTGCATTGTTTCTTAGAGGTCTGTAAATGGTAGCTAGGTAGTCACTGGAAGGAGAGCTATGCACCAATCCCCTGTAATGATGCATAGAACCGGCCAGGCCTAGCACCTAATGTCCGACCCCGCCTTCTCGTAGTGCAGACCGTTAGTACCTTTCAAAAGAGATACTCTCTTGTGGAAGTGAACGGAAGGGGAGGGCTGCCAGATTAGTGTGGCCTACTGATCTGGACAACTATGGCTACTTTTCTTTTCTTTCTATCCTGCTGATGAGTGATCACCCACACAGAGTCCTGGTGCTGACCATATAAACCCGCTGGACTGGATAGATATATGGCTCTGAGCTTGATTATGGATCCTGATTTTGCTGCACTGGTGGGCTTCCGTGGAGGGAAAATCTTCCGCTGTGTTTTCTGTTTGTTTGTGGGTTGACAGCCCCAAGTGAATAGATTCACAGGATATGTTTATCAGCTGGTGGATAATCCTGAGCAGAAGTCATCGCAGGCACCTGAACTCTTTGCTTTTATTGGCACCGTCAAATTCTACATTGGAGGACGTCTTCCAGTGTAGATGGCTTCAGCCTTTAGTAGTGGGGGAACGGATCTTTACCCTATGTCTGCGATTAGGGGGCTGTTTGATATTGTCGGCATTCCCTCTCTCAATAAACATAGTTTCTTTAAACATTTCACTAACCATTTTCTCTCCATAGGTAGTTGGAATGTGAGGACTCTGCACAGAGCTTTTTCTCTTGATGTCCTCACACAAGAATTCCACCATTATAATTTAGATATTCTCGGCTTGCAAGAGACCAGATGGACAGATAAAGGTCAGATTCTTAAAAATAATATTAAATTTCTCTTTTCACGGAGGGACGACAATAAGCATCACCAAGGCGTGGGTCTGCTTCTCAGCAGACACGCTAGTGATACTCTTCTACGATATGAGTGCATTAATGAAAGATTTCTTACAGCAAAATTTCAGACAAGCGTTAAAGACCTGAATGTTATTTGCTGTTATGCCCCCACTGAGGATGTTGATGAGGATGAGAAGGATAGGTTTTATGAACAACTTCAGGATATTTTGAATTCTGTCAAGAAAGGAGATATTAGCCTTGTTCTTGGTGACTTGAATGCCAAAGTTGGTACTGACTCTGACTTTTGGGGAGGAGTAATAGGCCCTTTTGGTATTGGTAGCTGCAATGGCAATGGGCAACGTCTCCTATATGTAAGTAAACTCAATGGTTTCAGAATAACTAACACTTATTGCAAACACCGCGACATACATAAGTACACATGGGTTTCACCTGATGGGCTGCATAAGAATATGATTGATTACATATTAATGAACAGCAAATGCGCTAGTTCTGTTAGGAATACCGGGACATATAGGGGAGCTGAAATTGGATCTGACCATTACCTTGTTAAAAGTGTCTTGCAACTTAAACTTAAAAAGTGTTGTGCTAGGGTTAAAAAATTTACCTTTAATACTGAAGCTCTGAAAGACCCAGTTATAGCTAAAGCTTACCATGATAGGTTACTTAGTCATTATGACAGTCATGGTTTGCTTACTACTGAAGTTGAGGAGGAATGGGATCATTTTAAACAGGCTTTTTTGGAAACTAACAGTACTCTTTTAGGAAAAAAGGATCAGAGGAGACAGAATTATTTAAGTGATAAGGCACTTGAGCTTATTTCATAAAGAAAGAACTGCAGGAATGTCTTGAATCAATACCCTACTAGTCCTAATAGAAAGCATTACAGAGAACGTAATAAACGTGTAAAAGATCAGTTAGCTGCTGATAAGAATCTTTGGCTTGATGGTTTGACTGATAAAGCCAAGGAAGCAGTTAGACAGCACATCAGCAGAGAGCTGTACCAGATAGTTAATGTTTTGTGTGGTAGAAAACGGACAGGTATACAAGGATTGAAGGATAACGAAGGTAAGGTTATAGAAGGGGAGGATTCTGTCATGACTAGGTGGGCTGAGCATTTCAGTGATATTCTAAACAATGCGGTTAGTTCTATTCCCATTATTTGCAATGATGATAGATGCATTGGTGGCTTTAATGTTGGCCCTATAACACAATCTGAAGTTATTTTGGCTGTTTCTAAACTTAAACATCATAAATCCCCAGGGGTAGATGAAATTACTACGGAAATGGTTAGAGCTGGGAATGTTTCAGTTACCACTTGGATGACTGAAATTTTGCTTATCTTTTACGATAAAGGTATAATTCCTAAGGATTTTACCAGAGCTATTATTATCCCTATTTTCAAAAAAGGTGTTCGCAGTTATTGTGATAACTATAGTAGTATCAGCCTACTCTCTGTTCCAGGTACAGTTCTTTGCATGACTGTGCTTAATAGAATTAAGAATCTGGTTGACAGGCAGTTCCGTTATGAGCAATGTGGATTCAGAAGTGGTAGGGAATGTGTGGATCAGATATTTTCACTTAGGCAGATTCTTGAGAAATGTTTAGAGTTTCAGATTTGATTGGTTGATTTGTTGATTTCAAAAAAGGCTTTCGACTCTGTTGGTCGTCATAATTTGTGGATGATTGTGAAATCATATGGTATACCTGACAAGTTAGTTAACATAATGAAAGCTCTCTATAATAACACTGAGTCGTGTGTGAGAGTTGGTAAGGCTTGTAGCAATTGGTTTAGCATTACTTCTGGTGTTCGACAAGGGTGCATTTTGTCAGCTTTTCTCTTTAACTTGGTTATTGACTATGTTATGCGAAATTCACTTCAATGGAAAGATTTTGGCCTTAAATGGACTGGAGATACGAAAATTTCTGATTTAGATAATGCTGATGATTTAGCCCTTTTGGTAAATAATGTTGATCAGATGAACTCTTTCATTCGAGCTGTTGATGAGACTGGTAGTAGAGTAGGTTTAGTTATAAACAGAAAGAAAAGTAAAGTGATGAAAATTGGTCAGGCAGGCTATGATTCAGTTAATCTGAATGGTTGCAGTCTTGAGCAGGTGTCACAGTTTAATTATCTTGGGAGCTATGTAACAGATAATGGTGATGTGCAGCATGAGATTAACAGACGAATAGGTATTGCTGCCGGGACTTTTAAGAATCTATGGAGAGTGTGGAGAAATAGGCGTATACACCTAAAGACTAAAATTAGACTGTATAATAGTTTGGTTCTTTCTAAGGTTAGTTATGGTAGTGAAACTTGGACACTTTGTAAACAGGATAACAGGAAACTAGATGCTTTTGATTCCAGATGCTTACGCAGTATCTTGGGCATTAGGTGGTTCAACTTTGTAACTAATGATGAGGTTAGGCAAAGGAGTTTGCAACCTCCTTCAAGCAGCATATTTTGCAGAGAGAGACTCCGTTGGTTTGGCCATGTTGCCCGTATGAATAATTATAGATTGGTGAATAGGGTAATGAACAGTGTGCCTAAAGGCCTCAGAAAGAAGGAGGGACCTAGAATGCTGTGGGCAGACAATGTCAAACAGGACCTTGTTAGAATTGGTGTGCAGTGGCCAGATGCAGTAGATGTAGCTCAGGATAGACTTGCTTGGAGAACTAAATTGTAAGGTCTGGTTGGACCTGTGTAGCCCGTGGCTGCTTGAGGATGATGGTGATGATGATGATATTTCTTAGAAACATTGAAAGGAAAGTTAACCTTTGGTTTAATTTTTGTATCTTTACCTAACGAAGGCAAAATTGAAAACTAAGGTGTCAAATGGAAGCTTGTGACGTGAGAAGTGTCAGATTAAAGATTTCACCCACATGGAGTGGCTAAACGGGTGGGGGTCAGAAATTTACATACCAAAAAACTACTTACCTGGAAAACATCGGATGAAGTAAAAATTCGCGTGGGGGAGAGAAATATACGAGATTTGAAACTAAATTTAATATAATAATTTAAATTATTTTTATTTCCTCCAAATTTGAGATCTTTATGTAATAGAATTTGAAATGTTTGAAAAAAAAAGTATCAACGCATGAAAATGTCTATTTCTTTATCCGAAACTTCTATTTTTCTCTTTTGCAATTACGTGGGTGAGTTTATCCTGTAAGAGATTGAAAACCTCATTTAATCGGAATACGTTGGTGGAATAGCCATTAAATCAATATGAAACCTCTCTTATCAGCAAATGGAAAACAAATTAATATTGAGCTTTGAATATTTTTGGGTTTTTCATTCTTAGCACAAGGAAGAGAAGATTAAGAACACAAAAAGTAAAAAAAATGTCTAAGGAATTATTAATTTCGGCGGTATAAGTCAGAAAAGGAGTTATATTGCAACATCATATCAGAATAATTCAATTAGAAATAACTAGGTGAAGTATCGTAATTCCTGAGCAAGACATTTCCGCTTCGAACTTCAAAAAACAACTCTGACACTAAATAGTTCAAACGCCAGGCCTGGATCATGTGGATGGGTTAAACTATTTATAAGGCAAAGGAATAAATAAGCTTATATGCTTCACGCACTTTAAAGAAATTTTAAAGACCGCTAAAGTGGAGAGGGAAATATTACACTGCGTGCAATTACTATCACGTGAACTGTTTTTTGGCTCGCTCAAGTCATCCCCCCACTCTCCTTTATGTTTTCTAGTCCGGGTCTGCCAGTCACTAAGCCTTGTAACCAATTACTGGAACACTAGCTATCTCTCGCCAAATATTTGGCGCGAAAAGTCCGTCCATTGATAATTTTTCCCATCGATTACGAACCGCTTTCTTCCTAACCTCCATCGATAATGTATGACTCAATTTGAAACGTTCAACGTAGGAGACATCAGAACCCCCCAAAATTTAGAACATTTGCGGTGGGTATAATCTAGACCCAGCAAAGCTAGGAACCCGATCTACTAACCTAACACAGGCACACAAGGGAGAACAGGACATGAAAGTTGGGACCAATTGATCACGTACCTAAAAAATTGACACAAAGCCACCAACGACGTCATGGAGGTACATGAAACACACGCCCTGCCGGATTTCCCATAAAACACATTTGCCAAGGGGCGTCAACCTTCAAGTGTTGCATTTTGTTTATTTAAGTATCAACAAAAGTACGTCCTTTTTTCATAGAAAGATTTAAATCTAGTTCCAAATATTAATGGTTTTAAGTGCCAATGAAATAACTCTCTCTCCTATCAATCGAAAGTGAACGCTTATAGGATATGGATGGTGAGGTATCGAAACATATATTAAATATACTGAAGTATTTTCATATTATGTTAATGAAAAACTACATTTAAAGCTACATACCTTTAAAAATATGAATTTTACAGAAAACTACCCCGTGAGATAAATTATAGATGCCAATAAAATTTATGCAAAACGCGATTTCAGTCTTTCTGGGAAGTTTCTTTAAAATTCTATTGCTGATTTTATCCCATCCAATGCTTTTGTTGTTTTTAACCTGTAGATAATTCCACGCAGTTCAGAATAGGAAGCAAACTTGAGACTCGAGTTGTGCTGTTGAGTGTTAAAATCTCGGACTGTTTTATTAGTGGAAGAGATGAAATCCTCGTCACATGGTTCATCATTTGGCATATTTTTATTCCTTAACAGGAAGCGAATGCTTCTACTTTGTCCTTATTATCGTAGACTAAACCATTTTCTCCATGGAGAACAGGATTTGTTTGTTTCTTCCTTTAAGAGCTGAGATCATTTTCCAGGGTGAACTGTGTTCTCGATTAAGCGAGCTCCAATGTCCTTGTCATGCATATCCCTCTCCTTGTCATGCATATCCCACGTCCTCTGCCAGGTTTTCCTGTCTTTATTCCTTTCTTTAATTTTTTTTACGACATCGGGTGGACGTTTTTCAGGTTTGAGTTCCCTTTTATGCACAGTGTTTGATATTTTTAAGTGCGTCTTGAATTGCTCCTTTGCGATTTGTAATTGCAGCGTCCAGATTTATGTGTTTGACTTTTTTTTAATGTACCAGGGACTATTTTATTAATAATAATACGGAATCTATTCCAGTTTACTTTTTTGTAAGCAAGAAGTTCCCGTATTCCCTGCAAGTCTAATTTGAGCAATACCAGAATGATATATGATGAGAGTTTATTTAAAACTTGCAGATGATAGTTAAGAATGAAAATTTTTGAAGAACAATGTCCAGCATGTACGGTGTAAAATGACTGACATGGGGAAAGTAAGTAGGGTCTTGTGTGCATCCACTATTATGCCATTTCTAGAGGAGCACCTAAATAATAATCTACCGTTTGCATTTAATCTTTTGCTATGCCAGCTAGTAAGATTTGAGTTTAAACCCCAGCCACAAGCGTTGGGAATTTATTTGAAAAGACAGAATCCATATCTGCAGTGCAGAGAGGAGCATTCAGGTTTGTATGCACTTATTCGCAGAATATGTCTATATTGTGGATTTTCAAGACAAACAACTGTGGCTTCCAGAGTGATAAGGTTGCCAAGAGGAAATTCGCACTGCTTGAGATATCTTTTGATAAGAACAGCCGTTCCTTCTCCTTTGCTATGAAGTCGGTTGGTCTGATAGTTTAAGGGTTTTCAAAGTGGGGTACGCAGTAAAATATTTTGGTGTACGCCGTGAGAGCTGAAAAGTCGCTAGATATATGTTATACATATATATGTTTTATTTTATTCCCATTGTTATATCATAACAATCAGATAACGTTTATCAGATAACGTTTCGAATAAATATATCAGATAACGTATATCAGATAACGTTTCGAATACATTTCCGTCGAAGAAATTTTCGTTTTAAAAAGAATTTCGTTTCGAACACATTTCCGTGGAATAAATTTCCATTTCGAACAATTTTCAGATTCTAATAAAATATTCATTAGGAACACATTTTCGTCGAACAATTTTCTGGATACCCGATAAGCCAGATGGGAGAATGTATGCGGAGTGAGATGCTGGGCCAAGGCCAGATGATCGAAATATGGGTAAAGACGTCACTGCCCGCATATATTCCGTAGAGTGGTTGGATCACAGATGCAACGAAACTTGGATACGGATTAAATTTGTTCAACTCCTTGAAAAGGAAATGTTTTATTTCTCAAGTTAGAAAAACCAGTGACGATCTCTTTCTGCGTAGATTGGAGGTTTCAATCTGATTCTGATTGGAGATAAGGTGTTCGATGGATTTCAATCCGAGTACGTATTACTCTGCTGACTAATTTGGGCAGTGCAAAATATATTATGATTCTGTCAATTGAAGAAAGAACCTTTTTTTTAGTGGACAGTGGCGTATCTCAGGAACAGTACACAAAGTAGAATAGTCAGACAACTTACGCTAAAAATAAATGATTAAACGCTCTCTCCATGAATGGCCACCACAGTATCAGTAAATAAAAACTCTTGAGATATTGGATAAAGAAATCCAATTTAAACGTTGAATGATGATATTCATTTTAAGAAAAAAAAATATGCTTTGGAATAAGGACAGAAAGTAAAAAAAAAAGAAAAGAAAAAACTTTTGTGAAGAAAGCGCTCTTTTTGCTGACGAAACAGATATAAGCGAATTTATTGGAATGTTACGTAGAAAACTGGAATTAAATCTGTTATAATTTCAGTATTGGAGATCACAAAGTTCGCGTAGTGACTTACAGAGAGAGTTAATGTGTAATAGAAAAGAGCGTTTCATCATCGTTTCGTCATCATCAATTTCATCATCGGAATGCTTTACTTCATGTTTTAATTTTTAGACCTCATATAAGAAAATTCGTCATTTTATTCCTTTAAAATGTGTATTTCGGTTATTCACTAAAAACACATATCTTTGGAAGAGAAAATTTCTGTATAGCGCATTAGAATTAATTCAAAGTTTCGTCATTCATAAAAAATCTGATATGGATTGCAAGCATTTCTTCCCTAAATATCAGAGCAATTAATATTTCTCTCTCGAATACATAGAGATCGTGTAGAATCTTTGCATCTTACTTCTCTTCAGACCACTAATGCACCTCCCTCATATTGCTCCTTTTTTCTAGTACTCAATAGACGGTATCTGGTCATTCTCCAGATTAAGAGACGCCGAAAATTAGAGCTTAGAATCAAGGTGGACTCATCAGTAAATATCAAATTGAACATTTCTCTGAGCTCCAATTTTCATGTTCACGACACCAGTTGAAACCTTTTCATCATTAATTTGTGGGGGACAGAAATCTCAGTTAGTCTTGTATTACTTGTCTTCTATAACCTTCGAGATATGCTTGGTTCGACGTGAGACAGTTAATTCCCTTATGGCATCTGCCACCGAGAGCCAGATGACGGTCGCCTGCTTGTGTTATGTCTTTCATCCAACATTACATAGATACAACATTACACATCTCTTGTTTCCATATCATATTACGTGACCATTATAATCTACCGCCAGCAACGTACAGTCGCTCAAAAAAGTATCCGAACGCTATGGTTGCATACAAAATTCAGAAAAAAATCTGGCAACGATTTTTTTTTTTAAATTAATGATCTGGCAACCTTCGTGTACCGTACACGAAGGTTGCCAGATCATTAATTTCTAAAAAAAATCTTGCCAGTTGTTTTTTCTGAACTTTGTATACAACCGTAGCGTTCGGATACTTCTTTGACCGACTGTACCATTAAACGCTTTCCACCATAATGAATCACTCATAAGATGCCTATTCATTTGATTGTCATATATTCCTCAGACGTGTCTAATTTCCGTGTACAACGAAATGGATTCAGCCTGACTCACTTAGAAATACTGGTGTAGGGCTAGTGTTGCCAACCGCTCTGTTTTCAACAGAAATGTCTGGTGTGCATAATTATTACTTTCAACCAGACGAACGTTTTCTGCTTTTCTACCTTTGGATTTAACTGATGCACATTTTGGACCCAAGCGAATATTGTGATACATTACATCTAGACAGGTGAGATGCATAGAAGAAAAAATAAAGTTATGGTTTCTAAGAAAGATGCCCCCACATAAGCATATAACACTGTTTATTATCACAATAGCTTCAACATTTCATTCGATAAAGTCGCTTCTAACAATATGAGTGCTAATGAAATATAAAGGGGTACAACCTGCTTGCCCCTAGGATGAACAGAACTTGGTCCTCTTAAATTCGTTGCATTGACAACTATTCATCGAAGGTAACGAAATCATTAGACCTCGTTCGTCGAAGTGAGTTACGAAGTTGGCGTTCAAATTATAAGGGCTTATATACGTTCTTTTCAATGAGTCTCAACCTGTTAAAAATTCCCCTGTATACAGCTCATTTAAATATGCAATTAACTAACAGCATAGATATTAAAAGTATCAGCTTATTTAAGAGAAAGCTACTACAGTACACGAGGTGGATAACGAAAATACAGAGCAATGATGTGAGTGTCTGCAAAGGCCTGCTAAAATCCCCTAAAGGAGGAAATAAATATAAATTTAAGAAGCGTGTTTGAAGAAAGATTAAAATTTTTTCGAAATTTATTATTATTTAACTTTTTTAAATAAAGTTTTATTTTTTAAAGAATTTTTTGTTTTAAATATCCAAATAATTCACACAAATGCATCATTTAACTCTCAGTGGGCACCTCCAGGTGGAAAAAGTCTTTCTTTATTGTTTTAGAAGCTGGTATAATGAATACGATAATGTATTATCACCCATTATTTTGGTTTTTATTAATCGATTATGAGCTCGAACAGTTCTGCAGACGACCATGCATAATAATAATGGCTGATGGAAATTCATATTTCGGAAGAGGATGGATGTTTCTATTTAGTCTCATAAATTGTGTAAATTTATTTTTGAATATTTGTTTATATTTCCCCTAAATATTAGATAGAAAGAAGGAAAAAAAGTGGGGAGTTTGAAATCTTCCCCCCAAAAAACGTCCATTTTTTCTGGAATGGGATATTGGCAACACTAAGATTGGGTGGCATTAAGTGGATTCCAGGTACAATCGGTCAAAGAAGTATCCGAACGCTACGGTTGTATACAAAGTTCAGAAAAAACAACTGGCAACGATTTTTTTAGAAATTAATGATCTGGCAACCTTCGTGTACCGTACACGAAGGTTGCCAGATCATTAATTTCTAAAAAAATGATTGCCAGATTTTTTTCTGAATTTTGTATGCAACCATAGCTTTCGGATACTTTTTTGAGCGACTGTACTCGTCACCTTGTTCGACCATATGTATTGATTTGTTTAAAAACGAAATTTGAACAAATTATTTTTACCTAAATTAATTTTAATGCGTTTAAACATTACGTACCATTTAACTCCAATTAATAGCCATTTTAAAGGCTAAATACGTCCGAGAATACTACAAGAAATTATAGTGATGATATAATTGTACATTCCAGTGTGGATGCATCAAATGTATGCAGGAGGATGATCATTTGTGCATTTCGCCAAAAAATCCTATTTTCATTAAAACTTGGAGATATCACTTAGATATATCCGTAATATATCATTCACCTCTTTGGAGTAGTTCTTCAGTGATTGAACGAAAGATATAAATTTCAATTTCTCTGTTTTATAAAATTAGTGGTAGTTTATAACATTTTTACTTTCGTTGATATCTATTAATTTTCTTATTGTTGTTCCTTATTTATTTATCGGTTCTACAAACTGTTGTTACATCATATCTCTTCAACCCATTGACCCATCGTAACCAATTATTCACCAAATGAACTCTAATAATGCTGGGAGTCTCACAGGTTATATATAAATCGTTTCGTCCTGTTTCTTCCCTCCACTGAAAAAGGAAATATGAAATCCAGTGTGCCATTATATCTTATATTCAGAGTAACGAGTAATATATTAAATTATAGTTTGTGACGACGGGAGTGTGATTTTGTTATGAATAAACTTTTTTTTGCCTTTTCAATTTTTGATGAGGCCCACAAGACAATTTGCTTATCTTTAGGTTATAACAGAACAAACGACAGTTCCATCACCGGGATTCGAACCCGGCCCCATCTGGGTCATCACGAACCAAGGTCATCACGTACATTCTTCCCTCAAAACAGGAGCTAAATGTGTAAAGATTGGTAAATTTTCGATAGGAAATCGCAAAGTAACTACTTATGTGTCAAATGAAAGCTTATGATGTGTAAAGTGCCATAAGCTAGAGAAAGATACCAGAAAGTATCCAAAGGTCGTAACATGAGTTTCGTAATTTCAAGTCACTATTTTGATAAATTTAAGATTTATGTTTCCTTTTTCTTTTCTGTAGTTTCGTTTTGTAAGTAAAAGAAAAATATTTTAAGGAATCATTTCCTCTCTGTTGTAATCATAATACAGGACACCTTAGAAACCATTAGTTGCATTCAATTGATTGTTGCTTTGCACATGATGGACGTGAAAGAAAATATGCCTTCTCTCAGTGTATATATTTTAAAACCAAGCCTGGCAAAGCCGCTGTTCATTGCAAACGAATTTGTCTCCTAAAATAAAATATTAATATACTGAAAAATGGTTAATTTCTTCTAATTTCTTTGACCAAATGTGGTAAAGCGCGTAACTGAACGATTTTCGAAATTCATAGTATTTATGAAAATGTATAAATTTGATTTTATTAAATAATGACGCTTTCTTGATTCCTTAAAATACAGTTTTTCCTAAAATACTCGTTGAAAATTTATGCTAATGCTCTTAAATAGATAATTTTTCATGTTGCTCATTAAGAGCTTAGTTTTATATTTCTATTTGATCTCTCTTAAGCTTGGGTTGCTACACCTGGTTTAAGCATGTTATTTTAACGTTCACATTTTCCTCACAGCTAGTAGCGTGATTAGTTGATGACATAGAGTAAATTAAAATCACGAAAAATACATTATTTTGCTAATAATAATATAACCAGAATTTTATTTTGTTTGACATCAACAAGAATTCAACAAAGAGGCAATGTTCTAAAAATTTATTCTCAAAATAAAGGAATTAAAAAATAAAAAATTGTCAATTTTAGTTCCAACGTTGTCGCCATATTTTCTATAGAGGGTGTATTAAATTCAATTTAGGAAGATAGCTCTTTCAGTTTCCTTGTACATATAAATATGATGTGCGTCGCTACTTGAAATGGCAAGA
The DNA here is from genome assembly GCA_038380435.1 of Ryuthela nishihirai. NCBI lineage: Eukaryota > Metazoa > Arthropoda > Arachnida > Araneae > Heptathelidae > Ryuthela > Ryuthela nishihirai. The sequence goes on from JAWZYU010000038.1 coordinate 6,711,394, forward strand.
AAAAAGTCATAGTTATTAACGTAATCAGAAATAAAGGACATTGAATATGACTAATAATATGCTTCATTCAAAAGTAAAGCAATACACACTTATTGAAATATTTAAAATTTGATCACGATGATTTTTTTTTATCTTTTGCAATTTTTGAATTTTGAAAAAAAGAATATTGTGTTATATTTAGATCAAAGAATATTTTCTTTATATTCTGATATCAAAATACATTACTTAACATTTAAAGCTCTAACTATTCTGTAAAAGGTTACGCCGAATGTAAAATGATAATAGTAATGTTGTGAAAAAAAAATGTTTTTTAAAATATCTCTATTTGAAACTTCCTATTCTTTAAAATATACTGAAACTACCAGTGGAAAAATAAAGAAATATAATGTACTAGTTTTGTGAATTTTCAAAAATGTCGAAAAGGAGAAAGTGCCATAAATATAGGGAATTTGTTTTGCTGTTTGCGAGAACTTAATAAAGTAATAAAAATAATGAATACAATCAGTTAAACGCGTTTATAAAAACATGTACAATAAACGAAAGAAAATAAAACAGCATTAACTTATTCATGACCTTGATGAAATATATTTTACTCTATATATAATTATTCTCTATATAAATTGTTCGGCGGCCGGTACTCAGTGGTAGAGCACCTGACATGTTATCAGGTGATCGTAGGTACAGACACCACCTATCTAATAGCAATTTTTTGTTTATAATATTCTAATGAGCATATATTCACTTAAATCTATTCAGTGAAATTGATTACCAACCACGAAATAAATGTAAAATATATATAATATCAGCAGTCGTCACATCGATTTTTTTTTACTCTCGTTATCCTATTATCCCGTTAATCAGACTCTCAGTAGTAATTTGATAATCATGAAAACATTGCGATTAACGGGGTCCGATTACGTGGTATCCCATAGTCATTCGTTCTGTCATAATATGCTGCGATATTCCTCAGTAATTTTTTAGTAAAAACTACACCCAAAACAAAATAATACATTTCCACAATTTGACCAAAACTGAAAATATATCCCTGGACCATTTTTGGTCCATTACATTGTCTCTAATTCCATCTCCCTCATACCAAATTTCTTTCTGGGCCTGTTCTTTCCATCAAGTCCTTATCTACCTACTATCTACCTAATTATTCTCCTTGGGAACTGTGATTGTCAAATATTTCACGTAGAAAATATCTTATAACATAATCAAATTTTTTTATCAATTTTTTTTTTCTAATGTCATGAATTGAAACTTTTTAGGAATGTATAAGAGAGAGTATAGTATTTCATAGAATTCAAAATAACATAGAGAGACTATATTTATTTAAGTACTGGTGATTTCTTGTTATTGATGTTATTAGGAACTAGAAAATTAAATGCATTGTAATAATAATAACATATATAGAAAACAAACGAAATATAAATTTTTCTACATCAGAATTTAGAGAATAGCTAAATTTTAATAGTATATAAAAATCTAATGTATACACTGGCGGAAATTATAAAAAAAAAATATATATTAACAATTGAAGAGTAATCTATGAATTTTTTTAGTAGAAACAACTAGTTGAAAAAGGAGAGTGATCAAACGTGTCTAATCATGTTTATTTTCTTTTAATGTGTGAATTTTCATTTTGCAGAACGCACATTTTAATAAGGTGTTGAACTTTCTCAAGCAGCAATTAATACAAGCTACCAATCTGGCATGCAATCAGCCGTATAAATGCTGGATATCGCGCTGTGGGATACCATTCCATGCACTTTCAACTTGGACGCGTAATTCAGCGATGGTCGTTGCCTGCCGCGGTCCGCGGAGAAGTCTTTGTCAGATCCAGTCCCAAACATGCTCGATTGAAGACAAGTCTAGAGAGCGTGCTGGCCAAGGGATTTGGTATACTGCCTGAAGAGCATGTTGAGTTGCCCGGGCGGAGTGTGGGCTGGCATTATCCTGCTGGAATATGGCATTTGGGATTGCACTCAAATATGACAGGACAACCGGCTGTAAGATATCGCTGACGTACGTATTGCTCTTCAGTATACCATATACAAACAGCAGACACGTAGGAGAATGATAGCCAATCGCTCCCCACATCATGATGCCCGGCGTGGGACCTGTGTGTCGCTGACGGATGCACGATGGAAGAAGCCTCTCACCTTGTCGGCTTCAGACGCGTAAACGACCATTAGGCGCTCTTAAGCAGAATCGGCTTTCATCACTGAAGACCACAGATTGTCATTCTTCCCTCTAATGAACTCGTTCTTGACACCACTGCAAACGTGATCGGCGGTGACGAGGTGACAATGGTAACCATGCCAGTGACACGTGTGCCTGTAGTCCTGATTCCAAAAGAAAATTTTGTATTGTTCTTGTAGACACCCTTGGAATGACAGATGATCGACTTTGTGATGCTGTGGCCATCTGCTCTGCCTGATACGCCGATCCTCTCGTGCGTCCGTAACTCTGTGTTGCCCAGAACCACATCTGCGACTGTGTGATTGTTCTTCCGACTATCGACGCCACCATCGTACCACTGCCGATACCTTTTGTCCAACGCGGTGTGCAATTTGGCGAAAAGACCAACCTGCTTCCCGAAGACCCACTGTACGACCTCGCTCAAACTCCGCTAACTGAACAAATGTTGCATGCATGCGTCGTCCAGGCATGGTAGCTTCTTCAAAGAGCACTGAACAACACTACACAAGACAAATAACTTATTTCTTCACACCCCAGTCCTTAAATACGTGCTGCGTACATTTGCATGTTGTCGTCCTCAGTGACGTCATTATTTCATCCAATGACTTTCAATTTTCGATCAAGGTTTCTGCTTCCCTTAACTATTAACATATTATAATAAGACGTTCCTAAACGAATTCCTTCTGGATGTTCTTTTTCCAATTTCGGCCAGTGTATATATATATATATTCATATATTGCTGAATGGCAATTTTTAATTATTTTTTTAGTTTATTTACTCCGCACATTATAAAAGTTTTAAAAAACCAAAAAGTTTAAAAAAAGTTTTAATTTGTACACGTTAATCCCAAAGTCTCATCCCCTTACCAAATGGTCCACGATAATGGAAGTACGATTTCATATATCGGCAATATTGGAAGGAATATACGACTTCACTTAGATATTAACAATTCGAAGAATGACTATAACTACTGGTAAAGGAAAGTGTTAAAGTTTCCGAGTCTAAAGAGGTGTATGAATATTGCGAGAAATAATGTATCTATCGCGAAATTTATTATATTGTTACTATAATGTCACCAAATATTTGCTACGATATGTTTATTTTGCCTGAGAACCAAAAAGCCTGAGAAACAGTTTGGCTGCCAACAGGTGTGGCTAACATAAGAGCAGCTCGAAAGCACTCACACCATATAGCAAAACTTGACTAATCACGAACCACATTAAAAAAACCCGCCACTTAAAGTGAATGTTCAATATATATATATATATCTTACCCATATCAGTGACAAGAAAAGATATATCAATATTGCTCTTTGATTTGTCTTTTCAGCAGAAAAAGTATACCATTCTCATGCTAAAGAATACCATTAATAACCATAGCCAATATCTACCTGTACCTAAAAGTTACCGGTGAGTATTCTTTCACGAATAATTTCTTTTTATAATGATTATTAATCGTGGTTTAATTTGGGATAGCAAGTAGCCGATCTATGTTACAAATTTTGCCTTCCGTTATCTTTTTATCCTGTTAATTGTGGTTTAATTTTTCGAAATAATTGAATTATTATGGGATTATTCATTCGTAGCCGACTATTGTGCGAGAGTATAGGTATTCTACTTGCAAAAAATCCCATAGACACACAGGGAGCAAAGACGAATATGCATAGGTAACCCCTCATTGGAGGTTAATTTCACCATGATCTTACAACACCTTGAACTTGAACCTCATTAATATAAATTATTGATATTGAAGGAGTTGCTTTTCCGTTTGATGCTAATGGAACCGCAAAGAATACTTAGAAAGTTATTGCTGAATCACAGAGTTAGTTCCAGATTAAAAATTAAATTTTTCATGATAATATTCAATAATGAAATTTCTGAAAATAAATGAATTTTCAATAATTTTCAGCAATTCGAAATCGCAAAAAGTTTTGTTACTTTAAAATGCTAATTGCATCATTTGCCGAACTGTTCGATAGTTTAGTATCATTAATAAGCGAAATAGAAGAACAACCTAACGCATCTCATGAATTTGCATGCCATTTTCCAAAGAGAATGAAGATAATCTTTTGTATGACTTTATTACCCTCCTGAGGATAAGGGAACAATGAGTGGCTTTCACCTCGATTGTTACATTCCCCTACCAAAATTTCACTTATTTTGCATGAAAAGATCGTAAATAATATCAGTTTAATTTTAATTTTAAAAATTTAGGTTCCTCTAACGATGGAAATGAAAAATAATGGAGGAGTCGGAAAATATACAAATCCTGTGTTTCATTAGTATCACTACCGATCTAATCATGAACAATTTGTTTTATTTCTCTCTAAATACGTTACAAATCAGCTTATTATTAAATAATTAGAGTAATAAATCTGCCCACATTTTATTTGAGATCATTAACTTGTAATGCGAAATTGTGTTCTTTTTACGCAGTTTATTTCTAATGCTCCACAAACTCCCGCAGACACTGTCACGAAGTTAGGATCAGGAGCGTACTGCAAGTTTTTTCCAGATGCAGCAGGGGATTCTTTCTCAATATTCCAATACTTATTCATTTCAGAAATCGTATCTGAAGCTTAAAATCGGTTTTCCCGAATTATGCAAAATTCTGTAAAATAGCAATTATTATTTTATTAAAATATTTTTTAATAAAATATTTGTGTATAGCTATCTTCAGATTCATATGCCGCAGATCCAACATCATTTTAAGAACTCCTTGATTTTCAGTCTGTTCCTTATTTTATGGAAACCAATGAATTTACATATTCCAATTACCATTTCTATGAACTACTGCTCTTAAAGGGTGTAAAATGATGAAAAATAAAAAACTTTATTTTCTTTTAAAGTGAGCAACGCATATACGTCATAGGCGATATGTTATTCTTCTAGTTTGCTTCTTAGTGATTTGAATTTCGTCATCATTTATCTTTAAAATTTGAAACAATTTTATTCAGTTTACTCACTCACTTATACATTCCGTCAATTCTACACAAATATGCGATACGACATATGATTCTTCACATCATATCATGAAACAGTTAATAAACGAAATTGTTCAAAAAAGAAGAACATTTATATGTAATTTTTTAAATGAGGGCACAGTAGTCGTACAAATATAAAAAAAGCGGAACTTCACTTAATAGCTTGAAAAGCATTTTGTTTTAAAGTTGTAAAATGGGGATAGTACACCTATCAAAAAGTTTTAAATTCTAAGGCTTCTTGTAATAAAGAACGAAAACGATTGAGTTTTTAGTACTGTTGTCCATTATTACTTAAAACTGATCCCAACTGCTGTTTAAATTTAAATGTTAAATATGCTAAATTAACTATTTTAATGAAAAATAAAATTCAAAAATAAAATCATCTAAATAGGCGTTTTAAACAAGCACATTAAAATTAATTTTTTTGATTTTTGTTGACTTTAGGTTTGAACTATTGTATATTATTATTTGTGTTCAAAAATGCAAAGTGTTACCGCTTTTTAAAATGATATTCTAGTTCAGGCGTCGGCAACCTATGACCCGCGGGTCACCAAGTGACCCATTTAATAATTTCAAGTGAGCCACTTGAGTTCTGCAAATAAAGTATAATTTATTTTTATATATTATACTTTATTTGCGGAACTCAAGTGGATCATTTGAAATTATTAAATGGGTCACTTGGTGACCCGCGGGTCATAGGTTGCCGACGCCTGAATCTAGTTCTTTGTTCAAACAAGAACCATTCACGAAATATTAGTAGCGGCCACAGTTGGTGTTATGAAGCCGTGTAATAAAATTTGTAGTTAATTTGCCAATTTAAGTAGTGGTAATTACCCATAAAATTGGAATGTATATCGAAATTAAAATTAATATGATTAAAATAATGAAATTCTAAATAAAAATGCAAAACTAAATCCAAGGAAAACATTTCTGCTAATATTTGAAAGTATGGAAAAATCATTGAAACAATGCTATTAGCAGGAAAGAATTATGTCATTTAATTGCAATAACATGTACCTTTTATCAACCTGTTAACTATGAATCTATGCTAGCAATACTTATTATATATTCCATACTTTTTTCCTTCATTGTCAGGGTCATTAACATTAAGTAGGGTCATCCGAAAATTATGTACAACTCAAAGGGAGTAAAGCGATGAGGGGAAGACATGGATCTTAGTTGATATTTTGTAAGCATAAAATGAAAAAGATGCCTACAGATTTAAAAATGTGAGAAATGTTTATTTTTATAACTGAGTGTAATTCACTTTATATTGGAGATGATACTATAGGTATACACGTTGAACAAATTGGGAATAGGGTATACACGGTGTCCCATTACTAAAAGGTAACTGATGTATCCCCCATGGAATTCCAGTTCCACGACATTCCACAAATATTTGATGGGTTTGGAGTCTGGTGATCATAATATTTGATCATTACATAACTTCATCAACTGTTGTGTTTTAATGTGATCATCAATTGTTATGTTTTAATTAAGCCCTTGTTTTTGCCCATTAGGCCTCTTCGGGGTTGTTTTCCTTTACTATCATTGCCATTAGCCCTATATACAATGATTTTAACGTTTAAGGCCAGGAGCGTATTAAAAGCTAATTTAGGTATCAGATACCGTATCATGCTTTGAATTTCGAATTTAAATTCTTGTTTCTTAACCTCAAAATGTTTCCTCAATGGAATAACTGAATTGCAATTATACAATTACAACGATTAGAAACCTAACATTAGAAACCTAACTTGATAAATTCAATATTTTACAATAATTTCATACGATACATTAATTCCTGTTCAGACAAGAACCTTTCATGATTTTAGATGACCAAGAAACATTCTAAAATTTGGCACCTAATAGAACTTTAATTAATTGCTGATTAAGGAAGTGATAATTTTGGATACGATCGGAATGAGCTCTGTCGATTGAGCCAAACTTTGTACCTTGTAAAGGACAAATTTAAAACAAATGCAATCTATATAGTAAAAGAAGATGTATGTCTCTGTGCGTGTCTGTCTGTGGCAGCCATAACTCATCGGGAAATTAGCGTACACGCTACAACTTTTCAGAGAATGTTTCAGGTTATGGTTCGGATTGCAGTGTCAAATGTTAGGTCGAAAATCCAAACGGGGGGCTTACTAGAGCAAAAATATTGACAATGCTGTTCCTACGGGAAACGAGAATCGCTGTCAAATCTATTGTTGCCATTTTTTACTCCCTAACTCTGAGAAGTAAAGAGTTAAAATAGCATTTAAATCTGCTGCCGTTGCCAGATTCCCCATATTTCCAAAGACATTATTGAAGCGTTCCATTACAGTTAGGAACCTGATTTTCTAACCAAATATGGGGTCGGGCAAAATGGAACCCGTCTACGAAATTTGGGACCTTCCTCTGAAGCACGTCTGGAATTACAGAATGCCAAAATCTGACGAAATAAATATCTCGATCGTTTGTCACGGGCTCTGAGAGCGCGGGCCGAGTGAACAATGACCTTTGCAACACCGGGAAATTCGTGTTCAAACTGTGATAAAATGTCGGGGGATACTGACAAAACTAACCTTTAGTGCAGGAAACAACAGAATATGCAGATTAAAAGTAAAACACGAACTGTCAGAATATGTCTAGAAGCGAAGCCACGGGCCAAGTGAGAATCTATTTAAACCAATCATCGGGCCACACGGGTAACGTTGTACAGGAAATTTGGACCGTGCGAACGAATATCACGGGAGCCATAAGGTAGTAAACTCTGTGGTAGCGGAAATAAAATGTCGATAGCACGATAAATGAATCAAGGCACATGGCAGGAATTTATAATAATATACCCAGCCTGTCTTTCGCCTGTTTAGTTTATAAACATTAATGAACTTGTGAGAGAGAGAATCAGGAGAATTCCAAATGCACGTGAAAGTCTTTTTCAAAATGAATCTTTACCTTTTATTTCTAAAGTGATGTACCGATGTACTGGAAGAACGATTATCATTCAATTAAGCATCAAACATTGGAAATTGGAAATGTTAGTTCAAATTATTATACCTATAGTCATACGTAGAAGAAAGAAAAAAAAACGGTAATCATAGCATCTAATTTTGGCCATCATTTGACTACACTAACCTATTTAAACCCTGCACTCATTATAGCAATGAGTGAATTGTCCTATCTAAACAATGATTAATTACAATCCCAAAGAACCTCGCTAATAATATGTCCGAAACGAAACTTGTTAAACTAGATGCTATGATTCCTATCAAGCATTATTGGCCGAATTGTATATATGTAACGCTTCTCAGCCGAAACTAAACAAGCGGTAGATAATAAATGAATTCGTGAATTACGGTTATAAGTATGCAATTAATTATTTTACACAGTTTCTGCCGTCATATCTACCACTGATATTTTAGACGAAAATTATTATAATTTTTCTTTCTTTTTAATAGATGTCATTAATTGAGAAGGGCCGGACTTGGAACTTAGACATGGAAGGAAGCGGGCGAGTGTTTTTAACTAGCTCCAAGAAGTGAACTTTAGTTAGCTAGACTTTAACTTAAATTGCCTAATAGTTTTGAGCGAGATCGGGTATTCAACCCCGGTGGAGCCCTTGGTCGGCAGGATAGGTTAGAAATAGCTTAATATTTTATTTAAACTTTGGTATATGTATAGGATTTTCGAGATTTCATAGTTGAAATCTCTATATATTTTCTGAATAGCAGTGTTTTTTTTTTTAAATTTGATCATGATCCTATGAGTAGATTGAAGGGAGCTAGACCTTTAGTTTTCAAACTGAAAACCTTTTCGGTTTGACTCTCTGAATTATCGTATTTATCACTGTTTTTAGTGCCCTTTGAGGCTCACTTTTTTGGTGATTCTTTTCTTGTCACTTGACTCATACCATTTGCTGGACACCTTCAGATGGAAAGGTTATGGGATCCTAGATCTACTTATGCTAATACTACTTATGCTATGCTATGTTATAAATGATATAAATGTTATGGGGAATATGGCAACATCCACCGAACAGGTCCCGGACTTGGAGCTCAGAGGTGGAAGGAAACGGATGTGTTTTTTCGTAGCTCCAAGAAGTGAACTTTAGTTAGATAAACTTTAACTTAAATTGCCTAATAGCCTTAGGGAAGATCGGGTATGTAACCCCGGTGGAGCCCTTGGTCGACAGGATAGGTTAGAAATAGCTTAATATTTTACTTAAACTTAAATATATGTATAGGAGTTTAAATATTTGAAGTTGAAATCTCTTCATATTTTCTGAATATCAGTGTTTTCACTTCTATTCTGATTCTTCCATCTTTAATCTATTTTTGAGGTTAAATATTTATTCTATTTCCTGTTTTAACTGACAAATGTTTATTTCTCATTATCTTACTTTCATTAAACTTCCGTTGAAGTTTTTGTTTTCCTAATATGTTACCTTTGCAACACTTGTTCGATTTCAACTGTTATTTTTTAACTGTCTGTTTTCATCTTTCGTTTAACTCCCGTTGAAGTTTTTGGTGATATAATATTATTCGTTTCTCTTGTGGAATCCACCAATGTGAGTTCCAATTACTTTGAAATTGTTGTGTATTTCATATAACGTATATTGTGTATTTCAACCTTTATAAATTATAATCTGAAATTTGATTATTTTGTTTTGTGGAAATCAAAGTGTTGCACAACATTAACCGCCACTAGAATTTTAAACAGAAAAAGTTTTAAAACCTTTGCGGACCACCGAGAAGTATCGTTGAGGCTGTAAGCAGTAATCCAAGTGAGATAATTTCTTCTATGATTCTTTACGATCATACTGTTTTGAAGAAGTACAAGAGGCCTAAAACGGTAGCGTTCTCTGAGGAGACCAACCCGTTTTAAGTTTTTTCTACAATTTTACTACCATTTTTAGCTTTTCTTATGTCTGCCCTTAGGGGCCCACCTAAGAGTGGTTTACTTTTATATTTTGTTCTTACTCATGTCAAATAGGCATATCTTTATGATGGAGATGGTTAGGGGTAAAATTATTACCCGGTACATCGAATATGATTATACGATCTACGAGAAGTATCGACCCATATAAAGCATATCTCTAAGAAATTCTTAGAAACTGTGGACACGAATCTTCACGAATTTATTACTAACATTTCGGCCCCTTAGGACTCACCTTTTTGTGTTTTTTGTCTTGTCCTTTGCGACTCATGCCACTTATTGGATACCCTGAGATGGAGAAGATTATGGGATCTTTTATCCTAGTAGTTCGACAAATCATAATTATGCTGCATTCTACATATCATCAACAATTACTTGGAGCTCAGACGTGGAAGGAAGAGGACGTGTTTTTGTCTAGTTCCAAGAAGTGAACTTTAGTTAGCTAAATTTTATAATTTATGAATTTATTTATTATATTAACTAAACAAGCGGTAGATAAAAAAAGTTGTGAAATGCGTGTGTAGGTACGTAATTAGTTATTTTGCATTTTTTGTGAGTTAGGTCTACCATTGAAATTTTAAACAAAATAATATAATTTTTCCTTCTTTTGAACAAGATACATGTCTTTCAAATCATGTATGCCAGCGTTTCCCAAACGTTTTGAGTGCATGGCACAATTTTCAAAATTCGAAATTGTCGAGGAAAACCAGGAAAAATTTCGTAGCGTTTTTTATACAAAAATACTATTAGTTAATATAATCGGCTATAATTTTACAACCAATGACCATATTTTTTGCTTGCATTCACTTGAAAAGGCCGTCCAGCTGAAACGTATATGAATAATTCAACGATATACAATGAGCTGATGAAAATTTTGCGTAAACATAAATTATGGCAGCACACGTGAAGCTTTTTCATAGATTCAAGACGGCTAGTTACCGGTTGGGAAGTACTAATGTACGAAAGCAAAATGTAAAGAAATTTCGTATGTTTTTCCTTGTTCAGTTCTGTCACACTGTGGATGAGAATAAGACTGGAATGAATCATTTTTAAGACAATGTTTATCAAAGTTTACATAACCAATTAAAACATAAGATCTGTTTTATGAGCCATTAACTCCACCATAAAGCATTTTGAAAGTCCATACCCCTCACCTGCATTAAAAATAATTGATGCATGCCATTAGAGCTTTATAATATAAATTAATTATATAATTGTCGCATAGTGAAAATTATCAGTGAGATATAATGTTAATACTGCAGACGTCTAAGTAACAATTTACTTGCTGATCTTTAATAGGAACGTAAAAAATGCCTCGTGAGTAAGTTATAGGAAGTGAGTCTGTCTTGGACTTCCTGAAAATCTCTCCGTGGATCTCCAGTGGTCCAATGATCCAACTTTAGGACTTAACAGAGTGTATAATGCATATTTGTAATTCATTGCCTTATAATGAAATGCTGATATTTACCGTGCCTGTTTATACTTATTATGAGTCCTCGAATTAGTTTGAAAAGTTAATAACCATATAAATTTTCCATTTGATGCAAGAATATATCAAGGGGCCCCTGGGGTATAGAATGAAATATCCCCCAGTTTAGAGTAGGGTCGTGTGTGGGGGAGGGGAACACACTTGAAAATCATGGGATTAAATTCCTGGTGACCGGCATCATAACGTGTCGTATTCTTATTGAAATGTAATGCTTTTCACGTTAAAATGTCTTTATTTATCCCTTTTTCTATTTCTATACGGTATATATAATTTTAACAGTTGAGCTTTTAACTTTCAATTTGTAGTTAAAATAATTACATTTTTCAGATTATATTGCATTTTGTAGCAAGTTATAATTAAATATATTTATTAGCAAAATTATAGGGTTTTCTTTGTGTGCGTTTTTGCATATTGTAGATAGCCTTTTTGATACCTAGTACGTGGGCATGAAATCATATCACAGAAAATATAATTAAAATACCGTTGGCAAAATCCATTGACACAGAATAAATATTACGGAGTCACATTCAGAGAATACGATCCATTTTTCGGATAAATAAGAACCTTGTCGGATTTCGGTTTTCTTAATTTGGGCCCATCATAGAGGAAATACAAATACCATGAATACGTAATGTTGTAAAGGCACTAGCTGTTGGATATTTGGTGTTATCAGACTTATCATTAAACAATTAATTTCTTTCCACCATAATGAATCACTCATATGGTGCCCCTGTCCATTTGATTGCCAAACATTCCTCAGGCGTGCCTAATTTCCGTGTACAACAAACTGGATTCATCCTGTGTCCCTTAAAAATACTGGGGTAGGACTAGTGTTGCCAACCGCTGTGCTTTCAATTGAAATATGTGGTGTGCAGGTTATGACTTCAACCAGATGAACGTTTTCTGCTTTTCTGCCTTCGGATTTAACTGATGCACATTTTGGAACCAAGAAAATATTGTTATACATTACATCTAGACAGGTGAGATGCATAGTAGATAAAATAAAGCTATGGCATTTACAAAAAGATGGCTCACATATAAACATATAACACTGTTTATTATCAAAATAGCTTCAACATTTCCTTCGATAAAGTCGTTTCTAACAATAAGAGTGTTAAAGAAGTATAAAGGGGTACAACCTGCTTGCTCCTAGGATTAACAGTACTTAGTCCTCTTCAATTCGTTGCAGTGAAAACTATTCATCAAGGGTAACGAAATCATTAGACCTCGTTCGTCGAAGTGAGTTACGAAGTTGGCGTTCAAATTATAAGGACTATATATGTTCTTTGTTCTATATATGTTCTTTAATTGAGTCTCAACCTGTTAAAAATTCCAGTGTATAAACCTGAATCAAGTACTGCAATTAACAAACAGCATAGATATTAAAACTATCAGCTTAATTAGAGAAAGTTACTAGAGTACACGAGGTGGTTAACGAAAATACAGAACAATGATGTGTGAGTGTCTGCAAAGGACTGCTAAAATCCCCTAAAAGAGGAAATAAATATAAATTTAAGAAGCGTGTTTGAAGAAAGATTAATTTTTTTCGAAATTTATTATTATTTAACTTTTTTAAATAAAGTTTTATTTTTTAAAGTTTTTTGTTTTAAATATCCAAATAATTCACAAAAATGCATCCTTTAACTCTCAGTGGGAACCTCCAGGTGGAAAAAGTCTTTCCTCATTGTTAAGAAGCTGGTATAATGAATACGATAGTGTATTAGCACCCATTATTTAGGTTTTTATTAATCGATTATGAGCTCGAACAGTTCTCGAGACGACCATGCATAATAACAATGGCTGATGGAAATCCAAATTTCGGAAGAGGATGGATCTTTGTATTTAGTCTCATAAAATGTGTAAAATTATTTTTGAATATTTGTTTACATTTTCCCCTAAATATCTAATAAAAAGAAGCAAAAAAAGGGGAAGGGGAAATCTTCCCCCCCCAAAAGGCCATTTTTTTCTGTAATGGAAAGTTGGCAACACTAAGATAGGGTGGTACTAAGTGGATTCAAGGCACTAATAACCTCGTTCGACCATATGTATTAATTTGCTTAAAAACGAAATTTGACAAATGATTTTTACCTACATTAATTTTAGTGCATTTAAACATTACGTACCATTTGACTTCAACTTGTATTGCCATACAAGTTGAACCCTCCGATTAATGGCCATTTTAAAGGCTAAATTAGTCCGAGAATACTACAAGAAATTATAGTGGTGATATAATTGTACATTTCAGTGTGAATGCATCAAATGAATGCAGGAGGATGACCATTTGTGCATTTGGCCAAAAAATACTATTTTCATTAAAACTTGGAGATATCATTGAGATATATCCGTAATATATCACTCATCTAAATAGTGACGAGAGAATAAGTGGTTGAACGACAGATATTTATTTCAATTTCTCCGTTGTATAAAATTAGTGGTAGTTTATAACATTTTTACTTTCATTAATATCTATTAATTTTCTTATTGTTGCTCCTTCTTTATTTATCAGTTCTACAAACTGTTCTTACATCATATCTCTTCAACCCATTGACCCATCGTAACCAATTCTTCACCAAATTAACTCTAATAATGCTGGGAGTGTCACAGGTTACATATAAATCGTTTCCTCCTGTTTCTTCCTTCCACTGAAAAAGTAAATATGAAATCCAGTGTGCCATTATATCTTATATTCAGAGTAACGAGTAATATTTTAAATTATAATTTGTGACTTCGGGAGTGTGACTATGTTATGAATATTTTTTTTTGCCTTTTCAATTTTTGATCAGGCCCACAAGACAATTTGCTGATCTTTAGGTTATAACAGAACAAATGACAGTTCCATCACCGGGACTCAAACCCGGCCCCATCAGGGTCACCACGAACCAATACACGAATGCGCCACTGAGGCGGAAATCTCTCGTGCATTCTTCCCTCAAAACAGAGCTCAACGTGTAAAGATTGGTATATCTTTCGATAGCAAATAGCAAAATAACTACTTATGTGTTAAATGAAAGCTTATGATGTGTAAAGTGCCATAGGCTACAAAATTTTCCATCATATGCTTTCTTCTCTCCTGACAAATGAGAAACGTATATAAATGATTGTTCCGTTGCATCTTCGGAACTAGAGAACAGAGGGAAATGAGTTATTTGTCAAATAACATATATACACGCTATTTGTCAAATGCAAACTTGCGACGTGGGAATTGTCAACGTTATGGATCATTTACCATCCGTTCTTTCTTCCCTCCACAAATGATTGAGGGGTTGGATTCTGTAAACTATTCCTCTACTCTATCGTTCGTGGTGTCCAGGCTGCCGTGAGGACCAAAAATTATGTCCCTCTTTCTTCCGCTTAAAACGGGTCACGTAAATTTCACGGGGTAGATCTGTAAGAGTCGCATGTCAAGTGAAAGCTTAAGACGTGCAGAGAAACATAGGGAATGATGAATTTTTTTCTTCGAAGTAGGGGAAAAATTGATGCATTTCGTGAAAAACGTTTTCCTTGAGTCCTGAACGAGCGGGTGTATTCTTGTGTAAATGTTTTATATTGTATGAGCAACAAGGACAAGCCTCGAAGTACTTCTAGGTTATTTCTCTCCTATTACCCTTAAATAAATAAACATTTCCATGAGAAATTATCATTAAAAATCAAAATGTAAAATATTGAAGTTAAGGAAATTTAAAATATATTTATATCTTCCCATGTTTGTTCTAAGATGTAACTTATATATGCTCACTGAATTATGACCATTTCCCTCCATGTTATGTCAGTGGAAGCTAACTACGAAACTCTATAACTTCTAAGAAAGAGTTTTGTAACAGAATGGGACCTAAGGTAAATTAAAAGTCTCAATAAAATCTATATAAACCTCGATTTTCAACAATATTCCCTTAGTATTTAAAGAGTTACGGATGTTTAAATATTTAACAACAGCAATGCCTAACATTTAGAATTTAACTCAGAAGTTAATTATAATTGAATAAGAAGTATTCAATCATTTAATACAACAGATTTGTTAATGTTAAAAATTTGAAAAGTTAATGTCAATAATATTTCGATATTTTTCAATTGTCGTAAGAAAAATTGCATTGTTGCTATTAAATATTTAAAGTCCTTAACTCTTAAAGTGCAAAACAAACTTTATTGAAAATCGAGATTCAGATAGAATTGATTGAGATCTCTAATTTAGTCCTATTACCTTTTCTCATAAAATGCTTAGTTTAGAAGTTATAGAGCTTCGAAGTTAGCTTCCACTTATATAACATGGAGGGAAGTGGAAATAATTTAGGGATAACTGAATACATGAATAAAATGTACCAAAGTTAAATTCGGTTACTGAATTCATTCTGTCAAACATCGACCACATTTTTCTTCCCATTTTTGTTAGGGGGAATGGGGTGGCTCAGTTGGTAGTTAGCATAGCTCGTACTCTGCAGTACCACGTTGAGTTCCAGCTGAGTCAACTTTGAGATATATCTCCACAAAATTCCTGCCCTGTCCACGATCAAAAGGGGACACCGATGGGCTTGGAAATACGCCGTCCGTCGGATGCAAAGTTGAGCAGTTGTCCTGTGAGCGAGAGATCCACATTGTGTATGCATGTTAAAAAACACGCTGGGATGACCTTGATGGGAGACTATCATCTGTTTCCCAACAGCTGTCCAATGGGTCCCCTCCCCCAACCTTCTCTGAACTTTAGGGGTCCTTGTGACGTGGCCATTTAGCCCATTGTTTGCAAAAAAAGTCGTTTTTAGTTCCTCAGACACGATAACGTGCAGCCATCTCCTTTGCTCGTACATAGTCCCGAATTTATTCCGACAAAAGTCAAATGACCTAGGACCTAGAGCTTACCTCTGGGGATAAGTATGCCTCGTATTTGACTCGCCGTTCCTGCAACAATTTATGAGACAAGCCTGACAGACGGAACTGGCTGTGTAAGCTACCTCAATGATTGGAGTGTGAACAGCAGGGGTCGTATTAGGACTCTACACCGCTCTTGTACTGAGGAGAATGAGGTACAGGCATTTTGCCAAATTTGGTCCCCATTTTTCCCCGAGTAAATTGACAGTTCATTGCCAAACCTGGACTACGCTGATGTGGGAAACGCTTTGTTCATCACCACTGAAGTCATCACTGCCCACTCTAGCAGTGTTTGAGAAAATTCAGATTAAATACATGTGTTTGCCTGGAAACCTTAGTATTGTGATGTGTCCCATTTTGTTAAACCCCGAGAGACGGTAGATGAAAAGGTTCCCCACTCTAGAAGTATCCATTCTGGAAGAAAGGTTACTGCATTTAAATGCCCACGTTTTTGCGGAATGCTTTTTTACCATTTTTATTTTTTAATACCTTTTATTTGATAAATTTTCTACCACAACTATGATAACATAAAACTATGACAACATACGCTGAGTGATTATAGATAACTAAGCCACATTGTGGGACACATTTTGTTCCTCAGCACTGAGGTCATCACTGTCCATATCACTGCCCACTCTAGTAATATTTGAGAAAAGTCAGATTAAATACATGTGTTTACCTGGAAACCTTAGTATTGTGATGTGCCCCATGTACGTGTTTTCTGATTAAACCCCGAGAGACGGTAGATGAAAAGTTTCCCCACTCTAGAAGCATTCATTTTGGAAGAAAGTTTATTGCAATTAAAGGCCCACGTTTTGGCGGAATGCTCAGTGCGACCCCTATAGTTCACACAATGCCATTTTCCCCCTTTCCTCCTTTTTTATTGTTTTTCCCTGACGTCCTATCAACCGAAGTTGGGCATGACACAATTAACTAAAAAAGTATAAAGCTCGTAATAATGTTAAAGTTATGTATAAAGCTCGTAAAGAATATAATAAGAGCATAATATAAATTTACTTAGAGGCAGGTGAGTATCTGCTGGGTTGAAATTGGAAGTCCACACGCCTTTACTCAAAATTTTGGATATGTTTGTAAAAAAGAAGCTTAATTATTTTCAAGCGTGGGCAAATTTGAGTGTGTCACGCCCACTTTTGTACAGCTCATCGTCGCCTGGTAAGTGAGAACCTTACCCATTTTAAATTTTTTGTTATACCACTCCTTATAGTTATCACTGCTCTGAGTAACTGAAATTAGCTGTTTTAATATACTGATAAAATTACCCCAATTTTTCAAAATGGCACCTACCTTTTAAACTATACTACATATGTTGAGTTGACACTACTTTAGTTTGCACTATTTGCATATGTATCGAAAACCACACTACTGAAGTGGAACTCTGCGCGCTGAAAGTGCTCAATAATATTCCCTCATATAGAATCTGTGAAAAATGATCTTCACACGATAACATGAAAGTTAACGCCGAATTAAATTTAGCTTCAAACATGTTTACAGGAAAATCACTATTAATGTGGAGGGGACATATTGTGATTAAAGAATTAGTGAATTCATGGTGAAATTGATTTCGATTTATTTATAAACGACATCGAAATAGAATAAATCTGAAAAAGATCTAATTTGCTTATATAATTTACATGAAATTTATTCCATTATCAACTCCCTATATCTCAACTGGCAAAACAAAGATAGCTTGAAGGTAAGGTATCAATGCTAAGAAAGGATCCCAAATGAAAATCCCGTACAGTGAGATGATTTATTCAGAGTTACTCATACAAATTCAATTTCGCCAAAATCTTCGATTGCAAATTGTATCAACGAATAAATATAACCAGATTGTTCTAAAGCATGAAGTCAAACTCGTCAACATTTTCAGGCTTCTTTATATTTTAAATATTGGTATCCTAGGACTTGCATTATATTTTAAGGCGAAGCTTGACTCAGTCGGCAGCGTACCAGGATCGAACCCTGCAGTCCCCAAGTTCTAGTCAAACTGTGCGAGCATAGAAATTTATCTCTGCAACCCCCCAACCCAATATACAGACCCTGCCCTCGGTTAGAAAGAGGACGCCATTAAGCTTGGAAAGGTGTCAATAGACATATCGGTTGGTACGTTATGACGTGTCTTAATTGCGCCAAATAGCTATACCCTGCATTTCAAAGAACACGCTGAATGGCCTTGATCAGAGGATTCCACCTGTCTCCTAACAGCTGTTCAGTGAATCCCCTTCTATAACCTTCTTTGAGTCTTTATGAACTGGCCACTTAAACCGTTGAGTGCCAAACAGTGCTGCTGAGAAGGAAGGAAAATTCTTCATGTTTGTTTAATATACACTATTATTTAGACCAGTGATTCTCAACCTCTTATGCTTTACCTACCCCCTGGAAATGTGTATGTAATTGGCGTACCCCTTGTATAGATAGATAAAACTATAGTTATAGTATAACAATAGGAATGAAATAAAATATATACCAGTGGTTCTCAACCTTTTATGCTCACGTACCCCCTGGAAATGTATATGTAACTGGCGTACCCCTTGTATAGATAGATAAAACTATAGTTATAGTATAACAATGGGAATGAAATAAAATATATACCAGTGGTTCTCATCCTTTTATGCTTCATGTACCCCATGGAAATGTGTATGTAACTGGCGTACCCCTTGTATAGATAGATAAAACTATTGTTGTAGTATAACAATGGGAATGAAATAAAACACACAGACATATATATAACATATATTTGCGACTTTTGAGCTCTCGCAGCGTAACCCAAAAGCTTTACCCGGACCCCACATTGAGAACCCCAAAATTATACTATAAAATATAGTCGTACAGATAGGAGACCTCTGAACAGTAAGTCTATGATAGTCACTATTTAGAAACCAAAATATTTATTCACATTGTGAATAAATATTGTGGCTCATAGGGTTGTGAGGATGAGACAATATTTTTACCTTTTAATTATTTAATTTCTTTACGCTCTTGAAGACACGTTTCGAGAACGTGCAGGCCGAAATTTGTTATCGCCGAAAACGAAATATTTCATACAGATGTAAACATTTTTAAAGCAGAGCCATCCAACCCAAACTAATCGAAGATTCATTGTCACTCTATTCTTAAAGAGCAGCAAGCAATATTCTGTACCTGAAACAGAAAAAACACAGTTCTAATGAGCAATAAAAAGGAATAAAAAAAACTATGCTTTTAGCAAATCAAATACCTTCGTTAAAAAACAAAAATATGCATTTTTAATGAGTACTTTGAATTGGAAAAATAATTTATTTATTCACATAAAAATATTTGGTCAATAATTGAAAGAAAAAAGTGAGATTTTGTATATTATTTGTTTTATGAGCCGCTGTTTCAATAATGGATAGGTATAAATAAGCGCAATAGCTTTTTTTCAAATTGTTTCGTGGCTTCCACTGGTAACCACGGAGCTAGATTTCCCCATCGAACAAGAAACGGTTAGTGGATTAAATGAAAGCTTATCTCTTAAAATAAATTTATTTGTTTTCGTAGTGGTAGTTTGATCTACGACAATTCCTTTGGACAGTAACAGAAGGACAATTCGGTAGATGAGAATTCGGGGTATAAGATAATTCGGTGGAGAGAGAATTTGAAGTCTACGACAATTCTGTGAATACGATAATTCAGTCGAAATAGAAAAACATTTAGAAGTAATTTTAAATTAAAAAAAAATAAATACCCCCTCAAGCAGTTGCTTGCCACGGAGGTCTGACTGGAGAATGTCAGTTTATAATGCCACAGTAGTAGGACTGAGAGGATGGCAGGACCTCAGCATAAAACAAAACGAACATCCATGACTTACCCGGGGCTCGAACCCAGGACCCTTAGATCACTAGCCAAGCGCTCTAACCACTCGGCCACGGGACGGCGATTTTTTTTTAATTACTAAACCTAATTAAAATATTTCGATTAGTGAACAAAACCAATCCTTCTCGGAAGTCTCTGAAATCCAGCATTACGTAAAACGAAATTATTTATAACTCAACGTAATCGATAATTGTATCTGTTCTTTCTAATCCGACCTACAATAAAAGGAATACATCTATTCTCTATACTCCGATATTCCACTATAACGGAATTTTTTAAAGTTTGTTTCTTCTAAATGAAGCAGTTAGAAGCCAAAAGAATACTATACAATTTGAATAAGACTTTAAATATGATCCTTCATACGATCGTCAATAAAACAAAATTTCTAAATGTTTTTTTTTCTTACTGAACAAAAAAAAACGAGCGCAAAGTATCAATAGAGTAAATCAAAGCAGCCGAT
This sequence comes from Ryuthela nishihirai, assembly GCA_038380435.1. Taxonomy (NCBI): domain Eukaryota; kingdom Metazoa; phylum Arthropoda; class Arachnida; order Araneae; family Heptathelidae; genus Ryuthela; species Ryuthela nishihirai. The sequence continues at coordinate 6,732,166 of JAWZYU010000038.1, forward strand.
GTTTGTTAAATCTATTCCTTCTTATTCGACGCTTCTTAAACACTCTTGCATATTTTATCACTTCCTGTTCCTTCTAAATGAAACAATTGGAAATCAAAAGAATGTACTCCAGGGAAATAGACCGCATAAGACTATTATCATTCTCACAAATCCGATACTCAATAAAACGAATATATTTAGTCATTTTTATCCGAAAAAGCAATATGATATTAACAGAATGCATTAGAGGAAAGAGGCGATATTTACAACTCTACTCTCTAATCCGACTTCTGTTAAACCAGAATTTCATACTTCTCTACCTTTCTGTTCCTACTAAACGGAACGATCGGAATTCAAAGGAATATATTTCAAGAAACTAAACCCCACAACACTATCGACAGTCTCACTAATCCGATACTCAATAACACGAATATATTTAGTATCTTTTATCCGAACAGAACATTAAGAAATTAACAGAACCCATTTAGAAGAAAGATGCGACAATTTCCTCTGGAGTTTAAAACCGACATTAGTTAAACTGGATTTTGATATTTTCATCCCTTTCTATTCGTAGTTTTAAAGTAATTGGGAATCAATCGAACCCATGTCAAGGATCCAAACCTCACAGAACTCTAAATCAACACTGAATAAAATTAAATATTTTGGACATTTTGTTTCTCTTGAACGAAATAATTTAAAGTGACAGAGATTCAATTGGTAAAATGGACATTCCAAATTATGAACATTCTAATTATACATATTCCATTTTATGCAGTAAACAGATTTTCGTTTACATCTTCAATCGGGAAGACAATTTCTGTTAAAACGCTGATTTGAGATAGATGGGAGAGGAAGTGATTGCGCGTTCCAATAAAGGAAATGTTTTTATTTTCGTATGATCATAGTTATTGCAAAACTTTGTTTCCACCCTTTGTAATAAAAAGTGAAATTCATAATCTCAATAAAAATACGATAAAATAAACAACGAAGATTGAAGATATGCAATTTTGCTTTATATAGATTTATACCAATTTCCCAGATTAATTTCCAAATGGTTGCTAATTTAGAATTTGAATGGAGAACTGTCTATTTAATAACTAACAGTAATTGATAATTTAACTACTAATTAATATTTTTTTGATAATTAATTTGATAGTAGAGAAAATTATAGCTAATTGTCTCGTGAACGTTTCCATGATAGAATGCCCAATGCAAAGTTATCGAGGACAAAAACAAGGAGAAGAAAACGCCGCCTGTGTACAACATCGAGAGCAAAAGTGCCGACTGCATATAACGCCCCCTTAGGAAAAGAGGCGCAGTAATTTGCTTCGAACAGCTTCTTTAATAATAACGAGCTATTGTTACCGATCTTCCTATTGCTTTTCACTAGTTTGTGGATTTATTAAAACAACTATTCCGTCATATTTTCGGGGTGGTTTTTGGCTGAGTCAGTAAGGCGCGTCTCGTAATTTATTGTTTCCAGTTTCGTGTCCTAATTGTGCCAGCGGTGAGATTTATTTGCACGTTTTAACCGAAGGCTCTCCCTCTCCTTGTTTAGAAAAGGGTTAAAAAATGGTAAAAAAAGTGCATCTGAGCTTGATCAACACTTGTCAAAAGTCAGTGTAATGACGAAACAACCGAAAACGAAACTCTTCTAGAAGCGCATTCCCTGTGAACAGAAAACTAAAAAATAAAACGGACGAAGTGTAGAAACTATAGTCACCACATTTGTGGATCCCGTCTCTAATCCGGTATTCAGTAGAGCGATTATTTTTTTCCTTATTCAATATCTCTCACAGAATCAGTCGAAAATCAAGCCAATTCACTGAATGGGAAAGAAAAGAGCCAACACACTTAATATGCATTTCTCTAATCCGGGTCTCAATGCATCGCAGCTTTTTAAATTTGAATTCTCCGAAACGAATAAGTTGGAAATCAAACGAATGAACTCCAGAGACAAAGCCACCAAGAAATATATCTGATCTCTCTAATATGGACTTCGTAAATGGAGAACGTAGCTGTTGTTTTGATTTTTAATTCCATTTTTCCGAAATGAATCAACTGGAAGACTTCCTCCAATATAGCATCTGTCTCCCAACAGCTGTTCCAGTGGGTCCCCTCTCCCAACCTTCTCTGAGTGTTCGGGGTCCATGTGACCTGGCCATTTAGCCCATGGTGTGCAAAAATTTCCCCTCAGAGGTGAAACGACCCAACCCAATCCTCCAATATAGGTTGGACGATGCCCATAGAAGAAATAGATATGTATATTATCTGTAAATATGGAGCTTGAACTCTGTCTTGGTGTTTATTTTTTTTTCTAGATCCGGGCCTTCAATTACATTTGACTTCGTTTGTGCACGATTACTTCAAAAGTCGTAACCAAAAATGGAATGGAAATGTTTGTTTCTTCCCTATTTGTGGAGAGCGAATTTTGCATCTCCTTACATTTATGTCGTGACTACTCCTGCGTGTTTTGGGGGTAGCTGTACTTTAGTGACAAACCTAAAAAAATGAGGGGGCGAAGATAAGGCGCTGTGTTTCATCAAGGTCAGCATTTCGGGGAAAGTGGTCCTGACACCGTAATTTTATAATCGTAAAAGTGATGGGGTCTACCGATCTCAGGCCTAGGCTGTCCGCCTATCTCGGTGTACAGGAACTAGACCAACAGACAAAACGAATAAGCAGATCGAAGTGAGATCATTTTCAGGGATCATTTATTTAATTTTACTCTTATTCTCAGTTATAATCAAATTACTCTAATTGAAGTGGATTTCCCACAAATGCCAAACAATTCCTCTTTCCCACGCTGCACCGTTGTTAGGGAGCATCACAATTTACGGCTCAAATAAACGTGGTCGAGAGCAGAGTTGCGGCTACAAATTGTCACTTAACATGGGGGAGACCAGATCAGGAAAGAATGACCCTACGTCATTCCTTTGCCGTGTGTGGACGGAAGAAAATGGGTCTCCTTGTTCATATCAAGCTGTCGTCCTTTAGGTCGATGTCGGAATCCTACTGCGCATCAGCAGAATTGCCTCTTGTTAGTGTCCAAAGTTGCACACCTCGATGCCTGGGAAGAACATGTCAGGTCCTTTTTCGTGAATAAGGTAGAAGCAAGCACCGTCATCGAAAATCAACTTCTCACACCGAAAATTCAGAGAAGAGTGTCCAAAAGCGCGCTCCTTTCCTTTCTATCCAGCTTTGCCACAGGTTGGGAAAAAACCTCCTCGGTTGCCGTGTCAGGTGGCGATTGGTGCATGCTGAACCGAACCGAGCGTCAGGCCACCCATATGGCACTTATTCTTCTTTTCGGTCGAGTGGTTGCTGCCAGATGGAACCGCTTTTTGGCCGAGTTTCCTTGTCCTAGGCATGCGAGCTACCTTCTTCTTCGACAGGAAAATTCCGAGACCCAAGATGAAGAAAGGTGGGAAGCTAAGACCTAAACAACAACAACATGACGGATGGGGCTTACTTAGCCCATATAGATACGTCGTGTCCTCATTTTGAAACAAATATGAACATTTATACCAAGGTAATATGTAAGGATGTAAGGATGTAAGGTGCCTCCCCAATAATCCCAACTTTGCCACAGACTGGGAAAAAACCATCTCGTTACTGACGAAACGCAGCTCATTTAATGTAGAGTTTACAGCTAAGATTTTTTTTACTATATTTTTAGAGAACAATATTTGAATATAACAATCCTAAATTTATTGATTGTGCGAAATTGTGCTAAGGATCCGATAATTTTTTATTGGTACATTTGTATTTCAAAGTAAATTAATTGTTAATGGATCGTATCCGAACCGCCCAGAATCAGAGCTCTCTGAGCGGTCCGGATTGCGAATAATAGTTTTGGATGCCTCTGCGCGGACCGGAAGATATTGACCGGAGACGTTGCAGTGTTCGAATTTTCGAATTCTAATATCTCTGGTCGGTCTGATTCGGAACTTTCGAATTGTGGTGCCTCTGAGTGGGTGATGTGTTTTTTGACATTTTACCAGTAGCTGACCTTTCGAAATTTCATAAGATTTTCACAAACCAAAATAATCCAAATTCAGATTACCATTTATTTATGTCAGAAATATAAATGTTTGTAAAAACTTTTACAAGTTATATTCATAACAATTTATATCACTTCTCGAAACAGGTTACAGATATTTCAAAAACTGTTGCAATACAGTTCAAGACACAGTAAAATATAAACTAGTATTTACTGAAAGTAACGATCAGAGAATTTATCTACTAAATTGTAGATAAATATTATAGAAATAAATGTAACAACAATGTGCATTGTATAATACAATCTATTAGACGCATTAAATGCAAACTTACGTTAATTAAAGATTCCTAATAGGAACTGTTTAATTTGTAATAAAATTCTAACGGAAATTTAAAAGGTTCCAAATCAGACAATTGTAAAATTGTCAGTTAGAAACAAAAAAATATAATTAATCTGCTAGAGAGATTAAAAGAGATTAGTGAAATAAGCAGTCAAAAGACGGCAATTCACAGAAAATGTAAATTTCAATTGAAATCTCTAAAATCCTAAACATATACTAAAGTTTAAATTTAATATTAAGGTACTTCTTCCTATCCTGCCGACCAAAGGCTCCAGCTGGGATGAATACTCGATCTCGCCCAAAGCTATTAGGCAATTTAAGTAAAGCTTTAGATAACTAAATTTCACTTCTTGGAGCTAAGCAAAAGCACATCCGCTTCTTCAAGGTCTGAGCTCCAAGTCCTCGATATCTGATTAATTCATTTTGGTCTGTACAGTAATTAGAATGATAGATAAAATATGAATCTATGATGTCAAAAATAAAGACCAAATTTCAAGCTCCTTGTAACATGAGACTAAAATAAAATTTCAAATCCGATTCTTCAAAAGATTATTTCAGTATTTAAAATATATGAATATTAATTTCCAAGATCCGATTGACCATTATTTTTTTGCAAACGATCAAAACTAAACGAATCGTTACAGAAGCTTCAAACAATCTGTTTTGTTCCATAATCAAATTTGATATAAAAGTTTTGATTTCGCTTGTGATTTTCAAGAATTTTTATGACTGCCAATGTACACATCTAACCAGTGGCGCACTCAGGATTTAATCCTGGGAGCGGGAACGAGGGTACGAGGGTACGAGGTACATATATATAGTGCAATCACTCACTGAGTTTGTATTTACTTCAAAAGAAGATAATTAGCCCGCTAGGCACGTACTCAGGATTCAGCTTCAGGGCGATCCGAGAATTTCGTTTCAGTGGGAGGGAGATTGTTTTGGGGAGGTCCGAGAATTTTGTTTTGATAGTAGTCCGAAAATTCAGTTTCGGGAAATCTCACTTGTGTATGATTTCTCAATTACCAAACTAAATAGTATGAGATTTTATATTTTTTAAATTTATTTTTTTGCTGTCGGACATAAATAAAGGACTGAAATAAAATTATGCAAAGGCAAGTGTTTAGGATTTCAAAGCAGGTAATTAAGTTTGAGTTTTAATATGACGGCCGGATTTTCGCAGTGGGGGGGGGACTTTTCGAGAGCTTGGGTTTCTTGGTACTTCTTTGAAATTACTCTTGTTGAGTAGGTAAATTGGCGCTTTTTCTTACATTGGAGTAAATGCAAATTTAGTGACTGATTAAACATCAATATTCTTTAGGCTTATTTTGTATGTTTTGGGAGTACGTGGGAAGTAGGTAAATAAATAAATTTGAAATTTTAAAAAGCACCTATCTCCAGAAAATTTTATTTGATACATGCTTCATAAACATCAACCGCATATCCCCCCACTTTTTGGGGGGAATCGTTCTTGGCGTAGTCAACCATATTATTATGTCAGAATCTTTGATTTGAGATATAACTTGTTAAAGTCGTCCTCTGAGAAATTTCTGCCCCCTTTTGAGAGGGGGGGGGGTCATAATTTAGCGTAGTCGACGACGGTCCTCACATCAGTTTTCATATCAGATCAAATTCATAACTGTTGGAAGATATAGTAAAACGACTTTCATATTTCCCCATTTTAGGGGGAAGAATGTAGGGGAGTTTATTTTGATAACCCATAAAACTCCCCACTTAACAAGTTTCCATTCGACAAACAGCTAGTTACGTTCAGCCCCTGCGTTCGAAAGATATTTAGGAAAAATAATTTCAACATTAATCCTTTTTAGGAGGAATAAAGCATGGTGGGTCAATGTTTTATAAGCCTATAACACTCCACGCATCACCGGCTTTCATTTCACATATAAATCACTAAGTTTGTCTTTCGCATTCGAAAGATATCGTTGAACAATTGTTTTGACAAATACACAATCGAAAAAAGAGTAAAAAGCAAGAAGCAGTAAAAAAAATAATTTGAGAAATTTATAATTTAACGATCTTCTCATATGCGCCCTGAAATGTAGAAAATAAAATTAAAGCATGTTGATGGTGCAATCAGTCAATGAACTCGTATTCACTTCAAAGGAAATCAGGGAGCTGGCGATCATGTTGAATAGGTAAATCGGCGTCCTATCTTCCTTTGACCAAAAACAAATTCAGTGACTGATTCCAACATCAATATTCTTCAGTTTTATTTTCTGCGTTTTAGGGTGTATATGAGAAAATAGGTATTTCTTACTATATTTTTTTTCTTTGCAACTAATAACGGCTACCTTCCAGTGGTCGAGTGGTTAGCGTGCTTCGCTGCTAATTTAAGGGACCTGGGTTCGAGCCCCGGGTAAGGCATTGATGTATGTGTCCTTTTCCTGATGAGGTCTTGCCATCCTCTCGGATCTTCTACTATGGTGTATAAACTGACAGGCTCCTATCAAACCTCTGTGTCATGCAGCTGCTTGAGGAGGTATTATTTTTTTTTCCCAAAAACTTTCATATGATATATTACTCATAAACTTTGACCCCATATTTCCTCCCCCTGTCTTTGAAGTCCTGTTCAGAGTGACCCATTCGAGACATCACAAACTTTAATTTCAAACTTCCGCGAAAATCAACCCTTCGAAGGAGAAAATAGTGGGGGGAGGAGAATTCCTAATTGTCTACGACGATCCTCAAATGAGCTGTCATTTGACACCAAATTGGCAACTGTAAGCCTTGTCTTTCGGAAGATATAGCCTAACAATGTTTGTCATATTTCCACCTTTATGGGGAAAGAATCATGGTGGTTAATTCCTTAGAGTCTATGATACTCCCCGATTCACAATCTTTTATTTGATGCATAACTTCTTACTTTCGGCAGTTTCGTGTGTCCAAATGGTTAACGTGTTGGCTACGGACCAAAGGGCCTTGGGTTCGAGCCTCGGATAACACATGGATGTTCGTGTCGTTTTTCTGCTCAGGATACGCCATCCTCACAGACCTACTACGGGGTATAAACTGACAGGCTTCTGTCAGACCTCTATGACAAGCAGCTGCTTGAGGATATATATATGCTGCTCACAAAAATTAGGGGATATTTCAAAATGAATATGAAGCGAAGAAATATCAATATATATAAAAACTCCTACATCTGTGTCTGAGATATCTGATAAATAGATAAATATTATTAATTATTATTATATTTATTTATATATAAAATTATTAATTACTGAATATTTTTTAAAATAAAAATTTAAATAGTTTTTTTAATATTTTTATTTATCTTCAGTCATATTCTTCCATTGAAATTGCATGAATATCGTTGAAAATGGAGATTTAAAGAGATTTTATTATGATCTTTAATTTACCTTCTGTCGTATTTTTCCGTTAAATGCATATTTTAATAGTTATAGCACTTCACAGTTAAATTTCCATCGACATGGAACATAAATTATCAGGAAACATTTTAGCATCCATAACTCGTTAAATACTTAACGAACATTGCTTGAAATCGAGATTTAAATAGTTTTAATTATGATTTTTAATTTATCTTTAGTCAATTTTTTCCATTTAATGCATATTTTAGAAATTATAGAGTTTCGAAATTAGATTCTCATTGCCATAATAGGGAAATTCTCTAGAGTTCCCGTAAGGTACATCAAAAACATAGGAAATGACGAAGGATATGAGTGTTACATTCTCCCCTATTTGTTGATTCTTTTCTCTTTCTATGAATTTATAAGAATATTTTATTTCTTCAGTTTACATTAAAAAAACTGGGAAAATATCGCAACCCTTCGTACCTACGCTACTGTCCTAAATTATTTAAAATGGTGAAAAAGTTTTCATTTTAAAAAACAAAATTTTAGCATTGCTTCTTACCTATGAAACGTTATCCCTTTGACCTTTTTCGTAGGTTCATTAATGCATCCAAACGCGATGCCCAAATCCAATCTTTAATGCAATCAGCGTTCTTTAACACAGTATTAGCACGATTATGAGTAGCGACAAAATGGCGACGCTCGGTTACAGTTTTCAAGCGATAGGGCGCCTCACTCTCTTCCTACTTCCATGTGCACATCATGATATGTGACGGGATCAGACTGGATTTAGGAGTAGGGGAAGCCAATATCCTTCTCCTTAGAGACACTTTAATAATGTTAGTAAGTGCAGTAGATGAAAAAAATTATTAAAGGCTAAATAAGTCCGAGAATACTACAAGGAATTATAGTGGTGATGTAATTGTACATTTCAGTGTGGATGCATCAAATGAATGCAGGAGGATTACCATTTGTGCATTTCGCCAAAAAATCCTATTTTCATTAATACTTGGAGATATCATTGAGATATATCCGTAATATAGGTCACCTACCAGTACTACAAACTCAGTGATTGAACGAAAGATATTTCTTTCAATTTCTCTGTTGTATAAAATTAGTGGTAGTTTATAATATTTTTACTTCCGTTGATATCTATTAATTTTCTTATTGTTGTTCCTTCTTTATTTGTCTATTATGTATTTCTGCAAACAGTTGTTCCCATTGACCAATCACAACCAATTATTCACCAAATGAACTCTAATAATGCTGGGAGTATCATAGGTTACAAATCGTTTCTTCCTGCTTCTTTCCTCCACTGAAAAGGATGTATGAAATCCAGTGTGCAATTATATCTTGCACTCAGAGCAACGAGTTATACATTAAATTATAGCTTGTGTTATGAATATTTTTTTTTTCAATTTCTGAATAGACCCACAAGGCAATTTGCTTATCTTCAGGTTATAACAGAACAAACGACAATGCCATCACCGGGACTCGAACCCGGCCCCCATCAGTATCACCATGAACTAATGCGCAATGTACTGCGCCACTGAAGAGGCAATCTCTCGTGCAATTTCCCCTCAAACCAGGAGCTAAATGTTCAAAGATTGGTGAATCTTTCGACAGCAAATGCCAAAGTAATCACTTATGTGTCAAATGAAAGCTTCTAGTGTGGAAAGTACCACAGGCTACAAAATTTTCCACCTTATGCTTTCTTCTCTCCTGACAAATGAGAAACGTATATAAATGATTGTTCCGTTGCATCTTCGGAACTAGAGAACAGAGAGAAATGAGCTACTTGTCAAACGGAAATTTGTCACGTGGGAATTGTCAACGTTATGGATCATTTACCATCCATTCTTTCTTGCCTCCACAAAATATTGGGGGTGGGATTGTGTAAACTATTCCTCTAATATGTCGTTCGTGACGTCCATGCTGCCGTGAGGACCAAAAATTATGTCCCTCTTTCTTCCATTTAAAACGGGCCACGTAAATTTAACGGAGTAAATCTGTAAGAATCACAAGTCAAATGAAGGCTTAAGACTGGCAGAGAAACATAGGGAATGTGAAATTTTCTCCTCCGAAGAGGGGGAAGGATTGATGCATTTCGTAACAAAGGTTTTCTCTGACTGCTGAACGAGTGGGAGTACTCTTGTGTAAGTGTTTTTATATTGTATGAGCAACCAGGATAAGCCTCATAGAGCTTCTAGGTTATTTCTGTCCTATTCTCCTTAAAAATAAACATTTCCGTGAGAAACTATCATTAAAAATCAAAATATAAAATATATAAATTAAGGAAATATAAAATACATTTATCTTCCCATATTTGTTCTAAGAAGTAACTTATATATACGCACTCAGTGCTCACTGAATTATGACCATTTCCCTCTATGTTACGTCAGGTGAAGCTAACTTTGAAACTCTATAACTTCAAAAACAAAATAATTTTCTGACAGAATGGGACTGAAGGTAAATTAAAAGTCTCAATCAAATCTATATAAACCTAGTTTTTCAACAATATTCCCTTAGTATTTAAAGAGTTATGGATGTTTAAATATTTAACAACAGCAATGCCTAACGTTTAGAATTTAACTCAGAAGTTAATTATAATTTGAATAAGAAGTGTTATTTCACACCATTAAATACAACAGATACATATTTGAAAAGTTAATTGTCAATAATGTTTCGATATTTTTCAATTGTCCTAAGACAAATTGCATTGTTCCTCTTTAATATTTAAAGTCCTTAACTTTTAAAGTGCAAAGCAAACATTATTGAAAATCGAGATTCAAATAGAATTGATTAAGATCTTTAATTTACTCCCATTACCTTTTCTCACAAAATGCTTAGTTTAGAAGTTAGAGAGCTTCGAAATTAGCTTCCACTTATATAACATGGAGGGAGGTGGTCAAAATTTAGTGAGAACTGAATACATCAATACGGGTATAACCCTACATCAAAAGCTCAAATGGAATCCTCATATTCATGATATTATCACTACAGTCAATGCAGTGAGATGCCAACTAGAACCTCTCCATCGGAGAAATGCTATCTTGATGACTGACCATGAATTTTTATTGTACAACATGGTTATTCGTCCGATAATAACTTATGCTTCCCTTACATGGGCGAACAGCACCTCCATGAATATACGTAAGATTCAGGTCTTGCAAAACAAAATATTGAAATCTGAGGTCTATGCCCCTTGGTTTGTTACTAACAGACAACTTCATAAAGACTTGGGCATCGATCATATATATATATATTCATATTAAATGCATCCCAAAAAGGTTTTTTGAGACTGTTAAAAATGATGATTATTTCTTCTGTGCTTATTTATGATCATAATGTTCTTAAAAGGTACAAGAGGCCAAAAATGATGGCTTTCTCTCAGGAGAGCTACTCGTTTTAGGTCTCTTGTGCATGGTATATGCTATTTTTAGCTTGTGTTTTATGTTAACCTCTGGGGGTCCACCCACGGGTGGTTTACTTGTTATATGTTTTTACTTACGTCAACTTGTTATATGTTTTTACTTATGCCAATGTTATATGTTTTTACTTATTCTCAGATGGAGATGGTAATGAGTAAAGTTTTACCAGGAACATCGCATATCCATATACGATCTACGATCTATGGTACATAAGTAAAGTGTACCAAAGGTAAATTCAGTTACTGAATTCATCTGCTCAAACATCGAACACATTTTTCCTCCCATTCTTTTGGGGGAAAGGGGTTTGCTCAGTTGGTAGTGCGCCAAGCTCGTAATCTGCAGTTCCTAGGTTCGTGTTCCACCTGGTCAGCGTTGAGATTTATCTGCAAAATTACTCGCCCTGTCTACGAGCAGAAGCGGACACTGATGGGCTTGGAAAGACCGGCGTCCTTCGGATGCAACCTTAGGCAGTGGTCCCGTGTGCGAGGGAGCCATACACTGTGCACGTTAAAGAACACAGCGGATAGCCTTGATGGGAGACTACCATCTGTTTACCAACAGCTATCCAATGGGTCCCCTCCCCGAGTCTTTTCTGAGCCTTCGGGGTCCTTGTGACCTGGTCATTTAGCCCATTGTATTCAAAACAGTGCTGCTCAACAACTCAACCTAACCTAACTCGTAACTGTAGGCCCTCGCGTTCAGAAGATATACTAGAATGACTATAACATTTCCCGTTTTTAAGGGGGGAAGAAGAATTAATTCCCTATGTAACTCCCTGCGTCACAAGCATTTATTTGATGTATAGCTTATTTTCAACATTAGCGTTCCCCTTCTGCGAAAAACGCAAAGAAATTATCGTTCTCCTGTGTGGATTCGAAGATGTCTTCAAGATAATTATTCCTCTGAAAAATTCTTTCACAACAAACACATTTGTAGGGACAACCTGCAGATGGATGAGCATATGATTCTTAATATTGGATGATATATCGGTAAAGGATAAAATGAACAAGGTTATCTCCTGCCTTTACCTGCCCCTTGATGCTTTTTCTTGTGTTTCATCATGAATTGTAATGAACTAAATCTGCTTTGGCAACTGTCATATTCCTAAACCTTTTGACCTATATTAGAGAACAGAAACAAATAATTTTATAATGAATGCTTTCTTAATTATGAGTTATCATTAACAGTATCTTTATTCTGTAAGAATTTAGTCGTCATAAATTGAAATTATGGGCTGTTTGCGTTGATGTTAAACAACGTCAAGTGAAATATAACTATGCAAAATACTCATCAAGTACAATTATGTCAATAGGTTTAAAACCTAACGTGGCATACGCAGTACTTTGCCCGGAAATCTTAAAGAAGAAACAAACTTTCTCTCTTTTAAAGGGAAATTGAAAACCTGGATTTTTGAATTTAATCATATAGAAAAACATCTTTAAAAATGTTAATATTCATTGTTATGATAGGTGTAAGTCTTGTGTTTTTGAATTTCTGACTCTTGGAAATCTCTCTTTAAAATCATTATTATTTTTCAGTTATTAGTACGATATGTTAGACAAGCGAAAGCTCTTTTCACCTACAATAGCTGATATATAATCGACCGTTTAAAGAAACTACGAGCAAACATATCCGACAAATCACATACACCTAAAAATATTTAACAGTCAACCGAAGTCACCAGCATTCTGGGAGCGGTGGTGGCTCAGTCGGTAGCGCGCCAGGCTCGTAATCTGTAGTTCCCAATTCGAGTCCCAGCTGGGTCAGCGTTGAGATTTATCTCCGCAAAATTTCCCCGCCCTGCCCACGGTCAGTAGGGGACACCGATGGGCTTGAAAAGGCCGCCGCCCGTCGGATGGGAAGTTAAGCCGTGGACCCGTGTGCGTGAGAGACATACCCTGTGAACGTTAAAGAACACGCTGGATGGCCTTTACGGGAGGCTACCATCTGTCTCCCAACAGCTGTTCCAGTGGGTCCCCTCCCCCAACCTTCTCTGAGCCTTCGGGGTTCATGTGACCTGGCCATTTAGCCCATGGTGTGCAAAAAGTGCAGCTCAGAGGTAAAACAATCCAATCCAAACCAGCATCCTGTTCAAAGGCAATGATGACCATGTTTGATTGACGCCCACCCTTCATCAAGAAGCAGATTTCTGACAACCTTGAAGCGCTTCCTTTGGAAAAGTATCTTATTGGTGCCTTAGTTGGTTAAGCAAATCATACAAAAAAGCTAATTTATATGTATTCAAGAAAAGTGTAATTGTTAAGTTACCATGATAAACACAAGAATTAGGACGACTGAGTTTTCTATGTCGTTATATTACATTTGGTATGAAGCTAAAGAAAAACTTGAACTTTGCATTGAAATAAAGAAATAAAACAAAATTGGACGGTCTTAATAACAAAATATGATATTATTATTTCCTTTCTTTGGTATACAAACTCAGTGCTTTATACATACCGTAATAATGAGAAAAATCTTAAAGATATAGAAACAGTATAAATGAAAAAACGCAATTTCTGAATCATTCTAATTGTTCATTACATATATAAATCAACGACATCATGTATAAACTTTTTAAAACATTAACAGATAGACGAGGAAACGTTTTGATCCATAACTAATATTTAGTCGTTTCAATGGTCAGAAATTTTTAAAAAAGTTGCTTAAAAAATGTGCACACAGTGCATTTCATGTTTAATGAAAATAATGTAAGCAAATTAAGCACTTTCATTTTTTCCCTTTCTACACAACCCACTCCTTTCTTTATATTTATTACACAATAACATAAGAGATAAAATGAATTTTTTTCTGTAAAATAAAAATTAGTAGTTATAGTTTGGAGTCTCGAATTTATAGAAAAATATACATCGTACAACCTCTCTCAGGGCAGTAGTGATGGATGTGTTCAGCAAACTGGTATTTAAAATGAATTTACCTTCCTTTAGTTATAATGTATTTTTTTTTTGATAATTCATAGAGATTATTTTGCTTTAAAAGCCATCGGTGTAACAATGAAAGAACAGTGAGGACCACCCCTATACAGTACCTAAGTCGCCCCTATACAGTACCGTAATCGTTTAGTGGTGCAAATCACATTGTACTCTTCATTCCAGAAAAAATCACATTTTTTAGACCTATTATTGAAAATAAATGTCGACGAAATAAAGCTACTTGAAAATGAAAAATCACCTTTTCCTTTGTGATTTCGTATTACTCTAAATTATCTAAAGCATAGAGCAAAAATAGTTCAAATATTGCTGGTATTTATACATAGGAATTTAAAAAATATATTTAATGTACAAAAAAGACATATATGTATAATATACTGCACAAACCTTCTACTATGGCATATAAATTGCGGTTTTCTACCTTATGCGGTTATAAAATATATCATAAATGTCAAAATGAAATGAGATCTGAAGGACTAATTATTTTTCTGAAACACTGTATTACAGCAAATGAAATTAATACAAATTTTGTTAGTGTTGATATGATGGAAATTAAATTTAAACTTAAAAATTTAGTGTTTATTTTAATGACATTTTATAGATTACATTCATACTTCTTCTACTTTTTCTTCAACATAAACTATTATTCCGGAAATCACTCGGGGCCTTTCGCCCCTCTCATCCGGAAATTCTTTTAAGAATGGTCCGTGCAGTATGTCGGAGAGTTCTCCCAATTGCGTCTGGAAAACCAAAATTTCAAAAGCAAAATCATGAAATTGCCAATAGTCTTAGATTGGCGGTCAAATATACATTCCATAAGCATTCCAGAGTTCTCTGAAGGAAGGAGGCAGTTCAGTAGACACTGGAAGTTCTTGATTAACATTATTAAAATTTTAAAGAGCGTTCAATCTCCTAATGCAGAAATATCGTGGCTCTATTTGGGCACTAAATCAAATTCTGTCAATCAAATTAGTATCCTTTAAAAACTGTAAAATTAATTTAAAAGTATATTTCCTTTTTATCAAATTCTGGTGTCCGAGTAGATCTTTGAGTGTAAATTCCTTAATTCCAATTTCTTCCAGTGAGTGAAACATTTGATCTCTATGAGTATCAAATTTGCTGCAATCAAGTAACTCATGAGAGACTGTTTCTTTTGTTCTACATGTATCACAGGAAGATGACTCAGCTCTGTTCATCTTATGCATTTGATCATTCAGTCTTGTGGTCCCTGTTCTGAGCCTGGTAATGGTCACTATGTCGTTTTTAGTCAGTCCGAAATCTTGAAATGGATCAATGGTTTGACCAATCAAACTCCTATGATTCAGATGTGAGGAAGAATGAACTTTAAAATAATGCAGAAAATTTCGTTTTAAAATTTGCTTATTTTTGCTCTTATAATAATTGAAACCTCTTGGAATATTGAGCCAGTTTTCATGTAATAACGCTTCCTTAACAATTTTGTCAACAATTTCATTTCTTATAACGGCGACGTGGCTGGGAAGCCACTGCACATTTAACTCAATACCACTTTCATCATTTTATTCGCCATCAAAATGTTGCAAAAATGCTCATTGTTGCTAGATCTTCCCGGATCTCCTTGTAAAAATTGAATAACTGATCGACAATCAGACAGAATAACAACTTTGTCACAGGACAGAGTAGTAGCCCACTTAAGGGTCATTTCTATGGCTACTAATTCAGTTGTGAAAACTTCTGTTTGCTCTGGTAGTCTAACTGCTAAGTGAATATTCTGATCTGGGATCCAAACTGCAGCAGCCGCTCTTCTCTTATCCTTGTTAACAAAGCCACTAATCATACTTTTATTAATGAACTGGAAAATAAATTAGAAACGGTAAATAATAATAATGTTATATTATTAGGAGATATTAATATTGACTTAGAGGTAATGTTAGTATTAGACATTAGAGTAATTCTGTCTAATGGTTTTAAGTAGTGTCATGAGATTACTAAGGAGGAATCAAAGATATGTTTTGATCAGGTGTTTATAAGAAGTATCGATGTTAATAATGTAAATACTTATATCATTAAGCTACATATTATTAATCATTATTTCATTGCTTTAAACATTCAGTCTAAAATAAACGAAAGTATAGAAATTTGAAAAGAAGTACGTAAGATAAATATTACAAAATTAAAAGAATTGTTGAAAGACAAAGATTGGAATAAGGTTGAAATAGTAAAAGATGTCAATAAATCTTCTGAATCGTTTTTATTACAATTGCAAATATTAATTGAAAAATCAAAATACACTATACAATTAAAACGGAAAGAAAATAAATTGACATCTTGGATGACGGATAGACTTATACACTCTATTAAAAAGCGAAATAATTTATACAAATTGTGGAAAATTCAGCCATTTAATACTGATTTAAATAATTATTTTTAAAAAGTATCGAAATTTAGTGTTGAAATTAATCAGAGAAACAAAGGCAAATTATTACACCAAAAGATATTAGACCAATATGGCTGTGGAAAGTAGCACTAGAATATAATAAATAAATTATCTCGAAGGAAGCAACATATGCAAATGATTCCAATAGAAATAGAAGTAAATAATACTATGTATTCCTTTAAATGATAATCCGATTCCAAAAGCTGAAAAGTTTAGTAATTGTTTTACAGAAATAATTGGAAAATTTGTAACCGAAATTCCAGAAGCCACTGAACAAAGAAAGGATAAGATATCCGTATCAATGAATTCGATTTTCATAGATTACTTAACAGAATATGAAATTAATGAAATAATTTTTTCTTTGCAAATAAGAAAGGCGATGGCAGCTTATCTGTGGAGATAATTAAAGAAATAAAAAAATATATTTCAGCTATTTTATGTTATCTCTATAATTTATCTTTTCATTATGGATATTTTCCAACAATTCTTAAAAATTCAACTATAGTACCTGTTTACGAATATGATAAACATCAATATAATAATGTTATATTATTAGGAGATATTAATATTGACTTAAGAGGTAATGATAGTATTAGACATGAATATTTTAGAAACCAATAGTATATTATCAGTGTTTTCAAAAATATTAAAAAAATTTAATTAAGATTAGAATAGTGGTTAGCGCGCTTGGCTGCTAATCTAAGGGACCTGGGTTCGAGCCCGGTAAGGCATGGCTGTATGTGTCGTTTTTCTGCTGAAGTCCTGCCAACCTCTCAGACCTTCTACTCTGGCATATAAACTGACAGGCTCCTGTCAGACCTCTGTGGCAAGCAGCTGCTTGAGGGGTTATTTATTTATTTATTTATTTATCAAATTTTCTAGACAGAAATATTTTTTTCTACAAATCAGTTTGAATTTAGTAAAGACACTGGTGCAGAGTATAAAAATAAATAATAAATACCCCCTCAAGCAGCTGCTTGCCACAGAGGTCTGACAGGAGCCTGTCAGTTTATATGCCATAGTAGAAGATCTGAGAGGATGGCAGGCCCTCAGCAGAAAAACGACACATGCTATATTAAAATTGACATCTTCAGTATGCAATGCAATAAATAAAAATTTAAAAACAGCAGTAATATTTTTGAACATAAAGTAAGCATTTGACTGAGTTTGACATGACATTATTATATAAACTTTGACAGAGCATTTCGAGGGACAGTTTTATTATGGTTTCAGACTTATTTAAAAATTAGAACTCAAAACGTTAAAATAGGGAATAATTACAGTAATGAAAAGAAAAATTAAGTATGGTTTTTCCACAAGAGCCTGTATTAGGTTCTATATTATTTATTATTTTTACAAGTGATCTTTGTAACCTGGAACTAAAAGGGGAATTAACACCATTTGCTGATGATTCTGCCCTGATATATACAGCAATTATTGAAAATATTTTGATTGAAAAAATAAATGAAGAGTTATGGAATATCAGAAATTGGTTTATGAAAAATAAGTTGTTTCTAAATGTAGAGAAAACGAAAGATGTATATTTCCGATTGAGATCAAATCAAAGAGATAACTTGAAAACTAAATTAATCTAACATAGACTTAAATGAATCGATTATGGATATTCATGCAAGCCACTAGAAAGTGTTGAGTGCTATAAATACATAGGAGTACATATGGATAGTAAATCAACTTGAAGAAACACATTGATTCTTTAATAAATAATTTTAATATAATAATACCACAATTTCTATATCCGTAATTTTGCAAATAATACACTTTTAAGTATAATAAAATCAGATAAATCTGATTTATCATATGGACCAATTTCTTGGGGTGGAGTATATCACAGAAATATTAAATCATTAATAGAAACTCAGAATAATTAGATGCATTTTGAGGAAAAACAGTTATGATAGCGTTAGACACTTTTATAGTGAATTGCATATATTGCTTTTAAGAAAATTACACATATACAATATCACTATGTGTATATTTTAAAAAGCACTGGACTGAAAGTAATAGTAAGCATATATATTAAAATACAAGAATTGCTAAACATGTAAATCTTATCTTACCTCTTTCTAAAAAATACATTGTGTAAAAACATTATATATATATATCGCCAAAAATATTTAATACTTTGCCGGGAAATCTTAAAGATGAAACAAACTATCTCTGTTTTAAACGGAAATTGAAAATCTGGATTTTTGAATTAGTGATGTCGAAAAACCTATTTTAAAATGTTAATATCCATTATATTAATAATTAAAATAATTAATGAAATGTTAATTAAAATATTAATATCCATATGGTAGGTTTGTGTCTTGTATATTTGAATTTCTGAATTTCACTGTTTTGGAAATAGAATATATTATATAACTAAATGAATACAAATAATATCACATCTATAGATTTTGTATTAAATGCGTTGCCTTTTCAAAAACCTTTTACCAAATTGTATAAATCCACATGCTAGTTACTTGAATTCCCGTGGATGTTTTCAATATTCCTTAAGTAAAATGCATAATTTTAGAAAATATATTATGCAAAATGCTTCATATGAAATGTATAACTTGTTTATACAATGGGAATAAATGTCTATCTCTATCTATTTCCTATCTATTTCCAATGTTATATATTCTCTATCTATTTCCAGTACCAAAGATGTCCCCTTTATCACTGAGGCAAGTTTCGTATACCCAAATCTTTAAATTCACAAATTAAAAAAACCGTCTTCTCAGACGGTTTTTTAATAATAAAAGTTTCTAGAAAATTTTGGAATAAAGAAATTTAAAATGGTGTGTTGCAAATAAATTATTTCATAATTAGAGTTCTATTTTTGTTTTATAATTAGAGTTTTTATATTTCGACTCGAAATTTTAGAGGTTTCCTAATTATAGCTAGCAAAATTTTATAATGTAAATTTAAATTCGGAGCTTTTCTTTATCCCTGGAGGACCGTAACATTTTTTTTGGTTGAAAGAAGTTCACGGAACAAAAATCGTTGGGAATCAGTAATGTAATGCTCTAGTGCAAGTTATTATATGTTGTTGGAGACAGCACCATAACTCTGATAGAACATTTAGGCAAGGGACGTACGTACTGCAGCAAATAGTTAGAAATAAATAATTTCAAATTGTTTTAAACTGCATTCAATTTAGAATATTTTTTGTTTATTCTTGCAGAGAAACTCTAGTAAAATTTCTGAATTCAACCAGCATGTTGTAGTTATACCTATGTATAATATATAGGGTCGTAACGTAGAAACTTTACCACTGAAAATCTCAGTGTAGGAAGGTGAGAAAGAATTAAACTTCCAAAGAAAATTTACCACAAATGAATAAGGAATGAAAGATCCTAACAGTGAACCCGAGGGTACTAGGAACATATTTTTTGACATGTCTATGTGGCAAGGGTTGGGTTGGGTTCTTTTACCTCTGAGCGGCACTCTTTTGCACACCATGGGCTAAATGGCCAGGTCACAAGGACCCCGAAGGCTCAGGGAAGGTTGGGGGAGGGGACCCACTGGAACAGCTGTTGGGAGACAGATGGTAGCCTCCCGTCAAGGCCATCCAGTGTGTTCTATAACGTGCACAGGGTATGGCTCTCACGCACAAGGGGCCACGGCTTAACGTCCCATCCGACGGACGGCGGCCTTTCCCAGCCCATCATTGTCCCCTATTGACCGTGATCAGGGCGGGGAATTTTTGCGGAGATAAATCTCAACGCTGACCCAGCTGGGACTCGAACCTGGGAACTACAGCACGCTACCGACTGAGTCACCTCCGCCCGTATGTGGCAAGAGATGTAAGAAAAATGTATGATCCGGTTCCTCACACTTGACAATCAAGTAGATAATTGAATTAATGAAGCTGTACTGTACCCACTGCAGCAATGCTTACTCTGCCTTGAAAATGATTTGTCATCAGTATGTAGTTCGTAGCGAACCATTCACACGTCAAGATTTGATTAGGAATGAGGTTGCACCTGTGACAGAACACGGACAGGCAGACCATTAGTTCAATCTCTACTGTAACAGAAATACACCAGGACAGAAAGGAGAAGTCTCAGGGAAAGGCAAGAGGAGTCGAAAGTGCTCATTATGACAGTCATCAGCTTAACCTAAAGGTGCCCAGAAACCCCTTTTGAATGTTCCAGCACAGATTTCAGCAAGCACACTCTATTCAGATAGGGAGAAACTGGTTCTCTTGAAGCCACAGTTCTGAGCGCGATGCTATGTCCTGATGATATTGTTCGGAAGAGATGAGGTCCACTTCACTTTCAGTTAATGCAAGCAGTTTTGTGTTTCAAATGGAGACAAATCCACATGCAATTGCCCCCACATCGCTATATGAAGCTGAGGCTTGGGTTGGGTTGTTTTACCTCTGAGCTTCACTTTTTTGCACACCATGGGCTAAATGGCCAGGTCACATGGACCCCGAAGGCTCAGAGAAGGTTGGGGTAGGGGACCCACTGGAACAACTGTTGGGAGACAGATGGTAGCCTCCCATCAAGTCCATCCAGCGTGTTCTTTAACGTGCACAGGGTATGGCTCTCCCGCACACGGGGCCACGGCTTAACGTCCCATCCGACGGACTGCGCCCTTTCCAAGCCCATCGGTGTCCCCTACTGACCGTGGGCAGGGCGGGGAATTTTGCGGAGATAAATCTCAACGCTGACCCAGCTAGGACTCGAACCTGGGAACTACAGATTACGATCCTGGCGCGCTACCGACTGAGCCACCCCCGCCCCAAGAAGCTGAGGCGTGAATGCAATAGTGAGTTTGAATTGAGGATATTTTTCTTTGTGTTCAAGAGGTTGGAAAAACAAAATAGTAGCTGTCGTTGTGTCTACGCTCAGAGGAATCCAATCACAGAAATAAAAGAAATGGTGTCTGTGTGGCAGAATATAGATTTCCATTCTCATAATGGAGTCTGGCACATTTTTTAATGTGTAAAAGAGACCTGCTTTCAACCCCGTATATTCGAATAACTGATATCCTACTAAATGGTCCCAGCTGGGTCAGCGTTGAGATTTATCTCCGCAAAATTCCCCTCCCTGCCCACGGTCAGTAGGGGACACCGATGGGCTTGGAAAGGCCGCCGTCCGTCGGATGGGACGTTAAGCCTTGGTCCCGTGTGCAGGAGAGCCATACCCTGTGCACGTTAAAGAACACGCTGGATGGCCTTGATGGGAGGCTACCATCTGTCTCCCAACAGTGGTTCCAGTGGGTCCCCTACCCCAACCTTCTCTGAGTCTTCGGGGTCCATGTGACCTGGCCATTTAGCCCATGGTGTGCAAAAAAGTGCCGCTCAGAGGTAAAACAACCCAACCCAACCTACTAAATGGTTGCAAATATCTTCAGCTTCAACTGCTCCTTCACAATTTTCTAGAAACTCTCCGATAAAACATAATTATCTGTTTCCTTCCTAGACTTAATAAAAGATCATTTGAGGAAGTTTCATGCTATAGCCGTGTACATCCCATAGGTTAGGATACTGACGTTCTGTTGGCCGGAATGCGATTGATGATGGTTTTGTATTCTGTTCATCATGTATGGTGCGACAAGAATTTATTGTTACCATATACGACCTGCTGAAAATAGGTAACTGTGGAGACTGTGGCTGAAACTCCTTCCTTCCGCCCACAATTATATCCCACAAGTTAACCTGGACACCAATGATAAAATAAAAGAATTTAATGAAGAGTGATACTAAGGCTATGTACTAAATATTATATGATTGAAATACTAATTTCTAATTGAAGGACAGCCAGTTAGCCACAAGCATACCAGCTAACTGGGGGGCTGGATGGCTCAGTCGGTAGCGCGCCAGGCTCGTAATCTGAAGTTCCCAGGTTCGAGTCCCAGCTGGGTCAGCGTTGAGATTTATCTCCGCAAAATTCCCCGCCCTGCCCACGGTCAGCAGGGGACACCGATGGGCTTGGGAAGGCCGCCGTCCGTCGGATGGGACGTTAAGCCGTGCATCCGTGTGCGGGAGGGCCATACCCTGTGCACGTTAAAGAACACGCTGTATGGACTTGACGGGAGGCTAACATCTCTCTCCCAACAGCTGTTGCAGTGGGTCCCCTCCCCCAACCTTCTCTGAGCCTTCGGGGTCCATATGACCTGGCCATTTAGCACATGGTGTGCAAAAACGTGCCACTCAGAGGTAAAACAACCCAACCCAATCAGCTAACTGGTGAGAGTAGCAAAAGCGGATTATTTGACACTCTCTCAGAAATGATTGAGACACCAGTCTAATTAATCTTTTTCCTCCTCTCGCAAACATCAGAGCTTCTGAGGCTGAAACGGTTAAGTGGCAATGCAGTGTGAAAATAAAGGCCTCTCCAACCCTACTTTTAGATAGTAGCCACTTACCTCTGCAAACACTCCTTCACTGGGTAAGTAAATGAAATATGCCTTAGAATTACTGAGCAAGTTTGGCAATGGATTTAAACATAATACAACTGAATTTATTAATCCTTCTAAACAAAGAGGCTAAACCCCTGAATACTGGTATTAATTGAACACTGAATATGGTCAAATTTGTTATCACCCTAATTTTTGATTGATTATATGTTACAGACGAAAAGAAAACATAAAAATATACTCCTGCTAATAAATGGTATTGTTAATAGAAAACACTCTAAAATAAATGCACATAAAGCAACTACTCACTAAGGTGAAAATATCTCTAGCTGACTTGTAAGATGTCTTCTCTTAATCCTAAACTACTAACCAAACTGTTATTTTTACAATATTACATTAATTCACCACTTAAAGGTGGTGAGCAAGATATGGGAGATTTCAAAATGGGCCCTCACCGACTATATCACTTTCGGTAGATTTGCTCACTGCCAAGGAATCGGGGTTTACTTGAACACTAACGTGCACTTTGAAACACTGTCCACGTGCAGCTCAGGGGGGGGGGGGGGTGAAAATGCTGAATAGTTCTCGGGGTTGTTCAATACGACAGTGGATAGTTCATTAGACTCTGGCGAACAGGTTCTTTTGGGGGTCTAAGGCACTAAATTATCCAGCTTCAAACTCTTTTAACTTTAAGAAACGACAAAATACGAATTACGCTTTAGTCGTTTTTTAAATTTAGCGTACGGAATAAGAGAAGTGGAAATTTATCCACTTGTACAGATAGAGATGGAGATTCCTAGAAGCTATCCCACTTCCTTTATTGGGTATGCTATCTATTTGGTTGCCGAAGCTCATACATACAGGGAAAAAAAGATTAGGTGAGGGGAATTCTGAGGTAACACAAGTGTCAGAGAGGATGGCTATCTAGCGGCAGCTCCAATAATGACGGCGATTCTGGATAGCCCTCTCACAAGCTTGGCTGGCTGGAAATTTGCATTGCGGTGAGGGAAATTCTGAGGTAACACAAGTGTCAGACAGGATGGCTATCTAGCGGCAGCTCCAATAATGACGGCGATTCTGGATAGCCTTCTCACAAGCTTGGCTGGCTGGGAATTTGCATTGCGGTGATGGGAATTCTGGGGTAACACAAGTGTCAGAGAGGATGGCAATCTAGCGGCAGCTCCAATAATGACGGCGATTCTGGATAGCCCTCTCACAAGCTTGGCTGGCTCGGAATTTGCATTGCAGTGAGAGTTGATATTATCTCAACTGAATGAAGGTCTCCAGTATTGTCTGCTGAGGGAAGTTGTCGGTTCTTAAAATTGAAAGGGCTTGCCTCAGCTCCCTGTTGCACTAGCAATGCGCTCACCACTGAATGGCACCTTCCTTCTTCCAAAAATTCAGCCCAACTCTAATGACGTTAGAGTTCATAAATAATCTCTGTTTGATGATTTATGAACTCTAATGATGCTCTAAAATCTAAATGATGCTCTATAAGCTTGTCTGCCTGATTTATATCACCGCAGCCACGTGGTTTATTACGGGTTGGAATTAACCTTATATGTTTGACTGGTGGTGTACCTAATATATTGACATCTCAGTGTATCAGTGTATAATATATGTGTATGATTTTGTTCTGTATGATCTTGCCAGAAGCAATAATAGTATAAGTTGCATTATCCGTGGCACATATTTATCGCCCTTTTTCACCACTCGTTTTATGGCACTTCACACACTTCCTCTCTTTCCTTTCATTCCTTGGTTCATTTTACTGAAAATTACTTCGCATATTCCTAAGTGGAATTTTAATTCGTGCTTACTAGAGCACTGCAAGGTTTTTAGTTTATTAATCATCATCATCAGCAACAACACGATCATCATCAAACAGCCATGGGCTATGGAGGTCCAACCACACTGTACAATTTAGTTCCCCAAATCACTACTTGATAATTCACGTAAATCATGCTTGGATTTATCCCTCTAACTACTTTATTTAGAAGAATTTAAGTTCGATTTTTAATTAACATCAGCGAAATATCAAACTGGAGCAGAATACGAAGGCGTAACTTTGAAAGATGGACGAAGTTATTAAACTCCACAGTGAACCACTCACTAACGAATAACTTCAGGATTTAGAATTCAACGCTGCTTTTGAAGAACAACAGGAAAATGTACTAGAAATAGTGTTGGTACTTAATTTTAGATGAAGCCCTTTCACTGTGCAATAAGCGCATGGATTTGTTGAAGGAGCATTATATTGATATTTCGTGACTTGATGCCATAAGAGGATGTTGTGACCAGTTAATGAAATGCTACAAATAAATATTAGGCACAAAACAGAGCCCAGCAATGCAAACCAGATAGTTTCCTTGCTTATTAAGAAATAAACTGTAAAATTAATTAATCGATCACATATTTATATACATAATTATGCATATATGTAATCATTAAATAAATATTGAGAATTATAATTATTTTTGTTGAAATAAAACATCTATTACGAAACTAAGAAAAGGAAAAAAGATCAATAAGATAGGCGAAAATACAAACAAAAAAAAACCTCGTTTTACACGGAAATTTGTTTAACGATGATCTCTCTGCATCATCTCCCGCATTAAATGAGAATTACCTGTATAACTGTTCCGTTTCTGAATTATCGATTAATTGGTATTTTCAGAGTTAAACTACCACAATATATATATATTAATTTAATAGAATTGTTTGCCTTTCGTTCAATCAGTAGCACATCAGGGATATAAACGAAGGATATATATCACGGATGATACGTTCAAGGTTTAAGAAAAAAGAATTTTCATCAACGATATTTTCACGCTTTCAGTACCGAATGTTGGATTATCAACACTACAGCTACTGATAGTATCCTCCCTATGTGATTCTGATGTTACTATAGGTTCGGGTTACAAATTGGCCTGCATTGCAAAATTTCTCCACATGCATCTGGTCTGTAAACGTTGTGACCAATTAATGTTGTACTACAAATATTACGCACAAAACAGAGCCAAGCAATGCAAACCAGATAGTTTCGTTCCTTATTAAGAAATGCATTGTGAAATTTATTAACGGATCACATATGTGTACATATTTATATATATAATTATGCATTTATGCAATCTTTCAATGAATATTGTGAATTATAATTTTTTTTTTGTTGAAATAAAACATCTATTTACAAAACCCAGAAAAGGAAAAAAGATCAATAAGATAGGCAAAAATAAAAACAAATAAAAAATCCCCTCGTTTTACACGGAGATTCGATTAACGATAGTCTTCCCGGAACTAATCTCCCGCATTAAATGAGGGTTACCTGTATTACTGTTCCGTTTCTGAATTATCGATTAGTTGGAATTTTCAGAGTTAAACTACCACCAAATATATATATATTATTTTAATAGAATTATTTATCTTTCGCTCAGTTAAATATTCTCTGGTTCTTTCTTCTGAAGAATATATCGCGGATATATCTTACTGATACGTCTAAGGATTAAGAAACACGGTTTTAATCAACGATATTTTGACGCTTTCTGTACCGAATGTTGGATTATTATCACTACAGCAACTTAAAGTATCCTTCCTATGTGATTCTGATGCCACCAGGTTCGGATCACAAATTGGCCTGCATTGCAAATTTTCTCCGCTATTGCTTCTGGTCTGTAAATATTAGCTAGCATAAACTGGAAGGATAGGTGTGTGCCAATCCCCAGTGACGATGCATATAGTCTAGCACATAATGTCCGACCCCGCCTTCCCTTGGGGCATGCCGTTAATACGTTTCAAAATAGATATTCTCTTTTCGAAGGAAATAGAAGTGAAGGGCTGCCAGACCTGTGTGGCCTACTGATCTGGTCATCTATGGCCACTTTTTTCTTTTTTCTGCCCTGTTGAGGAGTGGTCAACTTCGCAGGGGCCCAGTGATGACCATTTATGCATACGAGACTGGACTGGTTTATGGCTTTGAACTTGATGATGGATTCTGGACTTACTGCAGTGGTGGGCATCTGTTGAGGGAGAATTTGCCGCTGTGTTTTCTGTTTACTTGTGGGTTACCAGACCAAAGTGAACAGAGAGCAGCGGAACCTTATATCAGCTGGTGGATAATCCTGATCATAGGTCATCGCAGCTATCTGAACCCTCACTTAGCTAGTTGGGTATCGCTAATCCTAAACTGGGGTAAAGTGTCTCAGGCAGGTCTTACGGCTCTTGAAAAGGTCCACTTAAAAACAGTGGTTCTTGAAGTTCCTACCAGCATGGATCACTTCAGCCGGTAGCGGTGGAGGAACAGGTCTTTGTCCCGTGACTGCGAGGGGCTGACTCAGGGGGCTGTTTGATATTGTTGGCCCTACGCTTCTGGATAAAGCTAGTTACTTCAAAAAATCTTACTAGTCATTTTCTCTCTGCAGGTACATGGAACACGAGGACGTTACGTTGAGATTATTCTCTTGATGTCCTCATGCAGGAATTCCAGCATTAAAACCTATATATTCTAGGCTTGCAAGAGACCAGATGGACAGGTTAAGGTGAGATACTTAAAAATAACTTTAAATTTCTTAACTTAATATCTAATATTTGCGAAATATTCGACTATTTTTCGCCAACATAGCGTTATACCACCGGAATTCGTTCTGTTAATTCAATCACCCAAGGTTTCGAACCCTTTACGTAGACGAGAAACTGGGTCGAACCTGATACAAGTTGCAGTTTTATAACTCGTGTTCTAATCGAACCACAGATCTCAAACTAATGTTTTCCGATTACATTGGTAGAATTACGCGTTGAATGGATCGGAAGAGGTCTCGACCCGTTACTTTTTATTTTATGGTAACCGATTGCATACTGGATAAAATGATTTAATATGTAATGTTTCCGAAGCGTTCGTTTCTTTTTCACCAACATAGCGTTACACTACCGGAATTTGTTCTGTTAATTCAATCACGCAGGGTATTGCACCCGTTGCATAGCCGGCAACTGGGTCGAACCCGATAAAATTTGCAGTTTTATAACACATGTTCTAATCGAACCATGGAGCCACATATCTGAAACTGATGTTTTCCGATTATATTCGGGAAGGATTACAGGTTGAATGTATTGGAAGAGGTCTCGACCCGTTACTTTTGTTTTATGGGTTCGAAACAAATTGCATACTGGATGATAACATCTCTACCAAAATCTCTTTTCTCTTTAATGCTTGTTATGAAGCTCTGGTAAGATACCTGAAGATTAAGAGTCCCAGCTTGGTCAGCGTCGAGATTTATCTCCGCAAAATTCCCCGCCCTGTCCACGGTCAGTAGGGGACACCGATGGGCTTGGAAAGGCCTCCGTTCGTCGGATGGGACGTTAAGACGTGGCCCCGTGTGCGGGAGAGCCATACCCTGTGCACTTTAAAGACCTACCATCTGTCTCCCAACAGCTGTTCCAGTGGGTCCCCTCCCCCAACCTTCTCTGAGCCTTCGGGGTCCATGTGACCTGGCCATTTAGCCCATGGTGAAATCTGACTCTTTTGAAATAAAGAGAAATCTTTTTCACTTTCCTAAACTTTCCAGATTAGTGAACAGGAAGACAATGGAACTGAAGATGCATTATTGGTTAAACCCTATTACCGAAACAATAACAGAAAACACGGATGATATAGCCGAATATCGCTACTGAAGAGATTGAGACGACTTTGACCAAAATCAGTTACGAAACACGACGCAGGATCTTGAGTTGGGTTGTTTTACCTCTGAGCGGCACTTTTTTGCACACCATGGGCTAAATGGCCAGGTCATATGGACCCCGAAGGCTCAGAGATTGGTTGGTTGTTTGGGGTTTAATGGCGCATCGGCAACAAGGCCATAATGCGCCAAACAAAAGACAATATAAAAGATAAAAAACATGGAACCCCGTAACCAAATTTTAAAATACATTTTTAACATTGTACATTGGTAAAACAACAGAAAACAATTGTATATGAACAGAGTAAAACAAGTGTAGAAATATTAAATAAAATAATCCCAGGTGTAAGAGACCTGGGGTAAATAATGCATATATTAAGGTAAAATCAAATTCGGTTAAAATATCCACAATATTTCAAATAGCTAAAAACTGGAGATAAAATGCAATGATCAGATAAAAGATGTCCGAGTGTAAGAGGCTCGGACATAAAATTATGAAAGCTAAAATAACATTGACGTTCGAAATTAAAACACGGACATTCGACTAAAATATGTTTAATTGTTAAAATGGTGTCACAAAACTCGCACTTAGGTACGTCGTCCGCCCGTAAAAGAAACGAATGAGTAATAAACGAGTGACCTAAGCGGAGCCGAGCAAGTACAACTTCCTCCTTGCGATTCCTGCGGTAACAAGACTGCCATGGTTTGACGAAAGGCTCAGAGAAGGTTGGGGGAGGGGACCAACTGGAACAGCTGTTGGGAGACAGATGGTAGCCTCCCGTCAAGGCCATCCAGCGTGCTCTTTAACATGCACAGGGTATGGCTCTCCGGCACACGGGGCCACGGCTTAACGTCCCATCCGACGGACGGCGGCATTTCCAAGCCCATCGGTGTCCCCTACTGACCGTGGGAAGGGCGGGTAATTTTGCGGAGATAAATCTCAACGCTGATCCAGCTGCGACTCGAACCTGGGAACTACAGATTACGAGCCTGGCGCGCTACCGACTGAGCCACCCCCGCCCCCGCCCCCACCAGGATCTTGAGGAAACGGTTATAATCGTTATGCCACTGCAGAGAAAATCTGCTGTTTTTGAGCACATCGTAGATGTCTAGTAAAGTAGTGTTCTCTTAGAGCCAGGGCGAATGTAACAGACTTGAGTCATGCGTGATCGATTGTTTTCAGAGTCCTACGAATTGTGTTGCACTGCTTCCGATACAAACTAGTATTTTCAAGGCTTAATGTTGGATAGGATGGAGGTTGATAACAATTTGCCATGGAGCATTTTACGAAATGATGAGGCACACTTCCAACTGAATGGTAATGTCAACACTCAGCATTGTTGGGTAAGGGAATCGTCGCATCCTCTGGCACTAATGAAATTTCACAGCATTCTCCACCTGTTACTGTGTGGTGTGCTTTCACTGCTGCTATCTTTTGGGATTCTTTCATCTTCGTGAAGGTCCAAGCCATGATTCCCTAACACGTATCATGTACAGAGCACAATGCAATCCTAATCTAGCATTTCAACCCTAACTTTCAAGGTAGAGACTGCTAAGGGAAACACGAAAATTGGTTTTTGAGTTGTACTAGCCGTCCCATGGCCGAGTGGTTAGCGGGCTTGGCTACTGATCTAAGGGATCTGGGTTCGAGTCCCGGGTAAGGCATGGATGTATGTGTCGTTTTTCTGCTGAGGTCCTGCCATCCTCTCAGATCTACTGTGGCATATAAATTGACAGGCTCCTGTCAGACCTCTGTGGCAAGCAGCTGCTTGAGGGGGTATTTATTTTTCGAGCCGTCCCATGGCCGAGTGGTTAGCGCCCTTGGCTACTGATCTAAGGGACCTGGGTTCGGGTTCCGGGTAAGGCATGGACGTATGTGTCGTTTTTCTGCTGAGGTCCTGCCATCCTCTCAGACCCTCATCTCTGGCATATAAACTGACAGGCTCCTGTCAGACCTCTGTGACAAGCAGCTGCTTGAGGGGGGATTTATTTTTTTATTATAAGTTCAAGAAATATATTGATATTAGGATTTTTCCAAATCTCCATAAGAATGCAAAAGTTGGAGAGCAGAAAACTTAATTTTCTTTCAAAAAACTATTTGTCATAGGTGATATATTTTTCTTTTATTTGTTTATTAATATTTAGATTAGTTGCATCACTTTCCTTTCAGCGTAATTGACTGAAACACAACTTTGACACAAGAGCCTCAATGTGAAACAAGATTCATTACAAAGAACCCATTGTCCACTTTTTCAGGAGAAGTCACTTTTCAAGAACAATTTCTGTTAAATATACACACAGCAGCCACTATATTAGGCACAGTTTCATGTTATCTCAGTTACAATTCAGATACAAAATTTAGTAACTTCTTTAATAAGCTTTTCTCAAAAAACATGGGAATCAAATCTATTTCAGGTTCGATTTTCAACAATATTCGTACAGTATTTAGAGATTTAAGGAAGTTGTAATATTTAAGAGCTAAAATGAGAGTTTAAATAATTGCTCTGCTAAGTTAATAAAAACAATTTTTAAAGAATGCAATAACCGTTATTCTAAACTTACTAACACGTGTAAGAGGGTTTGCAGTTATAATATGTAAAAGTTATGTTAATTTCCGCTAATTAAAAATGACGTTTTGCAGAACAAACTAACTTGCTAAATGTCTCAGCTTCCAAAACTCTTTAAATACTAAACTCATCATTTTAGAAAATTGTTGTGTTTGAAAAAGATTGTTTGGATTTAAATTGGTATGACTGATCTCTTAAAATTATCTCCATCCGCATATTTCATAAAACTCTTATTTAGTAAGTTACTGAATTCTACACCTGACTTACTTATTGACACAGCATAGAACTGCCTTTAAACAGGTGACTGCTTACTGTACATGTACTCCGTAGCGAATCATCTAATCGCCGAGTTGGGTTGTTTTACCTCTGAGCGGCACTTTTTTGCACACCATGGGCTAAATGGCCAGGTCACATGGACCCCGAAGGTTCAGAGAAGTTTGGGGGAGGGGACCCACTGGAACAGCTGTTGGGAGACAGATGGTAGCCTCCCGTCAAGGCCATCCAGCGTGTTCTTTAACGTGCACAAGGTATGGCTCTCCCTCACACGGGGTCACGGTTTAACGTCCCATCCGACGGACGTCGGCCTTTCCAAGCCCATCGGTGTCCCTTGCTGACCGTGGGCAGGGTGGGGAATTTTGCGGAGATAAATCTCAACGCTGACCCAGCTGGGACTCGAACCTGGGAACTACATATTACGAGCCTGGCGCGCTACCGACTGATCCACACCCGCCCCTCTACTCGCCGAAGCGATTTGACTGTTCAATTCATTTCATTGTAGGATAGCCATAATACTGAGCTTCTATTGTGAACAAACAAACAACTTTATCACGACTAGTTCTAGGCAGCTTATGTAAGATTATGTCCCGAAGCAACTCTTCTAATAATCCTGGATAAACAGTTAGTAAACATTCCAATGGAATTTAACAGACTCGAAAACTGCATTGGAAAGATCCAGAACTCCTGATCGAGTTTCGATAACGAGACTTTATATTCACAAAAGTAGGGGAGATATTATACACCAATCATACACTGAAGTGCCATTGAATTAGGGATGGGAGACGTTATCCAAATTCAGTAACACAAGTCCTGCATTTGCGCGCATGCGTGGCAGAACTCTGGTTATATATAGCTGTTCAGCTTTGGCTTCCCAAATCATTCGTCGTGAAAAGCATAATGGGAAAGGCGCGGGATTTAGATGCATTTGATAGAAGGAAGATCGCAGGTGCCCGACGGATGGGATAAATGGACAAAAAAATGGACTAAATGACCAAGTCAAAAGGACGCCGAAGGTTCAGAGAAAGTTGGCGGACGAGACCCGTTGTACAGCTATTAGGATACACGTTGAAGCCTCCTGTCAATGCCAGCCTGAATTTTTTTAAGTGCACATTGTATGATTCTCCCTCACCCAGAGCCACAGCTTAACATTCAATGCGCCGAAGTGTCCCCTATCTCACCTTGGACAGGGGGGGACACCCGCCCTGCCCAAGGCTGTTGAATGGTTATTTAGCCTATTATGTGCAAAAAGTGCCTCTCAGAGGTAAAACAACCCAACAATCTAAGGAATTTCCAAAAAATGTATAAGAATGTAACTAATAAGCAGAATCATTACTATTGTATCTAAAATCTCATCACAAAACCCATTTTTGCATTAGAACTTAGAAATTAAATGCTTTAACTTTTTAAAGAAAATTTGTTACGTAAGCCTCTATCGCATTTAGATAATTTCGATCATTTTCGGCAGTTTTAGCTGCGATTCATTTGTTTTCTTTCGCATCCGTTGTTTACAAAATGGCCATACAAGCCAAATCTGGGGTCAGGCATGATCAATTTCCCTTCCCCTTGAGAATGTTAGTAAAAGTAATGGAAACAGAAATGATTAAACTTTAATATATTTCATGCATTCTTCAAGTTAATTTCAGGTTACAAAGATCAAGATAGTCTAGGATTCAAGTTAGTGTCCAGGTTACAAGAATTATGAAGGCTCAAAGAAGGTTGGTTGAGGGTACCCACTAGAATAGCTGTTGAGAGACAGATGGTAGCCTCCAGTCAAGGCCATTAAGCGGGTCTTTTATTATGCACAGGGTATGGCTCACCCTCACACGGGGGACGAGTGTGGCTCAGTCGGTAGCGCGCCAGGCTCGTAATCTGTAGTTCCCAGGTTCGAGTCCCAGCTGGGTCAGCGTTGAGATTTATCTCCGCAAAATTCCCCGCCCTGCCCACGGTCAGTAGGGGACACCGATGTGCTTGGAAAGGACGCCTTCCGTCGGATGGGACGTTAAGTCGTGGCTCCGTGTGCGGGAGAGACATACCCTGTGCACGTTAAAGAACGCGCTGGATGGCCTTGACGGAAGGCTACCATCTGTCTCCCAACAGCTGTTGCAGTGGATCCCCTCCCCCAACCTTCTCTGAGCCTTCGGGGTCCCTGTGACCTGGCCATTTAACCCATGGTGTGCAAAAAACTGCCGCTCAGAGGTAAAACAACCCAACCCAACTCCCTCACACGGGACCACGGCTTATCATCCGATCCTACGGACGGCGGCCTTTCCAAGCCCATCAGTGTCCCCTACTGAAAATGGGCACTTTTGAAGTGAAAAATTTAAATGCTGGCCGAGCTTTGACTCGAACATGGAACTGGAGATTATGAGACTGATACGTAACTGATAGAGCTTTCCTCCCAACGTCCCCTATCAGTAAGTCAGTCACTTACTCACTGACAATCGTGAGTGAATAAGTGATTTCCATTATATTATAAATTTTTTCATTTCGTCATTTCGTTCAAAGTTTTTCATTTCGTTTCATTTCGTTTAGTTTTAGCGATCTTTAAAACAATTCTTGAAAAATGAGTGGAAAATTCATTAGATCAATATTTTTTCCCCGGTCAATTATCTTAACAGCATTCCCAAATGGTGGTTGGATGGTGTCCTCGACTCCTTCGATTTATCTTCTTACGTGATTTTAGTCTAATGAAATATAAAAAAAAAATCATCAATTTCAGAGTAGTTTTCAGACAGACAACTTTATCTCAATATTGAAACAAAAAAGTGACCATTGAAACCACATGCTTCCTTGTTTAGAAAGGTGACTATTACTGTTTTATATGGATTTAAAGAGCAGCCTTCACTAAAGCATCTCTAAATTAGGTTTAATTTTTTAATTTTGATTCTTTAATTAATAAGCCCAGGTTCTTAGATTACCGATATTGTAAAATATGCGGACCTTAGATATAACAGATACCTTACCAATATTGATTTTATATATAAAGTATTCATTGGATACTCTATATTTGTACTTAATGTAGGCCGTATGTTATGAAAGAAAGCAAAAATTTTACTTATTTGTTATATCCGCTATAAATTAAACGGAAGAAATTAACTCATTAAATTGCAAGACATTCAGAATTATGCTCCTTTGATTACATGTGTTAATTATTTACTTTATATCCTATCTCAACATTTAAAATCATTACAAAATTTCCTTTCCAATATTTATAATCATTCACTTTATGAAATGTGTTCCTATATCACCACTAACAGAAAATATATAGAGAAATAAGAATAGATCTTATAGTAATAGAACTCTTTTGTTGTAAACAGAATATTTTTACCACAATATGCCTATCGGTAATGAAAATATTTATTTGAGACAACCTGATATACATAAGTAGTATGGTTCCATTATAGGCCTCCTTTTACGTCACCCATATATGCTCCACTACTCTCCCCTGATTAATATTCATAACACCCCCTTATTAATATTTATAATTTAATTATTCATAACTAATTAATATTCATAACTCATTAATCAATTAAACCCTTATCAAAAGTACCGTCCCCTTTATTAAAAAAAAATCCTTCGTCAGCCATCTTGGTTTCTGATGTCATCACTCACCCAAAGTAAAACCTCGAAGTAATTCCAAGCCAGCTATCAGTAGCGCCATCTAGTGTATAACACAAGTACTATATTGAAAAATACAATTTTTTCACAACTAGGCGCGATCCCGCCTCCCTCACGTTACCAGCGCGTTTATCCATTACTCCAAGGATTGTATATTCTTAGAGTGGTTAAAAGTAGATGAAGTAGGAATAACCGATCATTATTTTTTATAAAATAATCTCCGAAATTTTTTAAATCTTGTAATTTAACTTGCGAATCTATTATATTTTGATTTTTTTTTGTAAATCACATTTAATTTAGGAGTAAATTTTTAATTCTTGTAAATTAGCTTAGGAATATTTTTTTCCTTGTAAATCACAAATATTTTAACTTATGAATAAATCATATTTTTTACTTCTTGTATTTATTTTTTATTCCTTAGTAATTTACTGAGGAATAAATTACATTTTTTGTAAATCACATTTAATTTGGGAATAAACGATTTGTTTTTGCTTGTAAATCACAAATATTTTAACTTACGATTAATTACGGTATTTGCCGGCGTATAAGACACACCCCCTTTTTTAGACACAATTTTAAGGGGAAAAAAATTTCCACATTGTTTCATGAATTTCCATAAAGATTTACTGTACTCATTTTATAGTTATTTATGTATACGAAAAATGTAACTAGGGAACATTGTAGTTAGGTACCTTTTAATGTTCATCCTCAAAACCCAGAAAT
The DNA here is from genome assembly GCA_038380435.1 of Ryuthela nishihirai. NCBI lineage: Eukaryota > Metazoa > Arthropoda > Arachnida > Araneae > Heptathelidae > Ryuthela > Ryuthela nishihirai. Next base: position 6,767,840 of record JAWZYU010000038.1, read on the forward strand.
TCATCTACAGAACTAAATGAAAAACCACTTGAAGGCTCTTTTTCAGAAACTGAGTCTTCGTATAACAAATCATCCTCTGTGCCAACAAGTGAGTTACTAATGCCACATTTCTTAAATGACTTTACAACTGTCTCATGTTTCACAGCATTTCATGAAGTTTGACCCATTCACAAATCTGCAATCTCTTCCTTCTTCCTGATGGTGCCACTTCAAAATCTATAGACTGCATCCAACTGTTCCATTTCTCCTTCATGAATCCTTTAAATGATTTATTAATGCAGACATCTAAAGGTTGAAGCTGGCTCGTTAGTCCACCTGGAATTAGAGCTAACTGAGTTTTCAGTTGGTTGATTATATTTTATACAGCTTCTGTTCTATGACTCCGAAAATTGATCCCATACTAGCAAGGCTTTTTCTTTAAGTCCACCATAACGCCTAGACCTATCCACAACTTCATCCCCCCCTTCATCCATCCAGCCCTTAGGATGAACGTGCACAAACACACCTTTAGGCAGTTTTTCCTTGGGCAAGGTTTTCCCTTTGAAAATCAAAAGAGGCGGCAATTTTGTTCCATTGGCACAACAAGACAACACGACTGTGTAGTGCGTTTTCTCATGTCCACAAGTTTTAACAATAACACTTCTTGCACATTTGGAATCTATTGTTTTGTTTGAGGGTACATCGAACCTCACTGGGACCTCATCCATGTTAACGATTTGTGAAAGTTCAAAATTTCCACTTTATCTTGCATTAATGACAATTTTATGAAACTCGATAATCTTGTCTTCATATTCTGTTGGCATCTTTTCTGCTATTTTTGTTTTAGTCCGCATACGTAAGTCATTTCTCTTCATGAATCTAGAACACAATGACGTTGATCCTGTAAAATCAGCGATGCCTCTGTTAGTAGCTATCACTCTTGCTTGTTGAATAGTCATTTTTGTGGAAACTGAAAATTCCGAGCATCGGTGGACTAATAACCAAGTTTTTAATTCTTCTTCTAGTTCCGCCCATTTTGCAATTCCATGTCGCAGATTATGTTTACTACGCATAGCTTTTTTTAGGTCTTCTTCCTGTCTTCTCCAAGTTCTTATCATCTTTTCTGTTGGCGGTGATCCGAAATTCTTCTTTGCTGCCCTGTTTCCGTGTTCTTTAGCATACTCAATCACTCGTAGCTTAAATGCAATATAATAGCAGAATCTGCGTTGTTTTTGAGCCATGTTTCGCAGCAAAAACATGAGAAAGCTTCTTCGGTACTAAAAGTTTACGTTTTGGTTGCCTGAGGCGCTGTAATCGGTAATGACGCGCCATGCTCGCGCTTTTCGAAAAAATATGCCGGTGAAATGTGATCACACATGCGCACATTGGATGAATCGTAACCTTGAGATGTCAGTGGATCTCAACTCTATTTTACTGGAATGCTCCCTCTATCAGTAGTGAAGCATAAAATACATCACGCAACTTATTATTTTTACAGAACAAAAAAAAAATATTGAAATGATTTATTTGAAACCACTCTTTCACAAAAGGACAAAATGCAAAAGAATGCTTATATATGTATATTGATATAAACCAAAAGTTTTAGACTGAAATTTCAACTCATAATTTTGATTTCCGTCGCATAAGACGCACCCCATATTTTAGGCGTATTTTGAGGGGAAAAAATTGCGTCCTATACGCCGGCAAATACGGTAAATACGGATCTTCAATTAGTTTACAAATCAATATTTAATGTTTTACAAATCCTCATTAAATTCTGTGAATGAAAGGAATGCCAATCAAAAAACAGCAGGAGGAATAGCAACTATATACCAGAAGCTCTTTTGCAGGGTATAAAATAATTTGGTTTTTATACGTTTTAAATTTTCCTAATTCATTGCATACTACCATATTAAAGGTATTTCTGATTAAAACAGAGTCAACTTACTTACTAAACTTTCTGCTTTTTTTTTGATAAAATCTGTCATATAACCTAAAGATAATAATCATTATAATCATAATAATGGTTGACAGTTCTGTGCAAACAACCATCGAAGATTATATTAATTAAGAAGTTGAAATAGGATTATTAATTAGCTGAAAGTATTCTGTCCTGAGGGAACAAAATAATAGAGTGAGACTTCATGCAGCCTAAATTCTCTGCAACTTGTTAACTTTTTGAGTTTTAGTAGAATTTCCTGACATTAATTTCGAAGATTGCATTCATCATTGCAATTCTGTATTTCGGTAAGAGTTACAGGTTTACAAGATTAAAGGGAAATTTTTGGAGAGAAAGGAAGTCATTAAAGTGTAAAGCTTGTGATGCAATTGAAACTCGTTGATTTGCAGCAACTCTTTGCTTTCTATGCAGAATACAGTTCTGCTCTTCAAGATTATATATTTCGACTTCTTCTTTGTTAAGCTTTCCTGTGTGAATGTTACTGTGGAGTCAATCACCTGACAAAAGTTCAGAATATCCGAGGTCAGAAGCCGTAGTGCCGTCGTTTGTGCGAAATTCTACCATTCATTGGGATCTTAATATTCCGTTTATTGATAGTTCAGTAAAGAAACTTTAGTCGTGTTTTTTTTTCAGAAGTTGAGCGAAATTCATTTCCTATCACATCGAAATTGTCATATCCAAAATGAATGTGAATGTAAAGCATAATTTCCTTTCCACCTGTATCATTTGTTAAGTTTCCGTTGTTATATTTGTCATCTAATATTAATGTTTCAGCTAAGTTCGTTAATTAGTTTAGTTTCATTATCAGCAGCCAATACGGATCAAAATCTTTGCATTTTTGTAATGACACGGAAATATATTCCAGGCAATGTGTTGCAGAGTTTCGACATCATTTAAGAATTCAAGGAGAGATGATTACTGGAAAAGACAGTTAAAAAATTTAGCGATTTTTTAAAAGTAAAATCTGATACACATTAGATCTTTTTCATGGAGTGGCTCTATTGGTAGCGCGCCAGGCTCGTAATCTGTAGTTCCAAATTTCGAGTCCCAGTTGGGTCAGCGTTGAGATTTATCTCCTCAAAATTCCCCACCCTGCCCATGGTCAGTAGGGGACACCGATGGACTTGGAAAGGACGCCGTCCGTCGGATGGGACGTTAAGCCGTGGCCCCGTGTGTGGGAGAGCCATACCCTGTGCACGTTAAAGAACGTTCTGGATGGCCTTGATGGGAGGCTATCATCTATCTCCCAACAGCGGTTCCAGTGGATCCCCTCCCCCAACCTTCTCTGAGCATTCGGGGTCCATGTGACCTGGGCATTTAGCCCATGGTGTGAAAAGAAGTGCCGTTCAGAGGTAAAACAACCCAACCCAAATCTTTTTCATTATAATTATTTTTCAGTATATAATTGTCACAGCACATTTTTCATAGCATTTCAGTACAAGGAATATATTTTGGTCACTGGCCTGATTTCATTATATTCACATTTCGCTATAACATGTCACATTTCTACAAATGTTGTCGTCCCGCGAAATTTGCTTAATTTAAAGGCAAATGCTTGTTTAAAAGGAATAATATCTTTTGCGCAAATGCAGGCAAATGCAGAAACGGTTAAAGATTTAAAGGAGGAAATTCTACCTACTTTGATTCAAAGTAATGATATTTAAAATATAAAGGGTATAGTATATTTTAAGGTGGAAGAAAAACTAGGAAAAAAGAAAAAAATAATAATTACAGTAGGGAATATTGTTTTAATACTCTTTGGCTATAAAGGGGGCAAAATTTAAAATAAAACTGAAATGAGGTAAATCACAATTGACTGAAGAAACAAACGTTGCCTTTTTGATTAATTACCAGTTTTAAACTTTTTCACATAAATTTAGAATTCCTGTAAAAATATATTATAATACCCAGAGGATAGATTGTGTAAACAAATAAACCACCAACAATATTATAGAGAAATTTAATACAAGTGAAATGGGTTTCGTTTAATCACTGCAACCTTCCGCCCGATTTTCTGATTGTCACGCGATGGATGAACCTTGCTGGATACATTTGAAATTTCAAACGTGAAAGCATCTCATAAAAGACGAAACGTATTTTTTTGTGTCTCTAAAGCGCATATTATTTATATATCGTGGTTTAGTTCCAGACATATAAATCTTACTCAAGAACTGTCATTAAGCGCCCATAAAGTAATTTGCTCCACAGGTGTCCTTGAAATACCACCTAAACTCTGCATGATAATATTCCTTTTCGTGAGAGGACCAATTATGCTCAAATGATTATGCTTATGTGGGCGATAGTTTACGAGGAGTAAAACGAGTCTAAAGACTGAGGACATGAAATCCTCTCATAAACAAACGAATCTTTCGGCGGATATATGATCGATTAGTTTACGAAATAAATAGCTCGCCTGCAATGTGTTTCGTTTTCTGAGGAAATGCGCACGGTCCATTTATGTAAATTACACTGGTTTCCATAAATTAAGGAAAATCCCTGTTAAATCAAAGGAAAGCTAACGTCAAAGCTCAATAACTTCTAAAATAAGTTTTTTGTTCAGAAAAATATGATTGCAGACAAAAATCACAATCAAATGAATCAATATCTCGATTTTCAACAATATTCGTTCAGTATTTAATGAGTTATGGAAGTTTGAATATTTACCGATAACAATTCCAGCCACAAAAAGTGACTTCAGAAGTTAATTAAAACTTAGTAATAAGCATCGCCTCAAAGTGTTTCATAAAATAAATTTACAGAATTTAGAACTTTGTGTAAAGAATTCTTTCACTATTCTTCAGTTTTGTATAAGTTTCTTAAGACTGGCATTACTGTTGTTAAATATTCAAAATTTAATAACTCATTAAATACTGGACGAATATTATTGAAAATAGAGATATTAATTTATTTAATTGAGATCTTTATCTGCAATTACATTTTTCAAAACAAAAAAAAAAAAGTCCATATTTCCCCTTTTTTCCGGGGGAAGAAAGCATGGAGAGTCATTATTTCTAGTTTATGACATTTCCCGCTTCAGAAACTTTTATTTGACATATAGCTGGTTAACTTCGGCATTCGCATTCCATAGATAACAGAAGGATATTTTCCTTATTATCCCTTTTTAGGAGTGTAGCAAGGGGGGATCAATTTTTTATAGCTCCTAACACTCCCCAATTTCCTTCGTTTCGAATTCTAGGTTTAAGAAACCTCGACTCAATGTGCAGAAATCTCTCAGGAGGCGGATTAAGCATATTTACGAGCAGTTAGTTACCTTAGCACGAGTTGACAGATACGAGTTATTAACGAAGAGGAGAAATATTCATTTATGGGAAATTAGTTCCCACGTTAGAAGAAACTGATCTAGAGAAATCCTACTTATGTCGGAGAGTTTATTATTTAAACACGAAATATTATATTTCATTCTTACATTAATCTTTCTGGTGGTAACTAAGTGAAAGCATTAGAAATCGATAAGGACAGTAAAATAATGTTTTTTTTTTTTATATTAAATTAAATATTTTGCAAATATATGTTTTTTTTTTCTGTTATTTATTAAAAGTTGAAAATAGGTTACAATGAATTAGAGACCAAATATTAAGCAGCAATATCTAGCAGAAATCCAATAATTGCGTAGAATTTATATATCACATTGAATTCCAACTATATTTTTGAATCTCAAGTGATTATAAGATCTGTGTATATCAGTATCAGGCCCAGATTCGGGAAAAAAACGAAAGATCCCCCCCCCCCCCCAGATTCGGATCTGATTGGTACTAATAGATGTTGCATGCTTGAAAAATTTTCAAAGCTTAATCCCGATGGAAACTTCCATCTGAAAGATACACCTCTCAAAGTGGAAATCGAAACACCTCGGAGGAAGCAATGTATATCCCAGACACTGACAGGACGGAAGCTATGGAGGTAGATGTGCAAATGATAAGAAAAAGGAACGTAAGAACACCAGGATAGGATACAGGATAGTAGTCACTAACATCCCTACTATCCTGTATTCACCAATCGAAATTCTATTATGATTTACTAAAACAATAACAAAACAGTTCGAAGAGTGATTAACTTTTTAATTAAATTAGCTTGTCAAATCTGTTATAATACGCTTTAAGCTCTATTAATAAAATTATCCCCTATTCTAAAAGTCTTCATTTCACACTAATATTGTAGTTGCTTGAAACAATACTTGATACAGGATATGACATTTTAAACATTGCTTTTCAAATATTTACATTTAATAACCATTTCAAAAGTTTAGTTTTAATTTCTTAATAAGTGCTCAGGCATGACAGACCTCTAGGTAGACATTAATATTTTGGGTCTTTGATAAAATATCCGCGATTTATCACTCTTGCTGTGAAAAATTAGCTCGACAAAATAATTTTCACACTTTCTCCTTGTATTGATCGCATGCAAAATTATATCCTTGTATTCTTTTTTAGAGCAATTTGTAATGGTAATTACATAAATAACAAAATTGTTCTATAACAATAACTAACAAAATGTTCATATTATGGAAACTATTTCCAAGTTATTCTTCATCAATCAATCATCATTACATGTTTATTGATTTTAGAGTTCTTTTTTGTATTCGTTTAATTTTGGATCAATCAGATTTATATGTGCATCCATATATACTGATACCATAACTAATGATTGATTCGTGTAGAACTTCATATATTATTATTATAACATCCAGTGGAATCAGAGTTTTCAACTTTAACATTTTCTAAGTTTATCACAAGTATATTTTATGAACGATTTCCGTTTAAAATCATGGTCAATATAAATTCTAAAATAACGAATTTTATTAATCTCTTCCACATTTGGACAGGGACATGCATTTTAGCAAATATTTAATTTATATTAACCCTTAGAGTTATGAGTTTTAATGGAAAAGTAATTGAGCTTGTTCCTATTCTGAATTATTATATATTTCTTTTTCTCTTCATTTTGGAAAAGTTTGTTTTTCGGAAACAGAAATTTGCTGTAGTTTAGTCCTTTTGTCCACATTTAACTATAACTTCTAAATTATACCTGCATTCAGTGAAACGATATCATCAGCAAACATTAACAGATTACCCGAAAAATTTACTTCCGCTAAATCATTTACATTAAAGAATCATTCATTTTAAACCTTACTTCCATTATCTTGTATCCTGTATTACATGAACTTCTATTGAGACATAATTTAGCTTAGCAGTTAATTCGCTACGATTGTAAGCAAACCATGATAGTGTTTTAATTAACTAATCTTCAATCCCTTGAAATATTTTGCTCTTTCTAATAAAATTCTGATTGACATTTCAATCGTATTATAGACATATTATTTTATTTTCCTTCTAAAATTAAAATCATTTATTTTTCATTACCCACCACTTCTTTTATTAAAATACTTTCCTAATAAAAAAAATCCCAAACATTGTTATGCGTCCCCTGGAACAAACCATTCCAACACTCTACATGCAGAGAGCTAATGCTCTGATGTGTTAGGTTTGTTTCGTCCAACCCAAACACTATATGTGTGAGGGAAACTTTAAAACTTTTCCCTCCACGCCCAGGGGGCTACACCATAAAAATTTAAAATAAGAAAGAATTGAACATTTCAATTTTCACCTACGTCGTGTAGGAAAAATATGAAAATGTTTTTCATTGACATGTGACACACCTTCCTGATAAAGGGCTCTCTGTACTTTCAAAATATCTTGAACTGAATCTGACATAGATTATAACGAGTATTTGGGAATCATGTCATGTTGTGAGAAGCCATTCCTCTTACATAGTAGTATTGTGATACCCCACCGTTCACTTTTGCTTTACCTTAACCAGTTTTGTTTAATTTACGTTATATTTATCATTTTGGGGATTTTTTATTTCCTTTTTGGCATCACAGCGCTCACATCCAAGAGATTCTAGGAGTTGCGCATGCGCCGCAACTCCGATCTTCCGACTGTACCGTTAAAGCGCGTGCCAAGGACACGCCCCCTCTTGCGTCATAGCTTTTGCGTCGTTCGTCATAGTATGTTAATGTCTTTCCCGGCATGCGCCGGCTTCATGTCAAAAAAACCGGTGACCTACGAGTCACTTAAGCAGTAGCATAAAAGGTAGAGTAAGTAGAGAAGCAGTAAAATAAGCAGTAGCTAAGCACAAGTAGTAGCACATGTGAGTGCACGAGCACAAGGTGCGTAGCACCAAGCACAGTGCGTGTAGCACAGGAGTTATGTTTTCTCCATTGATGTCTTGGTGAGTTGAATTATTTTGGAAATAAATCTGTTTTGTTATAAACCTTTTGAGTCTGTACAGTTTTTTTCTCTTGAGCAACGCGAATTAAGGATTTTTAAATTATATTTACTTGACAATCATTTTGATTCTTACTCATTAACGCTCGCTGGTATTTGAACCCTAAATCAACTTATTATTAACTTATTCTACTTTTAGCAATTTGTTAATTATTGCTTGGCGCCCGTCTAACCTATTCGGAGCATAAAAACTTCAAGTAATTTGCATTTGTTTGGAGCGTTACAGAGTACAATAAAAGAAGTGGCGCAGTGAACAGGGACTCGACAGTATTTAAAGATAGTATATATATATTTGTGGATAAATTTTGTATGATTGTCAAAGATAGTAATTTTTGGAGCTCAGTAGTTGTATGTACTAGTTGTAGATTTAACGGCAGCTTAAGCCGAGAATTTTTGTTGAGCAAGTAGCTTAATATTTTTTTTGTGTATTATTCAAAGGTACTGAAGTTTCAGCGTTGATATTGCTGAATATTTAAGATATTTGTTTTATGTAATGATTAGAAGTGTCCGGGCACACGTACGTAGGCACGATAAGAAAAATCTTTTTTTGATAAGCAAATTTATATTTTTGTAAGCTTAGTTATAGCTTTAGTATTGTTGTATAGCAGTACCTTTGAGCGCTGCTCAAGATTAAAAAAGGTTTTCAAAATTTCCAAATGGAAGCAGAAGTGCTAATGAATCTGCTTGATGATAATCGGGAGAAAAGGGGAACGACACCTAAATTTGCTGACAATGCTACGTCAGTTCACCAACGAAGAAACTTTGAACGTAAGGTTCCATTTTCTGTTCCGTCAGAAGCAAGCGATAGAACAGAGTATTTTCAACCGCCACAACGACGATTTGCCAACCCATCCATTAACTATAGTCCTTATGTAAATTTTCCTTTACCTGAGATATAAGGTTCGACGGTTCGAAACGTCCGTCATCGTGGACATTTGTCAAGTCCATGGAGGAGCACTTCCGTTTACATGAAGTGCCAAGCAACAAAAAAGTTGTTTTAGCAGTATCTTGCCTAATTGGATGTGCTAATGGTGGAATAACGTAGGATGTCGTCATGGCATAGAACTTTGGGAAGAATTTAAAAACGAAATCATGTACATATATCCGGCTTATAATGATTTTACAGAACTAGCTACAGAGTTGTTTTCACGAAGACAAAGGGAGAGAGATGACATAGAAAAATTTGTATGGGGTACAGTAGAGTTATACCAGCTGTACGATGCTGATGCCACTGAAATTGATATTGTACATTGCATTTTGTCTCAATTGCTTTTGCCCATTAGAGAATTCCTAGAAGTACGAAATGTGAATTCAGTTACCGAGTTAGTCAAATTGGCTCGGCAATACACTGCAAGAAGACAATCTGCAGAAAATACACTTAACCAACAATGGATGCCATTCCCGCCAAAGCAGCGATATCAGGTTGAGTCGCGTAGAATGACTCCCACACGACCGGAATTTACACGGTCCCGACAATTTGCGCCGAACGCGCCTAGAACTATGGAATATGAACTTAGTAGAGACTTTTTGCCACGTCAAGCTTCGAACCATAACACTAGACCTTAAACTTTGGTTAAACAAAAGAGAAAAACTATCACTTGTAATTTTTGTGCCCGACTAGGACATACTGAGAAATACTGCTATCAAAGGAATGAAAATTCGGAAAACTTTCATCGGGATCTTTGAAGCGAGAGGCCAAATTTCCTCAAGAAAAGCCCTCTCATGAGTTAAGTCTTGCTACTGTGGGTATACATAATGTCTTACATTTACCTTTTGTGAAGCTTTATCACGATAAGACAGAATTCATAGCTCGCATTGATACAGGAGCTGATCTTACATGTCTACATAAGAAAGTATGGGATAAAATTCAGAAAAACGTAAACTGAATTTGCAGCCGTGGTCCGGTGGACCTTTGAACTTAGCTTGTGCTTCCAAGCAGTGTTTTCCGCAAGGAACTGTTGAGTTACCTATCACTTTAAATAATGTGGAGATAAGACTTGAATTCTTAGTAATAAGTGAATTATTATATGACTCTTTAATAGGAATAGATGCGATACGGAAACATTGATTGAATTTGATTTTGCCAACAATACTATTTCATTAAAAGCAACAATGAAAGAAAAACTTGATATCGATCAGTTAAAATCAGACTTTAGAAAACATGCTGACAACGCTCATTTGGGAAATAGCGAGAGAGTTCAGTTAGAAACTCTGCTCAATGCTAATTACGAACATTTTAACAACAAGCCCGGTAGATGTCAGATTTTAGGACATCATATCGACACCGGCAATAATAGACCTGTTTACAGCAAACCATATAATTATCCTCCCAGTAAGGAAGAGATAATTTCAACACAAATTAAAGAAATGTTAGAGGATGGGATAATAGTGCCAAGTTTTAGCCCTTGGGCTTCACCGGTCGTGCTCGTTAAAAAGAAAACTGGTGATTTGAGATTTTGCGTAGACTATCGAAAATTAAATGCTGTTACAGTCCCCGACAGATATCCACTACCTATTATTCAGATTCTACTAACACAACTGGCTGGCAAGAAATTTATTAGCACACTAGATTTGTCTTCAGGATATTGGCAGGTGTCCGTATATCCACCAGATCGACCCAAAACAGCATTCCTCACAAAAGATGGATTATTCCAATTTCGTTGCTTACCATTTGGCTTATCAGGAGCACCCGCCATGTTTCAACGTCTTATGTCCGTAGTTCTGGGTGACATAAAAGGAAAAATTTGTGAAGTATACTTAGACGACATAGTCATTTTTTCTACTGATTTTTCGGAGCATCTACGTGATTTGAATTTGGTATTTGCAAGGTTAAGAGAAGCCGGACTCACCATAAAGTTGTCCAAATGCACATTTCTCCGAGAGGACGTTCAATACCTCTGTTTCAATGTTAATAAAGATGGAGTAAGAACGTTACCTAATAAGGTCGAAGCCATAGAACGATTTCCCACACCGCGCAATTCGAAACAACTTAGTAGATTTTTAGGAATGTGTGGATGGTACCGACAATTTGTACCCAATTTTGCTAATTTGGCCGAACCTTTGTGTGAATTACGTCGAAAGCGAAAGCGGTTTCACTGGACACCTGTTTGCGATACAGCATTTCAGACATTAAAAGATGCATTGTGTCATACTCCCGTGTTGGCCTTGCCACAGTTAGGCAAACCTTTTTACATCTACACTGATGCTTCCGATGTCGGTCTCGGCGCCGTGCTGAGCCAAGTACAGAATGACAATTGTGAACACGTTATCATGTATGCCAGTCGCAGTTTGAGTCATACTGAAAGAAACTATACAGTGACTGAAAAAGAATGTCTAAGCGTAATATGGGCTCTAGAAAAATTTAAAGTACAATTAGACACATCCGACATTACTATTTTTACTGACCATGCTGCTTTACAATGGTTACAGACATCTACCAATCTAACAGGTCGTCTAATGCGCTGGGAATTACGCCTACAAGAATTTAATTTCAAGGTCGAGCATCGAAAGGGAAGTGCACATCAGCTACCAGATGCATTATCCCGTGCTCCCGTGTGGCCGGCAGAAGTTACGCCAGAGCTCGAAGATAAGCCTTTTGCTCCCTCACTCGCCACAATAGTTCCCATCGAATACAAGGAACATTTAATTACTGAACAACAAAGAGATTTAGAATATGGAAACGTGTATCATTATTTGAAAACTGACGAATTACCTCTAGATCCTAGTATAGCTTCAAGTATTGTTGGAAGAGCCAGACATTTCAGATTAATTAACGATATTTTGTACTACTGCAGACGACCGAGTCAAACAGGCAGTTATCGCCCATTTATTCACAAGAATTTAAGAGAGTACGTACTCCGAGAATTACATGATGTACCTTCAGCTGGACATTTAGGTACGCGGAAAACCTATCAGAAAGTGGCCAAAAGATCATATTGGCCTGCTTTGAAAAAAGACATAAAAACCTATGTAGAAACATGCCTAATTTTTCAAACCACGAAATTCGATCAAAACCGTCCTTGTGGTCTTATGAAAAGCACGATCTCCAATGAACCCATGGAATTAGTTGGCATGGATTTAATGGGCCCGTATCCACAAACACAAGCGGGTTCCCAATATATTCTGGTCTTAGTAGATTATTTTTCGAAATGGGTCGAAATATTTCCTGTTAGAAACGCAACAGCAACAATCGTAGCAAAGAAATTTGTAAATGAATTTATATGCAGATACGGGGTACTCAAGAGTATAGTTTCGGACAATGGGCCCAAATTCATTTCCAATGTGCTTGCTGAAGTATGTGAAACTTTCCAAATAAAACATATATACAACTCCATATCATCCACAATCAAATTTGACAGAAAGAATTAATCGAAATATTGGCAGAATGATAGCTGCTTACGTTGAAAATAGACATAGTACATGGGATAAATATTTGCAACAGTTTTCCTTTGCTTTACGCACTTCATTACATGAAACCACCAAATTCACGCCTTCATGGATATTTCTTGGAAGAGAACTAACATTACCCTGGAACAGACTCATTGGCCAACCTGCATCTCCACAATCCATTGAGGTTAGAACGGAACAGCATATTCGAGCCATTTCAAAGGCACAAGATAATTCCCTACGAGCACAACAAAAGCAACGAGAGGATTATAATAAAAGACGACGACATATGGAATTTAAAGTAGGTGATAAGGTCTTGATTAAAACACATCATAAGAGTGATAAAGAAAAAGGATTCATCACGAAATTTGCACCATTATATGCTGGACCATATGTTATAAGGAAGAAACTTTCCCCACTTCTGTATGAATTGGCCAATATGACCACTAATGCCTCAGTAGGATACTTTAATGTTGTGAATATAAAGATATATAAAACATCTATAGAATTTTCTAGATCAGAAGTAGATGCTCCACAACAAACCCAGGAGAAAGATGGCTCTGATGATGATGAACCTTTACCAAGCAGAAGAGAAAAAAACAGATTTGATTATCACCTACTGCACACAACAGGACAAAGACTGACAAAGCAAGATTCAGCTGTTCCATCGACGTCAAGAGCGTGACGAAAGGCTGACGAAACGACCAGACCCTGCAGAGCGACAACCGGCAGCGAAGCAGCGAACATCGGGAAGATGACGTCACGAGAGAGATCTACAGCGACGACTTGACTTGAACGAGATCTTCAGTAACAACTTTATGTGAAGCCACCCAACGACGACGGAAGGATGTTATCGGAAACGGACTAAATGATTTATCGCCACGGAGTGCCAACAATGAAATTTAAGTATATTTTTCTTTCACTTGGCACTTATGATTTATAAATGTTCTTTGTTTTCTGGAATAGATGAAGACGAAGAAGAAATTTATTGTGATTTATATAGCTAGCAATGTTTGAATTCTTGTTGAAACTTTAGAGTTCGATATTTATTTTTGGAAAGTGAAATTATTGTAGTTCGAGTTTATACTTGTGTGAATAGAATTTTTTTTTTTTGCTTTCATCGAAGTTCTAGTTATTGTATTTACGTGAGTTAAAATGTATTTTTGTAGATTTTTTCGTTTCAGCTGACTGATAGCTGAAAATTTTGTAAGTCGATATTGAAAGTTTAGAAATTGTAAAATGTTTATGGATATGAATGAGGAGAGTGAAAGAGAATTAGTGATTTAATATTTTTTCATTTTTAAGAATTTGTATTGTAAAATAACATGCATTCCAAGGTGAATTTATGTAAAAAAAAAGGAGATTCATGTAAAAGTTATTCGATGAAATGTTATCATCGTATATTATAAATTATTCACACTCTTTTTTCTTTATTCTTAGATACGATTTATGTATATGTGTTTGAATCTGTTCAGTGTCATCAGTGATATTTATGTGTCAATGATACGTAATTTTTGCGATGACATTGGCAGTATTTATTGGTATATATAGATGATGACCATGATGATGACTGCAGAATTTTGTGTTTTTTTGTGTACCTTTTTGGAGCTGTCCCCAAACGGCATAGTCTGATAACCGAGTTGTTACCAGCATAACTCCTTTGGGAGGGGGACGTTGGCTCTGAAGGGGGAGGTAATTAATGATTTTTTATTTCAGCTAGATCGTGATTTCTGTGAATAGAAGAAGAATTAGCGGATGATTACATTCCCGCTTGTTTGTAAATTTTGAATTTTCTTAGCTTTGCGTATTTGAATGTAATTAGGAGAAGATAACGATGTTCGAATACCCGTTTTTTTATGTGATTTTGGTGAAGATTCACATCCAAGAGATTCTAGGAGTTTCGCATGCGCCGCAACTCCGATCTTCCGACTGTACCGTTAAAGCGCGTGCCAAGGACACGCCCCCTCTTGCGTCATAGCTTTTGCGTCGTTCGTCATAGTATGTTAATGTCTTTCCCGGCATGCGCCGGCCTCATGTCAAAAAACCGGTGACCTACGAGTCACTTAAGCAGTAGCATAAGCAATAAGCAGTAGAGTAGTAGAAGGAGTAGCACAAGTTGTAGCACAAGTGAGTGCACGAGCACAAGGTGCGTAGCACCAAGCACAGTCGTGTAGCACAGGAGTTGGAGTTATGTGTTCTTCATTGATGTCTTGGTGAGTTGAATTATTTTGGAAATAAATCTGTTTTGTTATAAACCTTTTGAGTCTGTACAGTTTTTTCTCTTGAGCAACGCGAATTAAGGATTTTTTTATATTTAATATTACTTGACAATCATTTTGATTCTTACTCATGAACGCTCGCTGGTATTTGAACCCTAAATCAACTTATTATCAACTTATTCTACTTTTGGCAATTTGTTAATTATTGCCTGGCGCCCGTCTAAGCTATCCGGAGCATAAAACTTCAAGTGTTTTGCATTTGTTTGGAGCGTTACAATATCTCTTAAGAATAAAGTCAGAAGAGATTGGCAAAAACATCGACTGCCACAGATTCATGAAAGTCTCAGAGAGCTCCAAATCTCTGTTCACAATAGAATTCGCGAGCATCGATTTCACTCTTGGGATAAAAAAAGTTATCCTCGCCTGCAACTGAGGATAACTCCATCTGGCGAATTACCACTGCCCTGAAGAAATCACCTAATGATTATCCTCCCATTCATAGTATGAATGTGATTGTTTACAATGATAATGAGGAAAAGGTGGAAGCTTTTGCGACTCTTTGGAAGATCAGTTTAAGAGCAATGGTGATTTGTCAGATGAAGATGCATCACAAGATGTTCAAAATGCAGTGAACTATTTTTCTCAGTCGGTGATCTCAAGTATCAGATTTGCAACTCCTACGGAGATTAATAACTCTATTATGATGTTAAAATCTAGAAATGCTCTTGGTCTCGATGTTCTTATTATCACTATGATTAAGAAACTTCCTCCTAGGGCCATTGTTTACGTCTGTTACATTTTTAATGCCCTTTTAAGCTTAAAATATTTTCCCTCAATCAGGAAGAGTGCTATTTTTTTAAAATGGTGCACAGCCTGGGAAAACCCATTTTTTCCTCAGTTACAGACCTGTCAGTCTGCTTCTGCTTAGGAAAATTATTTAAAAGAATAATCTTGAATCGTCTCTGGAGCAAACTGATCAAAATAGCCTAATTCCAGAGGAACAATTTGGCTTTAGGTAGAACCTCAACTACTGAGAGTAAAAGTTGAAAAACTAGCTGAATTTCAAAATAAAAAGAATACTGTTGCGTCCACCTTTTTAGATGTATCAAAAGCATTTGGTAAGCTCTGGACTGAGGGTCTCATTTTTAAAATGATTAAAGCTGACTTTTCCTCGGGTATGACACATATCATCCAGTCATACTTGAACGGAAGGCAACTGTTGTCTACTGAGAGACAGATAGATGCAGGTGTCCCACAAGATTCCTTGTTGGGCCCTGATCTATTCAATATTTATATTCATGATCTCCCTGATCTTAAACCGATCACAATGACATTTTACGTCGATGATATTTTTCTACTTTCTCTGTCCCTCAGTCCCAATATAGCTATTAAACGAATGCAGCTGGGATTGGACAAGGCAGAGCGCTGGTACTCTAAATGGAGAATCAAGATTAATCCTGAAAAAGTCAATCAGTTCTGTTTCCCAGTAAAAGAATTATTAATCCTGATTCTTCAACTATATTTGGTACACAAACTAAATGGATACCAAAGGTTTAATACCTTAGTGGTACTCTACATAAGAAGCTTAAATGGGATGCACATGTAACTAATGTGCTTCCCAAAGTCAATATCTTTATTTCTTAACTTGGCCGTAGGATAGAGTGGAATTCTCCACTGCCTCCGGAAAATAAGCTACTCTTGTATAAGACCATTCTGCAGCTTATCCTCACGCATGCCTCAATAATGTGCGGCATCACCACCAACACGAACGTAATTTCTTTAATTAATTCTTTAAGATATATTAAAGTGTGGGGATCCTCTCAGACCTCTGTAGCATGCAGCTGAGTAAATGGGGAATTAATTGCTTTCTTTTTTTTGTCCTGTTATATATAGCTGGTTCGACACTTGTTATAATTTGTGTACAATTATTTTAATTTTTTTAAATAATTCGACAGAGATTAGCTATATTTTGTTTACAGATATTTACGTTCAGAACGGATGAGTAGCAAAGAAAGGCTGCGGAAACAAGATAATTTGATCGCTTCCTGGAACGATGCGAATCATGTGAATAAATGAATCATTATTATTAGAAGAAAGTAGATACAAATGTAATTTATAATAATAATACAGAGTATTAAGTACAGTCGCTCAAAAAAGTATCCGAACACTATAGGTGATTACAGAATTCAGAAAAAAATATCTGGCAACGATTTTTTTAGAAATTAGTGATCTGGCAACCTTCGTGTACTGTAGACGAAGGTTGCCAGATCACTAATTTCTAAAAAAATCGTTGCCATATATTTTTTCTAAATTCTGTAATCAACCATAGTGTTCGGATACTTTTTTGAGCGACTGTACCTCCTACCTATTACATTTATTCCATGAATAATTATGAAGTGAACATTATATCAAATAATCAGATCACTAATATTAATTATTGTCTTTAAACAATATGTTACTGCAAAAACAATTAAATTTCGTAGCTCCCTGCCCACAGGAAATAAAGAATATTCATCGCAATTTTAATACTTCTTAAACATTTTCGATGTGTAGGAACACAGATTATCCTTAAAGGCTTTCAAATGTATTGGAGCAAATGCTCTTCTTAAATTTTAATTTTCGATCAACGGGCTTTTCAAAGGATAAATTAGTCAAAACATCTTAAAGTGATCGAATATATGAAAGGTGATTTTCAGACTACTCCAGGAAGCTGTAGTGTTTATACGAATGCAACTTATTCATAGAAACATTCGATGAATACTTGAGAATATTATTGATGCATTTCGTGTATGTTTATTTTTTGTAAAACTTTGGACACATCCCTATGATATTTCCGTGATATGCAATTCCATTATATCTAAGTAATTTTATGACTGAACGAAAGTTACTTAATTCAATGCATTTTTTTGTAAAAATTTAGTGGTGGTCGATGCGAAAATTTTTCCTTCACATTTTTGTACTACGATTGGGACTTCGAATGAATAATAGTTTGAATTTGAATAATTTTGCTCTTAGAATATAATCTATTATTTCTTTTTTTAAATATAATATCGTAAAAAGTCAGTGCACAGTTTTTCTAGTGTTTAGTTCATTTTTTGGTGTTGTGTGAATCGGTACAAATTATGACAACTTGATTTACTAATAATAATTTATGGGTATACATCTGCGGTGAACAGTCATTGCGTTAGCATAACCTTTAATTAAATATTAACAGTAACCCTTAAATATGAATGCGAATAAGCAAAGAAAATTTACAATGCAAAACTCGAATTCCAAGAACAATGGACAGTTGAATATTTGTTCATTTTGGACAAACGTCTGGTGTATAAGATGCTATAATATTCTTTAACAATCCCTTAAATATCGATACTGAAAATATAGATCGTAAATATCAAATACAATTATGCTAGTTGTAAGCAGATGTATTTATTGGATACAGAAAAGAAACTGAGAGGGATTTGTTTAAGTTTCTATCAACAAAAAATATCCAAATTTAGAGATTTGGGACTCCAAATAGCTTCTGCGTTTGAAAGTACACATGTTTGCAAACGACGATTTTGCGATATGAAATTTATTAAATCAAAATACAGGAACTGCATTAAGGACGCGACACTTGAGCAGATACCTCGGATTACAACAAATATCGACATTGATATAAAAGATCTTGTAGCCCAACAAGTTTGTCCTCAGTGTTCTCATTAAATAATTTTTTTGTACGAAATATTTTCTTACGTATTTAAATTTTCTTGCGTAATTCTTTTATATAGGCATTTTATTGCATGAAATATTATTTTAAAATAATATTTCTTTAGTGTTTTTTAATAGATCCTATATTATACACCGAAGAGCAAATACATTATGACAACCGCATCTTTATACAAATCGAAGCCACTGCAGGTAAACAATGGCGCGTGTGAAGGTCATGAAACGGTATAAATAACACCTGATACTGATTCTTGTTCTTCAGATTGAGTCCCTAGACTTCAATCCAATCGAGCATCTGTGGTAAGTGTTGTAACAGCATATTCGACCTGCGGCGGCTCAACCATATAACTTACAAGAGTTAAAGGATCTGCTGGTAACGTATTGATACCAGATACCAAAGGACACCTCTAGAAATCTTGTAGCTTCAATGCTGTGCTGGGTAACAGCTGTTTTGGCGGCATGTGGAGGACCAATATCATATTAGGCAGGTGGTCATATTGTTTTGGTTCTTCGGTATATATAATATATATTAGGACCAGATCTAGGAGGGAAGTGCCATGCCTTTCAGAATGTTAGTAAGGGTTGGGAATAATGATATACTAATACCTGCCCAATTATTCGAAAAACGTAACTTTACACGTAGTCGCCTATAATATAAAATTTCGCTAGATGGCGCGTGAACACATGGAAACAAACCGTTCTACTCAGTCCTTTTTACATTAGAGTAGGAAGAAAAAAACTCAGATAACGTGAATGTGAAGAATCCTGGGATGGAAAATATGTCACAATTTGCATTTATAACTGATATCCTGTTAACATGTTTAATCGGGAAGTGATTTTTACGAACAAATATCATAAAGATTCGAATTTAAAATTAATGAAATGTGTAAAGATTTCGCTTCTGTATACCGTAATGACAAACTAAAACCCTAGGTTTCTTTAAATTTATTTGACAAGTGACATATTTTTATTAGAAATTGAAAATTTTGGTGGTGTAATATGAATGTTACGAAGTTCTCTTTCAAAACGATGGTAACCCATTGCTTTTTGTTTTAAAATAATTTTTACAGTGATAGTTTAAGAATTAATTAAGTTAAAAATTGCAAAATTTAAAACGAATATTACAAATGATGCAGTTATACTAATTTTTTTAATTTATATGGTAGAATGTGATGGTCATGAAGTGTTTATTGGCAGCAAGGAGTGAACCCCTTTAGGTGGGCGGGAAAATTCAACGTTTGTCTATTAACAATCAAAATTATAATTATTTTGGTGGGATAGATATTGATGAACTGGTAGAGAAAAAACTTTGAACAATGGTAACATACCAATTTCCAAAGAACATGGAGACATACCCTCTGTGATTGAAATTGATATAATATTTCTTACACGTATAAAAGATTCTTTTCAGCTTTTTAAGGGAGTAAACATTTGCAAAGCCACCAAAACTACAAAGGGATTGGTTCACGAATTTAAATATACAAAACTAGGAACAAATATTCGAATCCACACTTAAATCTCTTGATACTGTAAATAATCTTTTCATCGATTATGGCGATTGTAACCTCCGAAAATCGCAAACGCTATAATTTCGCTCTCTAACGTTAGAAAAAAATTGAACATTCAAAATATTTTAATGAATATCGCAAATGATGCATTTAGGAAGGAGACTTAAAATTTTGGTTTTGAAATGTAAACGTTTTTGCGTTTCAATTGGCAGCACTTTATTGAAGGCAGTGAGCTAAGTAGCCAGGTCACAAGGACCCCAAAGTCTCAAAGAAGATGGGGGAAGTGGATCCATTGGACAAGGGTTACGGTTCAGATGTATACTTTCCATCAAAGCCATCCAGAATGTTCTCTAACACACACAGAGTATGGCTCTCCTGCACACAGGGACTGAGTTTCACGCCCCTCCAATGGATGAACCCCTTTCCAAGCCCATCGGTGTCTACTTTCTGACTGAGGGCATCAGGACGGTTCTCAGCGGAGATAAATCTCAGCTTCTCACAGATGAGGGACTGGAACCCAGGACCTATAGATTTAGAACCTAGCAAAACGACTGAAACACCACATATCCCTGGGACAGTCTTATGCTGGTCAACAACGATCCTTTCCTGTTACCTGAAATTCCTTCTAAACTTTTGAGTGCACATTAGACCGTACTCTTAAAGGCCTGACAAGAAATTCTCTATAGGCTGCTTGAGTAGCAATTTACTTTTTCTACATGGCTCACATGAAGAAATCTCCCATAGATATAACGAGGAAAGATAATGTGTATACATTCAATGCATTCACCTGGCTCTCCTGGAGTGGAGTTCACTCAACTCTCTAGCGCATCAAACTCATTCCCTAATGTTCCTAGTTCGAATCCCCACTCTGCTTGCATTGAGATTTTCCCTACCCTCGGTGAAAAAGTAAACAATTATTGGCTTTGAAATGGCTACTCTCCTTCGAATGAAACACTGAGGCCATGGAACTATAAATAAGAATGACATAGCCTGTGAACTTTGAAGAATATAAGAATTGATCTTGACAGAAGGATTTCTTTTCTTTCCTAAGTGCGGCCAAGTCAATCATCTAAGCAGATCAGATCTCCTGGGGTTCTTTATAATCTGGTCATTTACACCATTTTGCAGAAATAATGAAAACTTAGTAGCAAAACACAGCAAACTGAACAGAAATAAGAAGCATCTGCTCCCCTAACATAGGTGAATATCGATAGGTCCTAAATCCCATAAGATCAGGTTGTTTGATATAGCTGCTAAAACTTTGAACAACTGTAACATACAAACTTCCAAAATACATGGAGATATAATCTCTATGATTAAAGCTGATATAGTATTTTTACATATATAAAAGATCCTTTTCAGCTTTTTAAGTAAGTAAATATTTTCAAAGCTATCAAAATTGCCAAGGGATTGTTTCAAGAATTAAAATATGCAAAACTAGGAACAAATTTCGAAGCCATCTTTAAATATTTTCTTGATATATATTTGAAAATTTCTTGATACTGTAAATAATCTTTTCATTAATTGTGGCAAATAAAAAGCTGAGAAAGATATTTCAAAAACAAATTACAAATTGCATTTTGGAATGTTAATGGAGTGAAAAAAGACTTTAACAATTTTTCTTCTTCAGAATGCAATTGATATTGCACTGTTATCTAAAACGTACGTAAACAGGATTTTTTTTAATTATAATTCTTTATCCATAGATCTGATTTCTTTCATAACATAGGTGGGTATTCTTATAAAACGCAACACACTATTCTTTGAATGAACTTCAATTGAAGCGACAGCTGTTGTATTTTAAAATCTTGTTTTTGGAGACTTGCGCTCTATAAGTGTGTATAAATCTTCAAATAAACTTTTCATTTCACAGGACGTTGACAATCTATTCGAAGAAAGTCTCCCAACTAATACTACAGGCATGCAATGATATGGAAAAAATCTAGGGGTAGAGGGCAAAACGCTGGATTTCCAATACAGCATATCATTTCCCCTCCGTTTTCTTTGCCGGTCTTTAAAATATTTCTTGGAAAATTCATCAAATATAAATAAGTTTAATAATATTTCCCTTACTATCATTCGGAAGGGGGGTGGCATGATCTCTTTGACCCTTTCATAGATTCGGTCCTGACAGCAGGTGATCTCAACTCTAAATATGTATCTTGGAATTGTCATCCCATGGAAGAAAAATATTATACTGTCGTATTGTGGATGCTGCACTTCAACTACATTTTGTCCTTCATGTACATCACAAAATCCAGTTCTTCGGGATGTAGCAATTTTCTATAAATTATTTTTAGGATATGAATTGTGGACAATCAAAGGACTATCATGGTGATTTAGATCAGATTCCGATTGTGACAGTTTTCTCGACGACTTAATGTTATCTTAAAAATAAAATTTAGACCATAGGATATAGTCCCCACTCTAGAAATATCCATTTTGGAAGAATGGTTATTGCATTTAAAGGCCCACGTTTTTGCGGAATGCCGTGTGCGGCCCCTATAGTTCACACAATGCCATTTTCCCCCTTTCCTCCTTTTTTTATTGTTTTTCCCTGACGCCCTATCAACCGGAGATGGGCATGACACAATTAAAAAAGTGTCAGTTATATACAAAGCTCGTAAAGAATATAATAAGAGCATAATATAAATTTACTTAGAAGGCAGGTGAGTATCTGCTGGGTTGATTTTGGAAGTTCAGACGTCCTTAGTCAAAATTTTAGATACTATAAGAAAAAAAGTATAATTATTTTTAAGTGTCCGCAAATTTGAATGTCACGCCCACTTTTGTACAGCTCATCGCGCCTGGTAAGTGAGAACCTTATCCGTTTTAATTTTTTGTCACTCCATTCCTTATATCAATTAATTTATAAAAGGCATCGAAATAGAATAAATATGAAAAGATCTAATTTGCTTATATATTTTACACAAAATTTATTCCATTATCAACTCCCTATATCTCAACTGGCAAAGCAAAGATAGCTTGAAGGTAAGGTATCAATGCTAAGAAAGGATCCCAAATGAAAATCCCGTAGAGTGAGATGTTTGATTCACAGTTACTCATACAAATTCAATTTCGCCAAAATCTTCGATTGCAAATTGAATCAGCGAATAAATCTAACCAGATTGTTCTAAAGCAGGAAGTCAAACTCGTCAACGTTTGAGTTTCTTTATATTTTAAATATTAGTATCCTAGGACCGCACTATACTTTAAGGCGAAGCTTGGCTCAATCGATAGCGTGCCAGGCTCGAACCATGCAATATCCAAGTTCTAGTCAAACTGTGCGAGCATAGAAATTTATCCCTGCAATCCCCCCAACCCAATATACAGATCCTGCCCTCGGTTAGAAAGAGGACGCCACTAAGTTTGGTAAGGTGTCCATAGACATATCGGTTGGTACGTTATGCCGTGTCTTCATGCGCCAAATAGCTATACCCTGCATTTCAAAGAACACGCTGAATGGCCTTGACCAGAGGATTCCATCTGTCCCCTAACAGGTGTTCAGTGAATCCCCTTCTATAACCTCCTTTCAGCCCTTATGACCTGGCCACTTAAACCATTGAGTGCCAAACAGTACTGCTGAAAAGGAAGGAAAATTGTTTATGTTTGTGTAACATACACTATTATTTAGACCAGTGATTCTCAACCTATTATGCTTCACGTACCCACCGGAAATGTGTATGTAATTGGCGTACCCCTTGTATAGATGGATAAAACTATAGTTATAGTATAACAATGGGAATGAAATAATATATATATCAGTGGTTCTCAACCTATTATGCTTCACGTACCCCTTGGAAATGTGTATGTAACTGGTGTACCCCTTGTATAGACAGATAAAACTATTGTTATAGTATAACAATGGGAATTAAATAAAACACACAGACAATAATATAACAAATATTTGCGACTTTTGAGCTCTCGCGGCGTAACCCAAAAACTTTATCCTCTACCCCACATTGAGAACCCCTAAATTAGACTATAAAATAGTCGTACAGAGAGGAGACCTATGAACAGTAAGTCTATAATAGTCACTATTTAGAAAGTCACTATATAGAAACCAAAATATTTATTCACGTTGTGAATAAATATTGTGGCTCATAGGGTTGTGAGGATGAGACAATATTTTTACCTTTTAATTCCTTTGCGTTCTTCAAGACACGTTTTGAGAACGTGCAGGCCGAAACTTATTATCGCCGAAAACGAAATATTTCATACGGATGTAAACCTTTTTAAAGCAGAGCCGTCCAACCCAAACTTATCGAAGATTCATTGTCACTCTATTCTTAAAGAGCAGCAAGCAATATTCTGTATCTGAAACAGAAAAAAACACAGTTCTAATGAGCAATAAAAAGAATAAAAAAACTGCGTTTTTAGCAAATCAAATATCTTGGTTAAAAAACAAAAATATGCATTTTTAATGAATACTTTGAATTGGAAAAATAATTTACTTATTCGCATAAAAATATTTGGTGAATAATTGAAAGAACTGAGCGAGATTTTGTATATTACTTGTTTTATGAGCCGCTGTTTCAATAATGGACCGGTATAAATAAGCGCAATAGCTTTTTTTTTAAATTGTTTCGTGGCTTCCACTGGAAACCACGGGCCTAGATTTCCCCGTTCCAAATAAGGAGGTTAGTGGATTAAACGAAAGCGATCTCTTAAAATAAATTTATTTGTTGTCGTAGTGGTAGTTTGGTTTACGACAATTCCTGTGGACTGTAAGTGAGAAGGACAATTCGATAGATTAGAATTCGGGGTATAAGACAATTCGGTGGATGAGAAATTGAAGTTAACGACAATTCTGTGAATATAGAAATTCAGTGGAAATAGAAAAACATTTAGAAATAATTTTAAATTAAAAAAATAATAATAAATACCCCCTTAAGCATTTGCTTGCCACAGAGGAAAAACAGGAGAATATCATTTTATAATGCCACAGTAGTAGGACTGAGAGGATGGCAGGACCTCAGCATAAAACAACACGAACATCCATGCCTTACCCGGGACTCGAACCCAGGACCCTTAGACCACTAGCCAAGCGCTCTAACCACTCGGCCACGGGACGGCGATTTTTTTTAATTACCTAATTAAAATACAATTTCGATTAGTGAACAACACCAATCCTTCTCGGAAGTCTTTGAAATCCGGCACTACATAAAACGAAATTATTTATAACTCAACGTAATCGATAATTGTATCTATTCTCTCTAATCCGACCTACAATAAAAGGTATACATCTATTCTCTGTACTCCGATATTCCACTACAACGGAATTTTTTAAAGTTTGTTTCTTCTAAATGAAGCAGTTAGAAGCCAAAAGAATACTATACAGTTTGAATAAGACTTCAAATATACTCCTTAATCCGATCCTCAATAAAACAAAATTTCTAAATGTTTTTTTTTTCTTACTGAACAAAAAAAAAACGAACGCAAAGTACCAGTAGAGTAAATCAAAGCATCCGATGTTTGTTAAATCTATTCCCTCTTATTCGACGCTTCTTAAACACTCTTGCATATTTTTAGCACTTCCTGTTCCTTCTAAATGAAACAATTGAAATTCAAAAGAATGTACTCCAGGGAAGTAGACCGCATAAGACTATTATCATTCTCGCTAATCCGATACTCAATAAAACGAATATCTTTAGTCATTTTTATCCGAAAAAGCAATATGATATTAACAGAATGCATTAGAGCCGTGTTTCCCAACGTGAGGCCCACGCCCCACAGGGGGGCAATTTGATTGTCAATGGGGGCAATTCGAAAATGGATTCGTTCAGAATTTAACCGTATGGCGGTTAAATTTGAAATAGGGAGGGACATAAGAATTTTAGAAAGGCTTAAGTGGGGCATGGCACAAAAAAGGTTGGGAAACACTGCATTAGAGGAAAGAGGCGATATTTACAACTCTACTCCCTAAGTTATTACCAACCTAATCCAACTTATTTTAAACGGGAATTTCATACTTCTATACCTTTCTGTTCCTACTAAAGGGAACGATTGGAATTCAAAGGAATTATAATTCAAGAAACCAAACCGCACAACACTATCGTCAGTCTCACTAATCCGATATTCAATAACACGAATATCTTTAGTATCTTTTATCCGAACAGAACATTAGGAAATTAACGCAATCCATTTAGAAGAAAGATGCGACAATTTCCTCTGGACTTTAAAACCGACATTAGTTAAACTGGATTTTGTTATTTTTATCCCTTTCTATTCGTAGTTTAAAAGTAATTGGAAATCAATCGAACCCATGTCAAGGACCCAAACCTCACAGAACTCTAAATCAACACTGAATAAAATTAATTATTTTGAACATTTTGTTTCGCTTGAACGAAATAATTTAAAGTGACAGAGATTCAATTGGTGAAATGAACATTCCAAATTGTGAACAATCTAATTATCACATATTCTGTTTTATGCGGTAAACAGATTTTCGTTTACATCTTCAATCGGAAGACAATTTCTGTTGAAACGCTCTTTTGGTATGGATGGGTGTAAGAAGTTATTGCGCGTTCCAATAAAGGAAAGTTTTTTTCTTCTTTTCGTATGATCATAATTATTGCAAAACTTTGTTTCCATCCTTTGTAATAAAAAAGTGAAATTGATAATCTCAACAAAAATGTGATGAGAACATCGAAGATTGAAGATATACAATTTTGCTTTATATAGGTTTATACCAATTTTCCTGATTAATTTGCAAATGGTTGTTATTTGAGAATTTGAATGGAGAACTCTCTATTTAATAACTAACAGTAATTGATAATTTAACTACTAATTGAAATACTAATTAATTTGAAAAAAGAGACAGTTTTAGGTTATAGTCTTGTGAACGTTTCCATAATCGAATACCGAATGCGAAGGCGCCGAAGAGAGGTGAGCCATGGACATAATTGTAAACAATACAGAACAGAGATCGAGTCAGCAAACCATTATGGATTAAACCAAGAATCCTAACGAAATCGAACTCTGCCGCCAGAAATGAGATTTATCACAAATGCGTGTCTATCTCAGGTTTTACTTAGAAATAACCTTTATATCAATACATTACTTCGATGCTGAAAATAAAAAATTATCTGTATTTGTAAAACATCTGTTATTGTAAAAAGGAACACCACGGATCCCTCTTCACCATCTCTTCTAAACAAAAGAAAACATGATTTATACATCGTTTCAAGAAACTCTCATTAAAAGTCCATTACTAATCAGATACACATAAATAATATTACTCGAATTCACAATAAAGACAATGAAGACCATGCTGGTCAATGCGCCATCATCAGAGATAACATGTCAGAGCATCTGTCATGTTATCTCTGATAATGATGCCATTTGGCTTCAGACATGGGATCATCAGTTCCTCTAAATTTCATATCTAGTTAGAGTAAGAGTGATAACTTCCCTGAGAGTTGAAAAATATAGTCGAGAAATTTCTTCGAAAAACTTCACTCATTGAAAACGAGATTCCTAAATGCGTCAGAGACGAAATGCGTTCTTCTAGTTTACTTTTAGAATCTCCATTAAATGTGGCCGATATAACGCAAAACTGCATTTACGTTTTATATCCAGATCGGAAAAGTTTCATAACTTTACTTATATATACAAGGTTTTTGTTACCAATAGGTTAAATAACATATTAAGTAAATTATTTTTATGACGTTTTTAAAGAAAGCAAGAAAATAGTTTCGCTTTGCGGTCTGTAGACATCGAACGTTTTTGTTTACAGAGATAAATTAAAAATTCCTTTTGTGTTGGATAGGTATTGATGAAATATTACGATATGTACTTTCCGAATCTCTCTAAAACTATAATTGCGCCCTCTAACGGTTGAAAATTCCAAAATTTCAAACGAATATTGCAAACGATGTATTTATGCTAGAAATTCGAAATTTTGGTGGTGGAATATGAAGCTTACAAAGTTTCCATTGCCAACAACAACCCTTAGACCCAGAGAGGGTGGGAAAACACACCTTTTAGTTTTAGTTGATCATTGTTTGTTTTCAGCGGTAAATGAAACTTTCTTTTTGGGTTATTAGATAAGAATTGATGAAAGAAAAAGTGTGCTTTTTAAATCTTCCGAAAACAATTAATTGCGCCCTCTAACGGTGGAAAAACTGTCAAATTCCAAATTTTCAAACGAATATTGCAGGCGACGAATTTGAGCTAGAAATTTTAAATTTTGGTGGTGGAAGGTGAGTCATGAAGTTTCCATTGGCAACAATAAAATGACCTCTTAGACCCTGGGTGGGCGAGAAAACATGACTTTTTTGTTTTAAAAGATAATTGTTTGTTTTTACAGCTAAATTAAAAGTTCTTTTTAGGTTGGACAGTATTGATGAAATATTACGATTTGCATTTTCGAAATATCACAAAAATTATGATTGCGCCCTCTAATGGTGAAAAATTTAAAAAGTTAAAACAAATATTGCAAACGATATTTTATGCTAGAAATTTGAAATTTTGGGAGTGGAATATGAAGGTTACCAAGTTTTTATTGACAACAATAAATTGACAATTGGAATTGCTATGAAATGCTAATGAAATATTTTAATTCACATTTTTTAAATATTATTTATATACAGAGTGTCCCACAAAGAGGTTTACACTGTTTGAATGTTAATAACAGAGAAAGTATTATAGATAACCTGATGGAACCTTTTGTTTCTGGATCTGTCATGATTAGTGCTTGTTGCCATTCACTTGTTTTTCTTTTATTTTCAGTTCAGTTGCCAGTAGTGACAAGTAATTGACAAGATGGCTGGGAACCTTTCCTTTGAGCAACGGAAGTGGATTTTAAAGTGTTTTTGGAAGTGTGAGAACATGAAAGAAGAGCAGAGACGATGGCGGGCAGAATTTGATACTGTGCCACCGTCACGTGTAACAATTACGAAATTACGCGACAAGTTTGAGAGGGACGGAACTGTGTGTGATCTGAAGAAGGGACGGTGTGGCAGGAAGAAATCAGTATCGGACGAAAGAGGGATGGAAGCAGTGGTACAAACTTCCACAAGATCCCCCAAGGAGTCATACGGCAAGCTTCGCGTGAGTCAGGTGTAAGCAAATCAAGTGTCCACCGCATTTTAAAGCAAGCAAAGTGGAAACCCTACAGTCCCAGGTTGCTTCACGCGATAAATGAGGACGAACCGGATAGGCGCCTCCAATTTTGTGAATGGATTTGCGTTAATGAATAGTTGACTGATTTGATTGTTTGGTCTGATGAGGCGACTTTTAAATTGAATGGAACCATCAATCGCCACAACTGTGTGTACTGGGCAAGAGAAAATCCCAATGTTATGGAAGAACGAGCTGTTAATCTTCCTGGGTTATCAGTGTGGTGTGGTATGTCTGTCAGAGGACTTGTAGGGCCATTCTTTTTTGAAGGAACAGTGACAGGTGCTGTGAACCTTAACATGTTGCGGGAAGCAATTGTGCCAGCTGTTCACCAACTCTACCCAGGTGAAGATTGTTTTTTTCAACAAGACGGCGCACCGTCACATTACCATCGAGACGTGCGGCAATTCCTGGATGAAACATTTGTTGAGAGGTGGATAGGCCGACGAGGAAGTGTCGAGTATCCACCCAGATCTCCCGATCTAACGCCGTTAGACTTCTTTCTGTGGAGAACTCTGAAGAACACTGTCTACGCCACAAAACCACGTACGCTGGATGCCATGAGAAAGGCAATTGTGACTGCCTGGGAATCTATTCCTATGGTAACCATATCACATATTTGTCGATCTGTTCCACAGCATTATAGACGATGTATTTCTGCCAATGGAGGACATTTTGAACATCTTCAACATTACAACATCATCAGTAATGTTTTGAATATCTTTGTGACTTAAAAAAAACATATTTTTGTTATTTTTGTTCGAGTTATTAAAGTTTAAACAGTGTAAACCCCTTTGTGGGACACTCTGTATATTAATATACATATATATATATATATATTATTTTCTTATATATTTTATATATTACTTTTAATTCGTATCCTTACAGTTCACTAAGTGTAGGAACAGCAAAACTACTAACGACTTTTGCAAAAGATTTGTATGTAACAGAAATTTGAAATTTCGGTGATTTATCATGAGTTATTTCGCCAACAGTAAAAACGTACCCAGCTTTCTCAGAGAGGTGTGGTAAACACTACTTTTTAATTTAAATTTAATTTAAAGAAAAATAAAATTCAAGAACAAAAGACAAATTCTTTTTATGTTGTATAATTACAAATAAAATACTATTTGCACTTTTCCGCCATCCATTAGCTCAAATTAAAACATTTAAGGAGTGAAAAAAGTCATCATCATCATCATCATCCTCAAGCAGCTATGGGCTACGGAGGTCCAACCAGACCGTGCAATTTAGTTCTCAAAGCAAGTCTATCCTGAGCTACATCTACTGCATCTGGCCACTGCACACCAATTCTAATAAGGTCCTGTTTGACATTGTCTGTCCACCGCATCCTAGGTCTCCCCTTCTTTCTGAGGCTTTTAGGCACACTGTTCATAACCCTATTCGCCAATCTATAATTATCCATACGGGCAACATGGCCAAACCAGCGGAGTCTTTCTCTGCACAATATGCTCCTTAAAGGAGGTTGCAAACTCCTTTGCCTAACCTCATCATTAGTTACAAAGTTGAACCACCTAATGCCCAAGATACTGCGTAAGCATCTGGAATCAAAAGCATCTAGTTTCCTGTTATCTTGTTTAAAAAGTGTCCAAGTTTCACTACCATAACTAACCCTAGAAAGAACCAAACTATTATACAGTCTAATTTTAGTCTTTAGGTGTATACGCCTATTTCTCCACATTCTCCATAGATTCTTAAAAGTCCCGGCAGCAATCCCTATTCGTCTGTTAACCTCATGCCGCACATCACCATTATCTGTTACATAGCTCCCAAGAAAATTAAACTGTGACACCTGCTCAAGACTGCAACCATTCAGATTAACTGAATCACAGCCTGCCTAACCAATTTTCATCACTTTAGTTTTCTCTCTGTTTATAACCAAACCTACTCTACTACCAGTCTCATCAACAGCTCGAATGAAAGAGTTCATCTCATCAACATCATTTGCCAAAAGGGCTAAATCATCAGCATAATCTAAATCAGAAATTTTCCTATCTCAAGCCCATTTAAGGCCAAAATCTTTCCCTTGAAGTGAATTTCGCATAACATAATCAATAACCAAGCTAAAGAGAAAAGGAGACAAAATGCACCCTTGTCGAACACCAGAAGTAATGCTAAACCAATTGCTACAAGCCTTACCAACTCTCACACACGACTCAGTGTTATTATAGAGAGCTTTCATTATGTTAACTAACTTGTCTGGTATACCATATGATTTCAAAATCAACCACAAATTATGACGATAAACAGAGTCGAAAGCCTTTTCGAAATCAACAAAGCTAGCAACCAAAGGTTTCTGAAACTCTAAACATTTTTCAAGAATCTGCCTAAGTTAAAATATTTGATCCACACATCCCCTACCACTTCTGAATCCACATTGCTCATCACGCAATTGACTCTCAACCAGATTCTTGATTCTATTAAGCACAATCATGGAAAGAACTTTACCTGGAACAGAGAGTAGGCTAATACCCCTATAGTTATCACAAGAACTGCTATCAGCTTTTTTGAAAATCGGGATAACAATAGCTCTGGTAAAATCCTTAGGAACCGTGTCTTTATCATAAAAGATATTCAGAATTTCAGTCATCCAATTGGTAACCGAAATATTTCCAGCTCTAAGCATTTCTGTAGTAATTTTATCTACCCCTGGGGATTTATGAAGTTTAAGTTTAGAAACAGCCAAAATAACTCCAGATTGTGTTATAGGGCAAACATTAAAGCAACCAATGCATCTATCATCATTGCAACAATGGGAATAGAATTAACCGCATTGTTTAGAATATCACTGAAATGCTCAGCCCACCTAGCCATGACAGAATCTTCACCTTCTATAACCTTACCTCGTTTATCCTTCAATCCCTATATACCTGTCCGTTTTCTACCACACAAAACATTAACTATCTAGTACAACTCTCTGCTGTTGTGCTGTCTAACTGCTTCCTCGGCTTTGTCAGCCAAGCCATCAAGCCAAAGATTCTTATCAGTAGGTAACTGATCTTTTACACGTTTATTATATTCTCTTTAATGCTTTCTATTAGTACTAGTAGGGTATTGATTAAGGACATTCCTGCAGTTCTTTCTTTCCGAAATAAGCTCAAGTGCCTTATCACTCAGATAATTCTGTCTCTTCTGCTCCTTTTTTCCTAAAAGAGTACTGTTAGTGTCCAAAAAAACCTGTTTAAAATGATCCCATTCTTCCTCAGTTTCAGTAGTAAGCATACCATGACTGTCATAATGACTAAGTAACCTATAATGGTAAGCTTTGGCTATAACTGGGTCTTTCAGAGCTTCAGTATTAAAAGCAAATTTTTTAACCCTAGCAAAATACTTTTAAGTTTAAATTGCAAGACACTTTTAACATGGTAATGATCAGATCCAATTTCAGCTCCGTTATATGCCTTGGTATTTCTAACAGAACTAGCCCATTTGCTGTTAATTAATATATAATCAATCATATTCCTATGCAGCCCATCAGGTGAAACCCATGTGTACTTATGTATGTCGCGGTGTTTGTAATATGTGTTAGTTATTCTGAAACCATTGAGTTTACTTACCTGTAGGAGACGTTGCACATTGTCATTGCAGCTACCAATACCAAAAGGGCCAATCACCCCTCCCCAAAGGTCAGAATAAGTACCAACTTTGGCATTGAAGTCACCAAGAACAAGGGTAATATCTCCTTTCTTGACAGAATTCAAAATATCCTGAAGTTGTTCATAAAACCTATCCTTCTCATCCTCATCGGCATCCTCAGTGGGGGCATAACAGCAGATAACATTCAAGTCTTTAACGCTTGTCTGAAATTTTGTTGTAAGAAACCTTTCATTAATGCACTCATATCCTAGAAGAGCATCGCTAGCGTGTCTGCTGAGAAGCAGACCCACGCCTTGGTGATGCTTTTGTCGTCCCTCCTTGAAAAGAGAAATTTAAGATTATTTTTAAGAATCTGACCTTTATCTGTCCATCTGGTCTCTTGCAAGCCGAGAATATCTAAATTATAATGGTGGAATTCTTGTGTGAGGACATCAAGAGAAAAAGCTCTGTGCAGAGTCCTCACATTCCAACTACCTATGGAGAGAAAATGATTAGTAGGATGTTTAAAGAAACTATGTTTATTGATAGAGGGATTGCCGACAATATCAAACAGCCCCCTAATCGCAGGCGTGGGGCAAAGACCCGTTCCCCCACCACTAAAGGCTGAAGCCATCTACCCTGGAAGACTTCCACCAATGTAGAATTTGATGATGCCAATAGAAACAAAGAGTTCAGGTGCCTGCGATGACCTGTGCTCAGAATTATCCACCAGCTGATAAACATATCCTGTGAATCTATTCACTTGGGGCTGTCAACCCGCAAACAAACAGAAAACACAGCGGAAGATTTTCCCTCCACAGAAGCTCACCAGTGCAGCAAAATCAGGATCCACAATCAAGCTCAGAGCCATATATCAGTCCAGTCCAGTGGGTTTATATGGTCAGCACCAGGACCCTGTGTGGTTGACCACTCCTCAGCAGGGTAGAAAAAAAAACAAAAGCAGCCATAGTTGTCCAGATCAGTAGGCCACACTAATCTGGCAGCCCTCCCCTTCCGTTCACTTCCACAAGAGTATCTCTTTTTAAAGGTACTAACGGTCTGCACCACGAGAAGGCGGGGTCGGACATTAGGTGCTAGGCATGGCCAGTTCTATGCATCATCACAGGGGATTGCTGCATAGCTCTCCTTTCAGTGACTACCTAGTTCCCATTTACAGACCAAGTGGAATACACATGGGGCTAAAATAAAATCATACGAAGATAACCCTTTTCGATTTTAAGGCAGGTAGCAAGTTTGTGATTTCATGTATGACGACAAGATTTTCGAGGATGTCCGGTGGGATTTCGTCTGTTATTACATATTCCTTTTTATTGTGAATATTTAGAAATACGAAAAATTAATTTACTTTTATATTTTAAAATAATAGTGGTAATAAACTTTTTTCATTTTTGTTCCACTCTAAAATCAAATAAAATTAAATAATATGTTTTACTTAAAAAAAATGAAATATATTTCCTCTCTGCATTTTATAAAGTAAAATGTTTCTATGATATGTCTTTAAAGACATATTAAAAGTTCTAAAATAGACATTCTCTCTATCAAGCATTTGGAAGTTTTCCCGAATTCAGAGTCAAGCTGCTCCTTATGTGGCTTCGTTTTACATTGAATATTAGTGGCCATTAGCATCTGTTGCCATTACCCAATGTTTGCCATCTGAACTTGGCATAGATGCATGTCATGACATAGAACACATGGTGCAATCATCATGTCAACTGGATCCAGGGACAATGATGATCAGTGCTCTTCATGGAGAAATCGAGATTTGCCCACCACAGCGATTCACAATGTCTGTTGATATGGGAAGAACCACAAACACGCTATCATCCCCAAATATCCATGAAGGGAACACCTATGGTGAATGGCTGTATCATGGTTTAAGGAGGGATATCTTTTGGTGGGTGCAGAAAGCTGTATGAACTTCTAACTGGCTGTATCACTGGTTTCATGTAGAAGGATGAAATCTTAAATACCATCATGTGACCGTATACATGTGCAACAGGTGATACTTTTCTATAGATAGTAGTGATACTATTAACTGTTTGTAGTGCCAGCTCGGTGTCCTGATCTAACTCCGATAGAATATGCTTGGGATGCTCTTGGGAGATGGATTGTCCCCGTGAATCCTGCTCCCGCAAGACTCTCAGAGCATCGACGTACTTTGGTGCAGTTATGAAGATTACTCTCGCAGCTCTGCTGGACAGAATTATTAACAGCACGAGGAATCGCTGCAAGGAGTAAGAGCAGTAAGGAGTGATCACACTCCATATTGAAACTCTTTGGCCATCACCTTTTTTACCATGTGTCTGTATTCGTATCTAATTTTGGGTATTAAATATGTTCTTCCTTTTTTCGACAGTTATTCTTACGCAGAGTGTTAATATACAGTAGCTCAAATAAATATCCGAACACTATTGTTGATTACAGTTAGTAATTTCTAACAAAATATTTGCCAGGTATTTTTTTCTGAATTCTGTAATCAACCATAGTGTTTGGAAATTTATTTAAGCGACTATACACCTGTCTTCTGATTGCCATGCAGCAGATCCAGCAGTTTTTACGGTTATATCTTAATTTATTTAAATTAGTGTATATATATATATACTCTATTTCTTCGATTCTAAGACGCCATAGATTCTAAGACGCCATAGATTCTAAGACGCACCCCGTTTTTAGAGACGTTTATATGGGAAAAACGTGCGTCTTAGAATCGAAGAAATACCCGTATTTCTTCGATTCTAAGATTCACCCCGTTTTTAGAGACGTTTATATGGGAAAAAAATGCGTCTTAAAATCGCAGAAATACGGTATATATATCTATGCGAGGTTTCGTATTCCTTGTCATGTGAAAAAAAAAACATCATAAACTTTCTGTTTACTTTCAAAACTTTCCTACATATTCCAATTCTCGCTTGATGGAACCTATACGAGGAGCGGCACAGACTGGCTGCTAACAGCCTTTACCACGTCATCCTAAAGATGCTCAATATGGTTTGGATCTGGGGACTGTGCAGGCCAATGAAGCAAAGGAAAAGTCGTCACTATGTTCATGGAACGATTCAGTGAAGATATGTGCCTTGTAATCAGATGCAATATAATTCTGAACGTGTCCATCTGAATGAGGACAAACTGTAGCCATGAACAAATGAGTTTGGTTAGCAACGATGTTCAAATATGTTGAGGCGTTCAGATGTTCTTCAATGGGCATCAGGGGCCTAATATGTGTCAGAAAACAATCCCCACGCTATCACACTGCCACCACATGTTTTAGTTTTTAGTTTAGCCAGACAAAATATCTCCATCGCCTCATGTTGTTGCACCAAATTCTGACTACAGGCCTGTACTGCTGACGCCAGACAAGATGCTCCAAGGTCTCGTGTTTTTGCACAAAATTCTGATTCTTCCATCAGCATGTTGCAAAAGGAACCTTGATTTGTGTGACCAGGTTACCTTTTTCCAGTCCTCGAAGGTCACTCTTTCGTGTTCTTCACTGACAACTTCGGCACTTGACATGGTTGGCGACTATTGTAGCCCATTCGTAACAAGGTCCGATACGTGGTGGGTTCAGAGATGACATTCTGTACAACAACGTTTTATCAGCGGTTATGTATGACTCTCATTAGTATAACTTGTGGTATTCAAGCAGTCACTTTTAGCGGGAATGGCTGAGTCAGTACAGTATTCTGCATTATATACAGTACAGGAAAAAATTGCAAAACCTAGAAGCATTAATGACATTTTATTGAAACGCAGGCACCTGTTAGCAAACACTCAGATGTGCGATTTCTTACATTATAAAAAAAAAATCACCACTTTACCTACGCTGTAAATTGGCATAATTAGTATGATCTTGAACCGCCCCACGCAGCAATGCGTTCATGAACATGGCGGGAGAGCTATCGTACAGCTCTATAATGTCCTCCTGAGGGATAGAACGTCAAATAGCACGAAGCCGCTGTTCCATTTAAGTTACAGTGGTTGGCGCACCGCTTGGGTGTTGTAGCTTTCGGCCCATCATGTCCCAGACGTGTTCAATAGGTGAAAGGTCCGGCGAGCGTGTTGGTCATGGTAGTACCTGAACGTTTTGCTCATGTAGATACTGCAGACTAATGCGGGCTAATGGGGATAGGCATTATCTTTCTGATAAAAGGTTCCGTGCTGCTTAACAAATGGGACAGTCGCTGGCTGCAAAATGTTGTTAACATATCGTTGGGCAGTTAGTGATTCATTTATGATGATCAGTTCTGTCATAGATGTCTGATTAATGGCACCCTACACCAAGACACCAGATGTTGGAGCTGTGTGACGATGTCGCACACACTGGGTGGTGGTCCTTTCTCATGTATGACAGCGAACACATTGTCTACCGTCGTGCTGACCAAGACAAAAACGAGATTCGTCACTAAACACCACTGTACTCCACTCTTGTTCGCTCCAATTCTGTTTGAGGCGACAACACTGAAGAGTGCTTTGCCTGAGAGCAGATGTGAGGAGCAAACACAATGCCGGACGATAGGCTCGCAATGAAAACTGTAGAAGCCTGTTGTTTACTGTCCGCCTGTTAGGTATTCTATGTGTTACCAACGCAACTGCATAAGGACTGGCTTTATGCAGTTGCGTTGGTAGTCGCGAATCTGTCACGCAATGCCATGAGTAGTAATCGGCAGTCCTGTCTCTCCGTGATCATACGTCGTCTTCCTGATCCTTGTTGGCGTGTGCTGGATCCTTCTCGAACCCATTGGCGCCATATGTGTACGATGGTGCTGGGATTGTGGCCAACAAGACCTCTGTACGTCAAACCAGGGAGCTTTGGTTGCCTTTTTCTGTGTTTGACTGCTCTGCACCTGTGACGTCAGCTCGCTCCTGTCAAACCGTTTCTATCACCCTGCAAACCAAATAATTTTCATCCATTTCCATATAGTACCGCCTGCCTAAATTTTGTCACATTTGCATAACTTCTTGCAAGTGTTGAAATTTTTCTTTCCAGTATTGTATTTCCGAAAAATTCCCTACCATATCATCGTTCGGTAGTGGACACCGATGGGCTTGGAAAGGTCACCATCTGTCGGATGGGATTTTAAGTGTGGTCCCATGTTCGGGAGATCCCTATTCTGTGCAATTTAAAGAACACGCTGAGTGGGAGGCTACCATCTGTCCCCTAACAACTGTTCAGTGGATCCTCTCCCCAACGTTCTCTGAGCTCTGAGGTCCCTTGTGACCTGACCAGATGTAGTGCAACCGAACTCAAGCACACGCCTGAATTTCTTCAATGATCATAAAATAGTAGACAGTTAAGTCTCCGTATAACACACGCCAGAATGACGAAATATTCAATAAAACAAATATATTTCCAACCTCTGCTAATCTGATATATATTTTTGTGAAAAAATGCTTTGCCTAACCGAATAGTTGAAACATCATTTTAATGAAGTTAAAATTAAACCCGATAAAAAAGTAATAATTATAGATAAATTAATAAAGAATACGTAAGCCAAACACTGAGATGCTAGTTTATTAGATACACCAACCTAGTAGCGTGTTGCGTTTCCTTTGTCCTTCAGAACATCCCAAATTCGTCGGGGCATGGAACTTACAAGATGCTGGATGCATAGTGCAGGAATGTTGTACCGTTAGAAAAAGGATTGTGTACCTTAGATGCTGCGAATTGGACGGTGGCACAGTATCGCTGCGAACAGTCCTTCCTACGTCATCCCAACGTTGCTCGTTCGGGTTTAGATTTGGGGATTGCGCAGGCCACTGAAGCAAAGAAAACTCCAAAAGAAATGTGTTCATCCTAATTTAAATTCATTTGCTTACTTTGAAAAATATATAAAAGTTAATAAATGTATATCGCAATTGTTAATTAATAAATTTTTAAATATTATGTTTAAGCAATAAACGTTTTTTAATAATGATAGTTTCGTCGTAGTACAAACATTTTTTGTGCAGCTCAGACCATATTTATACACTATATCTGAGAGTTTGTAATAAAAACTATTTTTCTTAAACTTGGACGTATCATTCTGATATATCCGTAATATAACAACTCGGAGATAATTACGACGCCCATTGAGATTGAACGAATGATTTCCATTTTCCCCTTTGTGTTTAATAAAATTAGTGGTAGTTTTCAGTAAAATTTTATTCACCACTTTTACTTATTTTCTTATTGTTTTTCCTTCATTTATTTGTTGTTGTTTCAGTTTATGTGTTTCACAAACGACTGTTCCAACATATATTCTCCACCCTTTGACCAATTGCAACGAGTTCTGCACCAAATATGCTCATAACGCTGGGAGTCTAAGAGACTATCACAAGAAGTTCTGCTCCATGAAAATGGAAAATATCAAAACCATTACGTCACAGCTTCCAATTCAGAGTAACGAATCAATGTAAAATTAAAGCTTGTGAAACCGGTAGTGTGATAATGATACAAAGAGATATTTCTCTTGCATTGTTTCTTAGAGGTCTGTAAATGGTAGCTAGGTAGTCACTGGAAGGAGAGCTATGCACCAATCCCCTGTAATGATGCATAGAACCGGCCAGGCCTAGCACCTAATGTCCGACCCCGCCTTCTCGTAGTGCAGACCGTTAGTACCTTTCAAAAGAGATACTCTCTTGTGGAAGTGAACGGAAGGGGAGGGCTGCCAGATTAGTGTGGCCTACTGATCTGGACAACTATGGCTACTTTTCTTTTTTTTCTACCCTGCTGAGGAGTGGTCAACCACACAGGGTCCTGGTGCTGACCATATAAACCCACTGGACTGGACAGATATATGGCTCTGAGCTTGATTATGGATCCTGATTTTGCTGCACTGGTGGGCTTCTGTGGAGGGAAAATCTTCAGCTGTGTTTTCTGTTTGTTTATGGGTTGACAGCCCCAAGTGAATAGATTCACAGGATATGTTTATCAGCTGGTGGATAATCCTGAGCAGAAGTCATCGCAGGCACCTGAACACTTTGCTTCTATTGGCATCGTCAAATTCTACATTGGAGGAAGTCTTCCAGTGTAGATGGCTTCAGCATTTAGTAGTGGGGGAACGGGTCTTTGCCCCATGTCTACGATTAGGGGGCTGTTTGATATTGTCGGCAATCCCTCTCTCAATAAACATAGTTTCTTTAAACATCCCACTAACCATTTTCTCTCCATAGGTAGTTGGAATGTGAGGACTCTGCACAGAGCCTTTTCTCTTGATGTCCTCACACAAGAATTCCACCACTATAATTTAGATATTCTTGGCTTGCAGAGACCAGATGGACAGATAAAGGTCAGATTCTTAAAAATAATCTTAAATTTCTCTTTTCAGGGAGGGACGACAATAAGCATCACCAAGGCGTGGGTCTTCTTCCCAGCAGACACGCTAGTGATGCTCTTCAAGGATATGAGTGC
The DNA here is from genome assembly GCA_038380435.1 of Ryuthela nishihirai. NCBI lineage: Eukaryota > Metazoa > Arthropoda > Arachnida > Araneae > Heptathelidae > Ryuthela > Ryuthela nishihirai. The sequence goes on from JAWZYU010000038.1 coordinate 6,808,033, forward strand.
ATTAATGAAAGGTTTCTTACAGCAAAATTTCAGACAAGAGTTAAAGACTTGAATGTTATCTGCTGTTATGCCCCCACTGAGGATGCCGATGAGGAATGAGAAGGATAGGTTTTATGAACAACTTCAGGATATTTTGAATTCTGTCAAGAAAGGAGATATTACCCTTGTTCTTGGTGACTTCAATGCCAAAGTTGGTACTGACTCTGACCTTTGGGGGGAAGTAATAGGCCCTTTTGGTATTGGTATCTGCAATGGCAATGGGCAACGTCTCCTACAGCTAAGTAAACTCAATGGTTTCAGAATAACTAACACATATTACAAACACCGCGACATACGTAAATACACATGGGTTTCACCTGATGGGCTGAATAAGAATATGATTGATTACATATTACTTAACAGCAAATGGGCTAGTTCTGTTAGGAATACCAGGGCATATAGGGGAGCTGAAATTGGATCTGACAATTACCTTGTTAAAAGTGTGTTGCAACTTAAACTTAAAAAGTGTTGTGCTAGGGTTAAAAATTTGCTTTTAATACTGAAGCTCTGAAAGATCCAGTTATAGCCAAAGCTTTCCATGATAGGTTACTTAGTCATTATGACAGTCATGGTTTGCTTACTACTGAAGTTGAGGAAGAATGGGATCATTTTAAACAGGCTTTTTGCGACACTAACAGTACTCTTTTAGGAAAAAAGGAGCAGAAGAGTCAGAATTATCTGAGTGATAAGGCACTTGAGCCTATTTCGGAAAGAAAGAACTGCAGGAATGCCCTTAATCAATACCCTACTAGTTCTAATAGAAAGCATTACAGAGACCTTAATAAACGTGTAAAAGATCAGTTAGCTGCTGATAAGAATCTTTGGCTTGATAGTTTGGCTGACAAAGCCGAGGAAGCAGTTAGACAGCACAACAGCAGAGAGCTGTACCAGATAGTTAATGTTTTGTGTGGTAGAAAACGGACAGGCATACAAGGATTGGAGGATAACCAAGGTAAGGTTATAGAAGGGGAGGATTCTGTCATGGATAGGTGGGCTGAACATTTCAGTGATGTTCTAAACAATGTAGTTAGTTCTACCCCCATTGTTTGCAATGATGATAGATGCATTGGCGGCTTTAATGTTGGCCCTATAACACAATCTGAAGTTATTTTGGCTGTTTTTAAACTTAAACTACATAAATCCCCAGGGGTAGATGAAATTACTACTGAAATGCTTAGAGCTGGGAATGTTTCGGTTACCACTTGGATGACTGAAATTCTGAATACCTTTTATGATAAAGGCATGGTTCCTAAGGATTTTACCAGAGCTATTGTTATCCCTATTTTGAAAAAAGGTGATCGCAGTTATTGTGATAACTATAGGGGTATCAGCCTACTCTCTGTTCCAGGTTAAGTTCTTTCCATGATTGTGCTTAATAGAATTAAGGATGTGGTTGACAGTCAATAATGTGATGAGCAATGTGGATTCAGAAGTGGTAGGGGATGTGTGGATCAGATATTTTGACTTAGGCAGATTCTTGAGAAATGTTTAGAGTTTCAGAAACCTTTGGTTGCTAGCTTTGTTGATCTGAAAAAGGCTTTCGACTCTGTTGATTGTCATAATTTGTGGTTGATTTTGAGATCGTATGGCATACCAGACAAGTTAGTTAACATAATGAAAACTCTCTATCATAACACTGAGTCGTGTGTGAGAGTTGGGAAGTCTTGTAGCAATTGGTTTAGCATTACTTCTGGTGTTCGACAAGGGTGCATTTTGTCTCCTTTTCTCTTTAGCTTGGTTATTGATTACGTTATGCGAAATTCACTTCAAGGGAAAGATTTTGGCCTTAAATGGACTGGAGATATGAATATTTCCGATTTAGATTATGCTGATGATTTAGCCCTTTTGGCAAATGATGTTGATGAGATGAACTCTTTCATTCGAGCTGTTGATGAGACTGGTAGCAGAGTAGCTTAGGTTATAAACAGAGAGAAAACTAAAGTGATGAAAATTGGTCAGGCAGGCTGTGATTCAGTTAATCTGAATGGTTACAGTCTTGAGCAGGTGTCACAGTTTAATTATATTGGGAGCTATGTAACAGATAATGGTGATGTGCGGCATGAGATTAACAGACGAATAGGGATTGCTGCCGGGACTTTTAAGAATCTAGGGAGAGTGTTTAGGAATAGGCGTATACACCTAAAGACTAAAATTATACTGTATAATAGTTTGGTTTTTATAGACTTAGTTATGGTAGTGAAACTTGGACACTTTGTAAACAAGATAACAGGAAACTAGATGCTTTTGATTCCAGATGCTTACGCAATATCTTGGGCATTAGGTGGTTCAACTTTGTAACTAATGATGAGGTTAGGCAAAGGAGTTTGCAACCTCCTTTAAGCAGTATATTGTGCAGAGGGAGACTCCGTTGGTTTGGCCATGTTGCCCGTATGAATAATTATAGATTGGCGAATAGGGTTATGAACAGTGTGCCTAATGCCCTCAGAAAGAGGAGGAGACCTAGGATGCGGTGGCAGACAATGTCAAACGTGACCTTGTTAGAATTGGTGTGCAGTGGCCAGATGCAGTTGATGTAGCTCAGGATAGACTTGCTTGGAGAACTAAATTGCACGGTCTGGTTGGACCTCCGTAGCCCATGGCTGCTTGAGGATGATAATGATGATGATGATGAATTAAAAAAAAATCAATTTTAAAATGCTATATTTATTTTTGCGATTACTATATTTTTCCATTCTCCGATTACAAAAATCATTTTTTACATATATTATCCCTTGTAATTAACTGTTACTACCTTAACAATGATTTGATATTCTTACATCAGTACAAAAGGTTTCTTACACAAAATACGTATGTTACATAAATGAGAGTGACGATCCGGTCATGATTGGGATACTAAATTCGTCTGATGCGACATTATTTGTTACGGAAGACGTGCTATGAAATTTATTAGTGATATATTTTTATGGTAATTTGTAGCGACTTACATGTAAATCACTGAACTAGAACCTAGTCATATGCCGCATCATTAACTACGATTGAACGGAGGTATAATACTACAGAAAATTATGTTATGATTTATAGTGGTAGCCATTTTTACTCCTCTTTTAATGATCTTTCTTTAACTGAAAGCATAAGATATAAATGAAAATTTAGCATTTCGTTTAATGATAACTAAAATATCTAAAACTTTTACGATAATTTAAAAGTTAAGAAATTGTTTTTATAATTACACTGATCACCTTCAGAATGAAATGAAGAATATTACCTTTTCTAAACTTTGTCCCTTTATCTTTATATATGAAGTGACCCAAAATAAACTAACAATATTCCTGTAAGCTTATAGTAATCACTTAGTGGATATAAGAAATATTTGAAATTTATACATCATAAATCAATGTTGAAGCAATACATAAAAGCTTAGGTTTCATGTTATACAAATGGAGGGAATGTAATTTTCAATATTAGAAGAAGCACAGAAAATGACCTGTAAACATGAGACTCATCGCAACGATCCCAGGGTTATATCTGGAAGGTGTTTTGTCGACCAGCATCTTCAATTGTAGTTAAGGCAACTTGCAATGACTGACTCGTGGTATAAAGCAATCAATAGAATATATCTCGGTCGACAGCTGGTGGCTCAGGAATCAAAGTACCTGACATGGCATTAGAAGGTCGTAGGTTCGTACTCCACCGGGATCAAGTCAAAATTTCCTCTATGCTTAGGATTGTTCATTCTGCTTATTATTTACGACTCTTTTTTCATTTAGTTAAATAATAATATAAGTTTATGTATATTATTTATCAGATTTTTTAAAATACTTCTCCAAAATGTACATCGTGTAAATCTATTTTGCGTATTGTAAATAAAAAGAACCGTATAGGAAGCATTCTACGTTTGGAGTTTGAGGTGGTTTCCTCATTAGTCTATTCCTAATTAGATCACATTTGATCACTCATTCACGCCATGTAATTAATCGAGTCCTTTGGCATCAAATTGAAACTTAAACATGACCTATAATTTAGCATTGAAGGAATTCCCGTATCTTAACCTTTTTGCACTTTTCTCAAATTCTAGCATGTAACATAATTATGATTTTTCGAAGTAGCAGTATAAAAGAACCCTTAACCTTCTCTGTCTGTGGGTGTCCAATAAGTGGCATGAGTCGCAAAGGACAAGACAAAAATCACCAAACGGTGGAGCCCCAAGGTCCAGATTTTCAAATTCTTTGACATTGATTATCCTTAAATACTGTTGGGTAGAGATTCTCGGACATATGGCCCGTGAAGTCGTTTTTGTACTTCACAAGCAATACGTTTCATGATAATTAAGATAGCGACTGTAATGATCTCACGCGAACATGGTCACCTTCAGCCGAAAATGAAACCACTCACAATGAAATCAGGTCTTTTTATCTTTATGGTTTTGAGACAAGGAAGCCGTTTTAAACTTTTTTATCAATATGCAACTTGTTGCATTACTAAAACAGTCCTCCTGACCCATAGCTCTAGTTTCTGAAAGTTTGAGCTTTTCAATTGATATATACTGCCTAGATAACAAAGTACCGAGTTTTTGTCATATCAGAAGAAAGCCAAATTCGATGCTCCGCAGCCTCTAAAATATGCTTTTTATGGTAAAATTTGACGGAATATAAAGTTATCTGTCTAATATATTTACACCGAAGAGCCAAAACATTATGACCAGGTGCTTAATATGATGTTGGTCCTCCACGTGCCGCTAAAACAGCTATTACCCGGCGAAGCATGGACGCTACAAGATTTCTAAAGGTGTCATCTGGTATCTGGTACGAACACTTTACCAGCAGGTTCTTTAACTCCTGTAAGTTACGTGGCTTAGCTGCCGCAGATCGGATATGCTGTTCCAACTCAAACCAAATATGTTCTATGGGATTGCTGTCTGGAGAATTTAGAGGTCAGGGCAATACCTGAAAGTCTTCTTCATGTTCTGCGAACCATTCTTTAACAATCCAGTCGGTTTGGCATGATGTATTAATCTGCTGAAAGAAGGCACTACTGTACAGGTATACTGTTGCTATGAAAGCATGTACCTGATTTGCAATGATGTTCAGGTAGGTGATAGATATCATAGTTTCCTGCACATGAATGACCGGAACCAGATTTTCCCAGCAGAACATTGCCCAAAGCATTACACTTCCTCCACCGTCTTGTTTTCTTCCCGAAGTGCATCATGATGCCAACACTTCCCCAGGTAAACGATGTACACGTACACGGCCGTCCACATGATGCAATAGGAAACGAGATTCATCGGACCATTCTTCCAATCATTCAAGGTTCAGTTTTGATGAGCGCGTACTCATTGTAGGCGCTTTCCATGGTGAAGCACACTCGGAGCAGCCAGCGGCTACGCAACCCCATTTTCAGCAGGGTTCGATGTACTGTGTGTTGTGACACTTTACTCCGGCAGCAGAATTAGAATTATGCGCGAGTTGCGCCACAGTATATCTTCTGCTGGCTCGTGATGAAATGATTGCTTGCAGCAGAATTGTGACTTTCGCGATCGAAGTTCTACACCCGGAATGGATGTTTTGTCTGTCACGTGTTGTGATTCTTCATCAGTAAAGAATTCTTATCAATGTATCTTAAGATTCGGTGTTCTCGCATTAGTACACAAAGCGAACGCTGATGATTATTCCCACTTACCAAATTTCAAAGAAAAATATACAAACTTCTACAAAAGTGTCATATATTTCTAAAACACATAAATTAATCCATTAACAACGTTTATCTTCCTGATTTAACCCGAAAATAAACTGCCCTTTGTCCAGAGCCTACTTCAAAGTTGTTTTTAGATTAAAGTTACCTGGTTTCCTTTGGTAAAAAATGCTACGTTTTCACAAATCTAAATCTGGTATATTTTACTACAATTTCCGATATAGTTTTCCTAGAATAAAGGCATCATTTATCCAAAGAATACTTCATATACAAAATCTATATTGACTGTCAAGATGTCGGTTATATCCAGCCAGGCGCGTAATATGCTACTCCATATATTCGAGTCCCAGCTGGATCAGTTTCGAGATTTATCGCCGTAAATCTTCCCACCCTGCCCTCGGTCAGCAGGGGACACTGATAAACTATAAATGGTAGCCGTCCGTCGAATGGGGCGTTAAACCGTTGCCCTATGTGCAACTTAACTTTTCAAATCATTTTGTACCCACCCAGAGTTCCTCGAATATAGTGTGACAAGAATATCTGTCTCCCAACACCTGCTCCAGTGGGTCTCCTCCCCCAACATTCGCTAAGCTGTAGGGGTCCTTATGACCTGGACATTTAGCCCATTGCTTAAAAACGTTGTGGCGCATATGTAAAACCACCCAACGTTAAAGAACACTCTGGATGTTCTTGACGTGAGGTCATCATCTATCTCCCAACATCTGTTCCAGTATGTCATCTCCACCAACCATCTCTGAGTCTACGGGATTCTTGCAACTGGTCATTTAGCCCATGGTGTGAAACAAATTGACTCTCAGAGGCAATCATATTTTTGGGACATTGTGATGGTAAGGTTTATTATTATTTTTTACCGCCAAGTACGATTGTTGGTTTCAGAGAACGATTTCGAAGTTTTTGAAACGAAATCAATAATTTGTACTCGGTTGTTTGAGAGTGGACTATGGCTGTTGGAACTCCCTACATGTAGTGGTAGATAATAACAGCTATAATAAATAGAGTCATTAGGAAAGTTACATTTTCCTCTCCAGACATGTCTGTTCTGAGCTACAGCAGCTGCATTTGGCCACTGTAGATCAATTCTAGCAAGGTTCTCTTTGACATTGTCTGCCCATCGCATCCTAAGTGTCACCCTTTTTCTGCAACCCTTATGCACATTGTTCATCATCCTGTTTGCCAATCTGCAGCTGTATATACGGGCAACATGACCAAACAAATGCAGTCTCTCTCTTTTCAATATGCTGCTCAAAGGAGGTTGATGAATCCGTCTAGGCTCATCACTATTTATAAAATCAAGCCACTTAATGCCTAAGATACTGCGCAAACATCTACAATCAAAAGCATCAAATTTCTTCTTATCCTGTTTACAAAGGGTCCATGTTTCGTTATCATAACTAGCCTTAGAAATAACCAAACTATTATACAGAATAATTTTTGTCTTTAGGGTTACATGTCTATTTCTCCACACTCTCCGTAGATTCTTGAAAGTCCCAGCAGCAATCCATATGTTTCTGTTTCTCTCATGCCACACATAACCAATATTTATTACGTAGCTCCCAAGAAAATTAAACTGACACACTTTCTCATGAGTACAGTCATTCAAAGCAACTGAAGCACCATCTGACTGACCAATTTTCATCATTTTAGTTTTTTTCTCTCTTTATCATAAACCTACTGACTCTCATCAACAGCCCTAATGAACGAATTCATCACATCAACGTCAGTAGCCAACAGAGCCAAATCATCTGCATAAACTAAATCACAAATTTTTAAATCTCAGGGCCATTTAAGGCCAAACTTTTTCCCTTGCAAAGAATTTCGCATTACATAATCAATAGCCAAACTAAAGAGAAAAGGAGACAAACGCACCCTTGTCTAACTCCAGTAGCAATGCTAAACCAATTGCTGCAAGACTCTCACACACGACTCAGTGTTATTATAGAGAGCTCTCATTACACTAACTAATTTATCAGGTATTCCATATGATCTTAATAATCAACCACAAATTAGGTCGATCAACAGAGTCAAAAGCCTTTTTGAAATCTGCAAAGCTAGCAACCACAGGTTTCTGAAACTCTAACATTTCCTAAGAATCGGCCTAAGTGAATATATTTCATCAATCCATCCCCTACAACTTCTGAATCCCCACTGTTCATCACGCCGTTGTCCATCAACCAAATTCTTAATTCTATTAAGCACAACCATGCAAAAAAAATTACCTGGAACAGAAAATATGGTGATATATCTGTAGTTAGCACAAGAACTGCGATCACCTTTTTTAAAAGTAGGGATAGCAATAACTCTAGTAAAATCTGTAGAAACAACATGTTTATCATAAAAATATTAAAAATTTATGTCACCCATTTGTCAACACAAGTGTTCCCAGCTCTAAGCATTTCAGTGGTGATTTCATCGATCCCAGGAGATTTATTCAGTTTTATTTTAGAGAGAGCCGAAACAACTTCCGAATGTGATACAAGGCCAACATTAAAGCCATAAAACCACCATTAAATGAATAAAGTGCTGCAATCATTAACTGAGGATAGATAGAATAATGCATTTATCCTCATTACAAACAATGGAAGTAGAAATAATCACATTGTTTAGAACATCTTTGAAATGCTCAGCTCACCTTGTCATCAGAGAATCCTCATCTTCACCCACTTAACCATGTTTCTCCCTCAGTCCCTGTGTATCAGTGTATGTATCCTATTTCTTCCCACACAAAACATTAACAATCTGATATAATACCCTGCTATTGTGCTGTCTAAGAGATTCCTCTGCTTTATCAGCCGAGTTATCAAGCCACAGATTCTTATCAGCTGTTAACTGTTCTTTTACACGTTTATTAAGCTTGTTATAATGTTGCCTGTTACGACTAGTAGGGAGTTGATTCATATTAATCCTTCACTTCTTTCTTTCAAAAATAGGTTCCACGGCCTTATCACTCAAATAATTTTGTTTCCTCTGTTCCCTTTTATCTAAAAGAGTACTGTTAGTTTCAAGAAAATCCAGATCCCATTTATTTTAAACTTCAGCAGTAAGCAAACTACGATTGTCATAATGACCACGTAGCTATCATGCTATGCTTTAGCTATAACTAGATCTTTCAGACCTTCAGTGTTAAAAGTAATTTTCTTAACCTTAGCAAAACATTTTTTAAGCTTCGGTTGCAAGACACTTTTACCAGGTAATGGTCAGACCAAATCTTGACTCCTCTATATTGTCTGGTATTCCTAATCAAAATAGCCCATTTGCTATTAATTAAAATATAATGTATCATATTCCTGTGCAACCCTTCAGGTGAAACCCACGTATATTTATAAATATTCCGGTGATTGTAGTATGTATTAGTTTTTCAGACACCATTAAGTTTACTTACCTGCAGGAGACGTTCTCGATTGCCATTGAAACTAGCAATGCCAAAGGGACCTAAAAATCCTGCCCATAGGTCAAAGTTAGTACCAAACTTAGCAATATCTCTTTTCTTTAGAGAATTCAAAATATCATGTACCTGTCTGTAAAATATTATTTTCATTCTCATCAGAGTCCTTCGTGGGGGCGTAACAACAAATGACATTTGTCTTTAATTTTTGTTTTAAATTTTGCTTTCTAAATTCTTTGATTAATTCAGTCATATCCTAGAAGAACATTACTGGCGTATCTATGCTAAGAAGCAAACCGATAGGCCTATAGTATATAGATGTCCTCACGCTGGAATTCCTGCGTGAGGACATCAAGAGAATAGCTCAACGTAACGTCCTCACGTTCCATATATTGCAGAAAGAAAATGATTAATATGATTTTAAAAGGAAACTAGATTTATTGAGAAACGTAGGACCAACAATATCAAAAAGCCCCCTGATCGCGGGCATGGGAGAAAGACCTGTTCCTCCACCACTACAGGCTGAATTCATCCATGCTACTAGGAACTTCAAGTACCACCGTTTGAAGTGGACATTTTCAAGAGCTAAAAGGCCTACCTGAGTCACATTACTCCGGTTTAGGATTAGAGATGCCTAACTAGCTAAGTGAGGGTTCAGGTAGCTGTGATGGCCTATGATCAGGATTATCCACCAGCTGATATCAGGTATCCCGTGCCAATGTTCACTTAGGGCTTGCAACCCAAAAGCAAACAGAAAACACAGCGGCAAATTCTCCCTCAACAGATGGCCACCACTGCAGCAAGTCCAGAATCCATAATCAAGCTCAAAGCCGTAAACCAGTCCAGTCTCGTAGGCATAAATGATCATCACCACGACCCTGCGAAGTTGAACACTCCTCAACAGGGCAGAAAGAAAGAAAAAAGTTGTCGCAGATGACCAGATCAGTAGGGTACACTGGTCTGACAGGCCTCTACTTCTATTCTCTTTAAAAGAGAATATCTCTTTTGAAAGGTACTAACGGCATGCACCAAGAGAAGGCGGAGTCGGACATTATGTGCTAGACCCGGACGGTTCTATGCGTCATCACTGGGGATTGCTACACAGCTATCCTTCCAGTTTGTGCCGAACATTTACAGACCAGAAGCGTTAGTGGAGAAAATTTGCAATGCAGGCTAATTTGTGATCCGAACCTGGTAACATCAGAATTACATAGGGAGGATAGTATCAGTAGCTGTAGTGATGATAATCCAACATTCGATACTGAAAGCGTGAAAATATCGTTGATGAAATTCTGTTTTTCTTAAACCTTGGACTTATCATTAAGATACATCCGTGATATAAAGGCTTTCGTTCGCGGAAAGAGTCGGTGTTGATTGAACGAACGACAAACAATTATATTAAATTACTATATATATTTGGTGGTAGTTTAACTCTGAAAATTTCAATTAATGGATATTTCAGAAACGGAATAGTAATACAGGTAACCCTCATTTAATGCGGAAGATGAGTTCGGAGAAAACCATCGTTAAACGAATTTACGCGTAAAGTGAGGGAATTTTTTTATTTTTCTCTATTTTTTCCTATCTTATTGATCTTTTTTCCTTTTCTTGGTTTTGTAATGGATGCTTTGTTTCAAAAAAAATAATTATAATTCACAATATTTATTGAAAGATTACGTAAATGCGCAGTTGTGTATATAAATATGTACATATATGTGATCGATTAATTAATTTTACAGTTCATTTCTTAATAAGGAACGAAACTAGCTGGTTTGCATTGCTGGACTCTGTTTTGTGCCTAATATTTATTTGTATTATTCCATTAACTGGTCACAACATCGTCTTATGGCATCCTGTCACGAAATATCAATATCATGCTCCTTCAACAAATCCATGCGTTTATTTCGCATCGAAAGGGCTTCGTCTAAAATTAAGTAACAACACTATTTCTGGTTCAGATTCTTTTTGTTCTTCAAAAGCAGCGTTAAATTCTAAAATCCTGAAGATCATCGTTAGTGAGTGGCTCACTGTGGAGTTTAATAACTTCGTCCATCTTTCAAAGTTACGCTTTCGTATCCTGCTCCGGTTTCATATTTCGCTGATGTTAATTAAAAAATCCGACTTAAATTCTTGTAAATAAAGTATTTAGAGGGATAAATCCAAGCATGAATTACGTGAATTATGCAGTAATGATTTGTAGAAATAATTTACACAGTGCGGTTGGACCTCCGTTGCCCATGGCTGCTTGATGATGATCATGTTGTGGTTGATGGTGATTATTAAACTAAAAACATTGCAGTACTCTATTAAGTACGCATTAAAATTCCATTTAGGAATATCCAAAGTAATTTTAAGTAAAAGGAACCAAGAAATGAAAGGAAAGAGGAAAAGTGTGTGAAGTGTCATAAAACGAATGGTGAAAAAGAGCGATAAATGTAATCTATGTGCCACGGATAATGCAACTTATAATGTTATTGGTTCTGGCAATAGTATGATTCTAATGCATACATCATGAGAGATATCCATTTTACCATTTTCTCTATACCTTAGGGCAGTGCTGTCTAACTTCTCTAAGACCGCGGGCCATTTTTTCTTTCGCCAATATTTCGCGGGGCCAAAAAAAGAATAGGACAGGATAGGTAATTGAAAAGTCAGTTCATGTCACCTCAAAAAATTATTTTATTTATACGAAAAATAATAAGTAATAATAAACGAATATAAATTTTCTAAACCATATCAAATATTGAAGAAATTTAATGGGAGCATTTTGGCCGTAGTTGTTGGGCAATAATAATGGAATTAATAAGTTGAAATAATGCAATAATAATTGCAAATAGAATGAGAAAGTTGAAGATTGCATATCAAGTAAAGTAACATAAGTAGATAAAAAAATTATAAGGTGGATTATAGATATTTATTTAAAATTTCAAATAAAAATTGGTTTTGTTTGCGGTATTTATTTAAAATTTCCGCGGGCCGCTATTTGGAGAGCGCTGCCTTAGGGTCCTTCAAATTGCTCATTTAGACCATTATATGCAGGGAAATATCTCTCAGAATGTTAGTTACGGAACCCACTTGGAAAATAAAATTTCTATTACAAATAAATCGTTTAGAACGTTCTGTAAAGTAAATAATAGTTTGCATTTAGTTATACGAAAATGTGAATCTTAATATTTCATCAATATTTATATAGCCGGAAAACAATTCTTCATTTAATTCTAAAAACTAAAAGATTGAGTATCTTGAGATGGAGGGATAGACAAGTTGAGAGACAGAAGAAAATGTGAAAATATTAGTCAAAATTGCAAAATAAACAAATATCCTGTTAACATTTAAGAAATTCTTTTAAACAAAAATGAGTTTCACCGATGAGTGATACTCGAAGTCACGACTCCCACAAGCCAGCAGCTTTTCACCCTGGTCCCATGAGAACACTGAGAGTCCACACGTTGAGGCATGGATTCAACGTTGGGTTGGGTTGTTTTACCTCTGAGCGGCACTTTTTTGCACACCATGTGCTAAATGGCCAGTCACATGGACCCCGAAGGCTCAGAGAAGGTTGGGGGAGGGGACCCACTGGAACAGCTGTTGGGAGACAGATGGTAGCCTCCCGTCAAGGCCATCCAGCGTGTTCTTTAACGTGCACAGGGCATGGCTCTCCCGTACACGGAGCCACGGCTTAACGTCCCATCCGACGGACGGCGGCCTTTCCAAGCCCATCAGTGTCCTCTACTGACCGTGGGCAGGGCGGGGTATTTTGCGGAGATAAATCTCAACGCTGACCCAGCTGGGACTCGAACCTGGGAACTACAGATTACGAGCCGGGCACGCTACCGACTGAGCCACCCCTGCCCCCATGGATTCAACGAGTTACCTGTACCGTTCTGCGGCGTTCCATACATCCACACTGAATTGGGATGGTGCTCCGTCATGTTGGAACCACATACGTGTTTGAATGTTTACTGGAACAGGGTTCAGTAATTCTGGCAAGACTTCTTGTAAAAATACGAGGTACGTTCTCCCTTTCAATCAGGCTGGCTAATCAAATGGTCATGTAGGATTCCAGCTGAAACATTTATGGAGAAACGACGCTGGTACGAATGTGGACATATGGCGTGCAGATTACTGGTGGCCCACACAGGTGACTTGTGGGTATTAAAAATGATCTCACGTGTAAAGGTGCATTCGTCAGTGAATAAGACTGCAAAATCCACACGAGGTCGATAATCTGCAGGTGTCAAGGCGTGCACCCTCTGTGCATGGTAGGGGTGTAATCGTTCGTGTCTTTGGGCTTCCCTCGCATTACCGTCCGCAGCTCAGTACGTGAAATGCATGCCCACCTTCTCCTAATTCGTGAAACAATCCATCTGTTCTGAAATCCACGGTAGAAATGACGACGAGTGCAAAAACCAACGCTTATAAGTGTTCGCTGGAAAGCGCCCTCTAGCACTTCACCGCTTGAGTTCCAAACATGCATTATGTGAGGAAAATTGCTTGTTCAGGTGTGTTCTATCACCCCTTAAAGTTTGGCCCAAGAATTTTGAATCACCCTGTATAGTTGTCCCAAGCATTTGTCATGAAAAGCGTAATGGGAAAGGCATGAGATTTAAATGCATTTCATAAAGGGCAGGTCGTAAATGCCCGACAGATGGGACACTCGATTTCCGAAATTGTCAACGAACTTAAATTTTCTCGTACGACAGTTTCAGGAGTGCTCCGGGATTATGAAAATTCCGGCAAAAAAAAGCACCTGGACAAACTGCAAAGGACAAACAGCCTTGAATGATCGTGGGCTTCGCCATCTGACCCACAGCGTACGGACCAATAGGGGCTAGACATTATCTAAAATAAACCTCCCATCTGAACGAGGGTTCCAGCCGAGAGTCCCAATTTTAATGTCAGGACACCGGGCTTTAATTCTTCAAAGAGAATTTGTTATATAAGCTTCTATTGTATTTAGACAATTTCAATCATTTTCAACAGTTTTAGCTGCGATTTATTTGTTTTGTTTCTCATCCGTTGTTTACAAAACGGCCGAAGAGGGCAGAATCCGGGATGAGGCTGGGTTGGGTTGTTTTATCTCTGAGCGGCACTTTTTTGCACACCATGGGCTAAATGGCCAGGTCACATGGATCCCGAAGGCTCAGAGAAGGTTGGGGGAGGGGACCCACTGGAACAGCTGTTGGGAGACAGATGGTAGCCTCCCGTCAAGGTCATCCAGCGTGTTCTTTAACGTGCACAGGGTATGGCTCTCCCGCACACGGGGCCACGGCTTAACGTCTCATCCAACGGACGGCGGCTTTTCCAAGCCCATCGGTGTCCCCTACTGACCGTGGGCAGGGCGGGGAATTTTGCAGAGATAAATCTCGACGCTGACCCAGCTGGGACTCGAACCTGGTAACTACAGATTACGAGCCTGGCGCACTACCGACGGAGCCACCCTGGGATGAGGCATGGTCAATTTCCCTTCCCCTTGAGAATGCTAGTAAAAGTAATGGAAACAGAAATTATTTAACTTTAACATATTTCATGAATTTTTCAAGATAGTTTCAAACTGAACTGAAATGGAGTGGGAAATGTTATATTTCAATTATAATTCAGTCTTTTTCCCCCACCTTTATTGCGTCACTTCCTGCTTTTCTTGTTTTTTAGATCTGGACCTCTAACACAAGTATTAGGATGGATATGAAGTGTTCATTGCAAACAAACGAATGAAAATCAGAAAATATCGTTAAAGTTTCAGTATTCACCCTAATTTGGGGTTTAAATTGAGATAAAATTTGAATTTAGATAAAAGCATTTTATAGAAATGAAGCTGGACTTTTAGGGGCTGGATCCCTAATGACGAGATACCCTTGGTTATAACCATTATAATTAGATATTAGTAAACCTTAGCCATCCCATGGCCGAGTGGTTAGCGCGCTTGGCTGCTGATCTAAGGGACCTGGGTTTGAGCCTCGGGTAAGGCATGGATGTGTGTCGTTGTTCTGCTGAGGTACTGCCATCCTCTCAGTTTATATGCCATAGTAGAAGATCTGAGAGGCTGGTGATCTAAGGGACCTGGGTTCGAGCCCCGGGTAAGGCATGGATGTGTGTCGTTGTTCTGCTGAGGTACTGCCATCATCTCAGTTTATATTGCCTTAGTAGAAGATCTGAGAGGATGGCAGTACCTCAGCAGAACAACGACAACTGTAAGTCCTGGACCTGTCAAAATGGAGATTGCATCAAACAATTTAACCCCTGTGATTTATTTTAGTTACGAATTATTCCAACAGATGGCGATGGCAGGCTGACAAAGTGTCGAATCCTTAATGTTTAATGAAATATTTTATATTCATTTCGAAATCTCAAAGAGGTAAAATTATTTGGCAACAACTATTTGACGCCATTTGGATTTATAGTTTATTAATGGTAGTGTGATGTAGTACCCAATGTCGACTTTTTTTCGACTAAGCAAGTTTATTAAAGTACGTAATACATTTCTTTTCTTCGTTGATTTCAAATTCTGTTTGTAAGATATATAAAATTTTATGCTAAAGGTTTTATAAAATATATTTTTGTACATGTAATTTTTACATCTTTCAGCAACAGTTTTTTGAAATGGTATATTCAAGTTTTTGTTACGCTACAAATATTCATGTAACTGCTATTTATTGATATCAGTCTATATTCCTTTATTCCCTTTTGATGGAGACGGTCAAAGATTTATTAAAATTGCGAAGTTATACAATATATTGGTTTTATTCGAAGGTACCAATACCAATTATCAGAAATTATACCATTTTTATTGGTTTTGGAAACTTTTTACCATTTTGTCCAGCTCTTAGTTATATTTATATATATTGCGTATTTAATAAATGTATTACGTATTGTAGAAAATATTTCTTTCCCATTCAGGTTTTTCTTCATATCGCTTTACCGAAATGTAAAAAATACCTAAAAGGTATTTCTCTATATAAGATAATGAAGGCCGTTTAATAAACGTTTCTGTCATTGCATGAAGTCGTACCTGAAATTCATTCTATATAACTTATTCTGTATGCCAGGCTGCCAGTATATGCATGTAGAGCCCTGCGCAGATAGTAGAAGCTTTATCCTCATCCACAAAACTGTATGAGCATCAGCGTATATTGGCTACTTAACCCTTCCAGTTCCAGCCTGAAAAACTGGTTTACATCCAGAGGCCAAATTTAACATTAGAACTTTTTTGCCAAATAATTAGTGAAATTAATTATGGCATGTTATATGCCAAATTAATCAACATTTAATTCTGGATTTTCTGAAAATATATTTAACAAAAAAGACCATATGTTTCATTTTAATAGGACTTTTTTAGAGTCATGTAGTAAAAAAATATATCTGGCAACACAAATAAAAATTTATTTTAAAAAAAGCTAATAGACAGAAATGATTATAATGCGCATGAATAGAAAGGCTATTTATTTCTAAATAAAAAAAAAATTCCTGTTTAAAGTAAACATTTCTTCCATTTTGAAAATTTTTTTTTCCATACTATAATTTGAGAAAAAGTCAAGGCTTGTTGCAGTCCAATAAACAAGTCACATTTAAAATATTTTTGATAAATAACTAAACAGAAATAGCTCATGTTATATAAATAAATAAATACCCCCTCAAGCAGCTTGCCACAGAGTTCTGACGAGCCTGTCAGTTTATATGCCACAGTAGGAGATCTCAGAGGATGGCAGGACCTCAGCAGAAAAACGACACATACATCCATGCCTTACCCAGGGCTCGAACCCAGGTCCCTTAGATTTGCAGAAAAAAAAAGTACACATTTCGTAATTACTTCTAAAATCTTCCATTTTTAAAAAGTAGCGGGCAGTAGTACAGTTCACGGTCCTCAGCCGCCATTTTGTTTTTGACGCAACGTAACAAAACGGCCCTTTTAGTTGATTCCCCCAACTCCCGAGACCCTAACCCAAACAGGGGTTTCTAGAAAAAAGATTGTTTTTTTCGTTACCATAGTAACGAAAAACCCGAGTTTACGTCAAACGCAACGCACCGTAACCATAGTAACAAACACAAACAAACGTAAAAAATATTAAATTACCGCAAAAAAAACCTCGTAACCGTCAATTACAGAATGAAAGCTCATAAAAGTGCCAAATCCAACAAAAAATGAAACGATTGCTTTCCTACATACAGTAAACCACTTCCACCATTACCCCTCCCCTCTTTTCAAAACACAATACACCGCCGACCGAATTATAAAAAAGCCCCAAAACTAAATAATGTCCTCCAAGACAACACAAACCAAAAAACATGAAAATCGGAAACAGTGCACCGCCGACCGAATTATAAAAAAGCCCCAAAACTAAATAATGTCCTCCAAGACAACACAAACCAAAAAACATGAAAATCGGAAACAGTGCACCGCCGACCGAATTATAAAAAAGCCCCAAAACTAAATAATGTCCTCCAAGACAACACAAACCAAAGAACATGAAAATCGGAAACAGTGCACCGCCGACCGAATTATAAAAAAGCCCCAAAACTAAATAATGTCTCCAAGGCAACACACAACGGAAAACCATGAAAATCGGAAACAGTGCACCGCCGACCGAATTATAAAAAAGCCCCAAAACTAAATAATGTCCTCCAAGACAACACAAACCAAAAAACATGGAAATCGGAAACAGTGCACCGCCGACCGCATTATAAAAAAGCCCCAAAACTAAATAATGTCCTCCAAGACAACACAAACCAAAAAACATGAAAATCGGAAACAGTGCACCGCCGACCGAATTATAAAAAAGCCCCAAAACTAAATAATGTCCTCCAAGACAACACAAACCAAAAAACATGAAAATCGGAAACAGTGCACCGCCGACCGAATTATAAAAAAGCCCCAAAACTAAATAATGTCCTCCAAGACAACACAAACCAAAAAACATGAAAATCGGAAACAGTGCACCGCCGACCGAA
The DNA here is from genome assembly GCA_038380435.1 of Ryuthela nishihirai. Taxonomy (NCBI): domain Eukaryota; kingdom Metazoa; phylum Arthropoda; class Arachnida; order Araneae; family Heptathelidae; genus Ryuthela; species Ryuthela nishihirai. The sequence continues at coordinate 6,826,073 of JAWZYU010000038.1, forward strand.
TTATAAAAAAGCCCCAAAACTAAATAATGTCTCCAAGGCAACACACAACGGAAAACCATGAAAATCGGAAACAGTGCACCGCCGACCGAATTATAAAAAAGCCCCAAAACTAAATAATGTCCTCCAAGACAACACAAACCAAAAAACATGGAAATCGGAAACAGTGCACCGCCGACCGCATTATAAAAAAGCCCCAAAACTAAATAATGTCCTCCAAGACAACACAAACCAAAAAACATGAAAATCGGAAACAGTGCACCGCCGACCGAATTATAAAAAAGCCCCAAAACTAAATAATGTCCTCCAAGACAACACAAACCAAAAAACATGAAAATCGGAAACAGTGCACCGCCGACCGAATTATAAAAAAGCCCCAAAACTAAATAATGTCCTCCAAGACAACACAAACCAAAAAACATGAAAATCGGAAACAGTGCACCGCCGACCGAATTATAAAAAAGCCCCAAAACTAAATAATGTCTCCAAGGCAACACACAACGGAAAACCATGAAAATCGGAAACAGTGCACCGCCGACCGAATTATAAAAAAGCCCCAAAACTAAATAATGTCCTCCAAGACAACACAAACCAAAAAACATGGAAATCGGAAACAGTGCACCGCCGACCGCATTATAAAAAAGCCCCAAAACTAAATAATGTCCTCCAAGACAACACAAACCAAAAAACATGGAAATCGGAAACAGTGCACCGCCGACCGAATTATAAAAAAGCCCCAAAACTAAATAATGTCTCCAAGGCAACACAAAACGGAAAACCATGAAAATCGGAAACAGTGCACCGCCGACCGAATTATAAAAAAGCCCCAAAACTAAATAATGTCCTCCAAGACAACACAAACCAAAAAACATGAAAATCGGAAACAGTGCACCGCCGACCGAATTATAAAAAAGCCCCAAAACTAAATAATGTCTCCAAGGCAACACACAACGGAAAACCATGAAAATCGGAAACAGTGCACCGCCGACCGAATTATAAAAAAGCCCCAAAACTAAATAATGTCCTCCAAGACAACACAAACCAAAAAACATGGAAATCGGAAACAGTGCACCGCCGACCGCATTATAAAAAAGCCCCAAAACTAAATAATGTCCTCCAAGACAACACAAACCAAAAAACATGGAAATCGGAAACAGTGCACCGCCGACCGCATTATAAAAAAGCCCCAAAACTAAATAATGTCTCCAAGGCAACACACAACGGAAAACCATGAAAATCGGAAACAGTGCACCGGCGACCGATTATAAAAAAGCCCCAAAACTAAATAATGTCCTCCAAGTCAACACACAACGAAAAACCATGAAAATCGGAAACATTACACCACCGACCGAATTATAAAAAAGCCCCAAAACTAAATAATGTCCTCCAAGTCAACACACAACGGAAAACCATGAAAATCGGAAACAGTGCACCACCGACCGAATTATAAAAAAGCCCCGAAACTAAATAATGTCCTCCAAGACAACACAAACCAAAAAACGTGAAAATCGGAAACAGTACACCCCCGACCGAATTATAAAAAAAAAGCCCCAAAACAAAATCTGACAAAAAAAACATCTTACCGCTCAAATAACCCTTCCCTAAATTACATTGTCATTTTGCCTCTGAGCCTCCATGTTTTTCCCACACCATGGGCTAAATGTCGAGATCACATGAACCCCGAAGGCTCACAGAAGGTACGGAACCCACTAGAACAGCTGTTGGCAGACAGAAACTTCCTGTCAAGGCCATCCAGCGTGTTCTTTAACGTACACAGTAACTCTCCCATACACAGGACCACGGCTTAATATCCTAACCGACGGACGGCGGCCTTTCCAAGCCCATCGGTGTCCCCTACTAACTATGAACCGAGTTCGAAAATTTGCCGATACAAATCTAAACGCTGATATAGCTCGGACTCGAACTTTGGAACTACAGAATACAAGCCTGGCGCGCTACCGACTCCGCCACTCTCACCCCACCTCTAAATTTTTCATTCTTTCCCGACTCCATCAAAAAACTGCCGTTTTTTCACACACTGACAATTCTACAATACCCAGAATTACTACATCAAAAAAGTCGCCAGACGCTTCCACATGTTAACGATAAATCATATAACTATTTTTAAAAGACTCCTAAATATACAACAAAATTAATAAATCACTATAATACATTAATAATTACCATACTACACGTAACTACTAAAAAAACATTCAATTCACCCCCAAACTATTCTAACAAAATACATGTGTTCTTTACTATCGCCATTTTCAATCCCACACGCAAAAACTTGCATACTCCCCCACTACATCGGCCCCTAAATATCTTTAATAACTAATTACAAACCATATCCAAACCAATTTTTTAAAAAAAAGCTAGAACATATTAATTATTCCTATCCTACCTATCACTGAACCCCCCCCCCCCCCACATATATATATTAAATATATAATACACACGAACTTACCTCTTACCATATAGGTATGTTATCCAAAGAAGTCATCAAGCGAAAATGGCGAAAAAAACCAAACGTAACTTCACACTCTCGTCAAATCACACACATAACACGTGATTCTATATTACCTACCCAAAAGAAACAAATCAAAGAGCCATAGGCCACCAATAACCAACAGTTACGTTTTTACGTCATACTTTACAAATCAACATCATACTTTACACTTCGACGTCACACGCCACTTGAGCAATGCCATCTATCGGCTGAGGACCGTAATCACTACACGGGCCAGAAATCAGTCTAATTGTTTATTAATGACTAATAATTAATTGAGAAATATACTGTGATGAAAAAATTCTTTAGTTTGTAAAACTATGTCTTACTAAATATTAGATGAAAATTTACTTAAATGTTATTTTTGCATATTCTTCTGAGTAAATTTTTGAGTAAACTCAGCCAAACTTTTTGAATTAGAACATCAAGCCAAAAAGCTAGATCACACCATCAGAAACAAACGAGACAGAATTAACCACACAGGAGGTCCACAAAGCCATCACTCAACTAAAACCAAACAAGAGCACTGGTTCTGATAGTTTTGCAATAGAATTTTATGAAAAAAAATTGCCACCTCCTTGAAAAACCTTATACTAACTTCCTTCAACATGTTCTAACACAACAAGAAATGACTGCAGATATAAAGACAGGTAAAGTGACACTGTTATGTAAAAATTTAGAACAACCACATTTACTTAATAACTGGAGTCCAATAACATTATTGGCATACGACTGCAAAATCCTAAGTAAGGTTCTAACTGACAGATTCACACAAGCAATACCAGTTTCATTTCCCCTTATCAATCCTGTACAAGACAGATCCATCCACAATAATAGACTTTTAACTGGCATCATAGCATACATTAACCATAAAAACATCAAATCCATAATTATATCCCTAGATCAAAGAAAAGCTTTTGACTCCCTTTCTCATGAAGCATTCTCATTTTTACAGCATTAGAAATACATGGTTTTGGAAAGAACTTTATAAACACCATCAAAACTCTCTACAAGCACATTTCTTACACAATTGTGATCAATGGATATTTCACCAGCAAAATATCAGGGAATAGAGATGTCAGGTAAGGCTGCCCTCCAGGGGTGGCTCAATCGGTAGCACGCGAGGCTCGTAATCTGTAGTTCCCAGGTTCGAGTCCCAGCTGGGTCAGTGTTGAGATTTATCTCCGAAAAATTCCCTGCCCTGCCCACGGTCAGTAGGGGACACTGATGGGCTTGGAAAGACCGCCGTCCGCCGGATGGGACATTAAGCCGTGGCCCCGTGTGCGGGAGAGCCATACCCTGTGCATGTTAAAGAACACACTGGATGACCTTGACGGGAGGCTACCATCTGTCTCCCAACAGGTGTTCCAGTGGGTCCCCTTCCCCAACCTTCTCTGAGCCTTGGGGGTCCATGTGACCTGCCCATGGTGTGCAAAAAAGTCCGCTCAGAGGTAAAACAACCCAACTAAGGCTGCCCTCTGTTGCCACTGTTATTTCTGATTGTCTTGGACTTCTTTATCAGACAATTACAAGATGATGAAAATATTCAGGGAATTTCTCTACCTGGCTCTCCTGATAATCTTAAAGTCTCTGCATATGCAGATGATATTGTCCTGCTTGCTACCACAGAACATTCCATTCATAGAATCTTCAAAATTTACCAAATTTTCAGTAAGGCCACTGGCGTTAGTTTAAACATGGACAAAACTGCTTTACTGTGCTGGGGCACATGAGATTGGTCACTACTTACACATATTAGAGGCACAGATACCCCCATAAAAATACTTGGAATTTTTTATAATAGATTTGGCTATTGTCTCCAAAATTGGGACAATGTTTTAAATAAAATTGAAAACACATTTTTAACTTGGAAGGAATATGACATCTCAATCTTTAATAGAGAAAAACTGATCAAATCTACGATTATTCTTAAACTAACTTTTCTTGCCACTGTGAACCCACCACACAAAAACTTATTGGACAAAATAAACAGATATACACGTTCACGTGGAATGGTAAACGTGAGTTAGTTAAAAGAGATATTATACAAAATCCAATCAACCAAGGAGGTTTAACCATTCCTAACCTCACAACACTATGTAACATCATTTATCTAGAAGATATTCAAAAGAACACTCAACACACATAACCACCCTTCTTCCTACTGAACTATTTTTTCTTCTTCAGTAGCAAACATCTCACCACAAAGAACACCTATTCTGGTCCCAAAAATCAAGAACACACCACACAGTATAAGCTCTTCCTTCCCTTGTTACACTAGTAGCCAAAAAAAGGTCCAATTCCATGCCCCATAAATAAGAAACAATTATATACCACCATTCAGTTAACAACCCCTACTGTTTTTCATAACCTCTACCCCAGCATTAATTGACCAAATGCCTGGACCAATATTGCAATTACTCATTTAGACAAACAATTAGAAATTTGAACTGAAAGGTAGCTCACAACATAGTTTACACCAATTCTAGAAAAAAAAAACTGTTGTTTTATTGCCTCTCCCAATTGCCCTAGGTGCCCTAATGAGAGCTTTGACCACCTTTTGTACTACTGCCAGTATGCTGCTAAAATCTATACAAAAGTAGGCCAATGGCTCAAAATAGCAGTACCTTTACTAAGAGCAGTAAAATTCCACGATTTGTAACAGTACCCCCCCCCCCCCCCCCCAAGAAATGTGATCAATTTAACTATCAGCGTAGTTAAATACCAAATTGGTTTTCCGGATACCAACTGCTTCATGAACATGAAGAAACTTCCACCTCTGTTTTTGAAAGAAGCAAGATTATTCTGAAAGTTTACAAGATCTGAGACAAGCATGCCCTCCTACATAAAAACTTTCTCTCTAAGTGGCCTCACACATTTAACCTCTTTTGCTCCCTTTTAGCACCTTTCAGCCCTTATCTCCCACTTTCCTATCCCATACTTTCTTCCTTTCCCTCTACTTTGGCTTTCACTCATACCACTATCCTTTACCTTCTCCACCCCCTTTCACCCTCCTACCTCCTTCTCCCCCTCATCCTTTATTTACTCTCTCTCCTCACTTTTCATACATTACATTGTATCCAAATCTATCTCATTCTTGGCTCCTGTCACCCACATTTTCTGTTTCACTACAGCAACAGTTTCACCCGTTTTCCAACTTCAGCCCCCCCCCCCCCACCATGATTTTTTTTTTCTTGTCCTACTTTACATTTACAGATACCTCCATCAGACTAGTTTTCATAATGACCACTAAGGAGGGAATCTGGCCAGAGTTTTTTTAGCCATTTGCTTTCCCCTACCCCCCTTCTAAACACCTTTTCTTATTTTTGCTCAGCCTTTTGTTCCTGTGTTGCTAAAAATCCATCCCCAGTGGGGTGGATTTTTAGCACACACTTCAGTCTATGAATGGACAGAAGCATAGAGTAACACTGTAGGGGAGTGGCCACCTTAATTCGGCCCCCATTGCTGCTTTTGCACCATTTTGGAGCAGAAGTTAGGGAGGGGTGCCTAATGGCCATGCTTCTCTGCATTATTTATAATTTCAAAAGTAGACCTTGCTCATTGAAATTTTCAAACATGATAAAAACGAATAAAGCTGCTAAAGTATGTATTATATATAGTGTAAAAAAAACAGGGTCTGTAAATGGTAGCTAGGTAGTCACTGGAAGGAGAGCTATGCACCAATCCCCTGTGATGATGCATAGAACCGGCCAGGCCTAGCACCTAATGTCCAACCCCGCCTTCTCGTGGTGCGGACCGTTAGTAACTTTCAAAAGAGATACTCTCTTGTGGAAGTGAACGGAAGGGGAGGGCTGCCAGATTAGTGTGGCCTACTGATCTGGACAACTATGGCTACTTTTCTTTTTTTTTTCAACCTGGTGAGGAGTGGTCAACCACACAGGGTCCTGGTGCTGACCATATAAACCCACTGCACTGGACAGATATATGGCTCTGAGCTTGACTGTGGATCCTGATTTTGCTGCACTGGTGGGCTTCTGTGGAGGGAAAATCTTCCGCTGTGTTTTCTTTTTGTTTGTGGGTTGACAGCCCCAAGTGAATAGATCCACAGGATATGTTTATCAGCTGGTGGATAATCCTGAGCAGAAGTCATCGCAGGCACCTGAACTCTTTGCTTCTATTGGCATCGTCAAATTCTACATTGGAGGAAGTCTTCCAGTGTAGATGGCTTCAGCCTTTAGTAGTGGGGGAACGGGTCTTTGCCCCATGTCTGCGATTAGGGGGCTGTTTGATATTGTCGGCATTCCCTCTCTCAATAAACATAGTTTCTTTAAACATCCCACTAACCATTTTCTCTCCATAGGTAGTTGGAATGTGAGGACTCTGCACAGAGCTTTTTCTCTTGATGTCCTCACACAAGAATTCCACCGTTATAATTTAGATATTCTCGGCTTGCAAGAGACCAGATGGACAGATAAAGGTCAGATTCTTAAAAATAATCTTAAATTTCTCTTTTCAGGGAGGGACGACAAAAAGCATCACCAAGGCGTGGGTCTGCTTCTCAGCAGACACGCTAGTGATGCTCTTCTAGGATATGAGTGCATTAATGAAAGGTTTCTTACAGCAAAATTTCAGACAAGCGTTAAAGACTTGAATGTTATCTGCTGTTATGCCCCCACTGAGGATGCCGATGAGGATGAGAAGGATAGCTTTTATGAACAACTTCAGGATATTTTGAATTCTGTCAAGAAAGGAGATATTACCCTTGTTCTTGGTGACTTCAATGCCAAAGTTGGTACTGACTCTGACCTTTGGGGAGGAGTAATAGGCCCTTTTGGTATTGGTAGCTGCAATAGCAATGGGCAACGTCTCCTACAGGTAAGTAAACTCAATGGATTCAGAATAACTAACACTTATTACAAACACCGCGACATACATAAGTACACATGGGTTTCACCTGATGGGCTGCATAAGAATATGATTGATTACATATTAATTAACAGCAAATGGACTAGTTCTGTTAGGAATACCAGGGCATATAGGGGAGCTGAAATTGGATCTGACCATTACCTTGTTAAAAGTGTGTTGCAACTTAAACTTAAAAAGTGTTGTGCTAGGGTTAAAAAATTTACTTTTAATACTGAAGCTCTGAAAGATCCAGTTATAGCCAAAGCTTACCATGATAGGTTACTTAGTCATTATGACAGTCATGGTTTGCTTACTACTGAAGTTGAGGAAGAATGGGATCATTTTAAACAGGCTTTTTTGGACACTAACAGTACTCTTTTAGGAAAAAAGGAGCAGAAGAGGCAAAATTATCTGAGTGATAAGGCACTTGAGCTTATTTCGGAAAGAAAGAACTGCAGGAATGCCCTTAATCAATACCCTACTAGTCCTAATAGAAAGCATTACAGAGACCTTAATAAACTTGTAAAGGATCAGTTAGCTGCTGATAAAAATTTTTGGCTTGATGGTTTGGCTGACAAAGCCGAGGAAGCAGTTAGACAGCACAACAGCAGAGAGCTGTACCAGATAGTTAATGTTTTGTGTGGTAGAAAACGGACAGGCATACAAGGATTGAAGGATAAACAAGGTAAGGTTATAGAAGGGGAGGATTCTGTCATGGCTAGGTGGGCTGAGCATTTCAGTGATGTTCTAAACAATGTAGTTAGTTCTACTCCCATTGTTTGCAATGATGATAGATGCATTGGTGGCTTTAATGTTGGCCTTATAACACAATCTGAAGTTAGTTTGGCTGTTTCTAAACTTAAACTTCATAAATCCCCAGGGATAGATGAAATTACTACGGAAATGCTTAAAGCTGGGAATGTTTCGGTTACCACTTGGATGACTGAAATTCTGAATATCTTTTATCATAAAGGCATGGTTCCTAAGGATTTTACCAGAGCTATTGTTATCCCTATTTTCAAAAAAGGTGATCGCAGTTCTTGTGATAACTATAGGGGTATCAGCCTACTCTCTGTTCCAGGTAAAGTTCTTTCCATGATTGTGCTTAATAGAATTAAGAATCTGGTTGACAGGCAATTGCGTGATGAGCAATGTGGATTCAGAAGTGGTAGGGGATGTGTAGATCAGATATTTTCACTTAGGCAGATTCTTGAGAAATGTTTAGAGTTTCAGAAACCTTTGGTTGCTAGCTTTGTTGATTTCAAAAAGGCTTTTGACTCTGTTGATCGTCATAATTTGTGGTTGATTGTGAGATCATATGGTATACCAGACAAGTTAGTTAACATTATGAAAGCTCTCTATAATAACACTGAGTCGTGTGTGAGAGTTGGTAAGGCTTGTAGCAATTGGTTTAGCATTACTTCTGGTGTTCGACAAGGGTGCATTTTGTCTCCTTTTCTCTTTAGCTTGGTTATTGATTATGTTATGCGAAATTCACTTCAAGGGAAAGATTTTGGCCTTAAATGGGCTGGAGATACTAAAATTTCTGATTTAGATTATGCTGATGATTTAGCTCTTTTGGCAAATGATGTTGATGAGATGAACTCTTTCATTCGAGCCGTTGATGAGACTGGTAGTAGAGTAGGTTTGGTTATAAACAGAGAGAAAACTAAAGTGATGAAAATTGGTCAGGCAGGCTGTGATTCAGTTAATCTGAATGGTTGCAGTCTTGAGCAGGTGTCACAGTTTAATTATCTTGGGAGCTATGTAACAGATAATGGTGATGTGCGGCATGAGATTAACAGACGAATAGGGATTGCTGCTGGGACTTTTAAGAATCTATGGAGAGTGTGGAGAAATAGGCGTATACACCTAAAGACTAAAATTAGACTGTATAATAGTTTGGTTCTTTCTAGGGTTAGTTATGGTAGTGAAACTTGGAAACTTTGTAAACAAGATAACAGGAAACTAGATGCTTTTGATTCCAGATGCTTACGCAGTATCTTGGGCATTAGGTGGTTCAACTTTGTAACTAATGATGAGATTAGGAAAAGGAGTTTGCAACCTCCTTTAAGCAGCATATTGTGCAGAGAGAGACTCCGTTGGTTTGGCCATGTTGCCCGTATGAATAATTATAGATTGGCGAATAGGGTTATGAACAGTGTGCCTAAAGGCCTCAGAAAGAAGGGGAGACCTAGGATGCGGTGGGCAGACAATGTCAAACAGGACCTTGTTAGAATTGGTGTGCAGTGGCCAGATGCAGTAGATGTAGCTCAGGATAGACTTGCTTGGAGAACTAAATTGCACGGTCTGGTTGGACCTCCGTAGCCCATGGCTGCTTGAGGATGGTGATGATGATGATGATGAAAAAAAACACCATAAAGGGAATAAAGTTTTTTTTAATTCCATGAGCTGTATCTTAGTAATGCAAAAAACTAGGAATATTAAAAAAAAGATACTACTTGCTGTTGATAGCCATTTTTATATATTTTCATATTGTCAATTTATACCTTTTCAAGACCCTTATTGATTTCAACAGTTATCTAACTTCCGCTATAAAAAAAATACAGAAAATAACAAATCGTTTTTTTTTTTTTAAGGGGGAAGTGTTGTAATATGGCAAGGCGATTTACTCAAATCTGAATCGGTATTGCCCGTAGCCCATTAACTGAAAAAAGGACTAGTCTAAACTGTAACCTATAGTTTCCACACTAACCCAAACTGCAAAATAACCATTAATCCTTTTGCATTTGTGTAATATTGAAATATAATGCTCAGTTCCTCAGCACATTTGGCTGCTGGTCAAGGGGACATTGTTTCAAGACCCAGGTAAGACATGGATGTTTGTGTTTTCAATTTGCTGAGGTCTTGCCTTCCTCACTGATCTTATCTGTCACATATAAACTGATCGGTTTCTGTCAGATCTCTATGGCAAGCAGCTGTGTGAGGGAATATTTTTTTATTCAGCTGTGGTATCATTTTCTGCAGTAAACACTTGAATATGAACTGTGTTTTGACCAGTGATGCTCAATAACTTATGATTTAGTACCAGCTGTTGAATACAGTATATGTCTTTGTTTTATCTTTGGGAAACCAAATATTTCACTATAATTTGTGCATTATTACAGATTACATCTATGGGAATGCAGCATTACAATGAAGAACTCCAGCAGAAGCTCTAAGAAGTTGTGTAGATTGCATTTTAAGCTTGAATCCTTCACAGATAGTTTACAAAGATGATTGCATTGCACTGCTGTTCCTTCAGTACAGAGTGTTCACAGGATGATGCCAAATGCTTTTCCTTCTCAATAAGGCTCTGTACATATTATGTATGTTAAAACCATTATTTCTTTTTCCTAACTCAATTGTATTATGTTGGTGTGTTATCATTTGCTGTATGAGCTTTCATATTTTTAACTACTCTATGACAATATGGTATTTCAATAAGGAATGATCTCCTAGTTTCTACTCCGCAAAATTCCCCGCCCTGCCCACGGTCAGTAGGGGACACCGATGGGCTTGGAAAGACCGCCGTCCGTCGGATGGGACATTAAGTTGTGGCCCCGTGTGCGGGAGAGCCATACCCTGTGCACGTTAAAGAACACGCTGGATGGCCTTGACGGGAGGCAACCATCTGTCTCCCAACAGCTGTTCCAGTGGGTCCCCTCCCCCAACCTTCTCTGAGCCTTCGGGGTCCATGTGACCTGGCCATTTAGCCCATTGTGTGCAAAAAAGTGTCGCTCAGAGGTAAAACAACCCAACCTAGTTTCTACTGTATATAAATGATCATAATCTGTTTTACAATGACAAAAATATTACTTAGATGTGTGCAAAGTAATAGAGCATGCATTGAACTTCACTAGGATACTTCTTTTAGAGGTTCTTTTGAATGGTGTTTCATTTCCCTTTCAATTTTTACAAAATGAATTGTTTCTGATTGCTTATGATCATGTTTAATGTATATGGCAAATGTTCCTAATATATATAAATTTTTTTTTTGGTAAGCTTTATTTAGTTTATAAGTTTGATAATATCGACTGATTTAAGCCCTGTTTTCACAAATAGAATTTGATAATACAATTTTTTCTCTGAAAAGGATAAATTCTGCACTTTGTTAGTTTTTCGTTCTTTATTTTTTGGGAAACATCTTATTGGGTTGATAAATATTAAAAGTAAAAAACTGATAACTTAAAATTATTGTTTGTTACCTTCACTTCATTCATGTTATAAATATAAAAATTGATTTTTTTTACTTGTTAGTGTGCTTAGCTAGTGATCTAAGGGATCTGGGTTTGAGCCACAGATAAGGCATGAACATTTATGTTGTTTTTCTGCTGAGGTCCTGCTATCCTCACAGACCTACTATGTCATATAAACTGACAGGCTCCTGTCAGACCTCTGGGCAAGCAGCTTTATAAGTAGTCTTGGGGTTGAGTGGTTAATGCACTTCACTCTTGATCTAATGGAATTGATTTCTAACCCTGGGTAAGGCATGGATGTTGTGTTGTCTGCTGAGGTCACACCTTTATTGTGTACAGACTGCTGTGGCAAGCAGGTGCTTGAGAGGATACTGATGTATTTTTTTTACAAATCCATAGATAATATGTAGGCATGGCACCTAACCCTGGGTAATCTGGGCATCTAATCCTGGGTAAGGCATGGATGTTGTGTTGTCTGCTGAAGTCACACCTTTATTGTGTACAGACTGCTGTGGCAAGCTGGTGCTTGAAAGAATACTGTATGTTCATGGCCGAGTGGTTAGCACGCTTGTCTACTGATCTAAGGGACCTGGGTTCAACCTCCAGGTAAAGCATGGATGTATGTGTCATCTTTCTGCTGAGGTCCTACCATCCTCTCAGACCTACTTTGGCATATAAACTGACAGGCTCCTATCAGACCTCTGTGGCAAACAGCTGCTTGAGTGGGTGCCATTGTTTTTGAAACTTGTACCAAATTATGCAAGCATTGCTTTTTATGTTTGAAATATTCCCTTCTTTTTATGACACTGGCTTTAAAAGCAGAGGATAGACAGATTTTGAATTGGAAGTTAATTTGCTGTCAAACAGTAAGGTTTGTTCTCCAAATATCTTAATAGTGAGTAATATGAAATGATAATATCTTGCTCATCATGGTTTAAAACCTGATATTACTGAAAACTAATCATGGAATTAAAGCTACTAGTGAAATGCTTTATACTTAACATCTAAGTGAAAAAAATGTTTTATCTTATTAACCTATCCAAAGAACATGAATTCATAATGTTAAAGATTATGCTACTGCAAGCTGCAGGAAAATATTAATTATTATTATTTTCAGTTTTTAAAATATAATGGAAAATAAATAGTCAATTTAACCCCTCCCCCCCTAAAAAAATGCCAGTTATGTACATTGACTTGTACATATAGTTCCTTATGATTACTTCCACTTCCAGTTTTATATTAAATATGGATCTTACTCAAATTGTTGATTCCATTTCTTCCAAATCTGTTTAGAAAAGAATTGGCACCCTTTTATTCTTCATTTTCTAATTTTTTGAAGTGTTGACTGATGTAAGCATTATTAATGATTCTGCCATCATGTGAAGGTTGGATATAATATTAATTATTTGTGCGAAATACAACTGATCTGACTTATTATAATGTTTTGAAACCGTGGTGGTTGTAATTATATATTACATTACATGTTCTTATGTTACAGTGCCATGTGCAAGCACATCAATACCAATGTCAACAATTGCAGTATTGCCAATAACAAGTAAGTCAAATGCAATGCCCTCAGTCACCCAGTCTACACCAGTGCCATCCTCCAGCCAATCGACATCAGTGCCATCCACCTACCAATCCACACCAGTGCCATCCACCTACCAATCGACACCAGTGCCGTCCACCTGCCAACATACACCAGAGCCATCCACTAGCCAATCTACACCAAAAACACATAAAATAAATCACATGAAACTTTCTTTGTTTCATTTCAAGAAGCATCTGTTGTTTTCCAAATTGAAACTGGATGCTGCTTTTAGTAACAAATTAGTGTTAGCAAAATTGAAAACAATATTCAGGCCAAACTTATTTCACCTAGTGGAAGCTCAAATAAAAAATTCGAATTTGAATCCTAATGGCAGACGATGGTCTAATGACAATAAAGCATTTTCTCTCAATATATATTTCAGCAGCATACAGGGTATTAAGTAGATATTTGTCTTTGCCCTTTGTTAGAACATTGCAAAGTTCAGTTGCAAGTAAATCTGGGTTTTGTGATTCGTTGCTATCTGCTCTTCAAGAGAAAATTTCACACATGAGTGACCAGCACAAGAATTGCCTTTTTGTCCTTTGATGAAATGTCAATAAGACCTTCACTAAGATATCTAAGTTCTGACATAATATTGGGCTTTGAGGATGATGTTTGTGGCCAAGTGAAAACTGAAAATAAAATAGCTACTCATGTTTTAGTTTTCATGGTACGTGGTGTGACCAAAAAATGGAAAGAAATTGTCAGTGTTTTTTTTTTTCTCATCATGGAGTTAGAGGTGTTGTTTTGAAAACATTGATCATTGAATGTATTAAACAAGTAAAGAATATAGGTTTGAATGTTTTAAGTTTAGTATGTGATCAGGGAGTTAATAACCTACGTTTAGCATCATAACTGAACATAATAGAAAATACTCATTTTTTTTGTTAATGATTGCAAAATATATTTTATGTACGATCCTCCCCATCTCTTAAAATGGTTAAGAAATATTATGATTAGGTATAATTTGGAATGTTATTCTAAAATAATTAAATGGAAATATATATATATGATTTATATATCATTGACTCAAAGCAAAAATTGCACACAATTCCAAAACTTTCAGAGAAACGTTAAGTTTGAAGGCTGAGATAAGATGATGAAATATGCTGCCCAATCCTAAGCCATTCAGTTGCAGCAGCTATTTGCTTGATGTCCTCAGTTTCTGCATTTCCTACTGAGGCAACATATACAGCTGATTTCATATTGATGAGTTGTTTGATAGTTTCAATAGCAGTAGTTTGCATGCTAGAAAAGAAATATTAAGCGGTTTAACTAATAATTCTAGTCATCTTGAACTGTGGAAAGAAATGTTCGAGTGTATCAAAACATGGAGATTTGTCAATCCATTAGGGAAAAATATGCGTGTTCATTGCAAAAAGGGTTGGGAAGTCACTCGTTGTGCAGCTCTTCAGCTCTGAAGAGGAATATGCACAGGAATATGTATTGATGCGAAGGTTCAATCAAGATGCTTTAGGAAATACCTTTTATGTTTTCCGGGCAAAGAGGTAATGACAGTAATCCTGACTGTGTACAGTTAATTTCTATTCTTAAAGCAGTAGCAGTTACAAACTTATTTTGTGCTTCATTTGTTACTAACAGTGAAGAAGATGATAATAATGTGTTGGCATGTCTTCCAAATATACAAAGTAACCCCCACCCCCCTTTCTGACTGTTCCTAAACAAATTGTGGTAAAAATATTGAAATTCACTCAAAGTATGTAATAATTCCAAACGAATTAAGCAGCTCTGAAGAAAATGTCTTATTTTACATTACAGGTTATATAGTGACTAAGTCATTGATCAGAATTAACAATTGCAGTGATTGCAGCAGAATATAAATTGATAATGGCTGTAGACTGAATATACTGACTATTCTGTTACTGAACTTCAAGGAATATTCATCATCATCATCCTCAAGCAGCCATGGGCTATGGAGGTCCAACCAGACCATGCAATTTAGTTCTCCAAGCAAGTCTCTCCTGAGTACATCTGCTGCATCTGGCCATTGCACACCAATTCTAACAAGGTCCTGTTTGACACTGTCTGCCCACCACATCCTAGGTCTCCCCCTCTTTCTGAAACCTTTAGGCACACTGTTCATAACCCTATTCGCCAATCTATAATAATTCATACGGGCAACATGGCCAAACCAACGGAGTCTCTCTCTGCATAATATGCTGCTTAAAGAAGGTTGCCGACTCCTTTGCCTAACCTCATCATTAGTTACAAAGTTGAACCACCTAATGCCCAGGATACTGCGTATAAGCATCTACAATCAAAAGCATCTAGTTTCCTGTTATCTTGTTTACACAGCGTCCAAGTTTCACTACCATAACTAACCCTAGAAAGAACCAAACTATTATACAGTCTAATTTTAGTCTTTATGTGTATACACCTATTTCTCCACACACACCATAGATTCTTAAAAGTTCTGGCAGCAATCCCTATCCATCTGTTTATTTCATGCTGCACATCACCAGCATCTGTTACATAGCTCCCAAAATAATTAAGCTATGACAGATGTCTAACAGTGTTAAACCTTGAACAGGTGTCAAGGAATATTCAGATACTTTAAAAGCTCCGTCTAATGAACTTTATAACATTGTTCATAAGATGCCAGAAATAAATTTGGAGAATTTGTTTAAAAAAAGAACAAGTGCTAAAAATACTTAACGAAAAGCCAAATTCTGAGATTGATTTCTCCAGTCTAAACATTCATACTGAGCATAAGATTTATGTACCTCAGCTAGTTATTGATTTATATTGTAAAATATTTTTTTTCTCTTTTATCAGGTATAAAAAATGATTCCTTGAAAGCAAAAAAGTTTGTGTAATGAGACTGTAATTTTGGACACTACTTATATTTTATCACTTATTTTTATATAACCCATTTATGAGAAAATTATATATAAACTTTTTCTGTACAAATTTGTAATCATCCACTTGATTAGACAGCATTTTAGCCATTGCATCCTATATTGTAAAGCCTATATACCTGTGAAATAAGCCACAAAACCCCTTTATAATATCAGCAGTGAGAAGCAAGGAGTGAAAATATTGTGCCGGATAATTCAGAAAAGGTTAAGGAACTCTGCTATTCGACTTAAAAGGTAAGATATATTCATAATTTGCCATCTGAGTTCAAATGATATTTGGCAGAAGACAATGATCATATTATTTTTATAGCTTTTATTTCTCTGAAGTAATTCCCATTTATAAAATGATTTTCTAATGCTATGCAGGTTTTGTGGGAGAAGATCATGTAGATATATAGTCAATGAATTTATTATATATACATAGAATAAACCTAGCTGTTGGATTAAGCATGATCTTTGGTTATAGCATTATGTAATCTGGTATATGTAATTTATTTGAATTAGGAAGTTCTTCTAACAACTTTTTCTAATTTCCAGCAGTGTGTATTATTTAAATTGATAAATATTTTGTCCTTTTTTAATGACTGCTCACTTCTAGGAAAGAATGATTATACTATTTTGTTTTAAAATATCTAATTTTTTTTTTTTTGCAGTCTGGAAAATATGTAGGCTTGTCATTATTTAGTGTATGCAAATTCTATGTAACTACTATTCAGCATACTTCTATTGGTTATATTATTGACTGATCTAGTTTATTCAGTATCTAATATTTTTCACCATTATCATAGCATTTTTCTCATTTTTAGGAAAGGGTATATATGTTTAACATAATGTAGGGCAACATGCAGTGATTTTATTTCAATAACATTCCTAACAAAGTTCTATTGCATGCAGTTGCTTCTTAATATCAAACTTTTAGATTAAGCATGTTTCCAATTTATATCCTCACTTCATGTACTGCATGTATTTTAATTTTTGCATTTAATAAGACTTTTCATTTCAAGGGCATCACTATTTAGTGAATGCAATATATACATACAATATAACTTGTTCTTAAGCATGTTCTCTGATTATGGGTTGGGTTGTTTTACCTCTGAGCGGCACTTTTTTGCACACCATGGGCTAAACGGCCAGGTCACATTCAACCCGAAGGCTCAGAGAAGGTTGGGGGAGGGGTCCCACTGGAAGCTGTTGGGAGACAGATGGTAGCCTCCCGTCAAGGCCATCCAGCGTGTTCTTTAACGTGCACAGGGTATGGCTCTCCCGCACACGGGGCCACAGCTTAACGTCCCATCCGACGGACGGCGGCTTTTCCAAGCCCATCGGTGTCCCCTACTGACCCTGGGCAGGGCGGGGAATTTTGCGGAGATCTCTGATTATGGCATTATGTTACCTGGTATATGCCATTTGAAATCCTAAACTAATAATTATCATTTGCCGACATGTATTATTTAAATTTATATTGTTTTCTCCCATTTTAATAGCACACACTGCTAGGAACGCAACTTTATACTTTTTTTAATACCTAATTTGGTTCCTAATCTTATTTTTTACATTCTGCTTAAAATATAGGCCTGCCATTATTTACTGTATGCAAACTGTATGAAACTACTTACCAGCATATTTTTTCCAGTGATATTATTGCCTGATCTAGTTTATTCACTACCTAGTTTTTTTCTTCATTATCATACCATTCTTCTCATTTCTAGGACAGAGTGCTATTAATTGAATAATATACAGGGTGAATCTGAAAAAGTGGGCAAAACTTTACAGGGTGGTAGAACGCAGCTATACGAGCAATATTTGTCATAGAATGTATGGTCGGAACGCAAGTGGTGAGAAGTTAAAAGGTAGCTTTCCACTGTCACATTTAAAGAATGAACACAAGAAGGAGAGGAGATACTCTGTGCCTCACTTGCATTCCCGTCCACCGCACCGTACACAAAGTGCATATCCGCCATTTCGTGGTTAGTATAACCAGCCATCCTCTTGGCAATTCACGGTAGAAATGCCATTGGGTGCGAGGACCGACCTTTTTATACCATTTCCAACGCCACCTAGCGGCTCGCCGTTTGCGTTCTACCCATATTTTCTATGACGAATATTGCTCGTATAGCTGCGTTCTACCACCCCGTAAAGTTTTTCCCACTTTTTCAGATTCACCCTGTATATGTGTGTTGAAATAAATCACTGCTATTGCTGATTTTTATATTTTTTTTTATATTTTCTGATGAATGTCTACTTACCTATGCAGTTAGTTTTACAAACATGATTTTATTAATTATATGCATTATTATTAATATTGCATTTAATAAGCCTTCTGTCCAATAGGAAAGTATATATATATGGGAGGGGGGAGGTATATTTTGCTGAAAATATAGGTATTTGTGCTTTTATATTGCACTGAATTTGTTTCTTGTACTTTACTCTTACAGGAAAGAACATATGTATGCCATTACTTCGTTAAGGTGTATATTGTTTATTACGCTGTTATTATACGACAATATATTAAAATATCTGTAATCTTGAGACAAATGCAATAAGAATCGTAGGATAGGTAGTTTTGTAATGGATGGCAAAATCGCATGTAATTTTGATCTTCAATATTTCTGTGTCTGTATTGAACAATGCTCTAACGAAAAAGAAGCTTTTTTGATAATCGCATACCAATACTAAAATATAATCATTTTTGTCAAATTACATTTTGATATGAATGAAAAGAAAATAGTTTAATTTAGAATAAACGTATTTGATTTAATGTAAATGATTTTTCTGCATTTGTAAAGCTTTTAAAATGTGAATCGGTAGGTATTGGAACGTTATACAATTGTTTGGTTACAGGATTTGTATTATGATAGAATTTCAATGCACATTGGCTACAACTTGTAATATTAAATCAATATATGTATTTAACTTATTCTGAAAGTTACTTGATTTCAAATCCTGCTTACGGATTCGTAGTTTCCACAAAATTAAAACTTACTACAGTTGTTTGCAATTCAGTAGTTCGTTTATTAACTTAAACGAATGCAATTTAATGTCTTTTTTTTTTCTCTAAACAGAAAGAAGTGTTTCCGAGTGTGACATCTGCCATCTCTGATTTGCATCGTTACAATTCCTCATGAAACAAAAGAAGAGACATCGATGGGAAGGAAAAAGCTAATTAATATATATATACCATAATAATAAATATTATGCCATCTTTTTAATATCCTTACTAGATGAATTTTTAACTGCAAGAGTGCGAGTGTCACAAAAATTTGTTATGTAGTTCCTCTACATTCATTGCAGCTATGTATGTGAAAGATCCTACACCTTAGGCCCCGTGTGCGGGAGAGCCATACCCTGTGCACGTTAGAGAACACACTGGATGGCCTTAACGGGAGGCTAACAGCTGTTCCAGTGGGTCCCCTCTCCCAACCTTCTCTGAGCCTTCGGGGTCCACGTGACCTGGCCATTTAGCCCATGGTGTGCATAAAAGTGCCAATCAGAGGTAAAAGAACCCAACCCACACCTTAGGGTTAATTTCCTTTTGAAGACTGATAGTATAGCAAGTGATTTCGATGACTGGAACTTAATTTTTTAAATTCATTTTATTTCACCGAAACGTTAGAAAGTGGAAAAAAATTTAATACGTTGCATGGAATAACAAAAAAAAAAAAATTGTTTTATATTTCATTTTTTAACAAATTAAACTGTTATCGCAGGAACAGAATTTTTTTACTGCTTTGTCAGTTTACAGATATCCGACATACCTTTTTAAAAAATATTTTTTCCGTTGGATGGTTATTGATCAAATATTAGCATTCGTCCATATTAAATAGTTCAGATAACACCTTCTAGAGGGGGGGGGGGGGGAAGTTGAAAAATGAATATTGCAAACGATCCATTGATGCAGAAAATTGAAATTTTTGCTCTGGAATGTAAAGATCAAGAGGTTGACATTGATCAGCACCACTTTACCTACTAAACCCCAGTGGTGGTGGAAAAACGCTACTTTTTCTTTTTTTACGAGATAAAAGAAATTAATGTGAAGGATATTTTTACTATTTGCGTTTTCCAACTCTTCGTTCGGTTTCGCTGTTAGCTCAAGA
Source organism: Ryuthela nishihirai (assembly GCA_038380435.1). NCBI lineage: Eukaryota > Metazoa > Arthropoda > Arachnida > Araneae > Heptathelidae > Ryuthela > Ryuthela nishihirai. The sequence goes on from JAWZYU010000038.1 coordinate 6,846,208, forward strand.
AAAATTGAACGATAGTCGGGAAAATAAAAACATTTCTTTCCAAACAAGAATCGTGTCCCAGCATCTTGGATCCCCAACAGGTACTTTCCCTTTATGACGTCATAGGCTATGATCCCTTATTAATATACTCACATCTTATCAAATGACCCTCATTGATCCCACTTATTAAAATTTCTATCCTCCCTTATCCGAAATCCCTCGATATATAACGGGGACCGTGAACAATCCATCAGAAAGCTCCCGTAAATTCGTTTTTTTTTTACAGAGGGTAAACAATATCTTCGGATCTGATCTGGTACTTTGTTCCCACCATTTTTTTTTAAGACATCGCGGCAGATCATAGGTAAAGGAAAAGTATTCTTTCCATATATATTTGTTAAGAATCTCCTCATTTTGCAAGTGTTTAGAGACATCCTATAAGTATTTGCGTCATTTTCCTGAACTTGTTAGTATCACAAATTCTATTTTCACACACACACCTTTATACCCCCATTTATTATTTCATCATTTAAGTCCCACATAATAAATAATCTTTTGCTTCATTAACTCCGCTGATTTCCGCCATTTTAATCAAAAATATTTTTGCCTCGGAGGTAGGAATTCTTTTTTCCTAATCACAGCCATTTCGTTTCCAAGTGGCGGATGACTCTGTTGTCATCTTTCCTAACATTAGATAATTTATTTTCACCTTAATTTTAATTCCTTGTCCCTTAAATTTCATTTCATATCGCGATATTACATCAGACAATTCTGGCCAACTTTTTTGGATTTTAGATCCTTTTGTAATGTTATTTTCTTAATTGAAAATACAGCCTTTGTCATCAGAATTTGTTAGGATCACGGTTGTGAAAAATTTCTCCTTTGTATTCCTAGAGATTTTTGACAAGTCTCCAGTATTTAAGGCCGTAAAAGGTATTATTGAAATAGCCACTTACCATTATCCCCTTAGCTATCATTGGGCGGTTGAGGAACGAAGGAATTACATCATTCACGTGTAGGGAATCCTCACCAATCGCAGATGGAAGTTATCCCTAAAGTAAATTCCGCACTTAATCTTTCTAAGTCAATCATCCTAATGAATAATGCATTTAGAAACTCCTACAGAGTTGAAGCCTTCTGGCAGCTGTAGCAGTCTCAATGGAGAATTGTTCTTCCCTCCCCAAAAGATAAAAGCAGTCGGAGAGAACCATTGCGATCCATTTTCGAGATTTTTATCCCTGCCTCCCTTTCCTCAAATGAACTAGTTCCTATGATCATCGGGGCGGGGGTGGCTCGTAATTTGTAGTTCCCAGGTTCGAGTTACAGCTGGGTCAGCGTTGAGATTTATCTCCGCATAAATTCCCCGGCCTGCCCACGGTCAGTAGGGGACACCGATGGGCTTGGAAAGGCCGCCGTCCGTCGGATGGGACGTTAAGCCGTGACCCCGTGTGCAGGAGAGCCATACCCTGTGCACGTTAAAGAACATGCTGGATGGCCTTGACGGAAGGCTACCATCTGTCTCCAAACAGCTTTTCCAGTGGGTCTCCTCCCCCAAACATCTCTGAGCCTTCGGGGTCCATGTGACCTGGCCATTTAGCCCATGGTGTGCAAAAAAGTGCCGCTCAGAGGTAAAACAACCCAACCTATGACCATCGCTGAACGGCATCATGAACACAACATTGTCAAGACTTGTACACTACACTGTGCTATCGAAGATATCCCTAGTTAAAAAATTACTAGTCCAGAAATGCTTACAGACTACTCTCTTACATAATAGGAAAATAATCTATCGTACATGTTTAAAATTCCTCTTATCTTTTAAAATAATCCTATCTAATCACTGAACTGCATATCCACTCTCAAAATTTAACGACAAACATTACAATTCGTGAAAACGTGCAGCACACAAGATATGTACATCCATTCTAACTTAGCTGTGGGAGTAAAGGTCAAATTATGCCCTATTCCCGACACCAAGTACCTTTTTATCTTAGGGGTTAAGCGGAAGAATACCAACCCCCCTCACTAGGGATTGGGATTCGATCTTTTTCCACAGTAATGAGCCATTTCAAATATTTTTCGCAGAAACTATCAGCAATTTAAAAGAAGAAAAAATATTAATGGTGAAAATTTTTTCGCTAGTACGTTATGAAAAATATTAGTTTTAAGTTACTCTTTATAGTGTTATCTGATCATATCTTTAAAAAAATTTAGCCAAATCATACTCACTTGATGTTGAAAGAAAATTAATATACTGTATTATATAGTTTAAATTTCTTTAGGAACTATTTTGTTAATGTAGAAGATTTTAATTACTATCCAATAATCCATTATGGGTATCAATTTATGGTATTAATTGTATTTTCTTATTTCTTCTCGAAGCTAATCTTAATGGTTACGAGTGTAGCATCTGCAAGAATCTGTTCTCATCAATTACTTTCCTCCAGCGACACAGAAGAAGTCATCGTCGCGAAGATCCTGGCAAACATTTCTGTTGTCCATTTTGCCCTTATTCTGCTAATGACGCCTGTCACCTGAAGCGACACATGCTGGTCCACACTGGGGAGAAACCTTACCAATGTTCGTATTGTGAAAAGAGATTTGCACGTAAACAGACTTTTGTAACTCACGAATTGACTCACACAGGACAACGTCCATTCTCCTGCGATGTATGCAATAAGTCTTTCACACATGGGAGCGACCTTACCAGACACAGAAGACTCCATTTCCAAGAGAAACCTTACATATGTAGATATTGTAGCAAAGGATTCTATCAGAGTAGAGATTTAAGAAGTCACGAAGAATCGACACATAATAGGTATGAAAGGCTCCAGATATTATAGATTTGTGCCTATTTCTTTTTGCTACATTTAATGACACGTTCATTGTTTAGAGGTTGTAGAACAATAAAAGAAAAAATTTTCGAAGTCGTATTGATTCATTTAAAATAAAATTATTTTTTTTTTCATTTATGGAACTCGTGCAATTATAAATAAATTCAAAGGTGGGAGATAAAAAAAAAACTTTCGAAATGTGTTTCTCTTGTTCATAGTGATTACAACCAAGGAATTATTAAATATATAGAACTCTTAGTATTTACTTTTAAAATATTTTATACATTGATTTCAAAACTGTTTTCAGTTTTTTGCTATATAAACGTTTTTCCGATATAATTACCGGGACACAATCAATTATAATTGAAATGTCAGTTTCGTTTATTATTTTTTATTTGTTGTATCAATTGCTACACATGTTAATAAGAATATTAATACCGATAATTTAGGGGCGGGGGTGACTCAGTCGGTAGCGCGCCAGGCTCGTAATCTGTACTTCCCAGGTTCGAGTCCCAGCTGGGTCAGCGTTGATTTATCTCCGCAAAATTACCCACCCTGCCCACGGTCAGTAGGGGACACCGATGGGCTTGGAAACGCCACCGTCCGTCGGATGGGACGTTAAGCCGTGGCCCCGTGTGTGGGAGAGCCATACCCTGTGCGCATTAAAGAACACGCTGGATGGCCTTGACGGGAGGTTACAATCTGTCTCCCAACAGCTGTTCCAGTGGGTCCCTCCCCCAACCTTCTCTGAGCCTTCGGGGTCCATGTGACCTGGCCATTTAGCCCATGGTGTGCAAAAATGTGCCGCTCAGATGTAAAACAACCCAAACCGATAAATTATATGCAACCAGATTAATGAATGATTTGCATCTTTTCTAGCATATATTGAACTAATTTCATAAGAAGTTCTGTAAAAATACGATTAAAAAGAAATAGCAAAGCCCGAAATTATGAACCTCCACTTATTTTTGAAGTCCTCTTTGAAACTTCATAATTTCCACCGATAAGATTAAAATATGAAGATTGTATAGACGAATTGATAATTTTAATGGTGTTATCTGATAACATCTTGATACCACTTTCACGTTTTGACAAGGAGCGTTATCATTCTAAAAAATCTGGGGCGCGCCAGATCGGTAGCGCGCCAGGCTCGTAATCAGTAGTTCCCAGGTTCGAGTCCCAGCTGGGTCAGCGTTGAGATTTATCTCCGCAAAATTCCCCGCGCCGCCTAGTATGGGACACCGATGGGCTTGGAAAGTCCGTCGGATGGGACGTTAAGCCGTGTGCGGGAGAGCCATACCCTGTGTACGTTAAAGAACACGCTGGATGGCCTTGACGAGAGGCGACCATATGTCTCCGAACAGCTGTTCCAGTGGGTACCCTCCCCCAACCATCTCTGAGCCTTCGGGGTCTATTTCACCTGACCATTTAGCCCATTGTGTGCAAAAGAGTGCCGCTCAGAGTTAAAACAACCCACGGACCCCGAAGGCTCAGAGAAGGTTGGGGGAGGGGACCCACTGGAACAGCTGTTCGGAGACAGATGGTAGCCTCCCTTCAAGGCCATCCAGCGTGTTTTTTAACGTGCACAGGGTATAAGCTCTACCGCACACGGGGTGTGCCACGGCTTAACGTCCCATCCGACGGACGGTAGCCTTTCCAAGCCCATCGGTGTCCCCTACTGACTGTGGGCAGGCCGGGGAATTTATGCGGAGAAAAATCTCAACGCTGACCCAACTGGGACTCGAACCTGGGAACTACAGATTACGAGCCTGGTGCGCTACCGACAGAGCCCCCCCCCCCCCCCCCCCGTAGCCCATGGCTGCTTGAGGATGATGATGTGTGAGAGCGTTTGCAGAAGGGTACTTGTCCTTATCTTCGTCAGGATGAATAACTCAGGTGGCCGAATACACAAACTCATGTATTTCACATATATACATTATTTATTTACACTTCAAACTATATACATACAGTGACTGTACGCACTGTCCAAACACAACAGGCTATAATGAGCCTCAGCAGTCCCACCGCTAGATGGAGAACAAAGCTTAAGCGAGCTGAGCTACAGACAATCCGACTGACAACCCGCGCGCAAGTCCCAGTTTGAACAACCCCGCCAGATGAGGTCACGTGTCCTTCGGGGGACATTAGGGTGTCTCGGCCAATGGGGTATGGACACGGTTCCCAGTGCCACGTCGACTCTTGTCCTCAAGCTCCCAAACGCTCTGCCACCAAAATGGCGATTCTGACCCTTATTCCTTCTGTCCTATCTGCGAGTCCCTACATTGTCATAAATAAAATCTAAAATGGTTTGATGTTTAAATATTTCGGAATCAAAACTTTAATTTTTAAATGTTACTGCATAATTGAATACTATAAATCATATGAGACGTACAATATTAGATTATTAATTTTTAGAGAAATTGGAAAGATTTTTTTAAAAATTTTTTTATTGAAAGTCGGATTAATGAGACTACTGATAGAGGTACGGTTTGATTTCGTGCTTGTGTTATTTAGATTTCCTCTCATTTCATTAAGAATAAATACACATCGAAAAATATTCTTTGTACTGAGCTGTTGGATTAGAAAGAACAGATGCAAATGCTTTATTGAAAGTTAAATTAGAGAGAATGGAAATAAATTTTTCTGGTAGTTCATCTTTTTTAGTTTCCTGTTACGTCGTTTAGAAAGAACAGATTTAGAAGAAAAATAATTCCTTGTACTGAAATATCATTTTGGAAAGACTGCATTTAAATTCTTTATTCATAATAGGCGTATAGAGAAAAGAGTTTATGTAGGCTCTTTAGGTCTCTTTAAATGCATTCCTTTGATTTCCCATAGTTTCATTCGAAGAGAAAAACTCATAAATTGTTGGTTTTAATGAAAATCGGATTACAGAGAATTCTGATAGTCCCTATAAAGATTATTCCCCACCCTGCCCACGGTGAGTAGGGGACACCGCTGGGTTTGGAAAGGCCACCGTCCATCGGATGGGACGTTAAGCCGTAGCCCCGTGTGCGGGAGAGTATACTATACCCTGTGCACGTTAAAGAACAGGCTGGATGGCCTTAACGGGAGGCTACAATCTGTCTCTTAACAGCTGTTACAGTGGGTCCCCTCCCCTAAACTTCTCTGAGCCTTCGGGGGGCTTGTGACTGGACATTTAGCCCATGGTGTGCAAAAAGTGCCGCTCGAATATAAAACAACCTAACCCAAACCTATGAAGGTTGGATTACCTTATTGCTTTTTTACGAATAGGCTTCGAATATTCTTTTAATTCCGTTTTTTTTCATTTGAAAGGAGAAAGAACAGATATATAAAAACTAGTTCTGAATGAATTCTGATATCAAGAATATATATAATATATATACTTATTGACTGTTACAATTTCCTGCGTGATTTGAGATTTAATTTAATTTTTCATCATCACTCTAATTTGTGGTTTTCACTCTGTTATGGGAATCTATAACATAACTCTTCACTGATCTCACACGTGAGTACTTCTCGAGTGGAAGTTATGGATTATTAGCGCTCAGAATTTTGTTTCTTTTTTCATTTATTTCAAGATTTTATAAACTTTATATGACATGTAATAGCAAATGCAATGTGAAACATGTATGTCTTTTCGTTGTTGAATAAACTGGTATAATTACTATTAAAAATGTTTTTACTGGGGGCTAACAGTCCTGAACACACCGTAGTTTTCGCATGTTTATCTTGTTCTAAAAATTTGAAGCCAAAGAATCATTAAATACGTAAAACTGTAAAGTATCTTTTAATCAGATTTCAAACATTTACTTTCTGTTATAAATTACCTGAACACAAACAACTATAAATTTTATGACGATATCACATACTGAAAAATTAAGAAAAACTGATATTTCTTAAATTATTTAAATATGTATCTCCACACATACAAATACCTGAAGCCATGGATTATGGAGGTCCTACCAGACAGTGTAATTTTCCTCTAAAGACATGTCTGTTCTGAGCTACAGCAGCTTCATTTCGCCACTGTAGATCAATTCTAACAAGGTTCTCTTTGACATTGTCTGCCCATCGCATCCTAAGTGTCACCCTTTTTCTGCAACCCTTACACTATTCATCATCCTGTTTGCCAATCTGCAGCTGTACATATGGGCAACATGACCAAACAAAAACAGTCTCTCTCTTTTCAATATGCTGCTCAAAGGAGGTTGATGAATCCATCTAGGCATATCGCTATTTATAAAATAAAGCCACTTAATGCCTAAGATATTGCGCAAACATCTACAATCAAAAGCATCAAATTTCTTCTTGTCCTGTTTACAAAGGGTCCATGTTTCGTTATCATAACTAACCTTAGAAAGAACCAAACTATTATACAGCCGAAGTTTAGTCTTTAGGGTTACATGTCTATTTCTCCACACTCTCCGTAGATTCTTGAAAGTCGCAGCAACAATCCATAATCTTCTATTTTTCTCATGCCACATATAAGCAGTGTTTATTACGTAGCTACCAAGAAAATTAAACTGACACTCTTTCTCATGAGTACAGTCATTCAAAGCAACTGAAGCACATCTGACTGACCAATTTTCATCATTTTAGTTTTTTCTGTCTTTTTCATAAACCTTCTGACTCTCATCGACAGCCCTAATGAACGAATTCATCTCATCAACATTAGTAGCCGACAGAGCCAAATCATCTGCATAATCTAAATCAGAAATGTTGAAATCTCTAAACCATTTAAGGCCAAAATTTTTCCCTTGCAAAGAATTTCTCATTACATAATCAATAGCCAAACAAAAGAGAAAAGGTGACAAAACGCACCCTTGTCTAACTCCACTAGAAATGCTAAACTAATCGCTGCAAGACGTACTAACTCTCACCCACGACTCAGTGTTATTATAGAGAGCTCTCATTACACTAACTAACTTATCAGGTATTCCATATGATCTAACAATCAACCACAAATTATGTCGATCAACAGAGTGAAAAGTCTTTTTGAAATCTACAAAGCTGGCAACCACAGGTTTCTGAAACTCTAACATTTCCTAAGAATCTGCGTAAGTGAATATATTTGATCAATACATCCCCTACAACTTCTGAATCTCCACTGTTCATCACGCAGTTGTTCATCAACCAAATTCTTAATTCTATTAAACACAACCATGCAAAAAACTTTACCTGAAACAGACAGTATGGTGATATCTCTGTAGTTATCACAAGAACTGCGAATACCTTTTTATAAAAATAGGGGTAGCAATATCTGTAGTAAAATTTGTAGGAACAACACGTTTATCATAAAAAATATTCAAAATTTCTGTTAACCATTTGTCAAGACAAGTGTTCCCTGTTCTAATCATGCCAGTGGTGATTTCATCGGCCCCAAAAGATTTATTCAGTTTTATTTTAGAGAGAGCCGAAACAACTTCCGAATGTAATACAAAGCCAACATTAAAGCTATAAAACCATCATTAAATGAATAAACAGCTGCAATCATTAACTAAGGATAGATGGAATAATGCATTTATCCTCATTACAAACAATGGAAGTAGAAATAATCGTAATGTTTAGAACATCTTTGAAATTCTCAGCTAACCTTGTCGTCAGAGAATCCTCACCTTCACCCACTTAACCATGTTTCTCCCTCAGTCCCTATATATCAGTGTATGTATCCTGTTTCTTCCGACACAAAACATTAACAATCTGGTATAATCCCCTGCTAATGTGCTGTCTAAGATATTCCTATGCTTTATCAGCCGAATTATCAAACCAAAGATTCTTATCAGCTGTTAACTGTTCTTTTACACTTTTATTAAGCTTGTTATAATGTTGTCTGTTACGACTAGTAGGGTGTTGATTCATATTAATCCTGCACTTCGTTCTTTCAAAAATACGTTCCATGTCTTATCACTCAAATAATTTTGTTTCCTCTGTTCCTTTTCACCTAAAAGAGTACTGTTAATTTTAAGAAAATCCTGTTTAAACTGATCCCATTTTTTCTAAACTACAGCAGTAAGAAAAACTACGATTGTCATAATGACCACATAGCTATCATGGTAAGCTTTAGCTATAACTGGATCTTTCAGACCTTCAGTGTTAAAGGTAATTTTCTTAACCTTAGCAAAATATTTCTTAAGCTTTAGTTGCAAGACACTTTTTACCAGGTAATGGTCAGACCCAATTTTGACTCCTCTATATTGTCTGGTATCCTAATCAAAAGAGTCCATTTGTTATTAATTAAAATATAATCTATCATATTCCTGTGAAACCCATCAGGTGAAACCCACGTATATTTATAAATGTCCCGGTGTTTGTACTATGTATTAGTTGTTCAGAAACCATTAAGTTTATTACCTGTAGGAGACATTCTCCATTGGCATTGGAACTATCAATGCCAAAGGGACCTAAAAATCCTGTCCATAGGTCAGAGTTAGTACCAACCTTAGCAATATCTCCTTTCTTTAGAGAATTCAAAATATCATGTAGCTGCCTGTAAAATATTCTTTTTATTCTCATCAGAGTCCTTCGTGGGGGCGTAACAACAGATGACATTTGTCTTAAATTTTTGTTTTAAATTTTGCTTTATAGATTCTTTCATTAATACAGTCATATCCTAGAAGAACATCACTGGCGTATCTCTGCTAAGAAGCAAACCGATAAGCCTAGAATATATAGGTGTCTTCACGCTGGAATTCCTGCGTGAGGACATCAAGAGAATAATCTCAACGTAACATCCTCACGTTCCACATACTTGCATAAAGAAAATGATTAGTAGGATTTTAAAAGAAAACTAGGTTTATTGAGAAACGTAGGACCAGCAATATCAAAAAGCCCCTTGATCGCGGGCATGGGACAAAGACCTGTTCCTCCACCGCTACAGGCTGAAGTCATCCATGCTACTAGGAACTTCAAGCACCACCGTTTGAAGTGGACCTTTTCAAAAGCCATAAGGCTTGCCTGAGACACATTACTCCGGTTTAGGATTAAAGATGCCTGACTAGCTAAGTAAGGGTTCAGTAGCTGCGATGTCCTATGATCAGGATTATCCACCAACTGATATAAGGTATCCCGTGCCTCTGTTCACTTAGAGTTGGCAACCCACAAGAAAACAGAAAACACAACGGCAAATTCTCCCTTAACAGATGCCCACCACTGCAGCAAGTCCAGAATCCATAATCAAGCTCAAAGCCGTAAACCAGTCCAGTCTCGTAGGCATAAATGGTCATCACCACGACCCTGCGAAGTTGAACACTCCTCAACAGGGCAGGAAGAAAGAAAAAAGTTGTCGCAGATGACCAGATCAGTAGGGCACACCGGTCTGACAGGCCTCCACTTCTGTTCCCTTCGAAAAAAGAATATCTCTTTTGAAAAGTATTAACGGCATGCGCCAAGGGAAGGCGGGGTCGGACATTATGTGCCAGACCCGGAAGGTTCTATGCGTCATTACTGGGGATTGCTACACAGCTATCCTCCAGTTTGTGCTGAACATTTACTGACCAGAAACGTTAGTGGAGAAAATTTGCAATGCAGGCTAATTTGTGACCAGAACCTGGTAACATCAGAATCACATAGGGAGGATAGTATCAGTAGCTGTAGTGATGATAATCCAACATTCGATACTGAAAGCGTGAAAATATCGTTAATGAAAATCTGTTTTTCTTATAAACCTTGGACGTATCATTAAGATACATCCGTGATATATAGTCTTCAGATAGAATTGATAAGTTTATTGATTGAACGAAAGACAAATAATTCTATTAAATTAATGTATATATTTTGTGGTAGTTTAACTCTGAAAATTCCAACAAACGGATATTTCAGAAACGGAATAGTAATACAAGTAACCCTCATTTAATGCGGGAGATGAATTCCGGGAAACAAATTTAAACAAATTTCCGCGTAAGACGAGTTTTTTTTTAATTTTTTGTATTTTTGCCTATCTTATTGATCTTTTTTCCTTTTCTTGGTTTTGTATTTAATTTTATTTCAACAAAAATAATTATAATTCACAATATTTATTTTAAGATTACGTAAATTTGTAATTGTGTATATAAATATGTACATATATGTGATCGATTAATTAATTTTACAATTTATTTCTTAATAAGGAACGAAACTATCTGGTTTGCTTTTCTTGACTCTGTTTTGTGGGTAATATTTATTTGTAGTGTTCCATTAACTGGTCACAACATCGTCTTATGGCATCCGTTACGAAATATCAATATCATGATCCTTCAACAAATCCATGCGTTTTTTGTGCAGTGAAAGGGCTTCGTCTAAAAATTTAAATGTCAACACTATTTTTGTTTCAGATTCTTGTTGTTCTTCAAAAGCAACCTTGAATTCTAAATCCTGAAGTTCATCGTTAGTGAGTGGCTCACTGTGCAGTTTAATAACTTCGTCCTTCTTTCAAAGTTACGCCTTTCGTATCCTGCTCTAGTTTGATATTTCGCTGATGTTAATTAAAAGAACCGACTTAAATTCTTGTAAATAGAGTATTTAGGGGGATAAATCCATGCGCGATTTACGTGAATTTTATAGTAGTGATTTGGAGAACTAAATTGCAGTGTGTTTGGACCTCCGTAGACAATGGCTGCTTGATGATGACCATGTTGGTGTTGATGGTGATGATGATTAATATACTAAAAATATTGCAGTACTCTAGTAAGTACGAATTAAAGTTCCATTTAGGAATCACCGAAGTAATTTTCAGTAAAACGAACCAAGAAATACGAGGAAAAAGAAAACGTGTGTGAAGTGCCATAAAACGAGTGGTGAAGAAAGGCGATAAATGTAATATATCTGATAAGGATAATGCAACTTATAATGCTATTGCTTCTGGCAATAATATGATTCAAATGTATACCACGTGAGAGTTATCCATTTCAGTTCGTTACAGGAGCTGTAGTCCCCTTTGAGAATGTCAGTAACCAGTACAGAATCGAAACAAAATCATAAACATATAGTATACACTGAGATGCCAATTTGTAAGGTACACCACCTTAATATATGATAGAGAGCTCAGTGTTGTTTATACCGTTTCATGACCTTCATAGGCGTCTTCATTTACCCGCAGTTTCTTCGATTTCCATAAAGATGCTCTGGTCAAAATGTTTTGGTTCTTCATGGAATTTTTTTTTTTTATTTCCATTCTCATTTACAGAAACATTACACACAAAAATTCACCATCAAATTTGGATGGAAAATAGCAAAAGGAAATAATATAAAATAAAATAAAAAAAAACGATTAAAAATAAAAAACTGACACAAACATATATTTTACAAGTATTTCTGTGTAATCTAGGAGTTACAAAACAACTCTTACAGATTACAAAAACAAAATTCTACTGTAAATAAAAGTCTTTGGCAATGGATAAAAAAACTAAGAAACATTACATTAAAAGCGTCTTCAATATCTTCAGTGTTTACCAAAAAAAGTTTGTTTTTTTTTCTTAAAATTACAATCACTTTTTCTTCTTTTATACTATTTGGTAAAGAATTATATAATTTTGGTGTAATAAAATTGAAATACTTATGCATGATTTCTTTTTTTGATTTCACAACATGAAACATGTTTGTAGAACATCTGGTATCGTATGGGATGAACCATTTTTCGATCCAATTGTTGTTTTTATGTAGATACAAAAAGACTTCTATATAAATATAACTTTCTCAAGGGTAATATATTATTGTCTATGTAATGATAATTTGCATTGCTAATATTGCTATTTGAAACTAATTTTACAATTTTATTTTGCAATTTCACTAGAGGGAGTAGGTTTGATATATAATCTCCCCGCCCCCACAACATGTGATTCCATAGCTTAAAATTGAGTGAACCCAAGCGAAATAAACTAAAATTAACAACTTCTTTTGAGAACATGATTTAAGATAATATAACTTGTACAAAATAAATCTTAATTTTTTACACACTGTATCTACTTGTTTCTTCCATTTTAGATTTTGTTCAACATAAATGCCTAGATATTTAACACATTCAACTTGTTCGATAGTTTTACATACACAACCATTTACCAAATTACAACCAGAATTATGGTATTTTATGACAACCTCTTTACTTGTATTCAATAAGCCGAAATAGATAAAATTAGTTTTTTTCACATTTATTTGCAGTTTATTACTACTAAACCAGTTTCTTATGCTTTTTAAGTCATTGTTTATCTTGAACATTAACTCATTATTAGTTTCAGTCGAGTACACTATCGCTGTGTCATCCGCATAAGCTGTGATTTTGCCAAATAAATTTAAATTGCAAAAATCATTAATATATATTTGCAATATTCGTTTTGAACGTTTGGCATTCTTCGATTTTCTTTCCTACCGGTAGCGGCCGCTATTAAACGAATTGGGATCTTTCGAAAATGCTGATCTTGACATTTCATCAATACCTATCCAACTCAGAAATAACTTTTTCTGAAAAAAATTTACGTCTACAGGCGGAAAAATTGATGACAAAAAAAATATTACTTTTTTTTAAAAAAATGAGCCAAAAAAAAATATAAAAAATACATCTTCATCCAGAAATTCTCTGTGAATAGTTCAAATACTCTTAACGTAATGTAAAAATAATTCCTAATTCTTTCGAACAGTCAACTGCCGCTGGTACATTTTCAAGTAAGGACCTCTACATCGAAACACGAGTAACAATCTCTCAGTAACGTCACTTGAGTCCGGAAGTGGACTTTCACACAGCGGAAGTTTCATTTATTACATTGAGACAGCCTGCGAATACGATTTATCACGAGTTGGTTTGTTTTACTTCTGAACTGCGTTTTATGCACATAATGGGATAAATATTTTTGTTTCATGGCTTTGGGTTGTTTTACCTCTGAGCGGCACTTTTTTGCACACAATGGGCAAAATGGCCAGGCACAAGGACCCCGCAGGCGACCCACTGGAACAGCTGTTAGGAGACAGATGGTAGCCTCCCGTCAAGGCCATTCAGCATGTTCTTTAACGTGAACAAGGTATGGCTCTCTAGCACACGAAGTAAGGCTTCACATCCCATCCGACGGACGGTGACCTTTGGAATCCAATCAGTGTCACCCTGTCAGTGGGCAATAAATAAATAAATACCCCCTCAAGCAGCTGCTTGCCACAGAGGTCTGACAGCAGCCTGTCAGTTTATATGCCACAGTAGAAGATCGAGATCTGAGAGGATCAACAGAAAAACAATATGAACATCCATGCCTTAGCCGGGGCTCGAACCCAGGTCCCTTAGATCAGTAGCCCAGCGCGCTAACATGGGACGATCATGGGACGGCATGTCAGTGAGCAGGGAGGGGAATTTTGTGGAGATAAATCTCAACGCTCACCCAGCTGGGACTCGAACCTGGGACCTACAGACCTGGCGCGCTATCGACTGAGCCACTCCCGCCACGTGTTTTATGGCGTAAATGAATGAAACACTATATATGACATAAAACAATAAATTCCCAGGAGTTGCATGGGCCATGATATAATGCCTCAGATTCGGCATGCACAAAAGATTTAGTTTCGTGAGGGAGATTAGGGAATAAGATTTGATTAGGGTTTCTCAATTACTGAGATGTACCGTCCAGGAGACGTTAAAATGAAATCTATATGGAACGAAATCCTGTAATTATTTTTTCTATTTCTGGTGCCGGACATATACTATGTGGGGGAAAAATTTCCCAGTGATAAGCGTTTTGAATTTAACAATAGGTAAACAAGTTTAAGATTTCGCAGAAGACGATACACTATATTGCAAAAAGTGTCCGGACACTTTCATGTTAAGTGAACGAAAAGCCACATTCAAATCTACCTAAATTTGAAAAAAAGCTATTTACGGAAAACATTCACTAGTCATAAATTGAAGATCTCATTCAGAGCTCTCTAAATCCTAATTTTCTATAATATGAATCTAATATTTAAAGAGTTATGGAAGCTATAATATTTAACAACAGAAATTATCACACACCACACTTCCAAAACTTTTCCACCCCCCTCAAATTGATGGAAATTTCAAAAATCCTTACGCAAAATTCAAATATCCCATTTATATTGCGAAAAACTTGTTTTAAGGGATGTGATTTAACTTTTGGAAGTAAATTTTCAAAACTAACAAAAGTTTCGTTTAAATGTTTCAACTTCCATAACTGTTTAAATATTAGACTAATATTATAGAAAATAGAGATTTAGAGAGCTCTGACCGAGGTCTTCAATTTATGTCGTGACTATTTTCCGTAAAAGGTTTATTTTTAATGTTAGGGAGCTTTAAATGTGGCTTTCAATTCACATAACATGGAAGTGTGCGGACACTTTTCTTCGACATAGTGTATATGAAGAAAAAGCAAACTAGACAAACAACACTTGACATATTCCTGAAGAATCCAACTCTTTCCAAAGAGGAGCCTCAGCCAGGTCCTTCAAACTTACAGGAGATGATATTGTCATTGTTAGTGACAGTTCATCAATAGGAATCACTTGATCTGAAACACTTCCAGTGCAACACTATGAGGAAATTAAGGACAGTGATGTGTTCCTCTTACTTAAACTGTGTGTGATATAGGTTAAGAAAGTGTTTTAAATAAAATAAAAAAAAATTAAAAATTTTAAAATTGAATAAAAGATAAAAAGTTTAAAAATGAAATAAAATTTACAAAGTAGCCTAAGTTTAGTTGATAGAAATAAAATAAATATTTACTCTATATACAGATGTAGAGTGTATTATATTGTACATAAAGTAATTTAGTATAAGTTCAGTATCTTATACAGCACAGAACTGAAGCAGCAATAGACTCGACTCACCCAACTCTATCTTAGCCCTGCAATCTCCAATTGGGGTAAGTACAGATTACATATTAGCCTATGTACAGTATACAATATCTTACATTATTTTAATACTTAACCTATATAGTTCACAATATTACCTTGCCAGATACAGTACATTAGCTGAAATACAATACTGTATGTGTACAGTATCTTGGTTATTTAGTCAATACAGGTACACTACAGTATCCCATATGGCTCTGCGAAGTATATAGTATGGTGTTCGCACACGTCCAATTCACAGAACGTATCGTGGACGTTAAGCAACGCATAGCTATATACAGTAGGCCCTCGACTTTTGCGGGTTTAACTTTCGCGGATTTGATTATTCGCGAGTTTGCCGTCAATAATTAAATGGAATTTTTTTGGATTTTTGCGGCCTACTGCGGAAAATCGCAGACGACGAGCGTAGACTAGAAAATGTAAATACATAAATACATAAAACATATGCACTATTAATCTGTTTTATCATTTACTACCATAAATATATACACAAATTTATTATAAAAAAGTTAAATTTGAAAAAACGTTTCAGTGTGCTAAAAGAACTGCCGACTACGCACTCTGTTTAGGGACGCATACGGAACATTAGAAGACGACGAGGACGAAGACCCTGACGATTCACTTCCACTGCTCGAATAAATGACAATAATGTAACACAGTTACAATAAACATTGTTTGAATGTGTGTGTGTGTTTGTGTGTACTGTAAGTCTCATAACTTTACCGCAAGAACTGTGTGTCAGAAGTGTTTGTATTTCATCATCATCTGTACATAGCCATCTCTAGACTAGTCATCGTGTGAAAGACGAAGAAAATTTTAAAAGCATAAAATTATTAAAGTTTATAAAACACAATAATGTATTGTACTGTATATAACTGTGTTTTATGAACTTTAATAATTTTACTGCTAACTAAATGCTGTACATGTATTGCATCACATACCGTACTGTACTGAATTACCTCTCCTTCACTCTCTGTGTGTGTTAGCCTTCATTGTTCATATTGTAATTTTAAATTTATAAAACATACTATTGCAGTACAGTGTATTGTTTTACTTTTTTGTGTGTTAAATATGGTTAACAGTATTAGGAGTATTGGAGAGGGGCAGAGTTATTCGCGGTTCTTCCACATTCGCGGTGGTCCTGCGCCCCTAACTCCCGCGAATGTTGAGGGTCGACTGTATATTCATGTTTGGTTAATGAGAATTTTTCTTAAGCATCATTAATCTTTAATTATAGCCACCAGCAGAAATATTGAAAATAAATATATATAAATTAAATTGCTTTTTGTATTAAATAAATTTAGTACTTTATGAGATTGGAGTCATCTAGGATGATTTCTGCATGTATTGCAGCGGGAGTCGAAATTTTTTTATACTAGTTTACAAAAAAATGCATAATATGTTCACTTTACCGTCTCTCCGTCTGTCTGCAGACATCATTTTTTTTTTGAGATAAAAGTTATCTTTAGATTTGATAAGTAGGTATTGATGATATATTACGATTCGTACTTTTGGTCTCACAATAGCTATAATTGCACTATTTAAACGAGAAAAAGTTCAAAAATTCCAAAACTGTAAACGATATGTAGCAAAATTATGATTTTTCGAAGTACCATGATAAACGATTCCATAACCTTCTCCATCTGAAGGACATCCAATAAGTGGTATGAGTCGCAAAGCACAAGATAAAAATCACTAAAAGGTGAGCCCCGAGGGGCAGAAAAACAATGATAAATATCTCAGATCAGGGTACAGTCGCTCAAAAAAGTATCCGAACACTATGGCTGACTACAGAATTCAGAAAAAATATCTGGCAACGTTTTTTTTAGAAATTAGTGATCTGGCAACCTTCGTGTCACGTGGCTGTTTTCTGTCCACCCCTGTCCTATACGTTAGACATCCTATACGTTAGATGTATAAGAGAGAGAATAACCTGCAGCCAATGTACACAGAAGAGTAACTCTTCGGCATTTGTTCAGTCACCTCATGTCTACAATCTGTGGTTTCAAATCGAAACAACTGGTTCTTGAGGTTTGCTGAACAAATAAATGTTACACGAAAATCACTAGGCAAAGACAAAAGAAACACAGCTCATGCAAAACAGGACCACATTGATGATGAACAATCGGATGAAGGGTTGGTGGTGCGTGACTGCTACATCTTGCTGCCGGATCTAACTGCACTCAAAAGACGTTGGTGGTGACGGAGCATTTTAACGAAAGGTTTTTTTTTCATCAGCATTTCGTTCTTTGTTTCTGTTTTTCTTGTCAGACCTCTGTGGCAAGCAGATGCTTGGATTGGATTGTTTTACCTCTGAGCGGCACTTTTTTGCACACCATGGGCTAAATGGCCAGGCCACAAGGACCCCGAAGGCTCAGAGAAGGTTGGGGGAGGGGACCCACTGGAACAGCTGTTGGAAGACAGATTGTAGCCTCCCGTCAAGACCATCCAGTGTGTTATTTAACGTGCACAGGGTATGTCTCTCCCGCACACGGGGCCATGCCTTAACGTCCCATCCGACGGACGGCGGCCTTTACCAAGCCCATCGGTGGGCTTGGTTTATACCTACTGACCGTGGGCAGGGCGGTGAATTTTGCTGAGATAAATCTCAACGCTGACCCAGCTGGGACTCGAACCTGGGAACTACAGATTACGAGCCTGGCGCACTACCGACTGAGTCACCCCCGCCCCCCGGCCGGCTAAGGAAACGAAACCTCTGTCCTGACCATTGTCTCTCTCTCGCTTGAAGAAGTGGCGAGAGAATTTCTCCTCGGCATCCAGGCGGGAGGCGCGCGACCTGACGCGGTACCCCTCTCGCTACTTAACGAGTAGCACTGGATCTGGTTCTGTAGAGAGACCAGCTCCAACTGAATGGCCGGCGTAGGGGAGTTTTTACGAGACAGGAAATTTAACTTCAAGTTCAGCCAAGAAAGCTGCGCTCACCGTTCCCTGGCCCGATTTTTCCCCCACTGCTGGAAGAACTGACGGACCCACCACTCAGCATCGTGAGATGCGCTCTGGTTGGGTTGGGTTGTTTTACTTCTGAGCTGCACTTTTTTGCACACCATGGGCTAAATGGCCAGGTCACATGGACCCCGAAGGCTCAGAGAAGGTTGGGGGAGGGGACCCACTGGAACAGCTGTTGGGAGACAGATGGTAGCCTCCCGTCAAGGCCATCCAGCGTGTTCTTTAACGTGCACAGGGTATGGCTCTCCGCACACGGGGCCACGGCTTAACGTCCCATCCGACTGACGGCGGCCTTTCCAAGCCCATCGGTGTCCTCTACTAACCGTGGACAGAGCGGGGGAATTTTTCGGAGATGATGCGCTCTGGTTTTATGTTCTTTCTTTTACAAAGGAATGCCGAAAAGTTAAGGATGCATCCACAGATTATATATGCTCCTTCAACTGTGTTTCCAGTCTGGTCTCAAAAAATATTTTTTCTATGTAAGAAGATGAAACATAAACTCTGTTTTAAATTTTTAAATGACGATCCTAAATAAATATCGCCATTTTAAATGGAGTTAGTTTCATTTTCTTACAATCTGTGGGGCGGGGGTGGCTCAGTCGGTAGCGCGCTAGGCTCGTAATCTGTAGTTCCCAGGTTCGAGTCCCAGCTGGGTCAGCGTTGAGATTTATCTCCGCAAAATTCCCCGCCCTGCCCACGGTCAGTAGGGGACAACCGATGGGCTTCGAAAGGCCGCCGTCCGTCGGATGGGACGTTAAGGCGTGGCCCCGTGTTCGGGAGAGACATACCCTGTGCACGTTAAAGAACACGCTGGATGGCCTTGACGGGAGGCTACCATTTCTCTCCCAACAGCTTTTCCAGTGGGTCCCCTCCCCTTACCTTCTGTGAGCCTTCGGGGTCCATGTGACCTGGCCATTTTGCCCATGGTGTCCAAAAAAGTGCCGCTCAGAGGTAAAACAACCCAACTTACAATGTGTAAAATCTCAGAAATGTTTACCATTTGGTAAACATTACTGATTAGTGGCGCCATTTATTATCTCAAGGAGAACTAATTAAATTACCCTTGTATGTAACCAATGCGAGGCCAATCCAACTGCAAGAATTTTAGGATTTCTCTTCTTCCCGTTGTCGATTGCAAAAGGTGGGGGGGGAGAAGTATCCCCCTCGGAAAAATGAATTTATGTTGAATAATATGAGTTATATTAAAAATAATGTTTTTTTTTCCCCTTTAAAGAAGTCGTGATGACTCTTTATTTGCAACCGCACTCTTTAATATATTGCTCGACTTAAATATTTAAAATAAACGAAAATAAACATTCAGATATCTTTGACTTTAAATAATCAGTAACTTGTTTCCGTTTCTCTGTCTAATCCAAAATCTCATGAAATCTAAGGAAATAGCAATTTAAATTCCAGAGCTCACCCAGCTTCGATACATCACTGGCTACAATTGAAGCAGAGGCTACGATCCTGGCGTTTATTCTATATAAATGTATAGCTCATTTGTCTGTTTGTTTGTAAGGGGTACGCAGTCGGTATCGCACCAGACTCGTAATAAGAAGTTCGCAGGTTCGAGTCCCATCTAGGATAGGAGTTTGGTGAGATTTATCTCCCCAAAATTCTCCGCCATACCCTCGGTCAGTAGGGGACACCGATGGGCTTGGAAAGGCCTCCTCGGACGAATGGGACCTTAAGTCGAGGCCCCGTGTGCGGGAGAGCCATACTCTATACACGTTAAACAACACACTGGATGGCCTTGATGGGAGGCTACCATCTGTCTCCTAACAGCTGTCCATTGGGTTCCCGTCCCCCAACATTCTCTGAGACCTCGGGGTCCTTGTGACTTGGCAATTGTGACTTGGCAAATTTTGTGATCCTGGCGTTTAAACTATATAAATGTATGGCTCATTTGTCTGTTTGTTTGTAAGGGGTACGCAGTAGGTATCGCACCAGGCTCGTAATCAGATGTTCGCAGGTTCGAGTCCCATCTAGGATAGGAATTTGGTGAGATTTATCTCCCCAAAACTGTCCGCCATGCCATCGGTCAGTAGGGGACACCGATGGGCTTGGAAAGGCCTCCTCGGACGAATGGGACGTTAATTCATGGCCCCGTGTGCGGGAGAGCCATACTCTGTACACGTTAAACAACACACTGGATGGCCTTGATGGGAGGCTACCATCTGTCTCCTAACAGCTGTCCATTGGGTTCCCGTCCCCCAACATTCTCTGAGACCTCGGGGTCCTTGTGACTTGGCAATTTAACTCACTGTGTGCGAAAAAAGTGCCGCTTAGAGGCAAATGAACTCAATCTGTTTGTTTGATATATTCTCCTAGACATCAGAGCTAGAACCACAATACTTAGTTTAATCTCACTGCAACTTAGTGTACTGTAAGGCTGAGTTGTTTTACCTCTGAGAGCTACTTTTGGGTACACAATGGGCTAAATGGCCAGGTCACAAGGACCCGAAAAGTTCAAAGCAGGTTAAGGAAGGCCACCCACTGGACAGTTGTTAGGAGACAGATGGAAGCCTTCCGTCAAGTCCAACCAGTATGTTCTTTACTGTGCATAGATTATGGCTCTCCCACACATGGAGGGGCGGGGGTGGCTCAGTCGGTAGCGCATCAGGCTCGTAATCTGTAGTTCACAGTTTCGAGTCCCAGCTGGGTCAGAGTTGAGATTTATCTCCGCAAAATTCCCCGCCCTGCCCATGGTCAGTAGGGGTCACCGATGGGCTTGGAAAAGCCACCGTCCATGTGATGGGACGTTAAGCCGTGGCTCCGTGTGCGGGAGAGCCATACCCTGTGCACGTTAAAGAACACGCTGGATGGCCTTGACGGGAGGCTACCATCTGTCTCACAACAGCTATTCCAGTGGGTCCCCTCCCCCAACCTTCTCTGAGCCTTCGGGGTGCATGTGCCCTGGCCATTTAGCCCATGGTGTGGAAAAAAAGTGCCGCTCAGAGTTAAAACAACCCAGCAACCTTCGATATGGTTGAAATGAAAAGTTCTAGAGCGTTTCTTGACCTATCAAAAGTGGAATATTTTGTTTAAATATCTATGAGTATGGCTTTGTCCGAATGAAATTTAAACCATCCGTTGCTTCGTAATGCAGTCAGGTAATAACGATTTTAATAATAATGGCTTTATGGCAAACTTTACAGGATTGTCATACTTAAAATACCCTGCTATGCCTTATGGCAATGCCAGGTCTTTTCAAGCCTGCTATGTGTCTTATGGCAAGGCCATAAGACACATAGCAGTATTGAAAAGCATGCTGTCTGTCGGATGGAGGTGTATTCGTGGAACTAGGAGTAGTAATGGAGCTGTCCTAAACCAGAGCTATGTAATGGGTAACCAGAGCTACTAAAGGACTTGGACAATATACTTAAAAACGAAAACGATGTATCAAGTTGGTCAAAAGAAACAGGAACCTAATTCAGCATTATTGTATTATTCCTTACGTGGATAAACTGCAGTTATTTTTATATTATATATCTGTTGTAATTTTTATGACTATATACTCAGCAAGAAATTAGTTATATCTGCAGTGATAGCCAGGCTTGTAATCTACAGTTCCCAGGTTCGAGTCCCGCTTGCGCTAGAGTTAAGATTTATATCCCCAAAACATCTCCTCCCTGCCCTCAGACAGGGAAGCCGATGGGCTTGAAAAGGCTTCCATTCATCGGATGGGAGGTAAGCGGCGTGGTCCCGTGTGTGGGAGTGCCACACTCTCTTCACGATAAAGAACATAATGGATGGGTTTCAGGGGAGGCTACCATCTACCTCCCACAGCTGCCAGTGTGCCCTCTCACCCTGGCCTCTCCGAGCCTTTGAAGAAAGAAAAATATAGCCTTAGATGACCAGATTAGTAGGCCACACTGATCTGGCAGCCCTCCCCTTCTGTTTTCTTCCACAAGAGAGTATCTCTTTTGAAAGGCACTAAGGGTCTGCACAACGTGAAGGCGATATCGGACATTAGGTGCTAGAGTCGCCAGTTCTGTGTATCGTCACTGGGGACTGGTATGTACACAGCTCTCCTTCCACTTTATGTCTAGCAACCGTTATAGGCCAAAAAATTTCCCAACTGCTCCCATGTACTGATCTCGCCCAAAGCTGCTTATTATCTCCGCAAAATTCTCCGCCCTGCCCACGGTCACAAGGGGACACCGATAGGCTTGAAAAGGCCGCCCGTCCATCCTTCGGATGGGACGTTAAGCCATGGCCCCGTGTGCGGGAGAGCCATACCCTGTGCACGTTAAACAACACGCTAAATGGCTTTGACGGGAGGCTACTATCTGTCTCCCAACAGTTGTTCCAGTGGGTTCCCTCCCCCAACCTTCTCTGAACCTTCGGGGTCCTTGTGACCTGTCCATTTTAACCCATGGTGTGCATAAAAGTGCCGCTAAGAGGTAAAACAACCCAACCCAAACCCAAAGCTGCTTAACATCTGAGGATGAGACAACAACCAGTGTTTTTAAATTGGTATGGCCTTTGTCTTAACAAAATTGATATTTTTAATACCAAAATTTTATTTGCTATATTATTATTTATTTATTATTATTTTCTTTCAATATTTTATTACAATTTTATCGATTTTTATTACCAATTTTGTTATGTTTTCATATTTAATTAAGGCTACCAGTAAAAAGTTTAGATAAACAAATTAAAGTATAATTATTTTCGTTTAATCTTATAGATGTAGTCCTAAGGGTGAAATTCAAGAGCATTTCTGCGCTTGCGGAGATGGAAATAAATATCAAAAGCAACCGAAATGAGGAGGGATTTTTGCATCTGTATTCAATGAGGGCATCATTCATAAATTGGGCAATGCCTTGTAAGACATAAGATGAAATAATATTGATGGATCACACTATAAATACACTACAGGAAAAAAAAAATGCAACACCTGGAAGGATTGATGCCATTTTATTGAAATGCAGTCAGGTGTTAACGTACACTGAGATATGCGATTGATTACATTATCAAAAAAAAAAGAAAAAAAATATGGTCAGTGATGATGAAATACGACATATGTAGAATTATGTTGAACCCGCATCGCACAGCAATGCATTCATGAACACGGCGGGGAAAGCTATCGTCCACCTCTATAATATCTTCCTGAGGAATAGTACTCCAAATAGCGAGAAGTCGCTGTTCCATTTCAGCGACAGTGATTAGCGCACCTCTTGGGTGTTGTTGCAGCTGTCGGCTCATCATGTTACAGAATTGTTCAATAGGTGAAAGGTCCGGCGAGCGTGCTGGCCATGGTAGTACCTGAACGTTTTGCTCGTGCAAATACTGCAGACTAATGTGTCATTGCAAAGACTAAAATGTCATTTCAATGGGAATCCGAGGACTGAGAGAGAGTTGGGAAGAAGGAGACCCACTCAATAGCTCTTTAGGAGACAGGTGATAGCAGCATGTTATGGTCATGTTCTTGCAAGTAACATGTTCTTTCACGTAAAAGAACATGTATGCAACACGTTGTAGCATGTTCTTGCACGTGCACAAGATATGAGTCGGGTTCTTTGACATCTGAGCAGCACAATTTGGCATCAAATGGACTAATGGCCAGGTCACAAGGACCTCGACGCTGAGAGAAGTTTTTGGGAAGTGGTCCCAGTGGAAGCTGTTAGCCATTGCCCCTGATGCCGAAGTGATAAGACACTGAACAGACACTGAAGGTCGGACACTGAAGAGAATGTTGGTGGTGGTATTACAACAGACCATGATCAGATTCTACTAATGTGTTGGGTTGGATAGTTTTACCTCTGAGCGCCACTCTTTTGCACACCATGGGCTAAATGGCCATGTCACATGAACCTCGAAGGCTCAAAGAATGTTGGGGGAGGGGACCACTGGAACAGCTATTGGGAGACAGATGGTCAAGTCATCATCATCAGATGGTCAGCTGTTGGGAGACAGATGGTCCCGTCAAGGCCATCCAGCCTGTACAGGGTACGGCTCTTCTGCACACGGGGCCACGGCTTAACGTCCCATCCGACGGACGCTAATGTGTTGGACTTCGATCCATCTGTGAAGACAGACAAGAAGCCCTTGTGCTCAGCATGGTGGCTGTGAATGTGTTGCCTGTACACGCAATCAGATGCAAAGGCCTTACCGCTTCTGCACAAGGAAAAAATCGCAGGAAGGGGAAACAACGAGCCACGGTGAAAGTGTCTCTTTTGTCGATTGGACAAGGCTATCGTGACTGATGTTAATGTCTCTGAGGTAGCCTCTGAGATGCAAACCAAAAGGACGAATTGCATTAGGGTGATTATGGTAAAGATTGAGGATACCTGAATCTCAAGTGGGATGGAAAAGGAAAGATCGCAATTTAAATGTTATTCAACTGATTACTAATACTATCCAAACTTTAATTTATTTCATTTTCTAGAATGCTTTTTTAAGAATTAAAATTAAGCATTCCGATTAAAATTAAGATTTTCGAATGAAAACATATAAAAATAGCGTCAATAATTGTGTTATTGTTGGTTCAGAGATTTAAATATCGAAGTAGAAAATTCATGAAATGCCAAAATCTTGAATGGCTTTAAACTGCCATCATAGTTTTACTAAATAATTAATATGCAACAGTACTATGAGTGAAACTTGTTTCGCCTTTCTTCAATTCAATAAGTTATATATTCTGTTCATCGGAACAATATCTTAAAATATTCATGACTTACCTTCATTTTTTTAGGAAACATTAAATGATAAACAGTAAAATACAATATTTCGTTCTTATTCTTACTGAATTATTTATTAAAATCGAATTATTTTTTCATGTTGTGCTCCCTCCGCAAATTTCCTTCTTTACAATTAAGGATCAATAATACAATACTAAAAGTAGTTAAATTTCATAAATTTCTCGGAGTTGTAATAGATTCAGAATTGAAATGGTTAAAATACGTCGAATTCACGGAAGAAACTAAAAGATCCTTTGTAAATATCCTGCGATATATAGGGGAGGGGGTGGCGGCTCAGTTGGTAGCGCGCCAGGCTCGTAATCTGTAGTTCCCAGGTTCGAGTCCCAGCTGGGTCAGCGTTGAGATTTATCTCCGCAAAATTTCCCCGCCCTGCCCACGGTCAGTAGGGGACACCGATGGGTATGGAAAGGCCGCCGTCCCTCGGATGGGACGTTAAGCCGTGGTCCCGTGTGCGGGAGAGCCATACTCTGTGCACGTTAAAGAACATGCTGGATGGCCTTCACGGGAGGCTACCATCTGTCTCCCAACAGCTGTTCCAGTTGGTCCCCTCCCCCAACCTTCTCTGAGCCTCCGGGGTCCATGTGACCTGGCCATTTAGCCCATGGTGTGCAAAAAAGTGACGTTCAGAGGTAAAACAACCCAACAACCCAACCCTGCGATGTATGGCACCCAGGAAACGAGTTACCTCCATTCAGCAGATGATGACTTTTCGATATTTTAGTAATAGTCGTCTATAAATTAGGTAATTAGGCCAGTTACAAAAATGACCTCAAAAGTATTGTGTGCACGTGTTTAATAAAATAAATGTGTATTTTAGAAGTTTATGTAAAAAATTATTTCACTATTCATCAGTTTTGTATAAGTTTCTTAAGACTGGCATTGTTATTGATAAACATTAAAATAACTCATTAAATACTGAACGAATATTGTTGAAAATCGATATATTGATATATTTAATTGAGGTTTTTATCTACTATCATATTTTTCGAAACAAAAGATTTTATTATAAAAGTTATATAGTGTCGACGTTAACTTCCCACTGATATAACCTAGGTATATTATTTATCTAAACTGTCTTTCTAGTTATGGAATATTGCAAACTAAATAATATTCAAATTTTATAATTGTTATCAGAACTGAATGAATAGAACTTAGTTATCCCAAGTGAAATTATCAAATACACTGCTCGACAATGAAAGTGCCCCACTCAGAAGGACATGTCGTACAAACATGCAAACAGAAGGGTGCGTGTGCGAAGTTCAGATATGCAAATGATGATAATCTGAGCCAATGACGTGTGGGGGTTTGGTTTGGTTTGGTTTGTTTTACCTCTGAGCGGCAATTTTTTGCACACCATGAGCTAAATGGCCAGGTCACATGGACCCCGAAGGCTCAGAGAAGGTTGAGGGAGGGGACCCACTGGAACAGCTGTTGGGAGACAGATGGTAGCCTTCCGTCAAGGCCATCCAGCGTGTTCTTTAACGTGCACAGGATATGGCTCTCCCGCACACGGGGCCACGGCTTAACGTCCCATCCGACGGACGGCGGCCTTTCCAAGCCCATCGGTGTCCCCTACTGACCGTGGGCAGGGCGGGAAATTTTGCGGAGATAAATCTCAACGCTGACCCAGCTGGGACTCGAACCTGGGAACTACAGATTACGAGCCTGGCGCGCTACCGACTGAGCCACCCCCGCCCCGACGTGTGGGGGTCAACAGATAAAAGATGCAAGAAGAAACAGGGATGGTATTGTGTTCATGCAGGTGGAAGTGGTGCGAGCGGTTGAAGTATGGTGGTTCCATTTGAAAATTGTTTAGCGAAGGCCGAAAATGCCTGGTACACGCCATCGGCAGGTTTATCGTGATTTGGATGCTTTTGCGAGAGGAAGAATTATAGGTCTATGTGAAATGAATGGATTACACGTCGTGTCGCTGCCAGTGTTTATTGGGATGAACGAACTGTTAGACGCTGTTGGCGAAATGAAGGTTATAGTGTGTGTCGCTAAGGATTGGTGCCGTCCGACAGATATCAGCACGGCTTGATAGGCGCATTGTTCGACATGCTGGCTCGTCACCACAGAACACTATAGGCAATGTTCGACGGGTGTATCAGTAGCCATGGATGTTCCCTTAACAACTTGAATGATAAACTGAAGGTTGCATGAGGCACACCTGCACTCTAGGCAAAGGTTTGGTCGACTGCCATTGACTGCAAACTATTGCAACTCTCGTCTGACTTGGTGCCGGTAGTCGTTCAAACTGGGATCACTAAACACACTGTTGAGTTAAGTGATGAATCCCGTTTCTGACTGGGTGCTGACGATCGACGGGTCCATGCATGGTGACAATATCGCGAGAGGACGGATCCAGCTTTTGTTCTCGACCAGCACACCGCCCATCAGCCAGTCATAATGGTATGGGGTGCTATTGGATATGACAGCATGTTTCCTCTTGTCTGCATCACGGGAACACTGACAGCTGCATGATACTTTAGCGCAGTTCTGCAGCCATATTGTTACCGTTCCTGGGAGGCATGCAGCAACCCATTTTCCACCATGACAACGCCCGTGTACACACTGCTAGAATCTCCATACAATGTTTACAACATGTTCAGTATTACCACGGCCAGCACGATCTCCAGATTTATCCCCAATAGGAAATCTGTGGGTCAACATTGGATGACGTGTGCAATCCTCTCACCGGCCGGCGCGGAATCTCGATGAATTATGGGAGCATGTCAATGCTGCATGATGTGCAACTCCTCAGGACCATATCCGTCAGCTATATGACTCCATGCCACGCAGGATTGCTGCCTGTATTACCGTTCACGGTGGGGCGGGGGTGGCTCAGTCGGTAGCGCGCCAGGCTCGTAATCTGTAGTTCCCAGGTTCGAGTCCCAGTTGGGTCAGCGTTGAGATTTATCTCCGGAAAATTCCCCGCCCTGCCCACAGTCAGTAGGGGACACCGATGGACTTGGAAAGTCCGCCGTTCGTCGGATGGGACGTTAATCCGTGACCAGTGTGCGGGAGAGTCATACCCTTTGCACGTTAAAGAACACGCTGGATGGCCTTGTTGGGAGGCTACTATCTGTCTCCCAACAGCTGTTCCAGTGGGTCCCCTCCCCCAACCTTCTCTGAGCCTTGGGGGTCCATGTGACCTGGCCATTTAGCCCATGGTGTGCAAAAAGGTGCCGCTCAGAGGTAAAACAACCCAACCTTACCGTTCACTGCTGTGCAACCACTTACTGAGTCAATCATACTGTGATGTATTATCTCATCTTCTAACCGCTGTAAGATGCTGCAAATTAAATCATGGTGTGCCAATATGTATTTCTTTGTGTGTGCTACATCTCACCCCTATCCCCTCACTCCTTTCGGGTGGGGCAATTTCAATGTTATGTAGGGTATAATGTGGATTTTTCTGCATAATGCGATTTTTATTCTGCCCAATCATAATGTGGTCCTTTGTACATGTGTGTAATGCGATTCTTTCTATACACGTATAATGCGATTCTTTCTATACACGTATAATGCGTTTCTTTCTGCACATGCATAGTGTGATGCTGTCGGACCTCATTACACGTTATACTGCAAGTGTGCAGAAAGTGACAGTAAGATTCACGAGAGTCAAAGTAAAATCGTTGATTCACGAGAGTCAAAGTAAAGCCACTGACTCATGACAAATCGGAGTGAAGTCATTGATTCATGACAGTCAGAATAAAATCATTGATTCTTGACAGTCAAGAAATCGAGACTCAGCTGTTGTTGGTGATTGACTTTCCTTATATATAAATATCTTGTTTAGAAGAATCCGGATGAAGAAATGTTGGATATATATTTCTGCGAAGTTCAATGACCTGAACGAAAGGTGTAATTAAAGGCTGATTGTCAATATCTTTTCATTTCGTTTGAAGGATTTGATAAGAACTTTCAGTCATTGATCTCTGATTCACCTGATAAAGAAACTGTGAATGTTTATTTATCGAAGCCACCGGCAGTACCAAGTTGAAAACACCGGTCCTCGTCCGATCACCGAAGTTAAGCAGCTTTGGGGGACCGTCGGTACCAGGTAAGGTGACTGACACCTGGGAACATCGCGTGCAATTGCGCCGTCGGTACCTGGGAGGGTGACATATGGGAACATCGCATGCAGTTGCGCTGTCGATATATGGGAGGGTGACCACCTGGAAACATCGCGTGCAGTTGGCAAAAAAGTCTGCTGAGGACCCACCATCCTCACAGATCTTTCTACTATGGTGTATTAAACTGACAAGGCTCCTGTCAGACCTATGTGGCAAGCAGCTGCTTGAGGAATTATTTATTATTATTATTTATCGATAAAAAAGTAACAAAAAAACTTGGGTGTCTTGCTAACGTTCTATTTCCTAATTCGATTACAGGGTAACAATTTAATCATAGGTAATTTAAATTATTTGGCAGGATGTTTTTAGTTTTATAAACTTTTATGCAGGGCGTTTGCAAAAGATTTAGTCAAACGTTGGGAACGTGCTCTCCTGGCCATATTGATACCAAAAACGTTCCAATGAACATTGGGCCAGAAACGGGTCCCTTCTGTGTCATTATAACATATTTTGAAACTGCAAATAAGAAAGCCTGCGAAGTTAATTAGTTTTTATTCCAGTTATCACAGCACGCTGTAAGTGATCGATGAGAACAGTTTCGTAAGCCCATACCATAGGAAGTGTTTAAATTGGCCTCCCCCAGCAATGATACACGCCTCACAGCGTCTTCTCATCACACAAAAAGTGATTTTTCATTACTCTGAGAGGAACATTCTTTGCATACAATGGGATAAATGGACAGGTCACAAGGACCCCGAGGGATCAGAGAAGGTAGAGGGAGGGAACTTACTGGACATCTATTACTTGGCAGGTGGTAGCCACCCATTAAGGCCATCTAGCGTGTTCTTTAACATTCACGTGGTAAGGCTCTCCATCACACGGAACCACGGCTTAATGTCCCATCCGACGGAAGGCTGCTTTTCCAAGCCCATCAGTATCTCCTACTGATCGTGAGCTGGGTGGAGATTTTTTGCGGAGATAATTCTCAAATCTGGTCCAGCTGGCCTCGAACCTGGAAACTGCAGATTACAAGCCTGGTGCGGTACCAAGTGAGCCACTCCTGCCCACTTCGACACCAAGGGTATCATCTGCTCCTTCCATTGGTCTGCATCAGACGATCAGGAGGAGCATATATCTTCAAAATCTCTTTGATGTCGCCTCCGTACCTTTTGGAATGCACTGCCTTTCCCAGGAACGCTGTGACGTCATGGTTCCGATTGCCTCTCTGGGAATTCATCAGCTTTAGGAGCCCCTGTGCAGAACGAAGGACAGGAGAAGTTGCGAAACACATCTCCAATCTCTGGGGAGGGTCATCACTGTCTGACAGAAATTTCCTTTGTAGCTGCAACAGGTGTGGATTTTTCTGAAGCCACGTTTCCCGTTGCTGGAATATAGGAGAGCCACCAAAGTCACCAACCACCAGAATTTACCATAAACGGCTCACAAGTTTGAGTTCCCCGTCTGAGTTCCCGTCACTGAGTCGTGTGTTGGTAAGGCTTGTAGCAATTCTGGTGTTCAGCAAGGGTACATTTTGTCGCCTTTTCTCTTTAATTTGGTTATTGAATATGTTATGTGAAATTCACTTCAAGGGATAGATTTCGGCCTTACTTGGAAAATGATGTTGATGAGATGAACTCTTTCATTTGAGCTATTGATGAGAATGGTGGTAGAGTAGGTTTGGTTATGAACAGAGAGAAAAGTAAAGTGATGAAAATTGGTCAAGCAGGCTATGATTCAGTTAATCTGAATGGTTGCACTCTTCACCAAGTGTCTCAGTTTAATTATTTTGGGAGCTGTACTGGTGATGTGCGGCATGAGATTAACAGACGAATAGGGACTGCTGCCGGGACTTTTAAGAATCTATGGAGAGTGTGGAGAAATTGGCGTATACACCTAAAGACTAAAATTGAACTGTATAATAGTTATAGTGAAAACTGGATACTTTGTAAACAATAGGAAACTATATGCTTTTGATTCTAGATGCTTACGCCCTATCTTGGGCATTAGATTATTCAACTTTGTTGCTATTGATGAGGTTAGACAAAGGAGTCAGCAACCTTCTTTAAACAGCATATTGTGCATTGAGAAATTTCGTTGGTTTGGCAATGTTGCCCGTATGGATAATTATAGTTTGGCGAATAGCGTGATGAACAGTGTGCCTAAAGGCTCAGAAAGAGGGGAGACCTAGGATGCGGTGGGCAGACAATGTCAAAGAGGACCAGAGCTTTCCCGCATGGCGGGAAAGCTCTGCAGTTCGCTCATGTAGGAATCTCTCTTAATTTTGACACCAGCTATTAGCTCGTCTGTGTGATGGTGGTCGCTGCGGCAGTGGAGGTGGTGCAAACAATACAGAGGGTTTCGTGACTTCGTTACAAGCGAGGGTCGAGGCAGGGATCATCGTGTCTGCAGTGGGGGGAGCAGTGACTCTACCATTCGGTTCACGGTGACGCAATGAATACGAGTGTGGGCGGTCGTTGAAGGGGTGTACTCTGAGTTGCCAAGGCGGCAATGGCTCGTGGGACTGTGGGCGATGCTCGAGAGATTCATCATTTGACCCAGTGGCAGTCGGTTCATCTATAAGACAGAAAAGATCCTTCTGCTTAACCGAACATCTGATGCTTTATCAAGTGTGACCACAGTATTAGTGACAGAAGACGCAGAAATCGCAGCACAAAGTGAAGTTATAGTCCATGACATCGGGAAGACTTATCGGCCTTCCGATTAGTGGTCACTGATGCCCCTGGTAAAGGAGCTTTGGCTCATGGTATCCTGGTTGCAAGGACTTTAGTCAAAGTACATAAAGAACAGATTCCTATCCGAGTGATGAATTGTAACAAATCCAATAGAATATTGGAAAGGAGGCAAGAATTAGCAATATGTGAACCTGTTACCTGGGTAACAAGTGTAAACACAAGAGAAATTACTGTCTGAAACCAACACCATAGAGACATCCCATCTCATCTTACTGACTTATGGAGAGAAACAAGGAAGGTATTAACTGAAGATCAAGCTGCTAAGGCCGAGAACCTGTTTAAAGAGTTATCCGATATTTTTCCTGCTACATCAAATGATTATGGCCGTAGTAACCTGACAGAACATAAGATCACACTGGTGATTCTCCTCCAGTCCATCTACCAGCAAGAAAGTTTCCATTAGCAAAACGGGAGGAGACAGAACAACTCATAAGGGTCATGGAAGCTCAAGATATTAGATTACAAGATATTATTATTATCACAGAGTCCCTGGATATCACCAGTGTTTCTTGTCAAGAAAAAGGATGGATCTACCCGATTTTATGTGAATTACCGGAGAGTGAATGATATAGCCAAGACAGACTGCTTTCCTTTACCCAGAATTTATGACACACTTGACACTCTGTCTGGGTCAGAATGGTTCTCGACATTAGACTTGAAGAGGCAAGTTGGTATATTACTGAAAAAAAATTGGCAAGTTGGTATACTTACTGAAGACCGTAAGAAAACAGATTTCACTATAGCAAATGGATTTGGGCAGTTTGAAGTGATGCCATTTAGAATTTGCAACGCACCTGCAACGTTTTTAAACGTTTCAGTACAGTGTATTATATAGAAGATGGCAGAATTCCACTGGACGATTGATCCGTTTGCAGATAATCCTTACTCGCTCCCGAGTGGAACTAGTGATGAAATGCTCAAGATATGTGTATGATAGTGCCACTGGAGAACACTTCGGTGTTAATAAGACATTAGCGTAAGTCAGGGAACGATTTCATTGGACGAAAAGCAGGGCAGACATTGGAAGATGTACACCATCTTCCAATGTGAGACCTGTGCAATGTGAGTGTGATCTTATGTTCTGTCAGGTTACTACGGCCATAATCATTTGATGTAGCAGGAAAAATATCGGATAACTCTTTAAACAGGTTCTCGGCCTTAGCAGCTTGATCTTCAGTTAATACCTTCCTTGTTTCTCTCCATAAGTCAGTAAGATGAGATGGGATGTCTCTATGGTGTTGGTTTCAGACAGTAATTTCTCTTGTGTTTACACTTGTTACCCAGGTAACAGGTTCACATATTGCTAATTCTTGCCTCCTTTCCAATATTCTATTGGATTTGTTACAATTCATCACGCGGATAGGAATCTGTTCTTTATGTACTTTGACTAAAGTCCTTGCAACCAGGATACCATGAGCCAAAGCTCCTTTACCTGAGCAATGTGAGACCTGTGCAACAAAGAAAGACCATAAGACTAGTCTTTCTTTGTTGCACAGGTAGTAGTAATGAGGAGTCGGGGTAAGCTGCAGACATAGAACGTTGGTGCCCCTTTTGAGAGAATGGCCATTGATGTAATGGGTCCGTTTCCTAGGACCGATGATGGGAAGTATTACTTTATTAGTAGTAATGGAATATTTCACGAAGTGGCCTGAGTTTATCCCATCAAATATCAGGAGGCAACAATGGTTGCTGAGATGATAGTAAATAACTTGATTAGTAGGTATGGAGTACCTTTGTAACTCCACTCTGACCTAAGGACGCAATTTTGAATCCAATGTGTTTAGAGGCATCTGTCAACTCTTAGTCATTCAGACAAAAGAACAACTCCCCTTCACCATCAGTCGGGTGGTATGGTTGAGAGAATTAATAGGACAATTGCACAACATAATGAATTGTTTGCCGACGACCATCAACATGACTGGGATCGCCATATACCACTCCTTTTGTTGGCATACAGAACAGCAGTGAACGAGACATCTGGACAGACACATTCCATGATGCTCTTTGGAAGAGAATTACGTCTTCCCTGTGACCTTTTATATGGTCGGCCTGAAGCAATGCTTGTATCCACTGCACAATACGTACAAGAGTTACAACAATGACTAGAAGAAATCCACCACACCGTCAGGCATAACATCGACTTGGCAAGCGTGAAAACCAAAACCAGATACGGCAGTAAAACAAATGGAACTGTTTTCAAATAAGGAGATCTTGTCTGGCTGAATAATCCACTTTAGAAAAAAGGGACTATCTCCAAAACTTCTGAAACCTTGGGAAGGTCCATATACGGTAGATAACAGGATTAAAGACATAGTGTATCACATTCGTCGACGTCCAACTACAAATGGAAAGTGGTTCACGTGGATCGTTTGGCCCCGTTTCATCGAAGAACTGAAGAAGTTTCGGAATCCAGAATTGTTCGGGATGAACAAGACCTAAGCAGGGGGAGTGTTACCACAGATAAACGCACTAAAAAGAATCGTGATGTGATGCATCTGCTTGATGCTCGCATGAGCTATAGCGTTATAATTATGTCACCAATGACTTCGAACGAAGAACCTAACTGAAAGAAGGAAGAAAGAATTGTATGAATAGGAGTCGGAGTGTGAAAGGAAACGACTGACTACGTTTCCTTAAGCGTTTAAATAAGTTATTAGTATTGATTCTACTAGTGGGCTGACACGAAAAATAAGGATGTTTAGGACACTTAAAAATATGACTGGGTTGGGTTGTTTTACCTCTGAGCGGCACTTTTTTGCACACCATGGGCTAAATGTCCAGGTCACATGGACCCCGAAGGCTCAGAGAAGGTTGGGGGAGGGGACCCACTAGAACAGCTGTTGGGAGACAGATGGTAGCCTCCCGTCAAGGCCATCCAGCGTGTTCTTTAACGTGCTCAGGGTATGGCTCTCTCCCACACACGGGGCAACGGCTTAACATCCCATCCGACGGACGGTGGCCTTTCCAAGCCCATCGGTGTCCCCTACTGGCCGTGGGCAGGGCGGGGAGTTTTGCGGAGATAAATCTCAACGCTGACCCAGCTGGGACTCGAACCTTGGAACTACAGATTACCAGCCTGACGCGCTACCGACTGAGCTACAGCCGCCCCTAAAAATATGACTGAGGAGATTTTATGTTAGTCGGACAAACAGATCTGATTTCAAGTGTTCTGTAGGAAGAGTTAATCATTTGGTGTATAGTTACATTTAGCTTGTTTACAAGAATTGGTAAGGTCATTCTCGATAGATTGCAGATTTATTTACAAACATGATTGTACTGCTCATCGACTGATATCCATTATAACTGATCCAATTATCTTATCCTGACTCTCACCCCCCCCCCACCCCTTCCAATTTCATCTTACGTAATAATACGTTACTTATGGTTGAACAAATAATAAGTGATATATACATAAATACGTTACTTATGGCCTCCCCTATTTATGTTCGTCATTTCTTTTGCAAGGTTGTACATTTTTCTTGTTCCAGTCAGCTTGGAAAGTGACTTTTGCGTTTCCTATAGTTAATTATAAATAGTGGACGAGTGGTTAGCATAATTAGTTGCAGATCAGTTTAGAGCCCATCATGGAAGGTTAGAGACAAGCATTAAAGGAACTAGGTTCAGATCTCATTCAAAAGGACAAGGTTCGAGTCCAGTATCAAAGGAATTAGTCTACGGTCCCGAATCAAAGGACTCAATTTGGAGCCCATTACTAAGGACCCAGATTAGAGCCCCAGATCAAAGCACCGATGTTCAAGCCCCAATAAAGCATGGATGTTTCTCTTTCTGGAATCGTCTTTCTGCTGAGATCTCGCCTTTCTCACAGATATCTATGGAATATTACAGAGACAGGCTCCTGTCAGACCTCTGTAGCAAGCAACTGCTTGAGGGGTAACTTATTTCTTTTATAACACAAAAAGTATATTAGTATGATGAAGAAACTGAGAAAAAAATACTAATTACAAATGTTTAGCATTTTAGTGTTATGAAACACCAGCATCTTCTTATATATTGGACAAATCAATAGTACTCCTAGTCCTCTTTCCTTCAAAGGTATTTATGAATTCATAAATGAACCTCTAATTTTCGCTTAGATTTCAATTTCTGCTTGCGCAGAAACGTATCTTGATTGTCGAACAGGCCATATACATCAATGATTAAACGAAATAATTACTAATTTTTATTTCTTTATCTAAATTTTATGCAGGTAGTTTTAGTAATATATCAAAAACCAGCAATCTTAATAACAGTAGTAATAAGAATGGATAATTGTATTTTATCGTTTATTATTTGATATGTTTTTGCACAAAAACTAAAGTCTGATCATGAACAGTTGAGGGAAATTATAGTTTCATGCCGTGTGGTACAATGTATAGGATATAATATATATAAAATTATTATATATTTCATATATATATATATGTTTATTGCGTTCAGAACAAATGCAATTCTAGGTGGAATAGATTTATACAAGCCATGCACATACGGTAATGGAATGTGGGACATTTCTTCTTGTTAAATATGGTCCAATTGTGCCAGTGATGCTGGAGATGAAAAGTGTGATCTGACCTTGCGTTCCAGATATTGCCACAAATCTTCAATTTTGGGTTGTTTTACCTCTTAAGCCGTGGCCCCGTGTGTGGGAAAGCCATACCCTTGCACGTTAAGGAACACACTGAATGGCCTTGACGGGACGCTACCATCTGTCTCAAAACAGCTGTTCCAGTGGGTCTCCTACCCCAACCTTCTCTGGAGCTATCGGGGTCCATGTGACCTGGCCATTTAGCCCATGGTGTTCAATAAAATGCCATCAGAGGTAAAACAACCCAACCCAAAATGTACTCTTCTGCAGGTTTTCGCCAGACGAATACTCTACCATTGGTAGGAAACAATATGTAGCACGATTCATCAGACCAGATGACACGTTGCCAGTCTTTAGCATACCAGTTTTTATGTGTTTTGCACCACCTTACACGTTTTGTTGCATTGACGTTGGTAATCAGGGGTTTGTGGATTGCAGCACGGCCATAAATTCCGTTACGATGAAGTTTCACACGAATTGTTTTGACGGAAACGGAATCATACCGACTGGTGTTCAACTCTGCTGCTATTTGCAGTGTCGTGGTTTTGTGCTTCCATTGTACAATCTGTGCCGACTTTCGCCTATCCCTATCTGACAACTTTTTATGGCATCCACAATTTGCACGTTTGGAGGCAACGCCCCGTCCTTTTTGATAGGTAGTCATAATCTTCGATACAGTTCCTCATGTTATACCTACTATTTCCGCTGTTCTGGTACACTGAAGCTCCTGCAAGACGCTCATCAATGATCATGCCTTTTTGGAGGTCACTGAGATCTGATATTGTCGACAATTACACCCCAAAAGCTATTTCACCTGCGCCTGTGGCACTGCTACGTGAGGCTACGTCAGTCGGTAGCGCGCCAGGCTCGTAATCTGTAGTTCCCAAGTTCGAGTCCCAGCTGGGTCAGCGTTGAGATTTATTTCCACAAATTCCCCCGCCCTGCCCACGGTCAATAGGGGACACCAATGGTCTTGTAAAGACCGCCGTCCGTCGGATGGGACGTTAAGCCATGGCCCCGTGTGCGAGAGAGCCATACCCTGTGCACGTTAAAGAACACCCTGGATGGCCTTGACGGGAGGCTACCATCTGTCTCCCAACAGCTGTTCCAGTGGGTCCCCTCCCCCAACCTTCTCTGAGCCTTCGGGGTCCACGTGACCTGGCCATTAAAGCCCATGGTGTGCAATAAAATGCCCTCAGAGGTAAAACAACCCAACTGCTACGTGATAGCCGATATCATACTTCTCCCCTTTATATACCTCACATCGCTAGTGACGTCGTCCCTATGATACGCATACGGCACATTAAGTGTACTCCAGTCGCCGTCTGTGTTTCCATTATTTTTATAAACCCCTGTAAGTAATAGTGCAATATTGAAGGTGCTGCGGGAGTGGCTCAGTCGGTAGCGAGCCAGTCTCGTAATCTGCAGTTCCCTGGTTCAAGTCTCGCTTCGGAGAGCGTTGCGATTTATATCCTCAGAGTTCCATCCCTCCGTGCCCTCGGTCGGTAGAGGACACCGATTGGCTTGTAATAACAGTCGTCCTTCTGGCGGACGTTATATATTATAGAGCTTCAACGTTAACTTCCCATTGACGTAGCAAAGGGATGGTCCTGAATTTATTGAACTCAGTGTATGTAGTTGTGGTAATTTCTCACTTAACTGATATTTCTACATTTATAAGGGTTATCAGAGCCGAATGCATGGAACCCAGTGAATAGGACAAGAAATGATGTGCAAATTAACAATAAACTCATTTCTATATCTTCGTATGTTACACTATACAAAAAGTTTTATTCAAAATGTTGATAATTTTTCACAAAGTTATTCTAACTGTGATATAATAATTCAAGTAATTTTTTCTGAATAATTTCTAATAAAGTATATTAGTTACATATCACATATTAATTTTAAATATTTTTAATTTAATGTGTAGCAAAATAACGTTATTAATTAACAAGAATTTTAGTTACCACCATTTCTTTAATACACATTCCTATATCTTGAGTTTTATAAACTTGTTTCGGAGGCATTAACTAGTCAGACGTATCAAGCACGTGTTGTCACACGTAAAATCCATTGAAATGCTTAAGTTGGGTTGGGTTGTTTTACCTCTGACAGGCACTTTTTTGCACACCATGGGCTAAATGGCCAGGTCACATGGACCCCGAAGGCTCAGAGAAGTTTGGGGGAGGG
The DNA here is from genome assembly GCA_038380435.1 of Ryuthela nishihirai. Lineage (NCBI taxonomy): Eukaryota > Metazoa > Arthropoda > Arachnida > Araneae > Heptathelidae > Ryuthela > Ryuthela nishihirai. The sequence goes on from JAWZYU010000038.1 coordinate 6,885,103, forward strand.
GACCCACTGGAACAGCTGTTGGGAGACAGATGTTAGCCTCCCGTCAAGGCCATCCAGCGTGTTCTTTAAAGTGCACAGGGTATGGCTCTCCCGCACACCCGTGTGCGGGAGAGTTTGCGGATGTGCACGGTTTGCAGTGTTGCTGTGTGCGGATGGGAAGTCTAGCCCACGGCTTAACGTCCCTTCCGACGGACGGCGGCCTTTCCAAGCCCATCGGTGTCCCCTACTGACCGTGGGCAAGGTGAGGAATTTTGCGGACTGAAATGCTTAAGAGAGAAAAATCTTAGAGGTTAATTTTTATAAGGATTTGTAAGAAACAAAGTACATTTACTCCATATTTTTGTAAATTTCACCTCTTACTGCTAAAATGTTTCAAAATATGAATTCAAATTTTTAGAGTGCATTTCGTTTTCAATTGATTGTACTGCGCAATTCAGTTATCTTATTAAAAATATTTCCAATCGGCAACTTATTAAGAAGCAGAATCTTTTATTGGATAGAGGGGGGGGGGTGAGGAGAGATCCCTCCTTTTTGAAAATAAGTTCAGCGAAGGTAAAAATGTTTCAAATATATATATTACCGGGATTTTCTCCCCGCCCTGCCCACGGTCAGTAGGGGACACCGATGGACTTGGAAAGGCCGCCGTCCGTCGGATGGGACGTTAAGCCGTGGCCCCGTGTGCGGAAGAGCCATACCCTGTGCACGTTAAAGAACACGCTGGATGGCCTTGACAGGAGACTACCATCTGTCTCCCAACAGCTGTTCCAGTGAGTCCCCTCCCCCAACCTTCTCTGAGCCTTCGGGGTCCATGTGACCTGGCCATTTAGCCCTTGGTGTGCAAAAAAGTGCCGCTCAGAGGTAAAACAACCCAACCCAACCCAACCGGAATTTTTTTAGCAAATTTATTGAAATTTGCTAAAACGGAGGGTAAAATGATTAGAAGCAGTTTAGCATCGATATATTTAATCAAGGCACATCATCTGGCAATGAACATCTGGGGTATAAATGAAATATTCTGTTGGACAGGATGGGATATATTTTGGTACGAAACGCATGTCCATTGATAATTTTTTCTTCATTCATATCTTTCCACGCGTGTTACTTGATACGTAATACTCCATTCATGGCAGGCGATGGTAGCGCCCCTAGATATTTCGAACACTTTCAGAAGGATTACTACCTTCTCACGGAATCTAAGATCCTGATCTTTAAACCCAAAAAGGCTATGACAAAGTGGGACCATCCCACCGAATTTTGGTACCGATCGCTCATGTAGCTATGGAACCACTGGAAAACTGACAATTTCTGTCACCGATGACATCACACACGTTCGCCTATTCGGAATTGCGGATATTCGGAATACCACGATGATTCTTTAATAAATATTACACTAAATGAATCAGGTGGCTATTTAAATTTTTTTGAAAACATTTCACGTTGTTAAGAAGATGACTTTGAGAAATGTGGGGAATATCTGGTACAATAAATACGTGGATGAATCGTCAATATGTCAATCCGCTACTTTCGTTAAGACAAGTTCACTTGGGATTAATAGACGCTGGAGATGATGCGATGTAGAAAGATGATCCTGTGGCGTGGAAGATGACGAATCCAAGAGGCAAATTAGATGATGAAGTAATATAGGCATCGTCTGATGAGATTAAGAAATGGTAAGAGGATTAATATCATAATTGATTTTATTTCTCCCAAGATCAGTTTTGCTCCTAACTCATCTGGAAATGGATGATTTGTACTTCGTCATTTTCCCTCTGAGCGATGATAATGTAATCAAAGACTCAATCTTCTTTGTTAATGCTTTTAACAGGTGAGCGATATTTCTGGCAAATGATATTGAAGTGGAGTGATAATTCTAAAACGAGATTTTGTAAACGTTTTAAAGAGAAATTAAGCAGTAATGCAACATTGAAGGTGGGGTTGGAGTCGCTCAGTCGGTAGTGAGCCAGGCTCGTAATCTGCAGTTTGCAGAGTCGAGTCCCACTTATGTGAGAGTTCAGATTTTTATCAGCAAAGTCCCCAGCCCCGTTCTATGTCACTGGGGGACACATATTACCTTGAAATAGCAGTTGTTTTTCTGGTGGAACGTTAAGCCGTGGCCCAGTGTGCGTGAGAGTTATAATCTGTGCAGTTTAAAACACTCCGAATGGCCATGATATAGGAGACTACCATCTGTCTCCTAAGAGTTGTCCAGTGGGTTCCTTCCCCAAACCTTCTGTTAGCTTTCGGGGACCTTGTGACTTGGCCATTTATCCCGTTGGGCAGAAATAACTGCAGCTGAGATGTAAAACAATCCAATGTTGAAGAATGAGTAAGGAGGATGATTTTCAAGTTTAAAGATTACAAAGTTGAAATGTCTTCAAGGTTCTGTTGCTTTGCCTCTGAGCGACACATTTTTAACACAATAGGCTAAATGTCCAGGTCATAAGGACTCCAAAGGTTAAGAGACGGTTGGAGAAAGGGGACCCACTGACAGCTGTCAGGAGACAGATGGTGACTTCTCATGAAGGCCATCAAGTGTGTTTTTTAACGTGCATAGGATATGGCTCTCCCAAACACGGAGCCACGGCTTAACGTCACATCTAAGAGACGGCAGCTTTTTCAAGCCCATCGTTGTCTCCTACTGACAGAGTGGAAGATGGGAAGTTTTACGGAAATAAATCTCAACACTGGCCGACGTGCGTCTCGTACCTGGGCACTGCAGAATGCAAGACCTGTTGAGATACCGACCTAGGTACCGTAGCCCTACACTACCAAAGAAATAATATTTAGATATATATATACGGTTAAATTAATTTTATTTTCTTAAAACACAACTTCTTATTTATTTTCTAAAAATGTTTGTTACATTTAATAATATTTTAATATAGCGGCAATAAGTAAATTATTTATGATGTAACTATTGCTATTTATATTAATTTTGAATATTTATGTAAATAACAGTTAAACTATGGATACATATTTTACAAAATAAAATTTCTCTTTTTTCTATCCATTTTTTTGTACGACAGCTATCCGGGCCCGGTGCATTTGGGTGATACTAATCAAGGTCACCTTGATGCACCAAGCCTGGACAGCAGCTGAGCAAAAGGACGGAGGTTAAATATGCGTAAATGTTTTCAAATTTTACTTTCTGTTGATTTCAACTAAAATTAGTTTAATTTTAAACTATATAAAATGAATAAATTATTTTATTTTGTCTAGACTAAAATACTTCTGATTATATTAAAAATTATTAAAAGATATTTTAAAATCAATAACCACCAGTTGAATATTAAGTAATATATTGATTGGAATGTTTTACCTCTGAGCGGCACTTTTTTGCACACCATGGGCTAAATGGCCAGGTCACATGGACCCCGAAGGCTCAGAGAAGGTTGGGGGAGGGGTTGGGTTGTTTTACCTCTGAGCGGCACTTTTTTGCACACCATGGGCTAATTGGCCAGGTCACATGGACCCCAAAGGCTCAGAGAAGGTTGGGGGAGGGGACCCAATGGAACAGCTGTTGGGAGACAGATGGTAGCCCCCCGTCAAGGCCATTCAGCGTGTTCTTTAACGTGCACAGGGTATGGCTCTCCCGCACACGGGGACACGGTTTAACGTCCATCCGACGGACGGCGGCCTTTCCAAGCCCATCGGTGTTCCCTACTGACCGTGGGCAGGGCGGGGAATTTTGCGGAGATAAATCTCAACGCTGACCCAGCTGGGACTCGAACCTGGCGCGCTACCGACTGAGCCACCCCGCCCCATTAAGTAATATAATTTAATTAAATTAGATAAATTACGAAATGAAACATTTTGGTGTGATACATGGTGCTTTGGAGTGACATGAGAAGATGATGAACTGGGCAGATTTCAGGAGTCATCGAGTGTGTTTTTCAAGGTGCCCAAGTACGGCTCTCCTTCATAACGGTTCGTGGCTTAAAGTTACAGCCGATGAACGTTGGCATTTGGAAAGGGGTCCCCAGCAATTCGAAATGGAAGTTTCCATTTTTTTTGTCTCCTACCTGAGTGTTTTCATAACAACAAACTGTTTACAGAAATTCGCGTTAGGCAAATCCAAACTTTATCTCTCAAAACCCTTTAAAATTATGAAAATTTCGAGTATTTCAAATTGATGTTACAGGTTAGTGGAATCTCACATGGACGACTCTACACAGACTCCTGAATCCTCATGATTTATTGTTACAGGGCTATAACGAAAGCTGAATGGCAAATATAATTTTCAAATTTATGCCCTCAATGCACCAATTAATAGCTTCTGTTCACGCTAATTTTCATCATCATCATCCAATAATTAAATCAACATTTCTATCATTACCATCATAACCTAGTGAAGCTGGTGGCTCAGCGCGTAGCTTGCCAGGAACGTATTTGGCAGTTCCACGGTCACCTAGGTTGGGTTGTTTTACCACTGAGCGGCACTTTTTTGCACACCATGGGCTAAATGGCCAGGTCACATGGACCCCGAAGGCTCAGAGAAGGTTGGGGAGGGGACACACTGGAACAGCTGTTGGGAGGCAGATGGTAGCCTCCCGTCAAGGCCACCCAGCGTGTTCTTTAACGTGCACAGGATATGGCTCTCCCGCACACGGGGCCACGGCTTAACATCCAATCCGACGGACGGCGGCCTTTCCAAGCCCATCGGTGTCCCCTACTGACCGTGGGCAGGGCGGGGAATTTTTGCGGAGATAAATCTCAACGCTGACCCAGCTGGGACTCGAACCTGGGAACTACAGATTACGAGCCTGGCGCGCTACCGACTGAGCCCCCCCCGCCCCCCCACTGTCACCTGACCTATTGATATCAAAAGTCGCTAGATCTGATTACCCAGTAAAATGTTTATAATTTTAGAAAATTTGTTAAATTATTTATGTCATTTTTTGTGTTTATCGGTATATGTTCGCAAAACAGATATATCCGCAAAACTCGACGCCCGGTCCTCGGTCAGTTGGAGACACCAATAGGGCTTGGATAGGTCGGATGGAACGTAAACTCGTGGCTTCGGGTGCGGAAGGGCCATCCCCTGTGTACGTTAAAGAACACATTTGATGGCTTTGACAGGAGGCTACCATCTGTCTCCGAATAGCTGTTCTAGTGGGTCCCCTCCCCCAAACCTTCTCTGAGGTTTTGTGGTCCTAATGATCTGACCATTTAGCCCATCGTGATAAAAAAAGCGCTTCTCCAAGATAAAAATAACCACACAACCTTTTTGGGTGATGCAATTTCATTGCCATAGAGTTCATATTTCATAGCGTCAGAAGCCTAGTTTCCAATATTAATTAATCTTTCGTCTTAATTCACGTAAACTCATATCAGATCTCTCAATCTAGAAGGTAACTTTTCATGTAGAGGATGATATTTGAAAATAAATATAATAAAACCTCATTGCGAGCGAATTGTATTCAAGCCCAATTGAGAAATAAATTAAAATGCAAAGAGATGGCGGAGAATTGTCTAACACGAATAAATTTGAATGTCGTTCTGCGATACTTCTTCTTCCAGAAAAAAATATCGTTAACTTCTGTTATATACAACATTATATTTCCCTTCATATCTAGTGACGTTTAAAAAGCATTTTTGATCAAAATAAAATTATATGTTTCCTCTCTCTCATTAATATATCTGATTCTATTTACATACTGGTAAATCTCACCTGGAAGATTAAGTAAATGTAAAGAAAAAATAAGGAAATGGTGAGATCCTAAGCTATTCCAAAACTAAGAGGCTCCATTACGTAGCATTAACAAAAAAAAATATTTATTATACTTCCAGAAATGACAAAATTACTGAAGCACTATATTTGCAGAAATTTATAGAAGGTGCAGCGGAAGACTCATTAAACAGAAAATCTTGCAGTAAGCTCATTTATATTTCTGACTTCCTTTAAAATAAAAACATTTTTTCTTCTTAATGACTTTTTTTTCAATGACCATGTCAAAAAGAAGCAAAAAAAAATATATATTAATTCATACGACAATTACTCAGAACAGTATTTAGTAAATGTACGCGGGGAAGTCTTATGAAATGGGGTTAGTCAGCAATTTCCAAGTTCCCACAAGGTACAAGAGAGAGAAAAATTATATTTATTTGGTGTATTCTCGTTCTAAATAAAAAAAATTAGAATCTTCTTTGTGCGGTAGCTGCGCAGAATTCTGCAGACATCTCGAGAACAAATCGTTAAATTCTAAAGTGAGATATTGCAAATTTCATGGGTAATAAATTTTCTCCTGCACTTTTATTTTACTCTCCATGTTAAATTAACAAAATTTTGTATGGGATTTTCCCTCATTAAGTTGAAATAGTGCACACATAAATATCTGAAGTCTGAATAGTGCACACATAAATATCAAATAGGGAACAAGCCAAGAAAACAAGAAGTTGCACAATTCCTTTTTAAACTGAAGTTTAGGGAGCGAAAGATGGGGGTGGGGGGTGGTAGGTCAGCCACTATCGCGACCCAGACTCGTAACTCGTAATCTGCATTTCCCAGTTACAGGTGTCAAAACTCTGTCAGCTTTGAATTTAGCTCCCGAAAATCCCCTCCCTGCACTCCGTGAGAAAGGGAATATCAATGAGCTTGGAAAAGCCGCTGTGCTGTGGGCAACGTGTGTCAACGAGGCATAGTCCGTGCATGTTAAAGAACACGCCGGATGACCTTCAAGGGGGAGGGGGCTTCCATCTTTCTCCTAACAGCTGTCCACTGGGTCCCCTTTCCCAACCTTTTATGAGCCTCTTAGAGTGAAAAAACACGAACAATCCTAAATAAACTCTGGGCCACAGTCGGACAAGCTTTTACATTGGAGCAGCCGCATAGCTTTGAACTTAATTTCCATTATGTATATTTCTCTTACAAAATTATATAGTTTAGACTAGGGGTCATCAACGTGGGGTAGGCGGTAACATTTTTTGGAGTACGCCGTGAGAGCTCAAAAGTAGCTAGATCTGATTACCCAGTAAAATTTTTATAATTTTAGAAGATTTGTTAAATTATTCACGTCATTTTTTGTGTTTATTGATATATGTAATTTATGAATATAAAATGTAATGTGTATATACAGGGTGAATCTGAAAAAGTGGGCAAAACTTTACGTGGTGGTAGAAAGCAGCTATACGAGCAATATTCGTCATAGAAAGTATGGGCGGAACGCAAACGGCGAGCCGCTAGGTGGCGTTGGAAATGGTAAGAAAGGGTCGGTCCTCGCACCCAACGGCATTTCTACCGTGGATTGCCGAGAGGATGGCTGGTTATACTAACCACGAAATGGCGGATATGCACTTTGTGTACAGTGCGGCGGACGGGAATACAAGTGAGGCACAGAGACGTTACTGCGACCAGTTTCCGATGAGATGCACTCCAGATCGGAAAACCTTCGAGCGTTTGCATCGGCGGCTGTGTGAAACGGGATCCAAGCAAGACGCAGGACGTGAAAGGAGTGTCAGGACGCCGCAACTTGCAGAGGACATTCTGTGTAGGGTGGAAGAGCGACCGGGATGTAGCACGCGAGCGGTTTCCCGTGCAGTACACGTGTCCCAAATGTCGGTTTGCCCTGTGCTACAGGAGGAAGGAATGCACCCCTATCGTACGCAGAAGGTACAAGCGTTGTCACCGGCGGACTATCAGCCACATGTCGATTTCGCACGTTGGTACCTCCAGCAGAATGCAGCGCAGTCGGATTTTGGTGCACATGTTCTATTTACGGACGAGTGCACTTTCACCCGTGAGGGCGTTTTGAATACCCACAATTCACACACGTGAGCATCTATGAACCCGCATGCTACACGTCCTCATTCGTTCCAGCAGCGGTTCTCCCTAAATGTTTGGGCAGGGATCCTCCATGACCATTTGGTTGGCCCATACTTCCTGCTACACCATCTGGACGGCAAATCGTATAACACATTCCTACGAGAGGTGTTGCTGGAGCTGCTGCTTCCGATTCCAACCCCCAGCAGGTCGAGAATGTGGTTCCAGCACGACGGTGCACCTGCACACTTCAGCTCAGATGTGCGGAACACTTTACATGCAACGTTCCCAGGGCGATGGATTGGTCGAGGTGGTCCCATAGCTTGGCCACCAAGATCGCCGGATCTCTCGTGTTTGGACTTTTTCCTGTGGGGCCATATGAAAAGCCTAATCTACGAGTGCCCCATTGAAACCGATATGGATCTAGTCGCCAGGATCGCCGTTGTTGCCAGCGATATTCGGGAAATGCCTGGTGTCTTCGCAAATGTGCGTCGGTCTCTATGCCGCAGTGTGAAGCCTGCATTACAGCTGGAGGCAGCTCTTTTGAGCAATTTCTTTGAGCATGTACCTCAATTACATTCCTGTTAATAAAATGTTTTCTGAAGTATCTCCTCTCCTTCTTGTGTTCATTCTTTAAATGTGACAGTGGAAAACTACCTTTTAACTTCTCACCGCTTGCGTTCCGACCATACATTCTATGACGAATATTGCTCGTATAGCTGCGTTCTACCAGCTGCGTTCTACCACCGCGTCGTATAGCTGCGTTCTACCAGCTCGTATAGCTGCGTTCTACCACCTGCGTTCTACCACCACTGCGTTCTACCACCTCGTATAGATGCGTTCTACCACCGCGTTGCCCACTTTTTCAGATTCACCCTCTATATAAATGTTTTATTTTATTCCAATTGTTATAGTTTTATCTATCTGTACAAGGAGTACGCCAGTTACATACATATTGCTAGGGGGTACGTGAAGCATAAAATGTACAAAACCACTGGTTTAGACAGTTTCACGTTCGCCATATAAAACTGATATATTCAGAAAAAATTTGGAAAAACCCAGCAGGTTTTTATCAAAAAATTCCCTTTTTCGCACTTTTTTGCCCAAAATGTTTTTGTCAAACAATTTCGAGGTTTTTCCAAAATTGGCTTCAATTTCTCAATTGAATAATTGAAGTCAAATAAATAATAATAATCAATCAAAATCGTTGAACCAAAGTAAATCTGTACATTCACAAATATCTCTTCAAAATCTGTCTTTCCATCTCATATTTTCCTCTCCTAGCCATCAAAACGTCATTTTACTTGTTAAGTTTGGTCATGTTTTAGAAATAATTTTCGAAAACTTTTTTTTTCCGTTTCTCCAATTTTCTCATTTTTGCAACCCAACATCCCAATAATTCAGTGAAGAGAACGATAACTGCAACATTTTCTCAGCAAAACCGAACTTTTCACATCGTTTCCGAAAACCGCTATTTTGGCATAAATTTACCTTCATCTCACAGAACGTCTACCATAGGTTAACACGGATATCCCCGAAATCACATTTCTCATAAGTATCATTTTTCTAAATACTGATGCTCTTTGTAACGATATTAAAAAATATAAAATAAATAAATATCCCCTTAAGAAATTCCTCGCCACAGAGCTCTGACAAAAGCCTGTCAGTTTATGCGTCATAATAGAAGGCTGTAAGGAAGGTGAGTCCTCAGCAGAAAAACAACACAAACGTCCATGCCTTATCCGGAGCTCGAACCCAGGTCCCTTGAAACAACAGCCAAGTGTGCTAACATCTCGGCCACGGGACGGCATCATATTAAATAGTATATTATTAAATAAAATTACTCAGTGATCATGAAAGAGACTCTCTTTAATGACGTCGACTTTCGCGAGAAAATAATTCTTTATGGATAGACTGCTTTACTAGTTACGTATCGTTTACATGGATGACGGGGGATAACGAATCTGCTTTCATCAGGGGTCTAACCTAGCAATCTAATCTATTTTTCATCATAAATATTCTGTTTTTCATCGTGAGATTGGCTAAGACGAAACTCTGACTGGATTCAGGAATGATGCGAGAGAAAACATTATGAATATCTTCTGAATTAAAATATTTGAAAAAGATTACTGGAACTATAGGGCAATACCGTGTTATGTAACACAGTAATTGGCGAGAAATTTCCTGGAAATATTTTTTTTTGGACAAAATTATTTAAAAATATTCCTTAGTGACAGGGGGAGTAGAGTGGAAATATTTGTTTCGAACATGCTCAGTGAAGAGATAATGGTAAGCGACAAATTACATGTATACATTATATTAGAAGCATATTGACGAAGTTCTATCTCCATTGGAATATCACACTGTACCTGAAAAGGCACATTCTAAATTGTCTACACAGATCTCGAATTTTAGCATTAGATCGTAGATCGTATAATCATATTCGATGTACCGGGTAATAATTTTACCCCTAATCATCTCCATTATAAAGATAAGCCTATTTGGCATGAGTAAGAACAAAATATATAAGTAAAACACCCTTAGGTGGGCCCCTAAGGGCAAACATAAGAAAAGCTAAAAATAGCAGTAAAATTGTATAAGAAACCTAAAACGGGTAGGTCTCCTCAGAGAACGCTATCGTTTTAGGCCTCTTGTACTGGTTCAAAACAAATGTTCACATGTTATGAACACATGTTCAAACACTTGTTCAATTCTTGTTTCAAAACACATGTTCTGATCGTAAAGAATCAGAAAAGAAATAATCTCATTGGGATTATTGCTTACAGCCTTAAAAACCTTTTTGGGGTGCGTTTTATATGTGTGTATATATATATATGGTCGATGCCCAGGTCTTTATGGAGTTGTCTATTAGTAACAAACCAGGGGGCATCGACCGCAGTTCTCAAAATCTTGTTCTGTAAGACCTGAATCTTACAAATATTGATGAGTGTAGTATTGGCCCATATGGGTGAAACATAGAGAACCACCGGTCTTGTGATCAAAAAAATTGAAATGGAATTTCTCCTAAGGAGTGGGCCTAGCTGGCCCCTCAGTGAATTGACTTTGGAGATTATATTATTTATGTGATAATCCCACTTTAACCTCTTACGTATAACAACCCCAAGATATTTGACTGAATCACTCCAGTCAATGGGAATATCTTGTAAATGGAGGCAAGTGGGATTCATAATATGCTTTCCAGTAAAAAAGATGAGAGAACTCTTGTCAGAGTTAATCTTTATCTTCCATTTTTCGTACCATGTGCCCAGCTCGGTCAAGCTATGCTGCAGCCTCTTCACAGCGATAGCAGGACCGAGGGAGGGAGATAGCAAGGCAAAGTCATCTGCGTAAAGTGCAAGATGAATAAATCGTCGGCTGTTGGCTGCGAGATGTCCGTTCATTGATAACTTGGAGGATTGGAGTTATAACTTACTATTCCATTGACAACACGGCGTCATCTCTTCACGGTGATATCCTCGAAATTTTGTACACTTGAAGCGGGTTCAAATCCGACCCATCGCAGTTAGGAAGCTGAACTCTAATTTGGGTTGTTTTACCTCTGAGCGGCACTTTTTTTTTGCACACCATGGTCTAAATGGCCAGGTCACGTGGACCCCGAAGGCTCAGAGAAGGTTGGGGGAGGGAACCCACTGGAACAGCTGTTGGGAGACAGATGGTAGCCTCCCGTCAAGGCCATCCAGCGTGTTCTTTAACATGCACAGGGTATGGCTCTCCCGCACACGGGGCCACGGTTTAACGTCCCATCCGACGGACGGCGGCCTTTCCAAGCCCATCGGTGTCCCCTACTGACCGTGGGCAGGGCGAGGAATTTTTCGGAGATAAATCTCAACGCTGACCTAGCTGGGACTCGAACCTGGGAACTACAGATTACGAGCCTGGCGCGATACCGACTGAGCCACCCCCGCCCCTTGAACTCTAAACCCTATGTATCCAGAACTAAGTGGAACCACCACACTAAATTAGGGACTGATCGGTCCAGTATTTTCCGAATTATAGAGAGCGAAAGACATCCGCCACTGGTGATGCCACCGTGGAAGTCAACGAGTGTCCGGACACCCGTTACGAATAAGCCTGCCACTCTGATTCCTTACACCGCATAGAGAAAGATTGTTTCATTTTCGCTAGAATCGTTGCGTTTCGCTCCATGGGGGCAGTTAGAGGGTAAATCCTTTCTGTCTGTGTCAATTTCTTGACCACTATTCGTAACCACCAAAATTTCCTATTTCTAGGATGAATACAATATTCACAATGTTCAGTAAGAGTTTTAACATTTTCCAAATCAGAGTCCTCTAACGGAATAAATTGAAATTATTAGTATCCCCGACTTACGTGATAATTGCATTTTCAACTGAGGTCCCGAACATTTTGATAAAATTAACTTTTTTTCGTGACATTATAATATTTCTATTTACTTTTGAGTGATATCATTTGCCACTATCGTTGACTCGTCTGGGTGATCGCATGAGAATAAAACTGATTGAAACAGGATTCCCGATGACGTCGCCCTGGCATTCTCGCTTTTACACGTGCTTTCGCCACCGAGATCATTCCGATGCAGTGGTCCACACATGCAGATGAGGAAAACCAAACTTAGCTACGCCGAGCCGTTTTGCCCCGTTATCTGTGGTGGGAGTGGCTCAGTCGGTAGCGCACCAGACTCGTAATCTGTAGTGCCCAGGTTCGAGTCCCAGCTGGGTCAGCGTTGAGATTTATCTCCGCAAAATTCCCCGCCCTGCCCACGGTCAGTAGGGGACACCGATGGGCTTGGAAAGGTCGCCGTCCGTCGGATGGGACGTTAAGCCGTGGCTCCGTGTGCGGGAGAGCCATACCCTGTGCACGTTAAAGAACACGCTGGATGGCCTTGACGGGAGGCTACCATCTGTCTCCCAACAGCTGATCCAGTGGGTCCCCTCCCCCAACCTTCTCTGAGCCTTCGGGGTCCATGTGATCTGGCCATTTAACCCATGGTGTGCAAAAGAGTGCCGCTCAGAGGTAAAACAACCAACCAACCGAAGCCCCGTTATCTCCCTCACCTATCACGTGATTGGTTCCACCATTACATGATAACTGTTCATATGTGACTTTTGATACTGGTTTCAATATAGTTGGACATTTTAATTAGAAATTTTTCGAATTTTTAATTTACTTGCTTTTTTTTATCTGTTTTAGTTTATTTGAGTTTCATTTTCATTGCAGAATGTAATTTTATTATTTTCCAGTCTTCAACAAAGATACATCGAGGAAATGTTGAGGGTGTTGTCAATGGAGTAGCCAGGACGTTTCGAAGATGAAATGGAGGTTGATTTTCTGCCAATACTACTGCTAATGTAAATCGACGAATTAATGATTTTTAATAATAATATTTACCATGAAGATTTTCACCCTTCCTTCCACCTTGAGGCAGGGGTTGGCTCAAGTCGTACGACGCAAGATAAACGATCTGATTTGATACTCATAAGTTCGAGTCCCAACTGTACCTGCATTTTCTCTGCCATCTGTGAGAAAGAGGACACCGATGCATTTTGAAAGGCCAACTTTCACCAGATGGAAAGTTGAACCGTAACACCGTGTGCAAGAACGTTACACCCTCCGCAAGTTAAGAAACACGCCGGATGGCCTTGAAGGGTGGCTTCCGTATGTTTCCTAACAGCTGTCCAGTGGACACCCTTTCTCAACCTTATCTGAGCACTAAGGATCCTTGTGACCTTAAGCGAATTATACGTACAAAAGTGCCATTAATAAGTAAAATAACTCAACTTCTCTCCTATTCTATTATCATGGCTAGAACACAATTTCTAAAAGTTACTTTCAAAGAAATGCTTTTGTCCCCGCATTGGCAGAGCTCTCTAGAAACGTCAATAAGAAAATAATGATGAATAAACTTGACAATAATATTTATGAAAATCAGTTATAAATTTGACATTCGACTGGAAGTTTTTATATAATATAAACATTTCTCCATAAAGGATTTAAAAAGTTGTTTTTCCAGTTGAACTTCATAATATAATTTCTAGTTACCTTTTATCCACAGCATTTCACTTATTTACAAAGTATTCATCTACTATTGCCCAGTATGTCAACTAATCTGTAATCGATATTTAACGAAATTATCGGTTGCACACATTGCAATTATTTGTTAGGTACATTACGATTATTAGTAATTAGTGGCGCACAAGAATCCTGTTGCCATGTGTATAGAGGAAAAATTGTCTTCAGTTATGAGATATCGGATCCAAACGACCTTCTGGGTAACATGTCAAATCCTCTGACAATTGAGCTACTTGCCACTGATCGAAATTTCTTCTATTGTTGATGCTGCCACCCAATCATCATAGGGTTAGCCGCTAGCAGCTGTCTTTTAACTACACGTTAACGCTCTATTATCGTTGCTCTTCTTAGGTATGTGCACGATATCTCCTGATTATACATATATTAGAGCACCTTGCATGTTATCAGGAAGTAGTGGGTACGGATTTCACCCGAATCAAAACAATATTTCTGTTATACTGCGTCAACATAATACTTGAGTGGTTAAATACTTTGTAATCTCAGGTATTGATAATGTTTCATCATCATCATCATCCTCAAGCAGCCATGGACTACGGAGGTCCAACCAGACCGTGCAATTTAGTTCTCCAAGCAAGTCATCCCTGAGCTACATCTGTTGCATCTGGCCACTGCACACCAATTCTAACAAGGTCCTGTTTGACATTGTCTGTCCACTGCATCCTAGGTCTCCCCTCCTTTCTGAGGCCTTTAGGCACACTGCTCATAACCCTATTCGCCAATCTATAATTATTCATACGGGCAACATGGCCAAACCAACGGAGTCTCTCTCTGCACAATATGCTGCTTAAAGGAGGTTGCAAACTCCTTTGCCTAATCTCATCATTAGTTGCAAAGTTGAACCACCTAATGCCCAAGATACTGCGTAAGCATCTGGAATCAAAAGCATCTAGTTTCCTGTTATCTTGTTTAAAAAGTGTCCAAGTTTCACTACCATAACTAACACTAGAAAGAACCAAACTATTATACAGTCTAATTTTAGTCTTTCACTGTATACATCAATTTCTTCACACTCTCCATAGATTCTTAAAAGTCCCACCAGCATTCCCTATACGTCTATTAATCTCATGCCACACATCACCAGTATCTGTTACATAGCTCCCAAGATAATTAAACTGTGACACCTGCTCAAGATCGCAACCATTCAGAATAACTGAATCACAGCCTGCCTGACCAATTTTCATCATTTTAGATTTCTCTCTGTTTATAACCAAACCTACTCTACTACCAGCCTCATCAACAGATCGAATGAAAGAGTTCATCTCATCAACATCATTTGCCAAAAGGGCTAAATCATCAGCATAATCTAAATCAGAAATTTTCGTATCTCCAGTCCATTTAAGGCCAAAATCTTTCCCTTGAAGTGAATTTCGCATAACATAATCAATAACCAAGTTAAAGAGAAAAGGAGACAAAATGCACCTTTGTCGAACACCAGAAGTAATGCTCAAGCAATTGCTACAAGCCTTACCAACTCTCACACACGACTCAGTGTTATGATAGAGAGCTTTCATTATGTTAACTAACTTGTCAGATATACCATATGATCTCACATCAACCACAAATTATGACGATCAACAGAGTCGAAAGCCTTTTTGAAATCAACAAAGCTAACAACCAAAGGTTTCTGAAACTCTAAGCATTTCTCAAGAATTTGCCTAAATGAAAATATTTGATCCACACATCCCCTACCACTTCTGAATCCACATTGCTCATCATGCAATTGACTGTCAACCAGATTCTTAATTCTATTAAGCACAATCATGGAAAGAACTTTACCTGGAATAGAGAGTAGGCTGATACCCCTATAGTTATCACAAGAACTGCGATCACCTTTTTTTAAAATAGGGATAACAATAGCTCTGGTAAAATCCTTAGGAACCATGCCTTTATCATAAAAGATATTCGGAATTTCAGTCATCCAAGTGGTAACCGAAACATTCCCAGCTCTAAGCATTTCCGTAATAATTTCATCTACCCCTGGGAATTTATGTAATTTAAGTTTAGAAACAGCCAAAATAACTTCAGATTGTGTTTTAGGGCCAACATTAAAGCCACCAATATCATCATTGCAAACAATGGGAATAGAACTAACCACATTGTTTAGAATATCACTAAAATGCTCAGCCCACCTAGCCTCCCCTTCTACAACCTTACCTTGTTTATCCTTCAATCCCTGTATACCTGTCCGTTTTCTACCACACAAAACATTAACTATCTGGTACAGCTCTCTGCTGTTGTGCTGTCTAATGTTTACCGAAATTAAATGCTTCTTGTTTGTCTTTAAACTTTTACGTCATTTGCGATTTTGAATATAAATTTTGAATGTCTTAGTGCAGTGGCAAGTCGTGACTAAAAAGTTTGATCGCAAACTTTGCCTTGAACAATGAGGACTCTGATGTAAGGAAACATTTTCGCGAGATGCCAAATATTGAATTGAACTGAATCGGACTGAAAAGATGTTCCATAATGGATATATTCTTTAATCACAATATTGAGCAAAAATTCGGAAAAGCAAAATAAAACTAGGAAAAGAGAACTTGTCCTTTCTTTTTCAATTCATATATTTGCCCCTTCCCTATAATAATTACTTACATATTGTTACAGATTTTTCAGTTCTCTTTGATTATTTGGCAACTGAGCGTGAATTCGTAATAAATAAACAGACTATAAATGAACTGATTTAATAACTAAGAAAATAAAATTACAAGAATCATAAACAAATTTCTATACCAGTCACACTAAACATCAATATGCTATTCATCAGTATTAAAGATTCGTCATTTAATACTGATGAACCAATAACACTTGAAAACTGCCTATAATTTGGAAGTGTTCACAAATCAATGTATAAGCAGAAATCTTATTAATTACATCCACTCTTCAAAAAATATTATAACTGTAAATTTACCAAAACTCTTCATTACTTCTTTTGTAACTTTTTTACATCAATAAATGTTTTAGTACTTAATAAAACTGTAAATTTATTTTATGAAACACTTTGATACAATGCTTATTACTAAGTTTTAATTAACTTCTGAAGTCACTTTTTGTGGCTGGAATTGTTATCGGTAAATATTCAAATTTCCATAACTCATTAAATACTGAACGAATATTGTTGAAAATCGAGATATTGATTCATTTGATTGTGATTTTTGTCTGCAATTACATTTTTCTGATCAAAAAACTGATTTTAGAAGTTATTGAGCTTTGACGTTAACTTCCCTTTGACTTAAGAAGGATTTTCCTTAATTTATGGAAACCAGTGTAATTTACATAAATGAGCCGTGCTCATTTCCTCAGAGAACGAAACACATTGCAGGCGAGCTATTTATTTTGTAAACTAATCGATCATATATTCGCCGAAAGATTCATTTGTTTGTGAGAGGATTTCATGTCCTCACTATCGCCCACATAAGCATAGTCATTTGGGCATAATTGGTCCTCTCACGAAAAGGAATATCATCATGCAGAGTTTAGGTGGTATTTCAAGGACACCTGTGGAACATATTACTTTATGGGCGCTTAATGACAGTTCTTGAGTAAGATTTATATGTCTGAAACTAATCCACGATATATAAATGATATGCGCTTTAGAGACACAAAAAAAATATGCTTCGTCTTTTATGAGATGCTTTCACGTTTGAAATTTCGGATGTATCCAGCAAGGTTCATCCATCGCGTGACAATCAGAAAACAAAGCGAAAGGCTGCAGTGATTAAACGAAAGCCATTTCACTTGTATTAAATTTCTGTATAATATTGTTGGTGGTTTATTTGTTTACACAATCTATCCTCTGGGTATATAAATATATTTTTACAGGAATTTTAAATTTATGTGAAAAAGTTTAAAACTGGTAATTAATCAAAAAGGCAACGGTTGTTTCTTCAGTCAATTGTGATATACCTCATTTCAGTTTTATTTTAATTTTTGCCCCCTTTATAGCCAATGAGTATTAAAACACTCTTCCCTACTGTAATTATTATTTTTTCTTTTTTCCTAGTTTTTCTTCCACCTTAAAATATACTATACCCTTTACATTTTAAATATCATTACTTTGAATCAAAGTAGGTAGAATTTCCTCCTTTAAATCTTTAACCGTTTCTGCATTTGCGCAAAAGATATTATTCCTTTTAAACAAGCATTTGCCTTTAAATTAAGCAAATTTCGCGGGACGACAACATTTGTAGAAATGTGACATGTTATAGCGAAATGTGAATATAATGAAATCAGGCTAGTGACCAAAATATATTCCTTGTACTGAAATGCTATGAAAAATGTGCTGTGACAATTATATACTGAAAAATAATTATAATGAAAAAGATTTGGGTTGGGTTGTTTTACCTCTGAACGGCACTTCTTTTCACACCATGGGCTAAATGGCCAGGTCACATGGACCCCGAAGGCTCAGAGAAGGTTGGGGGAGGAGTTCCACTGGAACCGCTGTTGGGAGATAGATGATAGCCTCCCATCAAGGCCATCCAGAATGTTCTTTAACGTGCACAGGGTATGGCTCTCCCGCACACGGGACCACGGCTTAATGTCCAATCCTACGGACGGCGGCCGTTCCAAGTCCATCGGTGTCCCCTACTGACCATGCGCAGGGTGGGGAATTTTGAGGAGATAAATCTCAACGCTGACCCAACTGGGACTCGAACTTGGGAACTACAGATTACGAGCCTGGCGCGCTATCAACTGAGCCACTCCATGAAAAAGATCTAATGTGTATCAGATTTTACTTTTAAAAAATCGCTAAATTTTTTAACTGTCTTTTCCAGTAATCATCTCTCCTTGAATTCTTAGATGATGTCGAAACTGTGCAACACATTGCCTGGAATATATTTCCGTGTCATTACAAAAATGCAAAGATTTTGATCCGTATTGGCTGCTGATAATGAAACTAAACTAATTAACGAACTTAGCTGAAACATTAATATTAGATGACAAATATAACAACGGAAAGTTAACAAATGATACAGGTGGAAATTAAATTATGCTTTACATTCACATTCATTTTGGATATGACAATTTCGATGTGATAGGAAATGAATTTCGCTCAAATTCTGAAAAAAAAACACGACTAAAGTTTCTTTACTGAACTATTAATAAACGGAATGTTAAGATCCCAATGAATGGTAGAATTTCGCACAAACGACGGCACTACGGCTTCTGACCTCGGATATTCTGAACTTTTGTCAGGTGATTGACTCCACAGTAACATTCACACAGGAAAGCTTAACAAAGAAGAAGTCGAAATATATAATCTTGAAGAGCAGAACTGTATTCTGCATAGAAAGCAAAGAGTTGCTGCAAATCAACGAGTTTCAATTGCATCACAAGCTTTACACTTTAATGACTTCCTTTCTCTCCAAAAATTTCCCTTTAATCTTGAAAACCTGTAACTCTTACCGAAATACAGAATTGCAATGATGAATGCAATCTTCGAAATTAATGTCAGGAAATTCTACTAAAACTCAAAAAGTTAACAACTTGCAGAGAATTTAGGCTGCATGAAGTCTCACTCTATTATTTTGTTCCCTCAGGACAGAATACTTTCAGCTAATTAATAATCCTACTTCAACTTCTTAATTAATATAATCTTCGATGGTTGTTTGCACAGAAATGTCAACCATTATTATGATTATAATGATTATTATCTTTAGGTTATATGACAGATTTTATCAAAAAAAAAAAGCAGAACGTTTAGTAAGTAAGTTGACTCTGTTTTAATCAGAAATGCCTTTAATATGGTAGTATGCAATAAATTAGGAAAGTTTAAAACGTATAAAAACCAAATTATTTTATACCCTGCAAAAGAGCTTCTGGTATATAGTTGCTATTCCTCCTGCTGTTTTTTGATTGGCATTCCTTTCATTCACAGAATTTAATGCGGATTTGTAAAACATTAAATATTGATTTGTAAACTAATTGAAGATCCGTATTTACCGTATTTGCCGGCGTATAGGACGCACTTTTTCCCCCTCAAAATACGCCTAAAATACGGGGTGCGTCTTATGCGCCGGTAATCAAAATTATGAGTTGAAATTTCAGTCTAAAACTTTTTGTTTATATCAATATACATATATAAGTATTCTTTTGCATTTTGTCCTTTTGTGAAAGAGTGGTTTGAAATAAATCGTTTCCATATTATTTTTTGTTCTGTAAAAACAATAAGTTGCGTGATGTATTTTATGCTTCACTACTGATAGAGGGAGCATTCCAGTAAAATAGAGTTCAGATCCACTGACATCTCAAGGTTACGATTCATCCAATGTGCGCATGTGTGATCACATTTCACCGGCATATTTTTTCGAAAAGCGCGAGCATGGCGCGTCATTACCGATTACAGCGCCTTAAGGCAACCAAAACGTAAACTTTTAGTACCGAAGAAGCTTTCTCATGTTTTTTCTGCGAAACATGGCTCAAAAACAACTCAGATTCTGCTATGATATTGCATTTAAGCTACGAGTGATTGAGTATGCTAAAGAACACGGAAACAGGGCAGCAGAGAAGAATTTCGGATCACCGCCAACAGAAAAGATGATAAGAACTTGGAGAAGACAGGAAGAAGACCTAAAAAAAGCTATGCGTAGTAAACATAATCTGCGACATTGAATTGCAAAATGGGCGGAACTAGAAGAAGAATTAAAAACTTGGTTATTAGTCCACCGAAGCTCGGGATTTTCAGTTTCCACAAAAATGACTATTCAACAAGCAAGAGTGATAGCTACTAACAGAGGCATCGCTGATTTTAAAGGATCAACATCATTGTGTTCTAGATTCATGAAGAGAAATGACTTACGTATGCGGACTAAAACAAAAATAGCACAAAAGATGCCAACAGAATATGAAGACAAGATTATCGAGTTTCATAAAATTGTCATTAATGCAAGAAAAAGTGGAAATTTTGAACTTTCACAAATCGTTCACATGGATGAGGTCCCACTGACGTTCGATGTACCCTCAAACAAAACAGTAGATTCCAAATGTGCAAGAAGTGTTATTTTTAAAACTTGTGGACATGAGAAAACGCACTTAACAGTCGTGTTGTCTTGTTGTGCCAATGGAACGAAATTGTCGCCGCCTTTTCATTTTCAAAAGGAAAACCTTGCCCAAGGATAAATTGCCTAAATGTGTGTTTGTGCACGTTCATCCTAAGGGCTGGATGGATGAAGGGGGGATGAAGTTGTGGATAGACAATGTGTGGTCTAGGCGTCCTAATGGACTGTTAAATAAATCTGTCTTGCTAGTATGGGATCAGTTTCGGAGTCATAGAACAGAAGCTGTAAAAAATAAAATCAACCAACTGAAAACTCAGTTAACTGTAATTCCAGGTGGACTAACGAGCCAGTTTCAACCTTTAGATGTCTGCATTAATAATCCATTTAAAGGATTCATGAAGGAGAAATGGAACAGTTAGATGCAGTCTACAGATTTTGAAGTGACACCATCAGGAAGAAGGAAGAGACGCAGCATTTTGCAGATTTGTGAATTGGTCAAAACTTCATGGAATGCTGTGAAACATGAGACAGTTGTAAAGTCATTTAAGAAATGTGGCATTAGTAACTCACTTGATGGCACAGAGGATGATTTGTTATACGAAGACTCAGTTTCTGAAAAACAGGCGTCAAGTGGATTTTCATTTAGTTCTGCAGATGAATTTCTGGGTTTTGAGGATGAACATTAAAAGGTACCTAACCACAATGTTCCCTAGTTACATTTTTTGTATACATAAATAACTCTAAAATGAGTACAGTAAATATTTATGGAAATTCATGAAAAAATGTGGAAAATTATTTTTCTCTTAAAAATGTGTCTAAGAAAGGGGGTGCGTCTTATACGCCGGTGCGTCCTATACGCCGGCAAATACGGTAATTGATTTTAGCTAGTCTGAGTAATCTAGTGTTTGTTTGAGTATATTATATTTAAGACTAAAAAACTACTTGTCGCAGGCATCCTTCAGTTCCTGTTAATATAATTTTAAATAGTGAAATTAGCTTGGACAAGTTTTTTTTAAATATGTTATACATATATATATCCCCTCAATCAGCTGCTTGCCACAAAGGCAAGGAGGCATGTTAAGCCAAGAAGGAGCCTGTTAGTTTAATATGCCACATAAGCAGTTCTGTGAAGATAGCGGGACCCAGGTCCGGTTGATCAGTAGCCAAGCAAACTAACCACTCGGCCATGGGATGGCTTAAATATGTTAAATTTGTTAAATACAGTAGGAAGGTGGTTCATTGGAAATATGCTAAATTTACCATTGAAAGTCTTAACTATTGTAAATAACTCTACACTCCCGACAATCTTGTTATCTAAGAAAATTTTTTTGTGGTTTTTTTACATTGTGAAAATTTAAAAATTTACATTGTGGTGAATTTATTAATGCATATTTAGTGTTTTGTTCATTTACGGTACGCAAATTAATTTTGATTATTCAGGGAAAACAATATTTTCTGATTTTTCACTCAAGTCGAGTCTGAAAAAACAGTTTCTTCTCGGTGCACTCTTAAAAAGCCGAAAAATGAAATTGTCGGTGATGCTCTTTGGTTATGATTCATACAAGAGCGTTGAAAATAAACGCTAATCAGAGGGCCAATTTTGAAAGAAATTGCATTAATCCTTCCTTCTAAAATCGCTAGTGGGGGAGATTTTTCAGCAAGCCTGAGATGGTTTTCTCGCTGGAAAAAACGGCATGGTGTTCACTACCTTGGTGTTTGTGGTGAGAAATTGTCAGCTGATCCGTTAGCAGAAAAGGAATTTTCAAAAAAACTTTTAGTCCTTATTGAAGAAGAAGACCTATGAGCAGAACAAATCAACAATGTAGATGAGACTGGGTTAAATTTTAAACTTCTTCCAACGAAAACGTTTATGAAAGCGCACGGAACCTCAGCATCAGGATTTTAAACAAACATAGAAACAATCACTATGGCTTCGTGTACAAATAATGCAGGTATGCACAAACTTCCTCTTTTTGTAACTGGGAAATCAGCAAAACTAGAGCATTCAAGCATGTAAATTTAGCTAATCAGCTAGTTTACTATATAGCTCAAAAGTCTGCTTCGATAGACTCGTATTTGTTTAAAGAATACTTCTTTACAGAATTTGTTCCCAAACTAAAAAAAAACAATTGATAGGTCTTAAAATGCCTGTAAAGGCCCTACTCATTCTCGGCAATGCCACAACACACTCAAGCGAACTCATTTCTGACAACATGAAAGCCATGTTTTGCCACCAAATGTAACGTCTTTAGTGTAACCAATGGATCAAGGCGTGCTTGTAAGTTTAAAAAGACGATACAGGAGAAAGCTTCTTTCAGAAATTCTACAGCGAACCGAAAATGACAGAAGAGGACTTTTAAATGCTTTGAAACATTGTCAAGTATGATTAAGAACCTCAAGGAACCGTTTTGAGATACGTTTAATATGGGTATATATGTGGTCGATACCCAAATCTTTATGAAGTTGTCTGTTAGTAACAAACCAAACGACATCAACAGCAGATCTCAATATTTTTTTTGCAAGAACTAAATCTTTTATATATTCGTGGACAACTAATCTCAGAATTTTTTTTTTCTTATAAAGGATGGACATATTGTTGAAATACCTCCGTGATATACCATTTCATTTTTAAACAGTGTTTATTGAGGATTGAACGAACTAAAGATATAATTTAATTAAATTGTTTTATAAAACTAGTGGTAATTTACTGTCAAATTTCATTTCTCTTTTTAACTTATTTTCTTATTGACCTTCACTCGCATTTTTTTGTGTTTGCAATTTGTTTTAATAATTCGTAATTTGTCAAATCATTAGATTGAATAAAGAAATTAGACGCCATATCAATGCTATCTTCTGTTGAAAGCTACGAAAGGAGACAGATTCATGGCGGTCGTAACATGACGAGACCAGAGAGAAAATGAATAATTCGGACCTTACGTTAGGTGGCGCTGCACTAAAATTTCAGTTCGTTACTAAAAAGTTCCATCGAAATTAATGAGCTACTACTTCTTTGAACGCTTATGTAAACTTCTTATTACATGTTTAGACAAGAGTTGCATGCAATATCATTTCTAGATATAACAGCTGAGCTAATTGCGATGAATTTCGTGTTTACAGGACATTTTTTTGATTTTTCCCTAAAATTGAAAATTACACTACTTCCTTTTGTACATCATGATGCCTACTGTTTTATGTATCGCTTCAGCAATGATCTGAAATGTGCAAATTTATAATATTACCTATATCCACTGAGTTCTCTCTACAAATTTGCTTAACTATTGTCAGTTTAATTTAGGTCACCTTTTTTTATAAAGATTTACGACACATGGTTTAGAAAAGGTAGAAATCTTTATTTCATTCTGAAAACAGTCAGTGTAATAATAATGAAGATATTATTTCAAAGAAATTTTAAATCATCATTTTTTATCGTGTGCTATTTACTAGGATAATAGTAATTAAAGGAGGACGAAATAGCTACCGCTGCAAATTATAGTATCATTTAGTGAAGTCTTGTGTATTCGGTTATTCATACATCGGCCTCGGGATGAAGGTAAATTCCAGTTCAGTGACTTCCAACGGAAGTCACTAAAAATTAACAAAAATAGTGTACGACCTGTTAACTTTAGAACAGGTCGTTTATAATATATATAACGTATCAGAGGGATTTAACACTTCACCCACCCGCTATACATAGCAGGACCGCCTCATCATTTTACTAACGAATTTTGTGTAGGAATCTTCACTTTTGTACGAATGTCAACATACCATGTGAGTATTAACTCTACTAGTATTTAATTACAAGGGATATTACATAAAATATATGATTTTTGAAATCAGAAAACCGTAAAAAGATTAATCGCAAAAATAAATCATCTGCATTCGTATGCAGATGGAAATGGAGAGCGGGAGCGGTGCTATGGACCTTTCTAGAAGTCTGCCTAGCTCTCCTTATGCACATGCTCAGATTCTGAGATTAGACAACTAATCTCTATTCCACGCAAAACTTTACCCATTTCTATCTCCGTATGAGAATACGCCCAGTTGGCATATGTAAAAACATATAACAAGTAAACCACCAATGGGTGGGTCCCTAGAGGCTAGCATACAACACAAGCTAAAAAATAGCATATATCATGCACGAGAGACTTAAAACGAGTAGTCTTCTTCAGAAAATCCATCATTTATGCCTCTTGTACTTATTAAGAACATTATGTTCACAAGTAAGCAAAGAAGAAATAATCTCATTAGGATTATTTTTAACAACCTCAAGGAACCATTTTGAGATGCATTTAATATGGGTATATATGTGGTCGATGCCCAAATCTTTATGAAGTTGTCGGTTAGTAACAAACCAAGGGACATCGACAGCAGATCTCAATATTTTTTTTTTGCAAGACTAACCTTGTGTATATTCGTGGACAACTAATCGCAGCAAAATTTGCTTTTCTTATAAAGGATGGACATATTGTTGAAATACATCCGTGATATACAATTTCCATTGAACTAGGATTAAGTGTTCGATTAAACGAACTAAAATTACTTTGATTAAATTGTTTTATAAAACAAGTGGTAGTTAATTGTCAAATTTCATTTCTCTTTTTAACTTATTTTCATATTGTCCTTCACTCGCAATTTGTTTTAATAATTAGTAATTCTTAAGCCACTAGATTAAATGAAGAAATAAAACACATTATCAATACATCTTTAACACATTTCTGTGTTCTATTGAAAGCACCAGACAGATTAATGGCGGTGGTAACTAGACGAGAGCAGAGAGAAAATGAATAATTACGGCCTTACGTTAGGTGGCGCTGCACTACAGTTTGAAATCTTTACGTATCTGTCTTCCCCATTATATGTGAATTTTACAGTTCTCTCATCGGTGAGACACTTGCCCAAAGGGACATCACCCGATGGTATCTTAACCACCGTACTATCGGATGTGTCTTGCCGTGCACGTGGCAAAGGCAGCATTCGTATGCAGCTGGCAATGGAGAGGGGGAGCGGTGCTATATGGAATTTTCAAGAAGTCTGCGTAACACCACTTCGGTGTTTCTAACAGGTCAGGAGGGAGAAACAAAGGATCGAGAAAGGGGAAATGGCAAAAGGAGGCAATTCATTTCGAAATGGCGCCAGTTGGATGATGTAGACAAAAATGGTGAAACCGGATCCAAAGGCATACGATTAGACACTCCCCGCAAGATAAGCTTTCATTTGACAACCTAACTGTGGATGCTCATAATCGGAAGATAGAAGAACGATTTGCATAAATCTCCTTTTTTAAGGGTAGAAAATTACGGGGGGGGGGGGGGGGGGTTACATTCCATAATGCTTCTGACACCCAAGTATTCATTTAAAGCAGAATGTAATACGTTTGGTGGAACAATTGCCTTGAGAAGTACACAAAATGACACATGAAATAATAAGCTGAAAAAAATTGTCAGGAGTAACAAATATTTAATTTCAGCTCTAAGAGACAACATACTTACCACTTCCTGATAGAAGGCGTCACTATACGAATCGAATAAAAAATGTGGGAAAGCTAAGTCATACCAGCAGAAGAACAAACGTAGGGTGTTGATGGTGTAATGGCTAATATACCTTGCTGGTTACTGGAAGATGTGGGTTCGAATCCCACTCATAGCACAACCAGTTTTCCTGAGCTTATTATTCTGTTTTACATGTCTACAGGAAATTTGTGACACTTTACCACGCAAAGTAATATCATTTGTCGGTTTGTGTGTTTGTCACATAACCGATTAACAAACAGACATATCACGAGGAGAAACAATAAGAAAATATGCAAAAAATATACTAAAAAGACGTGAAGTGGTCATTAAGGTAAAGAACCTGGTTGTGACTTATTGATTTTAAAATATCAAATATTCTCGTTAAGATGTGTAACAAATTGATGAAGTAGCGATTAAAATAAGACCATAATTGAATAATTCACAAAAATTTAGTTTCTTTCAATTTATCAGTATGCCATATTCTCATACAATTTCTAGTTGAGTGCTTTCAGATAATAAATAACAGAAAACAAAAATTTGAAATCATGTTAAAAGATACTTTAGAATGACTATTAAAAGTAATACATGTTTAGTTAATCCTTGGCATGAAATTCCCCGCCCTGCCCACGGTCAGTAGAGACACCGATGGGCTAGGAAAGGCCGCCGCCCCTCGGATGTGACGTTAAGCGTGTGTGGGAGAGTCATAACCTGTGGACCTTAAAGAACACGCTAGACGGCCTTGACGGGAGTCTACCATCTGTCTCCCAACAGCTGTTCCAGTGGGTCCCCTCCCCCAACATTCTCTGAGCCTTCGGGGTCCTTGTGACCTGGCCATTTAGCCCATGATGCGCAAAAAAGTGCCACTCAGAGGTAAAACTATCCAACTTCGCCACATGCATACATCATGTCATGTTAGGAACGTTTAATGAAGTACTTGGGAATTATTAAATGCTTTCGTGCTAAACCTCAAGAAATAAATGCTATACCGACCATAACCCGTTTTTTAATTTTTCTCTTCTTTTTTGCATTTTTCCACAGCTATAAGCAATATTCAAAATTTAAATGACGCCTGAATCTCACCTAAAATACTGCTCTTGTCATTTCAATCCCGAGCATGAACCAAATGTACTGGTTAAACAAGGGACTGAAGAATAGCTTGGAAAAGCCGCGCGTCCTTTGATCAGACTTTAAGCCGTTGCTCATTGTACAAGAGAGCCATTCCTGTGCAACTTAAAGAGCAAGAGGATTTAATTCACCAGGGTGATTGATCTAGGGGGAATCATTTCCCTCCCCCCCTTCAGAATGCTACTAATGGTAACTGAAGCAAAAATTATTAAACATATTTATATTTCATGAATTTTTCGACAAATTTTTAAGGAAGATCTCAAAATCCGAGGAGGAATGTTATGCTGCATTGGAAAGCCAGTCTCTTTCATTCCCCCATCCTTTACATTTTTTCTATTTGATTGCGTTTGAGATCTCCCTCCCACCACATTTATTACACTATGTCGAAAAAAGTGTCCGACCACTTCCATTTTATGTGAATGGAAAGCCACTTTCAAAGCTCCCTAATATTGAAAATAAACCTTTTACGCAAAAACTGTTATTGGTGATTAATTGTAGACGTCACTCATATCTCTCTAAATATATTTCCCGTAATATTCGTTTAATATTTAAAGAAAGAATGGAAGCTCAAGCATTTATCTTCAATTTTTGACACTTGTGGAAAAATAATTCAAAAGATAAAACACAACTCTTGTAACAATTTGTTCACTAACATAAATTAAATATCTAAAATTTCTATGAAGTTTTTTTAAGATTTCGTCAATTTGGAGGAAATGTGACAGTGTCAATGTTCAACAATATTCGATCAATATTTAAAGAGTCATTGAAGCGGGACATTTAACAGCAGACGACACTGTCGCATTGCCTTCAAATTGATTAAACCTTAAAAATACGTCATATTTTGCGTAAAAGGTTTATTTTCAATATTAGAGAGTTTTGAAAGTGGCTTTCCTTTCACATAAGATGGAAGTGTCCGGACACGTTTTTTCAACATAGTGTATTTCTGGATCCGGTCCTGTTAACTTTCATCTGTTCGCTAACAGCTATCCAGTCAGTCCCCTTCCCACAGCCTTTGAAGTCCTTGTTATCTGTCTATACACTGAAAAAATATGTTTTATGCTTTTAGAAGGAAATTAAGTTCAAAATTTCTGATGGATACGGAAAGGTTCATCCATCGAATGAGAGTATAATGAAATAGGTCAACGACAATTGAATGGAAGTCAACTGCATGGACGACAACTGGGCGGGTGACAGTTGAGTAGAATATAATTGGATGGATTGCAATTCAATGGAAACGACAACTGGGAAATACGACAATTGGGTGCATTGCAATTGAATAGAAACAACTGGGAAATACGATAATTGGGAGGATTGCAATTAAATAGAAACGAAAACTGGGAAATACGACAATCGGGTGGATTGCAATTGAATGGAAACAACGACTGGGAAATACGACAATTGGGTGGATTGCAATTGAACGGACACGACAACTTGGAAATACGACAATTTGGTGGATTGGAATTGAATGGAAACGACAACTGAGAAATACGACAATTGGCTGGATTGAAATTGAATGGAAAAAAACAACTGGGAGGATACGACAATTGGGTGGATTACGACAACTAGGAGGATAGGACAATTGGGTAGACGACAACTAGGTGAATGCGACTATTGGGTGGATACGACAATTGAGTACAAATAAGGAAATGATGAGATATAATTTGGATTACTATCACTAATCCTAATATTTCTGCCTTGAGCAAGCAATTTCAATATTACTTGTAAATCTCATGTACCAGGCACTTCATACATAGAACGAATTTGCTTAGATTTCTACATGTCGGTAACTACTTATATGTACCACATAGTAGTAATAATTCATTTACATATATCACATAGCCGAAATAATTCTAAATTGCACGAACTCACTGCAGTATTTATATCTATTCTCTTTAATCTATTTTTCTCTTTTTAGTCCGACAAAACACTAGAGCGATTTTTTTACAACGTTTGTTCCATATAAACGTAGTAAACGGAAAACGAAAGAATGCTCTAATGCAAAATAAAGCTTCATAGAATCATTTGCTTTCTCACTAATATGGTCCTCAATAAAGCGAAATTAAAAAAAAATAATAATAATTTTCTTCTAAAAGATGTAATCAGAAACAAATCAAAAAATAAATTTATTTCCTGAAAAACATAGTGTCTAGAAACACTTTTGCATTTGAGAGTTGGAAATAAACTACCCACAAGAATTATAAACTCGCCTGTAGATAAGAGAAATACACATGTACAGTCGCTCAAAAAATATCCGAACACTATTGCTGATTACAGAATTCAGAATAAATATTTGGCAACGTTTTTTATGAAATTAATGATCTGGCAACCTTAGTGTACAGAACACGAACGTTGCCATATCATTAATTTCTAAATAAAAAAATGTTGCCAGATATTTTTTTCTGAATTCTGTAATCAACCGTAGTGTTCGGATATTTTTTGAGCGACTGTACAAAGCACACAAGTGTTTTCTGAGGTATTATTCAGTAATCTATATGCAATCAAAAATATTCAACAGATGTCACGGCAAAACTTCTATGTCCTGCAAACAATTTCTTAATTTATTCTTAAATTTATGAAAATATCTTTCTGTTTTAATACAATCTGGCATTTCACTGAATATTTTAGGGGCACTGTTGGCAAAAATGCTTTTGAATGAGAGTTTTTTAGGCTTAGAAATATAAATATTTGAAATATAACTACTTCTACTTTCGTAAATTGATGTCACGAAAATTTGTTTATCCCAGTTTTTAAACAAATGAAATAGGATTATGAATACATAAATTTTTTATGGGTAACATATAGAACTGTTTATGAACCTTTCTAGTGCTGTCATATTTTCTTTTTTTGACAATACGTCTTACAATATGATGTTGTATCCGAATTAGAGATTTTATATCACTTTAACAAGTACCACCACAGTAGTGATCTGGCACTTTAACAAGTACCACCAAATGAGTGATCTGGCAACCTTCGTGTCACGTGACACGAAGCTTGCCAAGTCACTCATTTCTAAAAAAATCGTTGCGATATTTGTTTCTGAATTCTGTAATCAACCATAGTTTTCGAATACTTTTTTGAGCGACTATACGACTTCATCCATGAGTGATATATCATTTTCAAAAGCGATAAATCTAGAAAACGTCGAATAAAATATATGCTTGGAATTTTTGCATTAATGCATTAATAACATGAGATACATGGCTCACCCAATTTAATTTGCGATCCGTGTTCATCAACACCCTCAATTGCCTTACATATACATTTATCTCCAGTACAACTCCTGCCATGATAAAATATTTTACTTCCTTGTCTATCCGGTTGCCCTCTGAACCTCATCAATCGGCATGATTGCATTTCTAGACTCCCTACCTTTATTGTTTCTACATCCGGTCCTGTTAACTTTCATCCGTTCCCTAACAGTTCTCCAGTCAGTTCACTTCCCAAAACTATCTCTGAGCCTTTGGTGTCCTTGTGACCTTTCTATACACTCAAGTCTCAATCAAATTCTCAATTAAATTCATTAGAGAAAATCAAAACAACCGATATAGAGAATTATTCTCGCTAATCTGACTTTCGATACAACGGATTCTTAAATTTCTATTTTATTCTCTCCAATATAAGTCAAACATCTCAAATAAAGGGAATGACTAGAAGACTCGAAAATGCATAAAACTAGCAGTATTCCCAATAATCCGGCACTCAATAAAACGGATATTTTAAAAGTTATTTATTTCTAAAAGAAACAATCGGAAATTAATCAAATGTATTAAAGAAAATCAAAACACCCGATATTGAGAATTATTCTCGCTTATTCTACATCGGTTATAACGGATTTTTACACTCTTTTCAGCATCAATTAAATTTAGAAAAGGGAAACCAAAGAATGCACCAAAGAAAATCGATATTTTCACTAAAACGACCTTTAATGTAACGATTTTTCTTTCCATTGAATCTTTCATTGAAAGCTTTCTAATAATTCTTTTCTAAAAAAAATACAACAAAGTATCGAAACCTTCGGAATATTCTAGCAAAATTCTGAGCACTAATAATCCATAACTCCCGCTCGAGAATGTTCTATCGTGTGAGAGCAGTGAAGTGTTATGTTATAGATTACCATAACACAGGGGCGGGGGTGGCTCAGTCGGTAGCGCGCCAATGAATTAAAGGGAAAATTTTTGCAAAAAAGAAACGCAAAAGTTCCAAAAATTAAGCAATATGATTTCATAAAATATATCTTTTCCAATTGTTATTCAGATCTGAATCTAACTCCCAATTGACATAACATGGATGTCTACTAATAAGGTCGCTTATTAGTAGACTGCTTATTTGTCCCCTCAAAAACGAAACATTAAGAGTAAAAACAAAATATCAATATAACTGCATTAGATTATTTCTAAATGAACTGATATTTCATGTTTTTTATTAGTAGCCTACAAAGCAAGCCACGGACCAAGAATTCTGGTTTCATAAATATATAAATTTGTAATTAAACGACAACAGAAAGCTATATTTTATAAAGAGTGTTTTCGAGTGGTAGTTGTTGAATTTTCAAGTTAATTCCGCTTTTCAAAATTAGACCTGTAAAAAAAATGATTCAAAAATAATTGCGCTGAGAAAATATTTCACTAAAAAAACTATTCGATTAAAATATATGGAATAATCAACAGTTGATTTGTTAAAAATACCACTTGGTGCAAATTTTGCGAAAAATATCTGTTTTTAACAACTAACATTCGAAAAGAATTTCCCGAAAACTGTAAAGTGATCATAATATCCGAACGGATATATTCGATGTAACGAGATAGAGATTTTTAGTAAGGCAACTGTACTCATATTCGTATGATATGATTCTTCATATTATCCTGTAATCATAAATAACAAGGACTGTCTTCGGGTCATGTGACGGATGTGTAGTGGGAAACATCCTGCTTATTATTCAGCTAGAAGAGAGGATATCCATCAATGGAATTTTCAATGGATGTTGAGATGAAGAAGCATCGCATCTTCCCTTGAAATGGGATTTTGCATTCACGCTGTGGGAATGAAGGAGGTATTAAGTGTTATAGTATCGAATTATGTCGGTTAATATTTAATGACATATATGAGTTCCAGTTAAAAATTAAAGTTTAAAAAAGTCGGCTGTAAAATTATGTCGAATAATGAAATGCTCTGTGAAATCATACACCTGATGATCGAGAAACATTTCAGTTTTCTGAATTGCGAAATGAGATCGTCTCCGTATTTTGCAACTGTGGTTTTTTGAGCACAATGCAAATAGCCATGTGTATCGCCAGCCTACGAAATGTTCCCAGGACAATCAGCCTTAATTGTTCTGCATAGATTTCTCACATCTACTCAGAAATATATCAGGGGCAGGAGGTGGCTCAGTCGGTAGCGCGCCAGGCTCGTAATCTGTAGTTCCCAGGTTCGAGTCACAGCTGGGTCAGCGTTGAGATTTATCTCCGCAAAATTCCCCGCCCTGCCCACGGTCAGTAGGGGAAACGTCCGTCGGATGGGACGTTAAGCCGTGGCCCCGTATGCGGGAGAGCCATACCCTGTGCACGTTAAAGAACACGCTGGATATCCTTGACGGGAGGCTGCCATCTGTCTCCCAACAGCTGTTCCAGTGGGTCTCCTCCCCCCACCTTCTCTGAGCCTTCGGGGTCCATGTGACCTGGCCATTTAGCCCATGGTGTGCAAAAAAGTGCCGCTCAGAGGTAAAACAACCCAACCCAGAGACATGGAGACAAAATACGTTTACGAAGATCATACTGTAATTGAATAGTAATGTATTGAAAATAAAATGCTGAATTTTGTGAAAACCGATTTTTTGCACTATCTTTGCAAATATTAACAGTAGAGTAAAGCAAATGTAGTTTTGTATTCAGCACCACTCATATATCCAAGAAACACGAAAACGATAGCATAAACAATTTCTTATTACTTATTGTTATTAAATGTGCTGGGAGAAGGACATCCATTATGCCATTTAGCAAATGCTCCTGCAGTCATTACGTAATGTCTTATCAGCTTAAAACGTAATTTCTTCTTTAAAAATAATTTATTTAATTGATTCAAAATCATTCAATAATATCAGTGAATAACTTTTGGGAGACTTGTTTTGAGGGTAACAATGTGAAATAAATGCATTGTGTTTAAATCTTAACTATTGGGATCTTATAATGGAGTTAAGCAGATGTTAAAAATAAAAGAAATCAATATATTAGAACCTTGAGTTAGCAATAGAAATATGTTTTCTGTTATTTTCAATATACAGTGGGTTTCTATAAACTAAGGAACAAACCGAAAACTCGTTGAATCTGCTCCAGGTGAATCAGAAGATAAGTATATATAGACACTGTGCCTAAGAATAACAATAAAGAAATAAGTTAAAAAAATAATAAGTACTACAACGAAGAGTCAAAACATTATGACCACCTGCCTAAATATGATGTTGATCCTCCACGTGCCGCCAAAACAGATCTTACCCGGCGAGACATGGACGCTACAAGATTTCTAATGGTGTCTTGTGGTATCTGATGTCAACACGTTACTAGCAGATTCTTTAACTCTTGTAAGTTACGTGGTTGAGCCGCCGCAGATCGGATATGCTGTTCCAACACAAACCACAGATGTTCGATTGGATTGAAGTGTATATACTACAATAATAATAATATTGATAATATAATAATATAATAATTAATAATTAAAATATAATAATAAAATTGGATACATATATATATATATAAACATACGCTTGGAATGCGATGGATAAAGATGACTCACTTGGTAAGTGATGGCTAAAAATGACTCACTTGGTAAGCGATGGATAAAGATGATTCACTTGGTGAGTGAAGGATAAAGATAACTCACCTAGTAAGTAATGGATATAGATAATTCGCTTGGTAAGCGATGGCTAAATATGACTCACTTGGTGAGTGAATGATAAAGATAACTCACTTCGTAAGTTATGAATAAAGATGATTCGCTGGGTAATCGATGGCTAAAGATGACTCACTTGGTGAGTGAAGGATAAAGATCTCGCCCGGTAAGTGATGGATAAAGATGATTCGCTTGGTAAGCGATGGCTTAAAATGATTCATTTAGTGAGTGAAGTATAAAGATAACTCACCTGGTAAGTGATGGATAACATTAATTCACCTGGTAAGTGATGAGTAAAGATAAAACCTGGTAAGTGATGGATAAAGATGATTCGCTTGGTAAGCGATGGATAAAGATGACTCACCTGGTGAGAGTTCTTTTTTGTTTTGTTTCATATCTCATATATTCTCAATGGTGTGCAGATTCGTGATTTGTGATGGCCAGGGAAGATGGTGATGATGGCCAGTAGAAGATGGCTGTCATGCTCGCTGAATCACTGCTGAACTCTCTTGCGCGGTGGACAGTAGTATTGTCTTCATGAAATGCCGTCACCTGCTGGATAAAAAAATCAACATTGCAGGATGGATTTGATCTGCAACAATGTTCAGATAATCCTTGGAGGACACCCGATCTTCCACAAATATCAGGGG
Organism: Ryuthela nishihirai; assembly: GCA_038380435.1. Classification (NCBI taxonomy): domain Eukaryota; kingdom Metazoa; phylum Arthropoda; class Arachnida; order Araneae; family Heptathelidae; genus Ryuthela; species Ryuthela nishihirai. Next base: position 6,920,117 of record JAWZYU010000038.1, read on the forward strand.
ACCAGTTCCGAACCAACAGAACGTGCCCCACTCCATGACACCGCCTCCAGAACCTTGAGTTGTGTTTACAAGGCAAGTTGAGTCCATTGTTTAATGGGGCTCTAGCCAAATTCTCTGAACTACCGTCGGTACCACACAAGGTGTACCGTGACACGTCGGTCCACATGAATTTTTTCGTCTTCCAGTGTCCAGTCACTGTGTTCCTGACACCACTGTGTTCCCTGCGCATAGTTCGCTGAGATATGAGTCGGGAACAGCCTTCATTGAATGCTCTGTCAATTCCTGCACACAGAAAGTCCTGTTTCTCCGCACAAGCCTTCTGAGACGACAGCGATCTCATTCCTGACAGATTGTCGTCGCGCCATACTTGCGTCTCTTAGACAAGCAATGTTGGTTATTTTTCCACTGATTAAAAACCCGAGATATCTCACCTTTTGAGAAACCAGTGAGTTCTATTGTTTTAAAAATCGTCGCTCTAGCCAGAGGGACATCCACAATAAGCCCTTTATCGAACCCCGAAAGATCCTTTCTTTTACCCATTGCGATCAACATTACTGTCAATTACTCAATAGATCACGTGATGATGCACGTGACCGGGAATTTTGCATGTAAACTGCTCAAGAGACGTTTACGTGCATCTGCATAAGATTTCTAATTCAGTGGCGGTGAGTGTAAAATACAATATATATATTTTTTCTAAGTAACGTATGTTGATATACATAAATTAGTATAATGATTAATTTTAAAAATTTCCAGTAAAAACAACAGAAATAAATTTATAAGAAAGGTGTATATAAATAGACCCACTTGTGCTGACGTCATATTCAGTGGTATGGCCTTGTGTCTAGGTGGTGTTAATCCAGGACTCCATTTCCCTTCGAAGGATGAGTCAGAGGTCAAATTTCGGATATTACCCGGCATCTAAGACCGGGATGACCCCTAGGTACAAATATTCAGAGCTCTGCCATTTGTGCATCATAATTAGAACTAGCGTCATCCTTTGTCAGTCATTCATTAAGTCAATCACTCACAATCGGAAATATACATTAGATATTTTAAAACGATACAACTAACTATTTATTTTTAAAACTCAGAAGTTAATTTGAAATATTTCTTCAATTATTCTTGTGTAATATAAATAAATATATATTTTCATTTTATTTTTTTTTTTGTAAATGGCAATAATGAGAGCAAATAATGGTCAGATACACACTGCAACCCGAAATATTCAATCACTTTGAGAGTTGGAAAATGCGAATTACGGGCGGATGTTAAAGGTGGCGCTCCGAACAGTGGTATGAAATCACCTATTTGAGTTGTTTTGCCTCTGAGCGGCACTTTCGTGGCACACAACAGGTTAAATAGCCAAGTGTATTGTACACGAAGGTTGCAAGATCACTAATTTCTAAAAACATCGTTGCCAGATATTTTTTCTGAATTCTGTAATCAACCATAGTGCTCGGATGTTTTTTTTGAGCACCTATACATCCTTTCATGAGAGCGGTATATGCCTCTTGTAGTGCCTTCTATCAGCAGGATAATGCGCCGTGACACACTACCCGGATTGTTCGAGAATGATTCACGGAACACGAGGAAGACTTCCAGATCTCCAAATTCCCCAGACATCAATCCAATCGAGCATCTATGGTGTGTGTTGGAACAGCATATACGATCTGCGCAACTCAACCACGCAACTTACATGAGTTAAAAAGGATCTGCTACTAACGTGTTGGTACCAGATACTACAAGACATCTTTAGAAATCTTATGGTCCCCATGCCTCGCCTATGAGCAAAATTCTTTTGTACACAATGGGGAAAATGCCAGGTCACACGGAACCCGAAGGCTCAGAGAAGGTTGGGGTTGAGAACCCACAGCAACAGCTGTTGGGGGACAGATGGTAGCTTCAGATCAAGGCTATCCAGCATGTTCCTTAATCTGCACAGAGTATGGCTTTCCAACAGACGGGGCAAAGGATTAACGTCGCATCCGAAGAACGGCTGCCTTTCCAAGCCTATCGGTGTCACCTACTGACTGTGGGCAGAAGGGAAATTTTGCGGACATAAATTTCAACACTGTCCCAGCTGGGACTCGAACCTGGGAACAGAGATTACGAGCCACCCCATCCCGTTACTGTGCACAGTCTGAACTTCAAATTACATAACGACCATTTCAATTACTTCTCAATAATTGAAAGACTTCATTTCATTTTCATCAGTAATAAACAAGACAAAACATCAAGCAACTAACGTTACATATAGGAATATATATTACATTATTACTTAACTGATATAAACCGCGTCATAATCTTATATATAGATGAATCTGAGTGATTGACTTAATGACTCACCGAGAGGGAATAACGCTAATTCTAACAATGAGGCAGAGCTGGTAGAGCTTTGAAAATTTGCACCTAGGGTTAATCAGGATCGTAAATTTCGAGAAACATCAAATATGTGACCTCCGACCTGTCTTTCAAGGTCGAATAGAGATCAAACTATGATCTACGAGTGCCGGAAACGGAAAAATTTATGTCTGGGGGTGTTTCGGGTTGTAGATATCGAAAATTCGGAATATTCGCTTAGTATTCATATAATTTAATATTACCACGCCATTTGTTTATTAAAATATATCATAATCATATTGTTCAGAAATAATTACATAAGAAGGTAGAAATATCTACAAATTTTTTAATTATACTGCTTCATTTATGATTTCATAATTATATTTCTTTCGATGTTTCCCAGTTTAATATATACTGATAAATATAACATTATAGAATATTTTGTGTTCGCATATGGTTCATTTTTTGCAGAATTTTTATCTTCGTCAGTACTACCGTTACCTCATAAAACAGAAGGCCGTACAACTAAGTTATGACGTCACCATACGTAGTGCTATAAAACGAAATATTTCTGATATATTTTAATCTATTATTTTATCTGGTGAATTTTATTACTAAATTGTATACTAATATCTACTTATAAATATACATTTAGAAAAAAAATATTCACATTTATTAGAGTTATGATAATACTAATAAAATGCTAATAATTATGAATAATTTTCTACCTGAAAAATTGGGACATTTGTAAAAAAGCATTAATATAAAGATCAGTATTAAAATATCACCAGTAATGAAAGCAGAAATAAAATATATAAGTGATATCCAGATTTTCATTAACGACTACCTTTTAGGATAGCAGGCAGCCAATTTTGCTCTCCTCGTGTTATCATCGTTAGAACTACCTATGCTGACGTCATAATCCGTTGTTCCGGCTTCTGCTATATTATTAGAAGTCAATCAGTGCCTTCAACACCACTTAATTTCTAGCCTACCACCAAGACCCATATTTCACCTTGAATGAAACAGCGGATCTGAATCAACACCACCTATAACAGAAGACCAGTGGACAATATTTGTGACGTGCGGTTAAATAGTCCTAACATATATCAAATTCTTATATTTTTATACTAATATTAATTGGTTAACACTTGTGCTAATTTTATACTAACGTTTATCAATAAATATATTTTATTTAGAATGAAAATTATTCGTATTTATTATCAGTTATTGTAATGCATATTAATACAAAACTTTCTCCGAAATAAAATATATTTATAGAAAAAAATTAGTATAAATGTTAGCTCAACAGTTCACCAGTAATAACATTAGAGCAAAAAATATAAGAACTGTCTATATCGTAGGTATGCTGACTTCACAAATTCGGAGCTCTGGCTTTCTGTTAATCGGAAGTATTGTCCAAATTTTCCTCTTATGTCTTAGTTCTACTGCAGGAAATAGCCCTACTAACCAATTTTTAGCTGTCCAGCAGTGATATATCGAAATTCAATCTTTAACCACAAAGGACCCATCGCGTCCGAAATTTGGCACATTTTTTGAGATCTACGACTAGAATTCCTTCACTGTCAAAAATTTATAGCCCTCTAATCACCGGAAGATTTATATTTGACCTTTGACGTCGATGGACCCATTACATCCAAAATTTCGCAAGATTTCCGAGACCTACGACCCAAAATATCTGCAAGAAACAATTTTTAGCTCTCTAGCAATAGTATATCTAAATCTGACCTTTTACCTCGATGGATCCACGGATCCGAATTTCGTAATATTTCTGAGTTTCACACCCCAAAGTATTCATCCCCTGTCAGTCACTCATTAAATCAGTTACTCACAATCTAATATACATTTGATATTTTAAAACGATACAACTAGCGATTTTTTAAAGAAAAAAGTCAGAAGTTAATTTGAGATATTTCTCCAATATTCCTGTGTATCTGAGAAACTATTTTTTTTTTCATACTTTTTGTAAAAGGCAGTAAGAGAGCAAATAATTGTTATATGCACACTGGAACCCGAGATGTTCAATCACTTTGAGAGTTGCAAAATGCGAATTACGAACCGCTATTAAAGATGGTGCTGCGAGCAGTTGTATTGAATCATCTTTTCAGTACTTTTATCTCTGAGCGGCACTTTTTTTGGCACATAATGGGCTAAATGGCCAGGTCACAAAGGACCCAAAGGCTCAGAGAAGTAGGAGAGGGAGGCCCACCGGACAGCTATTGGGAGAAAGATGGTAGCCTCCCGTCAAAGCCATCCAGCGTGTTCTCTACGGTTAGTTTGTTTTACCTCCGAATAGTATTTTTTGCACATAGAAGGTGAAATAGCCAAGTCACAAGGACCACAAGGGATCAGTGAAGGTTGGGGGAGGTGACCCACTGGACAGATGTTAAGAGATAGATGGTAGCCTCCTATCAAGGGCATCCAGCTTGTTCTTTAAGGTTGGTTTGTTTTATCTCCGAACAGCACTTTTTGCACAATAGGTTAAATAGCCAAGTCACAACGACTCCGAAAGATCAGAACAGGTTGGAGGAGGGAACCCACTGGACATCTGTTGTGAAATAAATGGCAGCCTTCCATCAAGGGCATCCAGCGTGTTCTTCAAAATGCATGGAATGGAGTGTCTCTCACTCACACGGAACCACGGCTTAAAATTCCATCCGACGGATGGCAGACTTCGCAATCTCGTCAGTGTTCCCTTCAGACCGAAGGCAGGGCGGGGAGTTTGGCGGAGATAAATATCAACGCTGGCCCAGGTGAGACACAAACCTGAGAACTGCAGATTATAAACCTAGTAGGATACCGACTGAGCCACTGAGCCTCATGACCCCTCTTTGCACTGTGCCACGGCTTAACATAACATAGATGGACGGCATCCGTTCCAAGCCAATCGGGGTCTCATTTCTCACCGAGGACAGGTGGGGAGTTTTGCGGAGATAATCCTCAAAGGTGGCTCAGGCGGGACTCAACTCTCGGAACGGTAATTTATCAAGCATGGCATATTGATGACTAAGTCAATCTCTAGTCCCTTGGGGCAGAGGTAGCTCAGTAGGTAGCGTGTTAGACTCAGAACTCCATTCCATGCATTTTGAAGAACACGCTGGATGCCCTTGGTGGGAGGCTACCATTTATTTCACAACAGATGTCCAGTGGGTTCCCTCCCCCAACCTGTTCTGTTCTTTCGGAGTTGTTCTGTAATTTGAAGTTCCGTGTTCGAGTCCCGCCTAGCCCATATTTGACGTTTATCTCCGCAAATGGTCTCCCCTGCTCTCGGTCAGTAGGGGACACCAATGGCCTTGGAATGGCAACCGTTCGTCTGATGCAACATTAAGCCGTGGCCCCGTGCGTGGGAGAGACATACTTCATGCATTTTAAAGAACACGCTGGATGGCGTTGAGAAGAATCTATCAGTCCAAAAAACTGTCCAGTGGGTCAACATATCCAACCTTCTCTTAGCTCTCAGGTCACAAGGACTCTGAGAGCTGAGAAGGTTGGATAAGTTGTAATGTTGAAAAAAAAGGGGCCACTCAGAGGTAAAACAACCCAACCCAAAACAACTAGTATTAAAATCATCTGCTGTATCGATGCATTGTTAAAGCAACTGTTTGGTGACAAAAAATAAAACAATAAACATACTTTTAAAGCAGTTACTATAGTGATATCGTAGAAAATCCTGAAACATTTCTCACATCACTTAATTGCAACCCATAAATCTACCGCTGAAAAGATTATACGTATTCTTTAATATTAGATGGTTTCGTTCATTCAAAAATCTGATTTTCCCTTACGTTTCAAATATCGCGGTAAGTTCCATGTCTATTCGGGAGCATCAATACCAAAAGTTTAATAAAAACACTGTGATGGAAAAGGATAATGATATGAATAAAGTGTACAATACCACGGACACTGCGAAAGAAGAAAAGTACCTTCAAAAAATGAACTTGTACTAAGGTCTGTAGCAAGAGAGTCCCTCGTTTACAGTCCTTCGTTTTACAGGTCTTTAAGAAGAATTTGGAATAATGCGTGAAATATAAATAAACTTTTTATTTCTATTACTAACATTCTGAAAAGGGGGGGGGGGATTTCTCACTTCTCCACCCACTCCCCTATATTCGTCCCTGCTTCTAGTAGAACAAATATAGAATTTTTCTTAGATTTCTGCGCAAAAGATTTTTTTTTTTGTTTTATTGCTTATGATATATTTCTATAAGATTATATCCTATCAAAATAGAGAGTTTCAATACTACGTCAGCAGGGATCTAAATTCGAAGCTATGTAACTTCTAACTGAATGAATACATTTTTATATACACACCGATAACAATATGCGAAGCAGAAGTATCCTGTCCCCTCACGTGGGACGTTGAAACTAGCAATGCCTATAAATAGAACAGGTCTATACGCATTGGAAAGCAGTCACGTAGAAGTATTCATGGGTAAAGGCAGCAACTTAAATGAGTTTGACCATGCCCAAATAGTACGTACGAGGAAGGCCAGTTGTTCAATACTAAAATTACTGAACTTTTGACATTTCCACGTGAGACCGTCGCGCGTGCATACCAAAACTTCGTGAAATGCTACAAAATTTTCCACCGACAGAAAAAATGTGTACGAAAATATTCATCCTCAAGGTTAGCAGAGACTGTCAAGCATCATTACAAGGACTCTCACGGTTACTGTGGAGCAGATAACGTCGGAATTGAATGAAGGCGTGTCCACAAGGTTATCCTAAAACATTATCCGTCATACCATAGAAAGATCCTACAAATATCGTACAAATGCTAATTTTACAAAATAAAGGATTAATTTTTGGTACAGATGATTAATTTCCAATTTATATTCATTTTATAAATATTATTCTTCCAAATTTCGTCTTCAAATTAAATAGTGCACGTCTACATTAATGACGAATATTTTTCGTGTTGAAAAAGAAATCTGTGAGAAATTATTCTAAAGTTATCTAAATTAATACCAATACAGTACAGAATAATGTTACTCTAATGATTATTATTATTATTATTATTGGTGAGGTGAAATTTCAGATAAATATATATAGAAAAAAATTTAATATACGTGTAATTGATAATGAGTTTTTTTCGGAACCTCTGTCACCTGTTTTCTATAAGTTATTAGTCTCGATTTGCACGGTTTCGATTTACACGATGATTTCCGAGAACCTATCTACCATGAGAATTCAGGAATGGATGTATAATGAAATGTAATTTAAGAAAAAAAGTGCTGTGAGAGTTGGTTACATACTACAAAATAATCATTATGAAAGATTTGGAGATTTTAATTCGTAGTTGTACTTTTTTGCACACAATGAGCTAAATGACCAGAACATAAAGACCCGTAGGGCACAGAAGTTCGGGGAGGGGACCCACTGATGCTTAATTTCTAATTTATATTCATTTTATAAATATTATTCTTCCAAATTTCGTCTGAAAATTAAATAGTGCACGTTTACATTATGATGAATATTTTTCGTGTTGAAAAAGAAATCTGTGAGAAATCATTCTAAAGTTATCTGAATTAATACCAATACAGTATACATTATATATAGGAATATAATAGTTAGGATACCAATACAGTATACTAACTATTATATTCCTTCTTTCAGATAACCCCAGAGGAAGAAGTCCATTAGGATTCAAGTCCTTTGACTCCGAAGTCCACTCCATAGTACCACTATTGATCCAACAGCGTTCATCTGGTGCCCAAACATATCAGAGAAGAAAGAACTTATGTTTTCTGTGGTTATGCGCTATCGTGTTGGTACCGCATCAGTTGCACATCCTTGAGAGGAAAGGCATCTAATCAGTCAGATATCATTTTCCATAATACCTCCACCTTGTTGTTGGCGATACCTCCACCTTGTTAATGTTCCTTCGCATAATACCAGTCCAATGAGTGCGTTGCTCCAAATACAGCAGCAGACGTTAGGTGACCAGCATACTAAATACCTCGTTGCTCTTTCGAAGGATGGGTTGCTAAAAGCCTAGTAACGGATGTTCTTCCTGTTATCAATTCCGGCCTTTGTGAATTGAATCTCAATTCTCCAAAGGATCTAGGACAAAAAGAATGAGTTGTTTCCTAACGTATTTAGTAACAAATTGAAGAAATCTAAACGTCTGTTACAGTTTCCTGGCATCAAATCTTGTGCCAGTACAGGATGGTACTGGTATGCAACCATGCTCGTACAGGATCCTCTCTGCTGTGGTACTGATGCGTGAACGGATGAACTGATAAACTATCAGTCTTTCTGAACTGACGAACAACAAGGCAAATGCTCGATGGAACTGGATGTGAATCATCTGGATGTGAGAGGCACACCACAGTTGATTTTCCCGGGCATCTCGTTGTGACACCCGCCATACAAAAGCAGCATCGCACAGTGTTGATCGTTGGAGTAATCCGCCATCTGGGTCTTCGACCAATAGACCTAATCAGCTAAAAGCTGTGTATCATGTACTACGAAGCTTGATTTTCTACCACGCCGAACGGGTGCTACGTCAACGTCATCATGTGTATACAATTGTGAATCTTTGTGCAACGTTGCACAATATCTTGTGATGGGTAAAGGGTTGAGCGTCCGATTTCGAAGATCAGAGTTTAGGCCCTTCCATACACTCGTATGCGTATCATACGTCGTTTCCTACTAATTAGAAGCCTTAACTGGCACAGTGATAGAGAAGAGTGCTAGCAACGTTTCCGGCTAGGCAAACGTCGTGTGTTGTGTTAGCCTCTAACTGAGGCAATGATCAACACTTACTTCGGTTTTAAAATCTTTAGATTTCTTTTCGACTTTTTTGTGTTAGTACAGTCGCTCAAAAAAGTATCCGAACGCTATGGTTGATTACAGAATTCAGAAAAAATATCTGGCAACGATTTTTTTTAGAAATTAGTGATCTGGAAACCTTCGTGTCACGTGACACGAAGGTTGTCAGATCACTAATTTCTAAACAAATTGTTGTCAGATATTTTTTTCGAATTTTGTAATCAACTATAGCGATCGGATACCTTTTTGAGCGACTGTACAGCATGTCTTTCTATGAAAAAGCCTTTAAATAATAGGAATAACTTTTAGGTTTGTTCTCTGTACTATGTGTAAAAATAAAAATAATATAATTAATTAGAGAAAACGTGTAAAAATGTTTACTGCATTAAGTGTCTTAACTTCCTAAATTTACCACTAGGGGCGCTACATTCGTTGTCATTCGATCGGACTTGGTCATTTTACTATAGCTGGACCAAACTGAGGCTGGATCTAGGGGGACAATACCCTCTCCCTTTATAATGCTAGTAATATTGATAGACGCAAAAAATATTCAACTTATTTATTTTTTCATGCACTTTTCAAGAAATGTTTCAAAAACCTGAAAAAAAAAGGAGGAAATATTATACTATATTGGGAAAGCAGTCTCTTGCCACTTCTCCTACCCCGCCGCCCCATTTACATTTATCCAGTTTGATTGTTGAGCTATTGTAGACTACTTCGAAATATGATCTCCAACATTCTCCCTTTCCCCCGAAAGCGGACGTAAATTTTGGGAGAGAGAGGTCTACTCTAACGATATATACCTCAAATTAAGGCGTGTGGCGACTCCAAAACAAAGGATCCAAAACAAAGGGATGGAAAATGTGGTTTATATCTATGAGTCATAAATCAAATGAAAGTTTCTTAAAGTGGGTGTTTTTAGTGACATAGGAAGAAACATAAATTAATAAAAAAAATTTAAAAATGTCTATCTTTCTATATGCACGCCCAAAAATAGAAACTAAACATAAAAGATATTGATTGTGGGTGCAGTCACTCACTGAATTTTTATTCACTTCAAAGGGAAATAGGGCGACGATTTACCTACTCAACAAGACTGCAGGCTCCTTATTTTCTTTTGAAGTGAATACGAATTCGGTGAAGGATTCACCATCGATAATATTTAAATTTCGTTTCTACATATTAAGGCGCATAGAGGAAGTCAGGTATTTTTCAAAATTATTTCTCAACTGTTATTCTTAAGCACAGCGTTTATATACACTTATCTTATTCACATGGAGGAGTTTCAACAAGTTTTCAGTTTGTTCCGTAGTTTATAGAAACTACGGTATATCAAAATTAACAGAAAACATACAGAGTGTCCCACAAAGGGGTTTACACTGTTTGAACTTTAATAACTCGAACAAAAATAACAAAAATATGATTTTTTTAAGTCATAAAGATGTTCAAAACATTACTGATGATATTCTAATGTTGAAGATGTACAAAATGTCCTCCATTGGCAGAAATACATCGTCTGTAACGTTGTGGAACAGATCGACAAACATATGATGTTGTTACCATAGGAATGGATTCACAGGCAGTCACAATTGCCTCTCTCATGTCATCGAGGGTACGTGGTTTTGTGGCGTAGACAGTGTTCTTCAGAGTTCCCCACAGAAAGAAGTCTAAGGGCGTTAGATCGGGTGATGTGGGTGGATACTCGACACTTCCTCGTCGGCCTATCCACCTCTCAACAAATGTTTCATCCAGGAATTGCCGGACGTCTCGATGGTAATGTGACGGTGCGCAGTCTTGTTGAAAAAAAAAAAAACAATCTTCACCTGGGTAGAGTTGGTGAACAGCTGGCACAATTGCTTCCCGCAACGTGTTAAGGTACACAGCACCTGTCACTGTTCCTTCAAAAAAGAATGTCTCTACAAGTCCTCTGACAGACATACCACACCACACTGACAACCCAGGAAGATTAACATCTCGTTCTCCTATAACATTGGGATTTTCTCTTGCGCAGTACACAGAGTTGTGGCGATGGATGGTTCCATTCAATTTAAAAGTCGCCTCATCAGACCAAACAATCAAATCAGTCAACTGTTCATTAACGCAAATCCATTCACAAAATTGGAGGTGCCTATCCGGATCGTCCTCATTTATCGCGTGAAGCAACCGGGGAATGTAGGGTTTCCACTTTGCTTGCTTTAAAATGCGGTGGACACTTGATTTGCTTACACCTGACTCACGCGAAGCTTTCCGTATGACTTCTTGGGGGATCTTGTGAAAGTTTGTACCATTGTTTCCATCCCTCTTTCGTCCGATACTGATTTCTTCCTGCCACACCGTCCCTTCTTCAGATCACACACAGTTCCGTCCCTCTCAAACTTGTCGCGTAATTTCGTAATTGTTACACGTGACGGTGGCACAGTATCAGATTCTGCCCGCCATCGTCTCTGCACTTCTTTCATGTTCTCACACTTCCAAAAACACTTTGAAATCCACTTCCGTTGCTCAAAGGAAAGGTTCCCAGCAATCTTGTCAATTACTTGTCACTACTGGCAAACTGAACTGAAAATAAAAGAAAAACAAATGAATGGCAACAAGCACTAATCATGACAGATCCAGAAACAAAAAGTTCCATCAGGTTATCTATAATACTTTCTCTGTTATTAACATTCAAACAGTGTAAACCCCTTTGTGGGACACTCTGTATATAAATAATATTTAAAAAATGTGAATTAAAATATTTCATTAGCATTTCATAGCAATTCCAATTATCAATTTATTGCTGTCAATAAAACTTGGTAACCTTCATATTCCACTCCCAAAATTTCAAATTTCTAGCATAAAACATCGTTTGCAATATTTGTTTTAACTTTTTAAATTTTTCATCATTAGAGGGCGCAATCATAATTTTTGTAATATTTCGAAAATGCAAATCGCAATATTTCATCAATGCTATCCAACCTAAAAAGAACTTTTAATTTACCTGTAAAAACAAAAATTTATCTTTTAAAACAAATAAGTCATGTTTTCTCGCCCACTAAGAGGTCATTTTATTGTTGCCAAGTGGTCATTCTCAAACCAGGTTGCCAAGAGGTCAAGTTTAAAAATCCACCACCAAAATTTAAAACTTCTAGCTCAAATACGTCGCCTGCAATATTCGTTTGAAAATTTGGAATTTGACAGTTTTTCCACCGTTAGAGGGCGCAATTATAGTTTTCGAAAGGTTTAAAAAGCACACTTTTTCTTTCATCATTTCCTATCTAATAACCGAAAAAGAATTTTTCATTTACCTCTGAAAACAAACAATGATCAGCTAAAACTAAAAAGGTGTGTTTTCCCACCCTCTCTGGGTCTAAAGGTTGTTGTTGGCAATGTAAACTTTGTAAGCTTCAAATTTCACCACCAAAATTTCAATTTTCTAGAATAAATTTTTTGATTTTTGGAATTTTCAACCGTTAGAGCGAAGCCGTCCCGTGGCCGAGTGGTTAGCACCGCTTGGCTTGTGATCTAGGGGACCTGAGTTCGAAATCCGGGTAAGGCATGGATGTGTGTGTGTGTGTGTGTGGTTTTTCTGCTGAGGTCCTGCCATCCTCTCAGACCTTCTACTATGGCATATAAACTGACAGGCTCTTGTCAGACCTCTGTGGCAAGCAGCTGCTTGAGGGGGTATTTATTTATTTATTTATAGAGGGCGCAATTATAGTTTTAGAGAGATTCGGAAAGTACATATCGTAATATTTCATCAATACCGAGGTCCTGCCATCCTCTCAGATCTTCTACTGTGGCATATAAACTGACAGGCTCCTGCCAGACCTCTGTGGCAAGCAGCTGCTTGAGGGGGTATATATATATCCAACACAAAAATAATTTTTAATTTATCTCTGTAAACAAAAACGTTCGATGTCTACAGACGACAAAGCGAAACTATTTTCTTGCTTTCTTTAAAAACGAGATAAAAATAGTTTGCTAAATGCATTATTTAATCTACTGGTAACAAAAACCCTGTTTATATAAGTAAAGTTATGAAACTTTTCCAATCTGGATATAAAACGTGGGGCGGGGGTGGCTCAGTCGGTAGCGCGCCAGGCTCGTAATCTGTAGTTCCCAGGTTCGAGTCCCAGCTGGGTCAGCGTCGAGATTTATCTCCACAAAATTCCCCGCCCTGCCCACGGTCAGTAGGGGACACCGATGGGCTTGGTAAAGGCCGCCGTCCGTCGGATGGGACGTTAAGCCGTGGCGCCGTGTGCGGGAGAGCCATACCCTGTGCACGTTAAAGAACACGCTGGATGGCCTTGACGGGAGGCTACCATCTGTCTCCTAACAGCCGTTCCAGTGAGTCCCCTCCCCCAACCTTCTGTGAGATTTTGAAGTCCTTGTGACCTGGTCATTTAGCCCATGGTGCAAAAAAGTGCCGCTCAGAGGTAAAACAACAACCCAACAACGATATAAAACGTAAATGCATTTTTGCCTTATATCGGCCACATTTAATGGCGATTCTAAAAATAAACTAGAAGAACGCATTTCGACTCTGACGCATTTAGGAATCTCGTTTTCAAAGAGAATGATGTTTTTCGAAGAAATTTAGCGACTTTTCCTTCAATCAAGGAAGGTATCACTCTTACTTTAATCTAAATATGAAATTCAGAGGAACTGATGATCCCATGTCTGGAGCCAAATGGGATCATCAGATATATGACAGATGCTCTGGCATGTTATCTCTGATGATGGCGCATTGACCAGCATGGTCGTCATTGCCTTTACTGTGAATTCGACTAATATTGTTTCTCTGTATCTGATTAGTAATGGACTTTTAATGAGAGTTCTTGAAACAATCCATAAATCATGTATTCTTTTGTTTAGAAGAGATGGTGAAGAGGAATATACAGTGTTCCGTTTTACCATAACATATGTTTTTTAAATGCAGATTATTTTTTTCATTTTCAGCATGGAAATAATGTATTGATATAAAGGTTGAACGTGAAGATAAAACCTGAGATAGACGCGCATTTGTAAAACTTGAGATAGACGCGCAACTCTGTTCTGTATTGTTTACAATTATGTCCATGGCTCACCTCTCTTCGGAGCCTTCTCATTCGGTATTCGATCATGGAAAGGTTCACAAGACTATAACCTAAAACTGTCTCTACTTTCAAATTAATTAGTATTTTAATTAGTAGTTAAATTATCAATTACTGTTAGTTATTAAATAGACAGTTTTCCATTCAAATTCTCAATTAACAACCATTTGCAAATTAATCAGGAAAATTGGTATAAATCCATATAAAGCAAAATTGCACATCTTCAATCTTCGATGTTCTCATCGTATTTTTTATTGAGAATATCAATTTCACTTTTTTATTACAAAGGGTGGAAACAAAGTTTTGCAATAATTATGATCATACGAAAAGAAAAACCTTTCCTTTATTGGAACGCGCAATAACTTCCTCCCCCCATCCATCCCAAATCAGCGTTTTAAAAGAAATTGTCTTCCCGATTGAAGATGAAAACGAAAATCTGTTTACCGCATGAAACAGAATATGTAATAATTAGAATGTTCATAATTTGGAAGGTTCATTTCACCAATTGAATCTCTGTCACTTTAAATTATTTCGTTCAACAGAAACGAAAGGTCCAAAATATTTAATTTTATTCATTGTTGATTTAGAGTTCTGTGAGGTTTTTGTCCTTGACATGGGTTCGATTGATTTCCAATTACTTTAAAACTGCGAATAGAAAGGGATAAAAATATCAAAATCCAGTTTAACTAACGTCGGTTTAGAGTACAGAGGAAATTATCGCATCTTTCTTACAAATGGATTCCGTCAATTTCCTATTGTTTTTTTCGGATAAAAGATACTAAATATATTCGTGTTATCGAGTATCGAATTAGTGAGACTGACGATATTGTTGTGCGATTTAATTCCTTGAAATGTATTCCTTTGAATTCCAATCGTTCCATTTAGTAGGAACAGAAAGGTAGAGAACTATGAAATTCCTGTTTAACAGAAGTCAGATTAGGGAGTAGAGTTGTGAATAACGCCCCTTTCCTCTAATGCATTCTGTTAATATCATGTTGTTTTTTTGGATAAAAAATGACTTAAGTTATTCGTTATATTGAGTATCGGATTAGTGAGCATGACAGTAGTCCAATGGGGTCTACTTCCCTGAAGTGTATTCTTTTCCCGCCCTGCCCACCGTCAGTAGGGGTCACCGATGGGCTTGGAAAGGCCGCCGTCCGTCGAATGGGACCGTGGCCCCGTGTGCGGGAGATCCACACCCTGTGCACGTTAAAGAACACGCCGGATGGCCTTGACGGGGGGCTACCATCTGTCTCCCAACAGCTGCTCCAGTGGGTCCCCTCCCCCAACCTTCTCTGAGCCTTCGGGGTCCATGTGACCTGGCCATTTAGCCCATGGTGTGCAAAAAAGTGCCGCTCAGAGGTAAAACAACACAACATTGTATTCTTTTGAATTCCAATTGTTTCATTTAGAAGGAACAGGAAGAGATAAAAATATGCAATTGTGTTTAAGAAACATCGAATAAGAGGGAATAGATTTACCAAACATCGGATGCTTTGATTTACTCTACTGGTACTTTGCGTTCTTTTTCTTAGTTCAGTAATAAAAAAAATAAACATATTTTGTTTTATTGAGGATCGGATTAAGGAGCATATTTGCAGTCCTATGCAAATTGTATTGTGTTGTTTTGGCTCCTAACTGCTTCATTTCGAAAAAACAAACTAAAAAAAATCCGTTGTAGTGGAATATCGGATTATATGACAATAGATATATACCTTTTATTGAAGGTCGAATTAGAGAGAATAGATGAAATTATCAATTACGTTGGGTTATAAATAACTTCGTTTTACGTAGTGCCGTATTTCAGAGACTTCCGAGAAGGATTGGTTTAGTTCACTAATCGAAAATGTATTTTAATTAGGTTTTGTAATTTAAAATATTACTGTTTTTCTATTTCCACCGAACTGTCGTATTAATAGAATTGAGGTTACCTCCAAATTCCTATCCACCGAATTGTCGTCCTCCGAGTTACCCTCCACCGAAATGTCGTAGATCCAACTACCACTACGAAAACAAATAAATTTAATTAAAGAAATTACTTTCGTTCAATCAACGTATACCTTCTTTTTGGTATTTTCTGATTGAACTCTAGGTCTGTGGTTTCCAGTGGAAGCCACTAAATAATTGAAAAAATGAAAGCTATAGCGCTTCTTAATACCTGCCCGTTGAAACGGCGGCTTATAAAACAAATATTATACAAAATCTCGCTCAGTTCTTTCAATTATTGATCAAATATTTTTATGTGAATAAGTAAATTATTTTTTCCAATTCAAGGGACTCATTAAAAATGTATATTTTTGTTTCTTAACTAAGATATTTAATTTGATAAAAATATACTTTTTTTCCTGTTTATTGCTCATTAGAACTGTGATTTTTCTGTTTTAGGTAGAAAATTTTTCTGCTGTTCTTTAAGAATATAGTGACAGTGAATCAACGGGCCGAGAACCATTCAGCGTGTAATTCTTCCAGAATATAATCGGAAAACCTTTGTTTGAGATCTCTGGCTCTATTAGAGCACGAGATCTCTTCACTGAAAAACAAATTTAGGGTTATTTTCAATTTTCTCACCTTAACCTGTCCATCTGGTCTCTTGCAAGCCTAGAATATATAGTTTATAACGTTGGAATTCTTGCGTGAGGTCATCAAGAGAATAATTTCAACGTAGTGTCCTCACGTTTCATGTACCTGCAGAGAAAAAATGACTTGTAAGATCTTTTGAAGAAACGGTTAATTGAAAATCGAAGGGCCAACAATATCAAACAGCCCCATGATAACAGGCATGGGGCAAAGACCTGTTCCTCCACTGTTACATGTTGAAGTGATCCATGTTGGTAGGAACTTCAAGCACCACCGTTTTTAAGTGGACCTTTTCAAGAGCCGTAAGACCTGCCTGAGACACATTAATCCAATTTAGGATTAGCGATACCCAACTAGCTAAGTGAGGGTTCAGGTAGCTGTGATGGCTATGATCCGATTTATCCACCAGCTGATATAAGGTATCCCGTGCCTCTGTTAACTTAGGGCTGGCAACCCACAAGCAAACAGAAAACACAGCGGCAAATTCTCACTCAACAGATGTCCACCTCTGCAGCAAGTCCAGAATCCATAATCAAGCTCAAAGCCGTAAACCAGTCCAGTGTCATAGGCGTAAATGGTCATTACCAAGACCCTGTGAAGTTGACCATTCCTCAACAGGGCAGGAAAAAATAAAAAAAATGTGGCTATAGATGTCCAGATCAGTAGGGTATACACCCTTCTGACAGCTTTCAATTTCTCTTTCCTCCGAAAAGAGAGTATCTCTTTTGGAAAACACTTTTTGAAAGGTACTAAAGGCATGCTCCAAGGGAAGGCAGGGTCGGACATTATGTGCTAGACCCGGACGGTTCTATGTCTCATCACAAGCACAACTATCCTTCCAGTTTATGCATAGGTAACATTTAGAGACCAGATGCATTAGTGAAGAAAATTTGCAATGCAGGCCAATTTCTGATCCGAACCTATAGTAACATCAGAATCACATAGGGAGGATAGTATCAATAGCTGCAGTGATGATAATCCAACATTCGGTACTGAAAGCGTGAAAATATCGTTGATGAAAATCGTTTTTTCTTAAACCTTGAATGTATCATTAAGATACATCCGTGATATATAATCTTCTAGCTAAAGTTTCTACGCCACAGTGCTTGAACGGAAGACAAATATTTTTATTAAATTAATATATATATTTTGTGATAGTTAACTCTGAAAATACCATTTAATGAAAAATTCAGAAATGGAACAGTTATAAAGGTAACTCCCATTTAATGCGGGAGATGAGTTCCGGGAAGACCATCGTTAAACGAATTACCGTGTAAAACGAGGGGATTTTTTATTTGTTTGTATTTTCGCGTAACTTATTGATTTTTTTTTTCCTTTTCTTAGTTTCGTAATAGATGTTTTATTTCAACAAAATTAATTATTATTCTCAATATTTATATAAAGATTACATATATGCATAATTATGTATATAAATATGTGATCGATATAATTAATTTTAAAGTTTATTTCTTAATATGGAGCGAAACTAGCTGGTTTGCATTGCTTGCCTCTGTTTTGTGCGTAATGTTTATTTGTAGCATTCCATTAACTGGTCACAACATCGTCTTATGGCATCCAATCACTAAATATCAATGTCATGATCCTTCAACAAATCCATGCGTTATCCGTGCTGTGAAATCTAAATATTTAAATGCCAACACTATTTCTGTTGT
The DNA here is from genome assembly GCA_038380435.1 of Ryuthela nishihirai. Classification (NCBI taxonomy): domain Eukaryota; kingdom Metazoa; phylum Arthropoda; class Arachnida; order Araneae; family Heptathelidae; genus Ryuthela; species Ryuthela nishihirai. Next base: position 6,938,580 of record JAWZYU010000038.1, read on the forward strand.
TCTTCAAAAGCAGCGTTGCATTCTAAATCCTGAAGTTCATCGTTAGTGAGTGGCTCACTGTGGATTTTAATAACTTCGTTTAGCTTTCAAAGTTACGCCTTCGTGTCCTGCTCCAGTGTGATATTTCGCAGATGTTAATTAAAAAATCCGACGTAAATTCTTGTAAATAGAGTATTTAGAGGGATAAATCCATGCACGATTTACGTGAATTATACAGTAGTGATTTGGAGAACTCAATTACATAGTGTGGTTGAACCTCCGTAGCCCATGAATGCTTGATAATGATCGTGTTGTGTTTGTTGATGGTGATGATGATTAATAAACAAAAACTTTGCAGCAATCTAGTAAGTATGAATTAAAGTTCCATTTAGGAGTATTCGAAACAATTTTCAGTAAAATGAACCAAGAAATGCAAGGAAAGAGAAAAAGTGTGTGAAGCGAGCCATAAAGCGAGTGGTGAAAAAAGGCAATAAATGCAATCTATCTGATAAGGATAATGCAACTTATAATGCTAATGCTTCTGGCAATAATATGATTCAAATGTATACCACGTGAGAGTTATCCATTTCAGTTCGTTACAGGAGCTGTTGTCCCCTTTGAGAATATCAGTAACCAGTACAGAATCGAAACAAAATCATAAACATATAGTATACACTGAGATGCCAATTTGTTAGGTACACCACCTAAATGTGTGATACAGAGCTCAGTGTTGTTTATACCGTTTCATGATCTTCATAGGCATCGTCATTTACCTGCAGTTTCTTCGATTTGCATAAAGATACTCTGGTCAAAATGTTTTGGCTCTTCGGTATATATTATGCATTTTTCAAGCAATGTTTTGAAAACTTCTAAAACGAAGGGGAAAGCATTTTACTGCAACAGAAATCAGTTTCTTGCCATCATCCCTATCCCCTTACTCTTAATTTTTTTTTCTAGATCAGTACCTGACTGTTATATTTCGATGGTATTATTGTGAATCAAGAATTTGTTTTTTTATTTGCTTTTAACACTTTTCTTTAAACACAAAATTTGCTAATGGCATCGTCAGGTCCGACTGTCCGTCCATCTGTCTGTGTATTCAATATTTCTGTAACCAATCGATCGATTTCATTGGTTCTTTATGCTTTGGATGCAGGAAAAGTCTCAGTTTACACGCATATGTTTTTATATCTGTGTTTCTATGGGCGCAATGTTTCTGCATCTAATCAACCGATCTCGATGTACTTTTTTCATTCCATGGAAGAAAGGATCCAGTTTTGCACGCGCACATCTTTAATTGCCAATAAGGAGGGGGTAGGTTATTTAAAAAGTTGTTACATCTTTAGTTGGACCATTAGAAGTGAAATATACCAAGGAATACCTGTTCTAGTAGCAAAGTTAAAAAAAACGAAAAATATTTAAAGTCATGTGCTTGGTTTATTTTCCAGTATTCTTCCTCCCTTTCAGAATTAATTCCTTTCATCTCTAAACATAAGTTTAAGAATTGTTTTATATGAACACTAAAACTTCTACACAATTTAAAAAATTTTTTTTCTGAAATCTGTTCACGAATTTGTTTTTTCTACACAACTTAAAAAAATAGTCAGATTAAAGCAATTTTTAAATTTGAATTTGCAAATTGGGCTTTTCAAAAGATGGAAAACAATGCGCACTGGCTGTCAAACGTCCAGTGGACCCTCGAAGTGCACTTTTCGCTTAATGGAAGTGTAAATGCACACAACTGCCGCATCTGTGCGAGAGAGAACCCACACGCGATTATGGAAAACCCTTTGCGAGGCCCCTTTTTCTTTGAGGAAGTCCACAGAGGTACATTTCGAACTGTTACTGTCACAGGCGAGCGTTATGCAGTGCTTTTAAGAGACAGCATCATTCCCTCCTTGCAAGAGAGGCAAACGCTCCATAGTGTAACATTCATGCAGGATGGAACGCCTCCGCATATCACAGGTCCTGTCCAGCACCTGCTGCGTTCGACATTTGGCGATGACCGTGTCCTCAGTCGCTCTTTCCCGCACCAATGGCCACCAAGGTCTTCAGACCTTACAACTTGTGACTTTTGGTTATGGGGCTACTTGAAGTCACAGGTGTACAGAGGTCAGCCGACGTCATTGGCCATGTTGGACGAAACTATTCGCCATCATGTGACAGGAATTACAGTTGAAATCCTCTTCGATGCTGTGCAGAGTGTCATGCCACGTCTGACGACCATTCTCATAAATGATGGCCGTCACATTGAACATTTGTAATTCTAGCTGTGTTGCGAATTGTGATGCGCCACTGTACAAAAACTACTGACACAACTGAATCGCCACCTGCCGGTGGCAAAGTTAACTATTCTGGCAATAAAATATTTCGTTATTAAAAAAATCCCATGACTTTCTGTGCATTTCAGGGAAAACCGCATCGTGCTACAGTCTATACTTTTCTTGTTATTGCATTTTTACTTTTTCTGTTACTTTTAGATCACCCTGTATAAATAACCAAATTACAATAAGTAGCGTCCGTTTAATCCAAATGTTTCTTGTTCAGTAGCGAAAAATTCTAGTTCTGTCGTTCCCAGTGGATGCCACCAAACAATTCAGAAAATATAGATAGCACTCTCTTGTACAACAGGTTAGTTCGAAAGTGCAACTCATAAGACAATTAATATGCTGATATGATCCTTGATCATTTCTTCCTATATTTTGGCTAAACATTTTTAGGTGCATAAGCAAATGATTTTCCCAATTCATGGTACTCATTCAAACTGTACATTTCTGCTTTTTTATCAACATACACAATCTGATCAAAAATATCCGGACGGTAAATTCGCCCTTATACGCCAGTAACAGAAAAAGTAAAAATGCAATAATTCGAAAAGTATAGACAGTAGCACGATGCGGTTTAAACAGAAATGCACAAAAAGACGGGATTTTTTTTAATAACGAAAAATTTAATTGCCAGAATAGTTACATTTGTCATCGAAAGATGGCGCTGTAGCTGTCCCGGAGCTGCTAAGCGCCACTTTTGGTGCAAACAGGTATAAAAGGACACAAGAAGCTTGACAAACCTCATGGACGTGCGTGAACATGAGAATGGGCCGTACAGCAGATCTCAGTGACTTTCAGCGTTTTACATTATAGGATGCTACCTTAGCAAACGTCAGTTAGGGACATTTCCGCCCTTCTGCAGCTGCCCCGATCAACTATAAGTGACGTCATTGTGAAATATATCAATAGAGAAGCCACTCTCAATAATACAGAAATAAAAACGACATGGAGGCAACCTGCTAAAAATAAGTGTACTTCTGATATACCTCTAATTCCATGATTACCAGAAATACTGAGGAATATAATGAGATCATATAACTTTGAAATTCCAGTAAAAGCAGCTAGTAACGTATTTAATGTGGTAAAAAAATCGAGATCTTAAAGAGAAAACAGGTGGTGTTTACAAGATGCCAGTTACTCTACTTAATGATAATAAATTCCGAAATACTATGCTAAAAGCAACGCTCTGCAGCCATAAGAATAAAAGAACACCGAAACAATTCATAGGGCCAGAAAATTGCAGTCTGATACCTGAGCTCAATTTGGGGAACATATCCATGATTTGCGGAATCGTTATATAGATCGCCACAAAGTGACAGACTTGGAAGGATTAAAAGACCTTATGATATCGGACAGACTTAAATCCGAGGCGCCCCTGACAAAGCAAGAATATATTGCTTTGCAGGAGAGGTCCGATTGGCTGAGATCCAGAGAATTGGTGGAGTGCATAGACCATCATTTGGCTAGCACACGCCCAGGTGGCAGAAGGCCTGAATCGGATCACAAGGCGATATGTTCCACCACCCAAAAGTGATTTCACAGAGGTGCTCTTTTGAGCCCGGCAAAGCCACTCCGGATCTCATCTCTATTAGGAAGGAAGAGTCGAAAGGAACTTTCCATGATGTGGCAATCGTTACTCTCGTCTCTAAAATATGGTGACAAAACGATATTCACACTTCTTTCCTTCTTTTCCAGGAGCCCATCTCGTGGCCGAGTGGTTAATGCGCTTTGCTATTGATCTGAGGTATCTGGGTTCGAGACCAGAGTAAGACGTGGTTGTTCGTGTTTTCTTTCTGCTGAGGACCCACCTTCCTCACAGACCTCACAAACTGACAATCCTCCTGACATAACTCTATGACAAGCAGCTGCTTGAGGGGATATTTATTTATTATTTAAATGGATAATTTAAATTAGACAATTTTTCAAAATGCACCTTCTTCTGGCGTAACAGGCTTTCGTTTGATACTTTGCTTCTTGCTAGTGGTCAACATCTTAGAAGAACCGTTTTGAGGAACGTATAGACAAACTCAAAAATCAACCAATGATGAAAGAAATAGCTTTTAACATTTGGGGCAGAAGATAATTAAAATATCAAAGTTATTATCCTAAACTACCACAAAATTTATAAATTAATTTAATATAAGAGAATGCCTTTCGTTCAATCACAAAGATAAATGTATTGGTCCTCAATGATACATTACAGATATATCTTAACGGTATATCTAAGATTAAAGGAAAACTAGATGATATTTGAAATGCATGAATGATACTTTCCTACATTTCATACTGAATGCACCATTTTATCATCACTGTGACTTCATGTAATAGCTTTCATTTCTCCATTCAAGTTTCACTAATTTACCCTTGGAAGTTTCATTTTATGTGGTAGTGCGTCGAAAGCACATGTTTTTATCCATTAATTAACAATTTTCATAAAATAGTAAATGTTCTATTTAAATTGTATAGAAAAGCAAATAACACTATATCCAATATAGGTTACAAATATTTCGGAACATTGCAACACAAAGAATATATTTGTGTATTATAATTTTAAACAAAACCAGTGGTTTAAACAGAGGTATTCGACATTTTCTGTTGCTATGTAGGGTAAAACTTTGATCAATAAGTCTAAAATTACAAATACAAATTTAATTAATAGAAGAGAACCTGGTAACAATAAATAGGGGGAAAATACAGTTATAAACATACCCGGTTTACCAAACCCACCTGGAGAGCTCATTAGCTCTCTCATTGGCGAGGAAGGAAATATGTATAAAAATTTAAGCAATTGAATTTGGGTAATGTTTCATTGAATTCCATTTATTTTTAAGCCTACATAATAATGAATGGATTGTATTTAAATTTTTAAGAATATTTTAAAATTGTTTAGCAGATTAAAAAAAAATTAACAGCCGCAAGTCTAGTTATAAGAATGCAAGTGTGTTATGAATATCAATCGTTCTGTTATTGTACTGACCAGGTCTGGTATGATATAAGAAGCTTTGGTTTAGAACGGAAAGTGTCTTTAGAGTGGAAATCAGAGCGGTAACTGAATCAGTGCCATATTCAAGATCGTTATAGCATATTCTCTAAGAGATGCTTTCCCAAAATCGAAATTTATTACCTACGATTAACATATTTTTAGAGTCTGTAACGAAGTAAATACGATTACATCCGAACTAATGTTGCTGAAAATGCAAACTCAGGTACATTTGACTGAGATCTTTCATTTATATCGACCAATTTCTTTTCATACGTCGTTCGATAATTGCATTCAGAAGGCAGGCGACGAAGGCGCCCCACAAATATCGGATGCCTTTCGAAAAATCACTCCCGACCCACGGAAGACGGGAATCCTCATCTGTCACACCAAGAGGGTGAGAACTAAGCAGGACCATCCCACGAAATTCAGGACGAATCGCTCAAGTAGCCGAAGAACCACGATGAAACTGCCAATTTCTGTCACCGATGACGTCTAATTCATTATAATATGATGATTAGATAAAGAATTTCGGTATTTTTTACATCTTAACTGAAAATAGTTAATGAAGAAGGGTTTTGAGGAAGAGTTTTTGTATGAATGCTTATATGAGATCGAATTAACGCAGAATTCAGGTAAATTGGGAGATACGTGCATTTTTTTTACTTCAATATACAGCATAAAATCCTCATTCTTGAGGCTGGTAGATTTCTTACATAAAATTAGCCATATACAAATTGTAACCTAAACATATATCATTTTATTAAATAGCGTTCTAACAACTAAAAAAACTGTTTAATTCGTTTTCAGAAAATTTTTTTTCATGTTTTATATGGCCTAAGAGACTATTACAATTTGCCTTTTACCCATCAAATATTAGCTCATATTTCCATGGTTAGAGGAAGATACAGGAAAAAAAAATATCTTTCAAAATCTTGCCAAACCTCCCTATTCGTTAGAGGCGATATATTTTTCTTCTAGTTAAATATATAATACATATATAGGGTTGGGTTCGGTTGTTTACCTCTGAGCGGCACTTTTTTGCGCACCATGGGCTAAATGGCCAGGTCACAAGGGCACCGAAGGCTCAGAGAAGGTTGGGGGAGGGGACCCACTGCAACAGTTGTTGGGAGACAGATGGGAGCCTCCCGTCAAAGCCATCCAGCGTGTTGTTTTACGTGCACAGGGTATGGCTCTCCCGCACACGGGGCCACGGCTTAACGTCCCATCCGTCGGACGGCGGCCTTTCCAAGCCCATCGGTGTCCCCTACTGACCGTGGGCAGGGCGGGGAATTTTGCAGAGATAAATCTCAACGCTGACCCAGCTGGGACTCGAACCTGGGAACTACAGATTACGAGCCTGGCGCGCTACCGACTGAGCCACCCCCGCGCCTAATAAATATATAATATATATATATAATAAATATCCCTCAAGCAGCTGCTTGCTACAGAGCCCGTCAGTTTATAACGTCATAGTAGAAGGTCTGTGAGGATGGCGTTACTTCAGCAGTAAAGCAAAGATTCGATGCCGTACCCAGGGATCCAACCCAGGTCGATTTGATTAGTAGCCAAGTGCACTAAACACTTGAGCACGGTTAAGGTATACTTTATGTTAAACACAGAGATAAAGAGTTCAATTTTATTAAATGAATATTCGATTTGAAAGGACAGACTAATAACTTTGGATAATATATATATATATTTCATTTCTTTATATTATACTAAATTTTACTAACAGGTGTAAGAGTGTTGTAGTTATAATATGTAATAATTATGTTAATTTCCGCTAATTAAAAATGGCGTTTTGTAGAACAAGGTAACTTACTAAATGTTTCAGCTTCCATAACTCTTTAAATACTGAACATATCAGTTTTAGAAATTTGTAGTTTTTCAGAAATATTGTTTGGCTTTAAATAGATTTGACTGAGATCTTTAACCTTTCTTCGCCAGCATTTTTCATAAAGCTTATTTAAGAAATTACTGAATTCTGCCCCTGAGTTACTGTTGACACACAAGAACTGTACTTAATCACGTGGGCGCTTAGTGTACAGTCGCTCAAAAAAGTATCCGAACGCTATGGTTGATTACAAAATTCGGAAAAAATATCTGGCAACGATTTTTTTAGAAATTAGTGATCTGGCAACCTTCGTGGCATGTGGCACGAAGGTTGCCAGATCACTAATTTCTAAAAAAATCGTTGCCAGATATTTTTTCCGAATTTGGTAATCAACCATAGCGTTCGGATACTTTTTTGAGCGACTGTACATGCACTATGAAAATTCAGCAGCGATTTGAGGGAGAATGGGATGTAATAATGTGGCATTACATAACATACTATTAACTTTCTCATTAAACAAACAACTGACCTACTACATTACGATATTAAAATCCAATATTTGTTTTTGCATTTAATACTTTTTTGCGTTTTTCGATCACAATAATCACATTTTTTATGCATGATCCCTTGTAATTAACTACTACTACATTTAACACTCACTTGATATGTTGACACTCCTACAAAAGTAAATATTCCTACAGAAACTACAATACGTAAAATGAAGAGGCGGTCCCTCTATGCACTGCCTCTGGGGTGAAATGTTAACTCGTTCTAATACGTTCTATAAATTATAGATGGCATGTTCTAAAATCGTACGCTTTTGTTGTTAAGTTTTAGCGCCTTACAATGTAAGTCACTGAACCAGAATTCACTCAAGATTCTTGATAAATTACTGTGATTAAACGAATAAATAACAGTTCACTAAAAGATACTAAAATTTATAGTGGTAGTTGTTTTCACTCTTTCTTTATTTACTTTTAAATAGCTAAAACATATGATAAAAAGTCAACATTTAGTGTTCCTTTGAAATCATATCTTCATTATAATACTGACTGCTTTCAGAATAAAATATATAATTCTAACTTTTCTAAATATTGTATCTTAATCTTTAAACACGAGGTTACCAAAATTAAACTAACAATACTCTAGTAAACTTGTAGGGATAACCGTCATTTCTATATATCATTATTGGACACGGCACGTTTTTTGTTTTTGATGTTCCCGAGCTGAATCTACGATCTGGAAAGATCAGCGTTTACAACCTTAGGTCTGCTCATTTCATGCAAATGTGATATCTTTACCAACTACTTCGAAGCTCTAAAATTTTGTAATTCACTTTTGTAACTCACATACGTCATTAGTTACAGTCGCTAATTCATTACATTCAGCACCAAGAGAATTATAGTCGTATTCATTGAATCGGGCAGTCTCATTCCAATACGTACCGTTCTCTTTGAATCCTAACTCCCCATACACCATTTGTTTGAGTGTTGAGAGAGTTTCCCATGAATCCCTTTTTACATGTGCGCCGCTCTTTTCTATTTGGAAATATAGGAAACTATTAGTGCTAGAATGGCGTTATTTGAACCAATTAGTTTGGAATTTTGCCTAAATTGGACCATTGATTTCTGCTTCCCAAAATCGTTCTTGCATTTGAACCCATTTTTATTTTATTTGCGAGAATTTTCCTGAAATATTTTTTTCTTTCAATGTCCTTGGCAGTGTATGTTGACACAGGCTTGGCCGATTTCCAACATCACACTCCAAATAAAAATTCATTTCACTAACTTGGCTGAAAAATTGCTGTCTATTTTAACAGATTAGGATAACGCATAATTTCCTAAATTCCATATACGTTTCCCCCATGTCACCCTGCTCTGCGTCAATAATTCATTCCTCTGCCTATGATGGAACTTTATTTTTCGAATTTACAAGGTTGTTTTTGCAACTAGATTTAAAAATTTGGAACACTTTGTCTCCATTCTTTTTATTTGCCATTTCCAATTTTCAGTTTTTGACCACAGAATGTTTGCTGCGCTGTAAAATTAGTTTACTCTAAAATTCTGCGTGTTTTAGATCCATATTTAAGAATAAAATTTTCACTATATACGTTCACAAATTAGATACTACAAGTTTTATAGACACAAATTTCAGAAATTTGATTCTCTATAGAAATTAAACAATACAGGATTTCTTTGCTGGGATGGTAACTATACACATTCAATGAACAGATTATTAGGAATAGATACATTCTACGTCAATAAGGAATCCGATTCATGGATCAGTCACTTGTTAGATAAACATTTCATACAAAATTAATTAGATTAAATATCTCAAATTATTTCATACAAGTATACACATCCTTAATTCCTTACTGTACAAGAACCGTCTGAAATGATATTCTGCAGTATGTATCAGTTTGTACAGATTCAATGGGAACAAAGCTTTACATAAAAATTCTGATCAATATATAGATCCTCTCTCAGTGCTGAGAAATCATGGAAGAAAAGCAGAGAAAAATCTGTTATCCACGACTTTTAAACTGTTGAAGGTCATGGAGTCGCTTTACCTTGATGTTAGAGGATTGATATAGTGTCTCACGTTCCCTCTAGGGGAATGATCGTCGAGAATCAGGTTGTAAGCTTAATCGCGATTAATCTGTGAAAAAGGAGAGTTCCACTTTTTTTTGGGGGGGGGGGGGGGATCTGAAGAACGTATTGCATAGATAATTTCAGATGGGTTCTTGTACAGTAAGAAATTAAGGGGATGTATACTATTGTCCATCTTGAAGACAAAAATCTCTATTGATATCCTTCATAAACACCTAGCATAAAAATCAGGACACATTCCATATCAATGCAGTATTCCCGACACCACCATACTCCTTCTAAAACAGAGGCAGGATGGCCCAGTCGGTAACTTGCAAGGCTTGTATTCTCTAGTTCTCAGGTTCGAGTCCCAGCAGGGTCAAGGTTGAGAATTATCTCCGCAAAACATCCATCCTGCCCACGGTCAGCAGGGGACACCGATGGACTTGGACAGGTCGCCGTCCGTTGGATGGGACGTTACGCCTTGGTTCCGTGTGCTGGATCTAAATCAGAAATTTTCATATCTGTAGACAATTTAAGTTCAAAATATTTCCCTTGCAGATAATTTCGCATAACATAATCACTAACCAAACTAAAGAGAAAAGGAGACAAAATGTACCCTTGTTGAACACCAGAAGCAATGCTAAACCAATTGCTACAAGCCTAACTAACTCTCACACACGACTCAATGTTATAATAAAGAGCTTTCATTATGATAAGTAATTCGTCTTGTATGCCATGAGATCGTGAGATCTCATGGCATACCAGACGATTTATCACGATCTTATGGTATACCAGATGAGTTATCATGATCACATGGTATACCAAACGTTATCATGATCTCATGGCATATCAGGCGAGATCACGAAATTTTAGGAGAGTGTTACTGCGTAATAAAATTGAGGTCTTCCTATAATCGATGATAACTGCATTTAAAAGAGCAAAATTATTTTAAAAAAAATTCCAAAATTAGAATGAAGTATATTTTGTCTATATTCAGTAACACATATTTTTACGAGCCAGGATTTTTATTTTCACAGTATACTTTTTTTCAGTTATTCATTAGTCATAAATAAACCATTATATGCTTTGATTTCTTTTACTCACAAACGCATCATACTTCAAGCATTTGCAGAATTTCGATGGTTACTAAATAGACAACATGGGCAGATGCTGATAAAGTTTTGCTAATACAGATAAGACCTTAAGGATGCAGGTGTGGATAGCACTTTCTATCCTCGCAGAGCTCTATTTATAATGTATATGTATACGTATTTGTTATGCTCGAAATCGAAATTTGGACTAATGGTAATATACTGATCGCCTTTTCTGCTCCATAAATATTATGTATCGTTTAACATATTACCTCAAAATTTGGAACCAAATTTAATGGGGATTTTAATAGCTAAATTAATGAATTGAATCTTGGCATTACTAAATAAATGAAAGCTGACTAAAATAATTAAAGACATTAAAGACTAGTGACTATGACAAGAATCAACAGTGATAATAAAATTCTACACTTAGTATTAAAACATCAAATGTATGCATGAGTATAACCATTTGTACGTTTTGCAAAAATGGTTATCCTCATGCATTCATTATCGTCGATATTCTGCAAATGCTTCCAGTCTGAGAGTTTATAATAAATTCTGTTTTTCTTAAACTTTGGACGTATCATTTCAGATATATCCGTAATATAACACTTTCCTATGGAGCCGGATCACCCTCAGGATTGAACGAAAGATTTTTGTTTTCCTTTTTACATTTTATAAAATTAGTGGTAGTTCAGAGTAAAAATTTAATTCACCTGATTAATTATTTTTCTTTTTGTTTTCCCCTAATTTTTTTGATGGTTTCTCAGTTTATGTGTCAGTTAAGCTTTCATTTGAAAGCTTTTGACGTGAGAAGTGTCAGACTACAAATTTCACCCATATGGAGTGGCAGCTCATGAACGTCTAGACTGGTGGGTGACAGTAAATTTATATGCCATCAACACCTTAGCTGAAAACATCGGATGAAGTAGAAATTCACTTGAGGAATACGAGATTTGAAACTAAATATAATAATTCAATTTATTTTTTATTTCCTCTAAATTTGATACCTACTAATCATTTTTTCTCTGCAGGAACATGGAACGTGATGACATTACATAGAGATTATTCTCATGATGTCCTCACGCAGGAATTCCAGCGCTTTAACCTAGATATTCTAGGTTTGCAAGAGAACAGATGGACAGGTAAAGGTGAGATACTTAATAATAACCTTAAATTTCTCTTTTCATGGACGATCATTATTTAATGCAAAGGAAAATTTAACAAATATCAAGTCTGTTTTCTGAATTATACAGCGCTTTCTGCCTCAAAATAAACTTGATTTTAATATTTAGTTTTTTCTTATTATTCTGTATATATTTATATATATATATGACAAGAAATATAAAATAAACACAGTTCAGGGACCGCTGGTACCACTTGATGGGTCCCTGAACGCCAATGGCTACCTGTCCATTCTCGCTGATTACATGCATCCCTTGATGTTGTACGTTTACGCTGGTGGTAATGGTGTCTATCAACAGGACAATGCGCCCTGCCATGTCGCTAAGTAATGTGTGACTGGTTCCAGGAACATGACAGCGACGTCTCTGTTCTCCCTTGGCCAGCAAAATCACCGACCTGAGTCCCATAGAGCACTTGTGGGACTATTTGGATCGACAGTTTCGGCGTGCGGAACAACAACCACGTCATCTTCAAAACCTCTGTGCTCTGCTGGAGTCTGAATAGGCACTTGTGCTTTTGGCAACGTTCCAGGGACTCATTGCGTCGATAGTAATAGCATAAATGAGAGTTCTGGGCCAATGTTGCACCTACCTGACAAAGACTGTTTCAAAAGAAAAATAATAGATGTTAATTCCGGACCGTTTTTCGACACATCGATATTACACTCTGCAGTGTCATGGCTTTATATAAATTAAACGTCTTCTACCAAAAAAAACTTGAATTAGTATTTCAACTCCTGAAAAGTACCCGAGATTTTTCTAATTTTCTCATATTTTCTCACCCAAAACAACAAAATTAATTTAAACCGCTTCTCCGAAAACTTTTCCTACAGATTAACATAGAATTTTTTTTTTATTTGCGACATATAGGACAGAGAAGAATCCTAGAAGCTACTCCCAGCTTTTACAGGCCTTTTCATACAAGGACATTCCCTACTGAGACCAAAGTCACAGCTGACCACTGCCTTAGTTAGAGATAACACAACACACAAAGTTTGCCTTGCTGGAACAGTCGCTAACTGCCTAACCACTATGCCAGATTCCTACTACCCCTGGAACATTCCTGGAAATTACTACCCCTGGATATTCCCTATACCTTAACATTAGCCCAGAACTCTCATTTATGCTACTACTATCCATGCCACGCCGTCTCGCAGCTGTCATCCCGGCCAAGGGTGGTTACTCCCATTATTAGATAGGTGGTCATATTATTAAACTAAAATAGTGGTATTTAAACTAAAGTAGTGACTCTAAAGTATTCGTACGAAAGCCTTTAGGAAACAAAATTATATTCTAAAAGAGCAGCAGCAAAAATTATTTACTTAAAAACGAAAATGATTTGATGAAGGAATAAAAATATATTTAGAATGAGTACTATGACTTGGCAAAATCATTTAGTTATGCATTTAAAATGTGTGGATAAAAAATTGGAAAAAACGAATCAGAGTCAATGTGTTCATAATTCGTTTATAAGCCACCTGTTCCAGGGGTAGTAGGAAATCTTGTATGCAAAATAATCTTCATCATGAATCTTGGAAAACAAAATAAAGATTTGGCAATATATTTAAATACATTTTTTAAAATAACCATGCAATATACCCGATCTAAATGTAGTACGAAGGGAGTTCAGAAAGTTTCTGATACGTGTCTGTAGCTTTCCACTCGTTCCCTTGAAGTTAAAGAGCTCTGATTTGTTTGAAAGCTTATCATTACGTGTTAAATAAAAAGGTCGTTGCATCGTTTCTCTCTTCGCTGGTGGAGCGTAAATTTCGGTCTCAGAAATCTGTGTATAGGGGACTAAAGAAGATGATAGATGTTATATTTCCATGAAGATGAAGCTTGGGGACGACAAGAAAAATGCCGATCTGTGCGTCCTGTCAAAATTATCACTCTCTAACCCATGACATTACCACCACTGTAGATGCCACATTCACAGATATACCTGCTATGACAGCATGTTTTTGGCTTTCTCCATGTTAACTGACATTGCGATTACTGGAGATGGCAAATCTCCATTCATCCTTGAAGGACACGTTTGGCATGATGTGTGATGATGCAGTTGGCATGATGTCTGCACCAGTGTAGTTGGTCTCTGATATGGCGCAGGTCAGAGTTACACACGCACACCATTGATTTTATAACACATAGGCACACTGCATGAAATCTTTGCTGTATGGTGGTAGCGTTTCATGATATATCGTCATTCCATTGGCTAATGCGAGATCCTATCGCAGTTGATGTGGTGTTCACATCTTGCCCCTCCAGCCGCATAACACCAGATAGATATTCTCCCTTGTGATTTGCCTATCATTGTTCACTTCTGAATCGTTTGTATCCATTCTGTCGTGGTCGGAATCTCTTCCAAAGTCAATACACCACTGAATTCTTCACATTAAGCCATCTGGTAACATCTACTGGACTTTGGCCAGTGCCACGTTGACCTATAATTCGCCACCGTACTGCTTCCTTTAAATGATGTCTGTTAGATATATCTAATAAATCTTCTATCTCGAGAAATCCACCTCGAACTTCGCAGAACTGTAGAACAGCTTTGAAACTTTTAACTCTGGACACATTTACATACATCACTGCTAGAGTCGTTCATTTTCATACAATACCTCAATTCTGCATCGAATTTTACGTACTAGACGTTCGATCATTTCTATCTTTGGGTTTTAGGATATCATGATATTTTAATTTGTTCATTAATTTACGGAAATCTCTGTAGATTTCTCCATTCTTTCGTCATCAAGATTTTCTTATTATCATTTAAATTCCGCGTTAGTCTCAACTTGCTAGAGATTATAATTTTCCACTGATGAGCTCTTCGCACTTTTCCTGATCTTCCTAGGCAATATGCAATGTTCGTGTTCTTTACATCTTGAGGTTTCGTTTGACATATAGATGCATAAAAATCGAGCTTATTAATCCGCTCCCACATTTTGTGGAAGGAGAGCAAGGTAGTTTAAGGTACATAGCTCATAATATCGAAGTCACAAGCCTGTGCGTCCTCCAAAAAATATCCCTCTCCAATCCACGTCATTAGCACCACCATAGGTGTCTCATTCACAGATATTTCTGGTATGAAAGCATTTTTCTCGTTTACTCCATATTAACTCAAATGGAAGATGAACCTCGGTGAAGTTCTCTGCCGTTTATTCGGGAGAAGAAGCGCGGAGGTAAAATTTGAGGTAACCAAATGGCATTCCTCATGTTACAAGTATTCATTTGACACCTAATTCTACACTCCCTTTCTTCGAGTTTGAATCACATAGAAAGCAATCATTTATAAAATTCCTCACCGATTTTAAGTGTGAGGAAAGAACGGGTGGTAAACGTTTTATAACCTATGATACGGCACACGGCATGACAAATCTTCATTTGAAGAACAGCACATTTCTTTCCGTACTCATGTTCAGAAGTTATAATGGTACAATCGTCTTCGCTTTTCGCATTTTCAGGAGAGAAGAAAAAATGTGGATAAAATATGCATTGGACACTTCACATGTCATAAGCTTTTGTTTCCTTCACGTTCGAAAGATATGAAAAACCAACGTTTTGCTCTTTTATTTCCTTTCTTCGAGTAAGAAAGCATGGAAGTGTGGGTCAGAAGCATTGTGAAACTCTCCTTCCCAAGTGTTAATTTGACATATTATAACTTGTTACGCAAGAAGATTCAATTGGTGATTTGTATGATGATGATAACCTGTTACGTTCTGCCCTCGCGTTTGAAAGATATAGTGGCACATTGTTTTCAGATTCCCCTATTTAGGGTGAATGAAATCATGGGAGGAAGGTTTTGTAGCTTATCTTCGTGATACAAGAGTTCGTTGGTACATAACGCGTTGAGAATTGGTCAAAGGATTCAAATGATAAGGTTGAAGAACCTTTTTTGAGAAACCCACACAAAAGCAAAGGAAGGGAAATAAAAAAGTAGGCACTAATTCAGAAGAAATTTTGAAAATAAACTACCGACTAATTTATATCTTAACTTATTAAAAAAATCTATTTCTTGTCCATTACTATAATTCTGAACATACCAAATCCAACAGTATATTACGGATGTATCTCAACGATTCGTCCATCGTTTCAGAAAATGAAATTCGACATTAAATAAATTATTCTACTCATTTGACTAAAATTTTATGCGATGCATATATAAATAGAAAACTTTGAGTGGTTATATTATGTGTTTTATGCTTGAAATGTTTTTCCTTATCATGTTACATTGACTTGAAAGTATCGATATTACTGTGTATCATATTTTGCCTCCTCATATTATAACAATTTAACAGTGCTGATAATTATGTTCATTAGGGTGGATTTAACATTGCAATTATTATGTGTGCTGTTGTCTAAGTGTTTTTTTAGTTATGATTTTATGCGATAATTATAGAACAAGGTAAAAAGGGAAATGCTCTTAACCGTTTTAATAGCATGCTTTGAGGAATGTACGTTTGTCCTGAGATTCAAAAAGGCCAAAATATAAACCTTTTTTTCAAAAGGAGACACAACGCAATTGACACTATGGACAACTGAACTCACAATGCAATTGACACTATGGACAACTCAACTGGCAATGCATTTTAAACTATGGGCAACTCAACTGACACTGCAATTGACACCATGGACAACACAACTGACAACTCAGTTCACACTATGGACAACACAACTGACAACGCAATTCACACTATACACAACTCAACTGACAACGCAATTGATATTATGAACAACTCAACTGACTATGCAATTGATACCATGGACAACTCAACTGACTATGCAATTGACACTATGGACAACTCAGCTGACTATGCAATTGACCCTATGGACAACTCAACTAACAGCGGAATTCACATGCATAATAGCCCAACTGACAATCTAATTGACACAATGGGCAACACAACTGACAAAATTGGCAGCCCAGTTGACACAACTGAGAGCCCATTTGACAGCCTAACCGATACTGAAATTAATACTATTGAAAACTCATTTGATATTGCAATTGACTCATTTGACACACATATATTAAATAAAATATTCATTTTCGCACATGCAGAAACTTTTTTGGAATCTCAAAAGGTCCGCAACGCTTTGCTTTATGGAAAATGAAATTTATTTTCATCACTTTTTTAATACTTTTACTGGCAATAGCACAATTTCTTTTTGGAGCAAGATAATTATTTAGAACCCAAAAATAAATATCTTCATATAGTATGAAAATAGGTACTGCACATTGATCATGACCTTAAAACATTAAATCACAATGATTAGAAAGCCCAACACTGGTAGCGTGCCAATTCCACAAATCCATGTCTACAGATTTGAATTTCATATGAAAGCCATCCAACATGTTATTTAATGTGAATGTGATTCCATTCTACTGCACACATTGGGAGACTGATTTACGATCCATCTAATGCAAAGAAGTCTTTCCAAGACCCTTAGTATCCCTTCTGAGTTCAGTTCAAATACGTTCATATTTACGCTAATTCGTTCAATTCAAATGCACTCATATTTATGTTAACTCGTTCAATTGAAGTACTTTCATATTTATTCTAACTCGTTAACATAGGACACTTAAATCTCATATCTTTCATATACATTCTACACTTTAAACTGTAAGTTTTGCTTAAAAATATTAGTAATTAATTGTAAACTTTTAATAATATTTTAATGAATCGCAACAACTAAATGCATTTTATTTCAATTTATCATAAAATAATTTGAAATCAGTTTATTTGAAATCATTTAAACCCAACCGTTGCAGTTGAATTAAAGATGGATTAAATCAATTAGAAACTTCCTATGTAAATCAATTTCAATTTTCCACATTTTGTACGACAGTTGTCCAGGTCCGGTACGATATACGTGGTTCTGGCCAATGCCACCCTGACAAAGCAAGTGTCTCTAATATTTGACAAAAGAAAGCGAGAAAAGGATGGAAATTATATTTGAATAAAATATTGAACCAGTTATTTGTGAACTGTAGGAAATAATTTATTTGTTACAACTATATTAGAATTTTTACGAAGATTTGAAAACTGCTTAATAGATTTTTAAAAAATTATAGTTTCCAACGTGATTTCAATTAATTTATTTTTAATTACAACAGGTAAAGAAAGAAGTAAACATTAAAAATTGATTCTTCTCTTACTGCACTGTCCAAGCTCTATATGTTATGTGAGACTCTAGCTTGACTCAGGCGGAATTAGGCTCAATTTTTAATCAAATCCTCAATGAAGGAAAAAAATGAAATTTTGTTACATACTACGTTTTGATGCAATTTTATAAAGAAAGAGTGGATATGTTAAAATACTGTACTATTTTTGCTTGTGTGCGTATCAAAGCATCTGAAATATTAGATAAATCCTTATGTAAATAATCAGTTATAGCTTTTCGTCGATTGTTGAAATATTTGTGAAAGAATAAACTAATAATCATCACGATACAACATTTCACAACGCAACTGGCACAGTTGAGGATCCAATTGACAATACTGAAAACACAATTGAGACTGTAATTGACACAATTGACAACCCAGTTGAAACTGTAATTGACAAAATTGACAACCCAGTTGAAACTGTAATTGATACTATTGACAACCCAGTTGAAACTGTAATTGATACAATTGACAACCCAATTGAGACTGCAGTTCACAACCTAATTGAAATTGTAATTAACACTGAAATTAACAATCAAATTGACAAAATCGACAAACCATTTGACAATCTAATTGACTCTGCAATTAACAATCCACTTGCAATTGCAATTTACACTGTAAATAAAAAGTCAATCAACACCCGAATTGAAATTGTAATTGATATAATCGAGAACCCAATTCCCACTGCCATTGGAACAACTGATAACACAATTAGCATTCCAGTTCGCACTTCAAGTGACACAATTGACAACTCAATTGACACCGCCAAGTAGTAGTAAGTAAACTAACCTAACTTTTGCTATTCTAAATTAAAAGCTTGTAGTTGAATTTTAGACGAATTAATCCCTTGAAATTTATGCATATTGAAGCTCTGTTTCTGCGAAGGACCAGGTTGCCAGTAACTGTTGAATGATATCTTAGCCCAACGTCAAAAATGACACCTTTTAAGTGCTTGAACAGAGCAGATAACTTTTGTTATGTTCCTGGTAAGGTGACTTTTGATTCTCAGAAATGTGGCATAACAAATCTTCAACCTGACTGATCTTTTCCCTCTAAAGATCACTGTTGAGTCCTTTCAGAGGAGGAAAGGATCAACACAATGTCACAAATGCCAGCGTTATGGGCACACTCAGGGTAACTGCTTCAACAACCTTAGATGTGGGAAATGCCCCGGCAACCATTTTACTACTATGTGTGCCGGGACACTCCACGACGTGTGCTAACTTCAGGAAAGAGAACAAGGCCAATTAATGAGACTGTGAGCTCTTTCCCAAACTTTCCAATCGCGGAGTACAGTCGGTCAAAAAAGTATCCGAACGCTATGGTTGTATACAAAGTTCAGAAAAAACAACTGGCAACGATTTTTTTAGAAATTAATGATCTGGCAACCTTCGTGTACCGTATACGAAGGTTGCCAGATCATTAATTTCTAAAAAAAATCGTTGCCAGATTTTTTTCTGAATTTTGTATGCAACCATAGCGTTCGGATACTTTTTTGAGCGACTGTACCTTTCGAAAATCCCAAGAAGGGTAAAAATAAGGTACTCCAATATACAAAACCCAATAAGACCTATGCACAAGCTACCAGAGTTCTGAAGAAATTCCAGGAAAATTTAACATTGCTCCATCAGTTAAAGCCTTTATCAGACAAATGGAAGACCACAGTTAATGTACCAACTAAAAAGAGCAAAGGTAATGAGGGAGAATCGTTTGCTGAGGAAGTTTAAAATATCCTGGAATTCTTCAGGAAATTGAATTTGGGTAATATATTGTTCAACGTCGAAAACGTTTGCCTTAAATTTAAGGTGTCTAAGGATTGGACTGAGAGAATCTCAACAAGCATCATAGCCTTTGATTTTGTTGCATCTCTCTTCGATGGATAAGTCCTCCTCCTCTTCGATATTCATCTTCATATTGTTTCTTGGAACTCCAATGGTATTAAAAGCGACTTTTTGGAATTCCAAAACCTTTTTATATACTCAGAAAATTGATGCTGCATTGCTCTGTTAAACACATCTCAGATCCAATGACAGCATCGAAATCCTGAATTATAATATCTATCGGAATTATAGGGAGCACAACAGAGGAAGAGGCACAAATATCGTTATCAAAAAAGGCATTCCTCAATATTGCCTGTCTACTCGTGACTTAAGGAATAGTGAAGCCACTATTGTGGTCATTCAACAGATTAATTTGGGAGATATTAAACTAATAGCGACTTATAAGCCCGCAAATTCTGAAATCCTTATTAATGTTGTGGACAAAGTGTTTACTCCTAGAACTCCGACGCTGTTTGCTGGAGATCTGCGGGGGTGGCTCAGTCGGTAGCGCGCCAGGCTCGTAATCTGTAGTTCCCAGGTTCGAGTCCCAGCTGGGTCAGCGTTGAGATTTATCTCCGCAAAATTCCCACCTTCCCACGGTCAGTAGGGGACACCGATGGGCTTGGAAAGGCCGTCGTCCGTCGTATGGGACGTTAAGCCGTGGCCCCCATGTGCGAGAGAGCCATACCCTGTGCGCGTTAAAGAACACGCTGTATAGCCTTGACGGGAGGCTACCATCTGTCTCCCAACAGCTGTTCCAGTGGGTCCCATCCCCCAACCTTCTCTGAGACTTCGGGGTCCATGTGACCTGGCCATTTAGCCCATGGTGTGCAAAAAAGTGCCGCTCAGAGGTAAAACAACGCCGCAACGCTGTAGATCTTAACTGCAAGCACAAGTCACGGAATTTTAATATGGGGAACAAAAGTGGTCGTCTTTTGCTTGACTATGCGTCAAGAAAAGATCTCATCATAGACGCTCCTAAGGAGGCCACTTTTTCCCCCCAATACCATGCATAAACCAGATGCACTTGACATTGCTGTTTTTGGACATTTTAGTCCATCCTATGATATTCATGTGATTCATGAGCTAAGCTCTGATCACGAACCTATCATTATTATTCTTGGTAATGAAATTACTGAAAATATTATTTCTCACAGGATCACCAACCGGGATAAATATAGATTCCTTGTCAACGAGAAGGTTAATTGTCATTCTAAGGCCAAAACTCCTACTCTCATTGCCAGGGATATTTCTACATTTAACGATAATATCAAGAGTGCATACCTGTTTTAAGGAGAGTCAAATTGATACCAATAAGCTTCCTGATGACACCCTGGAAAATCAGTTTCAGGACAATGATGATTTGTCAGATGAAGAAACTTTTGAAATTGTTGAAAATGCACTCGATCACTTCTCCCAGGTGGCGATCTCTAACATTCGCTCTACAACTCCTACTGAGGTTAGCAAAGCAATTTAATTGTTAAATCCCAGAAAGTCTCCGGCTTTGATGAAATCACGAACACCATGATCAAACAACTTCTCCCTACATCCATTGTTTTTACGTCTGCAACACTGATTGAAATTCAGATCGATCTGGAAAAGGGCTGTTATTAAAATGATGCTTAAAGCGGGGAATAATGCAACCATTCCCCAGAGTTATCGACCGATCAGTTTGCACCCATGTTTAGGTAAAGTTTTTGAGAGAATTATCTTTAATCGCCTAATGAAGCATACTGATCACAACGGCCTAATTCCAGAAGAACAGTTTGGCTTTAGGCAGAAGCGATCTACAATTCATCAACTGCTACAAGTAGTGGAAAGGGTTGCCGAAACCTTAAATAAGAAAGAGACCGTCGCATCCACCTTTATAGTCTCAAAACCATAAAGTTAAAAAAGACCTGATTTCTTTGAGAGTGGTTTCATTTTCGGCTGAAGGTGACCATGTTCGCGTGAGATCATTACAGTCGCTACCTTGATTATCATGAAACGTATTGCTTGTGAACTATAAAAATGACTTCAACGTCACGGGCCATATATCCGAGAATCCCTGCCCCACAGTATTTAAGAATTAATGTCAAATAATGTGAAATTCTGCCCCTTGGGGATCATCGTTTGGTGATTTTTGTCTTGTCCTTTGCGATTCATGCCACTTATTGGACACCCACAGATGGAGAAGGTTAGGAGAACTTTTATCCTGGTACTTCGAAAAATCATAATTATGCTACATGCTACATGCTAGAATTTGAAAAAAGTGCAAAGAGATAAAGACATGGGAATTCCTTCACTGCCAAATTAGAGGTCATGTTTAAGTTTCAATTTGATGCCAAAGGACTCGATTAATTACATGGTGTGAATGAGTGATCAGATATGATCTATTTAGGAATAGGCTAATGAGGAAACCACCTCAAACTCCAAACGTAGAAGGCTTCCTATACGGTTCTTTTTATTTACAATACACAAAATAGATTTAAAAGATGTACATTTTGGAGAAGTATTTTAAAAAATCCGATAAATAATATACATAAACTTATATTGTTATTTAACTAAATGAAAAAAGAGTCGTAAATAATAAGCAGGAAGAACAATCCTAAGCATAGAGGAAATTTTGACTTGATCCGGGTGGAGTACGAACCAACGACCTTCTGATGGCATGTCAGGTACTCTGATTCCTGACCGAGATATCTTCCATTGATTGCTTCATACCACGGTGTCAGTCATTGTCATTTTCTGTGCTTTTTCTAATATTGAAGATGAAATTCTCTCCATTTGTATAACATGAAACCTAAGCTTTTATGTATTGCTTCAACAGTGATTTATGATGTATAAATTTCAAATATTTCTTAATCCACTAAGTTATTATTATAAGCTTACAGGAATATTGTTAGTTTATTTTGGGTCACTTCATATATAAAGGTAAAGTGATATAGTTTAGAAAAGGTAATATTCTTCATTTTATTTTAAAGGTGATCAGTATAATTAATAAGACAATTTCATTACTTTTAAATTACCATAAAAGTTTTAGATATTTCAGTATATCATTAAACGAAACGCTAAAACTTCATTTTATCTTATGCTTTCAGTTGAAGAAAGATCATTAAAAGAGGAGTAAAAATGGCTACCAGAAGAAATCATAACATTTTTTGGTGTAGTATTATATCCAGGTTTAATCACAGATCATCAAAACTAATGTCAACCTGATTCTAGTTCAGTGACTTTCAGTGTAAGTCGCTACAAATTAACAAGAAATATATCACTAATAATTTTCATTGCAAACAATGGGAGTAGAACTAACTACATTGTTTAGAATATCACTGAAATGCTCAGCCCACCTAGCCATGAGAGAGTCCTCACCTTCTATAACCTTATCTTGTTTATCCTTCAATCCCTGTATAGCTCTCCGTTTTCTACCACACAAAACATTAACTATCTGGTACAGCTCTCTGCTGTTGTGCTTTCTAACTGCTTCCTCGGCTTTGTCAGCCAAGCCATCTAGCCAAAAATTCTTATCAGCAACTAACTGATCCTTTACACGTTTATTAAGTTCTCTGTAATGCTTTCTATTAGGACTAGTAGGGTACTGATTAAGGACATTCCTTTCTGAAATTCTTTCTTTCTGAAAGAAGCTCAAATGAGTTATCACTTATACAATTCTGCCTCCTCTGCTCCTTTTTTTCCTGAAAGAGTACTGTTTGTTTCCAAAAAAGCCTGATTAAATGGTCCCATTATTCCTCAACTTCATTAGTAAGCAAACCATGACTGTCATAATGACTAAGTAACCTGTCATGGTAAGCTTTAGCTATAACTGTGTGTTTCAGAGCTTAAGTATTAAAGTTAAGTTTGTTAACCCTAGTAAAACACTTTTGAAGTTTAAGTTGCAAGACACTTTTAACAAGTGTAAGTTTTAAAAATTTTTAATGGTCAGAACCAATTTCAGGTCCCTATATGCCCTTGTAATTAATAATATCATGACAAAAATTGATAAATGAATAGTATTACGACAAAAAAAGCCAGGTAATATGTTTTTAATGTGTTCTATATTTTCCTCAAAAAAATAAAATAAAAATCACCATGTGCCTGCCGTTTTCATCTGTTGTAAAGAAAATTATATTTTAATAACTTCTGCTAATACAATGCACGTTTTGAAAATAATTAAAAAACATTATTCGCTTTTAATAATTTCTAATATTTCTATAGTATTAGAATATTAAATAATATTTCTGATCAAATAATTGTTCATAATCAATATGGTAAACAATAATCAAGAGAATGAAATGGAGATGGTATTTATAAGAGGCTGGTTTGCATCCGAACTAGAAAATCATTTCCCAATTCGCCCCGCAAAACTAGAATTTTTAAATGCAACATAGAATATGGTTATATATGGTAATAGCATACCTAAATGAAGCCAGCAGTGATCGCTGATGAGGAAATCTCACTCAAGATGATAACTCATTGAATATTTCCAAAGATTTACGATTTTGGAAGTAGTTCATCCCATTCCCCCCAAAAAGAAGTGGTTCTTAGGTTCGTTGGATTGCTTTACCTCTGAGCGGCAAACTTTTCACACAGTGGGCTAAATGACCAGGTAACAAGGACCCCGAAGGCCATGAGGAGGTTGGGGGAGGTGACCCATTAGACACTTGTTAGGAGAGATATAATAGCCTTCCGTCAACACCGTCCAGCGTGCTCTTTAACGCGCATAAGGATATCTCTCCCGCAAACAGCAGCACAGCTTAACATCCCATCCGACTGACGACGATCTTTCCAAGCCCATCGACATCCCCTACTGACCGTAGGCAAGGAGGGGAATTTTGCGGAGATAAATATCAACATTGCCTCAGCTAGGACTCGAACCTGTGAACTACAAATTTCGAGCCTGTCGCGCTTTCGACTGAGACAACCCAGTCCCTTCGTAGGATTACCACTTCTCCTAAATGGAAAGGGGTTGTCACATGTTTGACTCTAATCTGAAGCAGGGGTTGACATTCTGGAGATTCTAATTTTCGGCAACTTCCTTGGGTAAGATATGTTGTACCCCATCTTTGGTATATAACTGGCGAGTACAGTTCAGTATATGTCCTTATATCGACAAAGCATTGTGCTCTCATTAATTTCATTCTAATGCATAAATTTATATTTATGACCAAATAGATATTTTTATTAACTGGTTTTTATTTGAATAATATTAACTGTAGTCTCAATACACGAAGCATGCACAAGGGCAACCAATATAAAAGTTAGATTCATATTTTTAATGGAGTTTATTTTGCCGACGGGGGTGGCTGAGTCGGTTGCGCGCTAGAATCGTCATCTACAGTGCAAATATTTGAGTCCCATCTGGGATATTTCTGAGATTTATCTCCGCAAAACTCCCCACCCTTACCACGGTTAATAGGGGTCACCGATGAGCTAGTAAAGACCGCCGTCCGTCAGTTAATGGGGAGACTCGAACATTGAAAAATAGTAATATTTCTTTATTACGTATTCAATCTATAAATAATGTTTTTTTTTTTATATAGAAACTACGGAAGTAGAGACAGAAGACAAAGTTTAAATATTAGCTCGTTTATTCCAAAGAGTGTTGAAAGTAGATGATTAAAATTAAGCGCAGAAAATGTGAAATAATGGGCTGGATTGTTTTAGCTCGGAGCGGCACTTTTTTGCACATCATGGGCTAAATGGCCAGAGAAGGTTGGGGGAGGGGACCCACTGGAACAACTGTCGGTAGACAAACGATAGCCTCCCGTCAAGGTCATACATTGTGTTCTTTAACTTGCACAGTGTATGGCTCTCCCACACACGGACCACGACTTAATGTCCCATTCGACGTATGACGGCGTCTCCTACTGACCGTGTGGAAGTGCGGAGAATTTTGCGGAGATTAATCTCAAAGCTCACCCAGCTGGACTCGAAGCTGGGAACTGATGATTACGAGAGGCAAATAGTGTGTTCCTTCATAGTAATATATTCAAGAAAGGGTAATGGGAAACATTGAACTAATGAGGAAAAAGCATTAATGCCTGTGAAATGTCTGGTACTATTCACCTGATACATTAAATTGATAAATTTCTATAGATGATGTATCTAGTAACAAAGGTCTCTTAGAAACATTTAATAGTTACCCTTTTATTGTTATTTATACTATATTTTTCTCTATATATTATATATCTTTAATATAAGATGCGCAAATACAGTTCAATATACATTTAGACATCTATTCAATATATTCTCACTTGAGTGGTTCATTATGTTTTCATCCTATAAATTTCATTCTGAGGATAAAATTTGACACACCAGATTTTTTTTACTGGTTTTACTTTTAGAGAATATTAACAGAAAACTCAGTACAGAAAGTTTTGTATGGGGCAGAAGGAAAAAAATATTTTTCTCTGTCTATTGAAGAAAATTTCCTAAACTTTTACTTCTTGAAAAAGTTTTATAAATATATATTTGATTCTTCAATTTTGTTTTATTTTTCATGACAAATTAATGTGAGTCGAATTTTTTTTTTCAAATCTATGCTAATCCCCATGCAGTTCTTTTGATTCCAAACGTAATTGAATTTAGAAATTTCACTACCGCTTCTGTTTTTAAAAAGAATTTCTTATTAAATTTCTATTGCTTTAATTATAAATTTTTTTACTTTTTATGTCGAAATTGTTCAAGAACGTATCAAAGTGGTACATTTATATTAAATAAAGTCAGTTTTGAATCTTGAATTGGAAAATAATCCGCTCTGAGTAACATGGGAAGCTAGTTTACAAAGGGGATGAAATTTTTGTGTTATTTAGTGGTTAGAAATGGATTAAAATTAAAAATTGAAACACGATTGGTTGGAAAAATGCAAATAGTAATATGTTATCATTGCCTGTAAAATAAAAAAATAATTTTTCTATTTATTCCTTCAAACCATATTTGCGTTTCCTCACCCTCTGGTGGTAAGTTGACATATCATAGCTCTCAAATGTAAACCTTAACCATCACATTTTACTTCCAAAGCTTGAAATTTATAGCAGAAACACATCTTTTGTAATATATCTCCGCAAAACTCCCCGCCCTGCCCACGGTCAGCAGGAGCCAATGATAGGACGCCTCCGTCAGATGAAATGCTAAAACGTGGCCCCTTGAAATATAGATTTGTATTACTTCTGTGCAGCACTTTTTTGCCCATAATGGGCTAAATGGACAGGTCACATGGACCCCAAAGTCTCAGAAGTTTGGGGGAGGAGACCCATGGGACAGCTGTTAGGAGACAGATGGTAACATCAGGTCAAGGCCATCCAGCGTGTTCTTTAACGTGCGTAGTGTATGACTCTCCCGTGCACGAGGCAACGGCCTAAAGTCGCATCCGACGAACGGCGTCTTTTCCAAGCCCATCGGTGTCCAATACAGACCAGGGCAGGGAATTTTATGGAGATGAATCAGAACGCTAGCCCAGCTGGGATTCGAACCTGGGAACTGCAGATTACGAGCCTGACGCGCTACCGACTGAGCTACCTCCGACCCTAGATTAAATAAAGCAAGGTTCTACAAATATATTCAATATACGTATTATACACTAAAACGAAATATTTTTAAATTCGTTATCACATCAAGAATGCTACTAATTTAGCAGCAGGTTATGACAAAACAAAGGACCATGCCAACAAAGGACTCGAACCCGGACTCCAGCGGTTGCAGTATCACCACGAATCAACAAGATACTACTGAACCACAGAGGAAGCGAAAATATTTTAGAAAGAAAATCAAAACTTAACATAAAATTTTTGCTGGATGGTTTAAAGCCTTTGATACTCCTCTTCAAGTTAATTGTTGATGTAAGTCAGAGTTACGCGAATTAAAACGTTGAATTGACTTTGAATGATAATTTAAGTACTTTCGAATCGAACTCTTACGGAAATCAGGGAGTGTACTATAATTCAAAGCAATAAAAAGTTACCAAAATATTTCGAAATTAATTTTCCAACAATTTTTATTGAGAATTGTCGATAAAAAAGACCCAGGTGTTATCAGTATTGCAAACATTTTCAAATGCCACATTAAACATTATTTTTGATATAAGAACCAGCGCTAATCTCGATAGTTCTTTGTGAGATAATAAATTTCTGAAATAAGATATAAAGTAGCCATTGCATAAATACTAGAGATGTCTTCATAATTACGGTTACAAATTCGTATTGAAGCAAAAATACTTTCATAATTTTTTTGTCTAAAATAATAACGGTAGAAATTATACTTTCAATTACTAGAGAATATGAAAAATGTCTAAAGGTTGGGTGAAGTTGTACCTTATATATTTGACCATTTGGAATTTTTCCCAAATGTTCTTCAGACATTCATAATCATTCAGTTTAGGGTTTGTGTTTCCTAGCACCATTAATAGACCTAATAAAAAAACAATTGACGAAGTTGTAAAGAGATAACCTCCCGTGGTTTAAACGCAACAGGCAGCACCTGGTTCACATTTTCTTAGAAATTATTTTATAAATTAACATTGAAAAAATATATATGATTCTTACAACCAGGCCCGGACTCTAAAAAAGGGAGAGAGAGGGTGGTGCTTAGAGAATGGAATGCACTGCAATGTAAGAATTTCTCCCTGAGTTTCAGATCGGGGGTGACTCAGTCGGTAGCGTAGCAGGCTCGTAATGTTCAGTACCCAAGTTCAAGTCCAAACTGGGTAGGCTTTGAGATTTATCTCCGCAAAACTCCCCGCCCTGCCGCGGTCAGTAAGGGACACTGATGGGTTTGGAAAGGCCGCCATCCGTAGGATGGGACACTAAGCCGTGACCCGTGTGTGAGAAAGCCATACTCTATGCACGTTAAAGAACCCGCTGGATTGCCTTTATGGGAGGCTACCATCTGTCTCCCAACAGATGTTCCAGTGAGTCCCCTCCCCCAAATTTCTCTGAGGTTTTGGAGTCCTTGATACCCAACTATTCAGTTCATTGTGTCCAAAAAAGTGCTGCTCAGAGGTAATACAACTCAGATTTCAGAATTTCGATTCCTATTCACTTAAAGTTTGCCTCAGTTAAAACTGCATATGGGTAACAACAGCTTTTTTTCGTTACATGTTCCCCGATGAGAAAATGCATAATTAGAAGTTAGACCTCAACTTTTACAGAAAGATTATGAGACCTGACAAGTGCGCATGTGCTGATCGTATTCTTTAGCATTTCATTGTTTTTTTAAATTCGTCCATTTTGTTTTCTTTTGAAACACTGATTTTAATAAATAAGTCCAGTCATCCGATATAAATTTCTTAGCAAAAAATGAGCATCGCTGATGATGCGGGACTCCAAACCAGGTCTCTGCAGATATAAGCCAAAGTGTTTTATCCACTAAACTAACTACAGGTTCCATCAGTTGTTCCCACAATGCGACTTATAATTTTATCAGGGTTCAGGGGTTCAGGTTGTTGTAGATATGGTGAAATTAGCCTCCAAATAAGGGGCTCCCTACACCAGTCACAATAGAAGTGCGAGGTAGCGGATGCAGATGTTACTGCGCCTCAGCTACCTGTAAAAAAAATTGTTCTTTCAGGAAAAAGATAAATAGAGAATATTAGACCTTGCAGAAGAGGCCAATGTTCTGAAAGAAGTCAGTGATCATACAGAAGCGCGTTCGTTGCAGCTCGCATTATGGTTGTTGCCAAGAAGGAAGGTGATGGAGTAGTCAGTGGTTCCGATAGCATGGAGCTCCCAGACCAAAGCTTCTCTTTCAGCATTGTAGTGGGAGTAGTTGAGAAGAACATGGGATACAGTCTCAGGTGTGCTGCAGGTGGCACAGTCTGGACTGTAAACTCTGCCAAGAGTGTGAAGCGTAGAGTTGCTGTAGATGACACCAACTCGGAGACAATGAAGGAGGGTCTCCTCAGATCTGAGGAGATTACTAAGGTTAGGAGCAGTGAGAAAAGGTTCAACCAGGTACCTGAATGAGGAACAGCTGCTGTCCTTCTGCCACTGAGCAAGACGGTACTGGCTCATCAGACGTGAGATAGAACTCTTGCAGTCGCTGAGAGAGAGAGGGTAATTAGTTACACACCTCTGACTCTCCAGCATCTCCTTCACGGTGTGATCGGAGAGATCGTTGCCAGGTATCCCTACATAGGAAGGGATCCACTCGAAATGAACCGTGATTCCGGCAGAAGTAACCTTGGAGCAAGTCTCCATGATCTTCTGCATGAGGATGGGGTTGCAACTCGTGCTGTCTCGCTTCTGGAGGGCTTCCAAGGCTGACTTGCAACCACAGAGGATGACAAAGTTGCCACTCTAGAGGTTGAGAATGAAAAGTGCAGCCTCAAAAATGGCATGAAGTTCTTCACAGGTGGAGGAGGTTAGATGCAGGAGACGGAAACCATGTAAAAGGCAGAGGCATCAAGTTGCCTCTCCCGGTCCACAGATCCATCATTGTAGACCTCATTACATCTCTCATATCGTTCAGTTACATAGGAGGTGGAGAGAAGTCTGATGGCCAATGGATCAGAGTCGCTCTTCCGACCAAGAGAAGGGATAGTGACATTGATCATAAGATCACTGCTCCTCCAGGGTAGAAGGTCGGGGAAGAGAGTATTACCAGCATCCAGCATCTGTCTCTGCCAGCTCGAGCGTCTGGAGCTGGCAAGAAGGACTCGGTCATAGAAGTCCTTGGCGGACAGGGCGATGACAGAGTGAGGCCTGTCATGCAACTTCCTGAGGAGCTCATGGTTAGAGGGAATGGAGCCTCGAGAGATGACACACTATATCTCTCTTCCCGTGCAGTTGGAAAGGCCTTATTCAAGCACGGATGATACTGGGCGCCATCTATAATCGGGTAAGGCAACTTATTTTTCAAATGTTGCTTTTAAATAACATGTAAATAAGACACTATCAATATAAACTAATTTATATTGGTAGTGTCTTATAAGTTAATTAAATACTATATAATATATAACAATAATAAATTATATTATAAAATTTTATGTTTTTATAGTGATCTAAGAGATCTGGGTTCGAGCCCGGAGTAAGGCACGTGACAGAGTGAGGCCTGTCATGCAACTTCCTGAGGAGCTCATGGTTAGAGGGAATGGAGCCTCGAGAGATGACACACTATATCTCTCTTCCCGTGCAGTTGGAAAGGCCTTATTCAAGCACGGATGATACTGGGCGCCATCTATAATCGGGTAAGGCAACTTATTTTTCAAATGTTGCTTTTAAATAACATGTAAATAAGACACTATCAATATAAACTAATTTATATTGGTAGTGTCTTATAAGTTAATTAAATACTATATAATATATAACAATAATAAATTATATTATAAAATTTTATGTTTTTATAGTGATCTAAGAGATCTGGGTTCGAGCCCGGAGTAAGGCACGGATGTTTGTGTTGCTTTTCTGCTGAGGTCCTACCATCCTCACAGACCTTCTACTGTGGCGCATAAACTGATAGGTTGCTGTTAGACCTCTGCAGCAAGCAGATGCTTGAAGCAATATTTTTTTTTTATTTATATTTCATTAATGTTAATTAAATTCACAACGACAAGACAGAAACGTCAGATTTTTTTATGAGCTAAACAGTTAATAACACAGATTAAAATATTCAATACTGTAATTTCTCTTACTATTGCACTTCGGTGCTTATATCTTTGCCTTAGTCAATAAAGACAATCTGCATCATCAGGACCGAAAATTACATTCTTCAAAGACTTTTAATCTCCCGGATTTCATGTTAGAAATAATTTTCAGAAATATTATCCCTGCGAAGGTCATCTTGACACACCAAGCCTGGAAAGTCCTTGAGAAAAAGAAATGAAATTTGATAGCCATAAAATTTAAAACGATTTAATTAGTCTAAAATTCAAACAAAGTAGACTTATTTTAAACCGTTTAAAATGTAATAATTTATTCATTACGACTATGTAAAAATATATAATAATATTTTAAATATTTAATTACCAATTTCAAAAGTTTATTTACTACCAGGTTGAATTTTAAGAAATGAATTTCAATTCCAGGGTTCTCTCTCTCTACATATATTTTTCAAAATTTATTCTTCTGTTACTGCACTGTCCCGGCTTCATATGATATAGGAGGCTTTGGTTCTAGTCTCTAAATATACTCTATTAATACACATAGTCTCTAAATATCTCTATGGCTAGCGCGCTTGACTACTGATCTAACGAACACGGAGTTCGAGCCCGAGTAATGCAAGGATGCTCTTGTTTTTTCTGCTGAGTCACGCCATCCTCATTTGATCTTTTACTAATGCGTATAAACTGATCCTGTGAGACTTCTGTGGCAAGTAGCTGCTTGAGGGGATTTTCATTTATTATTTATTATGCACTCTCACAGATGGTCCATTGAGTATTCTGCTGAATAAAACAGTAAAATAAACTCTCTCTCAAGCAGTTGTTTGTCACAGAAGTCGGAGAGGAACCTATCACTTCGGAAGAGGGAAGACATTCTAATGGAGGAAGGAGGAATGCTAGTAAAAGCAAAAATTTATAAAACTCATTTTAAATACTTTTTTTAAATATCTAAAATGGAAGTCTACAGTCCTGTTTAGATGATTCTGATCATTGGTATACATAATATTTGTTCAAAAACTAATTTCTACATTGAACTGCTTACGGGACAAAGCCTATAATTAATAGCTGGGATCCTCTATGAAATAAATATTCCACACTGTGGGCTAAATGGCCAGGTCACAAGGATCCCGATGGCTCAGAGAAGGTTGGGATTAGGGGACCCATTGGACAGCTGTTAGGAGACAAATGATAGCCCTCCATCAAGACAATCCAGTGTGTTCTCTAACATGTCAGAGTACATCTCTCCATCACAAATAAGTCGGAGAGTAACCTATCAGTTTGGAAGAGGGAAGGCATTCTAATGGAGGAAGGGGAAATGCTAGCAAAAGCAAAAATTTATAAATTTCATTTTAAATAAATTTTTGAAAAAATATCTAAAATGGAAGACTGCAGTCCTGTCTAGATGACTCTGATCATTGGTACACATAATATTTGTTCAAAAACTAATTTCTACGGTTAACTGCTTACGGGACAAAGCCTATCATTAATCGCTAAGTTGGGTTCCTCTATGGGATATATATTCCACACTGAGGGTTAAATGGCCAGGTCACAAGGATACCGATGCTTCAGAGAAGGTTGGTGTTAGGGGACCCAATGGACAGCTGTTGGGAGACAGATGATAGCCCTCCATCAAGGCAATCCAGTGTGTTCTGTAACAGGTCAGGATATATCTCTCCCGCACAAGGACCACGTCTTAACTTTCCATCCGACGGATAGCGGCATTTCCAAGCCCATTGGTGTACTCGACTGACCGAGGGCGGGGAGTTTTGCGGAGATAAATCTCAACGCTACTCCAGCTGGGGCGCTAATCTGGTATCTGCAGATTATGAGCCTGGTGCACTAAAGACAGAGCCATCCTCACCACAATTGTTAATAGGTAACGCAACTTAATTTCTTTGTTATTTGCTACGAATTAAAGAAAGATGTAAAATTTTAAATCTTTAAATTTTTTGTCTAATTCTAAATATTAAAGTTTAAAATATTTTTTGTCCGATTTTACTAGATACGAAAGGAGCACATTTTTTTTTTACTGTTGAAATCAAACACTACATAGAATGCATTTCTTTGCTCTTTGTGAATGTATGATTGTCTACCAGCTAAATTATAGAACGACTATATTAATGAATAAATGAAATGTTTAATTAAATTCTTCGCGGGAAACAGTGAAAATTTTCTAGTACGTACCCAATGGGTATTTTAAATGCAATTAATAAAGAAATGACATCACATAACAGTAAATAAGGTGACACATTCGAATCAAAGAGACTCAACTGACTTTGATTCTTTTCCTTTCCCATTGAATTATTCTTTTCTTTAAGGGAATCTATTATGAAAGAAACCAAAACTCACATTTCAGAAGTCCAATTCAAGTTCAGTTGCATTTAACTTCAGTTAAAACTTCATATAAGTAGCAACAGTTTTCTGGCATTAATTATTCCTCGAGAAGAAAAGGCATTACAAGAAATCAGAGCTCAAGATGGATAGACCTGACTAGTGCGCATTCGCTGATCTTATTCTTTTAGTATTTCTTTACTTACGAATGTCGTTGGGATGGGGGGTGGCTCACTCGACAGCGCGCCAAGCTCGTAATCTACAGTTCCCAGGTTCGAGTCTGACTGCGTTGGCGTTGAGATTTATCTCCGCAAAGCTCTCCGTCAGTAGGTAATACCGATTGGCTTGGGAAGGCCGTCGCCTATCAGATGGGACGTTAAGCCGCGGCCCCGTGTGCCGAAGAGACATATCCTGTGCACGTTAAAGAAATGTTGGATGGCCTTGACCGAAGGCTACCATCTGTCACCTAACAGCTGTTCCAGTGGGGGCCCCATTCCTCCAGCCTGCTTTGAGTTTTCGGAGTCCTTGTGACCTGGCCATTAAGCACATGATGTGCAATAAAGTGCTGCTCAGTGGTAAAGCAACCCGAGCCAGCTCAGAGACAGACGGCGTGGAGGTACGTTCAAATTTCGGGTTCCAGTTTTACCTGCATTGGGAAAATTTCTCTGATTAATCCCGATTCTACCCACAATGGAAAGGGGATAACTGATGGGCGTGGACGTATCGCTATCCATCGAATGAGACGTTAAGCCATGGCCCCATGTATAGATTGTAGTCTTTCTTACTGATCGGGTTATGATACTTTTCTGTGATGCAAAATTCAGCTTCCAACAAAAGTTATCTGCACTGTTCAAACTCTTACGAGGTATCATTGTTGACGCTTGGCCGAGATATCATTCAATAGTTAGGCACAACGTAGTTGGGTTGTTTTACCTCTGAGCGGCACTTTTTTTGCACATGATGGACTAAATGATCAGGTCACAAGGACCCCGAAGCCTCGGAAAAGGTTTGGGTAGATGATCAACTGGAACAGCTGTTGGGAGACACCACGTCGTTAATCCTATTAACTATCGTATATGGACCTTTCCAAGGTTTCTGAAGTTTTTGAGAAATTCTCTTCTTTTTATGGGGAATGTACAGCCAGACAAGATCACATTGATTGTAAACAGTTCCATTTGTTTTACTGTCGTACCTCGTTCTCGCTAATCGAATTCCTCGAAGGTTATATTTCAATAGTGAGGGTCTTTTAAAATAAATTTTCTGGCTGTTAGAATATCAAAATAGAAAATAAATTAAAAATATAAATAACTCTGTACTTGTTTCACTTACAAATAATAAAATATGTAATTATTTTATTCATATTAATTTTTCAATTTTAAACTTAACCTCATGATACTGCCCCTTTCAACGGATTGTATCCGAGCAATACTATTTGATTCCTAAAGCCTGGACACTGCAGTAACAGAAGAATTGATTTCAATATATATATATATACACTGTATATACATATATTTTTCAGCAATTAAATACTACTATTTTGTTTGTTTACGTGAAGATATGAATAATATGTTTCGTTTCATTTTAATCATAGTAATTAAAGTATTTTTCATTTATTTCAAAACTCCTTTGCCAATCTTCTTAAAATATTTAAATTACAGTATATATAAGTAATAAAAATCTATTTTTCAATTATAAGTTTCTAACTTCGATGGATACATATCTAGATGGTTCTTGCATATGCAGCAGCTGAAATGTTGATATTCAACGAATTTATAAAAGATAATACAATTGCAGGAGAGTACATGGAATTATGAAATAACACAATATATATAATATATTGAGGTATGTAATAATAATGTAAGAGTTGTGAATATAGGCCTTTGCACACTCAGAAACGCATTAAACCTTTTCAATCCCGAATCAATTTGATTAATCTAATGACGCTTGGAGTACGATATTATTGCTATTTGAACTCAAATAAACATCTTTTGCCAAAAATTTAAAAATAATGAAAATATGTTTTATGAGTTGTATTTTTTTCTGCATTTCTTATAAGTGAAACAACTTTTGAAGGAGTGTATTATTTAACCCCAGCATCCTAGCAATGGCTGCTGTATAGCTTTCAGTGGTACACGAAATTGAATCGTTTTCTTCGGTACGTCGACACACAAATGTAGCCATTATTCTGTCCAAGAGAGATGCGGGCCTCATCGCTGAAGTTACATCGTCACTCAATTCAGCACTTTCGTTGCACCACTTCAATCTGGCAATCCTGTGGCTTCTAGTGAGTGGCATGCAGAGGAGAGGGTGCCTCCCTCGCATACCAGCTTCGTTCAGGCATTGATGAATGGGACTGAGAGATGGAGGCAGTATCCCTTCAGTCGTTATATGCTACTGGATATCTGTCGGGTAGTAGCGTTTCTGGTATTGGCAGTCACCCGGCGAATCAACCGATCATCCCTATCCCTAGTCATTTAAGGATGACCTGATGAACGATAACGTAAAACACATTCCTGTATCCGTTGCTGCCAACAGTAGTGAATTGTTTGCAAATCACCTCCAAAACGAACTGCAGTTCGTCGTGTAGACCATTCTACTTCACATAGACGATGATAGACCCTGCTCAAACTCGCTGAGTTGATTAAACACCTATCTATGACGAACAAACTGCATTAGCCTTTGATTATCAGATTTATAGGCCAGGTTCAGTTTCTTTATTATATATTGTCTTAGCCCATAAACAGAGTAGAAGGAGCATGATCGTGACGTTGCAACGCCCAACATGGAAAGCGATGGTATCACGTGACTGATGGAATGAAAGCTTTGGGAATGGTGTTGCCGTGCTGTGGACTTGCTTGTTCCCAAAGATTTATCAAAGGAGGAACAATTACATTTCACAGATGAATTAAGCAAATCTAACTTAGATCGTTACGCCAATTATTTATGACTATTATGGTTAAATTATTTACTTAAAATAAAATTATTAAAACATTTTGCTTTACTCGCATCCAACCATTCAACGTTACTTTTAACGTGGGTAAAGATTTCAGTAAACGGGGAAATATTGACTAGTTAATTATCTTCTGAGGCTGGAAGTAATAATTATTATATATTAACATATAATAATTATAACATATAATAGTTATTAACACACTCTCTTAATCGTGGGTGTTTCCAAATTATTAAAATATTCCACCACACAGGAAAAATTCAAATGATATATGATATTCCATATGGAATAAAATTTTGCAGGTTTCTTTTAAATGGGGCAAGGGTCGCTCAGTCTGTAGCAAGCCAAGTTCGTAATCTGCAGTTCCCAGATTCGAATCCCATCTGGGCCATTGAGATATATCTCTGCAAAACTACCCACCCTGTCCATGGTCAGTAGGTGACACTGTTGGACTTGGAAAGGTCGCCGTCCTTTGCATGGGATGTTAAACCGTGACTCCGTGTGCGGGAGAGCCATACCCTGGGCACGTTAAATAACACTCTGAAAATTTTCAATGGGAGGCTACAATCGAACCCCTAACAGTTGTCCAGTGGGTTCCTTTTCTGGCACTTGTTGTCCTTGTGACTTGGCCATATTGTCCGCTGTGCACAAAAAGAGCCACGCAAAGGTGAAACACCCAACAACTCCTACACTATCATAAGTCTTAACAACATTACTCCCGCCAAACACCGAGACTCCGATTTATAACAGTGTTGTGTATACTTTAGAGATGGCAGCAAAAGACAGTCTGGTGATTTCCACATTTTTAACTATGGTTGTATCAATCCAGAGAGTGACAAAATTAACACCATTTTGTAGTCGGTTATATCTTATGACTTTCCTATTCCTTGGTCATGTGTTTACAAGTGGCTGTGATTTAAGACAACTGAATTCCCATAACAGTGATGCAAATGTAAGCAAGGTACAAAATCACAAGTCATTTGACCTTGTACTTTGCTTAAATTTGCATCACAGTTATGGGAAACAACGCAGAGTTTCTAATATTTTGGCCAGCCAGTGCAAATGTCTTATTACAATATCAGTAGTTAATTTAAAAGCAAACCTAGGTAAGTTTTAATTAAATAAACGTTAAATAACACGCTGGATGATTTTAATGACTTCTTGCACTATAATCGTTCCTAAGCTTTTAAATAAATATATGAGGAAACAATTATCTATACACTGCTCAGAAAAATTAGGGGATATTTCAAAATGAATATGAAGCGATAAAAAAGAAGCATTTGAATTGTTTTTATTAAACAAGTACATCAGAAAAGCAAACGACAACTCAAAGAAAGTTATTCGATTACGCAAATGAGATGCAAACTCAATTGTTGTGATTGAGTAGCAAGTGACATATTGGTGAGGGTTGAACAGAAGCATGTCAAACTGGACGAGAGTGCCACACATTGACTGCTCCGTAGGGTGTATGGTCACCCAAGACTGGCAAAACACACTGGCACCGATGGCGCATGGACAGGATCAGAATGTCCAGCAGTTCTTGTGGGATCCTCTGCCACTCTTGCTCCAAGGCAACTTCCAGTTCAAGAAGTGTTGTCGGAGGCATTGGACGGTTTGCCAGACGTCTTCCCAGTGCATCCTAAGCATGTTCAATGGGATTCAGGTCAGGAGAACGGGAAGGCCAGTGCATGCTTCCATCGATTCCTGCCTCCTGAAGCATGTTGTTGACGAGATGCGCACGATGGGGCCTTGCATTATCGTCCATGAAAAGAAAGTTGTTTCCAACTGCTCCAGCATAGGGTACCACTATAGGGTGCACGACCTGATCTCGATATCTGACAGCAGTCAGCGATCCGTTTCTGATGACGTGGAGGTCGGTACGACCACCAATGCTGATGCCAGCCCACACCACGATTCCACCACCACCGAAGGAGTCCCTTTCTCGCATGAAACGTGGATTCTCCCGTGTTCCTCGTTCACGCTGGATCAGGACACGATGATTGTCAGGCTGCAGACTGAACCGTTACTCATCAGAGAAGAGGGAGAAGTTGACCACTCATCACGGGTCCAATGACGATGCTCATCAGCCCACCTTCTACGGGTTCTATGGTGTTCAGCAGATAACGGAATGCATACCATTGGTCGCCGGAAATGCAATCCAAACGATGGAGCCGATTTCGTATGGTCTGGGTGTCCTCGTCTTCGTAGTACTGTGCCAGTCTCTTGAAATCGATTCCACAGTCTGCTAATCACGCCGTGGGATGTTCCAAGTGCTGTTGCCACTGTCGTCTGTGTTTCACCAGCTTCAAGACGTCCTGTGGCTCTCCAGACTTCGCATTCGGGCAAATCGTGTTGCAGGGGCATTGCAAGGGCTGGGAAATTTCAGGATGTGTACTTCAAAGATCAGGGAACGTGCAGATACTCCAGTACGTTCATCCTTTTATATAGCGCATTTTCACCAATGACATCAAAGTTGGTTTTGCATCTCAATTGCTTAATCGAAGAACATTCTTTGACTTGTCGTTTGCTTTTCTGATGTACTTGTTTAATAAAAACGATACGAATGCATCTTTTTTATCGCCTCATATTCATTTTGAAACATTCCCTAATTTTTTTGATCAGTGTATTTGTTATTAGTATGAATTTATCAAATGATCATTATCAAGAAAATCTGAAGAGAAACTACCACTGCGAATAAAGATAACGAAAATTAAAGTGATGGCTTCCGTTTAATCCAATAACCGTTTCAAACATTCTGGGAAATTCTAGCTAGGTCCGTGATTTCCAGTGGAAGCCACAAAATAATTTAAAAAATATAGCTATCGCTCTTTTTATACCCTTCGTCGAAACAACGGCTTAAAACAAATAATATACAAAATCTCCCTCAGTTCTACCAATGCTTTACCGAATATTTTTAAATGATTAAGTAAACGAGTTTACCAATTCTGGACACTCGTTAAAAACATATATTTTCGTTTTTTAATCAAGACATTTAGTTCCTTAAAAATGTAGTTTTTTTTCCTGTTTATTACTTATTAGAACTGTATGTTTTCGGTTTTTGGCAGAGAATTTTTCCTGCAGCTCTTTAAGAATGTATTAACAGTGGGTATTTACTACGTTTGGAATGGACGGTCTTGCTTCATTCGCTTCTCTTTTGACACGGTTTGTATCCGGGGAAATACAGTACTTAATTTTGGGCGATGATCAGTTTTGTTTCGCATTCTTTTAAAACGTATCTTCGAACACGTAAAAAAACTTAATATTTAAAAGGTGACATTATGGTCAAAGCAAATAGGGTTCTAACAAGCCTATGAGCAACAATATTTATTTACAACATGAATCAATATTTTGGTTTCCATAGTAACTGCCACAGACTTACTCTTGAGAGTTTTATCTACTAGCACGACTATGTTATATGCAAATAGCAGTGTATACTATAAAAACATGAACAATTGTGCTAACCTTTGAGTGGCACTATTTTGCGCTCAACGGTTTACGTTGCGAGGTCAAAGGGCTCAGAGAAGGTTGCATAAGGGGAGTCACTAAACAGATGTTAGGAGACAGATTGAAACCTACAGTCAAGGTTATGCGGAGTGTTCTTTAAAGTGCACAGGGTATGGATGTCTAGAAGACGTCATAACGTCCCATCTGATGTGATGAAGCCTACCCGAACCCAAAGGTGTTCCTTTATCACCGAGAACAGGGTGTGTGTAAGGGTGGGGGGTGGGGGGATAGCAGAGATAAATTTCTATGCTGGTACAATTTGGACTAGAACTAGGGAACTGCATGGTTCGAGCCTTGGAAGCGAACAACTGATTCAACCTCCGCCTTAGCGTATAGTGTTGTCCTAGGATAGCGATATATAAATCATAAAGAAAACCACAAATGGCGACGAGTTTGACCTCTTGTTTTACAACGATCTGGTTAGATTTATTCGCTAATGCAATTGGCAATCGAAACTTTTGTCGGATTTGAATTTCTGTGAGCAACAGAGAATTAAATATCTCACTCTACGTGATTTCCATCAGGAATCCTTTCTTAGAACTGATATCTCATCTTCAAGCTATCCGCGCAGTGTCAGTTGAGATAGAGAGAATTGATAAGGAAGCAAATTTTATGTAAGATATTTAAGCAGTTTAAATCTTTTCAGTTCCATTCTATTTCGAAGTGTTTTTGAAAAAAATCTAAATTCGTCTCACTGTGAATTCAACAACTCTTACATTTTGTTACGGTATTTTCATCTTAATGTTGATTTTCCTATGTTAATTTTCGTCTTACCATTTGAAGATAATTTCACAGATTGCATATGAGAGGGATGTATTTAATTTGCAGGGTGGAAAATTCACATGGGATTTATTTCAACAGTGTTGTTTTTACTACGTATATAAATAGCGCAGATTACAGGAGTATCAACTCATGTAGTACATCAAAATAGGTAGGTGCCATCCTGGAGAAATAAAGGTAAAAATATTTTTCACTGCATTATAACACCTAATATTAGTTACTGTGAGCAGTGGTATCTCTTACAGTGGCGTAACAGGAATATGAAACGAACGAGCCCTAGCTGACCGAGTCCCTGCACTTTTTTTACGTTGTATGAGAAACCACGATCACTCTGATAGACCAATAAGACACGGACTACATCCTGCAGCAGCTAGTTGGATATTAATAATTTCGAATGGTTGAAAATTGTATTCAATTAGAATATTTTATATTTTTTTTTTGCAGAGAAGCTGTAGTAAATATTTCTGATTGGAACCAGCACATTGTAGTTTGATAAATATATATTATATATGGTCGTTGCATGTTTCTATGCAACGAGATTATATATTATACATAGATCAAACTGCAACATTTGGCACTGAAAATCTCAGTAATGATAGATAGATAATAAAGAAATAAAATTGCACAGATGTTTTACACGAATGAACAAGGATTGAAACTCCTTAGCAATAAATCAGAGAGAGTCAAAAACATCCATTTTACGTACAAATAAAAGCACGATTCAGGTATTCACACATGACAATAAAGCAATGAATTTAATTAATGAAACTGCCCTGTACCCATGGAACAAATCCTTAGTCTGTCTTGGAAATGATTAATCATCTGCACATGTTTCGTCGTGAACCTACACAAGGCAAGCAATTCAAGATTTTATTAGGAATGAGGCTGCATCTGCGACAGATCACTTACTGGAATGCCATTAGTTCAGTCACAACTGTAAAAAGTATCCACCCGGCGATAATGGAACAGGCTCGGGGAAATGAAAGAGTAGTCGAAATCTCTCATTATGTCAGACGTCATCTAGACCTAGAGATAATAGACCTACTAAAGGTTATCTGAACCCCTTTCGAATATTCCTGGAGAGATTTCAGCAAGCGCACTCTATTCAGACGTTTGATAGGGAGAAACATGGTCACTTCGCTACAGTTGTTAGCGCGATGTGATGGCCTTGTCACATCCTTTGGGAAGATGAGGCCCATTTCACTAGGAGTTAACGAAAGCAATTTTGTCTTTCAAATCAAGTCAAATCCACAAGCATTTATATTCACATCCCTATATGAAACAGAGGTAACCGTGTGGTGAGGATACAATGCTGAATTTGTGATGGGGCTATTTTATTTTGAGTTCATAACGTTCAAAATAAATAGTAGCTGCAGCTGTTCCTAGGCTCAGAGAAATGCAATCACGGCACACAAAGCAAATGGTATCTGTGTATATTTCAAGTATAAGCCCTATTTTTCATCCCATGATAACCTAAAACCTTATATCCTACTAAG
Organism: Ryuthela nishihirai; assembly: GCA_038380435.1. NCBI lineage: Eukaryota > Metazoa > Arthropoda > Arachnida > Araneae > Heptathelidae > Ryuthela > Ryuthela nishihirai. The sequence goes on from JAWZYU010000038.1 coordinate 6,981,182, forward strand.
TGGTTACAAATATCTTTATTAAAGAGCTTCAACTACCACTTCATAATAATATAGAAAACCTCAGATAAATCGAATCTACTAACTCCTTCCTAGACGTCATAAAAAATCATTTGAGGATATATGGCTATTACACTGAACTGCCATTGAATTAGGGATAGGAGACGTTACCCAATTTCAGTACCGTAAGTCCCGCATTTGTTCGCATGCGTGGTTGAAACTCTGTCATATATAGCTGTCAGCTTTGGCTTCCCCTAGCGTTCGTCGTCAGAAGCATAATAGGAAAACTGCGGGATTTACATGCATTTGACAGAGGGCAGATAGTAGGTGCCCAACGGATGGAACAGTGGATCTCCGAAATTGTCAACGAACTGGAATTTTCTCGTATGACAGTTTCAAGAGTATTCCGGGAATATATGAATCATAGGGGACACCAATGGGCTGCGAAAGGGCGTCGTCCGTCAGATGTGACATTAAGACATAGCTCCGTGTGCTGGAGAGCCATGTTTGTGCCCGTTAAAATAAATAAGTGCCCATTACAATATAAAACATTTAAATACTAATGCTTTTTTGAAGTATATTGTATAACAAAGAAATTATTTCATTTCCGATGGGGAATTTGATTTCTAAGAAAATGTTCACCAAAATCAAGTTCTATTGTCCTATGATCTGTTCTTGTTTCCCTAGATCCGTTCTGTTAGGGTTACTACATGAATAAAATTCACCAAAGATTATAATGAATATTTGAAAGGGAATTTTGTAATAATTCTAAATGTAGACATAGGGTGTAAAGCAAATAATTAATACATGAAATCAAAGGGAGTAATTCAAAGTAATATTTTCTTCCGTTTCCATTATAGAGAAAATAAATTATTAAGCAAATTGTTCGCTTCAATTGATACATTTTACTTCTGAAATTGACATCTAGAATGTATCCAACGGATACTTTATGCACAAAATCTATACTGACTGGCAAATTGTCGGTTATATTTAGCTTACGGATATTTTTCCAATATCTATACTGACTGGCAAGTTGTCGGTTATATTCAGCGTACGTATATTTTTACAATATCCATATACTAGACCCTGGGCTTATTAATTGAAAATCGAAATTAACGAGAAAACAAAACTTGATTTTTACAAGCTTTAGAGAATGTGACTCTTTTAAATCCACGTGTAATATGTAGTAATGATTAGTTTCAATATTGAGAAATATTTTGGCTGTCTGAAAACTAATGACTCTAAAATTGAAGACTTTTTTATTTCATTAGGCTGAAATCACGTAAGAATGCAAATAAAAATTCATTGTCACCCAGCGCGAATCCAAGGGGTCCAACGGGGCCATCCACCAACCAATTGAGAATGCTCTTAAAATATTTGATGAAAAAGAATAATTTTATGAATTTTTCATGCATTTTTCAATAAATGTTTTAAAGATCTCTGTCAAGATCGCTCTTAGTTATTTGAGAGATCTTTTAGCCGAATGTCTTTACTGCATCATAATCACACCGTTCATCGCGAAGGATACGTTCTGGACATGGTCGCGATAAGCGAAATTTCGCGATCAACGGGAGATTTAAAAAAAGATCATTTTAAAATTCGAAAAACTCTTTATTAGTAAAATAAATATTATTAATAACAAAAAAAGTCATACATAACATAATTCATAATTCATTCATTTTGTTCCACGTTGCAAAAAGGAATCTAGATTCCCTTGTTTGGCCTCTCTATGTTTATTATGCAAAATTTGCTGATAACTGTCAAATAATCCGTTGCAACCACGCTTTACAGCAATCACTCGCTCGTAATCTTCGTCGTTTTCTTCTAACAACTCCATGTATTGATAGTGAAGAGAAAGGGCCTTTTCAATGATTTTGACACTTAACTTTCGCACGGGAACAGGTTCCGAGACGTCATTTTCTTAGGACATAATATGTCAGACGATTTCCTGCAGCTCTTCGTTAGTTAAGGGTTCGCCGTGGGATTTTAACAAAGTCTGAATATCATCTACATCAACACCTTCGATGCCTCCGGAAGTGGCTATAAGAGTAATCTCTTCAATGATATTTTGAAAATCATTTTCATAATTGATGTGATCTTCAACAATTTCTCTGAGCACCTTTTCCAAACACCCTTCATACACGACTGGGTGACTTCATTCCACGCTTCGTCGATGTTTCTGATAGCTTTCATAATATTAAATTGTTTCCACCAAACCCGCATGGCACCACCTCCATCAGTTTCTTCAATGAGTTGGCGCATCGTTTTTCTTAAATAATAGGCTTTGAATGCTGCTATTGCGCCTTGATCCATAGGCTGTAAGATGGAAGTGGTATTCGGAGGTAAGAATACCACTTCAACGGGAAAATTAGTGCACAGGGTCTCAAGTTCCACAGGATGTTCCGGCGCATTGTCCAACACCAAAAGAGCTCGAGGTTCAACTCCAATATTCTCGCCATGTTTTTTATTGCTGGACAGAAACAAGTTTTAAATCAGTCCATAAATAAATTTTGTGTCATCCAAGTTTTAGAGTTACTTCGCCAAAAAACTGGTAAATTGCTTTTAAAATAACCTTTCGTGGTACGAGGTTTCTGACTGATAAATCAACAATGGTTTCAATTTCAATTCTTCGGATGCATTTCCGCCGAGAAGAAGAATTAGACGATCCTTGGCTGCTTTAAATCCAGAAGCAGTCTTCTCCTCTATGGAAATAAACGTACGTGTTGGCATTCGTTTCCAATAGAGTCCCGTCTCATCTACATTAAAAATTAAATTTGGTGGATAATTTCACCTTTCCACAATTTCACGGAACTCCATTGGATATTTTTCAGCCGATTCTACGTCTGCACTAGCCAATTCGCCAATCATTTTAGGCTATGCAAGTTTGATCGTTTTCTAAACCGATCAAACCAAACTTTGATTGCTTTAAAAACGTCTTCTCCTCCATGTTGAGATTTTAAATGATCCCAAAGACTAAGTGATTTATTCATTATGATTTGGGTACTCACAGGCATGTGGTGTTGATTTAGGTCCTCTATCCGTTTGCTTAATAAATTTTCCATTTCTGTCATCAAAACATTTCTGGTTCGCGAAACTATCGTCGCTGTATTGGAGTAACATTTTCGTCAGCCTTTTTAATTTTGTCTTTTTGTTACACAATTGATCGCACTGTAGACTCAGGCAATTTGAAATCCCTTCCTGCAAATGTAAATTTACCACCACTTTCTAACCTTTCTATAATTTTTAGTTTCTTTTTAAAGTCACTACATTGCGAATTTTTTTAAGCGTTTTTTCACATTGTCTTTTTGACATTTTAAAAATTACGAAGGGACAAAAAAATATGTAGTCAATTTAATTAGCGTGCGTTTGACATTGCAGCTAAGATTACACTGAAGGATAGACCCAAATGATGCACTGGCTCAACCGTACCAGGCACTGGTGTACGGCGTTTTTTTGTCTCACCCACGCTCGTAACTTTACGTTATGTACATGTGTATGATGTGATTGAGCGAGAAAGAAAGTTAGCACGCACGTGCAACCATTCATTTTGACTTTTCCTCGCATGTTTCAAAGGCACACAAGTGCCGAGACAAAAAAATATCGCGATAAAACGAATCCGCACTCGCCGGGGTCGCGATGAACGGGATTACCTTTACAGAGATTTCAACAAAAATATCTGCATTAATGAAAATTAATATATATATATAATTTGTCATATTTAGCTCCTAATAGCAATTAAAGAATAACTGAAAAGTTGAGTTTCGTAGTATTTTCATATCAAGATTCTTATTGCATTTAGTTTCTTTTTTGCATTTCAATGCCTTGCAAGTCCCATCAAAGAAATTGTTTTACCAAACATACACACACATCCAGGATTTTGTAAAAAATAAAGGGGGAATGAGCAAGGTGGTTCAAAGTGACTTCCATCTAATCAGAAAATAGTAGGTGGGGCGGAGAGGTTGAAATAACATTGCAGTATAACATTTCCTTACTCGTAATTGAGGTTTTAAAAAAGGTGGAAAGATATAAGATTTAATGTTTAGATAAGTTTAGTGTTTATCTCCAATACCTTCGCCAGCATTCTCAAAGGGCGAGGCCCCTTTGTCCTCCTCCCTGTTTTAGATGCGGGAGGTATTCCCTTATACATTCACAAGAACTCCCATGCACATATTTGCGATGAGACATGTTTCTCAAAAACTGTTCTCACCATTCCTAATTAACATCATATGAACGAAATATCAAGCATAAATACTATGAAATATTATATTTCAAATATCACTATAGGTTTACGATTGAAACTAATAAATGTAACTAAGATTCTTATTTTCCGAAATAAAAGAAGAAACCAATTACAACTACCACTGATTTCTCTAAGGCATGATTCAAGTTGGTCTTTGAAAAAGAGATGTAGACTTATATGAAATATTTTAATAATTGATACAATAGTTTGAAAGGTACACTGTTCGTCGTTGAAATTGCGTCCCCCCACCAAATAATTTCCCTCTGTTTAGTGGTTTAAAAATAGATCTATATTAAATATCTTTACTATACTTTGGCTAATGCTATATTTTCTATTGTTGTGTATTTAATTATATTAAAAAAAGATAACGGTAGAAATAGAAAACGCTGAATGCAGTTTTATTTCAATAAGTGATATATATATATAATAGATGGTTATTGAGTAATGAAGACTGAAAAAGAAAAACCAATTGCTTTAAAATATTTTAGAGTAATGAAGATGACTAATTATATTATTACAAACATTTCGACTACACACGTGGCAAGTGAAACATTTTAACCAATAAGGGTGAATTTACATCGTATGACCAAATTATTATAAACATGGCTGAGTGAAGTACCATGATACATACCAATGCATGTAAAATTTTGTACTGATGCAATATCTTCTTCTACAAAAGCATTATTTTCCAGGACAGTAAACTTTCCCTCAAGAAGAAGAAATTGTCCATCTTGTTATAGATTTAGGAATTACAAATTTCATCGTTTTTTTAAAAGAGAAAAGCCATCCCATTGAAGCCACAAAGCCTCAAGCTTTATACAGTACGATATCGAAAGGCCTGAACGTTCTAGATAACCTTACTTCTATAAGCCTCCCTCGCAAGAAATAATCATGTTATACTCTATGTACTGCTAGAACTGTTTTATGTCGTGATATTTTTCGAATTACAAATATAATTTAGCCAAAAAGTAACAGTTAATTTATTTACTATTACATTATCTACATTTTCTGCTGCGTGATAAACATATTAATATCAGAATAGAGGAATTATATAACGAATTCCAATCAAAACTTATTATTTTTGAGCTGCGTCTGTTCTCGCGAAGTGAATTATCTATCACAATTTCCACACCCACTCTTGTGATTATTCTAGACCTTCTTTGTCCAAATGAAGTTCGTGTATGATGGAAACTTCCGAAAACGACTCTTTTCGATAAATTTTGCAGGTATAATCATTGCCGACGCTTCGACCATACCGAGAAAAATTGTCGCAGCAAACAGTGCTGAAGTCGATGAGTAACCGAACATTCAGCATCTGTGTGGGTATATAATTCTTCTGCCTGGAAACACAAGAAATGACAGAACATGTTCTCACTGGATTAAAAATAAATAAAAATAAATACCCACTCAAGCAGCTGCTTGCCACAGAGGTCTGACAGGAGCCTATCAGTTTATATGCCATAGTAGAAGATCTGAGAGGATGGCGGGCCCTCAGCAGAAAAACGACACATACATCCATGCCTAGAGAAAATTATATTTTAAAGTATAAATTTAATCATGTTTCATATCAGATGACACATGTTAAACTTCTTTTAACGGAACCTACCTACACCACGGTTATTAAAATTCACTTGGATCTGAAGAGTTCTCAAAGATATCCTTAGATACTTTTCTCAATATCTTCCAACAAGCTATTAGTGATATATCAAAAAAGCTTTGGAAAAGCTAGAAACTACTTTCCATGGCAATCTCATAATTTCCTCAAGCAGAAGGAATAGACAACGCTATACTTCGAATTTCTAAACCAGCCACCTTATCAGATATTCAAAAAGCTCCTTTCACCTCAGACACCGTAGCTGAGTTTCTGCAACATCTTCCATTATTCTTCAACCTGCACGACTGAAAAACAACTCGCAATTTAAGACTGCTTCTCAGTACTCCAGGAATACACCAGTACCTACAAACACAAGTCTCGAAGCAATGGATTTCTCCTTTACACCTGATATCCTTATAAACCTTATATAAAAGTTCTCCCAGACGCGTTTGGTCACAACCTCTATTATCCTCTATCCTGAAGGAACTGTATACTACTGCGTAATAGGAATGGCTTCTCACAACATGACATGATTCCCAAATACTCGTTATAATCTATGTCAGATTCAGTTCAAGATATTTTGAAAGCACAGAGAGATTCTAATGGTAAACGAAAAGGTATACGAATAATTCCGTAATAGCCTTTTATCAGTTAGGTGTGTCACATGTCAATGAAAAACATTTTCATATATTTCCTACACGACGTAGGTGAAAATTGAAATGTTGAATTCTTTCTTATTTTAATTTTTTATGGTGTAGCCCCCTAGACGTGGAGGAAAACGTTTTAAAGTTTCCCTCACACATACAGTGTTTGGGTTGGACGAAACAAACCTAACACATCAGAGCATTGGCTCTCTGCGTGTAGAGTGTTGGAATGGTTTGTTCCAGGGGCCGCATAACAGTGTTTGTCATTTTTTATTAGGAAAGTGTTTTAATAAAAGAAGTGGTGGGTGATGAAAAAAAATGATTTTATATTTAGAAGGAAAATAAAATAATATGTCTATAATACGATTGAAATGTCAATCAGAACTTTATTAGAAAGAGCAAAATGTTTCAAGGGATTGAAGATTAGTTAATTAAAACACTATCATGGTTTGCTTACAATCGTAGCGAATTAACTGCTAAGCTAAATTATGTCTCAATAGAAGTTCATGTAATACAGAATACAAGATAATGGAAGTAAGATTTAAAATGAATGATTCTTTAATGTTTAGCGGAAGTAAATTTTTCGGGTAATCTGTTAATGTTTGTGATGATATCGTTTCGCTGAATGCAGGTATAATTTAGAAGTTACAGTTAAATGTGGACAAAAGGACTAAAATACAGCAAATTTCTGTTTCAGAAAAACAAACTTTAAGAAAATGAAGAGAAAAAGAAATATATGATCATTTAGAGTAGGAAAAAGCTTAACTACTTATCCATTAAAACACATAACTCTAAGGGTTAATATAAATTGAATATTTACTAAAATGCATGTCCCTGTCCAAATGTGGAAGAGATTAATAAAATTCGTTATTTTAGAATTTATATTGACCATGATTTTAAACGGAAATCGTTCATAAAATATACTTGTGATAAACTTAGAAAATGTTAAAGTTGAACACTCTTATTCCACTGGATGTTATAATAATAATATATGAAGTTCTACACGAATCAATCATTAGTTATGGTATCAGTATATATGGATGCACATATAAATCTGATTGACCCAAAATTAAACGAATACAAAAAAGAACACTAAATTCAATAAATATGTAATGATGATTGATTGATGAAGAATAACTTGGAAATAGTTTTCATAATATGAACATTTTGTTAGTTATTTTTATAGAACATTTTTGTTATTTATGTAATTACCATTACAAATTGCTCTAAAAATGAATACAAGGATAAAATTTTGCATTAGATCAATACAAGGAGAAAGTGTGAAAATTATTTTGTCGGGCTAATTTTTCACAGTAAGAGTGATAAATCGCGGATATTTTATCAAAGACCCAAAATTTGAGTCTCTACCTAGAAGTCTGTCATTCCTGAGCACTTATTAAGAAATTAAAACTAAACTTTTGAAATGGTTATTAAATGTAAATATTTGAAAAGCAATGTTTAAAAAGTCATATCCTGTATCAAGTATTGTTTCAAGCAACTACAATATTAGTGTGAAATGAAGACTTTTAGAATAGGTGATAATTTTATTAATAGAGCTTAAAGCGGATTATAACAGATTTGACAAGCTAATTTAATTAAAAAGTTAATCACTCTTCGAACTGTTTTGTTATTGTTTTAGTAAATCATAATAGCATCTCGATCGGTGAATAGAGGATAGTAGGGATGTTAGTCACGACTATCCTGTATCCTATCCTGGTGTTCTTACTTCCTTTTTTTTGTCATTTGCACATCTACCTCTATAGCTTCCGCCCTGTCAGTTTCTGGGATATACATTGTTTCCTCCGAGGTGTTTTGATTTCCGCTTTTAGAGGTGTATCTTTCAGATGGAAGTTTCCATCGGGATTAAGCTTTGAAAATTTTTCAAGCATGCAACATCTATTAGTACCGATCAGATCCGAATCTGGGGCGGGGGGGGATCTTTCGTTTTTTTCCCGAATCTGGGCCTCGTACTGATATACACAGATCTTATAATCACTTGAGATTCAAAAATATAGTTGGAATTCAATGTGATCTATAAATTCTACGCAATTATTGGATTTCTGCTAGATATTGCTGCTTAATATTTGGTCTCTAATTCATTGTAACCTGTTTTCGACTTTTAATAAACAACAGAAAAAAACATATATTTGCAAAATATTTAATTTAATATAAAAAAAAAAACATTATTTTACTGTCCTTATCGATTTATAATACTTTCACTTAGTTACCACCAGAAAGATTAATGTAAGAATGAAATATAATATTTCGTGTTTAAATAATAAACTCTCCGACATAAGTAGGATTTCTCTAGATCAGTTTCTTCTAACGTGGGAACTAATTTCTTATAAATGAATATTTCTCCTCTTCGTTAATAACTCGTATCTGTCAACTCGTGCTAAGGTGACTAACTGCTCGTAAGTATGCTTAATCCGCCTCCTGAGAGATTTCTACACATTGAGTCGAGGTTTCTTAAACCTAGAATTCGAAACGAAGGAAATTGGGGAGTGTTAGGAGCTATAAAAAATTGATCCCCCCTTGCTACACTCCTAAACAGGGATAATAAGGAAAATATCCGAAAGTAACCAGCTATATGTCAAATAAAAGTTTCTGAAGCGGGAAATGTCATAAACTAGAAATAATGACTCCCCATGCTTTCTACCCCCGGAAAAAAGGGGGAATATGGAAGTCGTTCTATTATGTCTTCCAAGTTACGTGTTAAATGAAAGTTCATATAATGATGGCCGTAAACTATTTCGAATTTTGTCCCTGATAAAGGGGCATTTTCGCGGGGTTAGAGTTTAACTAGTCATGTCACAAATTAAAGCTCGTGACGTCTCCAATATCATGGGTTACCTCAAACACGACTCCAAAAGGAAGGGAAAATCTGGTCGATGTTTATGTGTCATATATCAAATAAACGTTTTTGAAAGTAGATGTTTTAGTGACGACAAATAAACTATATATCAATTCAATTTTTTCAAAGAGATACTTATCTTTCTATATGGGCTCTAAAAAGTAAAAAATGAATGTCAAACATATTGGTGATGTAATCAGTCACTGAGTTCGTATTCATTTAAAGGGAAGATAGGGAGCCGAGTAATCTACAAAATTGCCGGCGCCCTATCTTCCTTTGAAGTGAATGTAAACCCTGTAACTGAATTCACCATGAATATGCTTTAAGTTTATATTCTACTTTTAGGGCCCATATAGGAAGATAGGTATTTTTCAAACTTTTTAATTTATTAAAGCATATTTTTTTTCAAATTTTTATTTTTGTACTCTATTACGTACGAGTTACGTAATATATTTAGGCATGCGAAATTTATAAAACAATAGCAGTTTGGAAATCACTACGTGCAAAACGTGTGTGCAATCCTTTCAGCAGGAAAGAATCGAGTGCTCGAAAAACGAACTTAGCGATCACTTAAGAATAAACTTGAGGAGAACTAAGGAGTCTAAGAACAGTGGTGTGGGAAAACAAAACACTTTTGATCACACCCTTATTTTTTAAGAGCATTCATCCTCATCCAACTGAGACACATCAATATTTTTATTATAATAAATTATTTTAAATATTTTTAAACGTTTTGATAGAAATATGAAACGTAAATGGCGTTGCTTTAATAAATATTTCAATAAATAACATAGAAAAAAATCTGTATTATTTTCCCAAAATTTGTTAAAATTCTTCAGAATATTTAGCCGCAAATACAGCGCTGTCGATAACAGTAGATGGCAATTTGTTTCATAATCGTGTTAGAGAGCAGTATTAATAACAGTGAGCACTTATAAGCACACCGCGAACACTCGTTCACGAGAGAGGGGTTTCCTACGCCTGATGTAGAAGACAATTCTGATGTAGGTTTTGAAAACCTAAACAGCAGAAAAATTAATAATTATCGTAACCTTTTTAGAAAACCAAATAAGATAAAATTATCATGTAAATCAGTGGTTCCAAAGCATTTTTTTTCCAAAAAGTACTTAAAAAATTTTACAGAGTTATAATGTGAACTTATACACATAATTTTGTTTACGAAAAAAAGGCATCTTCGGACAAATTATAAGAATAAAATAGGTAGTACTGAAAACAATTATTCATTTTCTCACATTTAATATTATGTCAATTCACATGTGAATGATGTTGACACTAAATTCGAGTAGCAATGGCAATAGCTTCTTGTATAAAAGTTTGGGATCTCTGCTGTAAATGAAAATTCTTGCCTCAACGGCATAAATTCTTCAAAAACGGGTACAAACCAACTCGTTAAGAAGTAACTAATCAAACTATAGATAACGTTTCAAAATACAAAAGACAACTTGCGTAAAAAGCTATGCTGTAGTTTTTTCAATAGTATAAGGTGTGGCACAGGTAAAACCAATATTACTTATGTTTCATTTCGTGAGAAAATTTTTGTATTAAAACTTGTTGAATTTAACGATTTGTTTAACTATTTAATGACTTATGGAAAAAAGTCCTAAATATTATGAAAACATTGTGCTTAAATAATATTGTTTCGCTTGGCATTTTAAAGCGCCGGTTTGCACGCATAATATTAATACAGGATGTTCCTGAATGAACGCATAAACTCTGCATGGTGATATTCCTCTTAGTAAGAGGATCAAATATGTCCAAGGAACTATGTCCGTATGAGTAATACTTTCGGAGTAAAAAGAATGTAGGTTCATGGTGTCACATCCGTTTTGCAACCAAACATACTTTATTGGAATGTTTAAACAACGGAAGATCAAGCAACAGGCGTGGCATGTAATGACATAATTTGCAAGCATGGCTAATATGGCAAAATTGAATGTCTATGTGATTAGTAGGTACCGATAAAGTCATACATGGGCGACAAGTAATGCTGTACGTACATGATGTGTTATACGAAAACAGATGTCGTGGAAATGTGCTAGCTGTATCACAATGGCAGCTGTTCACAGGGGTCACCCCTTATGTGTGTGCATGAAGGGAATGGATGACTGGACACATTCCAATAGTGCAGTGTCAACGAACGTGAAGGTTAGCTCTTAGATCCTCTTTTATAATGGGTGATAGTCGGTACACTAGCTCCTTGATAAGATCCAAAGAAGAAATCCAATGGCGAGAGATGTGATCATCTGGCTGGCCAATGAACAGGATTGCCTCGTCCAACTCAGCTTCCAGGGTATGTAGTATCCAACCATTCTCTGACATCAGTAATAAAATGAGTTGGTGTCTTGTGTTTTATTCAAAGGTTACTTTGCGTGGTCAGACTATTTGGCAGCTGCAATGACCAATAATGCAGTTACCCAAAACAACACCTACACGTTCACAGAACAACATACCTGGCGCTGTTGTTGGTGGGGGACATGGAAATTGGAACGTGACCACACATGGCTGTTGAGGCAATTCAAGATGCCGTCACCTATGAAATGCACTTCGTCCGTCCACAATACACGTCCAATTAAATGCTTATCTGCCTCACGTTGCTTCCTCAGTACGGCTTCCTGTAGTGCTGACCCACTGACTGACCATATGGCTTCTGTCACGAAGACTCGTTATAGGGAGCACATTTCCAATATCTCTGATGTGATCATCCAGCTGTTGCATAGTGTTGGCATTGGTGTGAGGACGTGTTGGGTAACGACGGTCATACTCTCCAGCAGTGTGTAAGACATTCTCATGACACTCTGCAAAAAGCAGGTACCTCTCATAGTACTCTCGAATGAAATACACGTTGAAATCTGACATACATACGTTGCTCGGCCGGCGCGTGACGACGCCTCTTTATACCAGCCACGAGGATGCACCTCAACATGAATTTACACTGGTTTCTATAAAAGAGGAAAATCCCTATGTTAAATTAATGGGAAGCTAATGTTAGGTTGGGTTGTTTTACCTCTGAGCGGCACTTTTTTTGCATGGGCTAAATGGACAGGTCACATAGGACCCCGAAGGCTCAGAGAAGGTTGGGGGAGGGGACCCACTGCAACAGCTGTTGGGAGACAGATGGTAGCCTCCCGTCAAGGCCATCCAGAGTGTTCTTTAATGTACACAGGGTATGGCTCTCCCGCACACGGAGTCACGGCTTAACGTCCCATCCGACGGACGGCGACCTTTCCAAGCTCATCGGTGTCCCCTACTGACCGTGGGCAGGGCGGGGAATTTTGCGGAGATAAATATCAACGCTGACCCAGCTGGGACTCGAACCTGGGAACTACAGATTACGAGCCTGGCGCGCTACCGACTGAGGAAAATCCCCGGGAAAGCTAATGTCAAAGCTCTATAACTCGTAATGTAAGTTTTTTTTTGTTTTGAAAAATGTGATTGCAGATAAAGTTCTCAATCAAATAAATTAATATCTCTATTTTCAATAATATTCGTCCAGTATTTAATGAGTTATTGAATTTTGAATATTTAACAACAGTAATGCCAGTGAGCCGTCCCGTGGCCGAGTGGTTAGCGCGCTTGGCTACTGATCTAAGGGATCTGGGTTCGAGCCCCGGGTAAGGCATGGATGTATGTGTCGTTTTTCTGCTGAGGTCCTGCCATCCTCTCAGACCTTCTACTATGGCATATAAACTGACAGGCTCTTGTCAGACCTCTGTGGCAAGCAGCTGCTTGAGGGGGTATTTATTTATTATTTTTAATGCCAGTCTTAAGAAACTTATACAAAACTGAAGAATAGTGAAAGAATTCTTTACACAAAGTTCTAAACTGCAAATTTATTTTATGAAACACTTTGATACAATGCTTATTACTAAGTTTTAATTAACTTCTGAAGTCACTTTTTGTGGCTGGAATTGTTATCTGTAAATATTCAAACCTATATAACCCATTAAATACTGAACGAATAATGTTGAAAATCGAGATATTGATTCATTTGATTGTGATTTTTGTCTGCAATCACATTTTTCTGAACAAAAAACTTATTTTAGAAGTTATTGAGCTTTGACGTTAACTTCCCTTTGACTTAAAAAGGATTTTCCTTAATTTATGGAAACCAGTGTAATTTACATAAGTGAGCCGTGCGCATTTCCTTAGAAAACGAAACACATTGCAGGCGAGCTATTTATTTCGTAAAGTAATCGATCATATATCCGCCGAAAGATTCGTTTGTTTGTGAGAGGATTTCATGTCCTCAGTCTTTAGACTCGTTTTACTCCTCGTAAACTATCGCCCACATAAGCATAGTCATTTGGGCATAATTGGTCCTCTCACGAAAAGGAATATCATCATGCAGAGTTTAGGTGGTATTTCAAGGACACCTGTGGAGCATATTACTTTATGGGCGCTTAATGACAGTCCTTGAGTAAGATTTATATGTCTGGAACTAATCCACGATATATAAATGATATGCGCTTTAGAGACACAAAAAAATATGCTTCGTCTTTTATGAGATGCTTTCACGTTTGAAATTTCAGACGTATCAAGCAAGGTTCGTTCATCGCGTGACAATCACAGAACAAGGCGGAAGGCTACACTGATTAAACGAAAGCCATTTCACTTGTATTAAATTTCTGTATAATATTGTTTGTGGTTTATTTGTTTACACAATCTATCCTCTGGGTATATAAATATATTTTTACAGCGATTTTAAATTTATGTGAAAAAGTTTAAAACTGGTAATTAATCAAAAAGGCAACGTTTGTTTCTTCAGTCAATTGTGATTTACCTCATTTCAGTTTTATTTTAATTTTTGCCCCCTTTATAGCCAAAGAGTATTAAAACACTCTTCCCTACTGTAATTAATTATTTTTTTCTTTTTTCCTAGTTTTTCTTCCACCTTAAAATATGCTATACCCTTTATATTTTAAATATCATTACTTTGAATCAAAGTAGGTAGAATTTCCTCCTTTAAATCTTTAACCGTTTCTGCATTTGCGCAAAAGATATTATTCCTTTTAAACAAGCATTTGCCTTTAAATTAAGCAAATTTCGCGGGACGACAACATTTGTAGAAATGTGACATGTTATAGCGAAATGTGAATATAATGAAATCAGGCTAGTGACCAAAAGATATTCCTTGTACCGAAATGCTATGAAAAACGTGCTGTGACAATTATATACTGAAAAATAATTATAATGAAAAACATTTGGGTTGGGTTCTTTTACCTCTGAACGACACTTTTTTTCACACCATGGGCTAAATGGCCAGGTCACATGGACCCCGAAGGCTCAGAGAAGGTTGGGGGAGGGGATCCACTGGAACAGCTGTTGGGAGACAGATGATAGTCTCCCATCAAGGCCATCTAGCGTGTTCTTTAACGTGCACAGGGTATGGCTCTCCCGCACACGGAGCCGCTGCTTAATGTCCAGTCCTACGGACGGCGACCTTTCCAAGTCCATCGGTGTCCCACTACTGACCGTGGGCAGGGCGGGGAAATTTGAGGAGATAAATCTCAACGCTGACCCAACTGGGACTCGAACTTGGGAACTACAGATTACGAGCCTGGCGCGCTACCAACTGAGCCACCCCATGAAAAAGATCTAATGTGTATCAGATTTTACTTTTAAAAAATCGCTAAATTTTTCCAGTAATCATCTCTCCTTGAATTCTTAAATGATGCCGAAACTCTGCAACACATTGCCTGGAATATATTTCCGTGTCATTACAAAAATGCAAAGATTTTGATCCGTATTAGCTGCTGATAATGAAACTAAACCAATTAACGAACTTAGCTGAAACATTTATATTAGATGACAAATATAACAACGGAAATTTAACAAATGATATAATGAAACAGGTGGATTTGAACTGCTTTGAAAATCTTTTCACTTTACCGTTACTTATCACATAATGCAATCAAAAGAGCGTAGATCAAAAAGTTTGAAAATCCCGTTTTATGCCAGGATCACGTGGCAACACCAGTTTAAAACATTTTTGCCACTCAATGAGATCAGCAAAATTGCCTACATACAACACACGTGATTCATAGCGCTGTAATGGTTTCGATATTTCACAGCTTTTAAATCATTGCAGAGTAGCCAGATGCTTAAAACCAAAGCACTTAAAAACGGAAAAATGTATTTTGTGTATATTAAGGGGTGATCATTTAAATCGTGTACTGTTCCATAAGTACTCGTACGAAGCGCTTTTTCCAAAGTAACACTAGATGGCAATGTATGTGACCGCTGCGAAGGAGGCTACATGTGCCAAGGTCATTTGGTGACAACTGCTGTTGTGTTAAGACTGTGATTCGAGTTATGGTAATGACTGTCTTCGTAAGTCTGCCTTTTTAAGTGGCATAAGCGATTCAAAGAAGGACACGAATCTGTTGCCGATGATGCAAGACCCTGCCAGACTTCTACCTCAATAACTCCTGAGCAAAACGTTCTGGCAATCCTGAATGAACACAGACCGATAAAACACTTCATGAAGTGGCTGTCAAAATGTCAGTTGGATAAAGAAACGCTCACGCGACTGTGAAAACCTATCAGAAAATGTCACGAATCTGTGTGCAATAAATTCCATACAGTTTGACTGAAGAACAAAAATAAAAAAAGGGTACAGCTGTGCAAGGAGATGCTTAATCGTTTTGAAAGCCATCCAACCTTCATGAGTCCAATTGTGACTTGCGATGAAACTTGGATACTACTAGCTGAAATTAAAACTTTTAAGGAGTGAAAGAGTAGGTAAAGCAAAACTTGATTCTCTTTGAAAACAATATTCTCATATGCGCCAGAGGCGAAATGCGTTCTTCCAATTGTGTGGTAAATTTCAGTTCTCTGCTTTAAATTAACGAACCAGCCTTTGATGGCTATGGAAGGGTTTCTCCATCACGACAACATCGTGATCGGATGCGAAACGTTTCCCTTTCAAAACTTTCATCAGTTGCCAAAAGAGGAAAAAATCGCAGGGTGCTAAGTCATCCGATAAAATAATGTACAGTGTTTAAGAAATTTTTTTCTGATTTACGATGTATCTTAATGTTAATACATGCAATACAAATAATTCAGGATTGATATTTCTACACTGTATGACAATGGAAAAGGTATTTCGCACACAGTCGTTTCGACATACGCATTGCGATACTTTGCGATATACGGATTGCGATACGCCTTCAATAGTTTATATAAAAAACAAAATTGACAATCACAATGTTAATTGCAGCGACTAGCGCCATTTCCATAGTGTTCATAATGGATATTTTCGAAATAATTAGAGGGGCGGGGGTGGCTCAGTCGGTAGCGCGCCAGACTCGTAATCTGTAGTTCCAAGGTTCGAGTCCCAGCTGGGTCAGCGTTGAGATTTATTTCCGCAAAATTCCCCGCCCTGCCCATGGCCAGTAGGGGACACGGATGGGCTTGGAAAGGCCGCCGTCCGTCGGATGGGACGTTAAGCCGTAGCCCCATGTGCGGGAGAGCCATAACCTGTGCACGTTAAAGAACACGCTGGATGGCCTTGACGGGAGGCTACCATATGTCTCTCAACAGCTGTTCCAGTGGGCCCCCTCCCCCAACCTTCTCTGAGCCTTCGGGGTCTATGTGACCTGGCCATTTAGCCATGGTGTGCAAAAAAGTGCCGCTCAGAGGTAAAACATCCCATCCCGAAATAATTAGCTTTTAGAATTACTGCTTAATACAAATATTCGTTTATCGTGTCATAAGGTTAAAAAAACTATAAAATATATATTAGCAATATATATATGGAAAAAACTTAGAAGAGATACTAGCGAATATTAGTTCTTTTTTCTAAAAAAACGTTTTTTTTTTCATTACAAGGAAAAAATAGTGTTACTGGAAGTGAACTTGTGAGTCAAACAGAAGCTTATCAACTTCTTTCACATTATACCTTAGGAAAATAGTGTTTCGTATTATGTTGGTTGGTAGGTGTACAAATTTTACAGAATCCTTTATCAATGGGGACTAGAGGAAGTCATAAGTACCGCATGTGTCATTTGAATGTAATTGCTAAAGTATTAACTGTTATTAATTAGGATTTTGTTGCGTTTGTATTTGGTTTTTTGATTAGATAATTTAAGTACATTAGAAATCTTAATTTTTCTGTCTAATTAATTTTGATGAAAAATGATTTTTATAAATGCAGATTCAATTACTTTCAGCCTTATTAACTTTGATATATTTTTCGGGGGGGGGGGGGGGAAATTCGCAATGAATTTATAGATTGGCGTTATCGAATCTATATCTCTGCCCTTCTTAACACCATCCCAATCCCACCATATGACGATTAATATTAAATTTTATTCTGATGCAGCGATTAAAGGTTCGATGAAAATTTCAGTGTATCGGTATTTGATGAACACTTAATTTTATTTTAGAGTGACTTAAAACAAGGTTATAAAAGGAAGGGAAGCCGCGAATATTATCATTTGTGTTCGTGGAGCAGTCCAGCCTCAACGCGTTTGTATGTTGATTCTGCAGAGTATGTTTGAGTGTAAAGATTGCGGAATGGTCTACGCTCATCCTGCAAGCTTGGACCGTCATAAGAAATCTCATGACAAAGGAGCGCTTTTCCATTGTGTGGCTTGTACAGCTACATTTGCAAGGAAAGATAACTTTGAGCGACATCTAAGCTCTCATAAGAATAGTTTCAACATTGAATGCAAAGTTTGAGGGACGACCTTTAAGTAGAAAAGATAATTATAAGCTGTATATCCGACGTACACATCACATAAATGAGAAGAGAAAACGTTCTGCAGATGATGGATGTCTGCAAAATAAAAAAGAGTGTAATGAGTACGATGAAAAAGAAGAGGATCCGTGCGGTTCGCTGACAGTCTATTAATGCTGAAATTGATGGCTAATGAGGAGAGGAGACATGATTTGATTGTTTTCCTTGATGATTCGTGGAATTGAATTCTACAAGAAGAATTGCACTTGAAGCAAACAATCAAGTCGTACTTAGTGGTGAGATTGCGTTTTGTCCGAAAAGCCAGCCCCTCCAATGATGAATATAGTAATCCTTTCTTTAGGAGTAACTGCATCACAAGTCTTCCAGATTCCGATTTAAAGAATGATCTTCGACTGGCCTATGAGAAAGTTAAAGCTTCCTGTGAAGAATATGAAGGTTCTCAGAGTGGCTGGGTTTTAGATGAAATTCTTTTCGCTGAAGTGAAAATTGGAAAATACGCATCTCTAGGAGGCTCTAGCTATATCCCTATACCACGAGAGCTACAAACAAAGCATACAATTGTTAATGTGCGCAACAACCAGAAATGTTTCCTTTGGTCACTACTTACTGCTTTATATCCAGTTAAAAAAAAATGATGATCGTTTGACTAATTATCAATGTCTGGAAAGTGAACTGGACGTCTCAAGCCTTGTTTATCCTGTTACTCTAACGCAAATTCCAAAGTTTGAGAAGATGAATGGGGTATCTATCAATGTATTTGGATACGAGAACGAAGCATTCCCTCTATACATTACACCAGTGAGAGCTAAAGGAACTATTAATCTCATGCTCTTATCAGTTAGTGAAAAGAGACATTACTGCTACATTAAGAATATGAGTAGACTTGATAGTTCCATTACCAGCCATAAATGTATGAGCTTTTACTGCGATTATTGTTTACAACGTTTTCCGAAGGAATCTATTTTAAAGGAGCATATGACCTACTGTGAAGAAAACGGCCCTCAGAATATAGAGCTGCCAAGTAAAGAAGAGAAGTGTCTGAAGTTTACGAATTTCAAATTTCAGCTCCCTGTAACTTAAGTGATTTATGCTGACTTCTAATCATTTTTAGTAAAAGTAGATACATGCCTCCATAACCCGACTGCCTCTACCATTACGGCTAAACATGAAGCGTGTGGATTTGCTTATGTGTTTGTGGGCCCTGATAGGTATAGTTACAAACCCTCCACGATTTATAGGTGTCCGAAAGTTATAGAGGAATTTTTGAAGTGTCTTCTAGAGGAAGAAGAAATTATTCAAAAGTTGATGAAGCATAATGTTGCTATTTGTCTCTCCGACGAAGGGCAAAAATTATACGAAAATGCTTTAAACTGCCATATATGCAAGAATCCCTTGGGGAGAGATCGAGTAAGAGATCATGATCATTTTACGGGAAAGTTTCGAGGAGCCGCACATGACGCATGTAATTTGATTTTTAAAACTGGAAAAGATTCGTAATCTCGGTCATCGTAAGCTCGGCTTGGCCGTGTTGCCCGTATGAATAATTATAGATTAGTGAATAGGGTTATCAAGAGTGTGTCTAAAGGCCTCAGAAAGAGGGGGAAACCTAGGAAGCGGTGGACACACAATGTCGGACAGGACCTTGTTAGAATTGGTGTGCAGTGGCCATTTGCAGCAAGATGTAGTTTAGGACTGAAATGCTTGGAAAACTAAATTGCACGGTTTGGTTGGACCTCCATATAGCCATGGCTGCTTGATGATGACGATGATGAGTTTTGTATCTGAGATGCTATTGACATAACATGGCCTACCATACTTAATGAAATGGCCTCTAGTCTTTTCATGAACGAGTTCCTAAAGAGTGCATGTATCATTTAATGTACATGTGCTCTTTAGGGACTCGTCCGTACATCCCGTAACTAACGATTTGAGGAGAGAGGATATGTTCTAATGTGGAACTCCTTATCTTTTAATAAAAATATATTATTTTTTAATGTTATAGACATTAAAAACATTAAAATAATATTAAAATGAAATTAAAATGCTATATTTATTTTTTGCGATTAGTATATTTTTTTATTCTCCGATTACAAAAATCAGGATTTTTGAAACATATTATCCCTTGTTAAGTATTACTAATTATAACTAATTATTTTATATAATTAACTACTACAACATTAACAATTATTTGATATGGTTACATCAGTAGAAAAAGGGAAGATTCTTACACAAAATATGTTACTTAAATGAAAGTGACGATCCGGTCATGATTGGGATGCTGAATTCGTCTGATGCGACATTATTTAAGTTACGGAAGACTCGCTATGAAATTTATTAGTGATATATTTCTTGTTAATTTGTAGCGATTTACACTGTAAATCACTGAACTAGAATCTAGTCATCTACTATATCGTATTATTCGATTGAACGGAGGTATAATACTACACTAAAATATGTTATGATTTATAGTGGTAGCCATTTTTACTCCTCTTTTAATGCTCTTTCTTTAACTGAAAGCATAAGATAAAAATGAAAATTTAGCGTTTCGTTTAATAACTAAAATATCTAAAACTTTTATGATAGGTTAAAAGTTAAGAAATTGTTTTTATAATTACATTGATCACCTTCAGAATGAAATGAAGAATATTACCTTTTCTAAACTATGTCCCTTTATCTTTATATATGAAGTGACCCAAAATAAACTAACAATATTCCTGTAAGCTTAGAGTAATAACTTAGAGGATATAAGAAATATTTGAAATTTATACATCATAAATAACTGTTGAAGCAATACATAAAAGCTTAGGTTTCACGTTATACAAATGGAGGGAATGTAATTTTCAATATTAGAAGAAGCACAGAAAATGACCTGTAAACATGAGACTCATTGCAACTAGCCCAGGGTTATATCTGGTAAGTGTTTTGTCGACCAGGATCTTCAATTGTAGTTAAGGCAACTTGCAATGACTTATTCCGTGGTATAAAGCAATCAATAGAAGATATCTAGGTCGACAGCTGGTGGCTTAGGAATCAAAGTACCTGACATGCCATCAGAAGGTCGTAGATCCACCGGATCAAGTTGATATTTCCTCTATGCTTAGGATTGTTCATCCTGATTATTATTTACGATTTTTTTCATTTATTTAAATAATAATATACGTTAAAGCACTATTTATCGGATTTTTTAAAATACTTCTTTAAAATATACATCATTTAAATCTAGTTCGTGCATTGTAAATAAAAAGAACCGTTTAGGAAGCCTTCTACGTTTGGAGTTTGAGGTGGTCTCCTCATTAGCCTATTCCTAGGTAGATCACATCTGATCACTCTTTCACGCCATGTAATTAATCGAGTCCTTTGGCATCAAATTGAAACTTAAACATGACTTCTAATTTATCGTTGAAGGAATTCCCATAACTTTCCCTTTTTGCACTTTTCACAAATTCTAGATTATAGCATGTAGCATAATTATGATTTTTCGAAGTACCAAGATAAAAGATCCCATAACCTTCTCTATCTGTGAGTGTTCAATAAATGGCATGAGTCGCAAAGGACAAGACAAAAATCACCAAAAGGTGAGCCCCAGGGGGCAGAATTGTGGGGTAGGAATTCTCGGATATATATCGCCCGTGAAGTCGTTTTTGTAATTCACAAGCAATAAGTTTCATCATAATCAAGGTAGCGACTGTAATGATCTCACGCGAATATGGTGGCCTTCAGCCGAAAATGAGACCACTATCAATGGAATCAAGTCTTTTTTATCTTTATGGTGTTGAGACAAGAAATGTATTTTAAACTTTTTTATCAATATGCAACTTGTTGCAATACCAAAACAGTCCTCCTGACCCATAGATCTAGCATATGAAAGTTTAAGCGTTTCAATTGATATATACTGCCTAGACAACAAAGTACCGAATTTTTGTCATATCAGAAGAAAGCTAAATTCGATGCTCCACAGCTTCTAAAATATGATTTTTATGGTAAATTTTGACGGAATATAAAGTTATCTGTCTAATATATTTACACCGAAGAGCCAAAACATTATGACCAGCTGCCTAATATGATGTTGATTATCCACGTGCAGCCAAAATAGCTGTTACCCGTCGAGGCATGGACGCTACAAGATTTCTAAAGGTCTCTTGTGGTATCTGGTACCAACGCGTTACCAGCAGATTCTTTAACTCCTGTAAGTTACGTGGCTTAGCTGCCGCACATCGAATATGCTGTTCCAACACAAACCACAGATGCTCGATTGGATATAGCGACAAATGGAACGAGAGTATGTTGGCGGACTGCTCTTGGGCTCTGCAGCATGAAGCTCCAGAAATAAAATATAAGCGATAGAAGACAGCAAAATATTTTTTTGTAAATATTTACATCTATCAAGATTTATTAGTGTCAGTTTTAGCTTTTTATAGCATAAATAAATATTTGGTAAAATATATTTATCTCTTCTGAGTTAAAGAGTGTTTTTCGAAATTAAACGCATATAACTTGAAACTGTAGGTGATGGAACAAAACGGCTGTCAGATTCGGATTCATCACTCTCCAAAAAATGACAATCAGAAAAATTTTCGAAGCGAGGGAAAAATTTTTTTTGGAGACCAGTGTAATCAAAGACGTTACTGTGATCGCATGTCAGTGCTCACAGACAGGGACCATCGATGAGTATCACGACTAGTGACTGTAAACCGATTTCAAAGCAGGCAGAAATTGCTACATGCAATGACGAAGGACCACTCTGCCTTTTCACAAAGAACATTTCGAAAGAAACCGCATTCTTTGGGTATTTGGAGCAGAGTATCTCGGAACAAATCTATGCAAACTGATGCACATAAAACAGCTCAGTTGCAACGGACAAGACATTCGATTGCATTCCACTGGAAATTCTTATCTGGTCAGATGAATCGAGTTCCTGCCTGTAAGCCAACGATGGAAGACACAGGTTTCATCGGAGGAATAACGAAGCCTTTTATTCGAACTCTATCCAAGGTAGTATTCAGTGTGGTTCTGTGATATTCTGGGGATGTTTTACCTACCATGAGTTTCACCCATTAGTTCATGCATCGACGCGTCTAAATCAGGAAGTTATTATACATATTTAGGAAGACCAGGTATTGCGGTTTGTGTTTCATTCGAAGGACAAACACTACATAGACCCTCCAGTGTCCCAGGATGACAAATGCAAGGTGCACAGGGACAAAACTGTTTGTGACTGGCCCGAGGAGCATTGTGAGACCTCGACTGGCTCGAGGAGCATTGGGAGACCTCGACTGGCCCGCAAAGTCACCGGATGTAAATCCGATTGAAATCCTTTGGGACTATGGAACAGAGTTTGAAGCATCGAAATAGGAATCTACGAAATCTAGCTGAACTACGAGTGTTATTTCTGGAGGAGTGATTACAACTGATGTAAATTACATCCGACGACTGGCGGAATTACTACCTAACAGTATCGCTGCTGTTTTTCATGCGAAGGGTGGTGTTACAAAATATATTTGAAGAGAAATTAAAGGTGATTAAATTTTTTGTCCACCGAGATTATATTGAATTATTAAAATTATTACAATTATTTGAAACTTCGTGATTATATATTACGAATATGCAATTTTGGTAGATATTCTAAAACTTCCCTCTACCATCGTGATCTTTCTGCTCAAGGTTTATTATTTCTGTCACACAATCGAAACTACGTTGAACAATTCACCCTTTCTCAGTGTCTCTGTACTAGTGATGAATCATTCCCTAATGATTCGTTACAAATGAACGAATCAGGTAAGTGAGTGTTGAAGTGTTACGGCTTTTTAAAATGATATTCTAGTTCTTTGTTCAAACAAGAACCATTCACGAAATATTAGTAGGTTCCATAGTTGGTGTTGTGAAGCCGTGTAATAAAATTTATAGCTAAGTTGCCAATTTAAGTAGTGGTAATTACCTATAAAATCGGAAGGTATATCGAAAGGAAAACTAAAATGATTAAAATAATGTAATTCTAAAATAAAAATGCAAAACTAAGTCCAAGGAATAAATTTCTGCTAATAATTGAAAGTATGGAAAAATCATTGAAACAAGGCTATTAGCCGGAAAGAATTATGTTTTCTTCAATCACTATCATAATACTTTGTCATTTAATTGCAATAACATGTACTTTTTATCAAACTGTTAACTATGAATCGATGCTAGCAATACTTATTATATATTCATACTTTTTTCCTTCATTGTCAGGGTCATTAACATTACGTAGGGTCATCCGAAAATTATGAACAACTCAAAGGGAGTAAAGCGATGAGGGGAAGACATGGATCTTAGTTGATATTTTGTAAGCATAAAACGAAAAAGATGTCTACAGATTTAAAAATGTGAGAAATGTTTATTTTTATAACTGAGTGTAATTCACTTTATATTGGAGATGATACTATAGGTATACACGTTGAACAAATTGGGAGTAGGGTATACACGGTGTCCCATTACTAAGAGGTAGCTTCTGTATGATGATCACCCATGGATTTCCCGTTCCACGACATTCCACAAATATTTGATGGGTTTGAAGTCGGGTGATCATAATATTTGATCATTACATAACTTCATCAACTGTTGTGTTTTAATGTGATCATCAATTGCTATGTTTTAATTAAGCCCTTATTTTTGCCCATTGGGCCTCTTCGGGGTTGTTTTCCTTTACTATCATTGCCATAAGCGCTATATACAATGATTTTAA
This sequence comes from Ryuthela nishihirai, assembly GCA_038380435.1. NCBI lineage: Eukaryota > Metazoa > Arthropoda > Arachnida > Araneae > Heptathelidae > Ryuthela > Ryuthela nishihirai. The sequence goes on from JAWZYU010000038.1 coordinate 7,005,951, forward strand.
CGTTTAAGGCCAGGAGCTTATTAAAAGCTAATTTAGGTATCAGATACCGTATCATGCTTTGAATTTCGAATTTAAATTCTTGTTTCTTAACCTCAAAATGTTTCCTCAATGGAATAACTGAATTGCAATTATACAATTACAACGATAAGAAACCTAATGATATTTGTCTTCTTCAAAAAAATATGGTAGCGAACGTTTTTTTGCGTTAAGGTGATAGAATCTTAATAAGTCCATCAAAAGATTCAAATTTTCATTCTGATCGAGCTAGTGGCCATTTTTGCGACATATAAGAGCCAATTAGTTAATTTCAATTATCGCCCTGAAAAAAAAAACGAAATTGAAGAACGGAAGTTTTTTTCTATACAAATTCAATATTTTACTATAATTTCATACGATACATTAATTCCTGTTCAGACAAGAACCTTTCATGATTTTAGATGACCAAGAAACATTCTAAAATTTGGCACCTAATAGAACTTTAATTAATTGCTGATTAAGGAAGTGATAATTTTGGATACGATCGGAATGAGCTCTGTCGATTGAGTCAAACTTTGTACCTTGTAAAGGACAAATTTAAAACAAATGCAATCTATATAGTAAAAGAAGATGTCTGTCTGTGTGTGTGTCTGTCTGTGGCAGCCATAACTCATCGGGAAATTAACATACACGTTCCAAATTTTCAGAGAATGTTTCAGGTTATGGTCCGGATTGCAGTGTCAAATGTTAGGTCGAAAATCGAAACGGGGGGCTTACTAGAGCAAAAATATTGACAATGCTGTTCCTACGGGAAACGAGAATCGCTGTCAAATCTATTGTTGCCATTTTTTACTCCCTAACTCTGAAAGTAAAGAGTTAAAATAGCATTTAAATCTGCTGCCGTTGCCAGATTCCCCATATTTCCAAAGACATTATTGAAGCTTTCCATTACAGCTAGGAACCTGATTTTCTAACCCAACATGGGGTCGGGTAAAATGGAACCCGTCTACGAAATTTGGGACCTTTCTATGAAGCACGTCTGGAATTACAGAATGCCAATATCTGACGAAATAAATATCTCGATCGTTTGTCACGGGCTCTGAGAGCGCGCGCCGAGTGAACAATGACCCTTGCAACACCGGGAAATTCGTGTTCAAACTGTGATAAAATGTCGGGGGATACTGACAAAATAACCTTTAGTGCAGGAAACAACAGAATATGCAGATTAAAAGTAAAACACGAGCTGTCACAATATGTCTAGAAACGAAGCCACGGGCCAAGTGAGAATCTATTTAAACCAATCATTGGGCCACACGGGTAACGTTGTACAGGAAATTTGGACCGTGCGAACGAATATCACGGGAGCCATAAGGTAGTAAACTCTGTGGTAGCGGAAATAAAATGTCGATAGCATGATAAATGAATCAATGCACATGGCAGGAATTTATAATACTATACCCAGCCTGTCTTTCGCCTGTTTAGTTTATAAACATTAATGAACTTGTGAGAAAGAGAATCAGGAGAATTGCAAATGCACGTGAAAGTCTTTTTCAAAATGAATCTTCATCTTTTATTTCTAAAGTGATGTACCGATGTACTGGAAGAACGATTATCATTCAATTAAGCATCAAACATTGGAAATGTTAGGTCAAATTATTATACCTATAGTCATACGTAGAAGAAAGAAAGAAAAAAACGGTAATCATAGCATCTAATTTTGGCCATCATTTGACTACACTAACCTATTTAAACCCTGCACTCTTTATAGCAATGAGTGAATTGTCCTCTCTAAACAATGTTAATTACAATGACATGTTGCCCAAAGAACCTCGCTAATAATATGTCCGAAACGAAACTTGTTAAACTAGATGCTATGATTCCTAATAAGCATTATTGGCCGAATTGTATATATGTAACGCTTCTCAGCCGAAACTAAACAAGCGGTAGATAATAAATGAATTCGTGAATTACGATTATAAGTATGCAATTAATTATTTTACACATTTTCTGCCGTCATATCTACCATTGATATTTTAGACGAAAATTATTATAATTTTTCTTTCTTTTTAATAGATGTCATTAATTGAGAAGGGCCGGACTTGGAACTGAGACATGGAAGGAAGCGGGCGAGTGTTTTTAACTAGCTCCAAGAAGTGAACTTTAGTTAGCTAGACTTTAACTTAAATTGCCTAATAGTTTTGGGTGAGATCGGGTATTCAACCCCGGTGGAGCCCTTGGTCGGCAGGATAGGTTAGAAATAGCTTAATATTTTATTTAAACTTTGGTATATGTATAGGATTTTCGAGATTTCATAGTTAAAATCATTATATATATTCTGAATAGCAGTGTTTTTTAAATTTGATCATGATCCTATGAGTAGATTGAAGGGAGCTAGACCTTTAGTTTTCAAACTGGAAACCTTTTCGGTCTGACTCTCAGAATTATCGTATTTATCACTGTTTTTAGTGCCCTTTGAGGCTCACATTTTTGGTGATTCTTTTCTTGTCATTTGACTCATACCATTTACTGGACACCTTCAGATGGAAAGGTTATGGGATCCTAGGTCCTGGTACTTTGAAAAATGCTACTTGTGCTATGCTATGTTATAAATGATATAAATGTTCTGGGGAATCTGGCAACATCCACCGAACAGGTCCCGGACTTGGAGCTCAGAGTTGGAAGGAAACGGATGTGTTTTTTCATAGCTCCAAGAAGTGAACTTTAGTTAGATAAACTTTAACTTAAATTGCCCAATAGCCTTAGGGAAGATCGGGTATCTAACCCCGGTGGAGCCCTTGGTCGACAAGATAGGTTAGAATTAGCTTAATATTTTACTTAAAACGTAAATATATGTATATGAGTTTAAAGATTTGAAGTTGAAATCTCTACATATTTTCTGAATATCAGTGTTTTCACTTCTATTCTGATTCTTCCATCTTTAATCTATTTTTGAGGTTAAATATTTATTCTATTTCCTGTTTTAACTGACAAATATTTACTTCTCATTATCTTACTTTCATTAAACTTCCGTTGAAGTTTTTGTTTTCTAATATGTTACCTTTGCAACACTTGTACGATTTCAACTGCTATTTTTTAACTGTCTGTTTTCATCTTTCGTTTAATCCCCGTTGAAGTTTTTTGTGATATAATATTATTCGTTTCTCTTGTGGAATCCACGTCAACCAATGTGAGTTCCAATTACTTTGCAATTGTTGTGTATTTCATATAACGTATATTGCATATTTCAACCTTTACAAATTATAAATCTGAAATTTGATTATTTTGTTTTGTGAAAATCACAGAGTTTCACAACATTAACCGCCACTAGAATTTTAAACAGAAAAAGTTTTAAAACGTTTGCGGACCACCGAGAATTATCGTTGAGGCTGTAAGCAGTAATCGAAATGAGATTATTTCTTCTCTGATTCTTTACGATCATACTGTTCTGAACAAGTACAAGAGGCCTAAAACGGTAGCGTTCTCTGAGGAGACCTACCCGTTTTAAGTTTCTTCTACAATTTTACTGTCATTTTTAGCTTTTCTTATGTTTGCCCTTAGGGGCACACCCAAGAGTGGTTTACTTATATATTTTGTTCTTATAAAAAAAAAAATAAATACCACCTCAAGCAGCTGCTTGCCACAGAGGTCTGACAGGAGCCTGTCAGTTTATATGCCAAAGTAGAAGGTCTTAGAGGATGGCAGGTCCTCAGCAGAAAATCGACACATACATCCATGCCTTAACCGGGGTTCGAACCCAGGTCCCGTACTCATGTCAAATAGGCATATCTTTATGATGGAGATGGTTAGGGGTAAAATTATTACCCGGTACATCGAATATGATTATACGATCTACGATCTACGAGAAGTATCGAGCCATATAAAGCAGATCTCTAAGAAATTCTTAGAAACTGTGGACACGAATCTTCACGATTTCATTACTAACATTTTAAGTATGAACATCATCCTACAAGCAGATTCAAGAGAGCTAGACCATTGGTTTTCGATCTGGAAATCTATATGGTCTAGTAACCTGATCTACCATATTTATTATTGTTTTTTCTGCCCCTTGGGGCTCAGCTTTTGGTGTTTTTTCTATGGTCCTTTGCGGCTCATGCCACTTATTGGATACCCTCAGATGGAGAAGGTTATGGGATCTTTTATCCTAGTAGTTCGAAAAATCATAATTATGCTGCATTCTACATATCATGAACAATTACTTGGAGCTCAGACGTGGAAGGAAGCGGACGTGTTTTTGTCTAGTTCCAAGAAGTGAACTGTAGTTAGCTAAATTTTATAATTTATGAATTTATTTATTATATTAACTAAACAAGCGGTAGATAAAAAAAAGTCGTGAAATGCGTGTGTAGGTACGTAATTAATTATTTTGCATTGTTTGTGCGTTAGGTCTACTATTGAAATTTTAAGCAAAATAATATAATTTTTCCTTCTTTTAAACAAGATACATGTCTTTCAATTCATGTATGCCAGCGTTTCCCAAACGTTTTGAGTGCACGGCACAATTTTCAAAATTCGAAATTATTGAGGAAAACCAGGAAAAATGTGGATAGCATTTTTTTATATAAAAAAAAAATATTAGTTAATATAATCTTCCCATCTTCAATCTTACAAAGATACTTTACTCTCTGACTAAATGAACTTGAATGATTTCAATAAAAAATGCTAGATGTTTGTGTCTAGGATTTAGTATAGCTACAACTGCTTATATTCTAAAATTTTAGGTTGGGTTGTTTTATCTCTGAACTGCACTTTTTTGCACACAATGGGATAAATGGCCAGATCACAAGGAACCCAAGGGCTCAGAGAAGGTTGGGAAGAGGATCCACTGGACAGCTGTTAGGAGACAGATCGTAACCTTCCATCAAAACTATCCAGCATGTTCTTTACATACACAGGTCACCTCCACCCCTAAAAGTTTAGGCTCACTGAGCTTGAACCTATTCAGAATTTGGGAATGGACCAACTATAGGAAAAATTTTAAATCTATATTGGCGGCATTTTCTTCAAAATGCTTGTTTACCGAGACAAAAAAAATGGGCAGAATGCTGAAACTGACATGTTATTTTCTGCCTCTAAATTCTCTGATGCAAACTTCAGATGCTTCAGTTGACATAAAAGTGATTTTATCAGGGCTCATATTACTTTTTATTATTACTCTTTAATTTGAGAACATCAAGAATGAATATCATTACACCTTGAAACCACAACTCTTCTTTCTAACACGGGCTCACTCAAATTCATGCCCCTTAGATCTTACATAAAAGGCTTGGTATGATTGTGAAGTACACTCCAGATGTTAGTCCAAAGTGCTTGAAAGCTTCTCAAGCTTTTCATGGCCCTAGAATAAGAGGAATATTCTGTCCATAAGGAGCCCTCAAGCAAGTTAATCAAATATTTTTTCATCACCAGCTTTCAGTATGCAAGCTTGAGCTCGCTCTGTAACATGAAGTGCACATACTTTAATTTTAGGTATTTCAAATATCCGAAGGCTGTCAGTAATAATTCCAACAACAGCTGTCTTGTTTCCTTGTCACGTTTTTTTCATGATTCTCACCAATCTAGCAAGTGATAAAAGGAGGTCTATTTATCTTGCTCATGAAAAGTCTCTTCAATATGATCTTATAAAAAGTTGGCCCCAATTCTCTGGCCAGGAACTGATATAACTTTACTAATAGTCGTAGATAAATATCATCACTTTTTGGAGCTCTCTTAACATCTCTTCGATCACACAAACAAACTTTCTTCTTATACGTGTGATAATGCATTAAACTATAAATAATTATTTTTCCTTTTCTTTGCCCATCATTAGTACGTACAATTTTTTTTTTTCAAAACATACACTCGCCATACACAATTTGCCCCTATTTAATTCTATTTCGTTATGAAGTTTACTATGACTGAGAAATTGTATCCAAGGTGCTGCAACTTGAACGGAAGTAACTCTGCTGAGTACGAAATGATTTGAAAAATTCGGTGTTTTGAGAGAGGTAATATTGTTTTTTCCAGTTTAGGAACTCCTGACGTGGAGTTTATCGTTCTATACCTCAAAATATGTCCACTTCTTTCTTACCCTAAAAGAGTTTTTTTTTAATTTTATGGGTCAATATAATTTATCCATCGTAATGCAATTTATTCCAAATTACAGCTTGCTACGTGGAGATTGATATATCAAAAATTTTAGAGCAGTGGTTCTAAAAGTGAGTGCAGCGATATTACGTATGATATTGTAGATAAAAAGAAATTTATAAACCATTTTGTTGCTACTTTCTGACGCTGATTCTTCATTTAACGTTTTCGTTTAACCAAAAGCTTATCCGTATTAATTGTTAAAACCAAAATTAACGCAAAAAATTCCAATAACACGTACGACTATGAACTGTCTCAATACAAGCCAAAATTTGAACCGAACATCTCTGCTTTTACAAATGTCTCCAAAGAAATGCCTATTTTTGAAGTTATCCGGGTATTTGTTAGAGCAATTATTATCTGGGTATCAAATGCTTTAAAGGATAAACTTTAAAATTTTATTGCTCAACAACAGAGAACTTTAGGTTATTTTTAATTCTTCTTTTTGCATATTATTGTGAATACATTTTGTGCAGTTCAATTGATATATTGTGGGCAGTGTAACTAGTAATGTTGTCAACTGAAGAACAAACTGCGCATGCCCGAGTCTTCTGTAGCGTCACCATATTCACGGCGATAAATAATGTACCGTGAGCAAAAAAAAAAATTAAGAATCACTGCTTTAGAGTTCGAAATCCAAGCAACACAAGATATTTTTTTTTTGTGAATCATAATTCACCAAAATATGAAGCTGTTAACAAAAAAAGACTATATATATATATATCAGTTAGGGGACCAAAAGATGTCCTAATTTTGAGTCTCAAGTAAGAGTCAGCTGGCTCTGAGTCAAATATGTTTAAGCAGTTTCCAAAGGACAATTTACTTTTGTGCTGCACAATTTTGATCTTTTTCAGAAACAAAAGAACTAGTGTCTGTCTGTAGACAGTCTTCGTTTTAGAAACAAATCAAAAATTATTTTTAGGTTGTTTAGGTATTGATGAAATATTACGATTCGTACTTCCGAAATTTCCCTGTAGCGTTAATTGCGCCTCTAAGGGGTAGGGGACACCGATGAGCTTGGAAAGGCCGCAGTCCGTCGGATGAGACCTTTAACCTTGGCCCCTTTTGGGGGAGAGTCATACCCTGTGCACGTTAAAGAACACACTGGACGACCTTGATTGAAGCTGTCTACCAACATCTGTTTCAGTGGGTCCTGTGACCAGGCCATTTAGCCCATTGTCTGCAAGAAAAGGGCCACTCAGAAGTGAATCAAACCAAACCACGCCCTCTAACGGTGAAAAAGTTGAAAATGGCAAACATTTAAACGAATATTATGAGCGATGTAATTATATTTCGAAATTAGAAATGTTGATGGTGAAATTTCACCATTAATGATTTCATCCACATTTCTTTTTTTAGAGATAATTGTGGTTTTAGAGATAGATTGAAAGTTATTTTTATGTTCGATAGGTATTAATAAATTATTACGATTCATAATTTCGTAATCTTCCTAAAGTTTAATTGCGATCTCTGACGGTGGGGCATTTTGAAAATTTCCAAAATTTAACGTATATTGCAAATGATTGATTTGTTCTAGCAATGTGATTAGTGGTGGAGTGTGATTATCAAAGAGTTTAGAATGGTGGCAACATTTTGTCCCATCATTCCTGGCAGGGACGCAACTTTTTGCTTTAAGAGAATAATGAAAATCTCTTTTTGAGTTGATTAAATACTAACGAAATATGGAGATTCATAGTATTCAAAAGAATTTAATTTGCATCGTTAGAGGGCGCCAAATGTAAAACCTGAAGTAGTATTGCAAACGAAATATTTAAGTTAGAAATTCTGGTGGTAGGTGTTGATCGAGAACAAATACCCATGATAACGTACTACGAAATTTTTCATTTTTACTATATCTTCTTATTGGTTTCGACTTTGACATTTGCCGGCTTGTCACTTTGTCCGTTTGTCGGTTTGTTATTTTCACAAAAAGGTTGTTCCACCATATGTTTCGAAAGCGATGGATAAAAATGATTTATGTGTCAAATGAAAGCTTCTGATGCAGAGATATCAGAGATTATAAAAATTTGACCCCCATGCTTTCTTCCCCATTAAAAATAGGTAATATGAAAACTATTCTTTCGCTATATCTTCACATTGGGAATGCCGAAAGTAATAAGCTGTAAGTCAAATGAAAGCTCTGACGTGGGAAATGTCATAAGTTAAAAAAGATATAAATTATAAAATTAAAAAAAAAACTATCTACTTCTGTGTTCCTAAAAAGTAGAAAATAAACCTAAAGCATATCATTGATGCAGTCATTGAGTTCGTATTCAATTCAAAGGAAGATAGGGCGCCGCCAATCTTGTCGAGTAGGTAAATCGGCGCTCTAATCTTCCTTCGAAGCGAATACGAACTCAACGATTGAGTGCACTATCGATATGTTTTAGGTTTAATTTCTACTTTTTATGGCCCATATAGCAAGATAAGTTTTTTTTTAATTTTAAAAATTATATTTTTTTTTTTCGGTAAAAATACCTACCTTTCAAAACTTTGATACACGTCTAATAAATAATGAACACAGATTTCTCTACTTTTCGAGTCACGTTTAATGTAGAGTGTAGACCATGACATTGGACATATCACAAGCTTTATTTTGAGATACGATTCGTTAAAATCAACCCGTCTTACCCGTTTACATCATCCGGTAAAATCAACCCGTTTACGACCGTCATCATACGAGCTTCATTTGACACCTAACCCGTAACTGTAGGCCCTTGCATTCCGATGACATCGTAGAATGACTTTCAGACTTCCTGGTTTTTAGGAGGGAAGAAAGCATGGAGGGGTCATTTTTTTTTAGCTAACGACACTCCTCCGTCACAAGCTTTTATTCCAAGTATAGCTTGTTACTCTCGGCATTTGCGTTCTGGAGCTATAGCTTAAGAATAGTTTTGGTATTTCCCTTTTTCAGGGAGGAAGAGAGCATGGGAGGTCAATTTTTTATAACTTATGACATTCCCCACGTGACAAACCTAGGGCATCTTCCATGTCAGAAGCCTTAATTTGACGTATAGCTTGTTATTTTTGGCCTTCGTTTCTGCAGATAGCTTAACATAGTCTCCATATTACCCCTTTTTATAGGGAAGAAAGCACGGGGATCAATGTTTGATAGGCTGCGACACTCTACGCATCACAAGCTTTCATGTGTCACATGAATCATTAAGTTTCTCCATCGCGTTCGAAAGATATAGTGGAACAAATTTTCTTCAAATCCACAAACCGATCAACCGACAAATATCAAAGTCAAAAGTAGTAGGAAGATAGGTAAAGAGTGGAGAAATGTGAAAATGATTGTTCCCCTATATCTCTTGAATGCGAGTGCGGAAAGTAACAAACTGTGTAAAATGAAAGTTTGTGATACCGGGAGTGTCATAGGTTATAGCAAAGTGACCCTCCATACATTCCTTCCCCCCTAAAAAGGGGCTGGGGTAGCTCAGTCGGTAGCGCGCCAGGCTCGAAATCTGTAGTTCCCAGGTTCGAGTCCCAGCTGGGTCAGCGTTGAGATTTATCTCCGCAAAAATTCCCCGCCCTGTCCACGGTCAATAGGGGACACCGATGGGCTTGGAAAGGCCGCCGTCCGTCGGATGGGACGTTAAGCCGTGGCCCCGTGTGCGGGAGAGCCACCCCCTGTGCACGTTAAAGAACACGCTGGATGGCCTTGACGGGAGGCTACCATCTGTCCCCCAACAGCTGTTCCAGTGGATCCCCTCCCCCAACCTTCTCTGAGCCTTTGGGGTCCATGTGACCTGGCCATTTAGCCCATGGTGTGCAAAAAAGTGCCGCTCAGAGGTAAAACAACCCAACCCAATCCCCCTAAAAAACGGGAAATGTGAAAGTTGTTCTATTATATCTTCCGAACCGATGGTCTACGATTATGAGTTAGGTATGAAATGAAAGCTCATATAATGACCGTCGTAAGCCATTTCGAATCCGCTCCCTGATTAGTGTGTGTGTGTGTGTTTGCGGGTTCGAATTAATGAGTCATATCTCAAATTAAAGCTTGTGGCGTTACAATGCATGAGCTACCTCAAAAAATAAATAAATAAAAAAACCGCTGATAAAACTGCAGATATCTGCGATTCCTGAGAACTCTAACTATAATATCAGACAAAAAAGGAGGGAAGAATAATATAATAAAGGTGAATATGTAAATGTTTGATTACATTGAGCGGTCTTTGAATTGGAATATATTAAGTTTCTGTATAAAACAGAAATTATGACTGGACGTAATTATCAAGTTATAAATAAACATGTGTGAATTAGAGCAAAGATGAGATTCTTTAATTCTTGTGTCTAATTACTAAACTGGTAGATATCGATGGATAAAGAAAATTATCTGAAAATTAAAATAAAGCGTATGTAATGATTTCCAAAACATTTCTTAATGATTGACATCGATTATATGTTAGATACCGTGAACATTGCTTTAAAATACCAAAAATATCTATCTAAACGTGAAATCAGAAATTTATTTGGTTGAATGGACACTGACGAAATATTACGATTCTCATTTCTCGAATCTAGAAACAGCTTTAATAAGAAAACGTTTTGGCATATACAAATTCGCACTGATTACTTAAAAAGTATAACTTCTAACATGTAGAGCAGAAACTCTTGTACACATAGAGCTGATAATCAATACTATACAAGTTTCTACTGAAATCAAATTCTCATTTTCAATCTTCATTTCTCGACAATCAAGTATATGTTGTATGTATGAGGGACGTTCAAAACGTTCTTCATATGCGTCTGCAGAAAAAAATCCACTACACGTATCTTAACAAAACTTTTACGCTCTTCAAAGAACTCCCTTCCAGCATCTACGCAAAGTTGCAGACGTCTACGTCAAAATACAACACTTGTTGGTATACCTGTTGTGGAATACTCCAAAACTCTGAATAAAGGCATTTTGCATCCTTTATAAAGGTCTTGCATCCTTAATAAGGGCTTCCTAGCAAGTTGCTTTTGAATTTTTGGAAACAACCTAAAAATCACATGGCACAACATCTGGTGAATATGCAGAATGGGGTAGCTATTTGATTTTTTCCTGCTCCAAATAGGCCATAACTTTGCGGGTTTTGTGAGCACTAGCACTGTCATGAAGAAGGAGAACTCTTGGCATGCCTGTGTTGGATGCTGCTCCTTCATCTCCTTAATCAATTTGGGCAAATAACCTTAGTGTAGAATTGGCTCTTTATATTCATATTTTCAGGTAAAGTGCCCACGGCTACAACTCTTTGGCAATTGAAATAAATTGTAAATATTCATTTCCTTGAGCGAAAATATTGTGGGAGGATTTGGGAATGCGATTCATCTTCCACAAACCAAACATATTTTTCGATCTTTCTGGGAGTTGTATAGTAATAAAACCACTTCTCATCATCTGCGACAATGTCTTATTAACCGTTTGGGGCTACTAGGTTCGACCATTGCCAGCATCTCCTTGCATGTGTTGACCGTAGTTCTTTTTGATATTCTGTCAGTTTGTGGGGTACCCATTTGGCACATATCCTTCGGAACTTTAAAAGTTGATGAATAAGTTTTTGCCCACTGTCAACTGATACACTGACATATAAACGTATTTACTGAACGTTGATGTGAGTTTTCTTTAATGAGTTCGCGAACATCAGCGATGGTTTTTTGGTTCATGGCTTCCTTCTGTCTTCCGGCATGAAAACAAATTCGAAACTGTGCCGTCCTTCTCTGAATTTGTGCATCCATTTCCTAACAGGGCCGTATGAATAGGCATGATCTCCACATACTTGTGATACATCGACATGAGTATTTTCCTTGTATATTCTTTTAGTCCTCATGCTGCATCATGGTGCTAATGTAAAATCTTTCCTTGTCTTTAGTTCCGTGGAAACAATGCACAAACTTCGCTGACCGAACTTTACACCGTTATGTCTCTTAAATATTAACCCATTCATTCGCGATATGAACTTCTACGGTACGGAAAAAGTATCGTAATTAATCTCCATTTTGTATTAAAAATTTCGTTATATAATAAAGTCCATTTTTTCATTTCAAACTCCCCTAAGCACATGTAGAAGCAGCGCCATCATTTACGGCGTGGGTTTTTAATTTTGTGCGAAATCACAAATTGGTGTTATTTATTTTGCAACGATAAAGAAAGTAAAAATGTAATTAAAATAGGTATGGGTACTCTGACAAATAAATAATAATATTTCGAAACGAATTCAATAAATATTAATGTGATATATATTTTTAAAACTTTCATTATAAATAACATATAGGAATCAAAATGTTAAATTTTAAATATGTTCTATCTCAGGTTTCACTCTGTGATGAAATAAATTACAGTCTAAAAGAATCCATATCCATTAAAAGTTCTCGTTAAATGGTCAAGAGAGAGAGAGAGCATACGATCACTCTTAAACCGTAAATACTGAAAAATGTTTTTCTTTTAAGAACTGCAAAAAGGTTTCTGAAAATGATGTACGAGGGTCATTCAAATGAGAAGAAGAAAAGTCTGAAATGAAGAGTAAATCTTTTATTGACCTGCTGAACTTTGACAGGCCTAGTGAGACATTTGTTCCAACATGAGATTAACGACATGACACTCTCCTAGAGTGACTTCTGCTTTGCATGAGGGATTCTGTGAGTAGTATTCAGTATTCCCAAGGTACTGCTCCTCTTCTTTTCACTTCAAATTCCATCTTCTCGTGAAGTGTTTTTAGATACAGAAATTCCAAAAGAAAATACAAGATGCCAGTTACTCTACCTAATGATAATAAATTCCGACCTCGTCGTAACCTAAGTCGTTTTATCCAGTATGCAACCGGTTTCGAACCCATAAAATAAATAGTAGCGGGTCGAAACCATTTCCGATACACTCAACGTGTAATTCTCCCCGAATGTAATCGAAAAACATTAGTTTTAGATCTGTTGCTCAATTAGAACATGAGTTATAAAACTTTAACTTTTATCGGGTTCGACCAAGTTTATCGGCTACGTAACGGGTTCGATACCTTGCGTGATTGAATTAACGGTCCGAATCCCGGTAGTATAACGTTATGTTGGCGAAAAAGAAACGAACGCTTCCGAAACATTAAATATTGAATCATTTTATCTCCTAAAGAAAATGCCAGAACACCAGAGGGATGACTTTCTAGTCATTCCTAAACATACCTCTACTATATTGTTATTGTTACTTGGACAAAATGGGAGTAGACTTTGTTAAGCAGAAATCAACCCTTTTGTTCAAAATTCTCGGGCTCTTCGGTTTTAATACTTGCGCTCAAATGGCCATAGTTTCGCAATATTATTACGAATTGATGGTGTCGCCATTGTCTGGATCATCATTATCATCATCATCCTCCTCCTCAAGCAGCCATGGGCTATGGAGGTCCAAACAGACTGTGCAATTTAGTTCTCCAAGCATATCCTGAGGTACATCTGCTGCATCGGGCCATTGCACACCAATTCTAACAAGATCCTGTTTGACATTGTCTGCTCACCGCATCCTAGGTCTCCCCCACTTTCTGAGGGCTTTAGGTACACTGTTCATAACTCTATTCGCCAATCTATAATTATTCATACGGGCAACATGGCCAAACCAACAGAGTCTTTCTCTGCACGATATGCTGTTTAAGAGAAGTTACCGACTCGTTTGCCTAACTTCATCATTAGTTAAAAAGTTGAACACCAAATTCCCAAGATACTGCCTAAGCATCTAGAATCAAAAGCATCTAGTTTCCTGTTAACTTCTTAACAAAGCTTCGAAGATTCACTACCATAACTAACCCTAGAAAGACCAAACTATTACACAGTCTAATTTTATTCTTTAGGTGTATTATGCCTATTTCTCCACACTCGTCTTAGATTCTTAAAAGTCACGACAGCAATCCTTATTCGTATGTTAATCTCATGCCGAACATCACCAGTATCTCTTACATAGCTCCCAAGAAAATTAAACTGTGACACCTGCTCAAGACTGCAAACCATTCAGATTAACTGAATCACAGCTTGGCTGACAGATTTTCATCACTTTAGATTTCTGTCTGTTTATAACCAAACCTATTCTATTACCAGTCTCATCAACAGCTCGAAATAAAGAGTTCATCTCATCAATATCATTTGCCAAAAAGTGCAAAATTATCAGCATAATCTAAATCAGACATTTTCGTATCTCTAGACCATTTAAGGACAAAATCTTTCCCTTGCAGTGAATTTCGCATAACGTAATCAATAACTAAACGAAAGAGAAAAGGAAACAAAATGCACCCTTGTCGAACACCAGAAGTAATGCTAAACCAATTGCTAGAAGCTTTACCAACTCTCACACACGACTCAGTGTTATTATAGAGAACTTTCATTATGTTAACTAACTTGTCTGGTATACCATATGATCTCACAATTAAACACAAATTTTGACAATCAACAGAGTCGAAAGCCTTTTTGAAAGCAACAAACTAATAACCAAAGGTTTCTGAAAATCTAAAGATTTCTCAAGAATCTTCCTGAGTGAAAATATCTGATCCACACATCCCCTACCACTTCTGAATCCACATTGCTCATCACGCCTGTCTTCCAGAATCTTAATTCTATTAAGTACAATCATGCAAAGAACTTTTTCTGGAACAGAGAGTAGGCTGATACCTTACAGTTATCAAAAGAATTGCGACCACCTTTTTTGAAAATAGGGAAAATAATAGTTCTCGCAAAATCCTTAGGGACCATGCCTTTATCATAAAAGAAATTCAAATTTTAAAATATCCAAGTGGTAGCAGAAACATTCCTAGCTCATAGCATTTCCGTAGTAATATCGTCTACCCCTGGGGATTTATAAAGTTTAAGTTTAGAAATAGCTTTAATGCTTGTCTGAAATTTTGCTGTAAGAAACCTTTCATTAAAGCCCTCATATACCTGTGCACGTTAAAGAACACGCTGGATGGCCTTGACGGGAGGCTACCATCTGTCTCCCAACAGCTGTTCCAGTGGGTCCCCTCCCCCAACCTTCTCTGAGCCTTCGGGGTCCATGTGATCTGGCCATTTAGCCCATGGTGTGCAAAAAAGTGCCGCTCAGAGGTAAAACAACCAAACCCAACAGAGTTCAGGAAAAATATTTGGCAACGATTTTTTTGGAAATTAGTGATCTGGCAACCTTCGTGTCACGTGACACGAAGGTTGCCAGATCACTAATTTCTAAAAAAAAATCGTTGCCAGATATTTTCTCTGAATTCTGTAATCAACCATAGCGTTCGGATACTTTTTTGAGCGACTGTGCATCCGTATGTACAGTTCTGACATTTATGTATTCAGAAAAATGATCGAAAATTGCACGACAAAACGGGCGGGGGTGGCTCAGTCGGTAGCGCGCCAGGCTCGTAATCTGTAGTTCCCAGGTTCGAGTCCCAGCTGGGTCAGCGTTGAGATTTATCTCCGCAAAATTCCCCGCCCTGCCCACGGTCAGTAGGGGACACCGATGGCCTTGGAAAGGCCGCCGTCCGTCGGATGGGACGTTAAGCCGTGGCCCCGTGTGTGGGAGAGCCATACCCTGTGCACGTTAAAGAACACGCTGGATGGCCTTGACGGGAGGCTACCATCTGTCTCCCAACAGCTGTTCCAGTGGGTCCCCTCCCCAACCTTCTCTGAGCCTTCGGGGTCCATGTGACCTGGCCATTTAGCCCATGGTGTGCAAAAAAGTGCCGCTCAAAGGTAAAACAACCCAACCCAGCACGACGAAGTTCTAATAATCTTAAAATAAACCACATGAAACTATTGAAATAATAAACCTGGCAACAGCATTTCGTTTTCGCGTTTTCCGGGACGTGTGATAAATTTACAAACGAACTTGGTCCAAGATAAACGTCCACTTTTTTAAAAATAATAAGTACCCCCTCAAGCAGCTGCTTGCCACGGAGGTCTGACAGGAGCCTGTCAGTTTACATAGGCAGGCTAAATATTTCCTTTTTAAATATTAACGGTCAGATGTACTCTCGAACCCAAACAAGAAAGCGAGATTAATAAAAGATTGTTCACCACGTGCCACTTCGTGTCACGAACGATTTGTGCGCCATTCGTTCGTTCATCATCATCATCATCATCATCATCATCATCATCATCATCAAGCAGCCATGGGCTACGGAGGTCCAACCAGACCTCGCAGTTTAATTCTCCAAGCATATCTGTCCTGAGCTACATCTGTTGCATCCGGCCACTGTACACCAATTCTAACAAGGTCCTGTTTGACATTGTCTGCCCACCGCATCCTAGGTCTCCCCCTCCTTCTGAGGCCTCTAGGCACACTGTTCATAACCCTATTCGCCAATCTATAATTATCCATACGGGCAACATGGCCAAACCAGCGGAGTCTCTCTCTGCACAATATGCTGCTTAAAGGAGGTTGCAGACTCCTTTGCCTAACCTCATCATTAGTTACAAAGTTAAACCACCTAATACCCAAAATACTGCGTAAGCATCTAGAATCAAAAGCATCTAGTTTTCTGTTATCTTGCTTACACAGCGTCCAAGTTTCACTACCATAACTAACCCTAGAAAGAACCAAACTATTATACAGTCTAATTTTAGTCTTTAGGTGTATACGCCTATTTCTCCACAATCTCCAAGATTCTAAAAGTCCCGGCAGCAATACCTATTCGTCTGTTAATCTCATGCCGTACATCACCAGTATCAGTTACGCAGCTGACAAGGTAATTAAACTGTGACACCTGCTCAAGACTGCAACCATTCAGATTAACTGAATCACAACCTGCCTGACCAATTTTCATCACTTTAGTTTTCTCTCTGTTTATAACCAAACCTACTGTACTACCAGTCTCATCAACAGTTCGAATGAAAGAGTTCATCTCATCAACATCATTTGCCAAAAGGCCTAAATCATCAGCATAATCTAAATCAGAAATTTTCGTATCTCCAGCCCATTTAAGGCCAAAAGCTTTCCCTTGAAGTGAATTTCGCATAACATAATCAACAACCAAACTAAAGAGAAAAGGAGACAAAATGCACCCTTGTCGAACACCAGAAGTAATGCTAAACCAATTACTACAAGACTTACCAACCCTCACACATGACTCAGTGTTATTATAGAGAGCTTTCATTATGTTAACTAACTTGTCTGGTATACCATATGATCTCACAATCAACCACAAATTATGACGATCAACAGAGTCGAAAGCCTTTTTGAAATCAACAAAGCTAGCAACCAAAGGTTTCCGAAACTCGAAACATTTCTCAAGAATCTGCCTAAGTGAAAATATCTGATCTACACATCCCCTACCACTTCTGAATCCACATTGCTCATCACGCAATTGCCGGTCAACCAGATTCTTAATTCTATTAAGCACAATCATGGAAAGAACTTTACCAGGAACGGAGAGTAGGCTGATACCCCTATAGTTATCACAAGAACTGCGATCACCTTTTTTGAAAATAGGGATAATAATAGCTCTGGTAAAATCTTTAGGAACCATGCCTTTATCATAAAAGTTATTCAAAATTTCAGTCATCCAAATGGTAACTGAAACATTCCCAGCTCTAAGCATTTCCGTAGTAATTTCATCCACCCCTGGGGATTTATGAAGTTTAAGTTTAGAAATAGCCAAACTAACTTCAGATTGTGTTATAGGGCCAACATTAAAGCCACCAATGCATCTATCATCATTGCAAACAATGGGAATAGAACTAACCACATTGTTTAGAACATCACTGAAATGCTCAGCCCACCTAGCCATGACAGAATTCTCACCTTCTATAACCTTGCCTTGTTTATCCTTCAATCCCTGTATACCTGTTCGTTTTCTACCACACAAAACATTAACTACCTGGTACAGCTCTCTGCTGTTGTGCTGTCTAACTGCTTCCTCATCTTTGTCAGCAAGGCCATCAAGCCAAAGATTCTTATCAGTAGCTAACTGATCCTTTACACGTTTATTAAGCTCTCTGTAATCCTTTCTATTAGGACTAGTAGGGTACTGATTAAGGACATTCCTGCAGTTCCTTCTTTCTGAAATAAGCTCAAGTGCCTTATCACTTAAATAATTCTGCCTCCTCTGCTCCTTTTTCCCTAAAAGAGTACTGTTATTTTCCAAAAAAGTCTGTTTAAAATGGCCCCATTCTTCCTCAACTTCAGTATTAAGCAAACCATGACTGTCATAATGACTAAGTAACCTATCATGGTAAGCTTTAGCTATAACTAGGTCTTTCAGAGCTTCAGTATTAAAGGTAATTTTTTTAACCCTAGCACAACACTTTTTAAGTTTGAGTTGCAAGACACTTTTAACAAGGTAATGGTCAGATCCAATTTCAGCTCCCCTATATGCCCTGGTATTTCTAACAGAACTAGCCCATTTGCTGTTAATTAATATATAATCAATCATATTCTTATGCAGCCCATCAGGTGAAACCCATGTGTATTTATGTATGTCGCGGTGTTTGTAATATGTGGTAGTTATTCTGAAACCATTGAGTTTACTTACCTGTAGGAGACGTTGCCCATTGCCATTGCAGCTACCAATACCAAAACGGTCTATTACTCCTCCCCAAAGGTCAGAGTCGGTACCAACTTTGGCATTGAAGTCACCAAGAACAAGGGTAATATCTCCTTTCTTGACAGAATTCAAAATATCCTGAAGTTGTCTGTAAAACCTATCCTTCTCATCCTCATCAGAATCCTCAGTGGGGGCATAACAGCAGATAACATTCAAGTCTTTAATGCTTGTCTGAAATTTTGCTGTATGAAACCTTTCATTAATGCACTCATATCCTAGAAGAGCATCACTAGCATGTCTGCTGAGCAGCAGACCCACACATTGGTGATGCTTTCCATCCTCCCTCCGTGTAAAGAGAAATTTAAAGTTATTTTTAAGTATCTCACCTTTACCTGTCCATCTGGTCTCTTGCAAGCCCAGAATATCTAGTTTATAGCGCTGGAATTCCTGCATGAGGATATCAAGAGAATAATCTTTATGTAATGTCCTCACGTTCCACGTTCCTGCAGAGAGAAAATGATTAGTAGGATTTTTAAAGAAATTAGGTTTCTTGAGATTGGTAGGTCCAACAATATCAAACAGCCCCCTGATCGCAGGCATGGGGCAAAGACCTGTTCCTCCTCCGCTAAAGGCTGAAGTCACCGAT
The DNA here is from genome assembly GCA_038380435.1 of Ryuthela nishihirai. NCBI lineage: Eukaryota > Metazoa > Arthropoda > Arachnida > Araneae > Heptathelidae > Ryuthela > Ryuthela nishihirai. Next base: position 7,025,193 of record JAWZYU010000038.1, read on the forward strand.
GCTGGTAGGAACTTCAGGCACCACCTTTTCAAGTGGACTTTTTCAAGAACCATATGGCCTGCCTGAGGCACATTACTCCAGTTTAGGCTTGACGATGCCCAACTAGCTAAGTAAGGTTCAGTTACCTGCGATGGCCTCTGATTAGGATTATCCACCAGCTGATATAAGGTATCCCATGCCTCTGTTCACTTAGAGCTGGCAACCCAGAAGCAAACAGAAAACACAGCGGCAGACTCTCCCTCAACAGAGGCCCACCAGTGCAGCAAGTCCAGGATCCATAATCAAGCTCAAATCCATAAACAAGTCCAGTCTAGTAGGTATAAATGGTCAGCACCAGGTGAAGTTGACCACTCCTCAGCAGGGTTGAAAAAAGAGAAAAAAGTGGCCATAGATGACCAGATCAGTAGGCCATACTGAACTGGCAGTATGGTATGGCCTTCCGTTCCCTTCCAAAAGAGAATATCTCTTTTAAAAGGTACTAACGACCTGCACCACGAGAATGCGGGGTCGGAAATTAGGTGCTAGACCTGGCCGGTTCTGTGCATCATCACTGGGGATTGGTACACAGCTCTCTTTCCAGTTTATGCCTAGCTACCATTTACAGGCCATACGTGATCATTACATTTAAATTATTAATCTACATATGATGAATCCTTATAATTAATTTCCATATTAAGTGTTGTTACGACAGATGAAAGAACAACAATGAAACCATGATGTGATGTATCATTTTGATTCTCACGTGTGCTTCAGCGTGTGAATTACGTCACTAGCCATTTGGAATACTAAAACTTGGACAACAGAAATGTTCAAGAAGAGAATGAAAAATTGTTGGTTGTGGTTGAATGTGTATATTAATGTTTTTGCTCAGTGAATTAGTATTAAGTTAATCTTTAGAAAGTTTTTAAGACTCTTGGAGATTAAACCGTAAAGGCAATATGCTAGTCGAGCAAGCAGAAGCTATGTGGTCTTTTAGGTCAGGTGGAGGGCACATAGAGGTCAAATGAATAAATAATCAAGATTTGCAAGTTCTAGGAACGTGATAATTGGAGACTTGCGGTGTTCTGGATAGTAGATGTGGGAAAGTTTTCGAAATTTCGGAACCGTATGGTCCTTAAATATCAAAAGTCAAATATAAACCTATCTGTGTTAGATATATTATATGACCTGGTATATATATTATATGACTTATTATTATATGACCTGGTATTCCTAACAGAACTAGCCCATTTGCTGTTAATTAATATATAATCAATCATATTCTTATGTATCCAGTCGGGTTAACCCCATGTGTACTTATGTATGTCGCGGTGTTTGTAATAAGTGTTAGTTATTCTGAATCCATTGAGTTTACTTACCTGTAATAGACGTTGTCCATTGCCATTGCAGCTACCAATACAAAAAGGGCCTATTACTCCTCCCGAAAGGTCAGAGTCAATACCAACTTTGGCATTGAAGTCACCTAGAACAAGGGTAATATCTCGTTTCTTGACAGAATTCAAAATATCTTGAAGTTGTCCGTAAAATCTATCCTTCTCATCCTCATCGGCATCCTCAGTGGGGGCATAACAGCAGATAACATTCAAGTCTTTAACGCTTGTCTGAAATATTGCTGTAAGAAACTTTTCATTAAGCACTCATATCCTAGAAGAGCATCGCTAGCGTGTCTGCTGAGAAGCAGACCCACGCCTTGGTGATGCTTATTGTCGTCCCTCCCTGTAAAGAGAAATTTAAAGTTATTTTTAAGAATCTGACCTTTACCTGTCCATCTGGTCTCTTGCAAGCCGAGAATATCTAAATTATAATGGTGGAATTCTTGTGTGAGGACATCAAGAGAAAAAGCTCTGTGCAGAGTCCTCACATTCCAACTACCTATGGAGAGAAAATGGTTAGTGGGATGTTTAAAGAAACTATGTTTATTGAGAGAGGGAATGCCGACAATATCAAACAGCCTCCTAATCGCAGACATGGGGCAAAGACCCGTTCCCCCACCACTAAAGGCAGACGTCATCTACACTGGAAGACTTCCTCCAATGTAGAATTTGACGATGCCAATAGAAGCAAAGAGTTCAGGTGCCTGCGATGACTTCTGCTCAGGATTATCCACCAGCTGATAAACATCTCCTGTGAATCTATTCACTTGGGGCTGTCAACCCACAAACAAACAGAAAACACAGCGGAAGATTTTCCTTCCACAGAAGCCCACCAGTGCAGCAAAATCAGGATCCATAATCAAGCTCAGAGCCATGTATCTGTCCAGTCCAGTGGGTTTATATGGTCAGCACCAGGACTCTGTGTGGTTGACCACTCCTCAGCAGTGCAGAAAAAAAAGGAAAGTAGTCATAGTTGTCCAGATCAGTAGGCCACACTAATCTGGCAGCCCTTTTCTTCCGTTCACTTCCACAAGAGCGTATCTCTTTTGAAATGTACTAACCGTCTGCACCACGAGAAGGCGGGGTCGGATATTAGGTCTACGCCTGGCCGGTTCTATGCATCTCACAGGGGATTGGTGCAGAGCTCTCCTTCCAGTGACTACCTAGCTACCATTTAAACAATTGAAAAGATATTCGTAATTCAAAAATATTACGAATATTACGTTAGCCTGAAGTTAAATGAAATATTTTGACAAAATTCTACGTCTCCTTGACAAATACGGTCTCCAGGCGTATCCAAATATATGATCAATGCAGTTGAAGTAAGAAGAGAGGTAACAAAAAAAGACGGAAATAAATGCAAATGTTGATAAGGATGGAAACAAAGTTTTGCAATAATTATGATCATACGAAAAGAAGAAAAAACCTTTCCTTTATTGGAACGCGCAGTAACTTCCTCCACTCATCCATCCCAAATTAACGTTTTAAAAGAAATTGTCTTCCCGATTGAAGATGAAAACGGAAATCCGTTTACCGCATAAAATAGAATATGTATAATTAGAACGTTCATAATTTGGAATGTTCATCTCACCAATTGAATCTCTGTCACTTTAAATTATTTCGTTCAAGAGAAACAAAATGTTCAAAATATTTAATTTTATTCAATGTTGATTTAGAGTTCTGTGAGGTTTGGCTCCTTGACATGGGTTCGATTGATTTCCAATTACTTTAAAACTAAGAATAGAAAGGGATAAAAATATCAAATTCCAGTTTAACTAATGTCGGTTTTAAACTCCAGAGGAAATTGTTGCATCTTTCTTCTAAATTGATTCCGTTAATTTCCTAATGTTTTGTTCGGATAAAAGATACTAAATATATTCGTGTTATAGAGTATCGGATTAGTGAGACTGACGATAGTGTTGTGGGGTTTAGTTTCTTGAGATATATTCTCTTGAATTCCAATCGTTCCGTTTAGTAGGAACGAAAAGGTACAGAAGTATGAAATTCCGGTTTTAACATAAGTTGGATTAGGATTGGTAATAAATTAGGGAGTAGAGTTGTAAATATCGCCTCTTTCCTCTAATGCATTCTGTTAATATCATATTTCTTTTTCGGATAAAAATGACTAAAGATATTCGTTTTATTGAGTATCGGATTAGTGAGAATGACAATAGTCTTATGCGGTCTACTTCCCTCGAGTACATTCTTTTGAATTCCAATTGATTTATTTAGAAGGAACAGGAAGTGATAAAAATATGCAAGAGTGTTTAAGAAGCGTCGAATAAGAGGGAATAGATTTAACAAACATCGGATGCTTTGATTTACTCTACTGGTACTTTGCGTTCGTTTTTTTTTGTTCAGTAAGAAAAAAAATATTAGAAATTTTGTGTTATTGAGGATCGGATTAAGGAGTATATTTGAAGTCTTATGCAAATTGTATAGTATTCTTTTGGCTTCTAAGTGCTTCATTTAGAAGAAACAAGCTTTAAAAAATTCCGTTGTAGTGCAATATCGGAGTATAGAGAATAGATGTATACCTTTTATTGTAGGTCGGATCAGAAAGAACAAATACAATTATCGATTACGTTGAGTTATAAATAATTTCGTTTTACGTAGTGCTGGATTTCAGAGACTTCCGAGAAGGATTGGTTTTGTTCACTAATCGAAAGTGTATTTTAATTAGGTTTAGTAATTAAAAAAAATCGCTGTCCCGTGGCCGAGTTGTTAGAGCGTTTGGCTAGTGATCTAAGGGTACTGGGTTCGAACCCCGGGTAAGGCATGGATGTTAGTGTTGTTTTATGCTGAGGTTCTGCCATCCTCTCAGTCCTACTACTGTGTCATTGTAAACTGACATTCTCCTGTCAGACCTCCGTGGCAATCAACTGCTTCAGGGGATATTTATTATTATTTTTTTTAATTTAAAATTACTTCTAAGTGTTTTTCTATTTCCACTGAATTGTCGTATTCACCGAATTGTTGTAGACTTCAAATTCTCATCGAACGAATTGTCTTATCCCCCTAATTTTCATCTACCGAATTGTCCTTCTCACTTACTGTCCACAGGAAATGTCGTAGACCAAACTACCACTACGAAAACAAATAAATTTATCTTAAGAAATAGCTTTCGTTTAATCCACTAGATACTTTTTAATTCTAGGGGAAATCTAGGTCCGTGCTTTCAAGTGGAAGCTACGAAACAATTTAAAAAAAAGCTGTTGCGCTTATTTATACCGGTCCATTATTGAAACAGCGGCTCATAAAACAAGTAATATACAAAATCTCGCTCAGTTCTTTCAATTATTGACCAAATATTTTTATGTGAATAAGTAAATTATTTTTCCAATTCAAAGTACTCATTAAAAATGCATATTTTTGTTTTTTAACCAAGATATTTGATTTGCTAAAAACATAGTTTTTTTATTCCTTTATATTGCTCATTAGAACTATGTTTTTTCTGTTTCAGGTACATAATATTGATTGCTGCTCTTTAAGAATAGAGTGACAATGAATCTTCGATAAGTTTGGGTTGGACGGCTCTGCTTAAAAAGGTTTACATCTGTATGAAATATTTCGTTTTCGGCGATAATAAATTTCGGCCTGCACGTTCTCGAAACATGTCTTCAAGAACGTAAAGGAATTAAATAATTAAATGGTAAAAATATTGTCTAATCCTGACAACCCTATGAGCCACAATATTTATTCACAACGTGAATAAATATTTTAGTTTCTATATAGTGACTTTCTAAATAGTGACTATTATAGACTTACTGTTCAGAGGTGTCCTATCTGTACGACCATATTTTATAGTCTAATTTAGGGTTTCTCAATGTGGGGTACCGGGTAAAGTTTTTTTGTATATACATGTCTGTGTGTTTTATTTCATTCCCATTGTTTTACTATAACTATTGTTTTATCAATCTATACAAGGGGTATGCCAGTTACATAGATATTTGTAGGGGGTACGTGAAGCATAAAAGGATGAGAACCACTGATATGTGTTTTATTTTATTCCCATTGTTTTACATAACTATAGTTTTATCTATGTATACAAGGGGTATGCCAGTTACATACACATTTCCAGGTGGTACGTAAAGCATGAAAGGTTGAGAACCACTGATATATGTTTTATTTTATTCCCATTGTTATACCATAACTATAGTTTTATCTATCTATACAAGGGGTACGCCAGTTACATACACATTTCCAGGGGGTACGTAAAGCATAAAAGGTTGAGAACCACTGGTCAAAATAATAGTGTATATTACACAAACATGAACAATTTTCCTTCCTTTTCAGCAGTACTGTTTGGAACTCAATGGTTTAAGTGGCCAGGTCATAAGGGCTGAAAGGAGGTTATAGAAGGGGATTCACTGAACACCTGTTAGGAGACAGATGGAATCCTCTGGTCAAGGCCATTCAGCGTGTTCTTTGAAATGCAGGGTATAGCTATTTGGCGCATGAAGACACGGCATAACGTACCAACCGATATGTCTATGGACACCTTTCCAAGCTTAATGGCGTACTCTTTCTAACCGAGGGCAGGGTGTGTATATTGGGTTGGGAGGTTGCAGAGATAAATTTCTATGCTCGCACAGTTTGACTAGAACTTGGGGACTACAGGGTTCGAGTCTGGCACACTATCGATTGAGCCAAGCCTCGCCTTAAAATATAGTGCCGTCCTAGGATACTGATATTTAAAACAAAGACACATGCAAATGTTGACGAGTTTGACTTCATGCTTTAGAACAATCTGGTTATATTTATTCGCTGATACAATTTGCAATCGAAGATTTTGGCGAAATGGAATTTGTATGAGTAACTGTGAATCAATCATCTCACTGTACGGGATTTTCATTTGGGATTCTTTCTTAGCATTGATACCTTACCTTCAAGCTATATTTGCATTGCCAGTTGATATATAGGGAGTTGATAATGGAATAAATTTTGTGTAAGATATATAAGCAAATTAGATCTTTTCAGATTTATTCTATTTCGATGTCTTTTATAAATAAATCGAAATCAATTTCACCATGAATTCACTAATTCTTTCATCACAATATGTCCCCTCCACATTAATAGTGATTTTCCTGTAAACCTGTTTTAAGCTAAATTTAATTTCGGCGCTAACTTTCATGTTATCGTGTGAAGATAATTTTTCACAGATTCTATATGAGGGAATATTATTGAGCAGTTTCAGCGCGCAGAGTTCCACTTCAGTAGTGTGGTTTTCGATACATATGCAAATAGTGCAAACTAAAGTAGTGTCAACTCAACATATGTAGTATAGTTTAAAAGGTAGGTACCATGTTGAAAAATAGGGGTAATTTTATCAGTATATTTAAACAGTAATTTCAGTTACTCAGAGCAGTGATAACTATAAGGAGTTCCGTGACAAAAAATTTAAAATGGGTAAGGTTAGCACTTACCAGGCGACGATGAGCTGTACAAAAGTGGGCGTGACACACTCAAATTTGCCCACGCTTGAAAATAATTAAGCTTCTTTTTTACAAACATATCTAAAATTTTTAGTAAAGGCGTGTGGACTTCCAAATTCAACCCAGCAGATACTCACCTGCCTCTAAGTAAATTTATATTATGCTCTTATTATATTCTTTACGAGCTTTATACATCAATGACACTTTTTTAGTTAATTGTGTCATTCCCAACTCCGGTTGATAGGACGTCATGGAAAAACAATAAAAAAGGGGGAAAGGGGGGAAATGGCATTGTGTGAACTATAGGGGCCGCACACGGCATTCCGCAAAAACGTGGGCCTTTAAATGCAATAATCTTTCTTCCAAAATGGATGCTTCTAGAGTGGGGAACCTTTTCATCTACCGTCTCTCGTGGTTTAACCAGAAAACACATATATGGGGCAAATCACAATACTAAGGTTTCCAGGTAAACACATGTATTTAATCTGACTTCTCTCGAACGTTGCTAGAGTGGGCAATGATATGGACAGTGATGACTTCAGTGGTGAGGAACAAAATGTTTCCCACAATGTGGCTTAGTTATCTGTGATCACTCAGCGTAGGTTGTCATAGTTTTATGCTATCACAGTTGTGGTAGAAAATTTATCAAATAAAAGGTGTTAAAAAAATAAAAAAAAAACGTGAAAAAGCATTCCGCAAAAACTAGGGCCTTTAAATGCAATAACCTTTATTCCAGAATGGATATTTCTAGAGTGGGGAACCTTTTCATCTACCGTCTCTCGGGGTTTGACAAAATGGGACACATCACAATACTAAGGTTTCCAGGAAAACACAAGTATTTAATCTGAATTTTCTCAAACATTGCTAGAGTGGACAGTGATGACCTCAGTGGTGACGAACAAAGCGTTTCCTACATCAGCTTAGTCCACGTTTGGCAATGAACTGTCAATTTACTCGGGGCAAAATATGGACCAAATTTGGCAAAATGCCTGTACCTCATTCTCCTCAGTACAAGAGCGGTGTAGAGTCCTCGACGACTCCTGCTGTTCACACTCCATTCACTGAGGTAGCTTACACAGCCAATTCCGTCTGTCAGGCTTCTCTCATCAATTGTTGCAGGAACGGAGAGTCAAATACGAGGCATACTTATCCGTAGAGGTAAGCTCTAGGTCCTAGGTCATTTGACTGTTGTCGGAATCCATTCGGGACTCTGTACGAGCAAGGGAGATGGCTGCATGTTATCGTGTCTGCGGAATGAAAAACGACTTTTTTTGCAGACAATGGGCAAAATGACCAGGTCACAAGGACACCAAAATTTCAGAGAAGGTTGGGGGAGGGGACCCATTGGATAGCTGTTGGGAAACAGGTGGTACTCTCCCATCAAGGTCATCCAGCGTGTTTTAAACATTCATGCACAATGTGGCTCTCTGGCTCACGGGACAACTGCTTAACGTTGCATCCGACGGACGGCGGTATTCCAAGCAGATCGGTGTCCCCTACTGATCGTGGACAGGGCAGGAATTTCGCCGAGATAAATCTCAAAGTTGATCCAGCTGGAATTCGACGTGGGAACTGCAGAGTACGAGCTATGCTAACTACCAACTGAGCCACCCCATTCCCCCTAACAAAAATGGGAAGTAATATGTGGTCGATGTTTCACAGAATGAATTCAGTAACCGAATTTATCTTTGGTACATTTTATTCATGTATTCAGTTCTCCCTAAATTATTTCCACTTCCCTCCATGTTTTATAAGTGGAAGCTAACGTCGAAGCTCTATAACTTCTAAACTAAGCATTTTATAAGAAAAGGTAATAGGACTAAATTTAGAGATCTCAATCAATTCTATCTGAATCTCGATTTTCAAAAAAGTTTGTTTTGCACTTTAAGAGTTAAGGACTTTAAATATTTAATAGAAACAATGCAATTTTTCTTACGACAATTGAAAAATATCGAAAAATTATTCACGTTAACCTTTCAAATATGCATCTGTTGTATTAAATGATTGAATACTTCTTATTCAATTATAATTAACTTCTGAGTTAAATTCTAAATGTTAGGCATTGCTGTTGTTAAATATTTAAACATCCATAACTCTTTAAATACTAAGGGAATATTGTTGAAAATCGAGGTTTATATAGATTTGATTCAGACTTTTAATTTACCTTAGGTCCCATTCTGTTACAAAACTCTTTCTTAGAAGTTAGAGAGTTTCGAAGTTAGCTTCCACTGACATAGCATGGAGGAAAATGGTCATAATTCAGTGAGCATATATAAGTTACATCTTAGAACAAACATGGGAAGATATAAATATATTTTAAATTTCCTTAACTTCAATATTTTACATTTTGATTTTTAATGATAATTTCTCATGGAAATGTTTATTTTTAAGGGTAATAAGAGAGAAATAACCTAGAAGCACTTCGAGGCTTGTCCTTGTTCCTCATACAATATAAAACATTTTCATAAGAATACACCCGCTCAAGGAAAACGTTTGTCAAGAAATGCATCAATCTTTCCCCTACTTCGAAGAAAAAAAATTCAACATTCCCTATGTTTCTCTGCACGTCTTAAGCTTCCATTTGGCATGCGACTCTTACAGATTACCCCGTGAAATTTACGTGACTCGTTTTGAGCGGAAGAAAGACAGACATAATTTTTGGTCCTCACGGCAGCCTGGACGCCACGAACGATAGAGTAGAGGAATAGTTTACAGAATCCAATCCCCCAATCTTTTGTGGAGGGAAGAAAGAACGGATGGTAAATAATCCATAACGTTGACAATTCCCACGTCACAAATTTGCATTTTACAAATAGTGTGTATATATATACGTGATTTGACAAATAACTCATTTCTCTCTGTTCTCTAGTTCCGAATATGCAACGGAACAATCATTTATATACGTTTCTCATTTGTCAGGAGAGAAGAAAGTATATGATGGAAAATTTTGTAGCCTATGGCACTGTACACATCATAAGCTTTCATTTGACACATAAGTAGTTACTTTGCGATTTGCTGTCGAAAGAATTACCAATATTTACATATTAAGCTCCTCTTTTGAGGGAAGAATGCACGAGAGATTTCCGCCTAAGTGGCGCAGTACATCGTGCATTGGTTCGTGGTGACCCAGATGGGGCGGGGTTCGAGTCCCGGTGATGGAACTGTCGTTTGTTCTGTTATAACCTAAAGATAAGCAAATTTCTTGTGGGCCTGATCAAAAATTGAAAAGGCAAAAAAAAAAATTTCATAACAAATTCACACTCCCGTAGTCATAAATTATATTTTAATATATTACTCGTTACTCTGAATATAACATATAATGGCACACTGAATTTCATATTTCCTTTTTCAGTAGAGGGAAGAAACAGGACGAAACGATTTATACAGGGTGAATCTGAAAAATTGGGCAAAACTTTACGGGGTGGTAGAACTCAGCTATACGAGCAATATTCGTCATAGAAAATATGGGCGGAACGCAAACGGCGAGCTACTAGGTGGCGTTGGAAATGGCATAAAAGGGTCGGTCCTCGCACCCAACGTCATTTCTACCGTGGATTGCCGAGAGGATGGCTTGTTATACTAACCACGAAATGGCGGATATGCACTTTGTATACGATGCGGCGGACGGGAATGCATGATCTAGTCGCAGGATCGCTGTTGCCGGCGATATTCGGGAAATGCTTGGTGTCTTCGCAAATGTGCGTCGGTCCCTATCCCGCAGGTGTGAAGCCTGCATTACAGCTGGCGGCAGCTCTTTTGAGCAATTTCTTTGAGCATGTACCTCAATTACATTCCTGTTAATAAAATGTTTTCTGAAGTATCTCCTCTCCTTCTTGTGTTCATTCTTTAAATGTGACAGTGGAAAACTACCTTTTAACTTCTCACCGCTGCGTTCCGACCATACATTCTATGACGAATATTGCTCGTATAGCTGCGTTCTACCACCCCGTAAAGTTCTGCCCATTTTTTCACATTCACCCTGTATATAACCTGTGACACTCCCAGTATTATTATAGTTAATTTGATGAATAATTGGTTACGATGGGTCAATGGGCTGAAGAGATATGATGTAACAACAGTTTGTAGAACCGATAAATAAGGAAAGAACAACAATAAGAAAATTAATAAATAACGACGAAAGTAAAAAATGTTATAAACTACCACTAATTTTATACAACAAAGAAATTTAAAATAATATCTTTCGTTCAATCACTAGGAACCTATCGTTAGAGCAGGCGAATGATATATTACGGATATATCTCAATGACATGTCCAAGTTTTAATTAAAATAGGATTTTTTGGCGAAATGCACAAGTGGTCATCCTCCTGCATTCATTTCATGCATCCACACTGAAATGTAGAATTACATCACCATTATAATTTCTTGTAGTATTCTCGGACTAATTAGCCTTTAAAATGGCTATTAATCGGAGGTTTCAACTTCTATGGTAATACAAGTGGAAGTTAAATGGTACGTAATGTTTAAACGCACTAAAATTAATTTAGATAAAAATCATTTGTTGAAATTTCGTTTTTAAGCAAATCAATACATATGGTCGAACGTGATTAGGAGTGTCTTGAGTCCATTAAGTGCCACCCAATCTTAGTGTTGCCAACTTTCCGTTACAGAAAAAAATGGACATTTTGTTTCGGTGAAGATTTTATCCGCCCCATTTTTTTTGCTCCTTTCTATCTGACATTTAGGGAAAAATATAAACAAATATTCAAAAATAATTTTACACATTTTATGAGACTAATTACAAACATCCACCCTCTTCCGAAATTTGAATCTCCATCAGCCATTGTTATTAAGCATGGTCGTCTCCAGAACTGTTACAGCTCATAATCGATTAATGAAGACCTAAATAATGGGTGCTAATACACTATCGTATTCATTATACCAGCTTCTAAACAATGAGGAAAGACTTTCTACACCTGGAGGTGCCCACTGAGAGTTAAAGGATGCGTTTGTGTGAATTGTTCATCATCATCATCATCATCATCATCATCATCATCATCATCATCATCATCATCATCATCATCATCATCATCATCATCATCAAGCAGCCATGGGCTACGGAGGTCCAACCAGACCGCGCAGTTTAATTCTCCAAGCATATTCTCCAAGCATCCGGTCACTGTACACCAATTCTAACAAGGTCCTGTTTGACATTGTCTGTCCACCGCATCCTAGGTCTCCCCCTCCTTCTGAGGCCTCTAGGCACACTGTTCATAACCCTATTCGCCAATCTATAATTATCCATACGGGCAACATGGTCAAACCAGCGGAGTCTCTCTCTGCACAATATGCTGCTTAAAGGAGGTTGCAGACTCCTTTGCCTAATCTCATCATTAGTTACAAAGTTAAACCACCTAATACCCAAGATACTGCGTAAGCATCTAGAATCAAAAGCATCTACTTTCCTGTTATCTTGCTTACACAGCGTCCAAGTTTCACTACCATAACTAACCCTAGAAAGAATCAAACTATTATACAGTCTAATTTTAGTCTTTAGGTGTATACGCCTATTTCTCCACAATATCCATATTTTCTTAAAAGTCCCGGCAGCAATACCTATTCGTCTGTTAATCTCATGCCGCACATCACCAGTATCAGTTACGCAGCTCCCAAGGTAATTAAACTGTGATACCTGCTCAAGACTGCAACCATTCAGATTAACTGAATCACAACCTGCCTGACCAATTTTCATCACTTTAGTTTTCTCTCTGTTTATAACCAAACCTACTGTACTACCAGTCTCATCAACAGTTCGAATGAAAGAGTTCATCACATCAACATCATTTGCCAAAAGGGCTAAATCATCAGCATAATCTAAATCAGAAATTTTCGTATCTCCAGCCCATTTAAGGCCAAAAGCTTTCCCTTGAAGTGAATTTCGCATAACATAATCAACAACCAAACAAAAGAGAAAAGGAGACAAAATGCACCCTTGTCGAATACCAGAAGTAATGCTAAACCAATTGCTACAAGACTTACCAACTCTCACACATGACTCAGTGTTATTATAGAGAGCTTTCATTATGTTAACTAATTTGTCTGGTATACCAGATGATCTCACAATCAACCACAAATTATGACGATCAACAGAGTCGAAAGCCTTTTTGAAATCAACAAAGCTAGCAACCAAAGGTTTCTGAAACTCTAAACATTTCTCAAGAATCTGCCTAAGGGAAAATATCTGATCTACACATCCCTTACCACTTCTGAATCCACATTGCTCATCACGCAATTGCCTGTCAACCAGATTCTTAATTCTATTAAGCACAATCATGGAAAGAACTTTACTGGAATGGAGAGTAGGCTGATACCCCTATAGTTATCACAAGAACTGCGATCACATTTTTTGAAAATAGGGATAATAATAGCTCTGGTAAAATCTTTAGGAACCATGCCTTTATCATAAAAGTTATTCAAAATTTCAGTCATCCAAATGGTAACTGAAACATTCCCAGCTCTAAGCATTTCCGTAGTAATTTCATCCACCCCTGGGGATTTATGAAGTTTAAGTTTAGAAATAGCCAAACTAACTTCAGATTGTGTTATAGGGCCAACATTAAAGCCAACAATGCATCTATCATCATTGCAAACAATGGGAGTAGAACTAACCACATTGTTTAGAACATCACTGAAATGCTCAGCCCACCTAGCCATGACAGAATCCTCACCTTCTATAACCTTGCCTTGTTTATCCTTCAATCCCTGTATACCTGTTCGTTTTCTACCACACAATACATTAATTATCTGGTACAGCTCTCTGCTGTTGTGCTGTCTAACTGCTTCCTCAGCTTTGTCAGCAAGGCCATCAAGCCAAAGATTCTTATCAGTAGCTAACTGACCCTTTACACGTTTATTAAGTTCTTTGTAATGCTTTCTATTAGGACTAGTAGGGTACTGATTAAGGACATTCCTGCAGTTCCTTCTTTCTGAAATAAGCTCAAGTGCCTTATCACTTAAATAATTCTGCCTCCTCTGCTCCTTTTTCCCTAAAAGAGTACTGTTAGTTTCCAAAAAAGCCTGTTTAAAATGGCCCCATTCTTCCTCAACTTCAGTATTAAGCAAACCATGACTGTCATAATGACTAAGTAACCTATCACGGTAAGCTTTAGCTATAACTGGGTCTTTCAGAGCTTCAGTATTAAAGGTAAATTTTTTAACACTAGCACAACACTTTTTAAGTTTAAGTTGCAAGACACTTTTAACAAGGTAATGGTCAGATCCAATTTCAGCTCCCCTATATGCCCTGGTATTTCTAACAGAACTAGCCCATTTGCTGTTAATTAATATATAATCAATCATATTCTTATGCAGCCCATCAGGTGAAACCCATGTGTGTTTATGTATGTCGCGGTGTTTGTAATATGTGTTAGTTATTCTGAAACCATTTAGTTTACTTACCTGTAGGAGACGTTGACCATTGCCATTGCAGCTACCAGTACCAAAAGGGCCTATTACTCCTCCCCAAAGGTCAGAGTCGGTACCAACTTTGGCATTGAAGTCACCAAGAACAAGGGTAATATCTCCTTTCTTGACAGAATTCAAAATATCCTGAAGTTGTCCGTAAAACCTATCCTTCTCATTCTCATCAGAATCCTCAGTGGGGGCATAACAGCAGATAACATTCAAGTCTTTAATGCTTGTCTGAAATTTTGCTGTAAGAAACCTTTCATTAATGCTCTCATATCCTAGAAGAGCATCACTAGCATGTCTGCTGAGCAGCAGACCCACGCCTTGGTGATGCTTTTCATCCTCCCTCCCTGTAAAGAGAAATTTAAAGTTATTTTTAAGTATCTCACCTTTACCTGTCCATCTGGTCTCTTGCAAGCCTAGAATATCTAGGTTATAGCGCTGGAATTCCTGCATGAGGACATCAAGAGAATAATCTCTATGTAATGTCCTCACGTTCCATGTTCCTGCAGAGAGAAAATGATTAGTAGGATTTTTAAAGAAATTAGGTTTATTGAGATTGGTAGGGCCAACAATATCAAACAGCCCCCTGATCGCAGGCATGGGGCAAAGACCTGTTCCTCCTCCGCTAAAGGCTGAAGTCACCGATGCTGGTAGGAACTTCAGGCACCACCTTTTCAAGTGGACTTTTTCAAGAACCATATGGACTGCCTGAGACACATTACTCCAGTTTAGGCTTGACGATGCCCAACTAGCTAAGTAAGGTTCAGGTACCTGCGATGGCCTCTGATTAGGATTATCCACCAGCTGATATAAGGTATCCCATGCCTCTGTTCACTTAGAGCTGGCAACCCAGAAGGAAACAGAAAACACAGCGGCAGACTCTCCCTCAACAGAGGCCCACCAGTGCAGCAAGTCCAGGATCCATAATCAAGCTCAAATCCATAAATAAGTCCAGTCTAGTAGGTATAAATGGTCAGTACCAGGACCCTGTGAAGTTGACCACTCCTCAGCAGGGTTGAAAAAAAAGAAAAAAGTGGCCATAGATGACCAGATCAGCAGGCCATACTGAACTGGCAGCCCTCCCCTTCCGTTCCCTTCCAAAAGAGAATATCTCTTTTGAAAGGTACTAACGGCCTGCACCACGAGAAGGCGGGGTCGGACATTAGGTGCTAGACCTGGCCGGTTCTGTGCATCATCACTGGGGATTGGTACACGGCTCTCCTTCCAGTTTACGCCTAGCTACCATTTTTTTTTTTTTAAAGAACTTTTTTTGTTTTAAGTATTCTAACAATTCATTGGCTTGTAAATGAATTGTTAGAATACTTAAAACAAAAAAAAGTTCTTTAAAAAACAAAACTTTATTTAAAAAAATTAAATAATAATAAATTTTGAAAAAAAAAATAATCGTTCTTCAAATACGCTTCTGGAATTTATATTTATTTCCTCCTTTATGGGATTTTAGCAGGCCTTTGCAGACACTCACACATCATTGTTCTGTATTTTCGTTAGCCTCCTCGTGTAGCTTTTTTCTAATAAAGCTGATACTTTTAATATCTATGCTTTTAGTTAATTGCATATTTGACTGAGGTTTATACAGGGGAATTTTTACCAGGTCGAGACTCATTTAAAAGATCGTATATAAGCCCTTATAATTTGAACGCCAACTTCGTAACTGACTTCGACGATCTAATGATTTCGTTACCTTCGATGAATAGTTGTCACTGCAATGAATTTAAGAGGACCAAGTACTGTTCATCCTAGGAGCAAGCAGGTTGTACCCCTTTATATTTCATTAGCACTCATATTGCTAGAAGCGACTTTATCGAATGAAATGTTGAAGCTATTGTGATAATAAACAGTGTTATATGCTTATGTGTGGGCATCTTTCTTAGAAGCCATAACTTTATTTTTTCTTCTATGCATCTCACCTGTCTAGATGTAATGTATCACAATATTCGCTTGGGTCCAAAACGTGAATCAGTTAAATCCAAAGGTAGAAAAGCAGAAAACGTTCGTCTGGTTGAAAGTCATAATCTGCACACCAGACATTTCTGTTGAAAACAGGGCGGTTGGCAACACCAGTCCTACCCCAGTATTTCTAAGTGACCCAAGCTGAATCCATTTCGTTGTACATGGAAATTAGGCACCCCTGAGGAATGTTTGACATTCAAATGGACAGAGATTCATTTGATTGGCAAGTTGCTGGCGGCAGATTATAATGGTCACGTAATATGATTTGGAAACAAGCGATGTTATGTTGGGTGAAAGACAAGACAAACAGGCAATCGTTATATGGCTCTTAGTGGCAGATGGCATAATGGAATTAACTGTCTCACGTCGAACCGAGCATATCCCGAAGGTTGTAGAACACAAGTAACATAAGACTAACCGAGATTTCTGTCCCCCACAAATTAATGAGGAAAAGGTTTCATCTGGTGTCGTGAACATGGAAACTGGAACTTAGAGAAATTTTCTATTTAATATTTACTGATGGGTGCACCTTGATTCCAAGCTTTGATTCTCGACGTCTCTCAATCTGAAAAACCGCCAGATACCATCTATTGAGTACTAGAGGGTGCATTAGTGGTCTGAAGAGAAGTAAGATGCAAAGATTTTACTGATCTCTATGTATTCGAGAGAAATATTAATTGCTCTGATATTTAGGGAAGAAATGCTTGCAATCCATATCAGACTTTTTATGAATTACGAAACTTTGAATTAATTCTAATGGGCTGAGCATCTAATGTCCGACCCCGCCTTCTCGTGGTGCAGTCCGTTAGTACCTTTCAGAAGAGATATTCTCTTGTGGAAGTGAACGGAAGTGGAGGGCTGCCAGATTAGTGTAGGCTACTGATCTGGATAACTCTGGCTACTTTTTTTTTTCTACCCTGTTGAGGAGTGGTCAACCACATAGGGTCCTGGTGTTGACCATATAAATCCACTGGACTGGACAGATATATGGCTCTGAGTTTGATTATGGATCCTGATTTTGCTGCACTGGTGGGCTTCTGTGGATTGAAAATCTTCCGCTGTGTTTTCTGTTGGTTTGTGGGTTGACAGCCCCAAGTGAATAGATTCACAGGATATGTTTATCAGCTGGTGGATAATCCTGAGCAGACGTCATCGCAGGCACCTGAACTCTTTGCTTCTATTGGCATCGTCAAATTCTACATTGGAAGAAGTCTTCCAGTGTAGATGGCTTCAGCCTTTAGTAGTGGTGGAACGGGTCTTTGCCCCATGTCTACGATTAGGGGACTGTTTGATATTGTCGCCAATCCCTCTCTCAACAAACATAGTTTCTTTAAACATCCCACTAACCATTTTCTCTCCATAGGTAGTGGGAATGTGAGGACTCTGCACAGAGATTTTTCTCTTGATGTCCTAACACAAGAATTCCACCATTATAATTTAGATATTCTCGGCTTGCAAGAGACCAGATGGACAGATAAAGGTCAGATTCTTAAAAATAATCTTAAAATTCTCTTTTCATGGAAGGACGACAATAAGCATCACCAAGGCGTGGGTCTGCTTCTCAGCAGACACGCTAGTGATGCTTTTCTAGGATATGAGTGCATTAATGAAAGGTCTCTTACAGCAAAATTTCAGACAAGGGTTAAAGACTTGAATGTTATCTGCTGTAATGCCCCCACTGAGGATGCCGATGAGGATGAGAAGGATAGGTTTTACGGACAACTTCAGGATATTTTGAATTCTGTCAAGAAAGGATATATTCTCTTGTTCTTGGTGACTTTAATGCCAAAGTTGGTACTGACTCTGACCTTTGGGGAGGTGTGATAGGCCCTTTTGGTATTGGTAGCTGCAATGGCAATGGACGACGTCTCCTAGAAGTAAGTAAACTCAATGGTTTCAAAATAACTAACACTTATTACAAACACCGGGACATACATAAGTACACATGGGTTTCACCTGATGGGCTGCATATGAATATGATTGATTATATTAATTAACAGCAAATGGGCTAGTTCTGTTAGGAATACCAAGTGATATAGGGTAGCTGAAATTGGATCTGACCATTATCTTGTTAAAAGTGTTTTGCAACTTAAACTTAAAAAGTGTTTTGCTAATGTTAAACATTTCTCCTTTAATACTGAAGCTCTGAAAGACTCAGTTATAGCTAAAGTTTACCATGATAGGTTACTTAGTCATTATGACAGTCATGGTATGCTTACTACTGAAGTTGAGGAAGAATGGGATCATTTTGAACAGGGCACTTTTAAAATGTAGCCATATCCAAGATTTTCCCTTCATTTGCATATACACATGTCCCACATTTCCATACTAATTTAGGTAATCGTAATTCTACTCCTAGGTGGGGCTGTTTTTATTGATGAAGTGTATATTTATGCTTTCAAAACACTGGAGGAAAAATATTAAATATATATATATAAACATATTACACCATATTTTTTGAAAAAATATTCTAAAGATCACAGAAGCGAAGGGGAAAATATTATAGCAGAATGGTACTCCGTCTCGATCCTTTGCTTCCCCCCCCCCGACCTCGCACTGGTTTTCATTTATAGATCCGGGACTGGTGCTAACTCTTTATTTCCACCTGCAGCAATTTATACAACTTCAGCTATGTGAGCTTCACAATAATATGAATAAACATATTTTGTGCGATATCTTCCTCCACAAAATATTTCCTCCACAAAATGTTTCCTCCACCAGTCATTTCCTTCACAAAATGTTTCCTCCACAAAATGTTTTCTCCACATAAAGAGAGAAGGGGGCGGGAATGGCTCGCAATCTGTAGTTCCCAGGTTCGAGTCCCAGCTGGGACAGCGTTGAGATTTATCTCCGCAAAACTCTCCTTCCCGCACACGGTGAGCAGAGGATACTGATAACCTTGGAAAGGCCACTGTCCATCGGATGGAACATTAAGACATGATACCGTGTTTGGGTGAGCCATAGCTGTACACGTTATGGAACACGCTGGATGGCCTTGAGGGAAATCTACCATGTGCCTCCTAACAGCTGTTCCTGTGAGTCCCTTCCCAAACCTTCTCTGAGCCTTCGGGGTCCTTGTGACCTGGCCATTTAGCCAATTTTGCGCAAAAAAAGTGCCGCTCAGAGATAAAAAACGCAGCCTAACCCGCATAAAGAGAAATTTAAATGTAATCTGATTTATATATCCTGTAAGGAAGATAATATAATTGAAATTAAAAATAAACTGGATACATTTTTTAAGAAAATGTGTTTAAATTAATTACATTTACATAAAAGATTAATAAAGGATTTGGAATTAATTATTATACTTCTGAAATAAACACCCCTTAGTAAATATAAACTTTAATCAGTAGAAGTAAAATTTCACAGAGTTAAATCTTTGCACATACGAAAAAATTATACATTACTCAAAAGACTGGGATTCGAAAAAAACACTCTCAGTGCCAATTCAATCTTGCGAATTTGATCTTAGCAGCAAGAAAACCTTGACACTTCGAAAGCAAAATAAATAGTAGAGCAAATTTTTTAAGGAAGGTTTCCCCCGACCTTCTCTGAGCCTTCGGGTTCCATGTGACCTGGCCATTTAGCCCATGGTGTGCAAAAAAATGCCGCTCAGAGGAAAAACAACCCAACCCATACCGTGTGTGTGATATTGAAACTGTTAAAAAAGTCCAGAGGTATTTTACACAAAAGCTGTTGGGCTTTCGTATCAAATCTTATCAACAGAGATTAAACGAATTATCATTGCACTCTCTGAAATGGAGACGACTTGAATGTGATTTGATTGTACGATACAAAATCATCCATGGACTCTTCTACTGTAATCCCGAACAACCTTTCTTTCGCATAGTTAACAGCAGGACTACACAACACTCGCTGTGTGTTGACATCAGTATGTCATATACATCATTGCAATCAGTATGCAATCCATTCGCAAGATATTGCAGATATCACTTCTTTGTTTGTAGAGTAGGAAGAGTATGATCTTTCAGAGGACGTAGTCATCTCTTCTACCATAGCCATTTTTAAAAAGCATTTACGAAGCATGGACATGAAAATATCTTAAATGCTTTAAGTTTTAAATGTTTCATCTCTTTTATCTCAAGATTGTCAAAGGATTCAATTTTCTGCAATCTATTTTCTCCTTATATGTGATGAACATAATCATTCGATTCATATTATGTGTGTAATGCAATATATTTTTTATTTATACCAAATGGAGTCATTGTAAATAGTATTTACCTTCCATTTATTATTATTAAATAAATTAAATTAATGAACTCATTTTATCTAGTATGCAATCGGTTTCGAACCCATAAAACCAAAAATAACTGATCGAGACCTCTTCCGATATATTCAACGTGTCATTTTCCCAGAATGAAATCGGAAAACATTAGTTTTAAATTTGTTGCTCGATTAGAACATGAGTTATAAAACTGCAATTTTTAGCGGGTTCGACCCCGTTGTTCGGCTATGTAGCGGGTTCGATACCTTGCGTGATTGAATTAACCGAACGACGTCCGGTGGTATAAGGCTACGTTGGAGAAAAAAAGACGAACATTTCGGAAATATTAGGTATTAAGCCATTTTATCCAGTATTCAATCAGTTTCCAACCCATAAAATAAAAAATAACATGTCGAGACCTCTTCCGATACATTCAATGTGTATTTCTTCTCGAATATAATCGAAAAACATTATTTTGAAATCTGTGGGTATATTAGAACACGATATCTGTTCACTGAAAAGAAAAATTTAAAGTTTATTTTTAATTATTTCACCTTAACCTGTCAATCTGGTCTCTTACAAAGCCTAGAATTCCTGGGTGAGGACATCAAGATAATAATCTCAATGTATCGTCCTCACGTTACATGCACCTGCAGAGAGAAAATGACTAGTATGGTTTTTTTGAACAAACTAGGTTTATTGAGAAACATAGGGCCAACAATATCAAACAGCCCCCTGATCCCAGGCATGGCGGAAAGACCTGTTCCTCCACCGCTACAGGCTGAAGTCGTCCATGCTACTAGGAACTTCAAGTACCACCGTTTTTAAATGGACCTTTTCAAAAGCCATAAGACTTGCCTGAGACACATTACTCCAGTTTAGGATTAGCGATACCCAACTAACTAAGAGAGGGTTCAGGTAGCTGCGATGTCCTATGATCAGAATTATCCACCAGCTGATATAAGGTATCCCGTGCCTCTGTTCACTTATGTCTAACAACCCACAAGCAAACAGAAAACACAGCGGGTGTAACTAGACTGGATTACAGCAAAGCTGTAATCCAGTCTAGTCTCGTAGGCATAAATGGTCATCACCACGACCCTGCGAAGTTGAACACTCCTCAAAAGGGTAGAAAGAAAGAAAAAATTTGTCGTCGATAAGCAGATCAGTAGGGCACACTGGTCTGACAGGCCTCCACTTCTGTTCCCTTCGAAAAAAGAATATCTCTTTTATAAGGTACTAACGGCATGCACCAAGGGAAGGCGGAGTCGAACATTATGTGCCAGACCCGGACGGTTCTATGCGTCATCACTAGGGATTGCTACACAGCTATCCTTCCAGTTTGTACCGAACATTTACTGACCAGAAGCGTTAGTGGAGAAAATTTGCAATGCAGGCTAATTTGTGATCCGAACCTGGTAACAGAATCACATAGGGAGGATAGTATCAGTAGCTGTAGTTTTGATAATCCAACATTCGGTACTGAAAGCGTGAAAATAACGTTGATGAAAATCTGTTTTTCTTAAACCTTGGACGTATTATTAAAGTACATCCGTGATATAGTTTTGAATGGATAAGAGAAGGGATATTGATTGAACGAAACGCAAATAATTCTATTAAGTTACTATATATATTTGGTGGTAGTTTAACTCTGAAAATTTCAACTACTGGATATTTCAGAAACGGATTAGTAATACAGGTAACCCTCATTTAAGGCGAGAGATGAGTTCCGAGAAAACCATCGTTAAACGCATTTCTGCGTAAAAGGAGGGTTTTTTTTTTATTTTTCTCTCTTTTTGACTATGTTATTGATCTTTCTTCCTTTTCTTGGTTTTGTAATGGATGTTTTATTTTAACAAAAATAATTATAATTCACAATATTTATTGAAATATTACGTAAATGCGTAATTATGTATATAAATATGTAGATATATGTGATCGATTAATTAATTTTACAGTTTATTTCTTAATAAGGAACGATACTATCTGGTTTGCATTGCTGGGCTCTGTTTTGTGCCTAATATTTATTTGTATTATTCCATTAACTGGTCACAACATCGTCTTATGGCATCCGGTCACGAAATATCAATATCATGATCCTTCAACAAATCCATGCGTTTATTTCGCAGCGAAAGGGCTTCATCTAAAATTAAATGTCAACACTATTTCTGGTTCAAATTCTTGTCATTCTTTAAAAGCAGCGTTGAAATTTAAATCCTAACGTTCGTCGTTAGTGAGTGGCTCACTAAGGAGTTTAATAACTTCGTCCATCTTTCAAAGTTACGTATTCGTATACTGCTCCAGTTTGATATTTCGCTGATCTTAATTAAAAAATCGAACTAAATTCTTGTAAATAAAGTATTTAGAGGGATATATCCAAGCATGATATACGTGAATTATGCAGTAATGATTTGGAGAACTAAATTACACAGTGTGGTTGGACCTCCGTTGCCCATGGCTACTTGATGATGATCGTGTTGTTGTTGATGGTGATTAATAAACTAAAAACATTGCAGTACTCCAGTAAGTACACATTAAAATTCCATTTAGGAATATCCGAAGTAATTTTAAGCAAAAGGAACCAAGAAATGAAAGGAAAGAGAAAAAGTGTGTGAAGTGTCATAAAACGAATGGTGAAAAAGAGCGATAAATGTAATCTATGTGCCACGGATAATGCAACTTATAATGTTACTGGTTCTTGCAATAGTATGATTCTAATGTATACATCATGAGAGATATCCATTGTACCATTTTCTCTATACCTTAAGGCAGTGCTGTCTAACTTCTCTAAGACCGCGGGCCCAAAAAAGAATAGGACCGGATAGGTAATTGAAAAGTCAGTTCATGTCACCTCAAAAAATTATTTTATTTATACGAAAAATAATAAGTAATAATAAACGAATATAAATTTTCTAAACCTGATCAAATATTGAATAAATTTAACGGGAGCATTGTGGCCGTAGTTGTTGGGCAATAAGAATAGAATGAGTAGGTTGAAATAATGCAATAATAATTGCAAATAGAATGAGAAAGTTGAAGATTGCATATCAAGTAAAGTAACATAAGTAGATAATAAATTAGAAGGTGGATTATATATATCTATTTAAAAATTCAAATAAAAATTTCGTTTTGTTTGCGGTATTTATTTAAAACTTCCGCGGGCCGCTATTTGGAGAGCGCGGCCTTAGGGTCCTTCAAATTGATCATTTAGCCCATTATATGCAGGGAAATATCTCTCAGAAGCTTAATACGGAACCCACTTGGAAAATAAAATTTCTATTACAAATGATCGTTTATAACATTCTGTAGAGTAAATAATAGTTTGCATTTAGATATACGAAAATGTGAATCTTAATTTTTCATCAATATTTATGTAGTCGAAAAATAATTCTTCATTTAATTCTAAAAACTGAAAGATTCAGTATCTAGAGATGGAAGGATAGACAAGTTGAGAGACAGAAGAAAATGTGAAAATATTAGTCAAAATTTCAAAATAAACAAATTTCCTCTTAACATTTAAGAAATTCTTTTAAAAAAAAAATGAGTTTCACCGATGAGTGATACTCGAAGTCACGACTCCCACAAGCCAGCAGCTTTCCACCTGGTCCCATGGTTAATACACTGAGAGGCCACACGTTGAGGCATGGATTCAACGAGTTGCAGGTACCGTTCTACAGGGATGGCTGCCCACATATTCTATAGTGTGGACCATAATTATGTTGCATTGGATGTTGCTGAATTCATGGATCGTAAGCTTGTTTCCATTATGTCTCACAGATGCTCCAAGAATTTCATATCAGGAGACCGTGGGGGCCAAATCATGGTGGTAAATTCCGTGGAGTATTCCTCAATCCACCTCCTAGCAACCAAAGACTGGTGACACGTTGCATTATCTTGTTGGAATACCCCTTCACTATCAGGGTGCTCGAGAGTCATGGTGGAAAAGATTAGTGAGAATGTCCACATAACTCATACCTGTCAGCGATATTCACTTCTGTTCCCTTCGAAAAGAGAATATCTCTTTTGAAAGGTACTAACGGCATGCACCAAGAGAAGGCGGAGTCGGACATTATGTGCCAGACCCGGAAGGTTCAATGCGTCATCACTGGGGATTGCTACACAGCTATCCTTCCAGTTTGTGCCGAACATTTACTGACCAGAAACGTTAGTGGAGAAAATTTGCAATGCAGGCTAATTTGTGATCCGAACCTGGTAACAGAATCACATAGGGAGGATAGTATCAGTAGCTGTAGTGTTGATAATCCAACATTCGGTACTGAAAGCGTGAAAGTATCGTTGATGAAAATCTGTTTTTCTTAAACCTTGAATGTATCATTAAGATACATCCGTGATAATATAATCTCTTTACTTTGGAGTCATCCCATTAGTGATTGAACGAAAGAAATATAATTCTATTAAATTAGTATATATATTTTGTGGTAGTTTAACTCTGAAAATACCATTTAATGAATAATTCAGAAATAGATTAGTTATGCAGGTAACTCTCATTGAATGCTGGAGATGAGTTCCGGGAGATCATCGTTAAACGAATTTCCGTGTAAAATGAGGGGATTTTTTATTTGTTTGCATTTTCGCCTATCTTATTAATCTTTCTTCCTTTTCTTGGTTTCGTAATAGATGTTTTATTTCAACAAAAATAATTATTATTCTCAATATTTATGTAAAGGTTATATATATGCATAATTATGTATATAAATATGTGATAGATTAATTAATTTTACAGTGTATTACCTAATATGGAGCGAAACTATCTGGTTTGCATTGCTTGCCTCTGTTTTGTGCTTAATGTTTATTTTTAGCATTCCATTAACTGGTCACAACATCGTCTTATGGCATTCAATCACTATATATCAATATCATGCTCCTTCAACAAATCCATGCGTTATTTGTGCAGTGAAATCTAAATATTTAACGCCAACACTATTTCTGGTTCAGATTCTTGTCGTTCTTCAAAAGCAGCGTTGAATTCTAAATCCTGAAGTTCATCGTTAGTGAGTGGCTCACTGTGGAGTTTAATAACATCGTCCATCTTTCAAAATTACGCCTTCGTGTCCTGCTCCAGTTTGATATTTCGCTGATGTTAATTAAAATATCCAACTTAAATTCTTGTAAATAAACTATACAGATGGATAAATCCAAGCATTATTTATCGGAATTATGCAGCAGTGATTTGGAGAACTAAATTGCACAGTGTGGTTGGACCTCCGTAGCCCATGTCTGCTTGATGATGATCGTGTTGTTGTTGTTGTTGATGGTGAGGATGATTAATAAACTAAAACTTTGCAGTACTCTAGTAAGTACGAATTAAAGTTCCATTTAGGAATATTCGAAGTAATTTTCAGTAAAATGAACAAAGAAATACAAGGAAAGAGAAAAAGTGTGTGAAGTGCCATAAAACGAGTGGTGATAAAAGGCAATAAATTCAATCTATCTGATAAGGATAATGCAACTTATAATGTTATTGCTTCTGGCAATAATATGATTTAAATGTATACCACGTGAGAGGTATCCATTTCAGTTCATTACAGGAGCTGTTGTCCCCTTTGAGAATGACAGTAACAGATTCGAAACAAAATCATAAACATATAGTTACACACACTGAGATGCCAATTTCTTAGGTACACCTCTCCTCGAACATATAAGGTTCATTCAACCAGTAATAAACCACGTAACGGTGGTGGGCAGTATAAATAAGAGAGACCAGCTTTTTGAGCTTCATTTAGAGTTGGATTGAATTTTCGGGAGCAGGAAAGTGCCATCCAGTGGTGAGCGCGTCGCTCGTACAACGTAAAGTGTCGGCGTAAAACGCAGTGCAGGGAGCTTTCCGAGTGAAAGTGTGAAAGTATCGACGTAGGAAACATTTTCCAGGAGACTTAGTACAGACAACTTAGTTCCGACAACTTTCTCAGCTGACAATACTGGAGACATTTCTCCTGTTGAGATGAATTGCCATGTCCACACTTATGCGCTTTCATCTTCAACTTCACTTTCAACTTTCAATTCCGCTTTTCAACACCTAGTAGCCTAGCGCATGCCTTAGATGGAATGCCCTGGACGCATGCCTTCAACTGTCTACACCTGTGCGTCAAACAGTTTTCAATTTTTCACCACTGTAAACGTGAATTAAAATGTACGTAACTGATGCTGCTATGTTAGCGGGTATAAGTGCTGCAATTGTAGTGCTGAGAAAAGCGAGAAAAAGACGTGAAAAATACCGCCGATGGATATGGATGAAAGATTACTTTAAAACGTGGAATTTTGGAATTGAAGAAAAACGTTCTTTTTAAGGACTTTACGCGAACATCTAGAACAAACTTCTACATGCTTTTGGGAATGGTGGAGCCAAGATCAAAAAAAAAATCTCTTTTCAGAGAAGCAATACCAGAAGAAGTGAAATTAGCTATCACCTTAGATATTTTGCTACCGGTGATTCATTCAATCACTCTGATGAATATTTGAACCTATAATCTGATGAATTATTTAATTTTTTTATTTGTTTAAATTAATTTAATAATTTATATCTCTGATAAATTATTAAATTCATAATCTTCAATAAAGGCCAATGTTTGTTCTGACAAAACGGTGAATAAAAACACAAGCTCAATAATTACAAAAACAGAACGAAACCTTCCAGACAAACTACGAAGCTGCACGGAATGCTGGACAAAAATCCACTACTGGTGGAAGTATGTTCGCTACTGCATTGAAAACGGCGCGTTTCAAATGATTTGAGGCATGCCTTTGCGCATGCGTCTAGCGCACGCAAAACGCACAAGTCTGGACATTGCCATAGAAACTCTCACCCCATTGCAACTTCCCAGCCAGCCAAGCTTGTGAGAGGGCGATCCAGAATCGCCGTCATTATTGGGGACGCCGCTAAATAGCGATCCTCTCTGACACTTGCGCTAAGAGGCAAGTCGCCCATTGGAAACCGGCGGACAAAGGAGCAAGAGGTAAGAAGAGATCTCGAATAAAAGGGGAGTTCACATAGAGATTTTGAAGTGGAAAGGTTGAGAGCAAAGTTGTTGAGCGGTACAGGACACCACTAGCCGGCTACGTCAACACCATCTAGAGAGGAAGACCATAGCACTCATTTTCGACGTCACCAATGACTTAATTGCCACACAGAATAGAATGAGGAGCAGCTCGTCATTGCTAATAAAACTAATCGGAAGTTCTATCTGTCCAAGTGGATAAAGTCCCACTTATTTTATTGAGTATGCTAAATTTATAAAACGAGAAAAGCATAATTCGTATTTTTGTCGTTTCTTAAAATTGAAGCAGTTTGCAGCTCGATAATTTAGTGCCTAAATTAAACCCCCAGAAGAAGCTGTTAGCCAGAGTCTAGTGAACTATCCACTCTTGTAGTGAACAACCCCGAGAACTATTCACCATTTTCACCAACTCAGCTGCACCTGGACAATGTTTCAAAGTCAACGTTAGCGTTCAAGTCAAAACAGATTCCTTGGCAGTGAGCAACCCTGCCGAAATTGATATAGTCGGTGAGGGCCCATTTTGTAATCTACCATATCTTGCACACCACCATTACCTGGAGAATTAATGTGATATTGTAAGAATAATAGTTTGGTTAACAGTTAGGATTAAGAGAGCTTAGAAGCTTTCAAGTCAACTAGAGATATTTTCAGCTTTGTCAGTAGTTGCTTTATGAGCATTTATTTTAGAGTGTTTTCTATTAGCAATAACAGCTATTAGTAGGAGTGTATTTTTATGTTTTCGTCTGTAACATATAATCAACCACAAACTAGGGTGACAACTGTAAAACATTACAAATTTGACGATATTCAGTACTCAGTTATTACCAGTATTCAGGGGTTTAGCCCCTTTGTTTATAAAATTGTGAAGAAGTAGTAATACCTGCAACAATTTAGTAGGATATTAGTTATTAGATTACAAGGGATTGAAAATAGGACTCTTTTACACATTAAAAATGTGTCACACTCCATTACGATAATGGAAAGTCATATTCTGCCACACAGACACCATTTCTTTTATTTCTGCAGTGATTGTGTTCCTCTGAGCGTAGGCACAACGACAGCTACTATTTTTTTTCCAACCTCGTGATCACAAAGAAATATATTCCCATTTCAAACTCAGTATTCCATTCACGCCTTAGCTTCATTTAGCGATGTGGGAACAATTACATGTGGATTTGTCTCCATTTGAAACACAAAAATGCCTGCATTAACTGAGAGTGAAGTGGAGCTGATCTCTTTCAAAGAATGCCATCAGGCCATAGCATCGCGCTAAGAACTGTGGCTTCAAGATCACCAGTTTCTCCCTCTCTGAATAGAGTGTGCTTGCTGAAATATGTGCTGGAACATTCTAAAGGGGTTTCTGGACACCTTTATGTTAAGCTGACGACTGTCATAATGAGCACTTTCGACTCCTCTTCCATTTCCCTGAGACTTCTCGTTATAGCCTGGAGGATTTATATTACACTAGAGATTAAACTAATGGTCTGCCAGTCCGTGGTCTGTCACAGGTGCAGCCTCATTCCTAATCAAATCTTGACGTGTGCATGGTTCACGACGAACCACGTACAGAAGACAAATCATTTTCGAGGAAGTCTAAGCATTGCCGCAGTGGGTACAGTACAGCTTCATTAATTCAATTATCTACTTGATTGTCAAGTATGAGGAACTGGATCATACTTTTTTTTTATCTTACTTCTCTTATCACATAGATATGTAAAAATGATGTTCTTAGCTCCCTCGGGTTCACTGTTAGGATCTTCCAATCCTTATTCATTTGTGGTAAATTTTCTGTGCAAGTTTAATTCTTTCTAATATTGAGATTTTCAATGACAAAATTTCTATGTTATGACTCTATATATTATACACAGGTATAACTACAACATGCTGGTTGAATTCAGAAATTTTACTAGAGTTTCTCTGTAAGAACAAACATAAAATATTCAGAATTGAATGCAGTTTACAAAAATTTAAAATTATTTATTTCTAACTCTCTGCTGCAGTACGTACGCTCCTGCCTAGATGTTCTATCAGAGTTATGATGATATCTCATACAATATAGAAAAGCTTACACTAGAACAGTGGTTCCCAATGCTTTTTTTTCCGTGAACCCCTATCAACCAAAAAAAAAATGTTATTATCCACCAGGGTAACAATGAATAAAAAAGCTCCAAATGAAAATTTACATTATAAAGTTTTACTAACCATAATTAGGAAACCTCTAAAATATCGAGTCTAAATATAAGAACTCTAATTATGAAACAAAAATAAAACTCTAATTATAAAACAATTTACCTGCAACACTTCATATTAAATTTCTTTATTGCACAAATATTGTTGAATATTATATATTCAATATCAATAACATTTGTAAAGAAATAAGTTACAACTTGGATAATGTTTAACATAATAAAATAATCATACACAAACTTAATTTCGATGTTAGACTTTTTTATTTGAACAAAGGTTTGTTTTGCAGACGTTTGTGACCGTCTGTGACAGTTTCGAATCGCTGCAGAAACAAACTTATAATTCTTAAAAAATGTGCATGGTAGTTGTCACAGAGAAAAATATATTTGAAACATAATTGGACAATTCTTTACTGCTTAAGGCGCCATTGCCGAACTTTTTAGCGCGAAAACCTTTGACCATGGTCGCGAACCATCAAATGGAAACCACTGCACTAGGGCATTTCACTTGGCTTTGAAATTACGTACAATATCGACTTCACTAGATAAGGCTATCCTTATACGACACGAGGAACTAGTTACATAATTTCTTAGTAGATTTTAACCGATATTAAACATTATGAATATTTAGACATCGCCATTTCTACTCCTAAGAACTATTTAGTTTAAAATTAGACAAGATTGGGTAGCAAGCACAATAGGGCAATTAATCAACAAAAATGAAATTTACATATGAAGCTCGAAAACATTTGTATAAGAGCAAAATATATCTCCTGCCAATGAGTGTAGTTACTCATTGGCAGGTAGAGTATGTACGGTAGAGTATGTACGGGGGCAGTTATGGAAGTTCAAACCTCCTCTGTCAGAATTTTACAAATATGTTTGTAAAAAAACTTCATTTTCGTTTTTCATGATGCGAAATTTCAACTTCGCGTGGTACAAGAGAACCTCCCCCGTTTCAAATTCCTGGTTACATTTCTGTTTAGATGTAACAATGTTCACGGTAAGATGGCTGTACACGGAGAGAGAAAATATTTACATTGCCAAAAACATTTTATTCTCTTGTCGCAGGGGGCGAAATATGAATCATTTTTTAACATATTATTGAAAAATTCCATTTCTGTTCTATAGGTATTAATGAAATATATTTATTTGCATTTACCCAATTATCCACTAGTTTCAGTTTCCACTGTTAGAGGGTGCTAAAGACAGAAAATAAAACTTCGTTCCTTTGAATCGAGCATACCTTATTCCCCAGGAACGATTACATTTTCTTCCTTCCCAACTAAATTCATGATTAATGTATACCTTTAAGATACGTACTTGAAACACCTAACAGTTGAAACATATTAAGCTCCAGTTAAACACGCGTCAATTGATTATTAACACCTTTACATTAAAATAATAGCAGTGAAATAAATTCAATTCTGATGTCCTCTAGAAATCGAAATATACTTGCATGGGTTAAGCCAAAAATTAAAAACTAAATTCGAATCGTATTACATGTTATTATATAAGCGAAATTAAATAACATGAAAGGCGAAATCAAATTTCTATAAAAATAATTTCTACAGCGGTAATTTTTGCTAGTAAATAGACTACAGTAAACAAATGGGTGAAACTGTATATTGATTACACCCTGTGCATCATTCCTCTGTTCAGAGATTAGTTAATATTCTTTAACTGTAAACCAACTGATGAAAAAATCTGTTGCGTCATAAGCATAGATTTATGCATTAGATTGAAATTCATAAGTTAAGAACATAATTTTTTGTCGATATAAGGGTTGGGTTGTTTTTACCTCTAAGGGCCACTTTGTTTAACACAATGGGTTAAATAGCCAAGTCACAAGGACCTTGAAGACCCAAAGAAGGTTAGGAACGGGACCCACTGGGCAGTATTTAGCAGACAAAAGATATTATATATTTAGCACAGGGTATGGGTTTTCTATACACAGTGTACCATGGGTTAATCTCTAGATAAGATGCTAACACCTGATAAAAATTAAACGATGCA
Organism: Ryuthela nishihirai; assembly: GCA_038380435.1. Taxonomy (NCBI): domain Eukaryota; kingdom Metazoa; phylum Arthropoda; class Arachnida; order Araneae; family Heptathelidae; genus Ryuthela; species Ryuthela nishihirai. The sequence goes on from JAWZYU010000038.1 coordinate 7,056,844, forward strand.
ACCTCAACTTTATTCAGTAATTCGACGAAATGAGGACAATGCTTATGATAGGATTAGAGAGGATGCCAAAAAAAAGTACTTTTAATTAAAATCAGAATATTCCCTTTGAAAGAAATGTGACCATTTTTTGCACTAAATGAAAGAGCAAGAAAAAGAATAATGAATTTTTCCTTGGCTACCAATCAAAGGGACCTGGGTTCATTCCCCGGGTTAAGGCATGGATATTCGTGTTATCTTTCCGCTGAGATCTCGCCTTTTTCACAAATCTTCTCTTTAGCATATTAAATGATAGGCTCCTGTCAGACCTCTGTAGCAAGCAGCTACTTGAACGGATATATACTCATATTTTTTCAACATTCCCTGTTGATGAGTAAACAAATAAGCTTACAAAACACCCATGTTTGAAAAACAAAACCAAAAGCAAAACAAAAACAATCCGTAATCGATTGCAGTATAATAATTGGAGCAATAGACTGCAATGTAATAAAGTGCAGGAATCGGATTCAGTGTAATAGCGTGAAGGAATCGGATCCAGAGAAATAAGTAGAGGGACCGGTTCCAGTGAAATAAAAAAAATAAAAAATATAAAAAAGGAATAAGCTCCATTTTAATAATGTGCAGTAATCGACTGAAGTGTAGCAATGTAGAGGAAACGGATAGAGTGTAGCAATGTGTAGGAATCGGCAGCAGTGTAGTATTCTGGAGGAATCGAATCCACTGTAGCAACGTGAAAGAATCGGCTGGAATGTAGCAATGTGTAGGTATCGTCTCCAGTGTAGTAATGTGGAGGAATGGATTTCACTGTAGCAATACAGAGAAATCGGATCCAATTTAACAGTGTGATGGAATCGGCTGCATTGTAGCAATATGGTGGATCGGTTGCAGTGTAATACTTGGAGCAATTGCTTCAAATGTAATAATATGCAGGAATCGGATCCAGTATAGTAACGTGAAGGAATCTGGTCCAAAGCAATAAAGAGAGTAACCAGTTCCAGTGAAATAATGCGGAGTAATTAGCTCCACTGTAATATTGCTATGTCGCATGGTAAACACGGAAAAAAATTTTAAATTTTCACAATGATGCAGCTTGGGGACGACGCGAAAACGATTCATACCGATTTATCACAAATATATGGATGGATGCGCAAATTCAGAGCATGACGACACAGCTTCAAAGACCTACCTCGTTCAAGAAGGCCGAAGGAGGCCGTAAAGGAGAGAACCATCACCGATTTCGTGATCTCATTAAGAAAATCCCCACATCATCGTTCATTGATAAGTTGGCATTGTTGAAAGAATTATTCATCATCACTCAAAGTTACGAAAGATCTGTGACAAATGGGTACCACCACACAAACTGACAGAATAGCAGAACAGGGCGAGAGTCAACTCGTGCAGGGAGATGCTGGCAATGTTTGAACCTAGTGGCTCCAAACAGTTAACAGACATTCTCACAGGTGATGATAAGTGGTTTTATTACTATACAACTCCCAGAAAGATAGGAAACTATGTTTGGATTTGCAAAGGATGAACCGAGTCCCCAAATCCTCCATCAAGACTTTCGCTTAAGTAAGAGGATGGTCACAATTTTTTCCATTCCCAAGAATGGCAGCCATCGACATCTTATCAGAAAAAAAACTGACTATCAATAGTCAATACTACACCGACATTGTCTCCCCCATCCTGCATATTCACCAGATCTGGCACCATATGATTTTTGGTTGTTAGCAAAAATTTAAAAAGTACTTGCTTGTAGGACTTTTTCAAGGGTGCAAGAACTTCCAAAATGAGTTTGTAACGGACAGATGACCGTTAGCTCCTCGAAGCACCAGAAAAAACCAAAGTGTCTTGCTGCCGGATGTGGGAGAGTCCACAGGGGTAATCAATCTGCTCCCATGACAGGTACGATGACCAGCACCTTTGGCCCCGGTCTGGACAAAGGACCGCACGTGACTGCGCTGGAGAGAAGGAGCGAGACTTGGGCTCCTTGACTTTCGTCGGTGATCGCGAACGGCGAAGGGACAGAGAATTCCAGAGCAGGGGCCACTGTTCGGCCACATTTGTAGTGCAGTTCAAGGCCCTAGTGTAGGGTCAGTGTAAGTATTTTTGTAAATACAATACAATAAATGGACTGTAATATAAAATGCAATACAATAAATACAATACAATAAATGAAATACAATACAATAAATATATTGTACATATTGGTACAGTCGTCTGTAGTATTTTTGTAAATACAATACAATAAATGGACTGTAATATAAAATGCAATACAATAAATACAATACAATAAATGAAATACAATACAATAAATATATTGTACATATTGGTACAGTCGTCTGTCGATCCATGAGACCACCCAACTCTCCATATTCCTGATATATATGCTGCATTGGGTATTTTTTAAAATAATGCTCGGGACCCACACGACGGTTCAAGCATTTATGATCTCCACTAAAACATCTTGTGACAGATTGGTGTCAGCAGAAGCGAGGTACATGAAGTGTGGTGTGATTTATTTTTTGTGTCTGTCGTCTTTTGAGGAGTCTCTACGATAACATCGGTTTGACGAGTTCCAATTGATGTGAATTTGTTTTTGCTTGTGCTATTGTATTAGTGTATCATGTCCCACTACGATACACGATTAAGTGCGGAAAACGGTACTCCGTCTTATCATAGTGCAGACAGTTCACTACAAACGCTCCACGCACGAGACATGGAGGTAGTTTCAGGAGCAGAAAGAGTAGGGGAAGCGAAAGATAGGCACTCGCCTGAGAGTGGAATGGCCGGATGCTCTGAAACAGATGCAAGGTGTCGGCTATTGAACATAAACAAAGGCTTGATCGGTCTAGAAAATTGCAGTGTGATACCTGGGGTCAGGTTTGGGAACATATCCGTGATTTTGGGAATCGTTACATAGATAGCCGCAAAGTGACAGACTTGGAAGGATTAAAAGACCTTATGATATCGGATAGACTTAAATCCGAGGCGCCCCTGACAAAGCAAGAATATATTGCTTTCCAGGAGAGGTCCGATTGGCTGAGGTCCAGAGAATTGGTGGAGTGCATAGACCATCATTTGGCTAGCACACGGCCAGGTGGAAGAAGGCCTGAATCGGATCACAAGGTGATATGTTCCACCACCCAAAAGTGATCTGAGACAGGTGCTCTTTTGAGCCCGACAAAGCCAATCCGGAACTCATCTCTTTTGGAAAGGAAGCATCGAAAGACACTTTCCATGATGTGGCAATCGTTATTCTCGTTCCTCGCGTTTCTAAAATATTGTGACAAAACGATATTTACACTTCTTTCCTTCTTTTCCAGGAGCCTATCTCGTGCCCGAGTGGTTAACGCGCTTTGCTACTGATCTGAGGTATCTGGGTTCGAGACCCGAGTAAGGTGTGGTTGTTCGAGTTTTCTTTCTGCTGAGAACCCACCATCCCCACAGACCTTCTACTATATGGTTTAAACTGACAATCCTCCTGACATAACTCTATGACAAGCAGTTGCTTGAGGGGATATTTATTTATTATTTAAATGGATAATTTAAATTAGACAATTTTTCAAAATGAACGATCCTCCGGCGTAATAGGCTTTCGTGTATTACGTAGCTTGTTGCAGTGGTCAACATCTTAGAAGAACCGTTTTGAGAAACATATAGACGAACTCAAAAATCAAAAAATGATGAAAGAAATAACTTTTAACATTTGGGGTAGAAGAAAATTTAAATATCAAAGTTATTATCCTGAACTACCACAAAATTTATAAATTAATTTAATATTAAGGAAATGCCTTTCGTTAAATTACTTAACAATTCGAGGTCAGGTCAATATGGTACATTACAGATATATCTTAACGATATATCTAAGGTTAAAGCAAACTAGATGATATTTGAAATGCATGAATGATACTTTTCTACATTCCCTACTGAATATACGATTTTATCATCACTGTGACCTCATGTAATAGCTTTCATTTCTTCATTAGCGTTTCACTAATTTACCCTTGAAAGTTTCATTTTAGGTGGTAGTGCATCGAAAGCACTTGTTTTTATCCATTAATTAACAATGTTCATAAAATAGTGATTGTTCTATTTAAATTCTGTGGCAAAGCAAATAACACTATATCCAAAATAAGTTAAAAATATTTCGGAACATTGCAACACAAAGAATATATTTGAGTGTTATAATTTCAAACAAAACCAGTGGTTTAAACAGAGGTATTCGACATTTTCTGTTGCTATGTAGGGTAAAACTTCGATCAACAAGTCTCAAATTACAAATACAAATTTAATTAAAAGAAGAGAACCTGGTAACAATAAATAGGGGGGAAATACAGTTATAAACATACCCGGTTTACCAAAAAGGCCACCTGGAGAGCTCATTAGCTCTCTCATTGACGAGGAAGGAAATATGTATAAAAATTTAAAGCAATTGAATTTAGGTAATATTTCATTGAATTCCATTTATTTTTAAGCCAACATAATAATGAATGAATTGTATTTAAATTTTTAAGAATATTTTAAAATTGTTTAGCAAATTTAAAAAAATTAACAGCCACCAGTCGGATTATAAGAATTGAAATTTGTTGTAAATATCAATCTTTCTCTTATTGTACTGACCAGGTCTTGTATGACATAAGAAGTGTGGTTATAATAGAAAATAGAGCGGTAACTGAATCAGTGCCATATTCAACATCGTTATAACATATTCTCTAAGGAGATGCTTTCCCAAAGTCGAAATTTATTACCTACGATCAACATATTTTAGAATCTGTAGCGAAGTAATTACGATTACATCCGAATTAACAATGTTGAAATTGTAAACTCAGATACATTTGATTGAGATCTTTCATTTATATCGACTAACTTCTTTTCATACGTCGTTCGATAATTGCATTCAGAAGGCAGGCGACGAAGGCGCCCCACAAATATCAGATGCCTTTCGAAAAATCACTCCGACCCACGGAAGATGGGAATCCTCATTTGTCACACCAAGAGGGTGAGAACTAAGCGGGACCATTACACGAAATTCAGGACGAATCGCTCAAGTAGCCGCAGAACCACGAGGAAACTGACAATTTCTGTCACCGATGACGTCTAATTCATTATGATGATTAGACAAAGAATTTCGATATTTTTTAAATCTTAACTGAAAATAGTTAATGAAGAAGGGTTTTGAGGAAGAGTTTTTATATGAATGCTTATATGAGATCGAGTTAACGCAGAATTTTGGTAAATTGGGAGATACGTGCATTGTTTTTACTTGAATATACAGTATAAAATCCTCATTCTTGAGGCTGGTAGATTTCTTACATAACGATTAGCCATATACAAACTGTACCCTAAACATATATCATTTTAATAAATAGCGTTCTAACAACAAAAAAACTGTTTAATTCGTTTTCAGAAAATGTTTTTTCATGTTTTATAGGGCCTAAGAGAATAATACAATTTGCCTTTTACCCATCAAACATTAGCTCATATTTCCATGGTTAGAGGAAGATACAGGATAAAACACACTATCTTTCAAAATCTTGCCAAACCTCCCTGTTCGTTAGAGGCGATATATTTTTCTCCTATTTAAATATATAATAAATATAAAAGGTTGAGTTGTTTATCTCTGAGAGGCACTTTTTTGCACACCATGGGCTAAATGGCCAGTTAACAAGGACCCCGAAGGCTCAGAGAAGGTTGGGGGAGGGGACCCACTGGAACAGCTGTTGGGAGACAGATGGTAGCCTCCCGTCAAGGCCATCCAGCGTGTTCTTTAACGTGCACAGGGTATGGCTCTACCGCACACGGGGCCACGGCTTTACGTCCCATCCGACGGACGGCGGCCTTTCCAAGCCCATCGGTGTCCCCTACTGACCGTGGGCAGGGCGGGAAATTTTGCGGAGATAAATCTCAACGCTGACCCAGCTGGGACTCGAACCTGCGAACTACAGCGATTTGAGGCAGGATGGAATGTTATAATGTGGCATTACATAACATACTATTAACTTTCTCATTAAACAAACAACTGACCTACTACATTACGATATTAAAATCCAATATACGTTTTTGCGATTAATACTTTATAGCGTTTTTCGATCACAATAATCACATTTTTTATGCATGATACCTTGTAATTAACTACTACTACATTTAACACTCACTTGATATGTTGACACTCCTACAAAAGTAAATATTCCTACACAAACTATACAATACGTAAAATGAAGAGGCGGTCCCTCTATGCACTGCCTCTGGGGAGAAATGTTAAATCATTCTAATACGTTATATAAAATATAGATGGCATGTTGTAAAATCGTACGCTTTTGTTGTTAAGTTTTAGCGCCTTACCATGTAAGTCACTGAACCAGAATTCCCTGCAAGATTTAAGGATTTTAGTATGATTAAACGAATAAATAATACTGCAATAAAAGACACTAAAATTTATAGTGGTAGCTGTTTTCACTCTTCCTTTAATTACTTTTAAATAGCTAAAACATATGATTAAAAGTGAGCATTTAGTGTTCCGTTGAAATCATATCTTCATTATAACACTGACTGCTCTCAGAACAAAATAAACAATTCTACCTTTTCTAAACATTGTATCTTAATCCTTAAACACGAGGTTACCCACATTAAACTGACAATCCTCTATGATCACGATTGTTCAACGTAGAGATGCTAACCTGAGTTTGCTTATTTTTAAAGAAATTGGGTAAAGAAACTGGGTTCAGCTAATGAAAAATACATGTTTAGTTACAAAGGTACTTATTGTACTGTTTAAAATATTTTTCAATAATATATACAGGGTGATTGAGATAAGCATGTACAAACTTCTGGGAGGGGTAGGTTTCACAAAGACGAATCGGAATCATATAGCAATGAAGGGTCGGTAACGGCATCTTCACGCGGTAGATGGCGTTGTTCGAACGCGGTAGACACGTGCAGCTTTGGATTGGGTTGATTTACCTCCGAGCTGCACTGTTTTGAACATCATGGGCTAAATGGCCAGCTCAAAAGGACCCTGAAGGCTCAGAGAAGGTTGGGGGAGGACCCACTGGAACAGCTGTTGGGAGACAGATGATAGCCTCCCGTCAATGCCATCCAGCGTGTTCTTTAACGTTGTTTTTTTTTTCCTCTGAGTGGCACTTTTTTGCACACCATGGGCTAAATGGCCAGGTCACAAGGACCCCGAAGGCTCAGAGAAAGTTGGGGGAGGGAACCCACTGGAATAGCTGTTGGGAGACAGATGGTAGCCTCCTGTGAAGTTGAGTTGTTTTACCTCTGAGCGGCACTTTTTTTGCACACCACGGGTTAAATGGCCAGGTCACAAGGACCACGAAGGCTCAGAGAAGGTTGGAGGAGGGGACCACAGTAACTGCTGTTGGGAGACAGAAGGTAGCCTTCCATCAAGTTGGGTTGTTTTACCTCTGAGCGGCACTTTTTTGCACACCATGGGTTAAATGGTCAGGTCACAAGAACCCCGAAGGCTCAGAGAAGGTTAGGGGAGGGAACCCACTGGAACAGCTGTTGGGAGACAGATGGTAGCCTCCTGTGAAGTTGAGTTGTTTTACCTCTGAGGGGCACTTTTTTGCACACCATGGGTTAAATGGCCAGGTCACAAGGACCCCGAAGGCTCAGAGAATGTTGGGGGAGGGGACCCACTTAAAAAGCTGTTGGGAGACAGATGGTAACCTCCCGTCAAGGCCATCCACTGTGTTCTTTAAGGTGCACAGGGTAGACTCTCCCGTACACTAAACCACGGCTTAATATCCCATCTTACCGACGGCGGCCTTTCCAAGCCCATCGGTGTCCCCTACTGACCATGCGCGGGGAGTTTTGCGGAGATAAATCTCAACGTTGACCCAGTTGGGACTCGAACCTGGGAACTACAAATTACGAACCTGGCGCGCTACCGACTGAGCCACCCCCGCCCTCTAGAGCTAGGGAGTAGCATTCACAATTGTTCATAAAGTCATGGAGAGTCTGTCTCCAAACAGCTGTTCCAGTGGGTCCCCCGCCCTCTAGAGCTAGGGAGTAGCATTCACAATTGTTCATAATGTCATGGAGAGTCTGTCTCCAAACAGCTGTTCCAGTGGGTCCCCTTCCCCAAACCTTCTCTGAGCATTCCGGGTCCATGTGACCTGGCCATTTAGCCCATGGTGTGCAAAAAAAGTGCCGCTCACAGGTAAAACAATCCAACGTTAAAGAACACGCTGGATGGCCTTGACGAGAGGCTACCATCTGTCTCCCAACAGCTGTTCCAGTGGGTCCCCTCCCCCAACCTTCTCTGAGCCTTCGGGGTCCATGTGACCTGGCCATTTAGCCCATGGTGTGCAAAAAAGTGCCGCTCAGAAGTAAATATTCCTACAAAAACAACATTACGTAAAATGAAGAGGCGGTCCCTCTATGCACTGCCTCTGGGGTGAAATGTTAAATCCTTCTAATACGTTCTATAAATTATAGACGACATGATATAAAAACGTACGCTTTTGTTGTTAAGTTTTAGCGCCTTACAATGTAAGTCACTGAACCAGAATTCACTTCACCTGCAAACAGGAACTGTGATTAAACGAATAAATAATACTACACTAAAAGAAACTAAAATTTATAGTGATAGTTGTTTTCACTCTTTCTTTAATTAGTTTTAAATAGCTAAAACATATGACAAAAAGTAAGCATTTAGTTTTCCGTTGAAATCATATCTTCATTGTAACACTGACTGCTCTCAGAATAAAATAAATAATTCTACCTTTTCTAAACATTGTATCTTAATCTTTAAACACGAGGTTACCCACATTAAACGACAATCCTCTATGATCACGATTGTTCAACGTAGAGATGCTAACGTGAGTTTGCTTATTTTGAAAGAAATTGGGTACATACTATGACGTTATATTTTTAAAGAAATTGGGTAAAGAAATTGGGTTCAACTAATGAAAACTATATATTTAGTTACAAAGGTATTTATTGTACCGTTTAAAATATTTTTCAATAATATATCAGGATGATTGAGATAAGCGTGTACAAACTTCTGGGAGGGGTAGGTTGCACAAAGACGAATCGGAATCAAATAGAAATGCAGGGTCGGTAACGGCATTTTAACGCGGTAGATGGCGTTGTTCGACGCGGTAGACACGTGCAGCTTTGGGTTGGGTTGTTTTACCTCTGAGCGGCACTTTTTTGCACACCATGGGCTAAATGGCTAGCTCACAAGGACCCCGAAGGGTAAGAGAATGATGGGGGAGGGGACCCACTGGAACAGCTGTTGGGAGATAGGTGGTAGCCTCCCGTCAAGGCCATCCAGCGTGTTCTTTAACGTTGGGTTATTTTACCTCTGAGTGGCCGTTTTTTGCACACCATGGGCTAAATGGCCAGGTCACTAGGACCCCGAAGGCTCAGAGAAGGTAGGGGGAGGGGATCCACTGGAACTGCTGTTGGGAGACAGATGGTAGCCTCCCGTCAAGGCCATCCAGCGTGTTCTTTAACGTTGGGTTGTTTTACCTCTGAGTGACACATTTTTGCACACCATGGGCTAAATGGCCAGGTCGCAAGGACCCCGAAGGCTCAGAGAAGGTTGGGGTAGGGGACCCACTCGAACAGCTGTTGGGAGACAGATGGTAGCCTCCCGTCATGCCATCCAGGTGTTCTTTAACGTTGGGTTGTTTTTCCTCTAAGTAGCACTTTTTTTTGCACACAATGGGCTAAATGGCCAGGTCACAAGGACCCCGAAGGCTCAGAGAAGGTTCGGGGAGGGGACCCACTGGAACAGCTGTTGGGAGACAGATGGTAGCCTCTCGTCCATTTGGGTTGTTTTACCTCTGAGCGGCACTTCTTTGCACACCATGGGCTAAATGGCAAGGGTCACAAGGATCCCGAAGGCTGAGAGATGTTTGGGGGAGGGGATCCACTGGAACAGCTGTTGGGAGACAGATGGTAGCCTCCCGACAAGGCCATCCAGCGTGTTCTTTAACGTTGGGTTGTTTTACCTCTGAGTGGCACTTTTTTGCCCACCATGGGCTAAATGACCAGGTCACTTGGACCCCGAAGGCTCAGAGAAGGTTGGGGGAGGGGGCCCAAACAAAGCGAACCAAACGAACCAAAGCCACCAACATACAACTGGTCTCGACTAACAGAAGACTTATTTTTCAAATATCATTTACCTAATTATATCTACCTCCCTAAATATCGAATTGATAGTTGTTTATTTTTAAAAAAACTTTAAATTAATTTTATAATATTCTTAAATGTTTTATTAGAATCGTCATGAAAAAATTATTTTAATTTAACGGCTTTTAAAATAAATAGTTTAATTAAATTTTTAAACAAAATACACCACTCTAAATTTTATGCATAATTAATATCTCTCGCTTCGTCCCTACTTCTGTTTAAGTCTATCCAGACATGTCTTATCAAGGTGACCTTGCTTCAATGTGAAAACTGCAAATTACGAGCCTGGTGCGTTACCGACAGATCCTTCGCCCCCTCCCCATTTCAGGGCGGATCTGGATCAGTCGGTAGCGTGCCAGGCTCGTAATCTGTAGTTCTCAGGTTCGAGTCCCAGCTGGGTCAGCGTTGAGATTTATATCCGCAAAATTCCCCACCCTGCCCACGATCAGTAGGGGACACCGATGGGCTTGGAAAGGTCGCCGTCCGCCGGATGGGACGTTAAGCCGTGGCCCCGTGTGCGGGAGAGCAAAACTCTGTGTACGTTAAAGATCACGCTGGATGGCCTTGACGGGAGGCTACCATCTGTCTCCCAACAGCTGTTCCAGTGGGTCCCCTTCCCCAAACCTTCTCTGAGCATTCCGGGTCCAGGTGACCTGGCCATTTAGCCCATGGTGTGCAAAAAAAGTGCCGCTCACAGGTAAAACAATCCAACGTTAAAGAACACGCTGGATGGCCTTGACGGGAGGCTACCATCTGTCTCCCAACAGCTGTTACAGTGGGTCCCCTTCCCCAAACCTTCTCTGAGCATTCCGGGTCCATGTGACCTGGCCATTTAGCCCATGGTGTGCAAAAAAAGTGCCGCTCACAGGTAAAACAATCCAACGTTAAAGAACACGCTGGATGGCCTTGACGAGAGGCTACCATATGTCTCCCAACAGCTGTTCCAGTGGGTCCCCTCCCCCAACCTTCTCTGAGCCTTCGGGGTCCATGTGACCTGGCCATTTAGCCCATGGTGTGCAAAAAAGTGCCGCTCAGAAGTAAATATTCCTACAAAAACAACATTACGTAAAATGAAGAGGCGGTCCCTCTATGCACTGCCTCTGGGGTGAAATGTTAAATCCTTCTAATACGTTCTATAAATTATAGACGACATGATATAAAAACGTACGCTTTTGTTGTTAAGTTTTAGCGCCTTACAATGTAAGTCACTGAACCAGAATTCACTTCACCTGCAAACAGGAACTGTGATTAAACGAATAAATAATACTACACTAAAAGAAACTAAAATTTATAGTGATAGTTGTTTTCACTCTTTCTTTAATTAATTTTAAATAGCTAAAACATATGACAAAAAGTAAGCATTTAGTTTTCGTTGAAATCATATCTTCATTGTAACACTGACTGCTCTCAGAATAAAATAAATAATTCTACCTTTTCTAAACATTGTATCTTAATCTTTAAACACGAGGTTACCCACATTAAATGACAATCCTCTATGATCACGATTGTTCAACGTAGAGATGCTAACGTGAGTTTGCTTATTTTGAAAGAAATTGGGTACATACTATGACGTTATATTTTTAAAGAAATTGGGTAAAGAAATTGGGTTCAACTAATGAAAACTATATATTTAGTTACAAAGGTATTTATTGTACCGTTTAAAATATTTTTCAATAATATATACAGGATGATTGAGATAAGCGTGTACAAACTTCTGGGAGGGGTAGGTTGCACAAAGACGAATCGGAATCAAATAGAAATGCAGGGTCGGTAACGGCATTTTAACGCGGTAGATGGCGTTGTTCGACGCGGTAGACACGTGCAGCTTTGGGTTGGGTTGTTTTACCTCTGAGCGGCACTTTTTTGCACACCATGGGCTAAATGGCTAGCTCACAAGGACCCCGAAGGGTAAGAGAATGATGGGGGAGGGGTCCCACTGGAACAGCTGTTGGGAGATAGGTGGTAGCCTCCCGTCAAGGCCATCCAGCGTGTTCTTTAACGTTGGGTTGTTTTACCTCTGAGTGGCCCTTTTTTGCACACCATGGGCTAAATGGCCAGGTCACTAGGACCCCGAAGGCTCAGAGAAGGTAGGGCGAGGGGATCCACTGGAACTGCAGTTGGGAGACAGATGGTAGCCTCCCGTCAAGGCCATCCAGCGTGTTCTTTAATGTTGGGTTGTTTTTCCTCTAAGTGGCACTTTTTTTGCACACAATGGGCTAAATGGCCAGGTCACAAGGACCCCGAAGGCTCAGAGAAGGTTCGGGGAGGGGACCCACTGGAACAGCTGTTGGGAGACAGATGGTAGCCTCCCGTCAAGGCCATCCAGCGTGTTCTTTAACGTTGGGTTGTTTTTCCTCTGAGTAGCACTTTTTGCACACAATGGGCTAAATGGCCAGGTCACAAGGACCGCGAAGGCTCAGAGAAGGTTGGGGGAGAGGACCCACTGGAACAGCTGTTGGGAGACAGATGGTAGCCTCTCGTCCATTTGGGTTGTTTTACCTCTGAGCGGCACTTCTTTGCACACCATGGGCTAAATGGCAAGGGTCACAAGGACCCCGAAGGCTGAGAGATGTTTGGGGGAGGGGATCCACTGGAACAGCTGTTGGGAGACAGATGATAGCCTCCCGACAAGGCCATCCAGCGTGTTCTTTAACGTTGGGTTGTTTTACCTCTGAGTGGCACTTTTTTGCCCACCATGGGCTAAATGACCAGGTCACTTGGACCCCGAAGGCTCAGAGAAGGTTGGGGGAGGGGGCCCAAACAAAGCGAACCAAACGAACCAAAGCCACCAACATACAACTGGTCTCGACTAACAGAAGACTTATTTTTCAAATATCATTTACCTAATTATATCTACCTCCCTAAATATCGAATTGATAGTTCTTTATTTTTAAAAAAACTTTAAATTAATTTTATAATATTCTTAAATGTTTTATTAGAATCGTCATGAAAAAATTATTTTAATTTAACGGCTTTTAAAATAAATAGTTTAATTAAATTTTTAAACAAAATACACCACTCTAAATTTTATGCATAATTAATATCTCTCGCTTCGTCCCTACTTCTGTTTAAGTCTATCCAGACATGTCTTATCAAGGTGACCTTGCTTCAATGTGAAAACTGCAAATTACGAGCCTGGCGCATTACCGACAGATCCTTCGCCCCCTCCCTATTTCAGGGCGGATCTGGCTCAGTCGGTAGCGTGCCAGGCTCGTAATCTGTAGTTCTCAGGTTCGGGTCCCAGCTGGGTCAGCGTTGAGATTTATATCCGCAAAATTCCCCACCCTGCCCACGATCAGTAGGGGACACCGATGGGCTTGGAAAGGTCGCCGTCCGCCGGATGGGACGTTAAGCCGTGGCCCCGTGTGCGGGAGAGCAAAACTCTGTGTACGTTAAAGATCACGCTGGATGGCCTTGACGGGAGGCTACCATCTGTCTCCCAACAGCTGTTCCAGTGGGTCCCCTCCCCCAACCTTATCTGAGCCTTCGGGGTCAATGTGACCGAGCCATTTAGCCCATGGTGTGCAAAAAAGTGCCGCTCAGAGGTAAAAGAACACAACCCAACCTGGTGCCACATGTGATTCTAGTCATACATAACTTGCTACGATCGATTGAAGGCTAAGAATTACGATATAGACTTAATGCTTGTCTGAAATTTTGCTGTGAGAAACATTTCATTAATGCCCTCATATCCTACAAGAGCGTCACTAGCGTGTCTGCTGAGAAGCAGACCCACGCCTTGGTGATTCTTATTATGTTTCCTCCCTGAAAACATAAATTTAAAATTATTTTTAAGAATCTGACCTTTATCTGTCCATCTGGTCTCTTGAAACGAATTTCGGTGGTATAACGCTAAGCTGGCGAAAAAAAACGGAAGTTTCGGAAACATTAGATACTAAGTCGTTTTATCAAGTATGCAATCGAACCCATAAAATAAAAAGTATCAGGTTGAGACCTTTTCCGATACATTTAACGTGTAATTATTCCCGAATGTAATCGGAAAACATTAGTTTTAGATCTGTTGCTCGATTAGAACATGAGTTACAAAACTGCAACTTTTTTGGGTTCGACCAGTTAATCGGCTACGTAACGGGTTCGATACCTTGCGTGATTGAATAAACGGTCCGAATCTCGGCAGTATAACGTTATGTTGGCGAAAAAGAAACGAACGCTTCGGAAACATTAGATATTAATTCATTTTATCCAGTATGCAACCAATTTAGAACTTATATAACAGAAGTAACGGGTCGAGACCTCTTCCGATACATTCAACGTGTAATTCTTCCAGAATATATCGGAAAACATTTGTTTGAGATCTCTGGCTCTATTAGAACACGAGATCTCTTCACCGAAATAGAAATTTAGAGTTATTTTTAATTTTCTCACCTTAACCCGTCCATCTAGTCTCTTGCAAACCTAGAATATTTAGTTTATAACGCTGGAATTCCTGTTTAGGGACATCAAGAGAATAATCTGAACGTAGCGTCCTCACGTATCAGGTACCTGCAGAGAGAAAATGACTAGTAAGATGTTTTGAAGAAACTAGGTTAATTGAGAAACGCAGGGCAAACAATATCAAACATCCCCGTGATAGCAGGCATGGGGCAAAGACCTGTTCCTCCACTGCTACAGGCTGAAGTGATCCATGTTAGTAGGAACTTCAAGCACCACCGTTTTTAAGTGGACCTTTTCAAGAGCCATAAAACCGGCCTGAGACACATTACTCCACTTTAGGAATAGTGAGTGAGGACTCTGCACAGAGCTTTTCCTCTTGATGACCTCGAACAAGAATTTCACCATTATAATTTAGATATTCTCGGCTTGCAAGAGACCAGATGGACAGATAATGGTCAGATTCTTAAAAATAATCTTAAATTTCTCTTTTCAGGGAGGGACGACAATAAGCATCAAAAAAGGCGTGGGTCTGCTTCTCAGCAGACACGCTAGTGATGCTCTTCTAGGATATGAGTGCATTAATGAAACGTTTCTTACAGCAAAATTTCAGACAAGCGTTAAAGACTTGAATGTTATCTGCTGAGGATGCCGATGAGGATGAGAAGGATAGCTTTTATGAACAACTTCAGGATATTTTGAATTCTGTCAAGAAAGGAGATATTACCCTTGTTCTTGGTGACTTCAATGCCAAAGTTGGTACTGATTCTGACCTTTGGGGAGGAGTAATATGCCCTTTTGGTATTGGTAGCTGCAATGGCAATGGGCAACGTCTCCTACAGGTAAGTAAACTCAATGGATTCAGAATAACTAACACTTATTACAAACACCGCGACATACATAAATACACATGGGTTTCACCTGATGGGCTACATAAGAATATGATTGATTACATATTAATTAACAGCAAATGGGCTAGTTCTGTTACGAATACCAGGGCATATAGGGGAGCTGAAATTGGATCTGACCATTACCTTGTTAAAAGTTTGTTGCAACTTAAACTTAAAAAGTGTTGTGCTAGGGTTAAAAAATTTACTTTTAATACTGAAGCTCTGAAAGATCCAGTTATAGCCAAGGCTTACCTGATAGGTTACTTAGTCATTATGACAGTCATGGTTTGCTTACTACTGAAGTTGAGGAAGGATGGGATCATTTTAAACAGGCTTTTTTGGACATTAACAGTACTCTTTTAGGAAAAAAGGAGCAGCAGAGGCAAAATTATCTGAGTGATAAGGCACTTGAGCTTATTTCGGAAAGAAAGAACTGCAGGAATGCCCTTAATCAATACCCTACTAGTCCTAATAGAAAGCATTACAGAGACCTTAATAAACTTGTAAAGGATCAGTTAGCTGCTGATAAGAATCTTTGGCTTGATGGTTTGGCTGACAAAGCCGAGGAAGCAGTTAGACAGCACAACAGCAGAGAGCTATAACAGATAGTTAATGTTTTGTGTGGTAGAAAACGGACAGGCATACAAGGATTGAAGGATAAACAAGGTAAGGTTATAGAAGGGGAGGATTCTGTCATGGCTAGGTGGGCTGAGCATATCAGTGATTTTCTAAACAATGTAGTTAGTTCTACTCCCATTGTTTGCAATGATGATAGATGCATTGGTGGCTTTAATGTTGGCCCTATAACACAATCTGAAGTTATTTTGGCTGTTTCTAAACTTAAACTTCATAAATCCCCAGGGTAGATGAAATTACTACGGAAATTCTTATAGCTGGGAATGTTTCGGTTACCACTTGGATAACTGAAATTCTGAATATCTTTTATGATAAAGGCATGGTTCCTAAGGATTTTATCAGAGCTATTGTTATCCCTATTTTCAAAAAAGGAGATCGCAGTTCTTGTGATAACTATAGGGGTATCAGCCTACTCTCTGTTCCATTTAAAGTTCTTTCCATGATTGTGCTTAATAGAATTAAGAATCTGGTTGACAGTCAATTGCGTGATGAGCAATGTTGATTCAGAAGTGGTAGGGGATGTGTGGATCAGATATTTTCACTTAGGCAGATTCTTGAGAAATGTTTAGAGTTTCAGAAACCTTTGGTTGCTAGCTTTGTTCATTTCAAAAGGCTTTCGACTCTGTTGATCGTCATAATTTGTGGTTGATTTTGTGATCATATGGTATACCAGACAAGTTAGTTAACATTATGAAAGCTCTTTATAATAACACTGAGTCGTGTGTGAGAGTTGGTAAGGCTTGTAGCAATTGGTTTAGCATTACTTCTGGTGTTGGACAAGGGTGCATTTTTTCTCCTTTTCTCTTTAGTTTGATTATTGATTATGTTATGCGAAATTCACATCAAGGGAAAGATTTTGGCCTTAAATGGGCTGGAGATACGAAAATTTCTGATTTAGATTATGCTGATGATTTAGCCCTTTTGGCAAATGATGTTGATGAGATGAACTCTTTCATTCGAGCTGTTGATGATACTGGTAGTAGGGTAGGTTTGGTTATATACAGAGAGAAAACTAAAGTGATGAAAATTGGTCAGGCAGGCTGTGATTCAGTTAATCTTAATGGTTGCAGTCTTGAACAAGTGTCACAGTACAATTTATCTTGGGAGCTGTGTAACAGATACTGGTGATGTGCGGCATGAGATTAACAGACGAATAGGGATTGCTGCCGGGACTTTTAAGAACCTATGGAGAGTGTGGAGAAATAGGCGTATACACCTAAAGACTAAAGTTAGACTGTATAATAGTTTGGTCCTTTCTAGGATTAGTTATGGTAGTGAAACTTGGACACTTTGTAAACAAGATAACAGGAAACTAGATGCTTTTGATTCCAGATGCTTACGCAGTATCTTGGTCATTAGGTGGTTCAACTTTGTAACTAATGATGAGATTAGGCAAAGGAGTTTGCAACCTCCTTTAAGCAGCATATTGTGCAGAGAGAGACTCCGTTGGTTTGGCCATGTTGCCCGTATGAATAATTATAGATTGGCGAATAGGGTTATGAACAGTGTGCCTAAAGGCCTCAGAAAGAACGGGAGACCTAGGATGCGGTGGGCAGACAATGTCAAACAGGACCTTGTTAGAATTAGTGTGCAGTGGCCAGATGCAGTAGATGTAGCTCAGGATAGACTTGCTTGGACAGCTAAATTGCATGGTCTGGTTGGACCTCCGTAGCCCATGGCTGCTTGATGATGATGATGATGATGATCCCAACTGCCTAGGTGAAGATTCAGTTAGCTGTGATGGGCTATGATCAGGATTATACACCAGCTGATATACGGTATCCCATGCCTCTGTTCACTTAGGGTTGGCAACCCACAAGCAAACAGAAAACACAACGGCAAATTCTCCCTCAACAGATGTCCACCACTGCAGCAAGTCCAGTAGCCATAATCAAGGTCAAAGCCGTAAACCAGTCCAGTCTCGCAGGCATAAATGGTCATCACCACGACCCTGCGAAGTTGAACACTCCTCAACAGGGCAGAAAGAAAGAAAAAAGTTGTCACAGATGACCAGATCAGTAGGGCACTCAGGTCTGTCAGGCCTCCACTTCTGTTCCCTTCGAAAAAAGAACATCTCTTTTGAAAGGCATTAACGGCATGCTCCAAGAGTAGGCGTGGTCGGACATTATATGCTAGACCCGGAGGTTCTATGTCTCATCACTGGGGATTGGTACACATCTATTCTTCCAGTTTATGCATAGGCAAAATTTAGAGACCAGATGCATTAGTGCAGAATATTTGCAATGCAGGTCAATTTGTGATCCGAACCTATAGTAACATCAGAATCATATAGGGAGAATAGTATCGATAGCTGTAGTGATGATAATCCAACATTCGGTACTGAAAGCGTGAAAATATCATTCATGAATAATCTTTTTTCTTAAACTTGAATGTATCATTAAGATACATCCGTAATATATAGTCCTCCTTAACCTATAGCAGTTGCCTAGTGATTGAACGACAGACATATAATTCTATTAAATTAATATATATATTTTGTGGTAGTTTAACTCTGATATTACCAATAAATGAATAATTCAGAAACGGAACAGTTATAAAGGTAACTGTCATTTAATGCGGGAGATGAGTTCCAGGGAGATCATCGTTAAACGAATTACCGTGGAAAACAAGGGGATTTTTTTATTTGTTTGTATTTTCGCCTATCTTATTAATCTTTTTTCCTTTTCTTGGTTTCGTAATAGATGTTTTATTTCAACAAAAATAATTTTAATTCTCAATATTTATTTAAAGATTACATATATGCATAATTATGTATATAAATATGTGATCGGTTAATTAATTTTACTCTTTATTTCTTAACATGGAGCGGAACTAGCTGGTTTGCATTGCTTGCCTCTGTTTTGAGCGTAATATTTATTTGTAGCATTTCATTAACTGGCCACAACATCGTCTTATGGCATCCAACCACTAAATACCAATAATATGATCCTTCAACAAATCCATGCGCTTTTTGTGCAGCGAAAGGGCTTCATCTAAATATTTAAACGCCAACACTATTTCTGGTTCAGATTCTTGTTATTCTTCAAAACCAGCGTTGAATTCTAAATCCTGAAGTTCATCGTTAGTGAGTGACTCACTGTGGAGTTTAATAACTTCGTTTATCTTTCAAAGTTACGCCTTCGTATCCTGCTCCAATTTGATATCTCGCTGATGTTAATTAAAAAATCCAACTTAAATTCCTGTATATAAACTATACAGATGGATAAATCCAAGCATGATTTATCTGAATTATGCAGTAGTGATTTGGAGAAATAAAATGAACAGTGTGGTTGGACCTCCGTAGCCCATGACTGCTTGATGATGATCGTGTTGTTATTGTTGATGGTGATAATGATTAATAAACTAAAACACTGCAGCACTCTAGTAAGTACGAATTAAAGATCCATTTAGGAATATTCGAAGTAATTTTCAGTAAAATGAACCAAGAAATGCAAGGAAAGAGAAAAAGTGTGTGAAGTGCCATAAAACGAGTGGTGAAAAAAGGCAATAAATGCAATCTATCTGATAAGGATAATGCAACATATAATGCTATTCCTTCTGGCAATAGTATTATTCAAAGTATACCACGTGAGAGTTATCCATTTCAGTTCGTTGCAGGAGCTGTTGCCCCCTTTGAGAATGTCAGTAAACAGTACAGAATCGAACAAAAAATCATAAACATATATTATACACTGAGATGCCAATTTGTTAGGTACACCACCTAAATGTGTGATATAGAGCTCAGTGTTGTTTATATAGTTTCATGACCTTCATAGGCATCTTCATTTACCTGCAGTTTCTTCGATTTGCATAAAGATGCTCTGGTCAAAATGTTTTGGCTCTTCGGTATATATTATGCATTTTTCAAGCAATGTTTTGAAAACTTCTAAAACGAAGGGGAAAGCATTTTACTGCAACAGAATTCAGTTTCTTACCATCACCCCTATCCCCTTACTCTTAATTTTTTTTCTAGATCAGGACCTGACTGTTATATTTCGTTGGTATTATTGTGAATCAAGAATTTGTTTTTTTTTTTATTTGCTTTTAACACATTTCTTTAAAAGCAAAATTTGCTAATGGCATCGTCAGTTCCGCTGTCCGTCCATCTGTCTGTGTATTTAATATCTCTGTAACCAATCGATCGATTTCATTGGTTCTTTATGCTTTGGATGCAGGAAAAGTCTCAGTTTACACGCATATGTTTTTATATCTGTGTTTCTATGGACGCAATGTTTCTGCAACTAATCAACCGATCTCGATATACTTTTTTCATTCCATAGCAGAAAGAATCTAGTTTTGCACGCGCATATCTTTAATTGGCAATAAGGAGGGGGTTAGGGTACTTAAAAAGTTATTACATCTTTAGTTGGACCATTAGAAGTGAAATATACAAAGGAATACCTGTTCTGGTAGCAAAATTCAAAAAAAAAAACGAAAAATATTTAAAGTCATGTGCTTGGTTTATTTTCCAGTATTCTTCCTCCCTTTCAGAATTAATTCCTTTCATCTCTAAACATAATTTTAAGAATTGTTTTATATGAACACTAAAACTTCTACACAACTTAAAAAAATTTTTTCCTGAAATCTGTTCACGAATTTGCTTTTTCTACACAACTTAAAAAATAGTGAGATTAAAGCAATTTTTAAATTTGAATTTGCAAATTGGGCATTTCAAAAGATGGAAAACAATGCGGACTAGCTGTCAAACGTCCTGTGGACTGATGAGGTGCACTTTTCGCTTAATGGAAGTGTAAATGCACACAACTGCCGTATCTGTGCGAGAGAGAACCCACACGCGATTGTGGAAAACCCTTTGCATCAGTAAAAAGTAACAGCGTGGTGCGGGTTCACTGCGTCATTCATTGTATGCCCCTTTTTCTTTGAGGAAGTCTACAGAGGAACATTTCGAACTGTTACTGTCACAGGCGAGCGTTATGCAGTGCTTTTAAGAGACAGCATCATTCTCTCCTTGCAAGAGAGGCAAGCGCTCCATAGTGTAACATTCATGCAGGATGGAGCGCCACCGCACTTCACAGGTCCTGTCCAGCACCTGCTGCGATCGACATTTGGCGATGACCGTGTTCTCAGTCGCTCTTTCCCGCACCAATGGCCACCAAGCTCTCCAGACCTTACAACTTGTGACTTTTGTTTATGGAGATACTTGAAGTCACAGGTGTATAGAGATCGGCCGACGTCATTGGCCATGTTGAAAGAAGCTATTCGCCATCATGTGACAGGAATTACAGCTGAAACCCTCTTCGATGCTGTGCAGAGCGTCATGCCACGTCTGACGGCCATTCTCATGAATGACGGCCGTCACATTGAATATTTGTAATCCTAGCTGCGTTGCGAACTGTATGCGCCACTGCACAAACTACTGACAAAACTGAAGCGCCACCTGTCGGCGAAAAATGTAACTATTCTGGTAATATAATGTTTCGTTATTAAAAAAAAAATTTCCATGTCTTTCTGTGCATTTCTGTAAAAACCGCATCGTGCTACTGTCTATACTTTTCGAATTATTGCATTTTATATTTTTTATAATTGAATTTTATAATTATATATATATATATTGACAGGGGGTAGATCGTAGGAGCCCGAAGGATTGGAAACTCGTTCTCCGAAATTGTCAACGAACATGGAATGGATTTTTCTCGTACGACAGTTTCAAGAGTGTTCCGAGAATATGAAAATTGCGGCAAAAAAAACAAACACCCGAACAAGCTGCAAAGGACAACCAGCATTGAATGATCGTGGGCTTCGCCGTCTGACCCGCAGCGTATGGACCGATAGGGAGCAGACATTATTTGAAATCACCTCCCATCTGAACGCGGGTTCCAGCCGGGAAGTCATGCACAGACCGTGCAACATTCATTTCATCATCTTAGCTTCAGGAGACGCCAACCTACGAGAGTCCCACTTCTAACGGCACAACACTGGGCTCAACGATTTGCCTGGACTAAAGAGCATCGAAACTGGATCATCTAAAATTGACAACGGATAGCCTGGAGTGATGAATCCCGATTTAAACTTTATCACGCCGATGGGACACTGAGGACATGGCGCCACCCCCTTGAAGCCATGGATGCTGCATGTCAGGTCGGAAGAGTATAAGCTGGTGGTGGCTCAGTGATGGCCTGGGGTGTTTTTCAGGTTTCACCTTTGTTACGTGTACCAGCGATTCTCAATGCATCCCAGTATGTAGAACTGATGGCTGACCATTTTCATTCATTTATGCTATCATGCATCCCAATGGAAGTGGTGTCTACCAGCACTACAACTGTTCATCTCACAGGTCCAGTGGGCGGGGGTGGCTCAGTCGGTAGCGCGCCAGACTCGTAATCTGTAGTTCCCAGGTTCGAGTCCCAGCTGAGTCAGCGTTGAGATTTATTTCCGCAAAATTCCCCGCCGTGCCCACGGTCAGTAGGGGACACCGATGGGCTTGAAAAGGCCGCCGTCCGTCAGATGAAACGATAAGCCGTGGCCCCGTGTGCGGGAGAGCCATACCCTTTGCACGTTAAAGAACACGCTGGACGGCCTTGACGGGAGGCTACCATCTCTCTCCCAACAGCTGTTCCAGTGGGTCAACTCCCTCAACCTTCTCTGAGCCTTTGGGGTCCTTGTGACCTGGCCATTTAGCCCATGCTGTGCAAAAAAGTGCCGCTCAGAAGTAAAACAACCCAACCCACAGGTCCAGCTTGGCTACTGCATGGTTGCAGGAGTATGAATATGGTTAATATAGCGAATAGGGTTATGAACAGTGTGACTAAAGGCCTCAGAAAGAAGGGGAGACCTAGGATGCAGTGGGCAGACAATGTCAAACAGGACCTTGTTAGAATTTATGTGCAATGGCCAGATGTACTAGATGTAGCTCAGGACAGACTTGCTTGGAGAACTAAATTCCACGGTCTGGTTGGACCTCCGTATCCCATAGATCCTTGATGATGATGATGATGATGAATAGGGTTATGAACAGTGTGCCTAAAGGTCTCAGAAAGAGGGGGAGACCTAGGATGCGGTGGGCAGACAATGCCGAACAGGACCTTGTTAGAATTGGTGTGCAGTATATAATGGCCAGATGCAGTAGATGTAGCTCAGTTTAGATATGCTTGGAGAATTAAACTGCGTGGTCTGGTTGGACTTCCGTAGCCCCTGGCTGTTTGAGGATGATGATGATGTAGACCATTTAAGTTCAAAATATTCTCCTTGCAGAAAATTTCGCATAGCATAATCACTAATATATATATAAATATTGAGAATTATGATTATTTTTGTTGAAATAAAACATCCATTACGAAACCAAGAAAAGGAAAAAAAGATTAATAAGATAGGCGAAAATACAAACAAATAAAAAATCCCCCCGTTTTACACGGAAATTCGTTTAACGATGGTCTTCCCGGAACTCATCTCCCGCATTAAATGAGAGTTACCTGTATAACTGTTCCATTTCTGAATTATTCATTAATTGGAATTTTCAGAGTTAAACTACCACAATATATATATTAATTTAATAGAATTATATGTTTTTCGTTCAATCTCTAAGATAGAGTTTTGCCGATATATAGACTATATATCACGGATGTATCTTAATGATACGTCCAAGGTTTAAGAAAAACCGATTTTCATCAACGATATTTTCACGCTTTCAATACCGAATGTTAGATTGTTCATCACTACAGCTACTGACACTATCCTCCCTATGTGATTCTGATGCTACCAGCTTCGGGTCACAAATTAGCCTGCATGGCAAATTTTCTCCACTAACGCTTCTGGTCAGTAAATGTTCGCCAGAAGCTGGAAGGATAGCTGTGTAGCAATTCCTAGTGATGACGCAGAGAACCTTCCGGGTCTGGCACATAATGTCCGACCCGCCTTCCCTTGGTGCATGCCGTTAATACTTTTGAAAAGAGATATTCTTCGGAGGAAAGAGAAGTGGAGGGCTGTCAGACCGGTGTACCCTACTGATCTGGTCATCTATGGCCACATTTTTTTCTTTTTTCCTGCGCTGTTGAGGAATGGTCAACTTCACAGGGTCATTTACGCCTATGACACTGGACAGATTTACGGCTTTGAGCTTGATTCTGGATTATGGACTTGCTGCAAAGGTGGACATCTGTTGAGAGAGAATTTGCCGCTGTGTTTTCTGTTTGCTTGTGGGTTGCCAGCCCTAAGTGAACAGAGGCATATCTTATATCAGCTGGTGGATAAATCTGATCATAGGAAATCGCAGCTACCTGAACCCTCACTTAGTTAGTTGGGTATCGCTAATCCTAAATTGGAGTAATGTGTCAGAGGCGGGTCTTACGTCTCTTGAAAAGGTTCACTTAAAAACCGTGGTGCTTGAAGTTCCTACCAACATGGGTCACTTCAACCTGTAGCAGTGGAGGAACAGGTCTTTGCCCCATGCCTGCTATCACGGGGTTGATTGATATTGTTGATGCTGCGTTTCTCAATTTACCTAGTTTCTTAAAAAAATCCCACTAATCATTTTCTCTCTGGAGGTACATGAAACGTGAGGACGCTACGTTGAGATTATTCTCTTGATGTCCTCACGCAGGAATTCCAGAATTATAAACTATATATTCTAGGATTGCAAGAGACTAGATAGACAGGTTAAGGTGAGAAAATTGAAATTAACTTTAAATTTCTCTTTCGGTGAAGAGATCTCGTGTTCTAATAGAGTCAGTGATCTTAAACAAATGTTTTCCGATTATATTCTGGAAGAATTACACGTTGAATGTATCGGAAGAGGTCTCGACCCGTTACTTCTGTTATATAAGTTCTAAACTGATTACATACTGGATAAAATGATTTAATATATAATATTTGCGAAGCGTTCGTTTCTTTTTCGATAACATAACGTTATACTGCCGGGATTAGGTCCGTTAATTCAATCACGCAAGGTATCGAACCCGTTACGTAGCCGATTAACTGGGTCGAAGCCGATAAAAGTTGCAGTTTTGTAACTCATGTTCTAATCGAGCAACAGCTCTAAAACTAATGTTTTCCGATTACATTCGGGAATAATTACACGTTAAATGTATCGGAAAAGGTCTCGACCCGATACTTTTCATTTTATGGGTTCGATTGCATACTGGATAAAACGACTTAGTATCTAATGTTTCCGAAATTTTCGTCATTTTTTCGCCAGCATAGGGTTATACTACTGAAATTCGTTTGCAAGAGACCAGATGGACAGATAAAGGTCAGATTCTTAAAAATAATTTTCAATTTCTGTTTTCAGGGAGGAAAGATAATAAGAATCACCAAGGCGTGGGTCTGCTTCTCAGCAGACACGCTAGTGATGCTCTTCTGGGATATGAGGGCATTAATGAAAGGTTTCTTACAGCAAAATTTCAGAGAAGCATTAAAGCTATATCGTAATTGTTAGTCTTCTCTCGATCGTAGCAAGTTATGTATGACTAGAATCACATGTGGCATGAGGTTGGGTTGGGTTGTTTTACCTCTGAGCGGCACTTTTTTGCACACAATGGGCTAAATGGCCAGGTCACATTGACCCCGAAGGCTCAGATAAGGTTGGTGGGAGGGGACCCACTGGAACGGCTGTTGGGAGACAGATGGTAGCCTCCCGTCAAGGCCATCTAGCGTGTTCTTTAACGTGCACAGAGTATTGCTCTCCCGCACATGGGATCACGGCTTAACGTCCCATCCGACGGACGGTATCTTTCATGCATTTCAAAGATCATCTAGTTTTCTTTAACCTTAGATATATAGTTAAGATATATATGTAATTTACTATTGTGTACTGTGACGGACACCGTTTGTGATTGAACGAAAGTCACCTACTTATATTAAATAACTATATAAATTTTGTGGTAGTTCATGATAATAACTTTGAAATTTTAAATTTCTTCTATCCCAAATGTTAAACGTTATTTCTTTCATCATTGGTTGATTTTTGAGTTTGTCTATACGTTTCTCAAAACGGTTCTTCTAAGATGTTGACCACTAGCAAGAAGCAACGTACCAAACGAAAGCCTGTTAAGCCGGAAGAACGTGCATTTTGAAAAATTGTCTAATTTAAATTATCCATTTAAATAATAAATAAATATCCCCTCAAGCAGCTGCTTCTCATAGAGTTATGTCAGAAGGATTGTCAGTTTGTGAGGTCTGTGAGGATGGTGGGTCCTCAGCAGAAAGAAAACACGAACAACCACGCCTTACTCGGGTCTCGAACCCAGATACCTCAGATCAGTAGCAAAGCGCGTTAACCACTCGGCCACGAGATGGGCTCCTGGAAAAGAAGGAAAGAAGTGTGAATATCGTTTCGTTACAATATTTTAGAAACGGGAGAGACGAGAGTAACGATTGCCACATTATGGAAAGTGCTTTTCGATTCTTCCTTCCTAATAGAGATGAGTTCCGGATTGGCTTTGCCGGGCTCAAAAGAGCACCTGTCTGAGATCACTTTTGGGTGGTGGAACATATCGCCTTGTGATCCGATTCAGGCCTTCTTCCACCTGGCCGTGTGCTAGCCAAATGATGGTCTATGCACTCCACCAATTCTCTGGACCTCAGCCAATCGGACCTCTCCTGGAATGCAATATATTCTTGCTTTGTCAGGGGCGCCTCGGATTTAAGTCTATCCGATATCATAAGGTCTTTTAATCGTTCCAAGTCTGTTACTTAGCGGCTATCTATATAACGATTCCACAAATCACGGATATGTTCCCCCAAATGACACCAGGTGTCAGACTGCAATTTTCTGGCCCTATCAAGCCTTTGCTTATGCTCAATAGCCGACACCTTGCATCTGTCCAGTACATAGGTCTTGAGCCGATCATAATGCTCAGCATCATCTAAGGGTAAGCTAACCAGAAATCTGCAAAATTTTTCCCGGGACATAGGCAGAATACTGCACCATGAAGATCACGTGGTCCCCACTGCGCTCTAAATGCTGCCTGAATAGTTTTAAAAAATGGCATTTCGTAGAGCTCTCAGGCGGATTGCCAATAACCGTCCAGAGAAGCGACGACCACCTAGACAACTCTTCTCCGAGCTTCCAAACGGTATCAGGTCCATTCAGAAGTGACCCGGAGGGCAGTTTCTGTCGTACAGCTCACCATGGGATCCTCCCG
Source organism: Ryuthela nishihirai (assembly GCA_038380435.1). Taxonomy (NCBI): domain Eukaryota; kingdom Metazoa; phylum Arthropoda; class Arachnida; order Araneae; family Heptathelidae; genus Ryuthela; species Ryuthela nishihirai. Next base: position 7,084,022 of record JAWZYU010000038.1, read on the forward strand.
CCCAGCCTGCATCTACATTTTTGGAAGTTTAAATTATCGAATTTCACGCCTCTCATCAACTTTACGAATTTCACGCTGTTCATCAGCTTCAATTCCGCACAGATGTCTTTTTTCCTCCGCCTCAATTTCGAGCAGCCGCACTTTCATGCACATTGTTTCCAAACTGTCGAATGGGCAGGGGTGGCTCAGTCGGTAGCGCGCCAGTCTCGTAATCTGTAGTTCCCAGGTTCGAGTCCCAGCTGGGTCAGCGTTGAGATTTATCTCCGCAAAATTTCCCCGCCCTGCCCACCATCAGTAGGGGACACCGATGGGCTTGGAAATGCCGCCGTCCGTCGAATGGGACGTTAAGCCGTGGTCCTGTGTGCAGGAGAGCCATACCCTGTGCACGTTAAAGAACACTCTGGATGGCCTTGACGGGAGGCTACCATCTGTCTCCCAACAGCTGTTACAGTGGGTCTCCTCCCACAACCTTCTCTGAGCCTTCGAGGTCTATGCGACCTTGCCATTTAGGTCATGGTGTGCAAAAAAGTGCCGCTCAGAGGTAAAACAACCCAACCCAAACTGTCGAAGGGTCTCCATCCCCGAGAGTTGACCGAATGTTCTTTTACTCTCAGGCGAGTGCCTATCTTCGGCTTCCACACTCTTTCTGCTCCAGAAACTACCTCCATGTCTCGTGCGTGGAGCGTTTTAGTGAACTGTCTGCACTATGATCAGACGGACTACCGTTTTCCGCACTTAATCGTGTATCGTAGTGGGACATGATACACTAATACAATAGCACAAGCAAAAACAAATTCACATCAATTGGAACTCACCAAACCGATGTTATCGTAGAGACTCTTCAAAAGACGACAGACACAAAAAATTAATCACACCACACTTCATGTACCTCGCTTCTGCTGACACCAATCTGTTACAAGATGTTTTCGTGGAGATCATAAATGCGTTGAACTGTTCTGTGGGTCCCGAGCATTATTTTAAAAAATACCCAATGCAGCATATATATATATATCAGGTTGGGTTGTTTTACCTCTGAGCGGAACTTTTTTTGCACACCATGTGCTAAATGGCCAGGTCACATGGACCCGAGGCTCAGAGAAGGTTGGGGGAAGGGACCCACTGGAATAGCTGTTGGGAGACAGATGGTAGCCTCCCGTCAAGGCCATCCAGCGTGTTCTTTAACGTGCACAGAATATGGCTCTCCCGCACACGGGGCCACGGCTTAACGTCCCATCCGACGGACGGCGGCATTTTCAAGCCCATCGGTGTCCACTACTGACCGTAGGCAGGGCGGGGAATTTTGCGGAGGTAAATCTCAACGCTGACCCAGCTGGGACTCGAACCTGGGAACTACAGATTACGAGCCTGGCGTGCTACCGACTGAGCCATCCCCGCCCCATATTTGTGATAAATCGGCATGAATCGTTTTCGCGTCGTCCCCAAGCTGCATCATTGTGAAAATGTAAAGTTTTTCTCCGTGTTTACCATGCGACATAGCAATATTACATTGAAACCGATTACTCCGCATTATCTCACTGGAACTGTTTATTCTCTTTATTGCTTTAGATCAGATTCCTTCACGTTACTATACTGGATCCGATTCCTGCATATTATTACATTTGAAGCAATTGCTCCAATTATTACACTGCAACCGATCCACCACATTGCTACACTGCAGCCGATACCTTCACACTGTTAAATTGGATCCGATTTCTCTGTATTGCTACAGTGAAATCGATTCCTCCACATTACTACACTGGAGTCGATTCCTACACATTGCTACACTCTATCCGTTTCATCTACATTGCTACACTTCAGTCGATTATTGCACATTATTAAAATGGAGCTTATTCCTTTTTTATATATTCTTAAATTTTTTTATTTCACTTGAACCGGTCCCTCTGCTTATTTCTCTGGATCCGATTCCTTCACGCTATTACACTGGATCCGATTCCTTCACGCTATTACACTGGATCCGATTCCTGCATTTTCTTACATTGCAACCAATTGCTCCAATTATTATAATGCAATCGATTAGGGATTGTTTTTGTGTTGCTTTTGTTTTTGTTTTCAAAACATGGATGTTTTGTAAGCTTATTTGTTTACGCATCAACAGGGAAAGTTGAAAAAACATGAGTAAATATCCGTTCAAATTGCTGCTTGCCACAGAGGTCTGACAGGAGCCTATCATTTAATATGCCAAAGAGAAGATTTGTGAAAAGGCGAAATCTCAGCGGAAAGATAACACGAATATCCTTGCCCTAACCCGGGGACTGAACCCAGGACCCTTTGATTCGTAGCCAAGCAAAAATGCATTATTCTTTTTCTTGCTCTTTCATTTAGTGCAAAAAAAGGTCACATTTCTTTCAAAAGGAATTTTCTGATTTTAATTAAAAGCACTTTTTTTCGCATCCTCTCTAATCCTATCGTAAGCATTGTTCTCTTTTTGTCGAATTGCTGAATAAAGTTGAGGTTGCATCGTTTAATTTTTATCAGGTGTTAGCATCTTATCTAGAGATTAAGCCATGGTACATTGTGTGTAGAAAACCCATACCCTGTGGGTGTATACCAAACCCATACCTGTGGGTATAACCAAAACCCATACCCTGTGCTAAATATATAATATCTTTTGTCTGCTAAATACTGCCCAGTGGGTCCCGTTACTAACCTTCTCTGAGTCTTCAAGGTCTTTGTGACCTTGCTATTTAACCCATTGTGTCAAACAAAGTGGCGCTTAGAGGTAAAAACATCCCAACAGTTATATCGACAAAACATTATGTTCTTAACGTAAGAATTTCAATATAATGCATAAATCTATGCTTATGACGTAACAGAATTTTTCATCAGTTAGTTTACAGTTAAAGAATATTAACTAATCTCTCAACAGATAAATGTTGCACAGGGTGTAATCAATATATAGTTTCACCCATTTGTTTTACTGTAGACTATTTATTAGCCAAAAATTACAACTGTAAATATAAATTTTATGGAATTTTGATTTCGCCTTTCATGTTAGTTAATTTCGCTTATATAACAACATGTAATAAGATTCAAATTCAGTTTTTAATTTGTGGCTTAACCCATGCAAGTATATTTCGATTTCTAGAGGACATCAGAATAGAATTTATTTCATTACTATTATTTTATTGTAAAGGAGTTTAAAATCAATTGAGGCGTGTTTAACTGGAGCTTGATATGTTTCAACTGTTAGGTGTTTCAAGTACGTATCTTAAAGGTACATTAATCATGAATTTAGTTGGGAAGTAAGAAAATTTAATCGTTCCTGGGGAATAAGGAATGCTCGATTTCAAAGGGAACGAAGTTTTATTTTCTGTCTTTAGCACCCTCCAACCGTGGAAACTGAAACTAGTGGATGATTGGGTAAATGCAAATAAAAATGTTTCATTAATACCTATAGGACAGAAATGGAATTTTTCATTAATATTTTTAAAAAAAGTTGCATTTTCCACCCCCTGCGACAAGAGAATAAAATATTTTTAGCAATGTAAATATTTTCTCTCTCCGTGTACAGCCATCTTACCGTGAGCATTGTTACATCTAAACAGAAGTGTAACCAGGAATTTGAAACGGGGGAGGTTCTCTTCTACCAGGCGAAGTTTAATTGCAGAAAAGGGAACGACACAGTTGAAATATCGCATGCTGAAAAACGAAAATGAAGTTTGTTTACAAACATATTTGTAAAATTCTGACAGAGGAGGTTTGAACTTCCAAAACTGCCCCCGTACATACTCTCCTGTCAATGAGTAACTATACTCATTGGCAGGAGATATATTTTGCTGTTATACAAATGTTTTCGAGCTTCAAATGTAAATTTCATTTTTGTTGATTAATTTGCCCTATTGTGCTTGCTACCCAATCTTGTCTAATTTTAAACTAAATGGTTCTTAGGAGTAGAAATCGCGATGTCTAAAAATTCATAGTGTTTAATATCGGTTAAAATCTACTAAGAAATTATGTAACTAGTTCCTCGTGTTGTATAAGGATAGCCTTATCTAGTGAAGTCGATATTGTACGTAATTTCAAAGCCAAGTGAAATGCCCTAGTGCAGTGGTTTCCATTTGATGGTTCGCGACCATGGTCAAAGGTTTTCGCGCTAAAAAGTTCGGCAATGGCGCCTTAAGCAGTAAAGAATTGTCCAATTATGTTTCAAATATATTTTTCTCTGTGACAACTACCATGCACATTTTTTAAGAATTATAAGTTTGTTTCTGCAGCGATTCGAAACTATCACAGACGGTCACAAACGTCTGCAAAACAAACCTTTGTTCAAATAAAAAAGTCTAACATCGAAATTAAGTTTGTATATGATTATTTTATTATGTTAAACATTATCCAAGTCGTAACTTATTTCTTTACAAATGTTATTGATATTGAATATATAATATTCAACAATATTTGTGCAATAAAGAAATTTAATATGAAGTGTTGCAGGTAAATTGTTTTATAATTAGAGTTTTATTTTTGACTTCAATTTTTTTCAATTAGAGTTTTTATATTTAGACTCGAAATTTTAGAGGTTTTCAAATTGTGGTTAGTAAAACTTTATGATGTAAATTTTAATTTAGAGCTTTTTTTAGTCATTATTACCCTGGTGTATAGTAACATTTTTTTTTGGTTGATAGGGGTTCACGGAACAAAAAGCATTGTTAACACTGCTCTAGTGTAAGCTTTTCTATATTGTATGAGACACCTTCATAACTCTGATAGAACATCTAGGCAGGGGCGTACGTACTGCAGCAGATAGTTAGAAATTAATTACTTCAAATGGTTGAAAACTGCATTCAATTTAGAATATTTTATGTTTGTTTTTACAGAGAAACTCTAGTAAAGTTTCTGAATTCCACCAGCATGTTGTAGTTATACCTGTGTATAATATATAGGGTCATAACATAGAAATATTGCCATTGAAAATCTCAATATTAGAAAGAATTAAACTTGCACAGAAAATTTACCACAAATGAAGAAGAATTGGTAGATCCTAACAGTGAACCCGAGGAAGCTAAGAACATGATTTTTTTTTTACATGTCTATGTGGCAAGAGAAGTAAGAAAGAAAAGTATGATCCGGTTCCTCACACTTGACAATGAAATAGATAATTGAATTAATGAAGCTGTATTGTACCCACTGCAGCAATGCTTAGTCTTCTTTGAAAATGATTTGTCATCTCTACGTGTTTCGTCGTGAACCATGCACACGTCAAGATTTGATTAGGAATGAGGCTGCACCTGTGACAGACCACGGAGTGGCAGACCATTAGTTGAATTTCTAGTGTAATGGAAATCCTCCAGGCTATAACGAGAAGTCTCAGGGAAATGGAAGGGGAGTCGAAAGTGCTCATTATGACAGTCGTCGGCTTAACCTAAAGGTGTCCAGAAACCCCTTTAGAATGTTCCAGCACAGATTTCAGCAAGCACACTCTATTCAGATAGGTAGAAACTGGTTCTCTTGAAGCCACAGTTCTTAGTGCGATGGTATAGCCTGATGACATTCTTTGAAAGAAATGAGGTCCACTTCACTCTCCGTTAATGCAAACAATTTTGTGTTTCAAATGGAGACAAATCCACATGTAATTGTTCCCACATCGCTAAATGAAGCTAAGTCGTGAATGCAATATTGAGTTTGAAATGGGAATATATTTCTTTGTGATCACGAGGTTGGAAAAAAATAGTAGCTGTCGTGGTGCCTTGAGCTCAGAGGAACCCAATCACTGCAGAAATAAAAGAAATGGTGTCTGTGTGGCAGAATATGGCTTTCCATTATCGTAATGGAGTGTGACACATTTTTAATGTGTAAAAGAGCCCTATTTCCAATCCCTTGTAATCAAATAACTGATATCCTACTAAATTATTGCAAGTATCTTCAGCTTCAACTACTTCTCCACAATTTTATAGAAACTCTCCGATAAATCATAATATCCGTTTCCTTCCTAGACTTCATAAAAGATCATTTGAGGAAGTACCATGCTATTGCCGTGTACACCCCATAGGTTAGGATATTGATGTTCTGTTGGCCGGAATGCGATTGACGATGGTTTTGCGTTGTGTTTATCATGTATGGTGCGACAAGAATTTATGATTACCATATAGGACCTGCCTGAAAATAGGTAACTGTGGTGACTGTGACTGAAGTTCCTCCCTTCCCGACCACAATTATATCCCACGAGTTAACCTGGGCACCAATGATAAAATAAAATAATTCAATGAAGAGTGGCACTAAGGCTATGTACTCAATCTGATATGATTGTAATACTAATTTCTAAATGGACAGTCAGTTAGCCACGAGCATACCAACTAACTGGTGAGAGTAGCAGAAACGGACTGTTTGACTGTCATCTCAGAATGATAGAGACACCAGTTTAATCCCTCTTTTCCCTCAAGGCTCTTCTCCTTTCCAAAACATTAGAGCTTCTGAAGCTCACAGTGCTATGCGGCAATGCAGTGTCAAACTAATGGCCTCTCCAACCCTACTTTTAGATAGCAGCCACTTAACTCTACAAACACTCTTTCACTAGGTAAGTAAATGGAATATACTTTAGAATTACTAAACAAGTTTGGCAAAAGGGTTTAAACATAAGACAACTGAATTTATTAACCATTCAAACAAAGGGGCTAAACCCCTAGGTACTGATATTAATTGAATACTGAATATCGTTAAATTTGTAATGTTTCACAGTTGTCACCCTAGTTTGTGATTGATTATATGTTACAGACGAAAACATAAAAATACACTGCTACTAATAACTAGCATTGCTAATAGGAAACAATCTAAAATAAATGTACCTAAAGGAACTACTGACTAAGATGAAAATATCTCTAGCTCACATGTAATCTATCTTCTATTAATCCTAACTGTTAACCAAACTGTTATTCTTCTAATATTACATTAATTCTCCATTTAAAGGTGATGAGCAAGATATTATAGATTTCAAAATGGGCCCTCACCGACTATATCACTTTTGACAGGGTTGCTCACTGCCAAGGAATCCGTTTTGACTTGAACACTAACGTACACTTTGAAACATTGTCCAGGTGCAGTTGAGTTGGTGAAAATGGTGAATAGTTCTCGGGGTTGTTCACTACAAGAGTGGATAGTTCACTAGACTCTGGCTAACATGTATTTCTGGGGGTTTAATTTAGGCACTAAATTATCGAGCTGCAAACTGCTTCAATTTTAAGAAACGCCAAAATACGAATTATGATTTTGTCGTTTTATAAATTTAGCATACCCAATAAAAGAAGTGGGACTATATCCACTTGGACAGATAGAGCTTCCGATTAGTTTTATTAGCAATGACGAGCTGCTCCTCATTCTGTTCTGTGTGGCAATGAAGTCACTGATGACGTCAAAAATGAGTGATATGTCCTTCCTGTCTAGATGGTGCTGACGTAGCCGGCTAGTGGTGTCCTGTACCGCTCAACAACTTTGCGCTCAACCTTTCCACTTCAAAATCTCTATGTGAACTCCCCTTTTATTCGAGATCTCTTCTTACCTCTTGCTCCTTTGTCCGCAGGTTGCAATGGGCGACTTGCCTCTTAGCGCAAGTGTCAGAGAGGATGGCTATCTAGCGGCAACCCCAATAATGACGGCGATTCTGGACCGCCCTCTCACAAGCTTGGCTGGCGGGGAAGTTGCAATGGGGTGAGAGTTTCTATGGCTATGTCCAGACTCGTGCGTTTTGCGTGCGCTAGACGCATGCGCAAAGGAATGCCTCAAATCACTTGAAAAGCGCCGTTTTCAGTGATGCACGCAGTAGTGGATTTTTGTTCAGCATTCCGTGCAGCTTCGTAGTTTGTGTGGAAGGTTTCGTTCTGTTTTTCTAATTATTGAGCTTGTATTTTTTGTTCACCATATCGTCAGAACAAATATTGGCCTTTAACAAAGAGTGAAAAAAATTACAAATTAAATAATTCATCAGAGATATAAATTATTAAATTAATTTAAACAAATAAAAAAATAATTAAATAATTCATCAGATTATAGGTTCAAATATTCATAATTCATCAGATTATAGGTTCAAATATTCATCAGAGACATGAAAAAATCACCGGTAACCAAATATCTAAGTGTGATAGCTAATTTCACTTCTTCTGGTATTGGTTCTCTGAAAAGAGAATTTTTTTTTCGATCTTGGCTCCACCATTCCCAAAAGCATGTAGAAGTTTGTTCTAGACATTCGCGTAAAATTCTTAAAAAGAACGTTTTCCTTTAATTCCAAAATTCTGCGTTTTAAAGTAATCTTTCATCCATATCGATCGCCGGTATTTTTCACGTCGTTTTCTCGCTTTTTTCAGCACTAAAATTGCAGCACTTATACCTGCTAACATAGCAGCATCAGTTACGTACATTTTAATTCACGTCTACAGTGGTGAAAAATTGAAAACTATTTGACGCACAGGTGTAGACAGTTGAAGGCATGCGTCCAGGGCATTCCATCTAAGGCATGCGCTAGGCTACTCGGTGTTGAAAAGCGGAATTGAAAATTGAAAGTGAAGTTGAAGATGAAAGCGCATAAGTGTGGACATGGCAATTCATCTCAACAGGATAAATGTCTGCAGTATTGTCGGCTGAGGAAGTTGGCGGTTCTTAAAGTTGAAAGGGCTTACTCTAGCTCTCCTGGAAAATGTTTCGTAAGTCGATACTTTCACACTTTCACTCGGAAAGCTCCCTGCACTGCGTTCTTCCCCGCCACATTACGTTGTACTAGCGACGCGCTCACCACTGGTTGGCACTTTCCTGCTCCCGAAAATTGAATCCAACTCTAAATGCGGTTCAAAAAGCTGGTCTCTCTTATTTATACGGCCCACCGCCGTTACATTGTTTATTACTGGTTGAATGAACCTTATATGTTCGAGGAGTGGTGTACCTAACAAATTGGCATCTCAGTGTATACTATATGTTTATGATTTTGTTTCGATTCTGTTCTGGTTACTGACATTCTCAAAGGGGACAACAGCTTCTGTAACGAACTGAAATGGATACCTCTCACGTGGTATACATTTGAATCATACTAATGCCAGAAGCAATAGCATTATAAGTTGCATTATTCTTATCATATAGATTGCATTTATCGTCCTTTTTCACCACTCGTTTCATGGCACTTCACACACTTTTTCTCTTTCCTTGTATTTCTTTGTTTATTTTACTGAAAATTACTCCGTATATTCCTAAACGGAACTTTAATTCGTACTTACTAGGGTGCTGCAAAGTTTTTAGTTTATTAATCATCATCACCATCAGCAACAACAACACGATCATCATCAAGCAGCCATGGGCTACGGAGGTCCAACCACACTGTGCAATTGAGTTCTCCAAATCACTGCTGCATAATTCAGATAAATCATACTTGAATTTATTAATCTATATAATTTATTTACAAGAATTAAATTGGATTTTTTAATTAACATCAGCGAAATATCAAACTGGAGCAGGATACGAAGGCGTAACTTTGAAAGATAGACGAAGATATTACACTCCACAGTGAGCCACTCACTAACGATGAACTTCAGGATTTTAGAATTCAACGCTGCTTTTGAAGAACAACAAGAATCTGAACCAGAAATAGTGTTGACGTTAAAATTTTAGTTGAAGCCCTTTCACTGTGCAATAACGCATGGATTTGTTGAAGGATCATGTTATCGATATTTCGTGACAGGATGCCATAAGACGATGTTGTGACCAGTTAATGGAATAATACAAATAAACATTACGCACAAAACAGAGGCAAGCAATGCAAACCAGCTAGTTTAGCTCCATATTAAGAAATAAACTGTAAAATTAATTAATCGATCACATATTTATATACATAATTATGCATATATGTAATCTTTAAATAAATATTGAGAATTATAATTATCTTTGTTGAAATGAAACATCCATTACGAAACCAAGAAAAGGAAAAAAGGATTAATAAAATAGGCAAAAATACAAAAAATAAAAAAATCCTTTCGTTTTACACGGATATTTGTTTAACGATGATCTCCCCGGAACTCATCTCCCGCATTAAATGAGAGTTACCTGTATAACTGTTCCATTTCTGAATTATTCATTAATTGGTATTTTCAGAGTTAAACTACCACCAAATATATATTTTAATTTAATAGAATTGTTTGCCTTTCGTTCAATCACTCAATTGTTGGTTGGATCATCAGAAGAGTGTATATCACGGATGTATCTTAATGATACGTCCAAGGTTTAAGAGAAACAGATATTCATCAACGATATTTTCACGCTTTCAGTACCGAATGATGGATTATCATCACTACAGCTACTGATACTATCCTCTCTATGTGATTCTGATGTTACCAGGTTCGGGTCACAAATTAGCCTGCATTGATAATTTTTTCCACTAACGCTTCTGGTCAGTAAATGTTCGGCACAAACTGGAAGGATAGCTGTGTAGCAATCCCCAGTGATGACGCAGAGAACCTTCCGGGTCTGGCACATAATGTCCGACTCCGCCTTCCCTTGGTGCATGCCGTTAATACTTTTCAAAAGAGATATTCTTTTTTCGAAGGGAACAGAAGTGGAGGCCTGTCAGACCGGTGTGCCCTACTGATCTGGTCATCTGCGACAACTTTTTTCTTCTTTCTGCCCTGTTCAGGAGTGTTCAACTTCGCAGGGTTGTGGTGATGACCATTTATGTCTACGAGACTGGACTGGTTTACGACTTTGAGCTTGATTATGGCTTATGTACTTGCTGCAGTGGTGGCATCCACTGTTGAGAGAGAATTTGCCGTTGTGTTTTCTGTTTGCTTTTGGGTTGCCAGCCCTAAGTGAACATAGCCACGGGATACCTTATATCAGCTGGTGGATATTCCTGATCAGAGGCCATCGCAGCTCCCTGAACTCTCACTTAGCTAGTCAGACATCTCTAATCCTAAACCGGAGTAATGTGTCTCAAGGCAAGCCTTATGGCTCTTGAAAAGGTCCACTTCAAACGGTAGTGCTTGAAGTTCCTAGTAGCATGGATGACTTCAGCCTGTAGCGGTGGAGGAACAGGTCTTTGTCCCATGCCCGCGATCAGGGGGGGGCTTTTTGATATTGTTGGTCCTACGTTTCTCAATAAACCTAGTTTCCTTTTAAAATCCTACTAATCATTTTCTTTCTGCAAGTATATGGAACGTGAGGACGTTACGTTGATATTATTCTCTTGACGTCCTCATGCGGGAATCCCAGCGTGAGGACACCTATATATTCTAGGACTATCATTTTGCTTCTTAGCAGAGATACGCCAGTGATGTTCTTCTAGGATATGACTGCATTAATGAAAAAATTTATAAAGCAAATTTTAAAACAAAAATTAAAGACGAATGTCATCTGTTGTTACGCTCCCACGAAGGACTCTGATGAGAATGAAAAGAATATATTTTACAGACAACTACATGATATTTTGAATTCTCTAAAGAAAGGAGGTATTGCTAAGGTTGGTACTAACTCTGACCTATGGTCAGGAATTTTAGGTCCCTTTGGCATTGATAGTTTCAATGGCAATGGAGAACGTCTCCTACAGGTAAGTAAACTTAATGGTTTCTGAACAACTAATACATACTACTAACACCGGGGCATTTATAAATATACGTGGGTTTCACCTTATGTGTTGCACAGGAATATGATAGATTATATTTTAATTAATAACAAATGGACTATTTTGATTAGGAACACCAAACAATATAGAGGAGCCGAAATTGGGTCAGACCATTACCTGGTAAAAAGTGTCTTGCAACCGAAACTTAAGAAATGTTTTGCTAAGGTTAAGAAAATTACCTGTAGCACTGAAGGTCTGAAAGATCCAGTTATAGCTAAAGCATACCATGATAGCTATGTGGTCATTATGACAATCGTAGTTTGCTTACTGCTGAAGATTAGAATAGATGGGATCAGTTCAAACAGGATTTTCGTAAAACTAACAGTACTCTATTAGGTAAAAGGGAACAGAGGAAACAAAATTATTTGAGTGATAAGACCATGGAACTTGTTTTTGAAAGAATGAAGTGCAGGATTAATGTGAATCAACACCCTACTAGTCGTAACAGACAACATTATAACAAGCTTAATAAACGTGTAAAAGAACAGTTAACAGCTGATAAGAATCTTTGACTAGATAATTCGGCTGATAAAGCAGAGGAATCTCTTAGACAGCACAATAGTAGGGTATTATATCAGATTGTTAATGTTTTGTGTGGGAAGAAACAGGATACGTACACTGATACACAGTGACTGAGGGAGAAACATGGTTAAGTGGGTGAAAATGAGGATTCTCTGATGACAAGGTGAGCTTAGCATTTCAAAGATGTTCTAAACATTGTGATTATTTCTACTTCCATTGTTTGTAAAGAGGATAAATGCATTATTCCATCGATCCTCAGTTAATGATTGCAGCAGTTTATTCATTTAATGGTGGTTTTACGGCTTTAATGTTTGGCCTTGTATCACATTCGGAAGTTGTTTCGGCTCTCTCTAAAATAAAACTAAAAAACCTCTTGGGGTCGATGAAATCACCACTGAAATGCTTAGAGCTGGGAACACTTGTGTTGACAAATGGCTGTTAGAAATTTTGAATATTTTTATGATAAACGTGTTGTTCCTACAAATTTTACTAGAGTTATTGCTATCCCTATTTTCAAAAAAGGTGATCGCAGTTCTTGTGATAACTACAGAGATATCACCATACTTTCTGTTCCAGGTAAAGTGTTTTGTATTGTTGTGCTTAATAGGATTAATAATTTGTTTGATGAACAACTGCGTGATGAACAGTGGGGATTCAGAAGTTCTAGGGGATGTATTGATCAAATATATTCACTTAGGCAGATTCTGTGGAAATGTTAGAGTTTCAGAAATCTGTGGTTGCCACCTTTGTAGATTTCAAAAAGGCTTTTGACTCTGTTGATCGACATAATTTGCGGTTGATTATTAGATGATGTCGAATACCTGAAAAGTTAATGTAATGAGAGCTCTCTATACTGAGTCCTGTGCGAGAGTTGGTACGTCTTGCAGCAATTGGTTTAGCATTTCTAATGGAGTTAGACAAGGGTTCGTTTTGTCTCCTTTTCTCTTTTGTTTGGCGATTGATTATGTAATGAGAAATTCTTTGCAAGGGAAAGATTTTGACCTTAAATTGTCCCAAGATTTCAAAATTTCTGATTTAGATTATGCAGTTGATTTGGCTCTGTTGGCTACTGATGTTGATGAGATGAATTCGTTCATTAGGGCTGTTGATGAGAGTCAGTAGGTTTATGATAAAGAGAGAAAAAACTGAAATGATGAAAATTGGTCAGGCAGATGGTGCTTCAGTTGCTTTGAATGACTGTACTCATGAGAAAGTGTGTCAGTTTAATTTTCTTGGGAGCTACGTAATAAATACTGGTTATGTGTGGCATGAGAAAAATAGAAGTGTATGGATTGCTGCTGGGACTTTCAAAAATCTACGGAGAGTGTGGAGAAATAGACATGTAGACCTAAAGACTAAAATTAGGCTGTATAAGAGTTTGGTTCTTTCTAAGGTTAGTTATGGTAACGAAACATGGACCCTTTGTAAACAGGATAACAAGAAACTTGATGCCTTTGATTCTTGATGCTTGCGCAGTATCTTAGGCATTAAGTGGTTTGATTTTATAAATAGTGATGAGCTTAGAAGGAGTCATCAACCTCCTTTGAGCAGCAGATTGAGAAGAGAGAGACTGCGTTTGTTTGGTCATGTTGCCCGTATGTACAGCTGCAGATTGGCAAGCAGGATGATGAACAGTGTGCGTAAGGGTTGCAGAAAAAGGGGGAGACTTAGGATGCGATGGGCAGACAATGTCAAATTGAACCTTGCTAGAATTGATCTACAGTGGCCAAATGCAGCTGCTGTAGCTCAGAAGAGACATGTCTGGAGAGGAAAATTACATTGTCTGGTAGGACCTCCATAATCCATGGATTCAAGAGGCATTTGTATGTATGGAGATACATATTTAAATAATTTAAGAAAAATCAGTTTTTCTTAATTTATCAGTATGTCATATCGTCATACAATTTATAGTTGATTGTGTTCAGGTAATTTATAACAGAAAGTAAAAGTTTGAAATCTGATTAAAAGATACTTTACAATTTTACGTATTTAATGATTCTTTGGCTTCAAATTTTTAGAACAAGATAAACATGCGAAAACTACGATGTGTTCAGGACTGTTAACCCCCAGTAAAAAATTTTTTAATAGTCATTATATCAGTTTATTCAACAATGAAAAGACATACATGTTTCACATTACATTTGCTATTACATGTCATGTAAAGATTATAAAATGTTGAAATAAATGAAAAAAGAAGCAAAATTCTGAACGCTAATAATCCATAACTTCCACTCGAGAAGTACTCACGTGTGAGATCAGTGAAGAGTTATGTTATAGATTCCCATAACAGAGTGAAGACCACAAATTATAGTGATGATGAAAACTTAAATTAAATCTCAAATCAAGAGATGTCACGCAGGAAATTGTAACAGCCAATAAGTATGTATATATTTATTCTTGATATCAAAATTTATCCAGAATTAGTTTTTATATTTCTCTTCTTTCTCCTTTGAAATGAAAAAAAAAAAAACGGAATTAAAAGAATATTCGAAGTCTATTCGTAAAAAAGCAATAAGGAAACCCAACGTTCATAGTGTTCGGTTGGGTTCTTTTACCTCTGAGCGGCACTTTTTTGCACACCATGGGCTAAATGGCCAGGTCACAAGGACCTCAAAGTCTCAGAGAAAGTTGGGGAAGGAGACCCACTGGAACAGCTGTTAGGAGACAGATGGTAGCCTCCTGTCAAGGCCATCCAGCGTGTTCTATAACGTTCACAGTGCTCTCCCACATACGGAGCCACGGCTTAACGTCCCATCCGACGGACGGCGGCCTTTCCAAACTCAGCGGTGTCCCCTACTAACCGTGGGCCTTTTTGTTTCGCCTTTTTGCCATTGCAGCTACCAATACCTTTTGGTATTGGTAGCTGCAATGGCAATGGGCAACATATCCTACAGGTAAGTAAACTCAAAGGATTCAGAATAACTAACACTTATTACAAACACCGCGACATACATAAGTGCACATGGATTTCACCTGATGGGCTGCATAAGAATATGATTGATTTTATATTAATTAACAGCAAATGGGCTAGTTCTGTTAGGAATACCAAGTCATATAGGGGAGCTTAAATTGGATCTGACCATTACCTTGTTAAAAGTGTCTTTCAACTTAAACTTAAAAAGTGTTGTGCTAGGGTTAAAAAATTTACTTTTAATACTGAAGCTCTGAAAGACCCAGTTATAGCTAAAGCTTACCACGATAGGTTAATTAATCATTATGACAGTCATGGTATGCTTACTACTGAAGTTGAGAAAGAATGGGGCCATTTTAAACAGGCTTTTTTGGAAACTAAGAGTACTTTTTTAGGAAAAAAGAGCAGAGGAGACAGAATTATCTGAGTGATAAGGCATTTGAGTTTATTTCAGAAAGAAAGAACTGCAGGAATATCATTAATAAATACACTACTATTCCTAATAGAAATCATTACAGAGAACTTAATAAACGTGTAAAGGATCAGTTAGCTGCTGATAATAAACTTTGGCTGATGGCTTGGCTGACAAAGTCGAAGAAGCAGTTAGACAGCACAACAGGAGAGATAGTTAAGGTCTCCTTTGGTAGAAAACAGACAGTTATACAGGGATTGAAAGATAAACAAGGTAAGGTTATAGAAGGTGAGGATTTTGTCATAGCTAGGTGAGCTGAGCATTACATTGATGTTCTAACAATGTGGTTAGTTTTACTCCCATTGTTCACAATGATGATAGATGCATTGGTGGCTTTACTGTTGGCCCTATAACACAATCTGAAGTTATTTTGGCTGTTTCTAAACTTAAACTACATAAATCCCCAGGGGTAGATGAAATTATTACGGAAATGCTTAGAGCTGGGAATGTTTCGGTTACCACTTGGATGACTGAAATTCTGAATATCTTTGATGATAAAGGCATGGTTCCTAAGGATTTTACCAGAGCTATTGTTATCCCTATTTTCAAAAATGGTGATCGCAGTTCTTGTGATAACTATAGGGGTATCAGCCTACTCTCTGTTCCAGGTAAAGTTCTTTCCATGATTGTGCTTAATAGAGTTAAGAATCTGATTGACAGTCAATTGCGTGATGAGCAATGTGGATGCAGAAGTGGTAGGGGATGTTTGGATCAGATATTTTCACTTAGGCAGATTCTTGAGAAATGTTTAGAGTTTCAGAAACCTTTGGTTGCTAGCTTTGTTGATTTCAAAAAGGCTTTCGACTCTGTTGATCGTCATAATTTGTGGTTGATTGTGAGATCATATGGTATACCAGACAAGTTAGTTAACATAATGAAAGCTCTCTAAAATAACACTGTTTCGTGTGTGAGAGTTGGTAAGGCTTGTAGCAATTGGTTTAGCATTTCTTCTGGTGTTCGACAAGGGTGCATTTTGTCTCCTTTTCTCTTTAGCTTGGCTATTGATTATGTTATGCGAAATTCACTGCAAGGGAAAGATTTTGGCCTTAAATGGACAGGAGATACGAAAATTTCTGATTTAGATTATGCTGATGATTTAGCCCTTTTGGCAAATGATGTTGTTCAGATGAACTCTTTCATTCGAGCTGTTGATGAGACTGGTAGTAGAGTAGGTTTGATTATAAACAGAGAGAGAACTAAAGTGATGAAAATTGGTCAGGCAGGCTGTGATTCATTTAATCTGAATGGTTGCAGTCTTGAGCAGGAGTCACAGTTTAATTATCTTGGGAGCTATGTAGTAGATGGTAGTGATGTGTGGCTTGAGATTAACAGACGGATAGGGATTGCTGCTGGGACTTTTAAAAATCTATGGAAAGTTTGGAGAAATAGGCGTATACACGTAAAGACTAAAATTAGACTGTATAATAGTTTGGTTCTTTCTAGGGTTAGTTATGGTAATGAAAGTGGGATTCTTTGTAAGTCTTGATTCATTGTAAACCAAATGCCAAAAACCTTAATGCCTTTGATTGTTGATGTTTGCGCAATATCATGGGCATTTGGTGGTTTTATTTGGTAAGGAATGATGAGGTTAGGCAAAGGAGTCGTCAACCTCCTTTGAGCAGCGTCATTGTGCAGAGAGACTCCGTCGGTTTGGCCATGTTGCCATATGGATAATTATAGATTAGCGAATAGGGTTATGAACAGTGTGTCTAAAGTTCTCAGAAAGAGGGAAAACCTAGGAAGCAGTGGACACACAATATCGGACAGGATCTTAAAACGCAGTAGTGTAGCTCAGGACTGAAATGTTGGAAAACTAAATTGTACGCTCTGGGTGGACCTCTATAGCCCATGGCTGCTTGATGATGATGATGATGATGATGATGATCATGAGTTATGTATCTGAGTTACTATTGACATAACATTGCCTAACATACTTAATGAAATGGCCTCTAGTTTTTTATGAACGAGTTCCTAAAGAGTGCATATATCATTTAGTGTACATGAGCTTTGAGGCGAGAGGATATGTTCTAATGTGGAAATCCTTACCTTTTAATATAAATACACATATATTTTAATGTTATAGACATAAAAATTTTTAAAATAATATTAAAAGGTTATATTTATTTCTGCGATTAGTATATTTTTGCATTTTCCGATTACAAAATCAGTTTTTTTTAAATACATTATCCTTGTAATTAACTGTTATTACTTTAACATGATTTGATATGCTTACCTCAGTACAAAAGGGAAGATTCTTACACAAAATATTTTACATAAATGAAAGGGACAATCCGGTCATGATGCGACGTTATTTAAGTTACGGAAACTTGCTATGAAATTTATTAGTGACATAGTGATATATTTTTATGTTAAATTTTAGCAACTTACATTGTAAGTCACTGAACTAGAATCTGAGAAAGTACGTTAGAAGACTTTTGATTAAACGGATGTATAACACTACACTAAAAATGTTATAATTTATACTGGTAGCCATTTTTACTCCTCCTTTAATGATCTTTCTTTAACTGAAAGCATGAGACAAAAGTAAATTTTAGCGTTTCGTTTAATGAAATACTAAAATATCTAAAACTTTTATGGTGTTAAAAGTTATGGAATTGTCTTTATATTACACTGATCACCTTCTGAATAAAATGAAGAATTGTACCTTTTCTAAACTATGTTCCTTAATCTTTATATATGAAATGACCAGAAATAAACTGACAATACTCTTATAAGCTTATAGTAATAACTTAGTGGATATAAGAAATATTTGAAATTTGTGCATTTCAATCACTGTTGAAGCAATACATAAAACCATAGGTTTCATGTTATACAAATGGAGGGAGTGTAATTTTCAATATTAGAAAATGCACAGAAAATGACTTGTAAACCTGGGACTCATTGCAACTAGCCCAGGGTTATATCTAGAAAGTGTTTTGTCGACCAGCATCTTCAATTGTAGTTAAGGCAACTTGCAATGACTGACTCCGTGGTATAAAGCAATCAATAGAAGAGATCTCGGTCGACAGCTGGTGACTCAGGGATACTGGTAGTACCTGACATGCCATCAGAAGGTCGTAGGTTCCTACTCCACCCGGATCCCGGATCAAACCAATATTTCCTCTATGCTTACGATTTTTCATCCTGCTTATTATTTACGATTTTTCTTTATTTAGTTAAATAATAATATTCGTTTATGCACTATTGGATTTTTTTAAATACTTCTCCAAAATGTACATCGTTTAGATCTATTTTGTATATTGTAAATAAAGAGAACGGTTTAGGGAACTTTCTATGTTTGGAGTTTGAGGTGGTTTCCTCATTCATCATCATCATCATCAACATCATCCTCAAGCAGCCATGGGCTAAGGAGGTCCAACCAGACCGTGCAATTTAGTTCTCCAAGCAAGTCTATCCTGAGCTACATCTACTGCATCTGGCCACTGCACACCAATTCTAACAAGGTCCTGTTTGACATTGTCTGCCCACCTCATCCTAGGTCTCCCCTTCTTTCTGAGGCCTTTAGGCACACTGTTCATAACCCTATTCGCCAATCTATAATTATTCATACGAGCAACATGTCCAAACCAACGGAGTCTCTCTCTGCACAATATGCTGCTTAAAGGAGGTTGCAAACTCCTTTGCCTAATCTCATCATTAGTTAAAAAGTTGAACCACCTAATGCCCAAGATACTGCGTAAGCATCTGGAATCAAAAGCATCGAGTTTCCTGTTATCCTGTTTACAAAGTGTCCAAGTTTCACTACCATAACTAACCCTAGAAAGAACCAAACTATTATACAGTCTAATTTTAGTCTTTAGGTGTATACGCCTGTTTCTCCACACTCTCCATAGGTTCTTAAAAGTCCCGGCAGCAATCCCTATTCGTCTGTTAATCTCATGCCGCACATCTCCATTATCTGTTACATAGCTCCCAAGATAATTAAACTGTGACACCTGCTCAAGACTGCAACCATTCAGATTAACTGAATCACAGCCTGCCTGACCAATTTTCATCACTTTAGTTTTCTCTCTGTTTATAACCAAACCTACTCTACTACCAGTCTCATCAACAGCTCGAATGAAAGAGTTCATCTCATCAACATCATTTGCCAAAAGGGCTAAATCATCAGCATAATCTAAATCAGAAACTTTCGTATCTCCAGCCCATTTAAGGCCAAAATCTTTCCCTTGAAGTGAATTTCGCATAACATAATCAATAACCAAGCTAAAGAGAAAAGGAGACAAAATGCACCCTTGTCGAACACCAGAAGTAATGCTAAACCAATTACTACAAGCCTTACCAACTCTCACACACGACTCAGTGTTATTATAGAGAGCTTTCATAATGTTAACTAACTTGTCTTATATACCATATGATTTCACAATCAACCACAAATTATGACGATCAACAGAGTCGAAAGCCTTTTTGAAATCAACAAAGCTAGCAACCAAAGGTTTCTGAAACTCTAAACATTTCTCAAGAATCTGCCTAAGTGAAAATATCTGATCCACACATCCCCTACCACTTCTGAATACACATCCCTCATCACGCAATTGACTGTCAACCAGATTCTTAATTCTATTAAGCACAATCATGGAAAGAACTTTACCTGGAACAGAGAGTAGGCTGATACCCCTATAGTTATCACAAGAACTGCGATCACCTTTTTTGAAAATAGGGATAACAATAGCTCTGGTAAAATCTTTAGGAACCATGCCTTTATCATAAAAGATATTCAGAATTTCAGTCATCCAAGTGGTAACCGAAACATTCCCAGCTCTAAGCATTTCCGTAGTAATTTCATCTACCCCTGGGGATTTATGAAGTTTAAGTTTAGAAAGTAGGTCATATCTGATCATTTCATTCACGCCATGTAATCAATCGATCCTTTGACCACAAATTGAAACTGAAAAAAATGACCTCTAATTCGGCATTGAGGGAATTCCCATATTTTTCCCATTTTCCATTTTTTTGAAATTCTAGCATGTAGCATAATAATTATTTTTCAAAATACCAGGATAAAAGATCCCATAACCTTTTCCATCTGTGGGTGTCAAATAAGTGGCATGAGTCGCAAAGGACAAGACAAAAATCACCAAAAGGTGAACCCCAAGGGCCAGAATTTCACATTCTTTGACATTAATTCTCCTTAAATACTGTGGGGAAGAGATTCTCGGACATATGGCCCGTGAAGTCATTTTTGTAGTTCACAAGCTATACGTTTCATCATAATCAAGGTAGAGACTGTAATGATCTCACGCGAATATGATCACGTTCATCCGAAAATGAAACCACTATCAATGAAATCAGGTCTTTTTTATCTTTATGGTTTTGAGACAAGAACGACATTTTAAACTTTTTTATCAATATGCAACATAAAAGTTGCATTACTAAAACAGAAGTCCTCCTCACCCATAGCTCTAGCATCTGAAAGTTGAAGCGTTTCAATTGATATATACTGCCTAGATAACAAAGTAGCGAATTTTTGTCATATCAGGAGAAAGCCAAATTCGATGCTCCGCAGCTTCTAAAATATGCTTTTATAGGAACATTTGACAGAATATAAAGTTATCTGTCTAATTTATTTACACCAAAGAGCCAAAACAAATGCTATCCAGCGAGGCATGGATGCTACAAGATTTCTAAAGGTGCCTTGTAGTATCTGATACCAACACGTTACCAGCAGATACTTTAACTCTTGTAAGTTACATGGCTTAGCCTCTGCAGATCAGATATGCTGTTCCAAAACAAACCACAAATGCTCGGTTGGATTGCTGTCTGGGGAATTTGGATGTCATTTAATTTTTAGTTTATAACGCTGGAATTCCTGCGTGAGTACATCAAGAGAATAATCTCAACGTAACGTCCCATGTTTCATGTACCTGCAGAGAGAAAATGACTAGTAGGATGCTTTGAAGAATTTAGGTTAATTGAGAAACTCAGGGCCAACAATATCAAACAGCCCCGTGATAGCAGACATGGGGCAAAGACCTGTTCCTCCACTGCTACAGGTTGAAGTCATCCATGCTACTAGGAACTTCAAGCACCACCATTTGAAGTGGACCTTTTCAAGAGCCGTAAGACCTGCCAGCGACACATTACTCCAATTTAGGATTAGCGATACCCAACTAGGTAAGTGAGAGTTCAGGTAGCTGCGATGGACTATGATTAGATTTATCCACCAGCTAATATAAGGTATCCCGTGCCTCTGTTCACTTAGGGCTGGCAACCCACATGCAAACAGAAAACACAGCGGCAAATTCTCATTCAACAGATGTCCACCTCTGCAGAAAGTCCAGAATCCATAATCAAGCTCAAAGCCGTAAACCAGTCCAGTGTCATAGGCGTAAATGGTGATCACCAAGACCCTGTGAAGTTGACCATTCCTCAACAGGGCAGGAAAAAAGAAAAAATGTGGCCATAGATGACCATATCAATAGGGTACACCGGTCTGACAGCCTTCAATTTCTGTTTCCTCCGAAAAGAGAATATCTGTTTTGGAAAAAACTTTTTGAAAGGTACTAGCGGCATGCTCCAAGGGAAGGCGGGGTCGGACATTATGTGCTATACCCGGACGGTTCTGTGCATCATCACTGGGGATTGGTACACAGCTATCCTTCCAGTTTATGCATAGGCAATATTTAGAGACCAGATGCATTAGTGGAGAAATTTTGCAATGCAGGCCAATTTGTGATCCGAACCTATAGGAACATCAGAATCACATAGAGATGATAGTATCAATAGCTGTAGTGATGATAATCCAACTTTCGGTACTGAAAGCGTGATAATATCGTTGATGAAAATTCTTTTTTCTTAAAACTTGAATGTATCATTAAGATACATCCGTAATATACAGTCTTCAATATTGTAAATAGCCAATTCATTAAGTGATTGAACGAAAGACAAACAATTCTATTAAATTAATATATATATTTTGTTTTAGTTTAACTATGAAAATACCAATTATTGGATAATTCAGAAACGGAACAAGTATACAATTAACTCTCATTTAATGCGGGAGGTGGGTTCCGGGGAGATCATCGTTAAACGAATTTCCGTGTAAAACGAGAGGATTTTTTATTTTTTTGTATTTTCGCCTATCTTATTGATTTTTTTTTCCTTTTCTTGGTTTCGTAATGGATGTTTTATTAAACAAAATAATTATAATTGTCAATATTTATTTAAAGATTACATAAATGCATAATTATGTACATAAATATATACATATATGTGATCGATTAATTAATTTTACAGTTCATTTCTTAATAAGAAACGAAAATCTCTGGTTTACATTGCTGGGCTCTGTTTTGTGCCTAATATTTATTTGTATTATTCCATTAACTGGACACAACATCGTCTTATGGCATCCGGTCACGAAATATCAATATCATGCTCCTTGAACAAATCCATGCGTTTATTTCGCAGCGACAGGGCTTCATCATTAATTAAGTACCAACACTATTTCTGTTCATTTTCTTGTCGTTTTTCAAAAGCAGCGTTGAATTCTAAATCCTGAAGTTCATCGTTAGTGAGTGGCTCACTGTGGAGTTTAATAACTTCATCCATCTTTCAAAGTTACGCCTTCGTATCCTGCTCCAGTTTGATATTTCTCTGATGTTAATTAAAAAATCCAACTTAAATTCTTGTAAAAAAGTATTTAGAGGGATAAATTCAAGCATGATTTACGTGAATTATGCAGTAGTGATTTGGAGAAATAAATTACACAGTGTGGTTGGACCTCCGTTGCCCATGGCTACTTAATGATGATCGTGTTGTTCGTGATGGTGATTATTAAACTAAAAACATTGCAGTACTCTCGTAAGTAGGCATTAAAATTCCATTTAGGAATATCCGAAGTAATTTTAAGTAAAAGGGACCAAGGAATGAAAGGAAAGAGAAAAAGTGTGTGAAGTGTCATAAAACGAATGGTGAAAAAGAGCGATAAATGTAATCTATGTGCCACGGATAATGCAACTTATAATGTTATTGGTTCTGGCAATAGTATGATTCTAATGCATACATCATGAGAGATATCCATTTTACCATTTTCTCTATACCTTAGGGCAGTGCTCTCCAACTTCTCTAAGACCGCGGGCCATTTTTTCTTTAGCCAATATTTCGCGGGCCAAAAAAAAAGAATAGGACAGGATAGGTAATTGAAAAATCAGTTCATGTCACCTCAAAAAATTATTTTATTTACGAAAGATAATAAGTAATAATAAACGAATATACATTTTCTAAACCTTATCAAATATTTAATAAATTTTATGGAAGGATTGTGGCCGTATTTGTTGGACAATAAGAATAGAATGAGTACGTTGAAATAATGCAATAAAAAATAATGAAATAATGCCGTCCCGTGGCCGAGTGGTTAGCACGCATGCCTACTGATCTAAGGGACATGGATTCCGTTTGTGTTGTTTTTCTGCTGAGGTCCTGCCATCCTCACAGATCCTTTACTATGGCATATATACTGAAAGGCTCCTGTCCAGACCTCTGTGGTAAGCAGCTGCTTGAGGGGGTATTTATTTATTTTTTATTAATTTTACACTATTGTAATGTTCTTAAACTGTATACCTGACTCTTGTAATGGTAGAGCCTTGAGGCGTCGATTATTTTGGATGTCATGATGTCATTGTCCTTCATGAGATGTTTGGCTCTGCGGCTTTATATCTCAATCTGTAGAGTACCTAAGAGACTGGCAGAAATGGCTAAGGATTATTATAAGTATCATAAAGGCAGAAGATGAATGGATTTCATGCTGCAATTGAGAGTTTTTAGCAAAACCATTATTAAACGATCAACGACTGAAAGTGTGATGAAAATTTCTAGCTTGGGGAATGTAGATATTTTCAGGTAGGGAGAAAATGTCCCGGCATGTATAAGGGGAATATATTTTCAGTCCATTGAGTTTGAAGGATGTGATCATTGAAGTTCTTATGTTATTCAGGCTTGGGCAATGAAGAATGAAATGATCTGTAGTTTTATTTTGTCCACAGTCGGGACAATCAGTGTTAATGGCTAGATGGCATCTGTGGAGGAAAGTTTGGAAGTGTGCCACATCGAGATGTAGGCGAGTTATTAAGGTTTCCATACTTTTTGAAATGTATACATTGGTTGTTCTAACAGTGAATCGATTTAGATGGGGAAACATATTTGGCAGAGAAGAGATTTCCCATTTCATCCTCAGGTCGTTATATAATTTTTTACGACATAGAGTGATGATGTCCTCTGCATGCAACGTTGATTAAGGTGCAAATGTGAAAGGGCTCTTTCTCTTTTGCCAGGGAGTCGGCTGACTCATTGATCTCAAGGTTCATGAATGCAAAGTAAAGTGATTGATGAAGCCCAAAGAGTTGCTGTTGAAGAGAATGATGGAGATCAAAAATAGCCGTATGTGATTTGTCGATATGAAATGCTAAGAGTACCGATTTGGAATCGGAAAATTCGTTTTCTCATTTCAAATTACGAATTTACAATTACAAATTACAAAATACGAAAAAAACATATTTTTTTTAATAATAGAGGTGACGGTCCTGATCAGTGGGTGGCGGGGATGGCTCAGTCGGTAGCGCGCCAGGCTGGTAATCTCCAGTTCCCAGGTTCGAGTCCCAGCTGGGTCAGCGTTGAGATTTATATCAGCAAAACTCCCCTCCCTGCCCACGGTCAGTAGGAGACACCGATGGGCTTGGAAAGACCGCCGTCCATACGATGGGGCGTTAAGCCGTGGCCCCGTGTGCGGGAGAGCCGTAGCATGTGCACGTTAAAGAACACACTGGATGGCCTTGACGGGAGGCTGCCATCTGTTTCCTAACAGCTGTTCCAGTGGGTCCCCCAACCTTCTCTGAGCCTTTGGGGTCCTTGTGACCTGACCATTTTGCCTGACCATTTGTGTGCAAAAAAGTGCCGCTCAGAAGTAAAACGACCCAACCTGATCAGTTCTGCAGCTCCAGCTGAGAATATGGATGTTTCTGTTGGTAATTTTTCACATATGAAGATTGTGCGTGAAGGACAGGCGTTGCCGATTCCAGTTTGTTGTTTAGATACTGAAGCGTCAGTTCCTATCCAGCTTCTGACCACTTCTGTTTTAATTCGGAGTAAAAATGGGTTAAATAATGGCAGTAGACTGTGAAGATATCTGCTGAAAACTGATAGAGTCAGAATTTTGCATGGTGGGCAGATCCATGACGGAATTTCAGTCGGTTGTCTGATTGAAAGAGAGTGACTAAATATTCAATGATACCAATCTAGTCTATGTTAATAGTGGGAAGGGTTTTCCCTCCCGATTCCAGTGATGAACCTGTAAAAGATGTGGCTGACGACAGATTGTTCGTAGATCCTATGGTAACGGTAATATAATTTCCTTTATTGTGCCCCTATCAGACATAAGTAGAACCAGTGAAAGGAGGGGAAGTGCTCCCGTCTCAGCATAAAGAAGTTGTAAAGGTGTAGTTTTGGGTAAGCCAGCCACTGATCGTAGAGATGCCTGATATAAAGGAGAAACGACAGACCAGGAAGTGGTAGGAGCTAAGGTAAGAAGTGGAGCACTGTATGTTATCGCTGATCTAATGGTTGCTGTTATTAATAGCAGAAATGTGTGTCTATTAAGGCCATTTCTTGGAGTGGCTAGGCTTCTAATGATGTGAAGTAGAAGAAGGCTTTTATTTTTTATGTTAATAAAATGTTGTTTCTGCGTTCCGTTGATCTGGAAAGTAAATCCTAAAATCTTAGGCATAGACACCCATGGAATGGTATCGTATATAAGTAACCAAATATCGTTTGAGAGCAGCACCACCTGCCTTATGTGCTATCCAATCGTCTCTTTGTAATGATTTTCTGGCAGTGTTAAATGCACGGCGTTTAAGTTGAAGTTCTCATCTGCAGGCAGCTGGGGATGCAGCACCATGGGGGTGAACATTTGGCTGGTAGCTGGTATGTTAAAGTCGATTTATTTATTTAGCTGTCTGTAATGTTGTGAGGAAATCTTCATATGGAAGATTCTGCGAATTAAACTGATTGTGTAGATATTCGAAGAATTGATTCCACTTGATGTGTTTGCGTATAGTAAAGGAGCTTGTGGTCTGTAAATGGTAGTTAGGTTCTCACTGGAAGGAGAGCTATGCACCAATCCCCTGTGATGATGCATAGAACCGGCCAGGCCTAGCACCTAATGTCCAACCCCGCCTTCTCGTAGTGCAGACCATTAGTACCTTTCAAAAGAGATACTCTCTTGTGGAAGTGAACTAAAGTGGAGAGCTGCCAGATTAGTGTGGCCTACTGATCTGGACCACTATGGCTACTTTTCTTTTTTTTGTACCCTGCTGAGGAGTGGTCAACCACACAGGGTCCTAATGCTGACCATATAAACCCACTGGACTGGACAGGCATACGGCTCTGAGCTTGATTATGGATCGTGAATTTGCTGCACTGGTGTGCTACTGTGGAGGAAAAATCTTCCACTCTGTTTTCTGTTTGTTTGTGGGTTGACAGCCCCAAGTAAATAGATTCACAGAATCTGTTTATCAGCTGGTGGATAATCCTGAGCAGAGGTCATCGTAGGCACCTGAAATCTTTGCTTCTATTGGCATCGTCAAATTCTACATTGGAGGAAGTCTTCCAGTGTAGATGGCTTCAGCCTTTAGTGGTGGGGGAACGGGTCTTGCCCCATGTCTGCGATTAGGGGCTGTTTGATATTGTCGGCATTACTCTCTCAATTAACATAGTTTCTTTAAACATCCTACTAACCATTTTCTCTCCATAGGTAGTTGGAATGTGAGGACTCTGCACAGAGTTTTTTCTATTCATGTCCTCACACAAAAATTCCACCATTATAATTTAGATATTCTCGGCTTGCAAAAGACCAGATGGACAGATAAAGGTCAGATTCTTAAAAATAATCTTAAATTTCTCTTTTCAGGGAGGGACGACAATAAGCATCACCAAGGCGTGGGTCTGCTTCTCAGCAGACACTCTAGTGATGCTCTTCTAGGATATGAGTGTATTAATGAAAGGTTTCTTACAGCAAAATTTCAGACAAGCGTTAAAGACTTGAATGTTATCTGCTGTTATGCCCCCACTGAGGATGCCGATGAGAATGAGAAGGATAGGTTTTACGGACAACTTTAGGATATTTTGAATTCTGTCAAGAAAGGAGATATTACCCTTGTTCTAGGTGACTTCAATGCCAAAGTTCGTACTGACTCTGACCTTTAGGCAGGGGTGATAGGCCCTATTGGTAATGGTAGCTGCAATGGCAATGGGCAACGTCTCCTATATGTAAGTAAACTCAATGGATTCAGAATAACTAACACATATTACAAACACCGCGACATACATAAGTACACATGGGTTTCACCTGATGGGCTGCATAAGAAAATGATTGAATATATATTAATTAGCAGCAAATGGGCTAGTTTTGTTAGGCGGAGCTGAAATTGGATCTGACCATTACCTTGTAAAAAGTGTCTTGCAACTTAAACTTAAAAACTGTTGTGCTAGCGTTAAAAAATTTACTTTTAATACTGAAGCTCTGAAAGACCCAGTTATGCCAAAGCTTACCACGATAGGTTACTTAGTCATTGTGACAGTCATGGTATGCTTACTACTGAAGTTGAGGAAGAATGGGTTCATTTTAAACAGGCTTTTTTGGACACTAACAGTACTCTTTTAGGAAAAAAGGAGCAGAAGAGACAGAATTATCTGAGTGATAAGGCACTTGAGCTTATTTCGGAAAGAACTGCAGGAATGTCCTTAATCAATAACCGACTAGTCCTAATAGAAAGCATTACAGAGAATAAAATAAACGTGCAAAAGATCAGTTAGCTGCTAATAAGAATCTTTGGCTTGATGGCTTGGCTGACAAAGCCGAATAAGCAGTTAGACAGCACAACAGCAGAGAGCTGTACCAGATAGTTAATGTTTTGTGTGGTAGTAAACGGACAGGCATACAAGGATTGAAGGATAAACAAGGTAAGGTTGTAGAAGGGGAGGAATCTGTTATGGCTAGTTGGGCTGAGCATTTCAGTGTATTCTAAACAATGTGGTTAATTCTATTCCCATTGTTTGCAATGATGATAGATGCATTGGTGGCTTCAATGTTTGCCCTATAACACAATCTGAAGTTATTTTGGCTGTTTCTAAACTTAAACTACATAAATCCTCAGGGGAAGATGAAATTACTACAGAAATGCTTAGAGCTGGGAATGTTTGGGTTACCACTTCGATGACTGAAATTCTGAATATCTCTTATGATAAAGGCATGGTTCTTAAGGATTTTACCAGAGCTATTGTTATCCCTATTTTCAAAAAAGATGATCGCAGTTCTTGTGATAACTATAGGGTATCAGCCTACTCTCTGTTCCAGGTAAAGTTCTTTCCATGATTGTGCTTAATGGAATTAAGAATCTGGTTTCCAATCAATTGCGTGATGAGCAATGTGGATTCAGAAGTGGTAGGGGATGTGTGGATCAGATATTTTCACTTAGGCAGATTCTTGAGAAATGTTTAGAGTTTCAGAAACCTTTGGTTGCTAGCTTTGTTGATTTCAAAAAGGCTTTCGACTCTGTTGATCGTCATAATTTGTGGTTGATTGTGAAATCATATGGTGTACCATACAAGTTAGTTAACATAATGAAAGCGCTCTATAATAACACTGAGTCGTGTGTGAGAGTTTGTAAGGCTTGTAGCAATTGGTTTAGCATTACTTCTGGTGTTCGATAAGGGTGCATTTTGTCTCCTTTTCTCTTTAGCTTGGTTATTGATTATGTTATGCGAAATTCACTTCAAGGGAAAGATTTTGGCCTTAAATGGGCTGGAGATACGAAAATTTCTGATTTAGATTATGCTGATGATTTAGCTCTTTTGGCAAATGATGATGAGATGAACTCTTTCATTCGAGCTGTTGATGAGACTGGGAGTAGAGTAGGTTTGGTTATAAACAGAGAGAAAACTAAAGTGATGAAAATTGGTCAGGCAGGCTGTGATTCAGTTAATCTGAATGGTTGCAGTCTTGAGCAGGTGTCACAGTTTAATTGTCCTGGGAGCAATGTAACAGATAATGGTGATGTGCGGCATGAGATAAACAGATGAATAGGGATTGCTGCCGGGACTTTTAAGAATTTATGTAGAGTGTGGAGAAATAGGCGTATACACCTAAAGATAAAATTAGACTGTATAATAGTTTGGTTCTTTCTAGGGTTAGTTATGGTAGTGAAACTTGGACACTTTGTAAACAAGATAACAGGAAACTAGATGCTTTTGATTCCAGATGCCTACGCACAGTATCTTGGGCTTTAGGTGTTTCAACTTTGTAACTAATGATGAGGTTAGGCAAAGGAGTTGGCAACCTCCTTCAAGCAGCATATTGTGCAGAGAGAGACTCCATTGGTTTGGCCATGTTGCCCGTATGGATAATTATAGATTGGCGAATAGGGTTATGAACAGTTTCCTAAAGGACTCAGAAAGAAGGGGAGACCTAGGATGCGGTGGGCAGACAATGTCAAACAGGACCTTGTTAGAATTGGTGTGCAGTGGCCAGTTGCAGTAGATGTAACTCAGGATAGACTTGCTTGGAGAACTAAATTGCACGGTCTGGTTGGACTTCCGTAGACCATGTCTGCTTGAGGATGATGATGATGATGATGATGATGATGATGATGATGATGATGATGACGTGAAGCATAAAAGGTTGAGACTACTGCCTTAGACACTCTCCACGGCAGAACAGTTCGTTTGGTACATTCTCGTTGCGATTGGTGAAAAGGTTGAGAAGACATGGTGGAACAGACGTTTTGATAAACACAACAAATTACGAGGGAAGAACAATAAAAAAATAAATTTAAACGACTAATGAAATTTTATAATTAGCTACCACCTGTTTTATAAAATAATTTAATATAATAATTTTTAGTTCGTTTAATCCTAGAATTCAATATGATTTGTATTTGTATCCTAAATTATATATCACGGATCTATCTCAATGATATATCCATTATTCAAGGAAAGCAAATTTTACTGCAAAATGCGCGAAAGATATCCTCGTGGATTCATTGGGTATCTCCATACTGATTGCAAAAGTGCTTTATCGTTTTTGCTTTTTAAAGTTTTACCAAGTTAGTTTTCATTCATTCGGTCATGTTAAGTTTTCTTTCAGCAATTTACTTTTTTTAAATTACATTAATCGATGTTTGAACTCTATGGTAATACGTCAATTTGCAACCTTTTTTTTTACTAAATAGAAGACTTGGTAAAATAAGATTTGTCAGAATTTGTCACCGAAACAAATATATAAATTCTAAATGGGTCTGAAGGCTATTGTAATAATTGGTTAATTGATTATAAATTAAAGAAACGTGGCTGTAAGGAAACCAATTCTTTTTGATTCAAAAGTTTTTCAACGTTCAAGTCAAATGATTCTCTTTATTAAACTGCTTTAGAGGAAACACAGAAAGAATATTTTATGTATAATAATTTTCTAGAAATATTGTCTTACATTATAATTACTGTGAAAATTCTAAAAAGAAGGTTGTTTTAAAAAGAAAGGTTAGTAATATTCTTTTGCTCTTTCGGGAAAAACTTCGATTAACTGATTTAACATTAGAAATTCAAATTCGTATAATAGAAGAGAATCCTCCAACCAGACGCAAGCAACAATTAGAGTAATACCATATCATCCTTAGTGAATATGGGATGCTCGTTTTTAAAGAGAAGAAAATTTCTTAATTTCCGATTTTACCCCATTTTCAGTGTCACCAGTGTCAGATCAGGCTAATCATCCATTATTTCGTATTTTCAGTGTCAGCACCAAATGGCTGACACTGAAAATATGATCTAATGGATAAATGGAAAAATATTAATAAAAACTTAGTGTCTGTGAAATACAAAACGAAATCGTTGATCTATTTTATTTCGTAAAACGGAAATGTTTCCCTTTCCCATTTCTTCTGGGGGTTAAGGGGAAAAAATCAAACCAAATCCTTTTATCATGACACTCAATGTACAATATTAGAAATTTCTTTCAATATATATTTTTGTAATATTTATTATAATACATTATATATACAGGGTGAATCTGAAAAAGTGGGCAAAACTTTACGGGGTGGTAGAACGCAGCTATACGAGCAATATTCGTCATAGAATGTATGGTCGGAACGCAAGCGGTGAGAAGTTAAAAGGTAGTTTTCCACTGTCACATTTAAAGAATGAACACAAGAAGGAGAGGAGATACTCTGTGCCTCACTTGCATTCCCGTCCGCCGCACCGTACACAAAGTGCATATCCGCCATTTCGTGGTTAGTATAACCAGTCATCCTCTCGGCAATCCACGGTAGAAATGCCGTTGGGTGCGAGGACGACCCTTTTTTACCATTTCCAACGCCACCTAGCGCCTCGCCGTTTGCGTTCCGCCCATACTTTCTACGACGAATATTGCTCGTATAGCTGCGTTCTACCACCCTGTAAAGTTTTGCCCACTTTTTCAGATTCACCCTGTATATATTAAGAAATAATATATAATACGTAAAATGAAATTTTATATAGGCTACATAAAGGGAGTGAAAAGTAAGATATGTAACACCAACGAACCATTTAAAATCCGTTAAAAATAGTAAAATCTGTTTAAAAATATTAATAATTAAAATTAATTCATCAGTTATAAAATAATAAAGCGTTTAAAATATATGAAAGACGGAATTCGGAAAAATGGTACTTTACCAAATCTCTCTTCTAGTAGACGTAGAGATTATCATTTGACATAGTATGATACAGGATAAAATCTCGGTTAATGTACATTTTAATGGCTACATTAGTCAAATAAATCAATGTGACCGAATAAAGGAAACGTGCTTTCGATACTACTATGAAAAGCAACAGTGATGATATAATTCTGTATTTAGCTTTGAGAAAAATAAGAATGCATAAGGAATAATATTAAGGAATAATATTTCCTTATGCATTCATCAGTTGCATAAAACGTCTGAGAAAATTTTATTTTTGTTTCAACTGCGGCACCTCGTTAAGTTATATCGATGATCTAAAAGTAATTCATTCAGTCAGGAATATTCAATTTAATTTTATATAAATCTAGTGGTAGTTCATTGTCAAATTTCTGTCCCCTTTTAACTTAACACTCCTATTTCTTTTCTTTGAATGATTCATTTGTCGGTTTGTACATCAGTTCAAGTCCAAAGAGAGTTCTATTTTACATAATTTTTCAACCTGTGCATAAAACTTATTTTGTAACAACAATTTCCGATTTTTTGTAAAGTGACATTATACACATACCGGCCACTGAATTAGAAACCTTTATTTAATATTTAGTTGAACATGTACGTCAGTTCAAGTCCAAAGAGAGTTCAATTTTACATAATTTTTCCACCTGGGCATACAACTTATTTTTAACAACAATTTCCAATTTTTTGTAAAGTGACATTATACACGTACCGGCTACTGAATTAGAAACCTTTATTTAATATCTAGTTCAACATCCTTTAGCCCGAATTACAGTACGTATGCGATTTGACATAGATTCCACAAGAGGTCAGAGTGCCTTTACATCTCCAGGCGTACCCAGACAGTCTTTTAACTGGCTCAGATTTGAAGGAAGAGGAATTTGCTCACGGATATGTTTTTCTAACATGTCCTAAACATTCTTAATGATGTTAAGATCCGAGCTTTGTGGTGGCAACGGAAGATGGTGGAAGTCGCTGTCATGCTCGCTGAACCACTTCTGAACACATCTTGCGAGTTGGAGAATAGCATTGTCGTCTTTAATAACAATATATTTTGTGTGTACATCTGCGGTGATCTGCGGTTGCATTAGCAGAAATTTCAATTAAATACTGACAGTAAACCTTAAATATGAATGCGAATAAACAAAGAAAAATATATATTGGAAATCTGGAATTCCAAGAACGATGGAGAGTTGAATATTCGTTCATTTTGGTTAAAGCTCTGATGTGTAAGATGCTATAATGTTGTTTAACAAATCTTTAAATATCGATACTGAAAATATAGATCCTTATTATCAAATGGAATTTTTCGAGTCGCAGTCAGATGCATTTATTGGATATAGAAAAGAAACTGGGACAAATTTGTTTAAGCTTCTATGAACATAAAAATATCGAAATTTAAATGATTCGGGACTTCAAATGACTTCTGTGTTTGATAGTATATATTTGCTAGCGAAAATTTCCCTATATGATGTATATGAAATAAAAATACAGTAACTGCATTAATGACACTTGAGCAGATACCCCACTTTCAGAACGTTAGTAAGATTTGGCCAATAATGAAATACCAAGGCCTGCCCAATTCTTGGAAAAACGTAGTTTTTCGCATAGTCTTCCATAATATAAAATCTCGCTATATGGCGCGTAAATACATGACAAACAAAGCGTCCTCGTCAATCGTCTTTACGTTGAAGCGGGGATGAAAAACTTCAAATGACATGAATGTGAAAAACCCTGCGAAGGAAAATATGTTAGCATTTGTGTTTGTAACTTACATCATGTAATATGTTTAATAGGAAAGAGATTTTTAGGAACAAACTCCTACCGATTCGGATTTAAAATTCATAATATATTTAATGATTTCGACTCTGTACAGGAAAAAGTACAAGATGCCTAAAATGATGGCTTTCTCCGAAGAAAGCTACTCGTTTTAGATCTGTTATGTACGATACATGTTATTTTTAGTTTGTGTTTTATGTTAGCTTCTAGGGGCTAACAGTTAAAGGGTAACGTTTTACCTGGAACATCACATATCCATACACGATCTACGATATTAATACCTACACGATCTACGATAAGAAAAAAAAACTAAATAATAGGTTTCTAAATATTAGATTTCTAAAATACTAGGTTACTTTAAATTTCTTTTCGAAAAATGAAATAATATTCAATAATAATAATAAATACAGTAAAAACAATTTTACAATAATAAATTAAATTTATTTTCCAAAAATAAAATTAAATTCAATAATAATAATAAATACAGTAAAAATAATTTTACAATAATAAATTATATTTCTTTTAAAAATGATGATTTTATGCGAGAAATTTGAAATTTTGGTGGTGGCATGTGAACGTTACGAACTTTCCATAGAAAACAATGGTGATCCAAATATTTTTGTTTTAAGAAAATTTTTTTACAGAAATAAATTAAGAATAAATTTTGTGTTGGACAGTAATTAATGAAATATTACGACTTGCACTTTCCGAATCACCCGAAAGCTGTAAATGCCACCTCAAACGGTGGGGAAGTTTGAAAATTCCAAAATTCCAAACTAATATTGCAAACGATGCAGTTATGCTATAAATTTGAAATTTTAGTGGTGAAATGTGAAGGTCAGGAAGTTCTTTTTGGGAGCAATGAGTTGACCCCTAGGACCCGAGGGGAGAAGAATTACAACTTTAGTGTTTAAGTGGTCATTGTTTTCAGTGACAAAAATTATTTTCAGGGTGGACAGGTATGATGAAATATCCCGATTTGAATTTCACGAATATTTCCAAAAGTTATAAATAAATCCATTAATGCTGGAAAAGTTTTAAAAAAATTTCAAAATTTAAACGAATATTGCAAACAACTTAGTTATTTAAAAATTTCAAATTTTTGTGGTGGAAATTGAAAGTCATATACCGTATATTTCCGCAGATAAGACGACTTTCAGATAAGACGAGGTATATATTTTCGTCAAAGTTTTATAGTTTTAGCATATATCTGTCCTATAAGATGACCCCAAACTATCAACGGCCTATGAATTTAGTTTAGATCGGCGATCATCATCTGGATAATAATACTGTATAGCGTATACGGAATTATGTCCTATTCGCAAACATTCCCACTGATTCCGGCATTCGGGTAATGACCTTGACTATTCACAAAAACGTCGTATGGGCTATTCTATTTTGTGGACATACCCTACTCTGTACTAGTAAATAATTACGGTTTGTCCGTTTTTTCCTCAGTAGCTCAATAACCATAACTTTTAATATTTATTTTGTTTTAGTATTGTTTTACTATTACAATGTAATGTATTATCATATAGCGTATTTTAATAATATGATGGATTTTTCGAAAGTTGTAGCAATAATGGTTTCAATTTATATAAATTTCAATCTAATTTTTTGTATCTGTCCTATAAGATGACCCGGATTTTTGGGGCCTCTTTTATGATTCAACTATCGTCTTATCTGCGGAAATATACGGTAAGTTGTTATTGGCAGCAATTGGTGGGAAAATGCAACGTTTGTGTTTTAAGAGATAAATTAAAAATTATTTTTGCGTGGGATAGGTATTGATGAACTTTATGATTTGCACTTTCCGAAAATCCCAAGCGCTATAATTGACCTCGGTAACATTGAAAAAAAAAGTAACAAATATTCCAAACATTTTAACAAATATTGCAAATGATATATTTAGGCATGAGATTTAAACTTTTGGTCGTGAAGTGTAAAAGTTGTGGCGTTTCAATTGGCAGCACTTTATTGAATGCAGTGAGCTAAATAGCCAGGTCGCAAGGACCTCAAGATCTCAGAGCAGATTCGGGAAGTAGACCACTGACAACTGTTACGATTCATATGGAAACTTTCGATGAGAGCCAAAGGAGCATGTCCTCTAACAGGCGCAGACTCCGGCTCTCCTGCATACAGGGACTCAGTTTTACTTCCATCCAAAGAATGATCGCCTTTACAACTTTGATTGAGTTTAGATAAGGGTTTCAGGGAGATAAATCGCAACCTCTGAGACATGTGAGACTCGAACCTAGCATATTAGAGACTAGCACAACCGACTGAGCAATCAGACATCTTTGGGACTATTTTATCCTAGTCAATATCTCTTCATTTTAAATTCTTTCTAAGCACTTGAGTGCCCATTATACCTTACTATTAAAGGCTTGATAAGTAATTCTCTATAGACTGCTTGAGTACTAAGTAATTTTTTCTACATGGTTCACATGAAGCAGACTTCCATAGACATAACGAGGAAAGAAAATGTTTATATATTAAATTCATTCACCTGATTCCCTTGGAGTGGCATTCATTCAGTCGGTAGCGCATCAAACTCATTCCATATTGTTCCTAATTCCGAATCCCTACTCTGGTTCCATTGAGATTTTCCCTATCTTCTGTGAGAAAGTAACTAAATTAAAATACCCCCTCAAGCAGCTGCTTGCCACAGAGGTCTGACAGGAGCCTGTCAATTTATATGCCAGAGTAGATGGTCTGAGAGGATGGCAGGGCCTCAGCAGAAAAACAACACGAACATCCATGCCTTACCCGGGGCTCGAACCCAGGTCCCGTAGATCAGTAGCCAAGCGCGCTAACCACTCGGCCACGGGACGGCTGAGAAAGTAACTATGGCTTATTCCTATTATTATTTCCTAGGGTTAGGATGAATGTTGGGAATCCAGTTTTTGTTAAATTCAAGGGTTTGATTATTTTTGAACAGATTTGTTCAAATCTATTTATATTTTTAGTTAATAATTCCCTACATTAGTGTTTATAGAGGGCAGGTAAAGTTTCGCGATCTGTGGCGATCTATCGAAAATGACATCACCATGTCTGTGAGCAATGAAAATTCGCCATGTTAGCCAATTTTCACGAGTCCATGAGAGTGTTTCTGAGGGTTGACATGGTAACCGGGAAATAAAATAGAAGAACATAGGAGACGGTTCATTTGGGTAATTTGTAAATTGAAAGTGCCTCAAAATGTGGATAAATTCTGTATATCAATTTTATCACCGAAAATTGTTCTGAATGGGCGTTATATATTGAATTTTTCTTGTGCTGGTGAATACCGGTCAGTCTGTGAAAGACTATTGCGTTATCGATCTCTCAGCCAATGAGAATTCGCGAAAATGCGAATTATCATGGCTGCCAACCGCGATTGTGAGTGGGGTTGAAGAAAGATCAGAATTCGCTCGCTCCTAAACGTGTTGGCTTTTGCAGAATCGAATTAATGATAATTTAAGAGAATAGTACGAAAATACCATGCAGGAGCCTGGAATTAATCAGGTACTAAAATTGCCTATTTGCAATACTAAATAGCATTTTGTATTCCTGAGCGGGGATTCCTGAGTTGCAAACTGTGGGCTTCTGAGTCCCAAGGGCCAGGGGAAAAAACGCCTGGCATTGTGCGAGCGCACTTTAAAGAATACTGTCTCCACTGGCGCCAAGGCTAATTCCTATTTAGACCAGTGGCCTAAGCCGAAAAAATAAGGCATATAATATAACTATATATTACTATATATAAGGATATAGATATTACTATTGTAGTGGTGTACACAAATGCCAATATACAGATATGTTACTTCAGATGCATTTTGCTAAAATCATAACGTATAAGCATTCACTTACAGGGAAAACGCAATTATATTAAATTATATTACTGTAACAATTTCGTGGCAAAATTGAAATTTTGGTCTTATTTAACAAACTTAAATTTGGACTTACCTCTTATTTAGAAGGAAATATGGGTGACATAAATATAACAGTGTAATAAATGTGAAAAATACAAGAATTTTGGTAACTTTACCATACGCTATTAAAATCAAAAGATATTGCCTTAGAGATCATTAACTAACTTGCTTAAATTTAAAATGCAATTTTAATTACCTGGTGGCGCCAATGAAATTGCGCCATCTTCTCCATCTGTAATTCACCTGGGGTGGTATTAGCCGTTGTTGATCTAGTTTGAGTCTGTCCCGAAGTTCACACTGAACTCTCCAAATGATGTTATTCGCAGTTTCCTGTGACCTAGTGGAGAAGGTTCTTTGTCTTGCTCTCGAAATTTGATGTTTGCCTTCCACCAAGCAGATTTCGGTGACATATCTGTCTTCCTTGCAGATATTTAGAGGCTGGTGAAGGAGAATGGAGTAATGCCAGTAAAGTTGTATAGTAGTAGCCAAAATGTTTGGCGAAGTGGCACTCGTAGAAGAGATGAGTGATTGTTTCCTTGTACGGACAGAATGCTTGCACGGACAGAATCAATTGGACCCATGGCTTGTCTCTAGTACGAAGGATGCTGTGGGCCAGCTTCGAAATAAAATCAACTTTCTGTGGTGAGACATGTCTGATTTAAAGTTTCTCCCAGGCAATTTTCCACTCTATGTCGGGAAATTTTCCCACTACTCTGGGTGTTTCGTTTGATAACAAAACAGGATATACTAATTTTTTGGGGTTTTTTACATTAGGGTTGTGACCGTATTGCTTTCAAGAGCTGTATCAACAGTTGACAAATGATTATAATTTCTATGAACAGAAGAACACCTGGGACCAATAGGAGTGTAAATCTGCACATACCTGCTAGTGGCGATGCCAAGGAAATATGCCAGAAATGGACTCGCAAAATGCGATGGATTTTTCAGTGTCTGAATGATGTCAACATATTGGATGGTCTAGATCCATAGGGACATGCTTTAAGTTGAGCCCGCTTGCCTCCACTGGCTGGTGGAGAATTTCTCTGTGCAAGAGCTCCTGTACATTCCCCCAGAAAAATCCCGCTCTCATTTTCGAAAGCTGTACAGTTCCGAGAAATGTGAATCTAGGGATTATCAACTCGTTCCAAATATTTGCCCTCCCTGAGATGGAAATATCTGTATCTCCCAAAGTTGGCATGTCACCTGTGCTCTAAAAAGTGCAGACTTCCAGGTGAGTGGATCATATTCCTCCCAGTCGTAGTACACAACAAGGATCCTTCTGCGCTCCGTGGCGTATTTCACATGATTCCACAGTGAGGATTTTAGTCAAAGTCATGATTGCCCAAGTCACGATTTTAGTATTTTCGCGACTAATAAGGGCGCCGGTAGCACCTGAATATTTTTGAAAAGTATCGTAGAAGTCATTTATCGAGGATTCATCTGAAAAGAGAAAAGTGACATCATCTGCATATGCAGCATATTTCAGCTGCATACGCTGTCCATCACATGCTGTGATGTTTGAGGGAATATCAGTACGCAAGCCAGGTACCGATATTCCCTCAAATGTAATAGCCGTGCTAATTTTTTTTAGCAAAATCTCCAAGGAGAGAGATGTCTGTTGACCAAGGTGTGAGATGTCTGTTGACTAAAACCTGGCTTGTTACATTACAATGCATGTTCTGAATGAGGTTACAAATTCTTGGACCAAAGTTGTGGGCTCTTAATAGGTCCCACATAAAATCATGCGAGACTCTATCAAAAGCTTTGTTTTGATCGACAGTTAAGATACTGAATTTGGATTTTTTGGAAAAGCTATATTCAGTGCAATCTCTAATTGACCGAATGATGTGTTGGATCTGCCTTAGCATGTGCTAATGATCGTACACAATATTTTGCCAATACGAGCAGTGACAACTTTAGCCAATATCTTGTAATCACAGTTCAGTAATGAAATAGGCCTCCAATTTTCCAACTGGGTGCCGTCTGGTTACTTTTGTAGCAGTGAAATGAGAGCATTTTCCATGCCAGTGGTTTCTGCCTGATGTTGTAGCAGATGATTTTATCTGATGCAGAGGGGCTGTGCGAGCAACGTGGAGAATTTTTTATAAAATTCTACCGTCAGCCAATCCTTGACTACCTTGATACATCGGGCCCGGACAGCTTTGAGCGTTGTTTTGCCTCTGAGCGACACTTTTTTGCACACCATGGGCTAAATGGCCAGGTCACATGGACCCCGAAGGCTCAGAGAAGGTTGGGGGAGGGGACCCACTGGAACAGCTGTTGGGAGACAGATGGTAGCCTCCCGTCAAGGCCATCCAGAGTGTTCTTTAATGTGCACAGGGTATGGCTCTCTGCGCACACGGGGCCACGGCTTAACGTCCCATCCGACGGACGGCGGCCCTTTCCAAGCCCATCGGTGTCCCCTACTGACCGTGGGCAGGGCGGGGAATTTTGCGGAGATAAATCTCAACGCTGACCCAGCTGGGACTCGAACCTGGGAACTACAAATTACGAGCCTGGCGCGCTTCCGACTGAGCCACCCCCGCCCCAGCTTTGAGCGAAAGGAGGGAAGAAAGGATGTAATGAAATTCAGGCGGATTTGGGCCCGATATTTAATCAAATGCTAAATCAGAGGAAGAAATTAAAATTTTGTTTTATATTACGTTTTGATGAACTTTTATAAAGATAGGATATGCCAGAATACTGTACTGGTTTTGCGTGTGTGTGTATCAAAGCACTGGAGCTTAACTCCACAATATCAGATTAATCCTTACCAAAATAATCAATTGTAGCATTTCATCAAATGTTGAAATTCTAATGAAAAAACACTTAGCGAAAAACAACTTATGAACTTATGGCAACATTTATTTTTGGAGAACAATTTTCAACGAATAAATTAATTACAATAATCATTATTAAATTACATTTGCAAATGAATTTTCAAAATTTTCCATCAAGTCATAGCTACCGGTCGCTAAATCAAGTAATTTATTATTAGCTGTCGTTTTAAATTTTTAAATTAACCATTAATTTCTAAACAGTTTTAAATCAGATCTGAAACGTTTTCTGATTATGCGGAAACGAATTTATTTGCATAAATATAGTAAAATATAATAAAAGCTACAATAAAGTACTACTTTAGTTATTAAATTTCAATTATAATTTGCTTATTTTTTCTTGAATTCATGCTCAGTTGCAATACAGCTAGACATTGTAACAACAGCATTAGTGATATTACAAGTGGAAAGTAGGGGAAGTGCGAAAGATCTCTAAGAACCGAACCCTTACGTAAGTTGGGATCTATATGTATTTTTAACCATTTTAAAATATTCAATGCTGAGTCTTGTATGGATGACTCTGATCATTGGTACTCGCAGTAATTCTTTAAAATTCAAAAAATAAATTGTTACCTTGAACTGTGTACGGAACAAACACATTGTTAGGAGCTGATGTAACGTTCTTTCAGTTTCTTTCATATTCTCTAAGAATTCGAATAATGAAAAAACTTCCTAAAATTAAAGTTTTTAGATCTTCCTCTTACAGTTTTTGTCTCATTTTGCTAATAATGAGGGAGTTTGATTTTTTTTTCACTTTTGAGATCAAATGTTGCATACAGCGCATTTTCTTGAAGTTTGTGGGAATATATTTTCCTACCAATGAAATTTTAAACTAAATTAATTAATATATCAATGAGTAAATATTAAATAATTCGAATGTAATTTTTATTGGAATAATAATCAGCCAATCCAGGCTGCTAATTTCTCTTATTCCATTATCATGCTTTTCGCTAAATTTTTGCAAGTTGTACAGTACAGTACATGCGGAATGGGTACATTAAATCCTAAAGAAATAAGACCATGTAACGGTACAGTCGCTCAAAAAAGTATCCGAACACTATGGTTGATTACGGACTTCAAAAAATATATCTGGCAACGATTTTTTTAGAAATTAGTGATCTGGCAACCTTCGTGTACCGTACACGAAGGTTGCCAGATCATTAATTAATAAAGAAATCGTTGCCAGATATATTTTTTGTAGTCTGTAATCAGCCATAGTGTTTGGATACTTTTTGAGCGACTGTAAATATGATTTAAGACACAACCGAATAAAAAACTCAACTGACTGTAATCTCTAACCTTTTCCCTTCCCATTCAATTAATCCGTCATTTAAGAGTTCCATTTATTTTCAAAGAAATCAAAACTCAAGTTTGCAAATTTCCAAATTCCAATTTATTTCCAGTTTATCTCAATATAAACTGCATATGGGTAACAACAGCTTTGTCTCGTTCCATGTTCCTCGCCAAGAACAATGCATAACGAGAAGTTAGACGTCAAGATGGAAAATTTCGCAGAGATTATGAGACCTCACTAGTGCGCATGCGCTGATCGTATTTTTACATTTTCATTATTTACCAACGTTGTCCATTTTGTTTTCTTCCGCAAATCTAATTTTAATAAACATGTCGAGTCATCCAATATACACTTATGCGTAAACACTGAGTATCGCTGATGATGTGGAACTCTGCAGATATAAGCCAAAGTGTTCTATCCACAAACTAACCACAGGCTCTCTTAGTCATTTCCGCAATGCGACTTATAACTTTACACGAGCACGGATGACACCGGTGCCATCTATAATCAGGGAAAAGCAACTTATTTTCCAAATGTTCTTTTAAATAACATGTAAATAAGACTCTATCAATGTAAGCTAATTTATATTCGTACAGTCTTATAAGTTAATTAAATAATTTATAATATGGGAATTTCCAAAAGGGCCTTTAGGATGTTGTTTTGTAATAAAGAGGAAAACACATGAAATATATCTGATTTGTTTATTGTAAATTAAAGTTTCATCGATTGGAATTAAACTTGAAAGATGATGTCATTTAAATATCCACCACGGCTACGTTTACAGGCATCGATACGAACATCATAATTTTGTAAGATATTCTCAATCATTGAGACATTAATCTCTCTTATGACTGCTCGGATGTTATCTTTTAAGTCTGGTATGTTATCTGGTTTGTTGACGTAAACTTTACTTTTCAAATAACCCCAAAGAAAAAAAAATCCAATGATGTTAAGTCGCAAGATCTTGGCGGCCAATTCACATCTCCATTTCGTGAAATTACACGTCTAGGAAATTTCCTGTGTAATAACTCTATTTTCGCTCGTGTCGTATAGCTCATAGCAACATCTTGTTGAAAATAAACATTAGAAATGTCAATTCCATCAATTTGAAGCCACAAAAATTCTGTAATCATCGCATTATAACGCTCTGCATTCACCGTAACAGCATTGCCACGATCATATTCAAAGAAAAATGGGCCAATGATTCCTCCAGACAACAAACCACACCAAACCGTACATTTTTGTGCATGAAGTGATTGTTCGTGAATAATTCGAGGATTTTCTTCCCCCCAAAGTCGACAATTTTGTTTATTGACACTTCCATTTAACGTGAAATGTGCCACATCGCTGAAAATGATTTTACGCGAAAACTGAGGATCCGTTGCCCTTTGTTCTAACATCCAAGTAACAAGATTTCTGTGTTGCAAATGGTCCATTTCCTTCAGTTCCTGCGTTAACTGAATTGTATATGACTGAAGTTCGAGTATATGAAATTCCACCTGAGAAAAAAAACATTTTAAGTTATCGGCATTCAAAATCCTAAAGCCCCTTTTGGAAAACCGTTTATAATATATAGCAATATTAAATTTATGTGATGAAGTTTAATGTTTGTATAGTGATCTAAGGGATCTGAGTTCGAGTCCCATGTAAAGCATGGATGTCTGTCTTGTTTTTCTGTTGAAGTCAACCATTCTCACAGACCTTCAATTGTGGCGTATAAACTGACGGATTCCTGTCAGACCTCTGTGACAGCAAGTAGCTGCTTGAGGGAGTACTATTTTTTTCATTTATATTTCATTAATATTATTTAAACTCACAACGGAAGGGAAAACGTCATTTTTTTTAATCATCTAAACAGTTTATAACATAGATTAAAATATTCAATACTGCAATTTCTCCTACTATTGCACTTCAGTGATCATATCTTTGCCTTAGTCAATGAGGGCAATCTACATCATGAGGACCGAAGAATTACATTCTCCAAAGACCTTTTAATCTCCCGGATTTGGTGTTAGAAATAATTTTCAGAAACCTTATCCCTGAGAAGGTCACCTTGATACACTACGCCTGGACAGTCGTTGAGAAAAAGAAATGAAATGATATTTCCGTAAAAATTAAAACGATGTAATTGGTCTAAAATTCAACTAAACAAAATTTATTTTAAAATAGCATAAAATCTAAATAATTTATTCATTTCGAAAATACATAAATATGTAAGAATGTATTAAAAATTTATTAGTTAATTTTTAATTATTAATAGCTGCCAGTTTGAATTTTAATAAATTATTATCAGTTGCTCTCTCTCTCCCTATCATTATTAATATTTCAAAATTTATTCTTCTGTTACTGCACTTTCCAGGCTTGGTTTGATGTAGGAGGCTTTGGCTTTATTCTCTAAATATAATACATAAATATACACACACTCTAAATATCTATATGGTTAGAGCGCTTGTCTACTAATCTAAGGAACCCTGGGTTCGAGCTCCGCTTAAGGCATGGATGTTTGTGTTGTCTTTCAGCTGAGGTCATGCATCCTCACAGATCTTCTACTATGGCATAAAAACTGCAGGCTATGGTCAGACGTCTGTAATAAGCAGCTGCTTGAGGGGATTTTCATTTATTATGGGTAAGGCATGGCTGTTTGTGTTGTTTTTCTGCTGAGGGCCTGCCATCCTCTCAGACCTTTTTCTATGGCATATAAACTGACAGGC
Organism: Ryuthela nishihirai; assembly: GCA_038380435.1. Lineage (NCBI taxonomy): Eukaryota > Metazoa > Arthropoda > Arachnida > Araneae > Heptathelidae > Ryuthela > Ryuthela nishihirai. Next base: position 7,128,794 of record JAWZYU010000038.1, read on the forward strand.
TCCTGTCAGACCTCTGTGACAAGCAGCTGCTTGAGGGTTTATTTATTTATTTATTTATTTTATTTATTATTTACTATCGCAGATTGTATAATTGCGTATAGTGTTCAATAAAGAATAAAATGAACTTTCCCTGAATCAGCTGTTTGCCACAGAAGTCAGAGAGGAATCTATCAGTTTAATACACCACAGAGAAGATCTGTGAGGAAGGCAAGACCTTAGCAGAAAGACAACACAAATATCTATGTCATATTCTATATAATAACTACAAATATCTATGCCATATAAATATCTATGCTATGTTCATTTCTTGCCATATTCGGGGCTCCAACCCAAATCCGTTTGATGAATAGTTAAGCCCGTCACAGAAATAAGACTTCAGGAAATGTTTCGAATATTTCTTCCTCACAATTTGCGTTTAACAAGACCAAGATATTAGAGACATTGCAAAAGGTTTCAGATGTCAGATAAAATATCTTTCTATCTTTTATTTCGTCATTTCTCACATTTGCGATTCAAAGTACGAAGTACGTAATTGGTACGTTCAGAACTCTGCAACACCTGAAATTGAGACTATGAATTAAAGCAAAACACTTATTTATAAATACTTTCAGCTATAAACATTACGGTAATTAATTTTACACATTCTAGGACATCAGGAAAAATGTTCCGTGCATTTCCCGTTCTAATTGTGTGTTTTATAACAAATTCCGATATTTATAATCATTTTTCAATTAGCTTTAAATTATTTATAAAAATTCAGTTGATAATATTTTGTGTTTTAGCATCACAAGAAACATATCTTTAGAAGAAAATAAATTTTAGAATCGTCGCTCTAGATTTAAACCGAACAAACCAGAATCCCGTTTCGGTACAATTTCTTTTCGAGAAACTAGCCCATGGCTGCTTGAGGATGATAGTGATGTTCCTCATCGGTATAGAAAAAAAAGTTTGTCACAACCTTACTCGCGTAGCAAACGGCACATGGAGATAATTGTTTATTTGATTGATTGTTTGATCTCTGAAAGGCTCTGCTATGCCTATAATGGCAAAATCAGATCACATGGACAACAAATGCTCAAAGAATCACATTAACATGAATGGCTCAAAGGATCACATTAACATGAATGGCTCAAAGGATCACATGGGCATCAATGAGCTCAAGAATCACATTGACACCAATGGCTCAAAGGATCCCAAGGGAGCTAATGGGCTGAAGTGATCACATGGACACCAGTGGATCAAAGGATTACATGCACACCAGGGGATCAAATGATCACATGCACACCAGTGTATCAAAGGATCACATGAACACAAAGGGCTCAAAGTATCACAAGGGCGCCAATGGGCTGAAATGATCACATGGACACCAGTGGCTCAAAGGATCACATGCACACCAGTGGATCAAAGGATCACATGCACACCAGGGGATCAAAGGATCACATGCACACCAGGGGATCAAAGGATCACATGCACACAAGTGGCTTAAAGGATCACATGTGCACCAGTGACTAAAATGCGCACATGGACACCAGTGACTAGAATTGCCACATGTACAAGTGACTAAAATAATCACATGTAGACCAATGGTTCAAATGATCATATGAACCCAATGGCTCAGAGGATCATATGGATACAAATGGCTCAAAGGATCACACCAAAACCAATGGTTCAAAAGATAACATGAATACCAATGGTTCAAAAGATCACATGAACACCTATGGTTCAAAATATCACGTGAACACCAATGGTTCAAAAGATCACACAGTGGGTCTTCAAAATCTTCGAAAGATCACACCAATACTTCAAATAATCACATGAACACCAATGTTTCAAAGGATCCCATGGACGAAAATAGCTCAGAGGATCACATGAAAAACAATTTCTCAGAGAATCCCATGGACACAAAGAATCACTTGGACACCAATTGCTTATAATCCCATAGATGCAGGATGGGGATGGCTCAGTCGATAGCGTACTGGGCTTGTAATCTGCAGTTCCCGGTTTTCAGTCCCACCTGGGCCACCGTTGAGATTTATTTCCACAAAACTTCTCGCTCTGCTCTTGGCCAGTAGGGGATATGGAGGAGCGGATAAAGGCCACCGTCCGTCGGATGGGACATTGAGTGTCGGTCTCACATGCGGTTAGGTCTATACCCATAACACGTTAAATAACATGCTGGATCGTCTTTACGAGACAATAACAACTCTCCCCTAAACAGCTGTCTAGAGGGTCTTCTCCCCCAACTTATTCTGAGCCTTTGGGGTCTTTATGACCTGGCTATTTAAGGAGGATCACATGGACGCAAATTTCTCAAAGGATCCCACAGACACCAATGGCTCAAATAACCCTATGGAGACTAATGGCTTAGAGGATCCCATGAACACCAATGGCTCAGTGAACCATATGGACACTGGTGGTTCAAATGATTACATGGAAACCAGTGGCTCAGAAGATCACATGGATACCAATGGTCACATGGACACCAATGAATCAAAGCTTCACATGGGCACCAATGTCTCAAAGGATCCCATGGACATCAATGGCTCACATGGACACCAATAACTCAGAGGATCCCATGGACACCAATGACTCAAATGATCGCAAAGATAAAAATGACTCAAAGGACCCCATGGCCACTAATGACTCAAAATATCACATGGACACCAATGGGCTCAAAGCACGACATGGACACCAATTGCTCGGAGGATGACATGGACACTAATGGCTAAAAGGATCACTTGCACACCTAATTTGCTCAAAATCGCATGAAGGTAGGACGGGGATGGCTCAATGGTTAGCTCATTGAGCTTTTAATCTGCAGTTCCCAGGTTCGATTCCCACCTGGGCCAACTTAGAGATTTATCTCCGCAAAACTTATCGTCCTGCTCTGGGCCAGTAGGGGGACATGGATGAGTTTGGGAAGGCCACCGTCTGTTGAATGGGACATTAAGCCTCGGTCCCACGTGCAGGAAGACCATAGCCTGTACACGTTAAACAGCATGCTGGATGATCTTTATGAGAGAAAAACAACTCTCTCCTAACAGCTGTGTAGAAGGTACCTTCCCTGAACGTTCTCTGAGCATTGAGGGTTCTTTTGACCAGGTCATTTAATCCATTCTGTGCACAATGGTGCCGTTTAGAGGAAAAACATCCCAACCTGGTAAAAGGCCATCCAGTGAATTCTCTAAAGTTAACAGGTTCAGAGTCTCCTGCAGATGGAGCCTCGAATTAAGGTCACATTAGATCGACGTTTGCTTTTCTAATCCCATCGATGTTGCCTTTATCACCGAAGACCAAATATGGGTTAGTGGATAAAATTCTGATTCTCCTTACGATCCATGCGCACGTGGGGATGGAAAGTCACTGGACATTCCGTGGCGTACTATCCAAGGAAGGCTGGCTCGAGGAGGGAAGGCATTCTAGTGGGGGAAGGGGCATTTCCTACCGAATTACAGTTGGGTCAGCATAGAGTTCGAATCCTAGTTGGGTCAGCATAGAGGGGATCTCTACAAAACAATCCAGGTACCAAGGATCCTGGAGGCTCGGAGAATGTTGGGGACCCACTGGAACAGCTGATGGGAGACAGATGGCGGGGAGTTTTGCGGAGATAAATTTCAAGTCTGACCCATTTGGGACTCGAACCTGGAAACTGCAGATTACGAGCCTGGCGCGCTACCGACTGAGCTACCTCTATCTACGTCAGGAATCGGGTATCTAGCAGTGTAGGTAAAGATCCCATTAGCTCCAGACAAAACAAGACAATGCATTTGCAGTGGCATGTCAGTGCCAGCACAGAATCTAGAAAAAATAATGGAGGCTGGGGCCAAAAAAAGAGGAAGAAGTTGGATTTACATTACCATGTAACATTTTCCTTTCCTTTTACCGGTTTTAAAAAAAAATATTCATGAAAAATGTTTGAAATATGCACACGTATATTCATTTCAGTGTTCCATTACACTTACTAGTATCTCAAAAGGCGAAAATTATAGACCTTTCCCCCCCCCCTTAAATCCGGCCCTGCTGTATTGTAATTGTTAGTCTTCTATCGATCGTAACAATTTATGTAGGAAAAGAATCCCATATGGCACCAGATTAGTCATTGGCATTTTCTTTATTGATCATTACCCATTTGCTCGGGGACCTGTCAGTAGAGTGCCAGGCTCGTAATCAGCGGTTCCCAGGTTCGAGCAAAGCCATTTTGATAACTAGACCTGGACAGGAGTGAACAAAAGGAGGTAAAAAAGAGAGATATTAATTATGGGTAAATTTTCAAGTGACCTACTTTATTTAAAATTTAAGTTAAAATTAATTAATTTAAAACTGGTTAAAATGATTTATTCGTCACGATTTTGTTAAAATAGTTGATGATATTATAAATTTAATTTCAAAATTTTTAAAAATAATTACCATCATAATTCTGAATTTTTTTTAATTTAATTGTGTTTTACTCTACCATTCTGTTTATAGTGATTATAATTACATAAAAAAATTGTTCGTTTTAATTCACAGCATTGTCACTATGTGTCCTGTAATGAGAATGTATCCAAAGGATTTATTTTATACAAAAGTAATAAAAGCAATACCGACTGGCAAGATGTCGGTTATATTCAGCTAGGCTCGTAATGTGCAGCTCCCAGATTCGAGTCCCAGCTGGATCAACTTCGAGATTTAATTCCGTAAAACTCCTCGTCCTGCTCTCGGCTAGTAGGGGACACTAATGAACTTGAAAAGTTAACCGTCCGTCGATTGGGGCATTAAACGGTGGTCCGTGTGTAACTTAAACAACATGCTAGATGGCAATGACGGTAGGCTACCATCTGTCTCCCAACAGCTGTTCCAGTTGTCCCCTCCTCCAACCTTCTCCGAGCCTTCGGGATACTTGTGACCTGGCTATTTATTCCATTGTGTGCAAAAAAAGGGCCGCTCAGAGATATAACAACTGAACCGCCTAAAGACCTTCTAATAACGTCCCATCCAACAGACTCCGAACATTTCAACACCATTAGGTGTTGAAATTGAAATATTAAATTTCATTTCAACACCTTTAGGTGTTGAAATGAAACAGAACAACTTGAAGTGTTGAAATGAATGAAAGAATTATTCTTTGTTAATGAGGGTAGGCAAAAGATATGGGTATAAATTTCAGTGATAGATCATTTGGGACTTCAGGCTGGGAACCACAGATTATCCGCCAGACGAGCCACAGACAGAGCCAACTGCTAGTCAGCAGTGGTTCATACAAAGTTTTGATGGTAGAATCGAAAAACTAAAATCTCTGATATTCGGGAGGAAATGAATTTCATTCTGATCTGGTCCTTGTGATCTGGCTATTTAGCCCACTGTGTGCAAAAAAAGGGCCGCTCAGAAGTAAAACAATCCCAAGGCTCTCTTTTGGGTCTCACCCTGTATAACCTCTACATATGACATCCCTTGTCCAGCGAAAACTAAGATAGCCCTCTACGCTGATGATATTGCCATTCTTGCAGATGATACTGCCACCCTGTGCACGTTAAAGAACACGCTGGATGGCCTTGACGGGAGGCTACCAAACTGTCTCCTAATCACAAAACTGCTTGCAATCACAAAACTGCAGGCTGGACTCACTGAATTGGAAGAACGGTGTTCCAAATGGAAAATTAAGATAAATGCCGAGAAAAGAGAAGCAATACTTTTCACTCACAAAAGAGTGGCAAATCCAGATCAGACCAGAATCTTAAATGCAGACGTACCATGGTGTCATACTGTTGATTACCTTAGAGAGTTGTCTTCCACTCATTATTGAAATGATCTGATCACATAGATAAAGTGATCAATAAAGCACAAGCAGTTAGATGTAGCTTAAATTCACTTACTGGGAGACATTCTATCATGTCATTAAGCAATAAACTTCTAATCTGCAAAATGGTTATTACGCCCACAATCACTTATGCATTCCCAGTCTGGAATCAGGCTAATATCATCAACTATAAGAAGCTTCAGACTCTTCAAAATAAAATTACCAGAGCGGTTGTAACCGCTCTCTGGTTGATAAAAAAGAAGAATATTCACAAAGATCTGGAAATTGATCAATTAAATGCATACATTAAAAAGACCTCCCGAAAGTTTTTTAACGATATTGGTAGAAATTCAAATGATATAATTAGCCATATTAAGAGAATATGACCGTACTGTTAAATCAAAAGTGCAAAGACCAAAGCAAATCTTTGCTGGAAAAGGCTGCTGACGATCCTCTGATGGATCATTGACAAAGAGTCAGAAACTTTCCATACTTCGATAAGATGATCTGGAATAGAAATCATTCCTCCCTCTCTTGTCCATCAGCGTTCACTTTAGTGTTTCTAGTGTGGTTCAACTATCTACAGTGATTTCATCACCAATGTGTAGAATGACTACATATTAGATGAAGGAAATTATGGGTAAATTCACTGGTGGTCGGAAAAAGTGAAAATTGCGATATACCATATACGTGTATTATACATATCATGATATATCGTATTCAGTGTGCAACTGATTTTAAAAATCAAGTTATTAATATTCAAACATTTTTCTTGCTTTATATTTTGCTATGGCTATGAACAATTATACTAAATAATCAAAAGTATTGGGACACTTGCATATTCTGTGAACGGAAAGCTGCATTTAAAGTTCCTTACCATGAAATAAAGACTTTTTTTTTAGCAAAACGTTACAGGTTGGGTTGTTTTACTACTGAGCTGCACTTTTTTGCGCACAGTGGGCTAAATGGTCAGGTCACAAGGACCCCGAACAATAAGAGAAATTTGGGTCAGGGGACGCACTGGGCAGTTGTTGGGAGACAGATGGCAGCCTCCCATCAAGGCCTGCCAGAGTATTATTTAACATGCACATGCTATGGCTCTCCCGCACACAAGGCCACGGCTTAACGTCCCATCCGATCGACAGCGGTCTTTCCAAACCCATTCGTGTCTCCTACTGGCCGTGGGCAGGGCGAAAAATATCTGGAGATAAATCTCAATGCTGACCCAGTTGGAACTCGAACCTGGAAACTGCAGATTATGAGCCTGGCGCACTACCCAATGGCCCGCCCCCAAAACGTTACAGGAAACTGAAAATATTCACCGAAACATGATTTTCAACAATATTAAGTGTTTAAAGGGTTCTAGTGGCTGAAACATTTAACACTACTGCAGAGGCGAACATAAGTCTGAAGTCTGTAGGGGGCTATTTAGGGACATATGAAGGATTCTGCTGTCTTGAAATGACACTTTTAACTCTACTGCTGTATTATTAGTAATCGAGATCATTTGAAAGAGCGCGTCATTTGGTCTCTGAGGATATCAGAGGTTTTCGTTCATAAAAAATGAAATGACAACAAAACCTTGCACCCCAATTCCTTCAGGAATGTAAAATGTCTAAAAAAAAGCACTCACAGGATTCTCGCTTGTCCTCTCCTTGTGACCGGCATTGCAACAGTGCTACTTCTAGTAAGAATTTCCCTTAAACCTATCACAATGCTAAAATAAATGTACAATCGTTCCCGTTTAAAATGAATTTGAAGAGAGAGTGGAAAAACTTCAGAATATCTGTAAATTCTTTATAAGAAATATTGATTGGAGAGTCCCTGAAAAAAAAAAAAGAAAAACATTCCATGAATTTAAGCCGAAATAATAAAGTGTCAATATAATATGATTACTTAAAAACGGATAATAAAGACTAATAAGGCAGCCGTCCGTCGGATAGGATGTTAAGCCGTTGCCCCCTGTGCGGGAGAGCCATACATTGTGCACGTTAAAGAACATGCTGGATGGCCTTGTCAGGATTACCATCTGTCTCCCAACAGCTGTTCCAGTGAATCCACTACCCAAACCTTCTCCGAGCCTTCGGGCTCCTTGTGACCTGGCCATTTAGCCCATTGCTTGCAAAACAAAAAACAATGCCGCTCAGAAGTAAAACAATCCAACCAGGTTGAGACTGATTATTGAACGATATCTTGGAAAAACATCAACAGAAATACCTCGTAAGAGCTTGAACAGTGCAGATAACTTTTGTTGGAAGCTGATTTTTGCATCACAGAAGCATAACATAACCCGATCAGTAAGAAAGACTACAATCTATACATGGGCCTATACTTAATGTCTCATTCGACGGACGACAGCCTTTTGAATCCCATCGGTGTCTCCTACTGACTGCAGATTGCTAGTCTGGCGCGCTATCGCCTGAGGACCCCACCCCAACGACATTTGTAAGTAAAGAAATACTAAACGATACGATCAACGCATTCCATCTCAAGTCTTTCCATCTTAAGCTCTGATTTCTCGTAATGCGTTTTCTTCTCGAGGAATGATGAATGCCAGAAAGCTGTTGTTACTCATATATATTACGTCACCTTATTCACTGTTATGTGGTGTCATTTCTTTATTAATTGCATTTAAAATACCCACTGAGTACGTACTAGAAAATCTTTACTTTATACACTCCAAAACATGTAATTAAACATCTCATTTATACATTAATATAATATTTCTATAATTTAACTGGTAGACAATTATACATTAACAAAGAGCAAAGAAATGCATTCTATGTAGTGTTTGATTTCAATAGTAAAAAAATGGGCTCCTTTCGTATCTAGTAAAATCGGACCAAAACAAATTTAAACTTTAATATTTAAAATGGGACAAAAATTTAAAGATTTAAAATTTTATATCTTTCTTTAAATTCGTAGAAAATAACAAAGAAATAGAGTTGCGTTAGCTATTGACATTTGTGGTGGGAATGGTTCAGTCGTTATTGCGCCAGGCTCATAATCTACAGATTCCAGGTTCGAGCTCCAGCTGGAGTAGTGTTCAGATTTATCTCCGCAAAACTCCCTCCCTCGATCACTCGCGTACACCAATGGGCATTGGAAATGCCGCTATCCGTCGGATGGAAAGTTAAGACATGATCCTGGTGCGGGAGAGATATATTCTGACATGTTACAGAACACACTGGATTGCCTTGATGGAGGGCTATCATCTGTCTCCCAACAGCTATCCACTGGGTTCCCTAATCCCAACCTTCTCTGAGCCATCGGGATCCTTGTGACCTGGCCATTTAGCCCACAGTGTGGAATATTTATTTCATAGAGGAACCCAACCCAGCTATTAATTGTAGGCTTTGTCCCATAAGCAATTCAACGTAGAAATTTGAATTTTGAACAAATATTATGTGTACCAATGATCAGAGTCATCTAGACAGGACTGCAGTCTTCCATTTTAGATATTTTAAAAAGATTATGTAAAATGAGTTTTATAAATTTTGCCTTTGCTAGCATTCCCCCTTTCCCCATTAGAATGCCTTCCCTCTTCCGAAGTCATAGATTCCTCTCCGACTTCTGTGACAAACAACTGCTTGAGAGAGAGTTTATTTTATTGTTTTATTCAACAGAATACGCAATGGATCATCTGTGAGAGTACATAATAAATAATAAATGAAAATCCCCTCAAGCAGCTACTTCCCACAGAGGTCTCACAGGAGCCTGTCAGTTTATACGCATTAGTAAAAGGTCAAATGAGGATGCGTGACTCAGCAGAAAAACAAAAGCTCGAACTCTGGGTTCGTTAGATCAGTAGTTAAGCGCGCTAGCCATAGAGATTTTAGAGACTATGTATACTTATAGAGTATATTTAGAGACTAGAACCAAAGCCTCCTATATCATACTACGCCGGGACAGTGCAGTAACAGAAGAATAAATTTTGAAATGAATATATATATATAGAGAGAGAGCCCTGGAATTGAAATTCATTTCTTAAAATTCAACCTGGTAGTTAATAATTTTTTGAAATTTGGTAATTAAATATTTAAAATATTCTTATATATTTTTACATAGTCGTAATGAATAAATTATTACATTTTAAACAGGTTTAAAATAAGTCTAGTTTGTTTGAATTTAGATTAATTAAATCGTTTTAAATTTTATGGCTATCCAATTTCATTTCTTTTTCTCAAGGACTTTCCAGGCTTGGTGTGTCAAGATGACCTTCGCAGGGATAATATTTCTGAAAATTATTTCTAACATGAAATCCGGGAGATTAAAAAGTCTTTGAAGAATGTAAATTTTCGGTCCTGGTGATGCAGATTGCCTTTATTGACTAAGGCAAAGATATAAGCACCGAAGTGCAATAGTAAGAAAAATTACACTATTGAATATTTTAATCTCTGTTATTAACTAGTTAGCTCATTAAAAAAAATCTAACGTTTCTGCCTTGTCGTTGTGAATTTAGTTAACATTAATTAAATATAAATTAAAAAAATATTGCTTCAAGCATCTGCTTGCTGCAGAGGTCTAACAGCAACCTATCAGTTTATATGCCACAGTAGAAGGTCTGTGAGGATGGTAGGACCTCAGCAGAAAAGCAACACAAACATCCATGCCTTACCCCGGGCTCGAACCAGGTCTCTTAGATGACTATGAAAACATAAATTTTTATAATATATTTTAATGTTGTTATATATTATATATTATTTAATTAACTTATAAGACACTACCAATATAAATTAGTTTATATTGATAGTGTCTTATTCACATGTTATTTAAAAGCAACATTTGAAAAATAAATTGCCTTACCCTATTATAGATGGCGCCCAGTATCATCCGTGCTTGAATAAGGCCTTTCCAACTGCACGGGAAGAGAGATATAGTGTGTCATCTCTCGAGGCTCCATTCCCTCCACTCTAACCATGAGCTTCTCAGGAAGTTGCATGACAGGCCTCACTCTGCCATCGCCCTATCCGCCAAGGACTTCTATGACCGAGCTCCAGACGCTCGAGCTGGCAGGGACAGATGCTGGATGCTGGAAATACTATCATCCCCTATCTTCCACCCTGGAGGAACAGTGATCTTATGATCAATGTCACTATCCCTTCTCTTGGTCGGAAGAGCGACTCTGATCCATTGGCCATCAGACTTCTCTCCACTTCCTATGTCACTGAACGATATGAGAGATGTAATGAGGTCTACAATGATGGATCTGTGGACCGGGAGAGGCAACTTTATGCCTCTGCCTTTGACATGGTTTCCGTCTCCTGCATCTAACCTCCTCCACCTGTGAAGAACTTCATGCCATTTTTGAGGCTGCACTTTTCATTCTCAACCTCTAGAGTGGCAACTTTGTCATCCTCTGTGGTTGCAAGTCAGCCTTGGAAGCCCTCCAGAAGCGAGACAGCACGAGTTGCAACCCCATCCTCATGCAGAAGATCATGGAGACTTGCTCCAAGGTTACTTCTGCCGGAATCACGGTTCATTTCGAGTGGATCCCTTCCCATGTAGGGATACCTGGCAACGAGCTCTCCGATCACACCGTGAAGGAGATGCTGGAGAGTCAGAGGTGTGTAACTAATTACCCTCTCTCTCTCAGCGACTGCAAGAGTTCTATCTCACGTCTGATGAGCCAGTACCGTCTTGCTCAGTGGCAGAAGGACAGCAGCTGTTCCTCATTCAGGTACCTGGTTGAACCTTTTCTCACTGCTCCTAACCTTAGTAATCTCCTCAGATCTGAGGAGACCCTCCTTCATTGTCTCCGAGTTGGTGTCATCTACAGCAACTCTACGCTTCACACTCTTGGCAGAGTTTACAGTCCAGACTGTGCCACCTGCAGCACACCTGAGACTGTATCCCATGTTCTTCTCAACTGCTCCCGCTACAATGCTGAAAGAGAAGCTTTGGTCTGGGAGCTCCATGCTATCGAACTCCATCACCTTCCTTCTTGGCAACAACCATAATGCGAGCTGCAACGAACGCGCTTCTGTATGATCACTGACTTCTTTCAGAACATTGGCCTCTTCTGCAAGGTCTAATATTCTCTATTTATCTTTTTCCTGAAAGAACAATTTTTTTTACAGATAGCTGAGGCGCAGTAACATCTGCATCCGCTACCTCGCACTTCTATTGTGACTGGTGTAGGGAGCCCCTTATTTGGAGGCTAATTTCACCATATCTACAACAACCTGAACCCCTGAACCCTGATAAAATTATAAGTCGCATTGTGGGAACAACTGATGGAACCTGTAGTTAGTTTAGTGGATAAAACACTTTGGCTTATATCTGCAGAGACCTGGTTTGGAGTCCCGCATCATCAGCGATGCTCATTTTTTGCTAAGAAATTTATATCGGATGACTGGACTTATTTATTAAAATCAGTGTTTCAGAAGAAAACAAAATGGACGAATTAAAAAAAAACAATGAAATGCTAAAGAATACGATCAGCACATGCGCATTTGTCAGGTCTCATAATCTTTCTGTAAAAGTTGAGGTCTAACTTCTAATTATGCATTTTCTCATCGGGGAACATGTAACGAAAAAAAGCTGTTGTTACCCATATGCAGTTTTAACTGAGGCAAACTTTAAGTGAATAGGAATCGAAATTCTGAAATCTGAGTTGTATTACCTCTGAGCAGCACTTTTTTGGACACAATGAACTGAATAGTTGGGTATCAAGGACTCCAAAACCTCAGAGAAATTTGGGGGAGGGGACTCACTGGAACATCTGTTGGGAGACAGATGGTAGCCTCCCATAAAGGCAATCCAGCGGGTTCTTTAACGTGCATAGAGTATGGTTCTCTCACACACGGGTCACGGCTTAGTGTCCCATCCTACGGATGGCGGCCTTTCCAAACCCATCAGTGTCCCTTACTGACCGCGGCAGGGCGGGGAGTTTTGCGGAGATAAATCTCAAAGCCTACCCAGTTTGGACTTGAACTTGGGTACTGAACATTACGAGCCTGCTACGCTACCGACTGAGTCACCCCCGATCTGAAACTCAGGGAGAAATTCTTACATTGCAGTGCATTCCATTCTCTAAGCACCACCCTCTCTCTCCCTTTTTTAGAGTCCGGGCCTGGTTGTAAGAATCATATATATTTTTTCAATGTTAATTTATAAAATAATTTCTAAGAAAATGTGAATCAGGTGCTGCCTGTTGCGTTTAAACCACGGGAGGTTATCTCTTTACAACTTCGTCAAATGTTTTTTAATTAGGTCTATTAATGGTGCTAGGAAACACAAACCCTAAACTGAATTATTATAAATGTCTGAAGAACATTTCGGAAAAATTCCAAATGGTGAAATATATAAGGTACAACTTCACCCAACCTTTAGACATTTTTCATATTCTCTAGTAATTGAAAGTATAATTTCTACCGTTATTATTTTAGACAAAAAAATTATGAAAGTATTTTTGCTTCAATACGAATTTGTAACCGTAATTTTGAAGACATCTCTAGTATTTATGCAATGGCTACTTTATATCTTATTTCAGAAATTTATTATCTCACAAAGAACTGTCGAGATTAGCGCTGGTTCTTATATCAAAAATAATGTTTAATGTGGCATTTGAAAATGTTTGCAATACTGATAACACCTGGGTCTTTTCTATCGACAATTCTCAATAAAAATTGTTGGAAAATTAATTTCGAAATATTTTGGTAACTGTTTATTGCTTTGAATTATAGTACACTCCCTGATTTCCGTAAGAGTTCGATTCGAAAGTACTTAAATTATTATTCAAAGTCAATTCAACGTTTTAATTCACGTAACTCTGACTTACATCAACAATTAACTTGAAGAGGAGTATCAAAGGCTTTAAACCATCCAGCAAAAATTTTATGTTAAGTCTTGATTTTCTTTCTAAAATATTTTCGATTCCTCTGTGGTTCAGTAGTATCTTGTTGATTCGTGGTGATGCTGCAACTGCTGGAGTCCGGGTTCGAGTCCCTTGTTGTCATGGTCCTTTGTTTTGTCATAACCTGCTGCTAAATTAGTAGCATTCTTGATGTGATAACGAATTTAAAAATATTTCGTTTTAGTGTATAATACGTATATTGAATATATTTGTAGAACCTTGCTTTATTTAATCTAGGGTCGGAGGTAGCTCAGTCGGTAGCGCGTCAGGCTCGTAATCTGCAGTTCCCAGGTTCGAATTACAGCTGGGCTAGCGTTCTGATTCATCTCCATAAAATTCCCTGCCCTGGTCTGTATTGGACACCGATGGGCTTGGAAAAGACGCCGTTCGTCGGATGCGACTTTAGGCCGTTGCCTCGTGCACGGGAGAGCCATACACTGCGCACGTTAAAGAACACGCTGGATGGCCCTGACCGGATGTTGCCATCTGTCTCCTAACAGCTGTCCAGTGGGTCTCCTCCCCCAAACGTCTGAGCCTTTGGGGTTCTTGTGACCTGTCCATTTAGCCCATTATTGGCAAAAAAGGGCTGCACAGACATAAAGCAAATACAAATCTGTATTTCAAGGGGCCACGGTTTACCATTTCATCTGACGGAGGCGTCCTATCATTGGCTCCTGCTGACCGTGGGCAGGGCGGGGAGTTTTGCGGAGATATATTACAAAAGATGTGTTTCTGCTATAAATTTCAAGCTTTGGAAGTAAAATGTGATGGTTAAGGTTTACATTTGAGAGCTATGATATGTCAACTTACCACCAGAGGGTGAGGAAACGCAAATATGGTTTGAAGGAATAAATAGAAAAATTATTTTTTTATTTTACAGGCAATGATAACATATTACTATTTGCATTTTTCCAACCAATCGTGTTTAAATTTTTAATTTTAATTCATTTCTAACCACTAAATAACACAAAAATTTCATCCCTTTTGTAAACTAGCTTCCCATGTTACTCAGAGCGGATTATTTTCCAATTCAAGATTCAAAACTGACTTTATTTAATATAAATGTACCAATTTGATACTTCTTGAACAATTTCGACATAAAAAGTAAAAAAAATTATAATTAAAGCAATAGAAATTTAATAAGAAATTCTTTTTAAAAACAGAAGCGGTAGTGAAATTTCTAAATTCAATTGCGTTTGGAATCAAAAGAACTGCATAGGGATTAGCATAGATTTGAAAAAAAATTCGACTCACATTAATTTGTCATGAAAAATAAAACAAAATTGAAGAATCAAATATATTTTTCTAAAACTTTTTCAAGAAGTAAAAGTTTAGGAAATTTTCCTCAATAGACAGAGAAAAATAATTTTTTCCTTCTGCCCCATATGAAACTTTCTGTACTGAGTTTTCTGTTAATATTCTCTAAATGTAAAACCAGTAAAAAAATATCTGGTGTGTCAAATTTTATCCTCAGAATGAAATTTATAGGATGAAAACATAATGAACCACTTAAGTGAGAATATAATGAATAGATGTCTAAATATACATTGAACTGTATTTGCACACCATAGATTAAAGATGTATATACGGAAAAATATCGTTAGATTAACAATAAAAGGGTAACTATTAAATATTTGTAAGAGACCTTTGTTACTAGATACATCATCTATGGAAATAATTTATCAATTTAATGTATCAGGTGAATAGTACCAGGCATTTCACTGGCATTAATGATTTTGACTCATTTGTTCAATGTTTCCCATTACCCCTTCTTGAATATATTACTATGAAGGAACACACTATTTGCCTCTCGTAATCATCAGTTCCCAGGTTCGAGTGCCAGCTGGGTGAGCTTTGAGATTTATCTCCACAAAATTCCCCGAACTTCCCACGGTCAGTAGGAGACACCAATGAGCTTGGAGAGGCCGTCATCCGTCGAATGGGACATTAAGTCGTGGTCCATGTGTGGGGGAGCCATACTCTGTGCAAGTTAAAGAACACAATGTATGACCTTGACGGGAGGCTGTCTACCAACAGTTGTCCCAGTGGATCCCCTCCCCCAACCTTCTCTGAACCTTCGGGGTCCTTCTGACCTGGCCATTTAGCCCATGGTGTGCAAAAAAGTGCCGCTCCAAGCTAAAATAAACCAGCCCATTATTTGCCATTTTCTCCGCTTAATTTTAATCATCTGCTTTCAACACTCTTTGGAATAAACTAGCTAATATTTAAACTTTGTCTTCTGTCTCTACTTCCGTAGTTTCTATATAAAAAAAACATTATTTATAGATTGAATACGTAATAAAGAAATATTACTATTGGCAATATTCGAGTCTCCCCATTAACTCTGGGGCGGGGTTGGCTCAGTCGGTAGCGCGCCAAGCTCGTAATCATCCCAGCTGGGTCAGCGTTGAGATTTATCTCCGCAAAATTTCCCCGCCCTCCCCACGGTCAGTAGGGGACACCGATGGGCTTGGAAAGGCCGCCGTCCGTCGGAAGGGACGTTAAGCCGTGGCCCCGTGTGCGGGAGAGCCATACCCTGTGCACGTTAAAGAACACTCTGGATGGCCTTGACGGGAGGCTACCATATGTCTCCCAACAGCTGTTCCAGTGGGTCCCCTCCCCAAACCTTCTCTGAGCCTTCGGGGTCCATGTGACCTGGCCATTTAGCCCATGGTGTGCAAAAAAGTGCCGCTCAGAGGTAAAACAACCCAACCCCATTAACTGACGGGCGGCGGTCTTTCCTAGCTCATCGGTGACCCCTACTCACCGTGGTAAGGGTGGGGAGTTTTGCGGAGATAAATCTCAGAAGTGTTCCAGATGGGACTCGAATCTTTGCACTGCAGATGACGATTCTGGCGCGCAACCGACTCAGCCACCCACGTCAGCAAAAGAGTCTCGATTAAAAATATGAATCTAACTTTTATATTGGTTGCCCTTGTGCATGCTTTCGTGTATTGAGATTACAGTTAATATTATTCAAATAAAAACCAGTTAATAAAAATATGTATTTGGTCATAAATAAAAATTTATGAATCAGAATGAAATTAATGAGAGCACAATGCTTTGTCGATATAACGACATATACTGAACTGTGCTCGCCAGTTATATACCAAAGATGGGATACAACATATGTTACCCAAGGAAGTTGCCGAAAGGAAGATCCAGAATGTCAACCACTGCTTCAGATTAGAGTCAAACATGTGAAAACCCCTTTCCAATTAGGAGAAGTGGTAATCCTACGAAGGGACTGGGTTGTCTCAGTCGATAGCGCGACAGGCTCGAAAATTGTAGTTCCCAGCTTCTAGTCCCAGCTGAGTCAATGTTGATATTTATCTCCGCAAAATTCCTTTCCTTGCCCACGGTCAGTTGGGGACGTCGATGTTCTTGAAAAAATCGTCGTCAGTCGGATAGTTATTCCCCGCGCTGCCCACGGTCAGTAGGGAACACCGATGGACTTGGAAAGGCCGCCGTCCGTCGGATGGGACGTTAAGCAGTGGCCCCGTATGCGGGAGAACCATATCCTCTGCACGTTAAAGAACACGATGGATGGCTTTGACGGGAAGCTATCATATGTCTCCCAACAGCTGTTCCAGTGAGTCCCCTCCCCTAACCTTCTCTGAGCCTTCGGGGTCCTTGTTACCTGGTCATTTAGCCCACTGTGTGTAAAGTTTGCCGCTCAGAGGTAAAGCAATCCAACGAACTTAAGAACCACTTCTTTTTGGGGAGAATGGGGTGAACTACTTCCAAAATCGAAAATCTTTGGAAAAGGTTCAATGAGTTATCATCTTGGGTGAGATTTCCTCATCAGCGATCACTGCTTGGCCTCATTTAGGTATGCTATTACCATATATAACCATATTCTATGTTGTATTTAAAAATTCTAGTTTCCGAGGCGAATTGGTAAATAATTTTCTAGTTCGGATGCAAACTCTTATAAATACCATCTCCATTTCATTCCCTTGATTATTGTTTACCATATTGATTATGAAAATTATTTGATCAGAAATACTATTTAATATTCTAATACTATAGAACTCTTAGAAGTTATTAAAAGCGAATATTGTTTTTTAATTATTTTCAGAACGTCCACTGTATTAGCAGAAGTTATTAAAATATAATTTTCTTCACAACAGATGAAAACGGTAGGCACACGGTGATTTTTATTTTATTTTTTTGAGGAAAATATAGAACACATTAAAAATATATTACCTGACTTTTTGGTCGTAATACTATTCATTTATCAATTTTTGTCATGATACTATTAATTACAAGGGCATATAGGGGAGCTGAAATTGGTTCTGACCATTACCTTGTTAAAAGTGTCTTGCAACTTAAACTTCAAAAGTGTTGTACTAGGGTTAACAAACTTAACTTTAATACTTAAGCTCTGAAAGACACAGTTATAGCTAAAGCTTACCATGATAGGTTACTTAGCCATTATGACAGTCATGGTTTGCTTAATAACGAAGTTGAGGAATAATGGGACCATTTTAATCAGGCTTTGTTGCAAACTAACAGTACTCTTTCAGGAAAAAAAGGAGCAGAGGAGACAGAATTGTTTAAGTGATAAGGCATTTGAGCTTGTTTCAGAAAGAAAGAACTGCAGGAATGTCCTTAATTAGTACCCTACTAGTTTAAATAGAAAGCATTACAGAGAACTTAATAAACGTGTAAAGGATCAGTTAGTTGCTGATAAGAAATTTTGGCTAGATGGCTTGGCTGACAAAGCCGAGGGAGCAGTTAGACAGCACAACAGCAGAGAGCTGTTCCAGATAGTTAATGTTTTAGGTAGTAGAAAACAGATACATACATTATTTGCATATTATTATTATATTATTATTATTGCATTATTATTATACATGGATTGCAAGATAAACTAGGTAAGGTTATAGAAGGGGAGGATTCTGTCATGGCTAGGTGGGCTGAGCATTTCAGTGATGTTCTAAACAATGTAGTTAGTTGCAATGTTTGCAATGCTACTCCCATTGTTTGCAATGATGATAGATGCATTGGTGGCTTTAATGTTGGCCCTATAACACAAACTGAAGTTATTTTGGCTGTTTCTAAACTTAAACTACATGAATCCCCAGGGGTAGATGAAATTACTAGCGAAATGCTTATAGCTGGGAATGTTTCGGTTACCACTTGGATGACTGAAATTCTGAATATCTTTTATGATAAAGACATGGTTCCTAAGGATTTTACCAGAGCTATTGTTATCGCTATTTTCGAAAAAGGTGATCGCAGTTCTTGTGATAACTATAGGGGTATCAGCATGCTCTCTGTTACAGACAAAGTTCTTTGCATGATTGTGCTTAATAGAATTAAGAATCTGGTTGACAGTCAATTGCGTAATGAGCAATGTGGATTGAGAAGTGGTAGGGGATGTGTGTGGATCAGATATTTTCACTTAGGCAGATTCTTGAGAAATGTTTGGTTTCAGAAACCTTTGGTTGCTAGCTTTGTTGATTTCGAAAAGGCTTTCGACTCTGTTGATCGTCATAATTTGTGGTTGATTGTGAGATCATATGGTATACCCGACAAGTTAGTTAACATAATGAAAGCTCTCTATTATAACACTGAGTCGTGTGTGAGAGTTGGTAAGGCTTGTAGCAATTGGTTTAGCATTACTTCTGGTGTTCGACAAGGGTGCATTTTGTCTCCTTTTCTCTTTCGCTTGGTTATTAATTATGTTATGCGAAATACACTTCAAGGGAAAGGTTTTGGCCTTGAATGGACTGGAGATACGAAAATGTCTGATTTAGATTATGCTGATGATTTAGCCCTTTTGGCAAATGATATTGATGAGATGAACTCTTTCATTCGAGCTGTTGATGAGACTGGTAGTAGAGTAGATTTGGTTATAAACAGAAAGAAAACTAAAGTGATGAAAATTGGTCAAGCAGGCTGTGATTCAGTTAATCTGAATGGTTGCAGTCTTGAGCAGGTGTCACAGTTTAATTATCTTGGGAGCTATGTAACAGATAACGGTGATGTGCGGCATGAGATTAACAGACGGATTGCTGCAGGGACTTTTAAGAATCTATGGAGAGTGTGGAGAAATAGGCGTATACACCTAAAGACTAAAATTAGACTGTATAATAGTTTGGTTCTTTCTAGGGTTAGTTATGGTAGTGAAACTTGCACGCTTTGTAAACAAAATGTCAAAAACATCTGATTCTTTTGATTCTTGATGCTTGAGCAAAATCTTGGACATTAGGTGGTTGAATTTGGTAAGGAATAATTAGGCTAGGCAAAGGAGTCGGCAACCTCCTTTATGCAGCATTATCGTGCAGAGAGAGATTCCGTTGGTTTGGCCGTGTTGCCCGTATGGATAATTATAGATTGGCAAATAGGGTTATCAAGAGTGTGTCTAAAGTCCTCAGAAAGAAGGGGATACCTAGGAAGTGGGGTGGGCACACAATGTTGGACAGTACCCTGTTAGAATTGGTGTGCAATGGCCAGATTCAGCAGATATAGCTCAGGACAGAAATGCATGGAAAACTAAATTGCACGTTCTGATTGGACCTTCATAGATCATGCCTGGTTGATTATGATGATGAGTTCTGTATCTGAGTTGCTATTGACATAACATGGCCTAACATACTTAATGAAATGGCCTTTAGTCTTTTCATAAACGGGTTCCTAAAGAGTGCATGTATTATTTAGTGTACATGCGCTCTTTAGGGACTCGTCTGCAAATTTCGTAACGATTTTAGGAGAGAGGATATGTTCCAATGTGGAACTCCTTACCTTTTAATATAAATATATTACTGTTTTTAATGTTATAGACATTAATGTCTATAACATAATAATAAATAATTAAAATGCTATATATATAAAAATAATTTTAATTGAAGTAATTTTAAATTGCTAATTAAAAAAATAAAACAATTTTAAAATGTTATATTTATTTTTGCGATTAGTATATATTTGCATTCTCCGATTACAAATATCGTTTTTTTTTACATATATTATCCCTTGTAATTAACTATTACTATCTTAACAATGATTTGATATGCTTACATCTGTGCAAAAGGGATAATTTTTACACAAAATACATATGTTACATAAATGAAAGTGACGATCCGGTTTTGATTGGGATGCTAAATTCGTCTGATGCGACATTATTTAAGTTACGGAAGACTTGCTATGAAAATTATTGGTGATATATTTCTTGTTAATTTGTAGCGACTACTGAAAGTCACTGAACTAGAATTCGATTCCATACAAATAAATAATTCGTAGTGATTAAAAGGGGGTATAACACTACACTAAAAAATGTTATGATTTGTACTGGTAGCTATTTTTACTCCTCTTTTAATGATCTTTCTTTAACAGAAAGCATAAGATAAAATGAAGTTTTAGCGTTTCGTTTAATGTAATACAGAAATATCTAAAATTTTTATGGTAAATTAAAAGTTATGAAATTGTCTTTATAATTACACTGATCACCTCAGAATAAAATAAAAAATATTATCTTTTCTAAACTATGTCCCTTTATCTTTATATATGAAGTGACCCAAAAAAAACTTATATCCACTAAGTAATAACTTAGTGGATATAAGAAATGTATGAAATTTATACATTTTAAATCACTGTTGAAGCAATACATAAAATCTTATGTTTCATGTTTTACAAATGGAGGGAATGTAATTATCAATATTAGAAGAAGCACAGAAAATGACCTGTAAACGTGAGACTCATCGCAACTACCTCAGGGTTATATCTGGAAAGTGTTTTGTCGATCAGTATCTTCATTGTAGTTAAGGCAACTTGCAATGACTGACTCCGTGGTATAAAGCAATCAATAGAAGATATCTCGGTCGAGAGCTGGTGGCTGAGGAATCAAAGTACCTGGCATGACATCAAATGGTCGAAGGTTCGTACTCCACCCGGATCAAGTTAATATATCCTCTATGCTTAGAATTGTTCATCCTGCTTATTATTTACGATTTTGTTTCATTTAGTTAAATAATAATATACGTTAATGCACTATTTATCGGATTTTTTAAAATAATTCTCTAAAATGTACATCGTTTAAATCTATTTTGTGTATTTTAAATAAAAAGAACCGTATAGGAAGCCTTCTACGTTTGGAGTTTGAGGTGGTTTCCTCATTAGCCTATTCCTAGGTAGATCACATCTGATCACTCATTCACGCCATGTAATTAATCGAGTCCTTTGGCATCAAATTGAAACTTAAACATGACCTCCAATTTGGCAGTGAAGGAATTCCCATATCTTTCCCTTTTTGCACTTTTTTCAAATTCTAGCATATAGCATGTAACATAATTATGATTTTTCGAAGTACCAGGATAAAAGATCCTCTAACCTTCTCCATCTGTGGGTGTCCAATAAGTGGCATGAGTCGCAAAGGACAAGACAAAAATCACCAAACAATGATCCCCAAGGGGCAGAATTTCAAATTCTTTGACATTAATTCTCCTTAAATACTGTGAGGTAGAGATTCTCGGACATATGACCCGTGAAGTCATTTTTGTACTTCACAAGCAATACGTTTCATCATAATCAAGGAGCGACTGTAATGATCTCACGTGAACATGTTCACCTTCAGCCGAAAATGAAACCACTCTCAATGAAATCAGGTCTTTTTTATCTTTATGGTTTTGAGACAAAGAAAGCATTTTAAACTTTTTTATCAATATGCAACTTGTTGCATTGCCAAAAACGTCGTCCTGACCCATAGCTCTGGCATCTGAAAGTTTAAGCGTTTCAATTGATATATACTGCCTATATAAGAAAGTACCGAATTTTTGTCATATCCGAAGAAAGCCAAATTCTATGCTCCGCAGCTTCTAAAATATGCTTTTTATGGTAAATTTTGACGGAATATAAAATTATCTGTCTAATATATCTACACTGAAGAGCCAAAACCTTATGACCAGCTGCCTAATATGATGTTTGTCCTCCACGTGCCGCCAAAATAGCTGTTACCCGTCGAGGCATGGACGCTACAAGATTTCTAAAGGTGTCTTCTGGTATCTTGTACCAACACGTTACCAGCAGATCCTTTAACTTCTGTAAGTTACATGACTTAGCTGCCGCAGATCGGATATGCTGCTCCAACACAAATCGCAGATGCTCGATTGGATTGCTGTCTGGGGAATTTGGAGGTCAGGACAATCCCTGAAAGTCTTTTTGATGTTTCGCGAACCATTCTTGAACAATCCGGCCAATGTGCCATAGTGCAGTTATCCTGCTGAAAGAAGGCACTTCTACATAGGTATACTGTTGCTACGAAAGCATGTACCTGCTGTGCAATGATGTTTAGGTAGGTGGTAGACGTCATAGTTTCCTGCACATGAATGACTGGACCCAGGATTTCCCAGCAGAACATTGTCCAAAGCATTACACTTCCTCCACTGGTGATTTCGCTGAGCTCTAGCATCGATGAGCTGTGGTCGACCCACACTTTGCTGGCGGTTCGTGGTTTTTCCCTCCTCGGACCACTTTTTGAAGTTACTAACCACGGCTGACCATGAACACCCAACAAGCCTTGCCATCTCAGAAATGCTCTGACTCAGTCGTCTACCCATTACAATTTGGCCTTTGTCAAAATCACTTACGTCCGCTGTTTTTCCCATCTGAAGAACAAGAATAACACTGATTAACAGAGCTCAGTATCAGGTGTTATTTATACCGCTTCATGACCATCACACGCGCCGTCGTTTACCTGCAGTTACTTAGATTTGCATAAAGATACCGTGGTCATAATGATTTTGGTCTTTGGTGTATATTTAAATTTTCAACTATATTATTTCAATATTTGAAGAATTATTGAAGTTCGAAATTTGAAAAGCAGCAGCAGTAGCAGACATAAAAAAATGCTCAAAGGTTATTAAAATTTTGTAAATGATGCACTTGGCGACTGATAAAAGAAAGATATGGGTTCGAGCCCCAGGTAACTTATGGATGTTTCTTGCGCTGAAAGCACGTACTGATGGGTTTGGGAAGGTCGTCATCCATCTGTTGGAGCATTAAATCTTGGTTCCGTTTGCAATAGAGTACCATACACTTTACACATTAAAGAACACTCTGGATGGCCTTGACAGGAGTTTCCATCTGCCTCCTAGCAGCTGTCTGGTGGATCTCCTCCGCCCAACCTTCTCTGAGCCCTCGGGTTATTTGTAAACTCTCCATTCAGCCCATTGTGGATCAGCCATCACGGACAAAACCGTGATGTTCGGAGATAAACTAATCCAACCCTGAAGACGCTAGCTAAGGTTTCAAAACGGAAGTAGTCTCCTTCTGATTGGCATCCCGGTCATTTCACTGTAACGCGAAGGGAGTTTATAACAATTCTGAAACGTAATGCAGATGACAATACTGAAACGTAATGATTGTATCAAAACTGAAAAGTAATACACATGACAATACTGAAACATAATATTCATAACAATATCTAATATCAATTGTATTTTTATCATCTTTTTACATACAGTGGCCTAAATCGCCTGGTCACAAAACCCCGAAGGCTCAGAGAAGGTTGAGAGAGGGGACCCTTAGAATTGCTATTGGGAGACAGATGTAAGGTCCCATGTAATGATCGTAGCCTCCAGTCAAGGCCATCCATCGTGTTCTTTTCCGTGCACAGAGTATGGCTGACCCACATACGGAACCACGGTTTAACGTCCCACCCGACGGATCGTGGCCTTTCCAAGTCCATTGGTGTCCTTTACTGACTCTGGACCAGGGGGGGAGTTTTTCGGAGAAACATATCAACCCTGACCAAGCTGGGACTCGAACCTGGTGGATGTGCACATTCCAAGCCCAACAGAGGGAGATATGGTAAAACTACAGTTTTTATAAACATAAAAGCAAACTGAGAAACAGATTAAAAAACTGGCCTATGACGAGTGAAAAAACAATTCAAAGATAGGTAAAAAAGGAGACAAATATTCTCAGGTTTAATTTTCTCCTTCTCTTTTAGGGAAGGAAAGAAATGGACATATTTCGAGGTACCGTATGTATCCCTCCCCAAAACAGAAGTTTCTAAACCAAAACACGAAAATGCTTCGCTCAGATAACCAAACTTTTCAAATCATTTTGTACCCACCCAGAGTTCCTCAAATATAGTGTGACAAGAATATTTAACTTTATAGAAAAATAAAAATATGGTTTGAGTTCCCCACAAAGTGTTTAGGTACTGCGAAAAGTTTATTATTATTATTGGAAGACATTATTTATAACTTAGCATATTAAAACGTTTATTAATTAATGTATGAAGTATACGTTTTTTTTAATTTTACATATTTTTTTTCAAAATAAATTAATGAATTTTATTTCCGATACGAATTTTTAGTTTTTGAAGCTTCTATTTCGGAAAAGAATCTCATATTCCGCTCGTGCTTAATTCGAATGACTTCAATATTCACGGATGTTAGTGCTCTTGACCCAACAAACTGAACAATGACTTTATCACGCATAATCAAAAAGATATTAGTTTTATGCATTCCTTCTTTCAAATTTATTGGTGGCATCAGTTATTTTGAATAACTTTCAACCGTTAATGTTAAGTCTAATGTAGATTTTGAGAAATTCAATCTTCCCATTCCCACCTCAATTTTGATTGCCACCAGGGGTTCCCACATAGCCTACCTTCTTCCACTGGGTGAAATAAACGTTCATGCAAAGTTTGAAGCATCCAGCTCTTCTGGACGCCGAGTGCATAGGCAAGCAGACAAAACAACTTTCTTCTTTATATATTAGATAAATTCTTTGATGTGTTCAGTTCTGATTGCACTGTATATAACAGCTTGCAAAACGCAATGTTTTGATTCACCTTTCTGAATAAAACATTTAGTTTGTGGTTATTTCATTTTCTTTGTTTGTTATTTATTTTCTTAGAGGTTCATTTTCATATGCTACCAAACTGTTATTTATTCTATTAACCTTAGAGTCCAGATAAACATAAACTAGTGACATATTTGTTGAGTGATATAGAGTTTGCTTTCAGCAGCATTGTGACTTTCGGGATCGAAGTTCTACACCCGGAATGGGTGTTTTGTCTGTCATGTGTTGTGATTTTTCATCAGTAAAGAATTCTTATTAATGTATCTTAAAATTCGGTGTTCTCGCATTACTACATAAAGCGAACGCTCATGATTATTCCCACGTTACTAAATATCAAAGAAAAATATACAAACTTCTACAAAAATGTCATATATTTCTAAAACACTTAAATTAATCCATCAACAACGTTTATCTTCCTGATTTAACCTGAAAATAAACTGCCCTTTGTCCAGAGCCTATTTCGAAGTTGTTTTTAAATTAGAGTTACCTGGTTTCCTTTGGTAAAAATTGCTACGTTTTCACAAATCTAAACTTGGGATACTTTACTTCAATTTCCGATTTAGTTTTCCTAGAATAAAGGCATCATTTATCCAAAGGATACTTCATATACAAAATCTATATTGACTGCCAAGATGTCGGTTATATCCAGCCTGGCTCGTAATGTGTTGCTCCTTAGATTCGAGTCCCAGCTGGATCACCTTCGAGATTTATCTCCGTAAAACTCCTCACCCTGCTCTCGCCAGCAGGGGACACTAATGCACTTGAAAAGGTAGTCGTCTGTCGAATGAGGCGTTAAAGCGTGGCCCTATGTGCAACTTAAAGAACACAATAAATGGCTTTGAAGGGAGGCTACCATCTGTCTCCCAACACCTGCCACAGTGGGTCTCCTCCCCCAACATCCTTTAAGCTCTAGGGGTCCTTATGACCTGGCCATTTAGCCCATTGTTTAAAAAAAGTTATGGTGCATATGTAAAACCACCCAACGGTAAAGAACACGCTGGATGTTCTTGACGTGAGGTCATCATCTATCTCCCAACATCTGTCCAGTACGTCCTCTCCACCAACCATCTCTGAGCCTACGGGATTCTTGCAACTGGTCATTTAGCCCATGGTGTGAAAAAATTTTTTATATCCTATCATCCATATCCTATCAATCATATTTTTTATATCCTATCATATTTTTGGGACATTGTGGTGGTAAGGTTTATTATTATTTTTTACCCCCAAGTACGATTGTGTGGGTTTCAGAGAACGATTTCGAAGTTTTTGAAACAAATTCAACATTTTGTACTCGGTTGCTTGAGAGTGGACTATGGTTGTTGGAACTCCCTACATGTAGGGGTAGGTAATAACAGCTATAATAAATAAAGTCATTAGTAAAGTTACATACTTTTAGTTTATTGAAGCATCTGAGGCAAAATTGGATTACAAAGAGCATCAGAAATTTTCAAAGTTGCACAAGATTATCTGAAATCATTATGCTGATAATGAATATGAGGTAGAATAGATTTTAGTGCCCTTTATTATATTATAAAAGAATAGATTTTAGTGCCCATTACTTATTTTTGGCAAGCAAATTGTGAATTGCAATATTATTTTTACCTAGTATCAAAGATTAGGTGTGAATAGCTCAGAGGTTGAGGAATTCTTTAGAATTTCATTTATTACTGAGTGGTTAGTCCACTTGGCTAGTGATCAAATGGACCTGGGTTCGAGCCCAGGTATGGTATGGATATTTGTGTTGTTTTCTTGCTGAGGTCTTGCCATCCTCACAGACCTTTTATGTACTATGGCATATTAAACTGACAGACACCTGTCAGACCTCTGTAGCAAGCAACTGCTTAAGGGGTATTTATTATTATTTATTTTTATTAATTCATGTTTTTGTTATTTTTTACATTTCATTATGCATCACTATTCAACAATTTTTTGGCATATGTTTTTATAACTTACGGTTGTTCCACATTTTATAATTTCTGAAATACTTTAGAAATTATGATATATAAATTAATATATTAATTTTATTTTTATTATATA
Source organism: Ryuthela nishihirai (assembly GCA_038380435.1). Taxonomy (NCBI): domain Eukaryota; kingdom Metazoa; phylum Arthropoda; class Arachnida; order Araneae; family Heptathelidae; genus Ryuthela; species Ryuthela nishihirai. The sequence goes on from JAWZYU010000038.1 coordinate 7,156,282, forward strand.
TTAATTATATATAAATAATTATTTCATGCATAGTATATTTGCATCCCTACAAACGAGCTCGAGTGAGATATGTCTGATTGAAAGTATTGTTACGACAGATGAACGTACTTCCTTTGAAAATTCTTTCCTTCTAAAAGAAACAATCGGAAATCAATCGAATCTATCACAGGAAATCAAAACAGCTGAGAATGACAATTTTTCTCGCTAGTCCGACGTACTTTAAATGAACTACAGGAAAAGAATTCCTAATGCTACTAGTATTCTTAATTATTTGTCTCTCAATAAAACGAATATTTTAAAGATACTCTACCTCTGAAAGAAACAACCGAAAATCAATCAAATATACTACAAAAATCAAAAATAATAGCTATTGTCTTAATAATATATTTCTATTCCATTCTGCACGTTCTGAGTCATGCATTCTCAATAAAAGGAATGACTACAGGAAACGAAAATGTATAAGGCTACTAGTATTCTCAATAATCCGTCCACAATGAAACGGATATTATGTAGATCTTTTATTTTCAAAAGAAAAAAAAATCGGACAAAAATCAGTTGTATTATAGGAAATTAAAACAGACGATATTGACAATTATTCTCGTTAATCCGACTTTCGATGCAACGGAACTTTTTTTTTTTATTATTTCTGTTCCATTCCGTTCTTTCTATGTAAAACGATCTTGAAGAAAAAATATGCGCTACAGAAAATGAAACTATATAAGGCTCTTAGTATTCTCATTAAGCCAGCAGTAAATAAAAGTATATTTTGAAGGTTCTTTTATTCTGACAGACACAGTCGGAAATAGAGAAGCATGTACAAGCGAACGGTAAACAGGTGCCAATATTTATATTTATTCTTGCTAACCGGGTTTTGCTCAGAGCTGATTTTCATGTCTCTGTTTCTTCTAAATAGAACAATCTTTGTCAAAGAAACGCAGTTACAGGAACGCAATCTGCATAAGAACGTTTGTATGCTCACTTATCCTATATTGAATAAAACGAAAAATCCTTTCTAAACCAACCAATCGAATATCAAAGAAATGTCTTTGGACTCCAGGTTCAGTAAGCACCAGGGGATATCAAATAGATTAGAATTCTAAGTGCTCTCACTAGTACGACATTCAATAAAATCATCTTTTAAAGTTTTCTTCTTACGAACGAAACAAACAGCGAACGAAAAGATAAAACAGCCGGTACTTACATATATTTTAGCTAATACGTTATTAATGATGCATTTGTATCTTTTCTCTTTAATACGACTTTGATTAAAACATATTAATTGAATATCGGTAATCGAAGGAACCCGGGAAAGAATACGTTCAGGGCCAACATCACTATTCATTCTGTCTATTCTTATACTCATGAAAACACCTACCCTCTCTTTTCTGATATTTGAATGCATTGAAGTTTTTGGAAATTCCTTTGAACGAACTACCTGAAATGAAAGTTTACCCACTACATGACCGATAATGTTTATTCGATTTGAAGTGAATTTGATTGAAACGAATTTTATTTTTCACAGCCAATTTTATGAACAAATAAAAAGAATAGTGATATTAAAAGGTAGCAATATAGGAGAGCAAACAGTAGAACTGTAAGTATTCTCACTACTGAGATATTCAATTTTTATTTCAGTCTTCTTCTTGGAAATGGAACAATTAGAAACGCACAGAAAAATGTAAACAGTCACATTACACTTATTGTTCTCTTATTCTATTTTAAAAAAAGTTTTGAATCTATTGCTTCTATCCTGATATATCATTGGATTCAATATTTTTAAAGCATATTTTCTGAATGGAACCCTTAGAAATCGAATGAAAGCATTACAAGATGCGGATATAGACGGTGTTTACACTTGTTCACTCTAATAAAATTTTTGTTTAAACGATATTTTTATTACCTAGTCCTTTGAACCGAAACAATCTGAAATGAAATCGCATTAAAGAAACCAAATTGCAAAGTTCAGGATTCTGCAACGTTTCTGAAGGAGAACAACAAGCTGTACAAAGACGGACTTGGCGAGAGAAAAGGACTTTTTACGACCCCTCACTCAAATAAAAATTGTAAATTATGATTTACAATTTTAATTATAGTTTAATGTTATTTTTTAAAATTTTAACTGATTTTTTTTCAGTGGCTTTACATTTGTGGAACATTCGGTACGTTGTATTAATAAATGACATGTAACAACTGTTGCTTTTGCCGGCATGTTGGTTGCTGGAAGTCTTTTCGTGTTTTAGCGACAAATATAGCGTTTACGAAACAGCAGAAAAAAGTCCACCATGATTGTTTTCGCGAGAAGTAAAAGCTAAATTCATTCGCGCAAACGTTTACTAGTTACGCGATGTTAGTGCTCTAATGACGAGTTATGACTACGTGACCTAACTAATCCAACAATTGGTTGGAATTGATTGTTTTGTAATTCCAGTCCTTCTGAACTATAGAATCGGAAATCAAATGGTATTAAAGATGATTAAATAAAACCGGAAAATATGATATTTAAATCTTTTTTCTGTAACCTGAATTGCAATAAAACGCAATTTTTAAGCATTCGAACTTTTTTTCTGAAGCGCAGATATAAAAGAAAAGCTGCTTAGTGATTTAGAGAAAAAAATATATATTTTATTGTGTTGCTTTCTTGCAATGTGTTCGCTTGATTTCTTGTTCTGAAGCAAACAATTTTTTTATTGGAAGTTGGATTAATGAGACTACTAATAGACGTGGTTTGATTTCCTGTTTGTACTCTTTTGATTTCCTCTCATTTCATTATGAATAAATAGACATCGAAAACAATCCATTGTATTGAGCTGTTGGAGTAGAAAGAATAGATGCAAATGGTTGGTTGTTTAGGGTTTTATGGCGCATTAGCATCTATGGCTATAATGCGCCAAATATAATGCAAATGCTTCATTTGAAAGTCAAATTACAGAGAATGGAAATAAATTTTTCTGGTAGTTCATCTTTTTTCAGTTTCCTGTTGCGTCGCATAGAAAGAACAGATTTAGAAGGAAAATAATCCATTGTACTGAAATCTCAAATTGGAAAGACTGCATTTAAATGCTTTATTCATAATAGATGTATAGAGAAAACAGTTTACGTAGACACTTTCTGTCTCTTTAAATGCATTCCTTTGATTTCCCATAGTGTAATTCGAAGAGAAAGACTCATACAATGTTGGTTTTATTGAAATTCGGATTACAGAGACTTCTGATAGTTCTTATGAAGGTTGGGTTTCCTTGTTGTTTTTTTCGAATAGGCTTTCGGATTTCTTTCCAAAGAGTTCTTTCATTTCCTTTCTTTCATTTGAAAGTAGAAATAATAGTAATATAAAAACCAGTTCTGATTAAATTATGATGTCAAGAATAGATATAAATATATACTTATTGGCTGTTACAATTTCCTGCGTGACATCTCTTGATTTGAGATTTAATTTAATTTTTCATCATCACTATAATTTGTGGTTTTCACTCTGTTATGGGAATCTATTACATAACTCTTCACTGATCTCACACGTGAATACTTCTCGAGTGGAAGTTATGGATTATTAGCGCTCAGAATTTTGCTTCTTTTTTCATTTATTTCAAGATCTTATAAACTTTATATCATAAAATAACAAATGTAATGTGAAATACGTACATGTCTCTTCGTTGTTGAATAAACTGTTATAATCTTTAAAAAAATTTTACTGGGGGGCAAACAGTCCAGAACACAACGTGGTGGGGCGGGGGTGGCTCAGTCGGTAGCGCGCCAGGCTCGTAATCTGTAGTTCCCAGGTTCGAGTCCCAGCTGGGTCAGCGTTGAAATTTATCTCCGCAAAATTCCTCGCCCTGCCCACGGTCAGTAGGGGACACCGATGGGCTTGGAAAGGCCGCCGTACGTCGGATGGGACGTTTAGCCTTGGCCTCGTGTGCGGGAGAGCCATACCCTGTGCACGTTAAAGAACACGCTGGATGGCCTTGACGGGAGGCTACCATCTGTCTCCCAACAGCTGTTCCAGTGGGTCCCCTCCCTCAACCTTCTCTGAGCCTTCGGGGTCCATGTGACCTGGCCATTTAGCCCATGGTGTGCAAAAAAGTGCCGCTCAGAGGTAAAACAACCCAACCCAACAACACACCGTGGTTTTAAAGATTTCAAGCCAAGAAATCGTTAAATGCGCATAACTTTTCTCATTCGCTATAAGGTGTCTTTTGATCAGATTTCAAAATTTTATTTTCTGTTATTAATTACCGCAACACAATCAACTAGAAATTGTATGACGTTATGACATACTGATATATTAAGATAAACTGATTTTCCTAAATCATTTAAATATGTATATAGATACATATAAAATCCTCATGTAGCCATGGATTATAGAGGTCCTACCAGACAGTATAATTTTTCTCTCCAGACATGTCTGTTCTGAGCTACAACTGTTGCATTTGGCCACTGCATATCAATTCTAGCAAGGTTCTCTTTGACATTATCTACCCATTGCATACTAAGTCTCCCCCTTTTTTCTGAAACCCTTACACACACTGTTCATAATCGTGTTTGCCAATCTGCAGCTGTGCATACAGTCAACATGACCAAACCAAAGCACAAAATGTTGCTCAAAGGAGGTTGATGACTCCTTCTTCTAAGCTCATCATTATTTGCAGAGTCAAACCCAAGATACTACGCAAGCATCTAGAGTAAATGCCCAAGATACTACGCAAGCATCTAGAGTAAAAAGTATAAAGTTTCTTGTTATTCTGCTTAAAAAGTGTCCACGTTGCGCTACCAGAACTAACCTTAGAAAGGACCAAACTGTTATATAGACTAATTTTAGTCTTTAGGTGTACACGTCTATTTTTCCACAATATCCGTAGAATCTTGAAAGGTCCAGCAGCAATCCGTATTCTTCTATTTATCTCATGCCACACATCACCAGTATCTGTTACTTAGCTCCCAAGATAATTAAACTGACACACTTTCTCATGAATACAGTCATTCAAAGGAACTGAAACACATTCTGCCTGAACAATTTTCATCATTTTACTTTTTTCTCTGTTTATCGCAAACCTACCCTATTTCCTGTCTCATGAACAGTCCTAATGAAATAATTCATAATATCAACATCATTAGCCAACAACGACAAATCATCTGCGTAATCTAAATCATACATTTTGAGATTTCTAGATTATTTAAAGCCAAAATCTTTCCCTTGCAAAGAATTTTGTATAAAAAAATCAATAACCATACTAAAGGGAAAAAGAGACAAATGCACCTTTGCCTAACCAATCCAACTAGCAATGCTAAACTCCACTAGCAATGCTAAACCAATCGCTACCAGCTTTACCAACTCTCACATACCACGCAATGTCAATACAGAGAGCTTTCATTACACAAACATCTTGTCAGGTATTCCGTATGATATAGCAATCAACCACAAATTATGTCAATCAACAGAGCCTTTTTGAAATCTACAAAGCTAGCAACCACATATTTCTGAAACTATATCATTTTACAAGAATCTGCGTAAGTGAAAATATTTGATCAATACATCCCATACCACTTCTGAATCCATACTGCTCATCACGCAGTTGTTCATCAACTAAATTCTTAATTCCATTAAGTACATCCATGCAAAGAACTTTACCTGGAACAGAAAGTATGCTAATACATCTATAGTTATCACAAGAACTGCGATCACCTTTTTTAAAAATAGGGATAGTAATATCTCTAGTAAAATTTGTAGGAACAACACGTTTATCATAAAATATATTATAAATTTCTGTCAGCGATGTGACAACACAAGTGTTCCCAGCTTTAAGAATTTCAGTGGTGATTTCATCGACCCCAGGATATTTATTCAGTTTTATTTTAGAAATAGTCGAAACAACTTAGAATGTTATTCAAGACCAACATTAAAGCCATAAAATCATCATTAAATGAATGAACTGTTACGATTATTATCTGAGGATAGATGCAGTAATGCACCTATCCTTAGTTAGCAATATAATAATAAATTCAACTTCCATTGTTAGTAATGAGGATAGATGCATTACTGCATCTATCCACATTACAAACAATGGAAGTAGAAATAATCACATTGTTTAGAACATTTTTGAAACGCTCAGCTCACCTAGTCATCAGAGAATACTCACTTTCACCCACTTTACCATGTTTATCCCTCAATACCTCTGTACCTGTGTATATATCCTGCTTCTTCCCAAACAAATCATTAACATTCTGGTACAATCCCCTGCTATTGTGCTGTCCAACAGCTTCCTCTGCTTTATCAGCCGAGCTATCAAGCCAAAGATTCTTATCAGCTGTTAAGTGATTTTTTACACGTTTATTAAGCTTGTTGTATTGTTGTCTGTCACGACTAGTAGGGTGTAGATTCATATTAATCCTGCACTCCCTTCTTTCAAAAATAACTACCATAGCCTTACCACTCAAATAATTTTGCTTCCTCTGTTCCCTTTTATCTAAAGGAGTACTGTTAGTTTTTAAGAAAAACCTGTTTAAACTGATTCAATTTATTCTAAATTTCAGTACTAAGCAAACTACGATTGTGTTGTAATGACGGCATAGCTATCATGGCATGTTTGAGCTACAACTAGATCTTTCAGACCATCAGTGTCAAATGTAATTTTCCTAACATTTGCACAACATTTCTTAAGCTTCAGTTTCAAGACACATTTTACCAGGTAATGGGGCAAAATAGGAAACTGAAAAAACCTCGTTCTCTTTGAAATCAAGCATCCTATATTCACGAGAGACGATAAGCTCTCGTTCCAATTATTCCTCTTTTCTGGTGAGTTGGCTTTCTTCTGTTATCTGAATTTGTATTCCTAACTTTAAATTGGTTAATCGAAGTTTCATCCTACATAGTAAGATAAAATGGCATACTCTTCAATTTGAAACAACATTTCGTCTCTAGGAAATTATAATTCATGTAATGTAAAATCAGTTCCTAGATAACCACATCTTTTTAGCATTGAACAAAATTTCCATCCAAAACGAACTAGATTCCTCACATCTAATATCGTCCTTACTCCCAAGTTCTCGTAATATCGTTCTTATAATAGGTTAACCAAAAATTATAATATATTTTACTTATTTCAAACATATATATTTATTTTGCTGAAAAAACAGAATCCGACAAATGCTATTTTACCGACACTGCTTTTTGACGGGTAAATGCAATGCTATTCGACATATTAGCATACTGTTTAAAATTTCGATTAATATGATTTTTAACGGCTAAACTACTGAAATTAAACTTAACGTGGCGGAATGAATGAAAGGTGTTTTAGATACTACTCTAAGAAGCAATAGTGATGGTACAATTGTATATTCAGTATGAAGACATCCAAAGATAACATAAATATATAATTTTCTTATATGTTGGACATATTGTTGAATACATCCGTAACATATCTCAAGCCATTTCCTATTAACTCCGTGGATTGAACGAACAATATTTTATTGAATTAAAATATTTTATAAACGTGGTGGTAACTAATTGTTAAATTTCTTATTCACTTATACTTACTTTCCAAATGCTTTTCCCGCGACATTTTTTTGCACGTCAGTTTGTATGGGTGCTACAACTGTTGTTCCACTACGTAATTTAAACCCTTTGATCAATCACAATGAGTTATGTACCGAATGAACTCTGTGTCATGGAGAGTGTCATAATGTTATGTAAAAACTCCTCCAATGCTTTCATTCCCTCCAAAAAGGCAATGTGGAAACAGTTTTTCCACTATATCTTTCAAACGCGTCTGCAGAGAGAACGACATATCTCTCAAATCAATACTTGTGAAGTGGGAGAGTCGCTATTTTATAAACATTTATTTCCTATGTTTCTTTCCACGAAAAAACGACCAAAAATTGTAAAAGATTGATATTCCATATCCTTTCAAAGCCAAGGCTAAACATAAACAGATAGATGTGAAACGAAAACATGTGACGTAGAGTGCCATAAACAGTAAATATTTTATCCACATATTTTCTTCTACCCTAACAACCACCGAAAAGTAAAAACGATTCCTTTATAATATTTCTGAACCCGAGAACTGAGAGCAATGAGCTATTTTTCGAGTGAAGGTACAGTCGCTCAAAAAAGTATCCGAACACTACTGTTGATTACAAAATTCAGAAAAAATATCTGGCAACGATTTTTTTAGAAATTAGTGATCTGGCAACCTTCCTGTCACGTGACACGAAGGTTGCCAGATCACTAATTTAAAAAAAATCGTTGCCAGATATTTTTTCTGAATTTTGTAATCAACAGTAGTGTTCGGATACTTTTTTGAGCGACTGTACCACCGATTACCATTTAGCACAGGTTTTTTCTATCCTCTAAAAAAGTGGGGAATTGCATACACGATTGTTTGCTATATCCATAGGTGGCTAGTCATTAGTGAATGAAAAGTGATTTGGAGACTATTCTAAGATACAAGAAGGTTCATGCGACACCTAAATTTCCATGATATATACTTAAATGCCTAGTCCCATGGTCGAGTGGTTAGCGAGCTTGGCTACTGATTTAAGGGACATTGGTTCGAGTCCCTGGTAAGGCATGGATTGTACTTGTCGTTTTTCTGCTGAGGTCCTGCCATCCTCACAGATATTCTACTATGGCATATAAACTGACAGGCTCCTGTCAGGCATCTGTGGCAAGCAGCTGCTTGAGGGGTATTTATTTTTTTTATTTTATTTATACTAAAATATAATAATGTACATGAATATTTGTTTCCTTAGATATCTTACCCGTCCTCTGCCACCCCCCCGCCTTTCAATAAGTATTTTGCGAAGTAATATCCTCGAAATTGCCTTACACCAACTTAATTATAAGCGTGGGATATTAGGAGGCAAGTTTCAAATGTGTCCAGAAGTAATACGTGGTTGTAAACATTTATCCTATTTTACTCTAAAACTCTCTAAACCGAAAACAAAATCAAAAAATCAAATATCAATGATCAATCACTCATTTAGTTCATATTCAGTTTAAAGGAACGTAGGACTTCAAAACTTGTTTCTGTTACAAATCGAAAGGAAAATGCAGGCTCCCTATTTTCTTTCAGTTTATATGAATTTAATAAGTGATATTATCATTTGCATGTGCTATTTTAACATTTTATTAAACATATAAGAGAAGATATAAGAGATTCTCGAACGTTGTTTTTTCTTGCAAAGTATATTATGAGTCCCCAAAAGTTTTAATTGTGTGGAAAATTTAAGCATTTAAAATGTTTTAACTAATATTGCACACGACATATTTTTCCAGAATTTTAAATTTTTGTGGTTAAATGTAAGGGTCATGAGTTTGCACTGCCATCAATGATCAACCCCTTACTCTTGGAGTTGGGGAGGCGACCCTTTTTTAAAGACTTAATATAAAAATTTGTTTCAAGTTGAAACTGAAATATCGTTATTAACATTTTTCACATCTATATGTAGTTTTAATTTTTTGATTTTCAGATTTAGAGCGCGTTAAATATGGAAATGTAAAACTTTAAAGAATATTCCAAACGATCCACGTATGCTAGAAATTTGAAATTTCGGTGCTAATATGTCAAAGTGTTTTCACTGTCAGAACGACTTGGCCCCTTTAATTACAAGGGGGGTGACAAAACGGAAATCTTTCATTTTAAGGGATAATTTTTCTTCCCTCTTTTAGGGGGAGGGAAATTTAAAATAAAGATGTAAAAAATGTAAAAAAGAGGAGCATGATTTGGGGAAGTTCACGACATTTAAGATACAATCATTGAGATCACTCGCATGAAATATCAATCCCGTTTTCAAGTTGAAGAATGGGGCTGGCTGCATCTCGAGCTACCCCACAAGGGTCCCCATATCATAAGCCTCCATTTCATTCCATAACTCTTAACGTGACCCCTTGACTTCGGAAGATAAAATGGAAGAATATATATATATTTTAATTTGGATGTTGGGACTTAACAGCTAGTATACCGCATTATACAGCTTAACAGCTAGTTTTCCGCATTATGTCCCAATGTGAGAAAAAGAATTTTTTGACATACCGAGAAGTCAACATTTTTTGATACTGAGGGGCAATCGCAACAGATATGAGAGACTAAATGACCATGCCATCCACACTCGGTACTCGAACCTAGACCTCGGCAGTCTCAGTGTCACAGCGAGCCAATGCGATGACACTGAACAACCGAGGCGGCATGGAAGAACAATTTCCACATTTCCCTTTTTAGGAGAGAATAAAGCACGGGATTGTATGTTTTGTAACCTACGATACTAACGTGATTTCATTTGAAACATAACTGGTCGAGATCGGTCAACGGATTGAAAAAATGTGGTAAAGAGACCCCATTGGTCAACCTGTTAGGAAAAGAGCTTGGAATTATGTAACGGTTTTTCGGATGTGATGTAACGTAGCAGTAAAATGCTATATTTATTTTTACGATTAATATTTTACCCGTTTTCTGATGGAAATATCAGCTATTTTTATAATCATCACTTGTTTGATATTACTACTATCATACACACTTATTTGGTATTCTAGGCCCTACTTATTTGGTATTCTGGGTATTCCTGCCAAAGAAAAGTGTTACGTAAACGGTAAGGGCGATCCTGCCATGCGTTTTATAAGGAGTTGGGATTTCGAATACTACATTACGTTAGTTATGGATCTAGGCAATTAATAGGTTGTATGCCTTTTATGATAATTTTTAGCGACTTACTTTGCAAACCGCTGAACTTGAATGTTGAACAATCGGAAAAATCTTTAATGATCGTATAATCATATTCGATGCACCGGGTAATAATTTTACCCCTAACCATCTCCATCATAAAGATATGCCTTTTGGGCATGAGTAAGAACAAAATATATAAGTATACCACCCTTTGGTGGAGGTATACTTATTTTGGTGGAGGTATAAGTATACCACCCTTTGGTTAAGGGCAAACATAAGAAAAGCTAAAAATAGCAGTAAAATTGTATAAGAAACCTAAAACAGGTAGATCTCCTCAGAGAACGCTACTGTTTTAAACCTCTTGTACTTGTTCAATACAGTATGATCGTGACTTGTACTTGTTCAAAACTGTACTTGTTCAAACTTTTATCGTTCAAATCAGAAGAAATAATAATCTCATTGGGATTATTGCTCATAGGCTCAAAAAATCTTTTTGAGGTGCGTTTTAAATGTTCACGTTAAATTCTCCATTTTATCACTTTTTTAATAAGATTTCTTCAGAAGTTCTGATTCATCCTGTTTTGGTGGTTCATCTTCACTTAGTTATTTTTAACATACAGTGTGCTCAGTTTATGTGTAATGGGAAGATTACACGATCTGGTAATTCTGTTGTTTTTTTTAATGATTAATAATCCCATTCCAGGCATTTCGTATTTTTATACACAAACCAAATCCTTACATAGCTTTGCGACAAGAGGAGGCTGTATATTGAATCTGATGCTCCTAGCTCTTTTTTATGTAGAAGGAGTTCTTAATCAAATGGGCAAAAAACTAAAAGGCAAACGCTGTAAATTATATAACGGATGCTAAAAATAAATATTTTTCGATCTTTTTTCGAAGACCGTCTCATCAGTAAATTCATCACTTTAAAAAAGTTTTTTTTTTAAAGCCAGCAGTTCAGAAGATCAAATTTGCTCATTTAATTAACGCTGCGTTATTTTTGGATACTACGACCTTTTTTACCTCCACCAAAAGAGCCTTCCGATCGTCCCACACATTCTTTAAGCTTCTCTTGGTTGTCACAACGACCAGCTAATGGACCATTAATCCGTAATAACACTCAATCGAAGCATGGCCAAGCGAGATGGGCTCCCATGTAATTAAAAGGGAACCTTAGTCACTTGTCTTTCAACATCATTTTCTAACTGATATGTGCTAACGCAGAGAAACGTGATTAAACACTATGCATCTTGCATTGGAAGTAAATACGATTATAAACTCTCAGCCTCTCTCTGAAAATTACTTAGCAAAGGTAATATTTAATTTCGATAAATGTGTGTCCTCGAAATGAATAGAAGTCACTTTATTTATCAGGGAACGCTTCATCAGAAAGGTAGAGAATGTTTACATCCCAATAATGAGGGGTGGGTTGGGTTGTTTTACCTCTGAGCGGCACTTTTTGCACACAATGGGCTAAATCGCCAGGTCACAAGGACCCCGAAAGCTCAGAGAAGGATTCGGGTAGGGGACCCACTGGAACAGCTATTGGGAGACAGATGGTATCCTCCCGTCAAACCCATCCAGTGTGTTGTTTAACGTGCACAGGGTATAGTTCTCCCGCATACGGTTCCACGGCTTAACGTTCAATCCGACGGACGGCGGCCTTTCCAAGCCAATCAGTGTCCCCTACTGACCATGGGCAAAGCGGGGAGTTGTTCGGAGATAAGTTTCAACGCTGACCCAGCTGAGACTGGAACCTGGGAACTAGCAGATTACGAGTCTGGCGCTCTACCGACTGAGCCACCCCGACCTATCAAATCATGTGATGGTTGTGGAAATCCCTTAAGGCTTTTGACACTTCCTTTACCCAGACAAGCTATTGAAAGAAACTGATGGCGTTGAAGGGAGGATAACTTGCAGAAGAAGATCTACCGAGTAGATAGTTTTTATACTCTTGGATTTACGCCAATACTCGATCTCATTGGTAAACCGTAAATATACCATTTTTCCTTCTATCAATATAGATTTTCCATAAAATGACTTTTTTTGGTCTGAAATTTATTGCTGGATAAAACTCTAAATTTTGATTGATAGTTAATATAGTTGAAAATGCTTCATTCTGATATTTAATGTTAATTGAAAATATTGTTTTGATTTGAAAGTTCGTTTATTCCCAAGCATATGGATTAGGTTAGTAAAAAAGTTGAATAATCTTTGCCTAAAGAGCCAATGTATGGTCGAAAATTTCGAATTTCTAGAACAATTAATTTCCTTCCAGAGTTCCCTTACAAATCACCAGCTACCAATTTTTAGAGTTTGTGAGCTCACATTAAAACGACCTTGAGCGCCTGTAAAAGAGGTTTTTCTACATTTAAGAGATATGTGTGGGAAAAGGTGACACTAAGAACTGAAAGTTCGTTCTTTTTCATTCAGGACTCATTTGCAAAACAAATCTATTTGCTTTGCCTTCGGTCCATCAACTTTACGTTCAATTTATTAAGAAATGAAAGAATTCTTTTTTTTTCTGATTGCATAAGTTCGAAAGTGTCCTAAGCTGAGAGTGATTTTACCGTAAAAGCAATGCGTTATTACATTCCTGACCAAAGATCCGTTAGGCAGTTTTTTTTTAAATCTGAAAACAAATAATGTGTTTAATGAATCACCAATCATAAATAAAGTAAAATAATAGTGTTAGAATTGAAGTTTAGAAAGTTCTTCGTAATATTAACCCTTTAAGTAGAAAAGGCGCAAATAGAGGGTTGAAGATTTCTGCACGAAATATGTTAATGTAGAGTATGTAGGATTAAGATATGTTAAGGGACAGGAACTCCTTTGTCAAGGGGTTTCTTTCTGTAAGACCTGAATTTTTTCTATCCCTTGCCATTTAGCCCATTTTGGGCAAAAAAGTGCAGCTCATAGGTAAAACAACCCAACGTTAAAGAACACGCTGGATGGCCTTGACGGGAGGCTACCATCTGTCTCCCAACAGCTGTTCCAGTGGGTCCCCTCCCCCAACCTCTGAGCCTTCGGGGTCCTTGTGACGTGGCCATTTATCCCATGGTGTGCAAAAAAGTGCCGCTCATAGGTAAAAAACCCAACGTTAAAGAACACGCTGGATGGCCTTGACGGGAGGCTACCATCTGTCTCCCAACAGCTGTTCCAGTGGGTCCCCTCCCCCAACCTTCTCTGAGCCTTCGGGGTCCTTGTGACCTGCCCATTTAGCACATGGTGTGCAGAAAATTGCCACTCAGAGGTAAAACAACCCAACGTTTAAAGAAACCAACCTGGCGCATTTTTTAAAGAAATGTTTCTGGGATTTTGATCCAATATCGGTTTTTGTCGAGAGCAATCTTGAATACTTACGACATATACCTGAAGTCCCATATAACAGAAATAAACATATATTCAGGGCAAAAATGACTCACGAATAGATAGCTTCCTGCTGCTGACTATCGAAAGTTCATTCCGTTGACTTCGAATGCTATTATACAATTCTATTTCCTTAAAGCACATGCATTTGTAATGCTAAAAAACTCAATATCAAGGAATAAAAAGGAAACATAATTCTTATTTTTTACGATTAACAGTCTCCTGTAATAGGCCAGTGGACCAGATTATGACGTCAGCATGAGACTTTTCTGATATATTTATTTTTAATATTTTTATTGCTGATGTAGTTTTATAGCAATCTGTAGAGTAATACTGATTATTAAATATATATTATTTAGAAAGAAAATTGTCTGATTTTATTAACATTATGATAACTGCTAATAAATACGAATAAATTTCGTTCTAAATTAGATATATTTATTAATAAACATTAGTATAAAGATTAGTATAGAATACACCACTCATAATAATAGAAATAAAGGAATAAGAATGGTCTCGATTATCGGAATACCTGTGCTGACGTCATAATTGTGCACTGGCCTTCTGTTATAAATCCAAGTTATGACGTCTACATTAGTAGTCCTGTAATCGTGCTAATAATTACTTTAATGTTTATTTATAAATACACTATGTTTAGAAGGAAAATTATTCATTTGTATTAGCATTATGATAATTTCTAATAAATATGAGTAATTTTCCTTTAACATAAGGTTTATTTATAAATAAATATTATTATTCATAGTAATACACCAGTAATAAAATTCTAAGAATATTTCTAGACATAAGACTACCTACGATGACGTCATATTTTATTCCGTCGGCCTTCTGTTATAGATATAATACCAGTATTGTTAGCTCTGTAAAGCTTGTATATTAATTTCCTGTCTAATTTTACACTTTAGATAATCAGACGTTAGATCAGAAGAAGTAATCAGACTACTGTGTCAAGTTAAATAGTTGAAGAGGCAGTTGAATAAATCAAAGAAGCTTATTGAATGAGTCAAGAACCTGATGGTTTTCCTTATTAAAAACTTAAAAGGCGTTTGTACACTGTAGAGGATATTCATCAAATATATTGATCAATATCCTCTACAGCAAAATTTTAGCTACTGTTCATAAAACATTATAAAGATTACTAAATTTTGCCTTGGGTTTAACTTTGGAGTTTTAAAAAATTAAGTGTTCTAGTTAGGATGCACTATAAAGACAATATGTACAAATATTTAAAAATTAGCAATTTTAGGACGTGACTACTCCACATTTCCTTAAAGCTGGAAAGTTCTTCAGTTGTTATCTTTTCCATCCCGTTATGGTACTAAAGCAACAGATTAACATTTGACGTCATTTTAGATGAATTATCTCAAGAAATAAGTCACAAATATCAGATTGCTTTACTGTGATAAATACCTTAAAAATCTCAGTCATATCAATTTAATTCCAAACAATCTTTTTCAAACATAACAAATTTGTAAAACGATGAGTTTAGTATTTAAAGTGATGTGGACGCTGAAATATTTAGCAAGTTAGCTTGATCTGCAAAACGTCATTTACAATTATCTGAAATTAACATAATTATTACAAGAACTGCTAAAAGTACTGTTATATATGTTAGAAAAGTTTAGTATAACAGTTATTATTTTATTTTAACTTGTTTTTATAACTTAGCAAATCAATTATTAAAACTTTCATTTTAGCTGTGAAATATTATAATTTCCTTAAGTCTTTAAATACTGAACGAATATTGTTGAAAATCGAACCGGAAATAGATTTGATTCCCACGATTTTCGAGAAAAGTTATATAAGAAGTAACTGAGTTTTGTATCTGAGTTGTTACTGAGATAACATGAAACTGTACCTAATATAGTGGCTGCTCAGTGTATATTTAACAGAAAATGTACTTGAAAAGCGACTTCTCTTAAAAAAAAGTGGACAATGGGTTATATTTAATGAATCTTGTTCTTCCCATTTGAGGGTCTTGTGTCAAAGTTGTGTCTCTGCGAATTGCATTGAAAAGAAAGCGATACAGCTAATCTAGGAGAAAAATATATCGCCTATGGCAAATACTTTTTTCGAAGAGAATTAAGTTTTCTGTTTTGCAATTTTTGCATCCTTTACCCTTGGAAATTCTAACTAAGCGAGAATTGGGAAAATGCTAATATCAATATATTTTTAGAACTTATACAACGCGAAAACCATTTTTCGTGTCCCCCTTAGCAGTCTGTACCTTGAAGGATAAGTGAAAATGCTAGATTAGGATTGCATTGTGCTCTGGACATGGTACATGTTATGAGATCATGGCTTAGACCTCCTCAAAGAAGAAGGGGGTCTAGAAGACGTAGCAGTGAAAGCACACCACATAGTAACGGGTGGATATGCTGCGAAATATCATCAACGCCAGAGGATGTGACAATTCCCTTACCCAATAATTCTGAGTTTTGACATTACCATTCAGCTGGACGTGTGCCTCCTCACTCCGTAAAATACTCCATGGCCAATTGTTGTCCACCTCCATCCTATCCAGCGCTAAGCCTTGAAAATACCAGTTTGCACGGGAACCAGCGCAACGCACTTCGTAGAACTTGGAAACAGTCG
The DNA here is from genome assembly GCA_038380435.1 of Ryuthela nishihirai. Lineage (NCBI taxonomy): Eukaryota > Metazoa > Arthropoda > Arachnida > Araneae > Heptathelidae > Ryuthela > Ryuthela nishihirai. The sequence goes on from JAWZYU010000038.1 coordinate 7,172,913, forward strand.
ATCACGAAGATTCAGGTCTGTTACATCCGCCCTGGCTCTAAGAGAAGACTACTGTACTAACCATCTCCCCCCTCCCCCGATAGGGGACCACCTTGACGTGGTGGTGGTGGTGGGGGGGGGGGGGCGGGCTTTTGGCCCTGCAACCAGTCGAAGACTCTGCTGATCGGATTGGGCCCCGGTTGGAGAGAGCCAAGACCAACCGAGGTCGAAGGCATCGCTGACCGATTTAGTGGCCCGGTTGGACAGTGCTCAGATCTCAAAGACAGGTGCTCAGTGGAGCAAGTTCGGGCCCTGCTGAAAGAATTGGTCCCTCTAGTAGGCAAGAGCCCTTTTCAAAGTATGGGTCCAACTAAGAGTCTCTACTCCGTGAGCCAAGCAAACTTAGATCTATATACCCTTGTTCATGGCTAACCGGGGAACAAAGTAAATTTAGGTTTCGACCAAATTAATGAGCTTTCCTTCTATAGGACTGTTCGCTATAGGATTGTTGGGAATGAGATGCATCTGTATGGTGTAGCCTTGCCCCTGACAAGTAGATAGTACACGGCAATTCCTCACTGGTAGTGTCGAAAGGCGGAACCGGGTCTTGTCGTGGTTACTGTGTTGTGCAGCAACAAAGGAAGTAATTTACTAGCCATCTACGATGTGCTCAAAAACTATCGACTTCCTCTGCAGTGGCACAACGATTATAACAGTTTCCTCAAAATTGAGCGTCGTGTTTCGTAACTCATTTGGTCAAAGTCATCTCAATCTCTTCACTATGCGATATTCGGCTAGAACTGTGTTACTGACCCGTGATTGGAGAATAATTTTCATGATTATTCTGTACAGTCGCTCAAAAACCTATCCGAACGCTATGGTTGATTACAGAATTCAGAAAAATATCTGGCAACAATATTTTTAGAAATTAATAATCTGGCAACCTTGGTGAACGTACACGAAGGTTGCCAGATCACTAATTTCTAAAAATATTGTTGCCAGATATTTTTTCTGGATTCTGTAATCAACCATGGCTTTCGGATAACTTTTTGAGCGACTGTACATCACTTGTTCTACTCTCTGGAAATGTTTACAGCAATTCAATTTTTTACTTGTCATTCCACTCCATATGACCTCATTATTATCTGCTTCAAATTTCAGCTTTGTGCAGTTAATCGTTTTTTTCCGCAGATCAACAAAGGAACGCAGTTTAATTATAACCACTGAACGTTACTAAAAACAAAAATTTATAAAACTCATTTTAAATATTTTTTTTTAAATATCTAAAATGGAAGTCTGCAATTTGTTTAGATGATTCTGATCATTGGTACACATAATATTTGTTCAAAAATTAAATTCTACGTTGAACTGCAAACGGGACAAAGCCTATCATTAATCGCTAAGTTGGGTTTCTCTATGGGATATATATTCCACACTGAGGGCTAAATGGCCAGGTCACAAGGATACCGATGCTTCAGAGAAGGATGGGATTAGGGGACCCAATGGACAGCTCTTGGGAGACAGATGATAATCCTCCATCAAGGCAATCCAGTGTGTTCTGTAACAGGTCAGGGTATATCTCTCCCGCACAAGGATCACGTCTTAACTTTCCATCCCATGGATAGCGGCATTTCCAAGCCAATTGGTGTACTCGAGTGACCGAGGGCGGGGAGTTTTGCGGAGATATATCTCCACGCTACTCCAGCTGGGGCGCTAATCTGGTATCTGCATATTATGAGCCTGGCGCACTAAAGAGAGAGCCATCCTCACCACAATTGTTAATAGGTAACGTAACTCAATTTCTTTGTTATTCTCTACAAATTTAAAGAAAGATGTAAAATTATAAATTTTTAAATTTTTTGTCTAATTCAAAATATTAAAGTTTAAAATAGTTTTTTGTCCGATTTTACTAGATACGAAAGGAGCAATTTTTTTTTTACCATTGAAATCAAACACTACATAGAATGCATTTCTTTGCTCTTTGTGAATGTATAATTGTCTACCAGCTAAATTATAGAACGACTTATTAATGAATAAATGAAATGTTTAATTAAATTCTTCGCGGGAAAAAGTGAAGATTTTCTAGTACGTACCCAATGGGTATTTTAAATGCAATTAATAAAGAAATGACATCACATAACAGTAAATAAGGTGACACATTCGAATCAAAGAGATTCAACTGACTTTGATTCTTTTCCTTTCCCATTGAATTATTATTTTCTTTAAGGGTTCCATCTATTATGAAAGAAACCAAAACTCACATTTCAGAAGTTCAATTCAAGTTCAGTTGCATTTAACTTCAGTTAAAACTTCATATAAGTAATAACAGTTTTGTGGCATTAATTATTCCTCGAGAAGAAAAGGCATTACAAGAAATCAGAGCTCAAGATGGATAGACCTGACTAGTGCGCATTCGCTGATCTTATTCTTTTAGTATTTCTTTACTTACGAATGTCGTTGGGGTGGGGGGGGTCACTCGACAGCGCGCCAAGCTCGTAATCTACAGTTCCCAGGTTCGAGTCTGACTGCGTTGGCGTTGAGATTTATCTCCGCAAAACTCTCCGTCAGTAGGTAATACCGATTGGCTTGGGAAGGCCGTCGCCCATCAGATGGGACGCTAAGCCGTGGCCTCGTGTGCGGAAGAGACATATCCTGTGCACTTTAAAGAAACGTTGGATGGCATTGACCGAAGGTTACCATCTGTCACCTAACATCTGTTCCAGTGGGGGCCCCATTCCTCCAGCCTTCTTTGAGCCTTCGGAGTCCTTGTGACCTGGCCATTTATCCCGTGGTGTGCAATGAAGTGCTGCTCAGTGGTAAAGCAACCAGAGCCAACTCAGAGACAGACGGCGTGGAGGTACGTTCAAATTTCGTGTCCCAGTTTTACCTACATTGGGAAAATTTCTCTGATTAATCCCGATTCCACCCACAATGGAAAGGGAATAACTGATAGGCGTGGATGAATCGCTATCCATCGAATGAGACGTTAACCCATGGCTCCATGTATAGATTGTAGGCTTTCTTACTGATCGGGTTATGGTATGTTTCTGTGATGCAAAATTCAGCTTCCAACAAAAGTTATCTGCACTGTTCAAGCTCTTACGAGGTATCATTGTTGACGCTTGGCCTAGATATCATTCAATAGTTAGGCACAACGTAGTTGGGTTGTTTTACTTCTGAGCGGTTTACCTTCCTGTATCCGTTGCTGCCAACAGTAGTGACCTGTTTGCAAGTCACCTCCAAAATTAACTGCAGTTCGTCATGTAGATCATCCTACTTCACATAGACGATAATAAACCCCGCTCAAACTCGCTGAGTTGATTAAACACCTATCTGTGACGAACAAACTGCATTAGCCTTTGATTATCAGATTTATAGGCCAGGTTCAGTTTCTTTATTATATATTGTCTTAGCCCATAAACAGAGTAGAAGGAGCATGCTCGTTACATTGTAACGCCCAACATGGAAAGCGATGGTATCACGTGACTGATGGAATGAAAGCTTTGGGAATGGTGTTGCCGTGCTGTGGACTTGCTTGCTCCCAAAGATTTATCAAAGGAGGAACAATTACGTTTCACAGGTGAATTAAGCAAATCTAACTTAGATCGTTATGTCTATTATTTATGACTATTATAGTTAAATTATTTACTTAAAATAAAATTATTCAAACATTTTGCTTTACTTGCATCCAACTATTCAACGTTACTCTTAACATGGGTAAAGATTTCAGTAAACGTGGAAATATTAACTACTTAATTATTTTCTCAGGCTGGAAGCAATATAATATGATCTCTTAATCATGGGTGTTTCCCAATTATTTAAATATTCCACCACACAGGAAAGATTAAAATGATATATGATATTCCACATGGAATAAAATTTTGCAACTTTCTTTTAAATGGGGCAGGGGTCGCTCAGTCTGTAGCAAGCCAAGTTCGTAATCTGCAGTTCCCAGATTCGAATCCCATCTGGCCCAGCATTGAGATATATCTCTGCAAAACTACCCACCCTGCCCATGGTCAGTAGGGAACACCGTTGTACTCGGAAAGGTCGCCGTTCATTGCATGGGATGTTAAACCGTGACTCCGTGTGCGGGAGATCCATACCCTGGGCACGTCAAATAACACTCTGAATATTTTCAATGGGAGGCTACAATCGAAACCCTAACAGTTGTCCAGTGGGTTTCTTTTCTGGCACTTGTTGTCCTCGTGACTTGGCCATATAGTCCATTGTGCACAAAAAGAGCCACTCAAAGGTGAAACACTCAACAACTCCTACACTATCATAAGTCTTAACAACATTACTCCCGTCAAACACCGAGACTCCGATTGCTAACAGTGTTGTGCATACTTTAGAGATGGCAGCAAAAGACAGTCTGGTGATTTCCACATTTTTAACTATGGTTGCCTCAATCCAGAGAGTGTCAAAATTAACACCATTTTGTAGTCGGTTATATCTTATGACTTTCCTATTCCTTGGTCATATGTTTACAAGTGGCTGTGATTTAAGACAGCTGAATTCCCATAACAGTGATGCAAATGTAAGCAAGGTGCAAAGTCACATGTCACGTGACCTTGTACTTTGACTAAATTTGCATCACAGTAATGTTAAACAACGCAGTGTTTCTAATATTTTGGCCATCCAGTGCAAATGTCTTATTACAATCACTTTAATTACTGTCACTCAATACTAACAAGTAGCAATATTATGTGAGTTTCTTCCGCGTCATACATCAGTAGTTAATTTGAAAGCAAACCTAGGTAAGTTTTAATTAAATAAACGATGAATAACACGCTGGATGATTTTAATGACTTCTTGCACTATAATCGTTCCTAAGCTTTTAAATAAATATATGAGGAAACAATTATCTATACACTGCTCAGAAAAATTAGGGGATATTTCAAAATGAATATGAAGCGGTAAAAAAGAAGCATTTGAATTGTTTTTATTAAACAAGAACGTCAGAAAAGCAAACGACAAGTCAAAGAAAGTTGTTCGATTATGCAAATGAGATGCAAACTCAATTGTCGTGATTGAGTAGCAAGTGACATATTGGTAGGGGTGAACAGAAGCATGTCAAACTGGACGAGAGTGGCACACATTGACTGTGCAGTAGGGTGTATGGTCACCCAAGACTGCCAAAACACGCTAACAGCGATGGGGCATGGACAGGATCATAATGTCCAGCAGTTCTTGTGGGATCCTCTGCTAATCTTGCTCCAGGGCAACTTCCAGCTCAAGAAGTGTTGTGGGAGGCATTGGATGGTTTGCCAGACGTCTTCCCAATGCATCCCAAGCATGTTCAATGGGATTCAGGTGTGGAGAACGTGAAGGCCAGTCCATGCGTTTGATTCCTGCCTCCTGAAGCATGTTGTTGACGAGATGTGCACGGTGGAGCCTTGCATTATCATCCATGAAAAGAAAGTTGTTTCCAACTGCTCCAGCATAGGGTACCACTATAGGGTGCAGGACCTCATCTCGATATCTGACAGCAATCAGCGATCCGTTTCTGATGACGTGGAGGTCGGTACGACAACCAATTCTGATGCCAGCCCACACCATGATTCCACCACCACCGAAGGAGTCCCTTTCTCGCATGAAACGTGGATTCTCCCGTGTTCCTCGTTCACGCCATATCAGGACACGATGATTGTCAGGCTGCAGACTGAACCGTGACTCATCAGAGAAGAGGACAGTTGACCACTCATAACGGGTCCAATGACGATGCTCATCAGCCCACCTTCTACGGGTTCTACGGTGTTCAGCAGATAACGGAATGCATACCATTGGAGGCCGGGCATGCAGTCCAATACGATGGAGCCGATTTCGTATGGTCTGGTGCATATCCGTCGTCTAGTGGCAACAAGAAACTGTCCCCGCAGCTCTGTTGCATTGCTGCTCCTGTTCCTTCTTGCCAATAAGGTCAAGTAGCGGTCATCTCTTGCTGTTCTGGCAGAGGGTGACCCTGTCCTCGTCTTCTTAGTACTGTGCCAGTCTCTTGAAAGCGATTCCACAGTCTGCTAATCACGCTTTGGGATGTTCCAAGTGCTATTGTCACTGTCGTCTGTGTTTGACCAGCTTCAAGACGTCCTATGGCTCTCCAAGCTTCGCATTCGATCAAATCGTGTTGCAGGGGCATTGCAAGGGCTTTGAAATTTCAGGATGTGTACTTTCAAGATCAGAGAACGTGCAGATACTCCAGTACGTTCATCTTTTATATAGCGCATTTTCACCAATGACATCAAAGTTGGTTTTGGATCTCATTTGCTTAATCGAACAACTTCCTTTGACTTGTCGTTTGCTTTTCTGATGTTCTTGTTTAATAAAAACAATACGAATGCTTCTTATTTTTTTTATCGCTTCATATTCATTTTGAAATATCCCCTAATTTTTGTGACTAGTGTATTTGTTATTAGTATGAATTTATCAAATAATCATTATCAAGAAAATCTGAAGAGAAACTACCACTACGAATAAAGATAACGGAAATTAAAGTAATGGCTTCCGTTTAATCGAATAAAAGTTCTCCGCAAGTTGAAAAACTCTAGGTCCGTGGTTTCCAGTGGAAGCCACAAAATAATTAAAATAATATAGCTATCGCTCTTTTTACACCCTTCGTCGAAACAACGGCTTAAAACAAATAAAATACAAATCTCCCTCAGTTCTACCAATGTTTTACCGAATATTTTTAAATGATTAAGTAAACGAGGTTACCAATTCTGGGCACTCGTTAAAAACATATATTTTCTTTTTTTAATCAAGATATTTAGTTCCTTAAAAACATAGTTTTTTTTCCTGTTTATTACTTATTAGAACTGTATGTTTTCGGTTTTAGGTAGAGAATGTTTCTGCAGCTCTCTTAGAATGTAGCAACACTGGATATTCACTACATTTGGATTGGACGGTCTTGCTTCATTCGTTTTTGTTTTGACACGGTTTGTATCCGGGGAAATGCAGTACTTAATTTTGGTCGATGATCAGTTTTCCTTCGCATGCTTTTAAAACGTATCTTCGAGCACGTAAAAAAACTTAATGTTTAAAAGGTGACATTATGGTCATAGCAAATAGGGTCCTAACAAGCCTATGAGCAACAATATTTATTTACGGCATGAATAAATATTTTGGTTTCCATAGTGACTGCCACAGACTTACTCTTGAGATTTTTTTCTACTAGCACGACTATGTAATATGCAAATAACAGTGTATACTATAAAAACATGAACAATTGTGCTAACCTTTGAGTGGCACTATTTTGCGCTCAACGGTTTACGTTGCGAGGTCAAAGGGCTCAGAGAAGGTTGCATAAGGGGAGTCACTAAACAGATGTTAGGAGACAGATTGAAACCTACAGTCAAGGTTATGCGGAGTGTTCTTTAAAGTGCACAGGGTATGGATGTCTAGAAGACGTCATAACGTCCCATCTGATGTGATGAAGCCTTCCCGAACCCAAAGGTGTTCCTTTATCACCGAGAACAGGGTGTGTGTAAGGGTGGGGGGTTGGGGGATAGCAGAGATAAATTTCTATGCTGGTACAATTTGGACTAGAACTATGGAACTGCAGGGTTCGAGCCTCGGAAGCTAGCAACTGATTCAACCTCCGCCTTACCGTATAGTGTTGTCCTAGGATAGTGATATATAAATTATAAAGAGAACCACAAATCGCGACGAGTTTGACCTCTTGTTTTACAACGATCTGGTTAGATTTATTCGCTAATGCAATTGGCAATCGAAGTTTTTGTCGGAATTGAATTTGTGTGAGCAACAGAGAATTAAACATCTCATTCTACGTGATTTCCATCAGGAATCCTTTCTTAGAACTGATATCTCATCTTCAAGCTATCCGCGCAATGTCAATTGAGATCGAGAGAATTGATAATGAAGCAAATTTTATGTAAGATATTTAAGCAGTTTAAATCTTTTCAGTTCCATTCTATTTCGAAGTGTTTTTGAAAAAAATCTAAATTCGTCTCACTATGAATTCAACAACTCTTACATTTTGTTGCGGTATTTTCATCCTAATGTTGATTTTCCTATGTTAACTTTCGTCTTACCATTCGTAGATAATTTCACAGATTGCATATGAGAGGGATGTATTTAATTTGCAGGGTGGAAAATTCACATGGGATTTATTTCAACAGTGTTGTTTTTACTACGTATATAAATAGCGCAGATTACAGGAGTATCAACTCATGTAGTACATCAAAATAGGTAGGTGCCATCCTGGAGAAATAAAGGTAAAAATATTTTTCGCTGCATTATAACACCTAATATTAGTTACTGTGAGCAGTGGTAACTCTTACAGTGGCGTAACAAGGAATATGAAACGAAGGAGCCCTAGCTGACCGAGTCCCTGCACTTTTCTTACGTTGTATGAGAAACCACGATAACTCTGATAGAGCAATTAGACACGGACTACATCCTGCAGCAGCTAGTTGCATATAAATAATTTCGAATGGTTGAAAATTGCATTCAATTAGAATAACTTATGTTTCTTTTTGCAGAGAAGTCGTAGTAAAATTTCTGATTGCAACAGCACATTGTAGTTTGATCTATATATTATATATGATTGTTACATGTTTCTGTGTAACGAGATTATATATTATACATAGATCAAACTGCAACGTTTGGCACTGAAAATCTCAGTAATGATAGATAATAAAGAACTAAAATTGCAAAGATGTTTTACACGAATGAACAAGGATTGAGACGCCTTAGCAATAAATCAGAGAGAGTTAAAAACATCAATTTTACGTACAAATAAAAGCACGATTCAGGTACTCACACATGACAATAAAGCAATTAATTGAAATAATGAAACTGCCCTGTACCCATGGAACAAATCCTTAGTCTGTCTTGGAAATGATTCTTCATCTGCACATGTTTCGTCGTGAACCTACACAAGGCAAGCAATTCAAGATTTTATTAGGAATGAGGCTGCATCTGCGACAGATCACTTACTGGAATGCCATTAGTTCAGTCCCAACGGTAAAAAGTATCCACCCGGCGATAATGGAACAGGATCGGGGAAATGAAAGAGTAGTCGAAATCTCTCATTATGTCAGACGTCATCTAGACCTAGAGATATAGACTTACTAAAGGTTCTCTGAACCCCTTTCGAATATTCCTGGAGAGATTTCAGCAAGCGCACTCTATTCAAACGTTTGATAGGGAGAAACATGGTCACTTCGCTACAGTTGTTAGCGCAATGTGATGGCCTTGTCACATCCTTTGGAAAGATGAGGCCCACTTCACTCGGAGCGGAGAGTTAACGAAAGCAATTTTGTCTTTCAAATCGAGTCAAATCCACAAGCATTTATATTCACATCCCTATATGAAACAGAGGTAACCGTGTGGTGAGGATACAATGCTGAATTTGTGATGGGGCTATTTTATTTTGAGTTCATAACGTTCAAAATAAATAGTAGCTGCAGCTGTTCCTAGGCTCAGAGAAATACAATCACGGCACACAAAGCAAATGGTATCTGTGTATATTTCAAGTATAAGCCCTATTTTTCATCCCATGATAACCTAAAACCTTATATCCTACTAAGTGGTTACAAATATCTTTATTAAAGAGCTTCAACTACCACTTCATAATAATATAGAAAACCTCAGATAAATCGAATCTACTAACTCCTTCCTAGACGTCATAAAAAATCATTTGAGGATATATGGCTATTACACTGAACTGCCATTGAATTAGGGATAGGAGACGTTACCCAATTTCAGTACCGTAAGTCCCGCATTTGTTCGCATGCGTGGTTGAAACTCTGTCATATATAGCTGTCAGCTTTGGCTTCCCCTAGCGTTCGTCGTCAGAAGCATAATAGGAAAACTGCGGGATTTACATGCATTTGACAGAGGGCAGATAGTAGGTGCCCAACGGATGGAACAGTGGATCTCCGAAATTGTCAACGAACTGGAATTTTCTCGTATGACAGTTTCAAGAGTATTCCGGGAATATATGAATCATAGGGGACACCAATGGGCTGCGAAAGGGCGTCGTCCGTCAGATGTGACATTAAGACATAGCTCCGTGTGCTGGAGAGCCATGTTTGTGCCCGTTAAAATAAATAAGTGCCCATTACAATATGAAACATTTAAATACTAATGCTTTTTTGAAGTATATTGTATAACAAAGAAATTATTTCATTTCCGATGGGGAATTTGATTTCTAAGAAAATGTTCACCAAAATCAAGTTCTATTGTCCTATGATCTGTTCTTGTTTCCCTAGATCCGTTCTGTTAGGGTTACTACATGAATAAAATTCACCAAAGATTATAATGAATATTTGAAAGGGAATTTTGTAATAATTCTAAATGTAGACATAGGGTGTAAAGCAAATAATTAATACATGAAATCAAAGGGAGTAATTCAAAGTAATATTTTCTTCCATTTCCATTATAGAGAAAATAAATTATTAAGTAAATTGTTCGCTTCAATTGATACATTTTACTTCTGAAATTGACATCTAGAATGTATCCAACGGATACTTTATGCACAAAAACTGGCAAATTGTCGGTTATATTTAGCTTACGGATATTTTTCCAATATCTATACTGACTGGCAAGTTGTCGGTTATATTCAGCGTACGTATATTTTTACAATATCCATATACTAGACCCTGGGCTTATTAATTGAAAATCGAAATTAACGAGAAAACAAAACTTGATTTTTACAAGCTTTAGAGAATGTGACTCTTTTAAATCCACGTGTAATATGTAGTAATGATTAGTTTCAATATTGAGAAATATTTTGGCTGTCTGAAAACTAATGACTCTAAAATTGAAGACTTTTTTATTTCATTAGGCTGAAATCACGTAAGAATGCAAATAAAAATTCATTGTCACCCAGCGCGAATCCAAGGGGTCCAACGGGGCCATCCACCAACCAATTGAGAATGCTCTTAAAATATTTGATGAAAAAGAATAATTTTATGAATTTTTCATGCATTTTTCAATAAATGTTTTAAAGATCTCTGTCAAGATCGCTCTTAGTTATTTGAGAGATCTTTTAGCCGAATGTCTTTACTGCATCATAATCACACCGTTCATCGCGAAGGATACGTTCTGGACATGGTCGCGATAAGCGAAATTTCGCGATCAACGGGAGATTTAAAAAAAGATCATTTTAAAATTCGAAAAACTCTTTATTAGTAAAATAAATATTATTAATAACAAAAAAGTCATACATAACATAATTCATAATTCATTCATTTTGTTCCACGTTGCAAAAAGGAATCTAGATTCCCTTGTTTGGCCTCTCTATGTTTATTATGCAAAATTTGCTGATAACTGTCAAATAATCCGTTGCAACCACGCTTTACAGCAATCACTCGCTCGTAATCTTCGTCGTTTTCTTCTAACAACTCCATGTATTGATAGTGAAGAGAAAGGGCCTTTTCAATGATTTTGACACTTAACTTTCGCACGGGAACAGGTTCCGAGACGTCATTTTCTTAGGACATAATATGTCAGACGATTTCCTGCAGCTCTTCGTTAGTTAAGGGTTCGCCGTGGGATTTTAACAAAGTCTGAATATCATCTACATCAACACCTTCGATGCCTCCGGAAGTGGCTATAAGAGTAATCTCTTCAATGATATTTTGAAAATCATTTTCATAATTGATGTGATCTTCAACAATTTCTCTGAGCACCTTTTCCAAACACCCTTCATACACGACTGGGTGACTTCATTCCACGCTTCGTCGATGTTTCTGATAGCTTTCATAATATTAAATTGTTTCCACCAAACCCGCATGGCACCACCTCCATCAGTTTCTTCAATGAGTTGGCGCATCGTTTTTCTTAAATAATAGGCTTTGAATGCTGCTATTGCGCCTTGATCCATAGGCTGTAAGATGGAAGTGGTATTCGGAGGTAAGAATACCACTTCAACGGGAAAATTAGTGCACAGGGTCTCAAGTTCCACAGGATGTTCCGGCGCATTGTCCAACACCAAAAGAGCTCGAGGTTCAACTCCAATATTCTCGCCATGTTTTTTATTGCTGGACAGAAACAAGTTTTAAATCAGTCCATAAATAAATTTTGTGTCATCCAAGTTTTAGAGTTACTTCGCCAAAAAACTGGTAAATTGCTTTTAAAATAACCTTTCGTGGTACGAGGTTTCTGACTGATAAATCAACAATGGTTTCAATTTCAATTCTTCGGATGCATTTCCGCCGAGAAGAAGAATTAGACGATCCTTGGCTGCTTTAAATCCAAAAGCAGTCTTCTCCTCTATGGAAATAAACGTACGTGTTGGCATTCGTTTCCAATAGAGTCCCGTCTCATCTACATTAAAAATTAAATTTGGTGGATAATTTCCCCTTTCCACAATTTCACGGAACTCCATTGGATATTTTTCAGCCGATTCTACGTCTGCACTAGCCAATTCGCCAATCATTTTAGGCTATGCAAGTTTGATCGTTTTCTAAACCGATCAAACCAAACTTTGATTGCTTTAAAAACGTCTTCTCCTCCATGTTGAGATTTTAAATGATCCCAAAGACTAAGTGATTTATTCATTATGATTTGGGTACTCACAGGCATGTGGTGTTGATTTAGGTCCTATATCCGTTTGCTTAATAAATTTTCCATTTCTGTCATCAAAACATTTCTGGTTCGCGAAACTATCGTCGCTGTAATTGGAGTAACATTTTCGTCAGCCTTTTTAATTTTGTCTTTTTGTTACACAACTGATCGCACTGTAGACTCAGGCAATTTGAAATCCCTTCCTGCAAATGTAAATTTACCACCACTTTCTAACCTTTCTATAATTTTTAGTTTCTTTTTTAAAGTCACTACATTGCGAATTTTTTTAAGCGTTTTTTCACATTGTCTTTTTGACATTTTAAAAATTACGAAGGGACAAAAAAATATGTAGTCAATTTAATTAGCGTGCGTTTGACATTGCAGCTAAGATTACACTGAAGGATAGACCCAAATGATGCACTGGCTCAACCGTACCAGGCACTGGTGTACGGCGTTTTTTTGTCTCACCCACCCTCGTAACTTTACGTTATGTACATGTGTATGATGTGATTGAGCGAGAAAGAAAGTTAGCACGCACGTGCAACCATTCATTTTGACTTTTCCTCGCATGTTTCAAAGGCACACAAGTGCCGAGACAAAAAAATATCGAGATAAAACGAATCCGCACTCGACGGGGTCGCGATGAACGGGATTACCTGTACAGAGATTTCAACAAAAATATCTGCATTAATGAAAATTAATATATATATATAATTTGTCATATTTAGCTCCTAATAGCAATTAAAGAATAACTGAAAAGTTGAGTTTCGTAGTATTTTCATATCAAGATTCTTATTGCATTTAGTTTCTTTTTTGCATTTCAATGCCTTGCAAGTCCCATCAAAGAAATTGTTTTACCAAACATACACACACATCCAGGATTTTGTAAAAAATAAAGGGGGAATGAGCAAGGTGGTTCAAAGTGACTTCCATCTAATCAGAAAATAGTAGGTGGGGCGGAGAGGTTGAAATAACATTGCAGTATAACATTTCCTTACTCGTAATTGAGGTTTTAAAAAAGGTGGAAAGATATAAGATTTAATGTTTAGATAAGTTTAGTGTTTATCTCCAATACCTTCGCCAGCATTCTCAAAGGGCGAGGCCCCTTTGTCCTCCTCCCTGTTTTAGATGCGGGAGGTATTCCCTTATACATTCACAAGAACTCCCATGCACATATTTGCGATGAGACATGTTTCTCAAAAACTGTTCTCACCATTCCTAATTAACATCATATGAACGAAATATCAAGCATAAATACTATGAAATATTATATTTCAAATATCACTATAGGTTTACGATTGAAACTAATAAATGTAACTAAGATTCTTATTTTCCGAAATAAAAGAAGAAACCAATTACAACTACCACTGATTTCTCTAAGGCATGATTCAAGTTGGTCTTTGAAAAAGAGATGTAGATTTATATGAAATATTTTAATAATTGATACAATAGTTTGAAAGGTACACTGTTCGTCGTTGAAATTGCGTCCCCCCCACCAAATAATTTCCCTCTGTTTAGTGGTTTAAAAATAGATCTATATTAAATATCTTTACTATACTTTGGCTAATGCTATATTTTCTATTGTTGTGTATTTAATTATATTAAAAAAAGATAACGGTAGAAATAGAAAACGCTGAATGCAGTTTTATTTCAATAAGTGATATATATATATATAATAGATGGTTATTGAGTAATGAAGACTGAAAAAGAAAAACCAATTGCTTTAAAATATTTTAGAGTAATGAAGATGACTAATTATATTATTACAAACATTTCGACTACACACGTGGCAAGTGAAACATTTTAACCAATAAGGGTGAATTTACATCGTATGACCAAATTATTATAAACATGGCATCCTGAGTGAAGTACCATGATACATACCAATGCATGTAAAATTTTGTACTGATGCAATATCTTCTTCTACAAAAGCATTATTTTCCAGGACAGTAAACTTTCCCTCAAGAAGAAGAAATTGTCCATCTTGTTATAGATTTAGGAATTACAAATTTCATCGTTTTTTTAAAAGAGAAAAGCCATCCCATTGAAGCCACAAAGCCTCAAGCTTTATACAGTACGATATCAAAAGGCCTGAACGTTCTAGATAACCTTACTTCTATAAGCCTCCCTCTCAAGAAATAATCATGTTATACTCTATGTACTGCTAGAACTGTTTTATGTCGTGATATTTTTCGAATTACAAATGTAATTTAGCCAAAAAGTAACAGTTAATTTATTTACTATTACATTATCTACATTTTCTGCTGCGTGATAAACATATTAATATCAGAATAGAGGAATTATATAACGAATTCCAATCAAAACTTATTATTTTTGAGCTGCGTCTGTTCTCGCGAAGTGAATTATCTATCACAATTTCCACACCCACTCTTGTGATTATTCTAGACCTTCTTTGTCCAAATGAAGTTCGTGTATGATGGAAACTTCCGAAAACGACTCTTTTCGATAAATTTTGCAGGTATAATCATTGCCGACGCTTCGACCATACCGAGAAAAATTGTCGCAGCAAACAGTGCTGAAGTCGATGAGTAACCGAACATTCAGCATCTGTGTGGGTATATAATTCTTCTGCCTGGAAACACAAGAAATGACAGAACATGTTCTCACTGGATTAAAAATAAATAAAAATAAATACCCACTCAAGCAGCTGCTTGCCACAGAGGTCTGACAGGAGCCTATCAGTTTATATGCCATAGTAGAAGATCTGAGAGGATGGCGGGCCCTCAGCAGAAAAACGACACATACATCCATGCCTAGAGAAAATTATATTTTAAAGTATAAATTTAATCATGTTTCATATCAGATGACACATGTTAAACTTCTTTTAACGGAACCTACCTACACCACGGTTACTAAAATTCACTTGGATCTGAAGAGTTCTCAAAGATATCCTTAGATACTTTTCTCAATATCTTCCAACAAGCTATTAGTGATATATCAAAAAAGCTTTGGAAAAGCTAGAAACTACTTTCCATGGCAATCTCATAATTTCCTCAAGCAGAAGGAATAGACAACGCTATACTTCGAATTTCTAAACCAGCCACCTTAGTAGATATTCAAAAAGCTCCTTTCACCTCAGACACCGTAGCTGAGTTTCTGCAACATCTTCCATTATTCTTCAACCTGCACGACTGAAAAACAACTCGCAATTTAAGACTGCTTCTCAGTACTCCAGGAATACACCAGTACCTACAAACACAAGTCTCGAAGCAATGGATTTCTCCTTTACACCTGATATCCTTATAAACCTTATATAAAAGTTCTCCCAGACGCGTTTGGTCACAACCTCTATTATCCTCTATCCTGAAGGAACTGTATACTACTGCGTAATAGGAATGGCTTCTCACAACATGACATGATTCCCAAATACTCGTTATAATCTATGTCAGATTCAGTTCAAGATATTTTGAAAGCACAGAGAGATTCTAATGGTAAACGAAAAGGTATACGAATAATTCCGTAATAGCCTTTTATCAGTTAGGTGTGTCACATGTCAATGAAAAACATTTTCATATATTTCCTACACGACGTAGGTGAAAATTGAAATGTTGAATTCTTTCTTATTTTAATTTTTTATGGTGTAGCCCCCTGGGCGTGGAGGAAAACGTTTTAAAGTTTCCCTCACACATACAGTGTTTGGGTTGGACGAAACAAACCTAACACATCAGAGCATTGGCTCTCTGCGTGTAGAGTGTTGGAATGGTTTGTTCCAGGGGACGCATAACAGTGTTTGTCATTTTTTATTAGGAAAGTATTTTAATAAAAGAAGTGGTGGGTGATGAAAAAAAATGATTTTATATTTAGAAGGAAAGTAAAATAATATGTCTATAATACGATTGAAATGTCAATCAGAATTTTATTAGAAAGAGCAAAATATTTCAAGGGATTGAAGATTAGTTAATTAAAACACTATCATGGTTTGCTTACAATCGTAGCGAATTAACTGCTAAGCTAAATTATGTCTCAATAGAAGTTCATGTAATACAGGATACAAGATAATGGAAGTAAGGTTTAAAATGAATGATTCTTTAATGTAAATGATTTAGCGGAAGTAAATTTTTCGGGTAATCTGTTAATGTTTGCTATGATATCGTTTCGCTGAATGCAGGTATAATTTAGAAGTTATAGTTAAATGTGGACAAAAGGACTAAAATAAGCAAATTTCTGTTTCAGAAAAACAAACTTTTCCAAAATGAAGAGAAAAAGAAATATATAATAATTCAGAATAGGAACAAGCTCAATTACTTTTCCATTAAAACTCATAACTCTAAGGGTTTATAAATTAAATATTTACCAAAATGCATGTCCCTGTCCAAATGTGGAAGAGATTAATAAAATTCGTTATTTTAGAATTTATATTGACCATGATTTTAAAGGGAAATCGTTCATAAAATATACTTGTGATAAACTTAGAAAATGTTAAAGTTGAAAACTCTGATTCCACTGGATGTTATAATAATAACACATAAAGCTCTCTACGAATCAATCATTAGTTATGGTATCAGTATATATGGATGCACATATAAATCTGATTGACCCAAAATTAAACGAATACCAAAAAGTACTCTAAATTCAATAAATATGTAATGATGATTGAGTGATAAAGAATAACTTGGAAATAGTTTTCATAATATGAACATTTTATTAGTTATTATTATAGAACATTTTTGTTATTTATGTAATTACCATTACAAATTGCTCTAAAAATGAATACAAGGATATAATTTTGCATGCGATCAATAAAAGGAGAAAGTGTGAAAATTATTTTGTCGTTCTAATTTTTCACAGCAAGAGTGATAATTCGCGGATATTTTATCAAAAACCCAAAGTTTTAGTGTCTACCTAGAGGTCTGTTATGCCTGAGCACTTATTAAAAATTTTAAACTAAACTTTTGAAATGGTTATTAAATGTAAATATTTGAAAAGCAATGTTTCAAAAGTCATATCCTGTATCAAGTATTGTTTTAAGCAACTACAATATTAGTGTGAAATGGTGTCTTTTAGAACAGATGATAATTTGGTTACTAGAGCTTAAAGTCTAGTATAATATATTTAACACAGCTAAGTTAATTAAAGATTTAATCACTATCCGAGCTGTTTTGTTATTGTTTTCGTAAATCACAATAGCATTTCGATCGGTGAATACAAGATAGTGGAGATGTTAGTCACTTCTTGTAGTGATATGTGAATTAAATTCTTTCCTGTTGCACATAGTTTCGACTATTAACGTCTTCTGAAGACGTTAATAGTCGAAACAAATGTAATAACAAATTACCTCTTTGTTTCTTAACAAATTTCTTAACAACTATTAACAGTCTTCAGAAGACGTTAATAGTAGGAACATGTCAAGTTACAGTGGTCTAAATACAATTTTGTCACCCGTGAAACAGGAAAGGACGTCTCCTGAAAAAAGCATTAATAATCGAAACATGTCAAGTTACAGTGGTTTAAATATCATTGTGTGATCCGTGCAACAGGAAAGGACTTACTTCACATATTACTGGAAGTAGTGACTAACATCCCGTCTCCTTTATTCAGTGATCGAAATGCTATTTTGATTAACTTAAACAATAAAAAAATAGTTCGGATAGTGATTAAATTTTTAATTAAAGCATAATGTTTATAATTGGGTTTTAATCCATAATTGTAGAGGTTAATTTTTATAATTTTTTTTCCATATGTGAGTTTTAACTCATGTTTTTTCTTGTTGTTGTTTTTTTTCTGTTGTTAATTATGTATTTATTTTCCATTATACATGTTTATTCTTTAACCTACCTATCATGTGCTTGAAAGGAATTCTGCTGAGAAGCCATAGAGCTTAACGGGAAAATTTATGTATATAACCATATTAAAGTAAGAATAAAGCTTTGTTATTGTTATTTGAAAAAAAAATAATATATATATATACTTATTATTAGCAGAATATATGTTATATTTTCATAGATTTAATTCGAGATAAATATTTTTAATTCATGTTGCTCTAGAGCAAGGTATCTCAAATGTTTCGTAGTCTCGCCTTCCTTTCGTTTTTTCACCAATGTGATTTTAAGCATAATTTCAAGTTATAAATACAAATTTCACATTATCAGCCGCCTTGGAATTTCTCCACACACCCCAGTTTGCAAATTCTTCTGTAAGGACTACGAAAGATGAAAACACAAACCACAACCTATAGTGTAGTGCAGTGTCTCGCAAACCTTTTTACTCTGCGACACACTGAATGTAATTTTTTTTCCGCGGCACACTGAATCTATTTTTTTCCGCGGCACACCTAAAAGAGAATTTTTGATGGTTACGTAAAAAGAGGAAAATTGAAGTTTCGTTAAATGCATTTTATTTAAAATAAATATAATAATAAATATATTTAATCATAACTCGATGTTTGTTTTAAATATTTGTCCGTTCTATGGCTTGAAATAATCAAAAATTAATACCAAAATTTGGAAAATGCTTGATAAATACTTAGAAGATCCTAGTTGATAAAATCTGAAAGATTTTTATTAAAGCACGTCGATAACACAAGTCAAGTCAAAATGAAATATTTGGAATATCTAGTGTCAATTTGAAAATCTCGCGCGGCACACTTGGAATCTCTCGCGGCACACTATTGTGCCGCGGCACACAGTTTGAGAGACACTGGTGTAGTGGGACACAGGATCCCGCGATCTGCGATGCTTAAGATATTGGACGTTTACATGTGAACCCAGGCAAAATGATGAACAGTAAAATCTATATTTATCTCCACCTATCTTGGTAAAATTGAGAATAGTGATGTTCTTAGAAAGCAGTTCTCTATTGAGTCTTGTGGGATATTAAGCCATGGCCCATGTGCATCAGAACGATACCCTGTGCACGTCAAAGGACACTCTGAATGTCCTTGATGGACTCTCCCATCTGTCTTCTAACAGCTATCCAGTGGTTCCCTTCCCAACCTACTCTGAGTGCTACTGAGTCCTTGTGATCAAGCCATTTAGTACATTGTGTGCATAAAAGAAAAAATCGGAGATAAAACAACCTAATTCAAATAAAACCTATTTCAACTTGAAAGCGATTTCAAGCTTCAGGTTGGGAAATGTTTCAGAACGTAGATTAATCTTTTAGCAATGATATGACAGTGTACAATCTTTTGATATCCTAATTATGGTTGGAAGTCTGTATAGCCTATAAATAGGAACATATTTGATATTCACACCAGCTAAAATTGAATCTCTGTTATTTCATTATAGTGTACTTCGGATTTCGAATAAAATAAATGTAAGGTGTTTTTATGAAGATGATATTAACAGTGAAATAAACTGCTTAAAGTGGAAATCGCAATACCAAGAAGGAATGGAAGGAGATATATGTAAATCTCAGGAGGCAATCAGCCATCGGAGATATGCATATGCTCAAAGTTCCACAGCGAATGGACACCTGACATCCAGCCGAGCCATAAATAAATACTAGGTTCCCACGAGCTCGTATCAGTATACGACCGACAATGAGGTAGGAGTGCATGCTGTTGAAATGTTCAGAACACGCCTTAGAGACGCCAGCAGGACTCTTAGGCGAAATTGACGCCTTCTGAGAGAGAATGAATCGCCGATATGCGACAGCTCGGATTGATGATTAGAGCGATACATGATAACGGTGCATGGGGGTGCAATATAAACATAGTGCAATGGTGCATCTCACGTGACGTCATGGAGCATTAAATAACACGAAGGACAGGTATGGGACCAGCATGTTGCACCACTGGACGTGATCAATGCTCCATACGAAAGACATTCGTGACATTTGTTGTGAAACCACAGCGACTCTACAGCAGAGTGATTTGCGAACCGCTATGGATAGCATGCTCTCCAGGCAAACCATTAAACAACTTTTGCATGATGCAGGAGGAATGAGAGCGAGATGTCGAATCCGGCATCTGCAGTTTCAGTGACATCATTCGTTACGCCATCTCCACTGGTGCCAAGTGAGGCAACATTGGACTACAGAATGGAGGAGAGTGTTGTTCACAGACGAGTCCCAATTATGTTTCGACATACCAGCAGGCCATTTTTCCACATGGCATTGACGTTGTCAACGACATGAGGAGCCTATTCCATTAGCCGTCATAAGGCCCTCCATCATGGTAAAACGGTGTGGGTGGCATCACATATGGCACCTGGCCACCTCTACTCTATGTTTTTGGCACGTTAACAGCGAGATCTTACACTGAAGACATCGTTAATCCTGTAGCACAATCCTTCCTCATCACCATACCTACACTGATTCTGCAGCAAGACAACGCCACTCCACACACTGCACGTTGAACAATGGACAGTCTCCGAGGTGCGGACATTATCTTGTGGTCTCCATATTCCCTGGAGTTGTCGCCCATTGAGCATGTGTGGGACCTTATGGGTCGCCACCTTCACCATCTCCCTCCGGTGACGAATCTGGCGCAGTTGCATTTCCAGTTGGATTCTGTTTAGAACGCCATACCTCAGGACACCATTAATCATCTGATTGATAGAATGCCGTGACATCTACAGGCTTGAATAACCGCCTGAAGTAGGCCTACTATGTATTGGTGAATATACAATAAACGCACGTACCTTGCGTTCTTACGTTCCAGTTTTTTATCATTTGCACATCTACCTACATGGCTTCCATCCTGTCAGTTTCTGGGTTATACATCACTTCCTTCGAGGTGTTGCGATTTCCACTTTGAGCAGTGTATCTTTCAGATGGAAGTTTCCATCGGGATTAAGCTTGGAAAAGTTTCCAAGCATGCAACATCTATTATTACCGATCAGGCCCGAATCTGATGGTGGGGGACTTCAATTTTTTTACCATATCCGGGCCTTGAACTGATATATACGGACCTCATAATCATTTGAAGACTCATTAATATAATTAGAATTCAATGTGATTTGTGAATTCTACGAAATTATTGAATTTCTGCCAGAGAGATATTGTTTCTTAACATTTGTTCTTTAATGCATTGTAATCTGTTTCCGATTATGACTAAATAACAGGTAAAAAAATATATTTTCAATATACTTAGTTTAATATAAAACAAACCATTATTTTATTTTCCATATGGATTTAGCGTGCTTTCACATAGGTACCACCAGAAAGATTAATATAAAAAATAAATATAATATTTCCTGTTTAAATAATAAACTCTCGGACGTAGTAGGATTTCTGTAGATCAGTTCTAACATGGGAACTAATTTTCAATAAATTATTTCTCTTAATCGTTAATAACCCTATTGTTGTGATTAACTGTCCTCAGAAACACTTAATCCGCCTCGTGAGAGCTTTCTGCATCGAGAGCTTTCTGCATCGTGAGTAGTAACTGAGTCGAGATTTCTTAAACCTAGAATTTGAAACGAAGGAAATTGGAAATAATTTTGGAACGCCATTCCAAAATTTCTATTTCAAATCTATCTGTGTATAAAACGTGACGTCATTATCTGATGGATGTGATTTATTTTTGATTAAAACAAGCTGCGCCTAAATTTTATAATTATAATATTTAATTTTTATATTATGAAACTTAATATAACCACGAACGCAAATTTACTCGGGGCGGGGGTGGCTCAGCCGGTAGCGCGCCAGGCTCGTAAGCTCGTAATCTGTAGTTCCCAGGTTCGAGTCCCAGCTGGGTCAGCGTTGAGATTTATCTCCGCAAAATTTCCCCGCCCTGCCCACGGTCAGTAGGGGACACCGATGGGCTTGGAAAAGCCGCCGTCCGTCGGATGGGACGTTAAGCCGTGGCCCCATGTGCAGGAGAGCCATACCCTGTGCACGTTAAAGAACACGCTGGGTGGCCTTGACGGGACGCTACCATCTGTCTCTCAACAGCTGTTCCAGTGGGTCCCCTCCCCCAACCTTCTTTGAGCCTTCGGGGTCCATGTGACCTGGCCATTTAGCTCATGGTGTGCAAAAAAGTGCCGCTCAGAGGTAAAACAATCCAATCCAATCAAATTTACTCAGTTATATAAAACGATACTTATCCACATTATTTTTAACGCCAAGTTTTCTAAATATCATACTTATTTCAACACGATTCTCTTTTCTTAATCAATTTTTAAACAAATATTTCAATATTATGGTAGCAAGAAGTATTTCGTTATGTACATAGTTATAAAAAAATTGCGTTTATTTAATTTCTTAATGAAATATTTATTCTATTCGAAAGTGTCGTTAGAAAGATTGGTTAACTTATCTAAGAAATATTATCGTTGGTCAATCCACAAACGTATTTTCCATCAAGTACTTTGAGAAAATAATAAATAAATATACATGCAATAAGTGGTCATTAAAAATGTCGAGCATAGATCAAAGATAACATTGTAATAAAATGGCGCGCCGGGCTGCAAAGCTCATAATTTCATTCGGGGGAATTGGAGTCAACAGTAATGATGAGAGGAAGACTGCGAGAGTGAAACAAGTTTAACCGCGAAATCGGAATCCGAGGAATACTCTATAAGAAAAATGAAGTGTACAAGTGGAAATAAATGGTATTAGCAAATAATAGCTTCATGTATTCCTGATATTTAGTGAAACACGTTTTAATGAAAAATAATGCGCAAATGTCCTGATATAATTAAAATTTGAAAGAAGTATAATTATTGGAGACAGATGTAAATAATTATTTTAAAGATTATCGAAATTTACTATTAAAATTAATCAGAGAAACAAAGTCAAATTATTACAACAAAATGTTATTACACGAATACGGCAATATAAAGCAACACCTGAAGATAATAAATGAATTATCTGGAAAGAAGCAATATATACGAATAACTCCAATAGAAATAAAAATAAATAATACTCTGTATTCTTCTTATAAAAATCCGATTCTATTAGCTGAAAAGTTTAATAATTATTTTACACAAATAATAGAAAACTCTGTAACCGAAATTTCAGAATACACTGAACAGAAAAAGGATAAGATATCTGTTTCAATGAATTCGATTTTCATAGATTTCTTAACAGAATATGAAATTAATGAAGTAATTTTTCTTTGCAAATAAGAAAGGCCACAGGAGATTATTGCATATCTGTGGAGTTAATGAAAGAAATAAAAAATAACATTTCAGCTATATTATGTCATCTCTAAAATTTATCTTTATATTCTGGATATTTTCAAACAATTCTTAAAAATTCAACTGTAGTACCTGTTTAGAAAGGTGGCAAACATTTAGATATTAATAATTACAGACCAATAGTTTTATTCTCGGTATTTTCTAAAATATTTGAAAAACTATTTAAGATTAGAATTTTAAATTTTCTAGACAGAAAATTTTTTTCTTCAAAAAATCGGTTTGGGTTTAGAAAAGACACTGGAACAGAGAACACTATGTTAAAATTAATATCTTCAATCTACAGTGCAATAAATAAAAATTTCAAAACAACAGTAATATATTTGGATATAAAGAAAGCTTTGATTCAGTTTCAATTGACATATTGTTATATAAACTTGAGAAATCAGGAGTTCGAGGGAGAATTTTAATATGGTTTCAGACTCATTTAAACAACAGAACTCAAAGTTTAAAATAGGAAATTATTACAGTAATGAAAAGAAATCATATATGGTGTTCCGCAAGGGTCTGTATTAGGTCCGATATTATTTAATATTTTTATAAATGATTTTGTAAAAGGATAATTAATAGAATTTGTTGATGATACTGCTCTGATATATACAGCAACTACTGAAAATATTTTGGTAGAAAAATTAAAGCAAGATTTTATGGAATATCAAAAATTGTTTTATGAAAAATTAGTTGTTTTAAAATGAAGAAAAAGCAAAATATATATATATATATTTTCGACTGAAAAAAATCAAGAAGATAATTTGAAAATGAAATTATTTTATCCTACACTAAAATGTATCGGTACTCGATGTTCATGCAAGCCACTAGAAAGTGTTGAGTGCTGTAAATACTTAGGGAGTACATGTTGATAGTAAATTAACTTGGAATAAAAACATTGATTCTTTAATAAAAATAACTTAATACAAAATTACCACAATTATTTTATATCAGAAATTTTATAAATAATACACTTTTAAAACTAATTTATAATGCATGGGTTAAATCTCATTTAAAATATGGATTACTTTCTTGCGGTGGAGTATATCTCAACAATATTAAACCATTAATTAAAACTTAAAATAAAATAGGATAATTAGATGATTTTAAGGAAAAGAGGATTGGACTTTGTTAGACACTTTATAGTGAATTGCATATATTACCTTTAAGAAAATTATATGTATATATATACACATTATCATTATATATCTTAAAAAGTACTGGATTGAAAGTAATATTAAACATATAAATTATAATACAAAAATAGTTAAACAAGTAAATCTTTCTTTACCTCTTCCTAAAAAAAAAACATTGTACAAAACGTTATATATATATTTCGCACCAAAAATATTTAATATTTTACCTTGGAAATCTTGAAGATGAAATAAACATTCACTCTTTTAAAAAGAGGTTGGAAATCTGGATTTTTGAATATAATGATACTGAAACACTCCTTTAAAAATTGTTAATATTCATTATATTTGGTAGGTATACATTTGTGTTTTTAAATTTCTGTCTTTTATTAATTTAAAATGGAATGGAAAATTTTATCACATCTAAAAAATTTGTATTAAATTTGTTCCCTATTTCAATATGTTTTATTAAATTGTACAAACCCACAGGCGAGTTACTTGAACTCTTGTGGTGATTTTCAATGTTCCTAAAATTGAATAAATAATTTTAGAGAATATGTTATAAAAAATTCTTGATGTGAAATGTATAACTTGCCTATTCAATGGGAAAAAATGTCTATGTAAAAAGAAGATGTCTTTGTGAGCCTCAGTCTAAGAAACAGCATATATCGCTGATTGTTAGAAAACAACTATCATAAAAGTGTATAAAGACTGGAACAGTAAAGGAAAGACAACCTGAAAATACAATAATTCTGATGGGTAACAAGATGAGAGTATGAGTTGACAGTGACCTAACCGTTAACGGTACATTCCAGAGACAACTCCATAAGCGAGTGACTCCCGTCATTCGAGGGAAGTTGTTTTTACCTATATTCGTTTGCTTTTCGTTTTGACCTTTGTCGGTTGGTCGGTTTGTGGATTTGACAAAATGCTGTTCCACTATAACTTTCGAACGCAATGGAGAAACTTAGTGATTTCTGTGACAAATGAAAGCGAGGAGTGTCATAGGCTATAAAAAATCGTCCTCCATGCTTTCTTTATCCCTAAAAAGGGGAAATATGAAAACAATTGTTCTGCTATATCACCAAAACGTGAATGCCGAAAGTAACACACTATACCTCAAATGAAAGCTTCTGACGCGGGGAATTGTTGTTGGTCATGAAACACTGACCTGTCATGATTTCTTCCCACCTAAACAAAAGGGGAAATTATAAAAGTGATTTTTCTACTCTATCTCCAGAAAGCGACTGCGGAAAGTAACAAGCTATGTGTCAAATGAAAGCTTATGAAGCGAGGGAAGTCATAGGCTATAAATAAATCCTTCCCCCTCAAAACGGGAAAATTGAAAGTCGTTCTACTGTGTCTTCCGAACGCGAGAGACTATGTTTACGAGTTAGGTGTCGTAAACTATTTCGTAAACTATTTCGAATTTTGCCCCCACTATTTCGTTCTGATAAAAGTGGGGCGGATTTTCGCGGATTCGACTTTAATGAAAAACCAATGTACATGAGTCAAATTAAAATTTTACATTGGTCATTAAAACTCATTGTACATGAGTCATTTAATGAGCCATATTAAAGCTTGTGACGCCTCCAATGTCATGGCAGACGTCAAACATGATTCTGAAAGGGGAGAAAATGTGCTCGATGTTTATGACTCCCACACTAAATGGCCAAAACATTATGACTACCTACCAAATATAATGTTTGTCCTCCACGTGCCGCCAAAACAGCTCTTACTTGGCGAGGTATGAATACTACAATATTTCTAAAGGTGTCTTGAGGTATCTGGTACTAACACGTTACTAGCAGATCCTTTAACTCTTATAAGTTATGTGGTTGAGCCGCCGCAGATCGGATATGCTGTTCTAACACAAACCACAGATATTCGATTGAATTGATGTCTGAGCAATTTGGAGGCCAGGGCAATACCTGGAATTTTCCTCATGTTCCAAGAACCATTCTCGAACAATACGGGCAGTCTGGCATGGCGCATCATCCTCCTGAAAGAAGGCACTAGTAGAGGGGAATACCGTTGCCATGAAACGATGTACCGGGTCTGCAATGACGTTTAGGAAAATTTTAGACGTCATAGTTTCCTGCACATGAATTACTGGACCCAGGGTTTCCCGGCGGAACTTTGCCAAAAGCATTACACATCTTCCACTTTCTTGTTTTTACCCCATGGTGTATTCTGGTGCCAACACTTCTCCAGGTAAACGACGCACACATACCCGGTCGTCCACATGGTGCAATAGACAACGAGATTCATCGGACCAGATGACCTTTTTCCAATGATTCAAGGTCCAGTCTTGATGCTTGCGTGCCCATTGTAGGCGTTTTCGATGGTGAACAGAGGTCAGCATAGGCACTCGGAGCGACTTGCTTTTTCTGTTTTTAATTATGTGTTTATTTTCCATCATACATGTCTCATTCTTTATTTAACCTATCATGTGCTTCAAAGGAACCTGCTAACAAGACATAAGGCTTAGCAGGAAAATGTATACACAGTCGCATCGGATTAATATGACCACCTATCATACATATACTATAGTAGGTGGTCATATTATTCTGATATGACTGTATATATATAATCGTACCAAAGCGTAAATACAGCTATTTTTATTATTGTTTTAAAAATATTCTATATACATATTACTGACAGAAAATATGTTACAAATTTCACACATTGAATTCGAAATGTAATATTTTTAATTCATATTGCTCTAGAGCAGAAGTTACTAAACTTTTGGGCATCTCGCCTTTCTTTCAAATATTTCACAGATGGGCACTATTATTCAGAGAGCGAACCAATATTCTCTTTATGCCACGCCGAACAGAATGAGGTATCTCCTAGCGATGCTGACTTTCTGATCAGCCATAAAGCTTTCCAATAGCCTGTAAGAAGTCACATAACGAAAACGAATACATTTCGAAGAAAAC
This sequence comes from Ryuthela nishihirai, assembly GCA_038380435.1. Lineage (NCBI taxonomy): Eukaryota > Metazoa > Arthropoda > Arachnida > Araneae > Heptathelidae > Ryuthela > Ryuthela nishihirai. The sequence continues at coordinate 7,200,591 of JAWZYU010000038.1, forward strand.
AGCGTAGGATGACCCCAGCTCATGTTGTAAATGAATACTTCATTCTTACAGCAGTAGTGCAAGCAGAAGGAAAATTAAATTTTATCATTTGAGCGAAGTTTCTAAAAATTAATATAAAAATATTTAACGAAAGATCATGGAATTCTAAGACTGATTGGCAGCAATTCATTGTAGACCATGTTATATTAGTTTACGCAATAGAATTGTTTACTAATTAATCTCGAATCGAATTTTTTATTTGAAGTGTACGCTAAAAATATCGAAAATATTCATTTTATACTTAATCATATTTCCTACCAAATGTTTTATTTTATGCATGCTGTTTAATGATTGAAAGAGTGTTCTTTGAAACTATAATTTGTAATCGTTATGAACTTGAACAGAAAGGGACGATGGGCTGGGACAAAGTCTCCTAAAGCATTAAATGACTGAACAGTGCAGCAGAGAAAAATTTAATTTTTAAATATAGATTAATTACAGAATTTAATTCAATTTTTACTTTTAAAATATTACTGGTAGTTATTAAATATTAAAATTTAGCAGCGGATTTTGCAGTATTCGTAAATATTTTCTGTAGTTATAATGAATAAATCATTTTATTTTCTATAGTTTAAAAATGTGTTGATTTTATATCAATTTTAGACAAATTAAATTTCTTAAATTGTTATTCCTATTTCATTTCCCTTCTTTCTTTCATCTTGCTCAACGGCTGTCCAAGCCTGGTGTATCAAGGTGGCCTTCGCTCAGCCGATATCGCTGCAACCATGAAATATGGTTTCCTCTTGTGAATCCGAGTTATACCTGTATTGATAAAATTCTTCATTAATTCTCATTCTGCCCTTAGTGAGAAAGATAACACTTAGTTTGGTGCACTTGGGAAGGCCGTCGTTCGTCATATGGAAAGTTAAGCCCTGGGTCCGTGTATAGGAGAGTCGTACTCAGTGAAAGTTAAAGAACATGTTGGTTGACCTTGACTTGTGACGTTCATCTCTTTTCTAACAGATATTACATGAATTCTGTACCCCTGCCTAGTGTAAGCTATTGGGGTCTTGGTACCTGGAAGGGCAGTCCACTCTGGAATAGAAATGAACACTAAGAAGGAAAACAACCCAATGCTTGATCAAAATTTTGATTGTGATGTCATCGCTAGTGGCGGTCATGAGTCTCCAGTCTGCAGATGGCCGTCTAGCAAAGTATGAGGGATTTTCCCTGTAAGACATATGAAAAACGCTGAAAGGGAATTTCCTAAATCAGTAGTAAAGAATCATAGGATATGTCCTGTAGACATGGAACTCATGAAATAATAAGCTGAAAAAAATTGGTTTTGCCATGAGTAGGATTTGAAGCCACGTCTCCTGGAAACATACCAATTATGCTTCTACTACACCACCAATGGTTAACCTTTTCTCAGCTTGTGTGACCATATAAATTTTCCGGAATTTTTTATTTTGATTCGCACAGTGCGGCCATCTATCCGGGAAGTGGACAATTCTGTTGCCTTATACAAATGGAATTAATATTTGTCACGCTCTTGGCGTTAAATCAATAAATCAGTAGTAAAGAATCACAGGATATGTCCTGTAGACATGGAACTCATGAAATAATGAGCTGAAAAAAATTGGTTTTTCCATGAGTGGGATTCTAACCCACATCTCCTGAAATCATGCCAGTTATGCTAGTGACAAATATTAATTCCATCTGTATGAGGCACGGGTGTTGTCCACTTCCCAGAGAGATGGCGCCACTGTGTGAATCAAATAAATAAAAAAAATGGTAAAGTTTATGTGGTCACACAATCTGAGAAAAGGTTAGCATTTGGTGGTGTAGTCGCAGCATAAGTGGCATGTTTCTAGGAGACGAGGCTTCGAAACTCACTCATATTAAATTATGAAATGTTGTTAAGCCATGGCTTAACCGACATATGTCGGCCTTTCCAAGCCCATCGGTGGCTCCTACTATCCGAGGGGAGAGCGGGGAGTTTAGATATATCGAAACACTGGCTGAGGTGGAACTTGAATCTCTGTCCGGACTCACGACTTCCTGGTGATATATCACGTGTTTTGACCCCTGAGATATCTGCGATCGATTCTCTCGGAAATTCCACTCGGTGATCTAATCCAATGTTTTAAAAGGTTTTTTCACAATTTTTTCAAATTAAAATATTTCCAATTATATCCCTCAAAGAATTAATTTAATATATAATTATTTCCGAAGAAAAGTTAACTTGTTAAATTTTATATCGATATTCATTAAATCAAAATTCTCATATATTTACCTCAATCAATTTTCTAAATCGGCACTTTGAACATTATGAAATTATCATAGCTTAACTTAGGAATTCTGTATTTAGGAAACATGATGGATGTTGCTTTATAAAAAAAATACACTTTACTAGCATGTTAATAAATTGGATTTCAATTTTTGAATTTTACAGTTTTTAAAATGTTTTAATGAACCTGAGATTAAAGATTTAAGTGTAGACCTGTACAGTGCAGTAACAAAATTGTTGATTTTTCAAATATATAACGCAAATATTAAATTCAACTTTAAAAAATTTCGCTGGTAGTGATTCTTTCTTGAATCTGTTAAACAATTTCAAAATATTCATAGAAATTAAGGCAGATTCATTATAGCCAAATTATTTTATATTAAGTGGTTTGAAAATGAATAGATTTCAATTAAATTTAGGAAATTTTATGCATATTTAAATCCCCTGCTTCTGCTCAACTGCTGTCTAGGCATGGTATATCAAGGTGACCTTGGGGTGACTCAGTTGGTAGAGCACCAGGCCAGTTCTAGTTTTGATATTATGTTCTACTAACCCCAACACTGCTCCTGACGAGAAACGTTGACGGAATTGGAAAGGCCATCGTCCGTCGGGTGGGACGTTAAGCCGCGACACTCTGTGCTAGATAGCAATATCCTGTGCATGTTAATGAACACGCCGGATGGCTTTGGCGGGAACTTTCCATCTGTATACTAACAACTGTGAAATCGATCGCCTACCTCCCAACCTCCTCAGAGTCCTTGTGACCAGGTCATGGAGCTTATTTGAGCCCGAAAATCCCAGACCAACAGTGGGTCACCATCGACAGTTTTGCCATCTCTGCTTTAAATTGTACGATCCATTTCCTACGTTGAAAAATTTCAGTGATCTGAATTTCATAATTTGTTTCAACTCCAAATAATTACAATTGTTTACTTTGTATGCTAATTTGTGATATATTTGTTCCATAGCCCGATTTACCCAGGTAAAAGATTTATATTATTAATTCGAACATGGCATTTTCTCTCTAGTTTTCATGCATGAACCTACCGTTCATAAAATTAGAATAAAAAATATTTATTAGTATCTATCTGAAATATAAATTACGTGCCCTGTGGTTTCTCACTAACAGACAACTTAATAAAGACTTGGGCATCGACTATATATATACACACACATACAAAACACATTTCAAAAAGATTTTTTGAGGCTGTAAGCAATAATCCCAATGAGATTATTTCTTCTCTGATTCTTTACGATCATACTGTTTTGAACAAGTACAAGAGGCCTAAGACAGTAGCTTTCTCTGAAGAGACCTACCCGTCTTAGGTTTCGTATACAATTTTACTGCTAATTTTAGCTTTTCTTATGTTTGCCCTTAGGGGCCCTCTTAAGGGTGGTTTACCTATATATTTTGTTCTTACTCATGCCAAATAGGCATATGTTTAGAATGGAGTTGGTTAGGGGTAAAATTATTACCCGGTACATTGAATATGATTATACGATCTACGATCTACTAAATATTACTTGTTGGATCCAATCTGAAATTCTAGTACTGCTACTTACTGCACGGGAAGCACGATAACAATTGCTTAAAAACTTCAAATTCATTTCTAAGGTATGTCAAACAAATGAATGTGAATTTATAAATTTGGTAGTTTCTGAAATGTTTAACGTGGAAACTGGGATTAAACATCGAAATGCATCCAGAAGTTTTCTTTTCAAAATTAATTAGATATTGAAGAAATTACAGATGATGGGAAATCCACTGCGGCATTTCCCAAGTAAGAAACCACTTTTGCAATCCCCGATTATTGAATTGAATTCTACATCACACATACAAAATCAACATGCAGCCATGCGCTATGAAGGTTTTACCAGACTGTGTAATTTTGCTCTCCACACCTCTCTGTCCTGAGCTACATTTGCTTCATTTGGCCACTGTAGACCATTTCTAGCAAGGTCCTACTTGATATTGTCTGTCCATCTCATCCTAGGTCTCCCTTTTTCCTGAAGCCTTTGGGCATACTGCTCATAATATTATTTGCCAATCTGCAGCTATGCATACAGGCAACATGGCCGAACCAAAGCAGTCTCTACACAAAATGCTGCTCAAAGGAATGACTCCTAACCTCATCGTTAGTTACAAAGTAAAACCACCTAATGCCCAAGATACTGCGTAAGCATCTACAGACATTGGCCACTGAATTAGTAACCTTAAGTAGCAAGTGACGTAAACGTCACTTGCGCAGCATATATGCAAAATACGTGATAACGTGCATCATTACGTGATCTAGGCAACTGTTTAAGGCGGCTGCTCGTCAGTAGTGTTGATCACAATGGGAAAAACAAAGGATATTTCGGGGTTCGATAAAGGATTATTGTGGGTGCTCGTCTGACTGGAGCGACGATTTTAAAACAGCAGAAACGACTGCTTTCTGAAAAGGTGAGATATCTCGGATTTTTAATCAGTGGAAAAATAACCCACATTGCTTCTCTAAGAGGCGTAAGTGTGGCGCAACGACAAACTGTCAGGAACGAGATCGCTTATACGGAGAAACAGGACTTCCTGTGTACAGCAGTTGACCGAAGCATTCAGTGAAGGCTGTTCCCGACACATATCTCAGCGAACTATGCGCAGGGAATTGAAAAGGATGCGTATTAGCAGTCGCATGCCTATATGGAAACCAATGATTTTTCCGAAGTCGTCTACAGTGGTGTCAGGAACACCGTGACTGGACACTGGAAGACAGAAAAAAAAATCGTGTTGTCCAGCGAGTTGCGGTACACCTTGTTCTGTACCAACGGTAGCCAGATAGTTTTTTGGGAGCCCCATGAAGCAATGGGTGCAGCTCACCTTATAAACACAACTCAAGGTTCTGGAAGCGGTGTAATGGTGTAGGGCAGTTCTGTTGGTACGGAAAGGGTCTCTTGAGTTGCTGAAAGGTCGTGTGCCCTCCAAGGATTATCTGAAAATTGTTGCCGATACAGTCCATCCTGCAATGTTGACTTTTTATCCAGCAGGTGACTGCTGTTTCATGCGCGACAATGTTACTAACTGCGCGTAAGATGAGTTCAGCAGTGGTTCAGCTAGCATGACAGCGACTTCCATCATCTTTTCTGGCCACTACAGAGATGTAGTGGCCAGAAAAGACGCGTAAGATGTGTTCAGCAGTGGTTCAGCTAGCATGACAGCGACTTCCATCATCTTTTCTGGCCACTACAAAGTCCGGACCTGAACCCCAATTGAGAATGTATGGGAACGTTAGAAAAACAGATCAGGGAGAAAAGTCCTCTTCCTTCAAATCTGAGCCGGTTAAAGGACTGTCTGCTAAATGGATGGTATGCTGGAGATGCAAAGGCATTCCTACACCAGTGGAATCTATGACAAAGAGCATACGTGCTGTAATTCGGGCTAAAGGAGGTCCAACTTGGTATTGGATAAAAGTTTCTAATTCAGTGGTCGGTGTGTATAGCAATTATTAGAATTCATATTACAATTAAGTGATTGAGAAAAATATTATTATTTGGGACTCTCAAAAGCGATTCCCTAGCATCGATTATTATTTACATATTGAATTAATTCTAATAAAAAATAATGTGGATGCATTTCAATGTTCAGTCAAAGTTTCCTTTAAACATTAGGCATTTCTGAATTTTATAGTTTCTCTATTCATTCACGGATATATCATAGAAGTGTAGTTGATAGGTAATGTATCTAAAAAATGTTTATTGCGTTTCCCGTCTTTGCAGGAGCGTTACCAAATTTAAACCATTCTTAACTTATTTCGTAAAAACAATTCTGATATAATATATTCTATAATTTAATCGGCGGTAATTTAATAAATCTTAATGAGTTAAAAAACGTATTTCATTTAATATAAATGATGTAAATCTAACTAGTATATTATTTCATGCTGGTGAAATATATATTATACATATCAAAAATTGGTGCTACAGAAATGATTCTTAAGTATTTCAAATTGAAATAAAATGTCAAATTCACGGCACGAACGTTTTTTGAGTGTCAGAAATCGATCGCACATTCTACTGATGCAGATATTTCTGAGTGGCAATTTTGCCCAAAATTAACCAAGCCACAAGGACCCCTATGCTCAGATAAGGCTGGAGAATACAGACACTAGACAGTTCTTATCAGAAACGCGGACACTTCCTGACAAAGTAATTCATCGTGTTCCTTAACGTGCACAGGATATGACTCTCCCGCACACGGGCCACAGCTGAACACCCCATCCGATGGACGGCGACCTTTCCAATGTCACCGATGTCCCCTTTCTCACAAGGAGCAACCCTGACACTATTAGGACTCAAAGGCGGCAACTGTAGATTACAATCCTGGCACCATATCGACTCAGCTCATTCCCCACGGTAATTCACTCGTCTTATGCTAAATCTCAAACTTGTTCACTTGCTGCGAAGTTCAAAATCATTTTACTTTTGCAATTTGATTTTAGCTCCATGATTTTCAGCATCAGAAATGATTTTTAAGTTTTAGTGATACAGATACATCTGACTGGCACTTTCGCAACCAATAAACTAAACGACCTGGTCACGAGACAATAGGGCTCAGAGAAGGTTGCAGAATGGGACCCACTGCACAGCTCTTAGGAGAAAGATTGTGGCCTGTCTTCAAGGACATCCAGCATGTTGTTTAACGTTCACAGATTATGATTCTCGTGAACACGGGGTAACGGTTTAATGTCATATCCGACGGACGGCGCGTTTCGAAGCTCATTGGTATCCCTTTCTCACCGAAAACAAGATCGAATTTCTCGGAGATCAATCTCAAATCTAGAACAATTGGGACCTACCCCTGGATAGATAACGAAAATGTCACATTGTCTGATTGAACCCAACCTCCGCACCCTAGTGATCAGGAAGGGAAGCCTAACAGTACAGAAAGCTCGTAATACAATAATTTTTTTCTTACACTCAAACATTTAGAAAAAGAGTTATTTATACAAGATTCAGTTTTTGAGAAACTAAGATTTGTGGTGGGTTGTTGTACTTCTGAGTTGTCATTTTGCTTTTTGCACACAATAGACTAAATGGCCAGGTCACAAGGACCCCGAGAGCTCAGGAAAGTATGAGGGAGGGGACGCACTGGAACAGCTGTTGGGAGACATGGTAGCTTCTCGTCAAGGTCAACCAGCGTGTTCTATAATGTGCACAGTGTATGACTCTCCTATAGGGTTATTTTACCTCTGAGCGGCACTTTTTGCACACAATGGGCTAAATGGTAAACAGATGATTGTTCTCGTCAATGCCATCCAGCCTGTTCGTTAACGTTGACAGGGTATGATCTCCCGCAAACGGGGCAACGTATTAATGTCACATCCAACGACTTTCCGAAGCCCATCGGTGTCCCCTACTTACCAGGTAAGATGGGGAGTTTTTCGGAGATAAATCTCAACACTGGCCCAGGCGGGAATCGAACTTGGAAACTGCAGATTACGAGTCTGGCGCGCTACCGACTCAGCCAACCCCGCCCCGGAAACTCAGGAAATATCTTGGAATCATGAAACAATTGAATGATTAGCTGAAAAAAATTAGGTTTCTCTGCGAATGGGATTAGAACCTATGACCAATGCAGATTGGGAAAGTTTATTGTCTCCATTAGCTGGAAATTCAGCAAGCTTTAGATAGGTCAGCGGTCAGAACACCTGAAGAATTATGAGGATGTTTTAGGTTCGGATCAAACTCCCAACGAAGCTTAATTGGTTTTTGAGCTAATTGTCCCATGATTACTGCACATTTCCTGTAAGGAAAAATGTTACTTCACTAATTAAAGAGTTTTTCAAATTCGAATATTTAACATAATAAACAAGGAACGAAATTTGAGAAAATATTTTAAGTAATATTATTTTTTCCAAAATTGACCAAGGCAGATTTTTTTTCCTTACATGTGAGAAACTACACTGATTAGAGTAAACGGTTTGATGTAGCAATTTTTTGTGTTCACATTTCAGTTAATTGATTTAAATTGGTTATATTAAAATACGAAAGAGACAAAGCATATTCTATTTAACCTAAAAAAGAAATCATACAATCCAAATTTGATTAAATTAAAATTGCATACCTTTTCATGCAATAATTACTCAGCTTGTTGGTGTGAAAAAATTGAACATTTCATAGTCTACTCTAACTAGAAGTTTATATTAATAGCTCCCTTAGTTTGAAAAGACCACCGTCCGTTGGATGGGACGTTAAGCCGTGGTTCCGTGTGCGGGAGAGCCATACCCTGTGAATGATAAAGAACACGCTGGATGGCCTTGACGGGAGGCTACCATCTGTCTCCCAACAGTTGTTCCAGTGGGTCCCCTCCCCCAAACTTCTCTTAGCCTTCGGGGTCCTTGTGACCTGGCATTTAGCCCATCATGTGCAAAAAAGTGCCGCTCACAGGTAAAACAACCCAACCCAACTCCCTTAGTGCGAAAATGCCGATTTGAGAACTAACAAACACGCTTAGATTTGGGTTGGGTTGTTTTACCTCTGAGCGGCACTTTTTTGTACACCATGGGCTAAATGGCCAGGTCACATGGACCCCTAAGGCTCAGAGAAGTTTGGGGGAGGGGACCCACTGGAACAGCTGTTGGGAGACAGATGGTAGCCTTCCGTCAAGGCCATCCAGCGTGTTCTTTAACGTGCACAGCGTATGGCTCTCCAGCACACGGGGCTTAACGTCCCATCCGACGGACGGCGGCCTTTCCAAGCCCATCGGTGTCTCCTACTGACTGTGGGCAGGGCGGGGAATTTTGCGGAGATAAATCTGAACGCTGACCCAGCTGGGACTCGAACCTGGGAACTACAGATTACGAGCCTGGCGCGCTATTGACTGAACCACCCCATTGTGTGCGGGAGAGCCATACCCTGTGAACGATAACAAACACGCTGGATGGCTTTGACGGGAGGCTACCATCTGTCTCCCAACAGCTGTTCCTGTGGGTCCCCTCCCACAAACATCTCTTAGGCTTCAGGGTCCTTGTGACCTGGCATTTAGCCCATCATATGCAAAAAGGTGCCGCTCACAGGTCATACAACCCAACCCAACTCCCTTAGTTTGAAAATGCAGATTGGAGAACTAACAAACACGCTTAGATAGTTTTAAAAGTTTAAAAAAAATCCTCAATAATAAAATGATAATGTTATTCAAATCTTGGGTTCAGGGCGGGGAGTATTGCGGAGATGAATCTCAACGCTGATCCAGTTGGGACTCGAACCTGGGAACTGCAGATTAAGAGCCTGGCGCACTACAGACTGAGCCACCACCGCCCCACTAAAAGAAATGGTTTCCTTAACAGAAAACCGTCAACAGATTTCGCATTCGAAGAGTCCTTTGAGGTCGAAGGTCAAGTTTAGATATAATCGATGGCAGAATGCTGAAAATTGGGTAGGGGGTCGTAGATCTCGGAAATGTTGAATTTTGCTCGTGATAGGTCCTTTTCTAGGTCAAATTTCAGATATATATCTATCTATCAGTCTTAGAGGGCCTAGAATTGGTGTCTGGGGTTTTTTAAGTCCTAGATCCCAGAAATTATGCCGAAATTTGGATGTGATATCATAGGACGTGGACGTTGGTTGGATGTGATGTCTTCGACGTCATAGGAAATTTTTGAATATATAAGTTCCGGAGAAGTAAAAATTGGTGAAGAGGGTTATGTCAGGCAGTACAACTCAGAAGAGGAATATACATATCCAAGGTGACATTCAAAATCAGAGGTCATAGTGATATCATTCCGACGATATTTCCTATTGATTCCACCGATTTCATATATTCAAAGAAATCAGCTACAAGTGCTTTATATCAGTGGTTGTCAAAACCTTAAAGTTAAGTCTGGATTCAATACAATTGGATTTAATAACACAGGAATTACAAGCAGTACAAGATCTTGAGCTGACAAAATTCTCTGTCCTTTCCGCGGTGAGTAGGGGCACTGATGGGCTTGGAAAAACTGCCGTCCGTCAGATGGAACATCAAGTCGTGGCCACGTGTGCAAGATAGTCATACCCTGTGTACGTCAAAGAACACGATGGATGGCCTTGACGGGAGCACATTGTGTGCAAAATTTAGCACATTGTGTGCAAAATAATTGGTTCTCAGAGGCAAAATAATCAAAAAGGAGAGTCATACCCTGTGAACGTTATAGAACAGAGAGGATGCAGTTGACAGGCGGCTACCATCCGTCTCGTAACATCTCTCCATTGGATTTCCTTCCTTCTACCTTCTATGAGCCCTAGTGCTCCATTTGACCTGGTAATTTAGAATATTGTGTTCAATAAAGTGCCACCTATTAGTAAACCCTAAAAAACAGAAGCTATATATATTTATATAAAAACAGAAGTATATGGATGGTGCAATCTCTTGCCGAGTAGGAAAATCGGCGCCTACTTCCTTCGAAGCGAATACGAACTCAGTGACTGATTGCACCATCGATATATTTGAGGTTTATTTTCTACTTTTTAGGGCTCTCTGTGGCAGAGTGGTTAGCGCGCTTTTTTTTTCTGATCTAAAGGACCTGATTTTGAGCCCGGGTAAGGCATGGATCTTTGTGTTGTTTTTCTGCTGATGTCCTGCCATCCTCTCAGACCCTCTAGTACGGCATATAAACTGACAGGCTCCTGTCAGACCTCTGCGGCGAGCAGCTGCTTGAGGGGGTATTTGTTTCCTTTCGAGATAGCAGATCTAGGGGCAGTTGGGAAAATTCGGAGTGACTTGGCAATATCTTGGGAAGTTAGCAACATTCGGAGTGACTTGGCAATATCTTGGGAAGTCGGCAAAATTCGGAGTGACTTGTGAAAATCTTGGAGAGTTGGAAAAATTCAGGTGAGATGTAAAATTGGAATCTTTTTTCTGTAAAATTATGGCGTGTTCGCAAAATTGAGACAACTTCGCAAAATCTAGAAGAATTGGCGAAATTCAGAGTGACTTTGCAAAATCAGGTGAGATGTAAAAATTAGAATTTTTTTTCTGTAAAATTATGGCGTGTTGGCAAAATCCAGGCAACTTCTCAAATTCTAGGAGAGTTGGTAAATCTTCGGGAGTGCTTTGCAAAAATTAGGTGAGATGTGAAAATTGGGAGTTTTTTCTGTAAACTTGTGGTGAGTTGGCAAAATCGAGGAAACTTAGCAAAATCTAGGATAGTTGGCAAAATTCGAATCCACTTGGTAAAATACGGGCGAGTTGTGGAAATTGGGATTGTTTTTATGAACTTAAGAAGAGCTGACAAAATCGAGAAAACTTGGCAAAATTTTGGGGAGTTTGAAAAATTTGAAGTGATTTGGCCAATTTATGAGAGATGTAAAGATTAGGATTGGTTTCGTGTAATTAAGGAAAATTGACTAAATCAAGGGGAGTTTGAAAAATTTGAAATGACCTGGTCAATTTAGGAGAGATGTAAAGATTGGGATTGGTTTCGTGTAATTAAGGAAAATTGACTAAATCAAGGGGAGTTTGAAAAATTTGAAATGACCTGGTCAATTTAGGAGAGATGTAAAGATTGGGATTGGTTTCGTGTAATTAAGGAAAATTGACTAAATCAAGGGGAGTTGGAAAAATTTTGGGATTATTTCTGTGAAAATGTGTCAAAAATTTCAAGTTACGTGACAAAATGAAGGAGATTCGTGAAAATTCCCAACCCCTACGGAGCGAAAATCTAAGTACAAATCTGACAGACATTATTTTGTCAGTTGGCAAAATCTGATTTTCCAGGTGGAAAGTTTTCGATTCCCCCCACCCCCCCGCTAAGCCCCTGGTCAGATGGTTTTATCTATGAGGTTTATTATTAGGTCAATTATTAATCAGAAATTAATCGACTATCATTAACCCTGCAATTAATAAAAGCCATTTATAAGGTGAAAAAAACATTAGAAAAAGCCTTTTCCAAGTTCAAATTGCGGCTCAAAGATTGAAGGGTGTCATAAATATTTTGCATAATTTTAGACGCGCAGTTTTTTAAAATATTCAAGGTCCAACTTTATTTCAATAAACTAAAAGCAAATAGATTTAATTAAAGACTCTCCTTCTTTTTTTCCGTTTGGATATTTATTACCTTAAAGGTTGTACTAAAAATTTCAAAATGGCCCAAAATGCAAATCTCTAAACTGATTAGTAATTGAGATATAAGTATATTAATTTTGGTTGAACATCAAATATTTACGACTTTTCCAATAACTAGGAATCCACTTGACACATGAAATACCTTTTTATACCTTATACTAGGGGTTCTCAACGTGGAGTATGCGGTAAAATATTTTGGGGTAAGCCGTGAGAGCTCAAAAGTCGCTAGCTATATGTTAAATATTTATGTTTTATTTTATTCCCATTGTTATGCTATAACTATAGTTTTATCTATCTATATAATGAGTACGCCATTTAGATATATATTTCCAGGGGTTACGTGAAGCATAAAAGGTTGAGAACCACTGACTTATTCACATAAACTTTGATGACTAACTACAAAACTTAGTTACAGGCAAATCGAATCGCGCAAGGTTGTGAGATCTTTAAATTCACCTATAAATACCCGATATCGTTTTAAAGAATTATATAAAATGTTAATCTCAATTTTTTAGTTTCTCTCTATTTTCGCATTATTTTAACATAGAAGTAGCAAACACATTATCTTAAGTTGAACAGAGATTGTCCTTTTTAAACGGAAGTTCACGTTTCAGGCATTATTCAGGAATTAATGTGTTCGTTGATGGCGCCGCCCTCTGTTGGTTGGATTAGTCGATCTTGGTGTATTTCTGGAAAAATTAAATATTTTTCAAGGTATCCTCTTTTAAGATTTCAACGATTATTTTATTTATGTTCTAGTAATATTATGTGCTTATTAACTCCTACACGTTCCCCTCCACTTTTGATAATTTAGTAAATGGAACAAAGGAAAAAAAAAGCATTAAACCTACAATCCCAAACGCATTTTTCAGGAAATTTACTAAAAGCCAGAAAAAATGTCACAATATGGAGGTCAGTCGAGAATGTCATTATTAAAATGGAAAGGCGATGGCGGCTGACAGTCCTCCCTTCATAAAGTCTTGTCCACGTGATAAAATTACGTGGGAATGACACTTAGTGCATTTCCTGCTAGATGGAATGGCATGGATGGCCTAATTCTTTGATCACCAAGGAGCCCATATTTGCCACCCTCGTTTTCTTTTCTTTGTGGAGCTTTCTAAACAATTTATGTTTAGATGGACAGAATTCGAAACCTGAATCATTTGAAGTCAGAACGCGAGAGGCAACTGGAAAGGTCGCCCTCCATTGGATGAGACGTTAAGCCACTGCTCCATGTGTGGGAGAGCTATACCCTCTGCACGTTAAAGAACATACTGGATGGCCTTCATGGGAGACTGTCATCTGTCTCCCAGCAGCTGTTCCAGTGGGTCCCCTCCCCCAAACTTTTCTGAACTTTCGGGGTCCTTGTGACGTACCATTTAGCCCATTGTGTGCGAAATAGTGCCACTCAGAGGACTCAATGATCATGATCTAATTCTTCATTTCTAAAATTAAATTTAACAAGGACCAAATCTGTTATGCCAAAAGCTGTTTATGCATCCAAACTATTTGTTTGTACTATGTAATTGATTTTAATAAATTCCCAGTTCGAGTTCAACACCCATTTTTGAAAAGGCAGTAAATAATATTAATAATGTACTGAAATAGCATCTCTTCAACTGCAAAAAATATCGGCTTTATTCAGCAGTATTTGTAGAAATAATTTACAAACTCTATCATGAGGTTCAGTTGCTGTTTTACAAACATACTCGATCATGTGGTTCAGTTAGTGGTTGACAAACATATTCAAACCCAAAATAGATGCAGTATAGGCGAAAGGATATAAAAAAATAAGTATATTGTTACGACAGATGAGCGAGCTGAAGTGACTTCATGACAAAACGTGACATGAACGCTCGCATTTGCTTGTGCTTGAGGATTATACAACAAACTAATTTGAATGTAGAACCGACCTAAAAAAAAAAGAATAATATAATTTCAGTGTGTTAAAGTTGTGGAGATAAGAAAGCAGGTTCGGATAGTCTTAGTCAGTGCGCGATATGTAAAAAAAAGAAGTATCTTTATTTGTGTGTGCACGGGTGGTTATTTTGTGCTGCTAGTAAGATAAACTTAGTGATCTAACAAAAGACGAAGGATTGTTTACGCCTGAAGTGAAGGTATCCAAGAGATATGACAAAGTGAAGAGGTATTAGTTTAGTAGGACAGAGCTGGTCTTGTATGCTCTGTAGAAAAAACGGTTATTGATTTATGTATGATAGTAGTTAGTTTGTTTATTTCATCCATATTTTTGTAATAATTTGTATTGTAATTTGTTTGAAAATATACTTATTGATACTCACGCTCAGTGCCTATCCATTAAAACTTTGCAACAATATCTTTAACATCAGTCGGTCGCGTTGGGTCTTGAGTTTCTTTTAAACGACGCTAGGTAGGACCCATTCCTTCCCAGTACCTTTCAGCCCACTCCTTTGCTATGCCCTGGTGCAATTTCGCTTCGATCCACGCATTAGCCATTAGTTAATCCACGCGACAAATAATTACCATTGTATTTCTCTAACCATCTGCTAGCTTGAATCTTCACTGGTAGCGAATGTCAAAGACCGAAAATAAAATCCTCAATAGGCCATCTAATGGTGGGAGTTGTAAAATAGCAAAGCTTTAAGCGAATATTGCAAACGATCTATTAACTCTAGAATTTTGAAATTTTGATGGTAGGATTTGATGATCAAGAGGATTATGCAGGCAGCAACGATTTTCCCTTTTTCCACCAGGAGGGGTGGGGGCAATGAAATCTTTTACGAGATCTAATATGCTTGATAATAGTTTATGTAGTCTAATCCCTCTCTCCCAGGGGGGACGGGAAAGCAACCCTTACAGTACCTAGATCCATGATGAGAGAAAGCTGTATGCCAAATTCAATGACCATAGTTCTTACCGTTTAGGAAAAATTTCTTTCCCTGTTTCATGTAGAGGGAATTTTTTTTGGGAGAAGGCTGGTGGGTGCTAAAATAAATTGTTTAAAGCAAGGAATCTGTATACCAAATTTGATGACCCTATCTTTTATCATTTAGGAGATATTCCCCGGTATTTGCAGCGTTTGTGCTTTCGGCAAGGGGCAGGACTTTTTTGAGAAGAGCAAAGAGAGATGGGAGGTCAAATTGATACCTTTCTTTATTCTGTTAGGACATAATCGTATGCCGAATTTTATAATCATAGCTATTACAGTTTCAGAGAAATCCCTCCCAATTTTTTTCTAGAGAAAAATTCAAAAAAACTTTCAGGGCGCCATTTCTTGAGAGGGGAGGGGGGGAATAAATATTGAGGGTCAAACCCTTTCGTTAATTTAAACTCAGTTTGAGGAAACTATATTGAATTTGCTGACTCAAGTTCTTACCATTTAGAAGCAGTTCGTACTCATTTTGGGGGGAGGGGAGGAAAATTTTAAAAGTAACTTTTTAAAGAAACTACCCTTACATTGCTGAAGTTATGATTAGAGGAAGCTGCATACTGAATTTGGCAGTTATAGCTCTTACCATTTAAAAACAATTCCTACCAATTTGTCAAAGGTAAAGGATAACTTTTTCGAGGGAAGAAACATTTTGGATGTCCTACTCGAACATTTATTTATCCAAGTTATGATTAGAGGAAACTATCCTAAGTTTGGAGGTTCTAACTCTTACCGTTTAGAAGCAGTTCTTAACACTATTTAAAGAGGTGAGAGTACTTTTTTTGTAGGGAGGGAAAACGTGATCCAAACCTTTACGTTGCATTAAGTTACGACTAGAAGAAGCAGTATATTGAGTTTGTTAGAAACAATTTCTACCACTTTTTAAATGGGGTTTTTCGGGGGGGGCAGTGAGGAAAATTGGGGGGGGGTGTCCTTAAAACAGAAAAAATGAAAAACAGTCAGGTAGATCTTTTCAGAGATATAGCATTGTTTTCTGTTATTCAGAAATGCTTTGATGTCATTCGCAAACTGAAATATCGGTTATTGAAAGAAAAAAGAAATCAGGATTATGATTTAAGGCCTAAATAGATTAATATGCACATAAATAAGCATATGTTTCAAATTAGTAAAAAAAACGAAATACATAGAATATTATATTATTAACATATCATGGGTCTATGAGGCCCTGTGCGACTACCCATGTTACAAAACAGAGCACAACCAATGAGGGATTAATAATAGTCTCTTCAATTAAAGGAAATATTGCAATTGTGTAGTACTCGTGCAAAACATTAATGTACAGGTGCAGCGCTATCGCACATGCAATCAGTGCGATCACACCGGGCGGTAAATTTGCAGACAAGCTGACCATACCTGTAGCAATGCTCACTCGAGGAAGTATGACCTATTTTTCAGCAAATGATATTCAATTGCTTTTAAAAATGACATTAAATTAATCAAAATAAATTTAATGGCAAATATAATATTAGAGAAAGGGGCGGCAGAGTCCAAGCCCTCCTAATGGCAGATATCCAAGTTCGCTCCAGGAGGCAAAATATCTAGTGCCAGTCCTGTTAACACGTAATGTGACTTTCAGCGAGACTTCAGGGTAGGTGTAACATGACAGTCACTGTTCTTAGAGGTTACAGTAGCCACAGAATAACTAACAAACGACTCAACTGCTTGCAGCACCACCTTGGCATCCCTAAATTCTCCTTTTCCAACTACTTTCAAATTATCTGAACATCTTGCATTGCAGTTTGTATTATATGCTTTTTTGTCTTTTACGAAACATATGAAACCGAAATTTATTAAAATTAGATTAGAATATTATAACCTAAACATTTTTGTTGGCGTTTTTAAAAAATAACTCCCTGCATAGTTTAAAACACAGTAATGCAAAGTGGTGAATGTAGACGGGTATGATCTGGTACGCCATACTGGCAAGAAATTATTTGCTGGTATGGAGTACCGGTAAGACATCTTTCAGTAGTATGCAATTATAACGATTTCTTTTATAGCTTAATGTTTTATCAACTGAGCAGTTAATTTGATCTTTGATATTTCAACCCTTTTCCTTTTAATATTTATATTTGAAGATTAAATTAAAGATATTTCACCTCTGTTGAATTTTCTACTTTTTTTCCTCTCTCCATCGCCCATCATATTGGAAGCTTTGGATGGGTTTTTGTTTTTTCATTAAGACCGAAATTGGTGAATACAACGGAGTCGTCAAGTATTCAGGTCCATTAATATTTATTTCACATTAAAAATCCCTAAATCATTCGCTATTTGTGAAAAACAAAGACATAAATAGGAAACATTGCGACATGGTACTTTCGTCACCATACACTTCATTTTATTACTCCTGTAAGACGACTTCGTCTGTAAATGGTTGATAGGTAATCACTAGAAGGAGAGCTATGCACCAATCTCCTGTGATGATGCATAGAACCTGCCAGGCCTAGCACCTAATGTCCAACCCCGCCTTCTCGTGGTGCAGACCGTTAGTACCTTTCAAAAGAGATACTCTCTTGTGGAAGTGAACGGAAGGGGAGGGCTGCCAGATTAGTGTGGCCTTCTGATCTGGACAACTCTGGCTACTTTTCTTTTTTTCTATCCTGCTGAGGAGTGGTCAACCACACAGGGTCCTGGTGCTGACCATATAAACTCACTAGACTGGACTGAATTATGGCTCTGAGCTTAATTATGGATCTTGAATTTGCTGCACTGGTGAGCTTCTGTGGATGGAAAATCTTCCGCTGTGCTTTCTGTTTGTTTGTGGGTTGTTACAGCCCCAAGTGAATAGATTCACAGGATATGTTTATCAGCTGGTGGATAATCCTGAACAGAGGTCATCACAGGCACCTGAACTCTTTGCTTCTATTGGCATCATCAAATTCTACATTGGGGGAGGTCTTCCAGTGTAGATGGCTTCAGCCTTTAGTGGTGGGGGAACGGGTCTTTGTCCCATGCCTGCGATTAGGGGACTGTTTGATATTGTTGGCATACCCTCTCTCAATAAACATAGTTTCTTTAAACATCCCACTAACCATTTTCTCTCCATAGGTAGTTGGAATGTGAGGACTCTGCACAGAGCCTTTTCTCTTGATGTCCTCACACAAGAATTCCACCACTATAATTTAGATATTCTCGGCTTGCAAGAGACCAAACGGACAGATAAAGGTCAGATTCTTAAAAATAATCTTAAATTTATCTTTTCAGGGATGGACGACAATAAGCATCACCAAGGCGTGGGTCTGCTTCTCAGCAGACATGCTAGTGATGCTCTTCTAGGAAGTGAGTGCATTAATAACAGGTTTCTTACAGCAAAATTTCAGACAAGCGTTAAAGACTTGAATGTTATATGCTGTTATGCCCCCACTGAGGATGCCGATGTGGATGAGAAGGATAGGTTTTATGGACAACTTCAGGATATTTTTAATTCTGTCAAGAAAGGTAACTACTACTACAAGTACTGACTCTGACCTTTGGGGAGGAGTAATAGGCCCTTTTGGTATTGGTAGCTGCAATGGCAATGGGCAACGTATCCTACAGGTAAGTAAACTCAATGGATTCAGAATAACTAACACTTATTACAAACACCGCGACATACATAAGTAAACATGGGTTTCACCCTGTGGGCTGCATAAGAATATGATTGATTATACATTAATTAACAACAAATGGGCTAGTTCTGTTAGAAATACCAGGGCATATAGGGGAGCTGAAATTGAATCTGACCATTACTTTGTTAAAAGGGTCTTGCAACTTAAACTTAAAAAGTGTTGTGCTAAAGATAAAAAATTTACATTTAATACTGAAGCTCTGAAAGACCCAGTTAGCTAAAGCTTACCATGATAGGTTACGTAGTCATTATGACAGTTATGGTTTTCTTACTACTGAAGTTGAGGAAGAATGGGACCGTTTTAAACAGGCTTTTCTTAAAACGAACAGCTCTCCGTTAGGAAAAAAGGAGCAAAAGAGACAGAATTATTTAAGTGTTAAAGCACTTGAGCTTATTTCAGAAAGAAAGAACTGCAGGAATGTCATTAATCAATACCCTACTAGTCCTAATAGAAAGCATTACAGAGAACTTAATAAACGTGTGAAAGATCAATTAGCTGCTGATAAGAATCTTTCGCTTGATGGTTTGGCTGACAAGGCCGAAAAAGCAGTTAGACAGCACAACAGCAGAAAGCTGTATCAGAAAGTTAATGTTTTGTGTGATAGAAAACGGACAGGTAAACAGGGATTTAAGAATAAACAAGGTAAGGTTATAAAGGTGAGAATTCTGTCATGGCTAGGTGGGCTGAGCATTTCAGTGATGTTCTAAACAATGTTGGTAGTTCTACTCCCATTGTTTGCAATGATGATAGATGTATTGGTGGCTTTAATGTTGGCCCTATAACACAATCTGAAGGTATTTTGGCTGTTTCTGAACTTAAACTACATAAATCCCCAGGGTAGATTAAATTACTACGGAAATGCTTAGAGCTGGAAATGTTTCGGTTACCACTTGGATGACTGAAATTCTGAATATCTTTTATGATAAAGGCATGGTTCCTAAGGATTTTACCATAGCTATTGTTATCCCTATTTTCAAAAAAGGTGATCACAGTTCTTGTGATAACTATAGGGGTATCAGCCTACTCTCTGTTCCAGGTAACGTTTTTCCATGATTGTGCTTAATAGAATTAAGAATCTGGTTGACAGTCAATTGCGTGATGAGCAATGTGGATTCAGAAGTGGTAGGGGATGTGTGGATCAGATATTTTCACTTAGGCAGATTCTTGAGAAATGTTTAGAGTTTCAGAAACCTTTGGTTGCCATCTTTGTTGATTTCAAAAAGGCTTTCGACTCTGTTGGTCGTCATAATATGTGGTTAACTGTGAGATCATATGGTATATCAGACAAGTTAATTAACATAATGAAAGCTCTCTATAATAACACTGAGTCGTGTGTGAGAGTTGGTAAGGCTTGTAGCAATTGGTTTAGCATTACTTCTGGTGTTCGACAAGAGTGAATTTTGTCTCCTTTTCTCTTTAGCTTGGTCATTGATTACGTTATGCGAAATTCACTTCAAGGGAAAGATTTTGGCCTTAAATGGACTGGAGATACGAAAATTTCTGATTTAGATTATGCTGATGATATAGCCCTTTTGGCAAATGAGGTTGATGAGATGAACTCTTTCATTCGAGCTGTTGATGAAACTGGTACTAGAGTAGGTTTAGTTATAAACAGAGAGAAAACTAAAGTGATGAAAATTGGTCAGGCAGGCTGTGATTCGGTTAATCTGAATGGTTGCAGTCTTGAGCAGGTGCCACAGTTTAATTATCTTGGGAGCTATGTAACAGATACTGGTGATGTGCGGCATGAGATTAACAGACGAATATGGATTGCTGCCGGGACATTTAAGAATCTATGGAGAGTATGGAGAAATAGGCATATACACCTAAAGACTAAAATTAGACTGTAGAATAGTTTGGTTCTTTCTAAGCTTAGTTGCTTCAACATTGGCATTAGGTGCTTCAACTTTGTAACTAATGAGGTTAGGCAAAGGAGTTTGCAACCTCCTTTAAGCAGGATATTGTGCAGAGACTCCGTTGGTTTGGCCATGTTGCCCGTATGAATAATTATAGATTGGCGAATAGGGTTATGAACAGTGTGCCTGAAGGCCTCAGAAAGACGGGGAGACCTAGGATGCGGTGGGCAGACAATGTCAAACAGGACCTTGTTAGAATTGGTATGCAGTGGCCAGATGCAGTAGATGTAGCTCAGGATAGACTTGCTTGGAGAACTAAATTGCACGGTCTATTTGGACCTCCGTAGCCCATGGCTGCTATAGGATGATGATGGTGGTGGTGGTGGTGGTGGGCCCATGGCTGCTTGAGGATGATGATGATGACTTCAGTGGATTAACCACCTGTGCATAATTTTCCACATATAGTACGCTTCGCAGCGGGCCGTACCGGTAAGAAATAAAATTTACTTTCACCACTGGTTATTTATAGTATTTCGAACAAAATTAGTTAAGCTGCTGCTCGGTAGGAGTGCTAGAATCGATTTTGTACAACACTGGGCTTATGTGGAAGTTCTCTGTCGGTACTAGATGCTTAATCAAGGTTCAAGGTTTCGTAAGCTTTGGTGAAATTAGCCTCCAATAAGGGGCTCTCTACACCAGTCACAAGAGTATGGCGAGATAGCAGATGCAGGAGAAACTGCCTCTCAGTTATCTCTCGAAGGTAAAAAGAGCATTAACGGGGAGAAAGAAAAAAAAAGGAAAACATTAGACCTTGTAGAAGAGTCCAATGTTTTGAAAGAAATCAGTGACCAGTCGGAAGTGCGTTCGTTGCAGCTTCACATTGTGGTGATTACCAAGAAGGGAGGTGATAGAGTAGTCGGTGGTTTCGATAGCATGAAGCTCCTGGAACAAAGCTTTTTGTTTGGCATTGTAGCGGGAGCAGTTGAGCAGAAAGTGGGATACAGTCTCAGGTGTGTTGCAAGTGGTACAGTTTGGACTGTAAGCTCTGCCGAGTATATGGAGCGTAGGGTTGCTGTAGATGACACCAACTCAGAGACGATGAAGGAGGGTCTCCTCAGATATGCAGAGATTACCGAGATTTCGAGCAGTGAGAGAAGGGTCAACCAGGTACCTGAATGAGGAACAGCTGCTGTCCTTCTGCCACTGGGAAGGACGATATTGGCTCATCAGTTGTGAGACAGAACTCTTGCAGTCGCTGAGAGATGATAATTTGATACACACCTCTAACCCTCCAGCGCCTCCTTCATGGTGAGATCAGTGAGCTCATTGCCAGGCATCCCTACATGGGAAGGGATCCACTGGAAATGAACCGGGATTCCGGCAGAAGTGACACTGGAGCAAGTCTCCGTGATCTTCTGGATGAGGACGGGGTTGCAGCACTTGCTTTCTCGCTTCTGGAGAGCTTCCAAGGCTGACTTCGAGTCACAGAGGATGACAAAGTTGCCACTCTCGAGGCTGAGGATGAAGAGTACAGCTTCAAGGATAGCATTAAATTCTGCACAGGAGGAAATGAGATGCGGGAGACGGAAATCTCTGACAATGCCCGTATTGGGTATAGCAAAGGCAGAGGCAGCATGTAGCCTCTCCCAGTCCACAGATACGTCAATGTTGACATCAGAACATCTCTCATATCGTGCAGCAACATAGGAGGTGGAGAGAAGTCTGACGACTACTGGATCTGAGTCGCTCTTTCAACCTAGAGAAGGGACAGTAACATTGATCATAAGATCACTGTTCCTCCAGGGTGGAAGATCAGGGAAGAGCGTATTGCCAGCAGTAGAGCTGGCAGGGATGGCTCTCGTAGCCAAGCAGCAGACATGGCAGAGTCTGGCCTGTCTTGCAACTTCCTGAGAAGCTCATGGTTAAAGTGGAGGGAATGGAGCCTCGAGAGATAACACAGTATATTTCTCTTCCGGTGCAGGTGGAAAGGCATGTCATCAACCTCTGCAATGACAGACGCATTTGGTGTGTTAAAGCAGAGTCCAAGACAGAGGTGCAGAGATATAGTGTGTATAGTGGCCAACTTGCTCGGCAGTGGAGCAGAGGCATTGCTCAGGTGCCCACTGTAGTTGACGTGGGAGAGGATCAAGTGCCAGTACAAGACCAGGTTTTGCAGGAACTAGCCCAGTGGGTACCAGCAAAGACAGTATATTTCTCTGCGCTGTGGCAACTGTCTTATGATGCTGGATGTGAGTTCCCCAGGACAGCCTGTTGTCCAGGACCACAATAAGGAACTTGTTTGAGACCTTGATGTGGCTTGGTCCAAGCATGAGGCCAGGGAAGGTGGGCGAAAGAAATCTCTTCGTGAGAACCATGGCCACATTTTTATTGGTGAAAAGAGTGGGACTTAGGTTGGTGAAGAACTTGACGACCGTAGACACAGCTAGTTTCATCTTGAGCTGAGCATAGAAGGGGTCTTGGCTAAGGAACCAGACGCAGATATCATCCGCGTAGATGAAAATACCCACTCTATTCTCGAGACGAGAGGGTAGGCCTGACAGCAAGATGTTCAGTAACATCGGGCTGAGGACACCCCCTTGAGGTACTCCGTGACATAGCGTGGGAGCCACTGAGCGTGTTGCCCAGCTTCACTAGAACCGTCCTGTCAGAGAGGTAAATCAAGATCCAGTGGATGATATTGCCTCCGAGGCCAAGATCATGAAGCCTGCAGAGAACATCCGAGTGGGACAGGGAGTCGAATGCGTTCTAAATGTCGAAGACGACGACTGTAGTCTGTCCCTCAGACAACGTCTGATCAGCAGTGGTGAAGTTGATAAGATTATCAGAAGTGCACCTCCCTTTGCGGAAACCCAAGAGGCTGTCAGGGAGGCCCTTGAACTCTAGATACCATTCTAAGCGTCCAAGGAACAGTCTCTCTAAGATCTTGCAGAAGCAAGATGATAGAGCAATGGGCCTGTAAGAGGACAGCTTAGTGGCGGGTTTTCCTGCTTCAAAATATGCACGATGTGTGTTGCCTTCCATGAATCAGGTACTGTGCAGGTGGTCCAGGAATGATTGAAGGCTTTAAGAAGTACAATCTCAGCCTCAGGTGACTGATTAGCTGATGTCGTCAGGGCCTGGGGCTGCCGAGCGCTTCGAAGTCACAATTGCAAAGATGAGTTCCTGCAAGGTCAAAGGATCATTATAACGAGGCTGTCCCAGAGCAGGGCTGCTAAGCCTTATCCTGATCAGTCACCAATGGGGCAGGGAGGGAACCCCGCACAATTGATAATTTGAAGATGGTCATCGCAGGGCACATTCGGAATGTGGATCGTGCTGTGCTGAATGAAGTCTTCAAGAACACAGTTCGGCGTGTCACTAAATGTCTGGAGACGCGCGAGATACTTTCAACATTTATTATAATTGTAAAGGTACTAATATATCATTCATTATCAGGCGCACAGACATTTTGACCACCCTGTACTACTGAGTTAGATATCCTGCGGCTTTGTCCAAAGGAAGTTTACTCCTAAAATGTTCAATAAAGTGAAATAACACATCATTTTTCTAAATATTTTTTCACTGAGATCTTATGTTTTAACTTTATGTATACTAAAAAGTTTCATACACTTTTTAGACACTTGTTATTTAGTAGAAATTAATCACACACACAGTACAAGTTCAGAACAATAGTTATATATTTTTAAAACGGAAAATATACATAATGGAGAAATAATATATTTAGGTTTACATTCACTCGCCGTCTCGTGGCCGAGTGGTTAGCACGCTTGGCTACTGATCCGTCCCGTGGCCGAGTGGTTAGCACGCTTGGCTACTGATCTATGGGACCTGGGTTCGAGCCCCGGGTAAGGCATGGATGTATGTGTCGTTTTTCTGCTGAGGTCCTGCCATCCTCTCAGATCTTTTACTTTGGCATATAAACTGACAAGCTCCTGTCAGACCTCTGTGGCAAGCAGCTGCTTGAGGGGGTATCCACATTATTGTTGTGGATCAGGCCTATTCATTTCTCCCCAGTTAAATCCTCCTGGCCGATGTTCTGGCGAAGGGTTAAAAGATGGGTCATCTGGGGGTGATTCAAAGAGATGTTTTCTGAAAAATAAAAACGTAAAAATGAGCACACAGTTATTATATATAACACATAAATTTTATAATGCAGAGTTGTTAAAATTCGAAATCCCGAATTAAATTGAAAATTATCCAGATATACTGGCTGCAAGGATAGATTTTAATTTTCAACCATTATTGGATTTCCCAAATATATACAGAAAAACTTAAAAATAGATATGAGATAAATTGGGCTTTTTTTTCTTTTGAAAAATTCTTTATTCACGAAATTTACAGTGTACATATTTTAAACATGGTGACCAGCAAAGCTATCAGCTTTTCTGCAGGAGATTGGAACTTCATTTGTACATAAAACATATCACAATTTATAATCAAAATATAACATTTCACTAATTACAAACTATAAAACAGCCAATTATTAAAAAGATAAAAATCGTTCACTTTTTTATAAAGTTGGTTCATTCCTTTACATGTTCTTTGAACTTTTCCTTTAAATTATCAAAACTTTGATCACATATTTCTCCTGAAAGTATGTTAAAAGCAAGAAATTTTATGATCATTTGTACATTTTCCATAACTGTTTCTGATCTTTGGTAATTTATATTAATTGAGACATTGCAGTTTCGTGTTTTTATTATCTTGTATTTCTTTTTTTATGTATGATCAAAAAAGTTATTTAAAATTAATGTGCCTTTAGAGAGTTTTCTGTAAGGTTACAAACTGAGCAAATGTAGTTTCTCCATTCAAGTTTTAACTGATTACACTCCTTTATTGAAATAATAGCTTTTGCTATGACTTAGCTTTCAATTTTTTAAATACACACACCGGCCACTGAATTAGAAACCTTTATTCAATACCAAATTGGACCTCCTTTAGCCTGAATTACAACACGTATGTGGTTTGGCATAGATTCCATTCTTTAACTGGCTCAGATTTGATGGAAGAGGACTTTGCTCCCGGATCTGTTTTTCTAACATGTCCCCCTGCATTCTCAATGGGGATCAGATCCGGGCTTTGTGGTGGCCAGAGAAGATGTGGAAGTTGCTGTCCTGCTTGCTGAACACATCTTGCACAATGGACAGTACATTGTCGTCCATGAAACAGATGTCACTTGCTGGATGAAACCTCAACATTCCATGATGTCCTTAATCGTCAACAATGTTCACATAATCCTTGGAGAATACCTGACCTTCCAGCAATATCAGGGGACACGTTCCATCCAACAGAATATGCCCCACACCACGAGACCATCTCCAGAACCTTGAGTTGTGTTTACAAGACAAGCTGGGTCCATTGTTTCATGGGGCTCCCACCAAACTCTCTGCCTACCATCGGTACAGAACAAGGTGTACCACGACTTGTCAGACCACGACTATTTTTCCAGTCTTCCAGTCACATTGTTCCTGACAATACTGTAGACAAACTTTCCGGTTCTTCCCAGAAATCAGTAGTTTCCATATAGACATGAAACTGCTAATACTGATCGTCTTCAATTCCTGCACATAGTTCGCTGAGATATGGGTTGAAAGCAGCCTTCGTTGAATGCTTCAGTCAATTGCTGCACAATTCCCGTTTCTCTGTACAAGCCTTCTCAGATGACAGCGATCTCGTTCCTGGCAGATTGTCGTCATGCCACACTTATGCTATCTTACTACTTATTTGCTCTTCAACAATTTTTTCACTAATTAAATATCCACGGTATCTCACCTTTGAGAAACCAGTCAGCTCTGCTGTTTTTAAAATCGTCACTCTTGCCAGACGGACATCCACAATAAACCGTTTATCGAACCCGAAAGATCCTTTGTTTTTTCCCATTGTGATCAACACTATTGGCAATTACTGACGAGCAGCAGTCTTAAATAGTTGCTTAGATCAATTGGTGATGCAGGTGACACGTATTTTGCACATACGCTGCACAAATGACGTTTATGTACATCTGGATAAAGGTTTCTAATTCAGTGGCCAGTGTATGTATCTGTCAAATTTGTAGTTACGTGAATGGTTATTCCTTAGGTTAAAATGGATTCACAAATTGATTTTTAGAACGTGATGCATGTGTTTGTATTTACAATGTATTAAGATTTTTGAATTTTCATTTCATATAATTTCAATTTTTTTATGACACATCACAAGTGTTCATTCTATTTCAATAATCTATCTCTATAAATACGTGGGTAATTAATGTTCAACATTCTTTCTATTAAAGGACAGGAGCATGCTATTCAATTAATATTTTTCTTCTTACACTTTATCTTATGCGGGGGGGGGACTCAGTCGGAAGCGCGCCAGGCTCGTAATCTGTAGTTCCCAGGTTCGTGTCCCAGCTGGGTCAACGTTGAGATTTATTTTCGCAGAATTCACGGTCAATAGGCGACACCGATGGGCTTGGAATGCGCCGTCCGTCGGATGTAACGTTAAGCCGTTGCTCCGTGTGCGGGAGAGCCATACCCTGTGCACGTTAAAGAACACTCTGGATGGCTTTGGCGGGAGGCTACCACCTGTCTCCCAACAGCTGTTCCATTAGGTCCCCTCCTCCAACCTTCTCTGAGCCTTCGAGGTCTATGTGACATGGCCATTTAGCCCATGGTGTGCAAAAATGTGCCGCTCAGAGGTAAAACAACTCTGCTGATATATGTAGTTTAAATTTAGAACTAGCCAAACTAACTTAAGACTATGATATTCTGGCCACATTAAGGCCATTAATGCATCTATCATCATTATAAAAATATAGGAGTAGACAAACCCAGGGCTGGACTTTGACCTTCTGAAGCGCTAAGCTATACAAATTTAAGGGGCACAAAAAATTCGAAAGTCGAAATATATTTTTAATTATTTTGATTGAGGGAAAACATTATTCTATCATTCCTAACAAAGGTTTGCACAATAGATTAAATATTTAAAGCAAATTTGTAATGTAGTAAAACTTTAAACACATTTCTCTCAGGCCCCTCTTATGGTCAGGCCCTAAGCTGTAGCTTAGTTAGCTTATGCGTATGTCCGGCCCTGCTTAAGGTTCCCAGATTCGAGTCTGCACTAAGATTTTCTCCTCTAAAAACCTGCTCATGATAAGGAAGAGGACACCGATGGATTGTAAAATGTCGCCATTCGTGAGATGTGGCTTAAACCAGTACTCAGGTGAGCCGTACTCTATGCATGTTAAATAACATTTGGTGTCTTCTAACAGCTGTCCATGAAACCGTGGGTCGGGGGGCGCTCAGTCGGTAGCGCGCAAGGCTCGTAATCTATAGTTCCTAGGTCCCATAGTTCAAAAACTTTTCTCAGGGTTATGATTTTTTTCCAATTTATACATTTTTTGAAATACAAATTTTGAAATTACTACCACAGGCACACTTCAGATGGTGGAGATAATAACTTGCAAAAAAGCCCTCTGCTCCATTTCATCCGTTAATCATCTCTGACATCTGCTTACCTTTATGGAATTTTAAATTATTTTCAACTGTTATAGAGCACTTGTGGAAGATTCGGAGAGATCGAATCCTAATATTTGATCAATATATCTCCAATCTAAAAATAATTTTAAATTTACCTCTAAAGAGAAAAAAAGATTTTTTTTAAAGTTGCCTGTTCGCACCTACAATGGGTCCAAATGGTCAACTCATTGTTGATAATAGAAATATCGTTACTTACACATTCCACCAAGAAAATTTCAATTATCTAGCATAGCTATGTCGTTTGCAACCTTCGCTTGAAATTTGGGAATTTTCGATTTTCCACCGTTAGAGGGCGCAATTAAAGTTTTCATGAGATTAAAAATAAAATAAATACCCACTCAAGCAGCTGCTTGCCACAGAGGTCTGACAGGAGCCTGTCAGTTTATATGCCAGAGTACAAGGTCTGAGAGGATGGCAGGACCTCAGCAGGAAAACAACACATACCTTACCATGCCTTACCCGGGACTCGAACCCAGGTCCCTTAAATCAGTAGCCAAGCGTGCTAACTTGGGAAAGTGCAAATCTTATACTTTTTCATTACTTATTCAACACAAAACCATTTTGAATTTATTTCTGTAAACAAAACTTTTCGCTGTCTACAGAGGTATATATAGAATTTTGCGGAGATAAATCTCAACGCTGACCCAGCTGGGACTCGAACCTGGGAACTACAGATTACGAGCCTGGCGCGCTACCGACTGAGCTACACCCTGAACGATTCTAAATCGTAGTAAAACTATCATTGTATTAAACGGAACTATACTATATC
Organism: Ryuthela nishihirai; assembly: GCA_038380435.1. Taxonomy (NCBI): domain Eukaryota; kingdom Metazoa; phylum Arthropoda; class Arachnida; order Araneae; family Heptathelidae; genus Ryuthela; species Ryuthela nishihirai. The sequence continues at coordinate 7,229,635 of JAWZYU010000038.1, forward strand.
AATTTTTATTTTATTTCGCTACCAGTAGATAATGGATGCTATAAGAAACCTAAATTTTAAATATTAGTATTGAATCTGTTATGAGTAAAATTAATCATAAATATAAATTCAAAGTAGTAGCATTAAAGGGAGATGCAATTTCGTATTTTGCACTAAGTAACTAAAATAATTTCATTTTTAAATTTAATAGATGAAATCAAATTAATAACAGAGCGGTAATACCCATTTCAATTCAAGCCTTTTTGAATTACAAAAAATTGTTGCTCTCAGACTCCATTAAAAACTACCAAACTATAAACCGCAGTCAGTATCAATTCAACTTTCCAAAAAATGTCTAAAGGATGTAAAAAAAAACACATTTATATTTATCTGGGTATCACGTGGACGAGTGGTTTGCGCGTTTGGCTACTGATCTAATGGACTTAGGTTCAATCCCGGGTAAGGCATGGATGTATGTGTCGTTTTTCTGCTGAGGTCCTGTCATCCTCACAGTGCTTTCTACTATGGCATATAAACTGACAAGCTCCTGTCAGACTGCTGTGGCAAGCAGCTGCTTGAGGGGGTATTTATTTTCATTATTTAATTCAAACTCGGTAAATTAAATCATTAAAACGAAATTATCTCTATAAAGTTCTTTTACTTGCTTTAACAATTAAATATAGGGTAATTTTCTTTGTTAATCCTCGACGATCCCTTTTACATTTGTGCATGCAAATTATTTATTTTTTGTTTATTTATGTTGCAAAATGAACTTTTCAGTTTCATTTAAACTCAGCAGAAGCCATAAGATATCAATACGTTGTGAGTGTTTCTACAAAACAAACGGTCCTCATTCAATTTCTGATGATTTAATTTTATTCGACCTGAACAAATGGCATCTTGTGGTAAAATTTTATAATACAAGAAATTAAAAGAAGTGGGGCAGTGGAGGCTAGCAACACCTTCTTTAATACGCACAGTGGACACGGAACCACGGTTCATAGTCACCTCAGACGGACAATCGTTCTTAAATCAGTTCCATTGATAGACAGACTAAACACTGACGGTAAATGGCAATAAGTGTTGAGTCGATGGCATCATAAAGAATTCGCGTAATTATCCGTCTCATTAGAGCGAGGGTTCGCTCAATCGATAGGGTACAAACTCGTAAATCTGCAATTCGTAGGTTCGAGTCCCACCTGCGCCAGTGTTGAGATTTATCTCCTCTAAACCCTTACCCTGCCATTGGTCAGGGGGGGGGGCAGTTCCCAGGTTCGAGTTCCAGCTGGGTCAGCGTTCAGATTTATCTCCTCTAAACCCTTACCCTGCCATTGGTCAGTGGGGGGACATCAATGGTCTTGATGTCATGTGCAAATGGTCTTGGTGCCACGCCCCATCTGCTGAAGAGCCCATGCCCTATACACGTTAAAGAACACGCTGAATGGACTTGACGTGAAACTGCCATCTGTATCATAACAACTGGCTTACAAGGTCTTGTGACCTGACCATTTTGCTAACTCCTCCAATTACAGAGAGCCAGAAGACCAAATTTATGACGTCACTAAAGTAGTTCTGCCATATACATATTTCTTAGATTTTTGATTCTAATATTATTACTGGTGGAATCTTTATATTTATCAATAAATATATTTTATTGAAGAGAAAAAATAATTAATTAGCATTATGATATTTGACAATAAACACGAGTAATTTTCTTTCGAAATAAAATGTATTTATAGATAAACATTAGTATAAAGGTTAGCACAAGAGTCCACCAGTAATAATATTAGAATAAAAAATATAAGAATTATCTATATGGTAGGACTACTTGAGCCGACGTCATACGTTTGGTCCACTGGCCTTCTGTTATAGGAGTGCTGATTTAGCCCACTGTCTGCAACGATGTCGCTGACGTACGTATTGCTACTCAGTGTACCCTGTACCAACCCCAGCCACGTATGAGAGTGATAACTAATCGCTCCCCATATCATGATCCCCGGCATCGGCCCTGTGCGTCGCTGCGGATGCACGATGGAAGAAGCCGCTCACCTTGTCGCTTTCGGACGATTGCGTATCATTCTTGTAGACACTCTTGGTAGGACAGAGGATCGAATTTGTGATGCCGTAGCCGTCCGCTCTGCCACAGCCTCTCTCCTGATGCACCGATCCTCTCGTGCGTCCATAACTCTGCGTTGCCCGGACCCACATCTGCGAGGGTGCGAATGCTCGTCTGACCATCGACGCCACCATCATACCACTTCTGATACCCCTCGTCCAACGCGGTGTGCAATTTCACGAAAAGACCAACCTGCTTCCCTAAGACCCACTATATGACCTCGCTCAAACTCCGCTAACTGAACAAACGTTGCGCGTCTGCGTCGTCCAGGCATGGTAGCTTCTTCAAAGAGCACTGAACAACATGACACAAGACGAATAACTTCTTTCTTCACAACCTAGTCCTTAAATACGAGTTGCGTACATTTGCATGTTGTCGTCCTCAGTGACGTCATTACTTCACTTTCAATCCTGGCTCACTGTTTCTGCTGGCCTTAACTATTAGCATATTATATTATGACGTTCCTAAAGGAATCCTTCTGAGTGTTCTTTTTTTCAATTTCCGCCAGTTTATATACAGAATTTGGTGGTCGTTTAGGAGGAATTGCTCTCCCGGAATTGCTCTCTCCGGTATGTCCATTTATATTATACAGTAAATAAATCTTATTACCATTTAAAATGATGAAATTGCCTTTACCTATGGAACACAACACATTATATGCACCAATGGTAATGGAATAATGGCTCTGAGCTTGACTGTGGATCCTGCATTTGTTGCACTGGTGGTCTTCGGTTGAGGGAAAATTTTGCACAGTGTTTCCTGTTTGTTTTTGGGCTGACAGCCCCAAGTGAATAGATTCACAGGATATGTTTTATCAGCTGGTGGATAATCCTGATCAGAGGCTATCTCAGGTACTTGAACTCTTGCTTCTATGGGCATCGCCAAACCCTACATTGGGGGAAGTCTTTCAGTGTAAATGGCTTCAGCCTTTAGTGGTGGAGGAACGGGTCTTTGCCCCATGCCTTTGATTAGGGGACTGTTTGAGATTGTCGGCATTCCCTTTCTCAATAAACATGAAATGCTAAGTAGCAAAACATCCCACTAACCATTTTCTATCCATAAATAGTTAGAATGTGAAGACTGCACAGAGCCTTTTCTCTTGATGTCCTCATACAAGAATGTAACTGTTATAACTTAGATATTCTCGGCTTGCAAGAGATCAGATGACAGATAAAGGTCAGATTCTTAAACGTCACCGTATCAAATGAAGATGCTGCCAAAGGAGGATAGTCGATATTTCATGTATGTATAGCTTTATATATAAACTGATTACTATTTGTTTAACTTATTGTATGGTCAACCTTATTAGCGTTTTCATGTTGTATAAATGAAAAACAAAATTTGCGTTTCTCTTTTTATTCTTTTTATGGCATGTTTATCGTTGTTCCCCTAACTCTTCATGGTTTTCTATTGCACCTTAATGTTGCCAAATGTGATACTTTCAGGAACGTAACCTCCACAGTTGGCGAGGGATTACTGTAGCATGCCGCTTCCTTAACTCACATCAAATGTTATTTCGAATAAAGTATCCTATCCTTATATGTATGTATCTATTACGTTTCACTTTCATATACCCTTTCCTATATTCTATAATGCTGCATCAGGCCTTCAAACATTTTGAGAGGAGAGCAGCGAGGTGTCCAAAGACGGACTTGGCGAGCATCAATAATTCCCAAAGACCAGCTCATCGAAATAAAATTTTTGCATTTGAACAGTTTATATCAATGGCTTTCAACTATGGGATGTCGCAATATTTCAACTGAAGAAAATTCTTCTAGTTAGGTGCTTTTAAACCTCTCATTATTAAAAAGGCGAAATGTAAACTTCCTTGTTTCAGCAAATATAAAAAATATCGATTGTTTTTGTATTGGTTTTAAGAAATACTTCACTGTGTGTAAAGCCAAATATAGCGCTATGAAAATAAGGATTTCACTTTGACTACAAAAAAGGAAATCCCGATTTCTCGTGTATGGGAATGAACCACGATAACATAAATACAGTTCATTAAATTCTACCCATTACATTACAAAGGAAAAAAATCTTATAGAATTTAAAAATACAATGTAAAACACCTGTGTAAAATCTAATTGCGATGCGATAAATATGCAATTTCAGTCTTCTCTTTAAAAGATTAAATCACTATTTAGGAAAATAACGATTTTAACCACAAAACAAATACTGTTAAAAATACCTTTGGGGTTGTTATTCCTCGTCACGCTTGGGGCAATGGCAGCAGAGCAGATGTCTTAGAGCTCTCACTATTCTACTCCCCAAGCTCTTTCTTCTTTGTCGTGACTCTGAAAATGAAACTTTACGATGTTTATTGGTTGCGAAATATGAATAAGAAATATCTATATTTGAAATTTAGAAATTTAATAAGAATGGGACAATCTGTTAAGTGTTCTACGGCGCAAACTCACTTGCTCTATTTACAATTTTCGTCTGAAACAGCTCATTCTGCATAAAAGTCAAATGAAGAATTAAAGATGACATGAGTCAACGGGGAAGGGGACGACTATCAACTGAGACGTTCGTCGTAGGTTAACCGCGAAACTTTTTTTTCTTTCCTCATACAGTCCACATACAGTTTTCTCTTATAGTAACTAAGAAAAATGTAAATGTTTAGTCCTTAAACTTTCTTCCTTCCCCCACAAACAAAAAATTTAAAACATTTAAAAGAAAGCAAATTAAATTTAAAATACGGAAAAATAAACAACTGAGCCAAGTTAGTGGGAAAAATGTATGATTAAAACATGGACGACGGTAACAACGATAGCAATCACCAACATCAGAAACAGATATCACAACGAAAGCAATATAAATAGGTACTCACTATACTCGGGGAAGAAGTCCTTTGGAGGCGTCCATACATCCTATAAACGGAACATAGTTGTAAGTGATTGCAGTGGTTATTCTAATCACATCAAGTAAAACTATTGCATTTACCTTTCGACATTAAAATTATATTAATAACAATATTATATTTTTAAAAGTTCAATTCTTAGAAAAATATTTTTCGTTATCATTGGCTGAACGATCTTTATTCCTATAATTATTAAGAAGATGCCAATATCAGGAGTTCACAAACTTTTACTTTTAAAAAAATGAGTGAATAAAATTTAGACTCTCAACATTAATAGCTAATATTTTGTGGATAACACATAAAATTTCTATTAATATTAAAGTAAGAAAATTTAATAGAAATGGAATTAGGTTACCTCATGCAACAATTTGTGAATACTTGATTTACTGTTCTAAAGATCCCTACAGTTCTAAAAGTCTCTACTCTAGTAATCTTAAATATCTTCAGAATTTTAGCAACACTATCATTTTCCAAAGTATTTTACATAATCATCGAAATAAACTTACGGAAAGGCGGCTAGTTGCTGGAAAAGCCACTCTCTGAAAAGTCAGGAAGCATTTAATTAGAAAACATAACATTGCAAACTTTATAGGTATACATATATAGACAACTTGTTAAACAATAAATTCATATATACAGCCGTAATACAAAAAACTGAGATTTAGACTTATGTTCTTTTCGCTATACCTCTTTTGTAATGAGGCGCGGGGGTGGCTCAGTCGGTAGCGCGCCAGGCTCGTAATCTGTAGTTCCCAGGTTCGAGTCCCAGCTGGGTCAGCGTTGAGATTTATCTCCGCACAACTCTCCACCCTTCCCATGGTCAGTAGTGGATATCGATGGCTTAGAAAAGTCACCGACCGTCGCATAGGACGTTAAGCCGTGGTTCCGTGTACGGGAGAGAGCCATACCCTGCACACGTAATACTGCAGGGTACACAAGCCATACCCTGCACACGCTTTCGCAACCAAAGAACACGCTGGATGGCCTTGACGGGAGGCTATCATATGTCTCCTAACAGCTGTTCCAGTGTGTCTCCTCCCCCAATCTTCTCTGAGACTTTGGGGTCCTTGTGACCTGGCCATTTAGCCCATTGTGTACAAAAAAGCGCAGCTCAGAGATAAAACAACCCAACAATACTATACTGTATAACAAAAATTTATAGTGTCTTACTGTATTTGCTCTATGTGCTAATTGCAAATAATGTATAACCTTTGTTCCTGAAGACCAGCCCTCAGAGCATGTTATGATGTTTATCTCTGTGCATGTGAATGTAAATAAACACTTAATGAATTCGGTAATGATGATATATAATTATGAGGATGAAGGAAATTAAATTATTATAAGCAGCGGTAGAAATGTGCCGGAACATGTTCGGGTGCAATTCGTGACGAATAACTGTCACCAAATATTTAGTATAATTTCATCTTAACATTAACCATTTCATTTGTTAATATCACTTTGGGCAAATCAAAATCAATATCTTGGTATTAAATTTTAAATGGAAAATAGAACTCCGAAAGTACACTGATGAAAGTTAAAATTGTCCAACCCAGCAGGTACGGTCGACTTTACACGTAAATCAACATGCAACAGCAGAGGTTGCTATGTAAATGATCTATTGTAAAAACCTATGTAAATGATTACGTTAGCCATCAGTTACAAAAACAGATCACTTCTGGTAGTTGTAAGAGGTAATATGAATTTCTGGTTGATATCTCGATGCCTACGGCCAGTCGTCGAATTAATTCAAGCGATTATCTCTAATGACATCTGCCAGCATGATAACACTACTACTATCCAGGATGTTGTCTACAAGGACAATTCCAGACTATTCCGTGGCCAATCATTTCCCACTCCCATCGAGCATGTTTGGGACATGATCGGACTTTCTCTGCAAGCATACTCTCAACTGGCCCAAACCACATGCACGTGGGTGGGGAGATATTCCTCAGGACAACATCAGAAATCTTTACACATCAATGCGGCAATGTGCTGCTGAATGTATCACAAATAAAATGATTTCAGTACATATTAAATTAGGTGCATTTTACTTTAACCCTTTCGTTCAGTTAATTGCATTCAGATGTAGATAAAATCATGTGATACAAATCTCATCATCTTTGTCTGTCAAGAGTTTCGCAAAATTCCGGTCATTCATTCTTTCGAGAGCAATTTCACTAACGAGCAATGTATTTAATAACGAAGAAAAATTACAAATTGAAGTTTGGAACGTAATCACATAAACATTTTAACAACTACCTCTGCTTTCATTCCATAATAAATAAATTTTAGAAGTTCTCAAACTCTATTACCACACAGAGTTCAGAATTGCATCCTGTAACCATTCTTTTATCAAATATAGAAAAATCATATACAGAGGAACTATCGCTCAGTTAACACAAAACGTAATCCTAAAGAAATGATGACCAGAGATAAATAAACGTGTTTTGTTTCTCTTGAGACACTGAATTTAACAATTCTAAAACTGATAGAAAGGACAGATAAAATAAGGGTATCCAAAATCAAACTTCTTCACTGCAGTTTTTGTTTAAAGAATTAAAACATCTAATGGCATCGAGATGATTAGGTATCTCTTACAAACTTCATAAAGGGGATTAGATATTTTTCAAATAATTTAATACCAAGAGAGGTCTAAGAAGAAAGAAAAGCAGAAATCGATACGTTATCCATTAGTAAAAAAAATCTCTTCTGCTTAATTTACCTTTGATCTTAACATAGATTAAATTAATTATTAAGCATTGTCAATATTCTTAATATTGCGTAAATCACCCATAAAAATAGACTATAGAAACTATATTTGCCTTCCTTACTTTGGCCTGATTCGGCTCCTTTCCTTTCTTTTCATCTGAGCTCATTGAAGTTTCCTCGTCACTCTCGGTTACTTCATATGGCCCCCATTCTAACCACGAATAATCTTCTGGTTTTTCCAACTCTTGTGCAGTTTGCTGAAAATGCAAATGAAAACGCTTTGTAATGATCACGAAAGGAGGCAATGAGCTATGCTTATATATATATATATATCCTTATATATATATATATGGTTATATATATATATATATCCTTATATATATATATCTTGTTATATATATATATATATATATATATATATATATATATATATATATATATATATATATATATATATATATATATATATATATATATATATATATATATATATATATCTTGTTATATATATTATATATATATATATGCTTATATTATATATCCCTCCCCCTTTCCAAATACCAGTAATGGTAATAAAGGCAAAAAATGACTAAACTTTTGTTTTTTACGCATTTTTCAAGAAATGATTCAAGTACTATAAAACGGTGGATGATATGCTATATTGCAATGGAATTCCAGTCCCCTTTACTTTTTTTTCTGACTCGATTGCGTCACTTGCCCCCCCCCCCCCCTCTCTATTTTTTTTTCTAAATCCGCGCCTGTTTGACATTAGTTTCATTTCTGTAGCTGTGATATTAGTAATGGCGATCTTAAAATAGCGGATTTTTCTTAAAATATATTGTAAATTTCAATGACTAAGAAATTATGAATAGCCAATTCATTCTTTTAACAATTCTAAAACTGAAAAAAAAGACAGATAAAATAAGGGTATCCAAAATCAAAATGTCTTTACTTCAGTTTTTCCGTAAAGAATTAAAACATCTAATAGCATCGAGATCATTAGGTATCTCTTACCAACTTCATAAATGGGATTAGATATTTTTCAAATAATTTAATACCAAGAGAGGTCTAAGAAGAAAGAAAAGCAGAAATCGATACGTTATCCATTAGTAAAAAAATCTCTTCTGCCTAATTTACCTTTGATGTTAATGTAGATTGAATTAATTATTAAGTATTGTCAATATTCTTATTATTGTGTAAAACACCCATAAAAATACACTATGAAACTATATTTATTTTTCTTTTACCTTGTCGGCCACTGACGGCTTCGATTCCTCGTTTCCGCCTTCACTTCTGCAGATTGTGTCGAGAATGAAGTCTACAGTTTTTCTCACGGCTAACTGAAAATGCAAACGAAAACGCTTTGTAATGATCACGAAAGGAGGCTAATCATACTATTGCAACTAATTAAAAATGTAATTATTCTACATCCTGCAGATAAGCTTTAAGCTTTGCGGGTCACCTGTAATGATAAAATTTACTTGTACTATGATCAAAGAATAATAACGTAAATTTATCTTTTTTAAAATTTGTTTATCACTATTGCTTCGGTGTGAATGATTTATTGAAATGGTTTGCGCATGTTGTAAATTGAGTCATTTCACCTTTGAGCGGGATTTTTGAATGTAATATCATAATGGTTTCCACTTCAACTGTTAGGAGAAAGATGGAACCTCTCGTCAAGGTCATTCAGCGAACTCTTTAACATGAGAAGATTATGGCTTCATCCACACGGAATCACAGCTTAATGTCGCATTGACGATCCTTTAGAAAGCTATCATCATCATTTAACATGTGCCTGTGTGGCATCCTGTGCTGGAAGATACGAATCTTAAAAGTGTGCTTATTGATGGCAACACTTTGCGATAAAAAACTCTTAGCTTCTGTGGACTCTTCAATGGACTACCGAAGCTGTTAACCTCTGTGGACTGTTCAATGTTCTACTGAAGCTGTTAACCTCTGTGGACTGTTCAATGGACTACCGAAGCTGTTAACCTCTGTTTACTGTTCAAATGGACAATCAAGACTGCCTCCATGGTTTAAATTTCCCTCCGAAGAGAGACAGCCTTCCGATGAGAAAGAATTCAAAGCCAACCGAGGTTGATTTAACAGTTTTAGGAACTGCCTCAACCTCAAAAAGTTTTTTATTTATTCTTTCATTCTTCCTACTCCCTCTCTCTTATCCGCAAAATTCCCCGCCCTGCCCACGGTCAGTAGGGGACACCGATGGGCTTGGAAAGGCCGCCGTCCGTCGGATGGGACGTTAAGCCGTGGCCCCGTGTGCGGGAGAGCCATACCCTGTGCACGTTAAAGAACACGCTGGATGGCCGTGACGGGAGGCTACCATCTGTCTCCCAACAGCTGTTCCAGTGGGTCCCCTCCCCCAACCTTCTCTGAGCCTACGGGGTCCATGTGACCTGGCCATTTAGCCCATGGTGTGCAAAAAAGTGCCGCTCAGAGGTAAAACAACCCAACTCAACCCTCTCTCTTAAGTTGTTAAAACACTGGGAAATTATATTTTGCATATGTACTCTTTATTTTACAATGTACATTACTGCATACATATTATTCTACAGGTTGTATTCACGAAACCACGTTCTTTATGGGCGATTTAAGGGAATTTCAAGGGTAATTTTGACTATATGCGATTTCCGCCTTACTCGCTGACTCTAGAACAGGGGTGGACAACCCGCGGCCCGCCTTGAACATTTTTCCGGCCCACGAGATTCATCACACTTTTACAAATTATATTTATTTTATAATGGCCAAAGTAGTGAAAACCAAGGTATTAAAAAAATACATTATTTGTGCATCCATATATTCGAAAATTAACTGTCGAAATTATGAGAAAAAATTAACTTTGATTTTAAAATAATATTCTTGCGAATATATGACAGATATTGCCTGTTTTATCTATGAGTTTACAGTTATGAGTTCGCAGAATAATTAAATTATATCCTGCGAACTCATGATGTTTCACTCTTAAGTGACCTCAGTGACGCAGTGACCATCCCTAGATACGCACAGTTGATTGTTGATAGCAGAGCAGAGCAGACTCTCAGTTTCAAGTACTATAAAACGTATAAGCAAGTAAAAATATATACTAATAGCAAGTGAAATTTTGCTTTTTGGTTTCGTTTTGTGTGCTGTGACTGCAGGATAATTATTTTAATATACCTGTACTTCAACAACATATTTAAAACAACAACAGCCAGGTAATAATTTCTATTATATTAAAAATGACTTTTAATTTAACAATTAAAAATATTAAAATAGTGGGTCTAAATCTAATATGGGGATATATAATTTTATATGCGGTCCGTGGAGTTATGATGCATTTCCAAAGTGGCCCGCAAGATCATTTGGGTTGGCCACCCCTGCTCTAGAACTTAACCCCCGGGTAAGATGCGACTGGACTGTGTATATACCATCGTATACCTGCCACTACCGCCTCGCTAATTTCATAGCTGAAACGCCTAAGTGAACTGACCATGGAACTGACTTATCTTGTGACACGATGATGGCATTCGTCACATGTCCAGATATATGGGTCTTGTCCCCAAATGTTGCCACTTGTCACACGTCTTATATACATTTAAATTTTGTAGTGGAAATAAAAGACTGATCGAGTAATACAGGTGGAGCTAAATCGAAAACTAACTGCTGTTCATAATTTAATGGAGTAGAAACAGCTGCAAATATTTCCAGAAATATTTTTTCTAATTTAACGAAATTCTCAGAGAATATTTAACGGAAAATAACTCACATTTATCTTGCATTAAATTTACGTTTTTCAGTAGGAAAGACTCTGCAATGTGAAATTAAACTGGTGATAAAAGCAGCTTCAGGAACGGCGATTCTTATTTCAGATCGAGAGCGGCTTTATTGATCATTACAGTTTTGTTAAAATGCCAAGGAGGAACCATTTGGATGACGGTCAGAAATGGAGGATGGAATCGGAAGGATGGAAGCATGACAGTCACATAGAGATACTCTATTGGACTCACCAACATCTCTATGGGACTCACCAACATCTGGGGACAAGATACTGTAGTTGCGAGATTCTTGAAGGTGTTGGAAAGTGTAATTTCCAGACTCTGGAGATGTTTTCAAGACACTCGAATACGATCTAGGATAACGGGCCAAGACAGGAAGAGCAACAACAGTTGAAGATGATTGTTTCCTGTCCCTAACAGCAGGGCGCAGGTGGATATGATGTCAGCTCACAAATTTGCATCAGAGCTGTCAACTGCCACAGGAAACACAGCATCCAGAGTGTTCTGAAGACTTCATACAAAGAGGTTTCTATGCTAGAAGTACTGTAGTGTGCAAACCAATAACCTCAGCTCATCGGAGGGCACGACTACAATGAAGAAGGGTGGGTCACCTCGTTATTGCTAATGAAAACTTCGTAACATTTCTCATTGATCATTGAGGCAGCACCTCAACTGGACCAATGATAGATGAGGACAGGTTGCCTTTTCGAATTGATCACGATATAGCTAAGTAGTGATTCTCAGCATCAATGCATCTGGAGAGACCGTGAGAGAAGTTATCACCTCCCCCTCTCCCGAATATCGTGGGGAGGGTTAGTCGGCCGCACCGATTTGCATGACTTCTGAGGAGGGACTCTTTTAACTCTCGTAAGATCAAGATCCTAGATCCTTACGTGAGAATTTTTGGAGGTGCCGTTGGGTCGGAATTCATTTTTATCTCGTTTTCGAAAAGAAGCGAGATAATAGTTTCACTTTGTGGTCTGTCTATCGGTCTGCCCGCCCGTCCGTCCTTCCCTCTGTCCCCGCCCTGCCCACGGTGAGTAGGGGACACCGATGGGCTTGAAAAGGCCGCCGTCCGTCAAAGTTAAGCCATGGCTCCGTGTGCGAGAGAGACATTCCCTATGCACGTTAAAGAACACGCTGGATGGCCTTGACGGGAGCTACCATCTGTCTCCCAACAGCTGTTCCAGTGGGTCCCCTCCTCCAACCTTCTCTGAGGCTTCGGGGTCCTTGTCATCTGGCCATTTAGCCCATGATGTGCAAAAAAGTGCCGCTCAGAGGTAAAACAACCCAACCCTTCCCTCTGTATGTCCATCAGTCCGTCCTTCTCTCTGTATGTCCATCAGTCCGTCCTTCTCTCTGTATGTCTATCAGTCCGTTCTTTCCTCTGTATGTCCATCAGTCCGTTCTTCTCTCTGTATGTCCATCAGTCCGTTCTTCACTCTGTATGTCCATCAGTCCGTCCTTCACTCTGTAGGTCCATCAGTCCGTCCTTCCCTCTGTGGGGCGGGGGTGGCTCAGTCGGTAGCGCGCCAGGCTCGTAATCTGCAGTTCCCAGGTTCGAGTCCCAGCTGGGTCAGCGTTGAGATTTATCTCCGCAAAATTCCCCGCCCTGCCCACGGTCAGTAGGGGACACCGATGGGCTTGGAAAGGCCGCCGTCCGTCGGATGGGACGTTAAGCCGTGGCCCCGTGTGCGGGAGAGTCATACCCTGTGCACATTAAAGAACACGCTGGATGGCCTTGACGGGAGGCTACCATCTGTCTCCCAACAGCTATTCCAGTGGGTCCCCTCACCCAACCTTCTCTGAGCCTTCGGGGTCCATGTGACCTGGCCATTTAGCCCATGGTGTGCAAAAAAGTGCCGCTCAGAGGTAAAACAACCCACAACCCAACCCTTCCCTCTGTATGTCCATCAGTCCGTCCTTCCCTCTGTATGTCCATCAGACCGTCCTTCCCTATGTATGTCCATCAGTCCGTCCTTCCCTCTGTATGTCCATCAGTCCGTCCTTCCCTCTGTATGTCCATCAGTCTGTCCTTCCCTCTGTATGTCCATCAGTCCGTCCTTCCCTCTGTATGTCCATCAGTCCGTCCTTCCCTCTGTATGTCCATCAGACCGTCCTTCCCTCTGTATGTCCATCAATCCATCCTTCCCTCTGTATGTCCATCAATCCGTCCTTCCCTCTTTATGTCCATCAATCCGTCCTTCCCTCTTTATGTCCATCAATTCGTCCATCCCTCTGTATGTCCGTTCGTCCACTGTCTGTATACATCGATCTTTTTTTTACAGAGATAAATAAAAAAACTTTTGTTGGATGGGTATTAAAGATATATTGCGAACTGCACTTTACGAATCTCCAAGAAGCTATAATTGCGCCCTCTAACGGTGGAAAAGTTGAAATTTCCAAAATTTGAAACGAATATTTCAAGCGATGTGGTTATGCTAGAAATTTGAAATTTTGAAGATTATAAAGTTTTTATTGGCAGCAAAGAGTTGACCCCTTAGATCCAGAGTGAATGGGAAAATGGAACTTATTTGTTTTGAGATAATTGTCTGCTTTTAGAGGTAAGTTAAAAATTCTTTTTAGGTTCGATAGGTATTGAAGAAATATGATTTGCAGTTTCCGAATATCCCAAAAGCTGCAACTGCAGCCTCTGACATTGAAAAAAAAAATCGAAATTTTCAAAAATTTAGCGAATATTGCAAATGATGTATTTATTCTAGAAATTTCCAATAGACCTGAATATGGGAGGAAGTCTTAATGCTAAATATACGAAATTTCGGTGTTGGAATGTGAAGGTCGTGATGTTTCCATTGTCCAGCAATGAGTTGACCCATTTCGCCCACGGTGGGTGGAAAATGCAATTGTTCTGACTTAAGAGATCATTGGGTTGGGTTGTTTTACCTCTGAGCGGCACTTTTTTGCACACCATGGGCTAAATGGCCAGATCGCATGGACCCCGAATTCTCAGAGAAGGTTGGGAGAGGGGACCCACTGGAACAGCTGTTGGGAGACAGATGGTAGCCTCCCGTCAAGGCCATCCAGCGTGTTCTTTAACGTGCAAAGGGTATGGCTCTCCCGCACACGGGGCCACGGCTTAACGTCCCATCCGACGGACGGCGGCCATACCAAGCCCATCGGTGTCCCCTACTGACCGTGGGCAGGGCGGGGAAATTTGCGGAGATAAATCTCAACGCTGATCCAGCTGGGACTCGAACCTGGGAACTACAGATTACGAGCCTGGCGCGCTACCGACTGAGCCACCCCTAAAGAGAGATCATTGGGAAACTCTCTTTTAGTTGTATTGGTGCTAATGAAATATTATAATAGGAACTTTTCAAATACTTAGGAAAGTTTTAATTTATATCGTAGAGATCATTAAATACAGAAACGGCGAAACTTTTAACGAATGCTGCAAGTGATCTGTTTAGGGTAGAAATTTGAAATTTCTCTGGTAGAGTGTCAAGAGATATTCCATTGACAGCAATAATCTACACCTCCCCATGGCTTCCTCAGAGGGGTGTGAGAGAAACAACTTTCTAAATTTAAGAGACAAAACTTTTTTGTCACATTGTATAATTACTAATAAAATATTGTTCTTTGCATTTTACCCGTCATCCATTAGCTCAAATTTAAATTTTTAAAGAGTGAAAAGTGGTAAACGGAATACTTCATTCTCTTTGACAACAAAATCCCACATGCGCCAGAGGAGATGCGCGTTCCTCTTCTCGTGGATGATAACGCTCGCTCACATAGAGCTCAGATAGTCAAAGTCTTGAGAGGGAAGATATCCAGAGAATGTAACTGGCCAGCGATGTCCCGAGACCTAATCTTGCTTTGGGAAGGAGAGTTGCAAGTCAACAACCCCCTCCAAGAACACTTCATGAGCTGAGAAATGCTCTTTTAGAGAGGAATGAGCATTATTGGATAATCTTGTTAGGAGCTCGTTGTGAAAGCTGTATTGCTGTTAGAGATAATGATACCTTTACATGTTAATTTCGATATCTATCATGATATGTAATTTTTCACAATTGGAAATATTTTCCGACATATTTAGTGCGAAAATTAAGTTTATAATTAGTATTCCGATATGATCTTTGTTTCAAATGTAAATATTAATATATGTGGTATTAAATATCCTCTAAAACTATCGTTAAATTCTAAAAAGGATTTTTTTTCATTTATTTGCATTTTTGTTCAACACTCTTAAATTATGCATAGCAGTGCATTTATACACTACATGAAATATTATTTACTGTCTGTTAAGACTCCAGAAAAACAAAACTTTTATCTAAATATCAGGAACACGGTATTTGTTTAAATGCAAAAGGTTTTTACCCGCTGTGGCTTTCTCAGATTGGGGTTCCGTGCAAAAAGAGATTTTTGGCTTTTATTACGATCAATATGGGAAATATGAATTAAATACAACTCTTGGAAGATCGAATATTTCGATTATATCATGTTATTAAATTGTTGAATATATTGCATAAGGAAACGAAATTTTAAATAAAAAGAATAATCGTACTCATAACATTTTATCTTAAAATAACGTTACCGAGTAGTTTTTGTAATAACCCGTGACGTAACATAACCAGCCTCGCCTTGCACCATGATACGTCACGTGATTTACCACTTGCCTCGAGATGTTCGGATAAGGAATGGACATCGCGTAACAAAACAATGGATTGCATTGGGAATGAATCAATTTACAGAGAAGTGGCATTCTTTTTCTCAGGCCAGTGCACCCGAATGTGTAAAACGCTGTCTTTATTTAAAAATGCAAACCCCACTACACATAGAAAATTGAAAACAATAGCAGTTCGCTAGGATTAAAATGATTAAGTACATTTTTTGCACAGTATATTACTCAGCTTAACTAGTAGCAATTCTGTTGTTATTACATGGAAGTCTTATTGCTTAAAGTAAGAGCAGTACTGTTGCGTATTAAAGAGAGGTGTGACCAGAAAGTTACGATGATGAAGATGGGTCTAACATGATAAAGGTCACAACAAGCTTATGGTTATCACGTACTTCTTACCCCGACCATCAAGTAAAGGCCTACTGTTATCCCCTTTCTTCGGCAGACCACTGCATTTAGTCTTTAAATATATAATAGAAACAGTTATACAAACTTAGTTCAAATATTAAACAAGTGTTGTTTTGTCTAACAGTAAAGAATAATATAAACTATTTCCAACGTTTTTCCTAACGGTAAATAATAATATAAACTATTTCCAACGTTTTTTCTAACGGTAAGAATAATAGAAACTATTTTCAAAGCTTTGAAATAATGAACAAAAAAGATGCCAAAATTTTAGATTGTTAAAATTAGTTTTTGGTATCGTTTCGAAACTAGCACTCACCTCATTCATCAATTCATCAATTACCACCTTAAAGTAGAACCATCTAGCTAGATCGCTGGCTCTTTCCTCTCTGTCTTTCTGCTTCATCTTGCAACAACTAGAAATGAAAATACTTCTGTCATTTCAGAGATCTTTTTGAAAGTAAGTGGATTCAATCAGTTTCATAAGACTCGCAATGAACAACCTCAAATGCACAAGAAATAATCTAGATATTAATATATGACTTTTTTTAAATAATATTGGTAGAGTGAAATTAAAAGCAATATTTTGTAAGCCCAACTTTAAAGAATTACAATCAAAAACAAAAAGGAGGAAGCAAAAACTGGAGGAAGTAAAAGTTTAGTTTACTTTTTCCCGTGAAATTTTCTTTATTTTGATTTAATCTGTGTTTGGGAATTAAAATTATTAAACCCTGTTCGATGTTTGATTATTATTTTTCAAAAATTTTTCTCCCTCTCGTTAATGAATCGTCTTTAGAAATTACAATAATGTAATTCAAAAACTTTCATCATAAAAGAATTATTTTGCATGTTTTAAATCTTTGAGAATTATAATTTTTCTCTCACATGAAAATAATTTTTTACTCGATGCAGACTATACTATAAATAAGAGATATAAAAAGGTAGCTTTAAGGGAGGCTGTCATCCTAACTATACAGTGAATGCCTTTCCTCTTTCCAAATCATGAGTCCTTGTGATCTGGCCATTTAGCCCATTGTGTGCAATATAGACTCTCAGTGATAAAACAACTCAATCAAATTCGGATCCAGAGTTCAACGTATAAATTTTATCATTCTAGTTAAACGGTTAATTCTACTAATTGCTTAATGATAACGAAAAAGTTACAAATGTTTAAAAAAAAGTATACATGTTTTCGATTTATAATGCCAAGAATGGAAAAATAACGATTATTATTTTGTGTCATCCTGGTCAGAAATAATTACTTTAAAATAATATTGTGATTTGTTTTAAAATTGTGTGAGGTATAATATATTTTGCATATTAAACATAATTATTATTATTACTTAAACTTACCTAAAATATCCTCTCAATATATATCTTCTACAATACTTCCTTAGCTACGATAAAAATATTCCTGACAGCGCATAGAAACATTACAAAATGTTAGATTTCACGCATCATTAGGAAAGTTCTTAATAAATTGCTTCTGTTATGCAACAGAACCTTCGACCGGAACTTCTTAAAATCTCAGTTGTTCGAACGAGTGCGTCACAATTAATCATCTCATTCTATAGAGTATCTATCTATTCCTATTGCCAGTGGTATGTAATGCATTAATCAAATAAAATTATAAATATATAAAATATTTTTCCTCATGGCTGAGTGGTTAGTGCGCTTGGCTACTGATCTAAGGGACCTGGGTTCGAGCCTCGGGTAAGACATGACTGTTTGCGTTGTTTTTCTGCTGAGGGCCTGCCATCCTCTCAGACCTACTTTGGCATATAAACTGACAGGTTCCTGTCAGACCTCTGTGGCAAGCAGCTGCTTGAGGGGGTATTTATTTTTATTTTATTTATAGTGTTCATATTTCTCATAATAAAAGTAACGCTGGGATATTAGTGAAGTTTTCTCTTTTAAGGTTCTCAATCAGAACTGGTCTGTAAAGGGTAGCTAGGTAGTCACTGGAAGGAGAGCTATGCACCAATCCCCTGTGATGATGCATAGAACCGGCCAGGCCTAGCACCCAATGTCCAACCCCGCCTTCTCGTGGTGCAGACCGTTAGTACCTTTCAAAAGAGATACTCTCTTGTGGAAGTGAACGGAAGGGGAGGGCTGCCACATTAGTGTGGCCTACTGATCTGGACAACTGTGGCTACTTTTCTTTTTTTCTACCCTGCTGAGGACTGGTCAACCACACAGGATCCTGGTACTGACCATATAAACCCACTGGACTGGACAGATATATGGCTCTGAGCTTGATTATGGATCCCGATTTTGCTGCACTGGTGGGCTTCTGTGGAGGGTAAATCTTCCGCTGTGTTTTCTGTTTCTTTGTGGGTTGACAGCCCCAAGTGAATGGATTCACAGGATATGTTTATCAGCTGGTGGATAATCCTGAGCAGAAGTCATCGCAGGCACCTGAACTCTTTGCTTCTATTGGCATCGTCAAATTCTATATTGTAGGAAGTCTTCCAGTGTATATGGCTTCAGCTTTTAGTGGTGGGGGAACGGGTCTTTGCCCCATGTGTGCGATTAGGGGGCTGTTTGATATTGTCGGCATTCCCTCTCTCAATAAACATGGTTTCTTTAAACATCCCACTAACCATTTTCTCTCCTTAGGTAGTTGGAATGTGAGGACTCTGCACAGAGCTTTTTCTCTTGATGTCCTCACACAAGAATTCCACCGTTATAATTTAGATATTCTCAGCTTGCAAGAGACCAGATGAACAGATAAACGTCAGATTCTTAGAATAATCTTCAATTTCTCTTTTTAGGGAGGAAACACAATAAAAATCATCAAGGCGTGTGTCTGCTTCTCAGCAGACATGCTAGTGATGCTCTTCTGGGATATGAGTGCATTAATGAAAGGTTTCTTATAGCAAAATTTCAGACAAGCGTTAAAGATTTGAATGTTATTTGCTGTTATGCCCTCACTGAGGATGCCGATGAGGATGATTTTAAATGATAGATGATGATTTTAAAGGATAGGTTTTATGAACAACTTCAGATATTTCGAATTCTGTCAAGAAAAGAGATATTACCCTTGTTCTTGGTGACTTCAATGCCAAAGTTGGTACTGACTCTGACCTTTGGGGAGGAGTAATAGGCCTTTTTGGTATTGGTAGCTGCAGTGGCAATGGGCAACGTCTCCTACAGGCAAGTAAACTGAATGGATTCAGAATAACTAACACTTATTACAAACACTGCGACATACATAAGTACACATGGGTTTCACCTGATGGGCTGCATAAGAATATGATATGATTACATATTAATTAGCAGCAAATGGGCTAGTTCTGTTAGGAATACCAGGGCATATAGGGGAACTGAAATTGGATCTGACCATTACCTTGTTAAAAGTGTGTTGCAACTTAAACTTAAAAAGTGTTGTGCTAGGGTTAAAAAATTTACTTTTAATACTGAAGCTCTGAAAGATCCAGTTATAGCCAAAGCTTACCATGATAGGTTACTTAGTCATTATGACAGTCATGGTTTGCTTATTACTGAAGTTGAGGAAGAATGGGATCATTTTAACAGGCTTTTTTGGACACTAACAGTACTCTTTTAGGAAAAAAGGAGCAGAAGAGGCAAAATTATCTGAGTGATAAGGCACTTGAGCTTATTTCGGAAAGAAAGAACTGCAGGAATGCCCTTAATCAATACCCTACTAGTCCTAATAGAAAGCATTACAGAGACCTTAATAAACTTGTAAAGGATCAGTTAGCTGCTGATAAGAATCTTTGGCTTGATGGTTTGGCTGACAAAGCCGAGGAAGCAGTTAAACAGCACAACAGCAGAGAGCTGTACCAGATAGTTAATGTTTTGTGTGGTAGAAAACGGACAGGCATACAAGGATTGAAGGATAAACAAGGTAAGGTTATAGAAGAGGAGGATTCTGTCATGGCTAGGTGGGCTGAGCATTTCAGTGATGTTCTAAACAATGTGGTTAGTTCTACTCCGATTGTGTGTAATGATGATAGATGCATTGGCGGCTTTAATGTTGGCCCTATAACACAATCTGAAGTTATTTTGGCTTTTTCTAAACTTAAACTAGATAAATCCCCAGGGGTAGATGAAATTACTACTGAAATGCTTAGAGCTGGGAATGTTTCAGTTACCACTTGGATGACTGAAATTCTGAATATCGTTTATGATAAAGGCATGGTTCCTAAGGATTTTACCAGAGCTATTGTTATCCGTATTTTCAAAAAAGGTGATCGCAGTTTTTGTGATAACTATAGGGGTATCAGCCTACTCTCTGTTCCAGGTAAAGTTCTTTCCATGATTGTGCTTAATAGAATTAAGAATCTGGTTGACAGTCAATTGCGTGATGAGCAATGTGGATTCAAAAGTGGTAGGGGATGTGTGGATCAGATATTTTCACTTAGGCAGATTCTTGAGAAAGGTTAAGAGTTTCAGAAACCTTTGGTTGCTAAATTTGTTGGTTTCAAAAAGGCTTTCGACTCTGTTGATAGTCATAATTTCTGGTTGATTGTGAGATCATATGGTATACCAGACAAGTTAATTAAAATAATGAAAGCTCTCTATAATAACACTGAGTCGTGTGTGATAGTTGGTAAGGCTTATAGCAATTGGTTTAGCATTACTTCTGGTGTTCGACAAGGGTGCATTTTGTCTCCTTTTCTCTTTAGCTTGGTTATTGATTATGTTTTGCGAATTTCACTTCAAGGGAAAGTTTTTGGCCTTAAATGGACTGGAGATACGAAAATTTCTGATTTAGATTATGCTGATAGTTTAGCTTATTTGGCAAATGATGTTGATGAGATGAACTCTTTCATTCGAGCTGTTGATGAGACTGGTAGTAGAGTAAGTAGGTTTGGTTATAAACAGAGAGAAAACTAAAGTGATGAAAATTGGTCAGGCAGGCTGTGATTCAGTTAATCTGAATGGTTGCAGTCTTGAGCAGGTGTCACAGTTTAATTATCTTGGGAGCTATGTAACAGATACTGGTGATGTACGACATGAGATTAACAGACGTATAGCGATTGCTGCAGGGACTTTTAAGAATCTATGGAGAGTGTGGAGAAATAGGCGTATACACCTAAAGACTAAAATTAGACTGTATAATAGTTTGGTTCTTTCTAGGGTTAGTTATGGTAGTGAAACGTGGACACTTTGTAAACAAGATAACAGGAAACTAGATGCTTTTGATTCCAGATGCTTACGCAGTATCTTGGGCATTAGGTGGTTCAACTTTGTAACTAATGATGAGGTTAGGCAAAGGAGTTTGCAACCTCCTTTAAGTAGCATATTGTGCAGAGAGAGACTCCGTTGGTTTGTCCATGTTGCCCGTATGAGTAATTATAGATTGGCGAATAGGGTTATGAACAGTGTGCCTAAAGGCCTCAGAAAGAAGGGGAGACCTAGGATGCGGTGGGCATACAATGTCAAACAGGACCTTGTTAGAGTTGGTGTGCAGTGGCCAGATGCAGTAGATGTAGCTCAGGATAGACTTGCTTGGAGAACTAAATTGCACGGTCTGGTTGGACCTCCGTAGCCCATGGCTGCTTGATGATGATGATGATGATGATGATGAATCAGAACTAACGACTTGGAAATATATTTTTTCTACTCTACAGGTAAACAAATCTGCGTTGAAACCTCTATTTAGGTCCACTAGTTTGTTTAAGTTTTTAGTTTAAGTTCTTAGTTTGTTTAAGATTCCTAATTTATCTAATTCCTTAGTCTTAGCTGCGTTTCCAGTCGCTACTGGTAGACTAGCTTTTCACTATTTACTGTTCGTTCCTTACTAAATTTATAGTTGTACATTTTTAATTTGGTATTTCTATACTTAGTTTTAAAAATTAAAAATTTTGATTATTTTTGGATAGATTTCTGGTATTTTACGGAAATCCGTCCTTTTCAAATTCCGGTTGGTACCGGTTTCTTACTCTTGTAATTGTGAGTTTTTGCGTTCGAAATATTCGAATATTTTACATATATTTACGTAAATTTGTTCTTTTCTTTAAACTGACTTCTATTTTAGTCTTATTTTATACTTATTTCGCTATTGTTAACTACTTTTTTTTTCAAAATTTCAAAGCTTTCAAAATGTCAAATTTTGAAGTTACTGATTTTTCCAGCGTGGCCCACACAGAGAGCTGCTCTGGATTTGACGTCACTGCGAACCACACAGAGACCTCTGGAGCTGAAGTCTCTGTGGATAGCTCTCACCTGAGTTATAACTCGCAAATCTGCACGTTTTTCTCGGAGAAAAATAAACCTTTATATGAATTAAACTCCACATTAGTGAATTTACCTTCCATGAAGGACATCAGTAGTATTATCCCATTATACGGATCACCCTTTGCACAGCGCTTTCCCCCTAGACGTCACCAGCCACGCCCCCACTTGGTTTCGTGATATGACGTCACTGACCACGCCCCCTTATAAAATATTCACAATTAATAAAGACCCCTGGTTGGCCTGTATTTTTATCCCCTCTCATTAAAACCCACCTTATCAAAAATTTCGCACCTTTATTAAAAACCCATGGCGCCATCTAGTGTATATCATGAGTACTATACTTTAGAAAAGCCCTCTATTTTAGCGGCAATTTTTTCATTTTTTGACCCCTCCTCATTAAGTAAACCCCCTTATCGAAAGTTCCACCCCCATTATTAAAAACCCTATCAAAACTGCCCCATGGTTGACCCATCTGTATTTTTAAGCCCCCCCTCTTTAAAGATCCCTTGTTGACCCACCTGTATTTTTTAAGCCCCTCTGAAATGTCACCAGAAAAAAGTCTTCGATTTTTGGTGGCGCCATCTAGTGTATACTTTAGCAAGATTTTAACTGCAAGTTCCAATTTTTTTGACTACCCCTTATCGAAAGTTCCGCCCCCTTTATTAAAAACCTTTGGAGCCATTTAGTGTATATCATGAGTATTATACTCTAGCAAAGCCCTCTATTTTAACCGAAAATTTTCCAATTCTTGACTTTTCATTAAAAAAAACCCTTATCAAAACTGCCACCCCCTAATTAAAAAAACCCTTATCAAAATTTCGGCCCCCTCTATTAAACTCTCCCTCATCATCATCATCATCATCATCATCACCACCACCACCACCACCACCACCATAACCACCACCACCATCATCATCATCCTATAGCAGCCATGGGCTACGGAGGTCCAACCATACCGAGCAATTTAGTCCTCCAAGCAAATCTATCCTGAGCTACATCTACTGCATCTGGCCACTGCACACCAATTCTAACAAGGTCCTGTTTGACATTGTCTGTTTGATTTGTTGCCCACCGCATCCTAGGTCTCCCCCTCTTTCTGAGGCCTTGAGGCACATTCGCCACTCTATAATTATTCATATGGGCAACATGGCCAAACCAACGGAGTCTCTTTCTGCACAATATGCTGCTTAAAGGAGGTTGCAAACTCTTTTGTCTAACCCCATCATTAGTTACAAAGTTGTTGAACCACCTAATGCCCAAGATACTGAGTAAGCATCTGGAATCAGAAGCTTCTAGTATTCTGTTATCTTGTTTACAAAGTATCCAAGTTTCACTACCATAACTAACCCTAGAAAGAACCAAACTATTATACAGTCTAATTTTAGTCTTTAGGTGTATACGCCTATTTCTCCACACTCTCCATAGGTTCTTAAAAGTCCCGGCAGCAATCCCTATTCGTCTGTTAATCTCATGCCACACATCACCATTATCTGTTACATAGCTCCCAAGATAATTAAACTGTGTCACCTGCTCAAGACTGCAACCATTCAGATTAACTGAATCACAGCCTGCCTGACCAATTTTCATCACTTTAGTTTTCTCTCTGTTTATAACCAAGCCTACTCTACTACCAGTTTCATCAACAGCTCGAATGAAAGAGTTCTTAGATTATGCTGATGACTCCCCTTCACCGATCACAAACTCACTCACTTTCTACTCTCATCTGAAATTTACCAAGTCTAACTGAACTTTCGTTGGCAATGTTCAGGTCATCCCCTCTCAGAATGGCTGATGCAATCCTCAAAAATAATTGCAAAGACCAACTAAACTTTCGGTGGCATCCCCTCTCAGAATGGCTGATGCAATCCTCAAAAATAATTGCAAAGACCAAGTAAACTTTCGGGTGCATCCTCTCTCAGATTGGCTGATTCAATCCTCAAAAATAATTACAAAGTACAATATTTTGTGACATCGACCTTCGTATAATTGTAAGTCCGGCGACGTGCATTTCGCAACAAGCGTTCGATACCTCACCCATACCTGGGACCACGATTTGTGGAAAACCCACTGACTCTCTTGATCGTAGTTTTCGGTCACATCTCGAAATTTTTCTAAGTCCAGAGATGCCACTCATTGACAGCCCTTCTGACAAAACCGCATTGAACCAATAAAACAAACTTTTTAATTCCCGTATATCCATTACATTATGAAACGAATAATTATTTCACTTTGTCATTAGAGTTGAAAAGATCCTTGAGGAAGATAAAACTCACGGAGTGGGCAGTTCTTCCCATAAGTAAAGGATTTAAATAAACAGTATCATATCTGTTTTCACATCGATGGGGTGTCCCATAGGTCAGTGCATAAGTGCCCCATGACCTTTGAATTACCACCGATTGGGCTGCCTGTTCGTGCTGGGCGTCTCTGACCCATTTCTTCGAATTAAGCGACAAGGTCATGTTAAATTTTAAGAAGTGGGAGAGCATATGGCGGGAATTTTCCTATTTTTTAAGAAGGGTATTTCTGGACTTGTGATGTTTCACACACAGTGACTCTTAGTTTGTAAAGACATTGCTTTTTTTTTTCTGTCACTTATATCCAATGTACGCTCTATGTGAGAACATCGACTTTTGTGACAAAAGTGCAGAATTCTTAAGACTACGCTTCGTCGTCTGTCTGTCTGTCCGTCTGTAGACATCGAACGTTTTTGTTTACAGAGATAAATTCAAAATTCTTTTTTGCTTTGGGTATTGATGAAATATTGCGACATGCACTTTCCAAATCTCTCTAAGGCTATAATTATGACCTCTACAGGTGAAAAAATTTGAAAATTCTAAAATTTACAACGAATATTGCAAACGATATATTTAAGCCATTAATTTAAAATTTTGGTGGGGGAATGTGAACATAATGAAATTTCCACTGACGACAATGAGTTGGCGCTTTAGACCCAGGGGGATGGGAAAACACAACTTTTTTTTTTTGTTTTACAGCTAATTGTTGATTATTAGAGATGAATGTAAAATTCTTTTTCGGGTTAGATTCGCTCTTTTGGAATCTACCAAATCCTATAATAACGCCCTGTAACGGTGGAAAACTTTGAAAGTTCCAAATGAATATTGCAAAAGACGTATTTATGCTAGAAATTTGTGATTTTGGTGGTGGAATGTGAAGGTTACGGATATTTCATTGCCAACAATGAGTTGTCGCCTTAAACCCGGGGATGATGGGAAAACACATTTTTTTTTTTGTTTTAGCAGATAATTGTTTGTATTTAGAGATAAATGGGAACTTTTGGCGCGTTAGATAGGAATGGATAAAACATTATGACTCTCACTTGCGGAATCTTTCGAACACTATAATTGCGCCCTCTAACGGTGAAAAAAGTTGAAAATTCAAAAGTTTCGAACGAATATTAGAACAATGTATTAACGATAGAAAATTGAATTTCGGTGATGGAATGTGAACGTCATGAAGTTTGCATTGGAAACAATGAAATCATAATTAAAACACTCTATTTTCGTTGGGTTGGTACTAATGAAATATTATATATATATATAATTCATCTAAGTAATGAATTAAAAATTTTAGTGGTAGCATCTTAAGAAATATTTAACAGTCTTCAAATAATTTACTTATTTTTCTGAGGGAGCTGTGGAAAATGCACCATTTTAAATTTAAGAATTAAAAGAAAAAGAATTTTATGTTGTATAATTACTAATAAAATACTATTTGCATTTTTCCCCATCATTCGCTACCTCAAATTCAAACTTTAAGGAGTGAAAGAATAGGTAAAGGAAAAACGTCATTCGCTTTGAAAACGAGATTTTCACATGAGCCAGAGGCGATATGCATTCTTCTAGTTTTAAAAATTAAGTGAGTCAACATCACTTTCTTATATATCTGTTATATGAATGTTAAAAAACGATTTTGCATTTTAAATACTCTATCATATCAAAACGATAGAAAATTTCCATAATATATCAATATGTATCTAACGTCGAATACAAGAGTGTTACCTAGACCCCCAAAGGGTCTGCGATGTAATTTTAGTATTTCAAAATAATTCTTTAAGGTTGCATCAACGGTAATTGCGCATTTAAGACGATTACATAATAGAGTCACATTTTATTGCATTTGTCTATAATTATGTTAATTTATGGATGGCAACATCTCATGTTGATTGCCTGCTGATGTATAAAACTGTTGACGCATCGAATTTCATCATCGGGTATTTAAATACAAACTGCAAAATGACCAAAAAATGAAGATATAATCCATTCTTAACACGTTTAACAAATCCTTATTGTTAATATCTATATTTCAATTCAACAAAAAATATCGGGTAATGATGAAAAGAGGATCCGCAAAAAGAGTGACACTTCGTAGGTGATCCGTGACGGTAAGAAGATAGGAACCACTTCTAAAATACGCATTTAATGGAAGAATGTGAATGAAGTGGTCAATCAGATCGGGTTTGCTTTGAAACTCTGCATTTTTTAGCAAGTGGCATGCCATTGCAGTGACGTCATAAGTTACACCGTCTCCACCGTTGTCGAGCGAGGCAACATTGGGCTATGGAATGGAGAAGAGGTTTGTTTATAGATGAGTCCTGATTCTGTTTCGGCGTTTGTCCGCTTTATCCGCATGGTGTCAGTGTCGTCAACAACGTGAGTAAGCCTATTCCATTTAGAAATATTTTTTCTGCTCTCACCAAGGTTATAAACAGCTTGATAGGGAATATTCATCCACTATCAAGCTGTTTATAAGTGACAGGAGAAGATGGGTGAAGAGGAAAAGCTGTCTTGAGCAGGGTGGGATCTGAACCCGCGACCTCCTGATGACATGTCAGGTGCTCTGACCACTAGTCAATCCCTCCTCTACTGCTGATGTTATGCCATACTCCATCTGATCAATCACTGTCTTTTGGGTGCATCTGGGGACTCTATGTCACCAGGAGGTCGTGGGTTCAGATCCCACCCAGATCAAGACAATTTTTCCTTTACACCCATTCTCCTGTCACTTATAAACAGCTTGATAGTGGATGAATATTCATCAAGCCTGTTCCATTAGCCGCCACATGGTCACCACCATGGTATAATGGTATTGGGTGGCATCACATAGGACATCCAGACACCTCTATTCATTCCATGTTTCTGGAGCGCTAACGGAAAGACGTTACTTCGATGACATTGTTAATCCTGTGGCATGACGCTTCCTTACCATCATGCCTGGATTGATTCTGCAGCAGGACAATGCCATCCCCTACACTGCATGTGCAACGATGGACAGTCTCCAAGGTATGACACATTCTCCCATGTCCGTCATACTCCCCGCATTTGTTGCCCATTGATCATGTGTGGGACCTTATGGATCGCCGCTTTCGCAGCTCGCTCCAACAGCGAACCTGCTACAGACCATACCTCAGGACACCATTAACCATCTGATTGATGGAATGCCGAGATGTCTTCAAGCTTACATAACCACCCGAGGTGGGCCTACTATGTACTGATAAATCTGCAATAAACGCATGTACCTTGTGTTCACACATTCAGTTTTTTGATCATTTGCACTTGTACCCTTATAGCTTCCGTCCTGTCAGTTTCGGGTGTCTATATCACTTCCCTCTGAGGTGTTGCGATTTTCACTTTGAGCAGTGCACAATATAGAAAGTATGTCTCTCTTATTCTCTAAAATGAAAAATACGAAAATATCCCATGTATTATTATGTTCCTCATATCACTCTGAGAAAATGGGGACAGAAAGGGGGGAGGAACTCTCAGTGTAATCTCTTTAAGCAAAACAATTGCATTTCCCATCCTGCTGATAGCAAAGGGCAACCGATTGTTGCCAGTGCAAACTTCATGACGCTTACGTTCCATCATTAAATTGTAAAATTTTTGCATAAATGCATCGCTTGCAATATTCGTTAAAATTTTCGAACTTTTCAAATGTTTCCGACCTTAGGCTGAGCAATTAATATTTTTGTGCTATTTGAGAAAATACCACTCGTAATATTTCTTCAATACAATACCTGTCTAACCAAAGAATCATTTTTTTTTTCGTTTCTAGAAACTAACGATTATCTCTTAAAACAAAAACTTTGCGTTTTGGCAACAATGGGATTTTAAATTCATTGCTATCAGTGCAACTCTCGTAACCTACACATTCAACCAGCAAAATTTCAAGTTTTTAGCATAAATACATCGTTTTCAATGTTTCTTTTCACTTTCTTGATTTTTCTAAATTTTCGAACGTTATAGAGAGCGCATTTTAAACTTTTGGGAGCTTTGGAAAGCGTGGAATCGCAATATTTCATCAGTACCTATCTAACCCAGAAAGAATCTTTATCTAGAAAAATAAAAAAGTCTACAGACAGTCACAAGACAAAGTCAAAACATTATCTCATTTCCTTTTAAAGCGAAAAAAAATAAATAGCTTCCTTTAAACTCCGGATAAATTACCTACTATGCAATAAATCAAAATCAAATTCCCTAGTAAAAACTTCTATTATTTCGTTATCATTTCTTCTTTTATTTTGTTCCATTTGAAGAGATTATTATTAATTACTGAATTCATCGCTATCTTAGCTATTATTTGATACCAGCTTCTAAGAATTACGAAAGACAAAAAAAATTTATTTCCAACTTGGAATTAACCTAAGTACTTTTCGGCAGACACTCTGCCGTCATCGTGGACTGCATTTACTGGTCAATCACCATTGGCAAAATTTGTCTTCTAGACATTATTTAAGTCAGGGGTTCTCAATATTTTTGGGGTACGCAATGAGAGCTCAAAGTCGCTAGATCTAGTAACAAAGTCGCTAAGTTGGCAACACTGCTGTTCAAAAATGTCATTTTTGGTGTTTATCGATGTATGTAATTTATGAATACAAAATTTAATGTGTATATATATATATAAGTTTTATTTTATTCCCATTGTTATACTATAACTATAGTTTTATCTATCTATACAAGAGGTACGCCAGTTACATACACATTTCCAGGGGGTACGTGAAGCATAAAAGTTTGAGAACCACTGATTTTAGTAGAAGAGGATCTGTCTGTGTTAGTGGTGCCATCTGCTGCTTGAATAAATAAACTTTATTTCATATTATTTTTTATTTAGAAAAATAATTTTGCTTTTTTTTTAAGATTATAAGATAATTGTAGTGTTTTTTAAATCATTTCCTAACGTTACGTACTTATTTAATACCAATTTAGTTTTCTTTTTATTGCTGCTTTGTATCCTTTTTGCTCCAATGCATGGTAGTTTGCAATCACAGATGGCATTATAGTTACACCACTTTTTTTATCTGTGTATATTTGTTTCCGTTTCCTACAAACAGGTAAAACAACATTTTATATTATTATTAAACATTGATACCAGTCTAATGCACTGTTATCAAAATATTAGAGAATTACCATGTTATGTCAAATAGTATCTAACTTCAAAGATCTATAACTTTTAAAATATGGATTTAAAGGAAAATCAAAATAAATATCCCCTCAAGCAGCTGCTTGGCACAGAAGTCTGACAGGAGCCTGGCAGCTCGGAACGTTCCATCCAAGAATGTGAATTCGGAAGAAACAGCAACTATGACCTCCTCGGGTCATGTGTTTTGCTGGAGACCCGAGTGGCGCCATCGGATGGTAGATAAACACAGCACAGGAGGTGTCGGCGACAAAGTGAGTCTTGTCTTGGCTCCTGCACTTGCTGCTTTAGGTCTCAAGGTCCCTATGATCTCTGGTCGTGCTCTCCAATTGACGGGAGATACTCTGAACAAATTGGAATCCGTCCCTGGCTTCACTCTCTGACTGCACTAAAGACTCTGACTGCACTGAACTGCACTAACTCTCTGACTGCACACGACTGCACTAAAGATAAAATCGAGCAGATGATGGAAGACGTCGGAGCAGATGATGGAAGACATCGTAGGATAAAATCGAGCAGATGATGGAAGACGTCGGAGCAGATGATGGAAGACATCGTAGGATAAAATCGAGCAGATGATGGAAGACGTCGGAGCAGATGATGGAAGACATCGTAGGACAGACAGAGGAGCTGGTGCCAACAGATAAGGAGATTTACCGCTGCAAGGATCTGACGGCTACCGTAGATAGCGTTCCTCTAATGAGATGCTCAATTGTGTCCAAAAAGCTGGCTGAAGGAGTGTGCGCTTTGGTTTATGATGTTGAATTCGGAAAAGGAGCTATTGATCTCATCAGTACAGAAGATGTTGCTGTTGATTTAGTTAAGAAAATGGTTGCAGCATCACAAACTCGTGGAATGAAGAGTTTGAGTTGTTCAGCTGTTATCAGCAACATGGATTCACCTCTTGAAAACTCTGTTGACAACTCTCTGGAAGTGATGGAAGCTGTTCAGTGTTTCCTTGGTAACGGATCCTTGGAACTGCAAGAGCTCGTCGAAGAGTTAGGAGGAGAACTTCTGCGTTTGGTGAACATTGTGGATAATAGGGTAGATGAAGCATCACGTGTCCGCAAGGTTCTGCATAACGGCAATGCTTTGAACAAGTTCCGTAACATGTTAATAGAGCAAGGAGTATCTGAAGATGTTGCAAGCTGGCTATGTGAAGGTAAAACAGAAAAAATATTGCTAGCAGCCCGACACATCACTGATTTCACTTATACAGGAGAAACAGGTAAGGTTGTCGGATTAGAAGCTGCAGTTCTAGCAAGAGTATGGAAGGAGGAGATGGACCGAAGCGCTAAAAAGAATTATGGAGCTGATATTATAATTGTGAAGCACCTTGGGGATCAAATTGAATCGGGTGAAATATGGCTGAAGGTTCATCACGACAGTTCTGAATTAAGTGAAAGTCAACTGACAAAACGTTCAGACTGGAGGATGAAACTCCTCCCTAGATTTTATGTCACTAATGACTTTCATTCCTTGTTACTGTTGATAGAATTAAAAATCCAAAGGAGAAAACTTTCGACAAAGAAGAAAACTTTTTACAGGTTTTGCACGAAAACTGTTAGTCGATTCTCCTCCCTGCGGAGACATAAACGTGTTCACAAGGGCTATAGGCCTTACACGTATTCTGCTTGTGGACGAGGCTTCAGTGAGAAAGAAAATCTACGTCATAATGTGATTCGCTTCCATTTTGACACAAACATGTGGGATAAACTGAGGAAACACGTGATAATGAAATGTTCTTTTTATCACCAGAAGCAAAACAAAAGCAATAAACTCGTCACCTTCCTAAAGAAGACAGCCGTCCGTATTTTGAATACAGTGGAACAAAATACGTGTTCACCTACTGCTGTAGAGAAAATAACTCCACGTGGAAAGAGGAGACATTCACCGAGACACCAGAGACCTTGGGGAGGTCCTGATACAGTAGTTAACATGATTAACGACGTGATGTATCGCATTCGTCGACGTCCAACTACTCCACGTGGAAAGAGGAGACTTTCACCGAGACTACAGAGAACTTTGGGAGGTCCTTACACAGTAGTTAACAGGATTAACGGCGTGATGTATCGCATTCGTCGACGTTCAACTACAAAGTGCAAGGTGGTTCCCATGAATCGTTTGGCCCCGTTTCATCGAAGAACTGAAGAGGCTTCGGAATCCAGAATTGTTCGGGACGAACAAGACCTAAGGAGGGGGCAGTGTTACGACAGATGAACGCGCTACAGTGACTTCACGAGTGAACGTGATTGTAACCCTCGTGTGTGCTTCTACGTGAGATTCAATTAGCCAACGATTTGGAACTTAGAACAGTTCAGAAGAAGCAGAATGAAAATATAGCAGTGTGCAGTGTGTTAAAGTTCTGAGATCTGAAAGGTTGTTCAGATGGTTTGAGTCTGTGCGCGATAAGTAAAAGTCAAGAAGTATCTTGTATTGGTGTGTGCACGGGCGGTAGTTATGTTTTGCTAGAGGATACGTCTAGTGATCTAACAAGAAGAAGGATTCTTTATACCTGGTATATAAGGTATTCAAGAGACACGACAGACAGTATAGAGGTAAAAGTTTAGTAGTATAGACTGGGCTGTGTTGTGTACTCTGTGCAGGAATGTTAATGACTTTTGCATGTTAGTAGTCGATTTGTTTATGAAAAACTACATCCATATTTTCTTTGTAACGATTTGCATTGTATTACATTTGGCTTTAAAATATAGTTATTATTACTCACGTCCAGTGCATATCCGTATTTTGTAATTCGCAACAGTACTTTAAACACCAATGATGATACAGAACAAGTAAAAATAAGCATTTTACGCACCGGTTATAAACCATAAAGGCCATCTGCTTCTTGCTGTTCCTTGGCAGCACCGGATATTTCACTGATACATAGAAGAGAAGGGTCTCTCAGTCGGAAGCGTGTAAGCCTCGTTATCTGCACTTCGTAGTTTCGACTATGAGAGCATTCAGAATTATCTTTGCTAATCCTCCCCCTCCCCAAGGTGAGAAAGGGGACATCGATGGGGTTGGAAAAGCCGCCGTTCGATGGGTCGGATCTAAAGTTACGCATTAGAAGTTAAACCACGCATTAGAAGCTAATAATCTTCCAAGATTTATCCAGGTCTCCTCTATAGGTCTTAAGGACCCCAATGGCTCCGAGAAGGACACCGGACAGCTCTTAGGAGACATATGGAAGCCCCCCGTCAAGACGGCGTGTTCCTTAACATGCACAGGAGATGGCTCTCTTGCTCACAGGGCCACCATATGTCTTCTAAGAGCTGTCTGGTGTCCTTCTCTGAGACTTTGGGGTCCTTAAGACCTATAGAGGAGACCTGGATAAATCCTGGAAGATCATTAGCTTCTAATGCGTGGTTTAACGGTAGAGCGCTCTGGCATGTATGTATCTAGAAAGTTACGGGTTAAATCCCCCCCCCCCCCGCGTGACCGATAATTTTTTTTTTTTTCAGATGAAAAATTACTGAAGTTTATTTCTACAGGCAATCTATGGTGTGTACTAATGTTGCCTATCATTATTTCAATAAGCTGCTCTATCAATCAGTAGCAAATGCAGAGATTTCCTGTTGCAATAGAATTCAAGGAATATTTTTGAGGAAGAAATGACTTCTGAGGATGCATAGGACCCGTACCAATCATTAGCAAAATATATTTGGCCGATGGCAATGGTTATACCATCATGCTTCATAACTATTGCATGAGATATCTGCAGGCTCAACGTCCGATAAATCAGATGATCTTTGATGGATGTACACACGTCAATACATTGTTCAACTGATAACGAACATAATGATGTTCGTTATCAGTTGAAAAATGATAGGTCGGAACGTTGTGAAGGGTTTTATAATTAAATCCATGTTGCGCGCAACTCCGCGAGCTGTGAAATTACATCACCAGAATAACCTGTGTGGCCATTTGCATATTGTTATGTACAGGGGCGTAGCCACGGGGGGATGGGGGGAGGCTCCACCCAAAATAACTCGGAGTTGGTAAAATTCGAAGCGACTTCGTAAAATCTAGATGAGTTGTGAAAATTTGTGATCTTTTTTTGCAAAATTAAGGGGACTTGTCAAAATCGAGGCAATTTGGCAAATCTAGGGAGTTTGGAAAATGGAGAGACGTCAAAATTTAAAGCAGTTGGCAAAATTCGAAGCCACTTCGTAAAATACAGGTGAGTTGGAAAAATTGGGAAAACTTGACAAAATCTTAAGGAGTTGGCAAAATTCGGAGTGACTTGGCAAAATCGTGGGGAGTTGGGTTGGTGGGTTGTTTTACCCCTGAGCGGCACTTTTTTGCACACCATGGGCTAAATGGCCAGGTCACAT
The DNA here is from genome assembly GCA_038380435.1 of Ryuthela nishihirai. Lineage (NCBI taxonomy): Eukaryota > Metazoa > Arthropoda > Arachnida > Araneae > Heptathelidae > Ryuthela > Ryuthela nishihirai. Next base: position 7,264,100 of record JAWZYU010000038.1, read on the forward strand.
GGATCCCGAAGGCTCAGAGAAGGTTGGGAGAGGGGACCCACTGGAACAGTTGTGGGAGACAGATGATAGCCTCCCGTCATGGCCATCGAGCGTGTTCTTTAACGTGCACAGGTTATAGCTCTCCCGCACACGGGGCCACGGCTTAACGTCCCCTCCGACGGACGGCGGCCCCTCCAAGCCCATCGATGTCCCCTACTGACCGTGGGCAGGGCGGGGAATTTTGCGGAGATAAATCTCAACGCTGACCCAGCTGGGACTCGAACCTGGGAAGTACAGATTACGAGCCTGGCGCGCTACCGACTGAGCCACCCCCGCCCACAAAATCGTGGGAAGTTGGCAAAATTCAGGTGAGATGTAAAATTGGGATTTTTTTCTGTAAAATTATGGCGAGTTGAGAAAACTTAGGAAGTTGGCAAAAATCTATGAAAAGTTGGCAAAATTCGGTGCGACTTGGCAAAATCGTGGGGAGTTGGCAAAATTCAGGTGAGATGTAAAAATTGGGATGTTTTATGTAAAATTATGACGAGTTGACAAAACTTAGGGAGTTGACAAAATCTAGGGGAAGCTGGCAAAATTCAGAGTGATTTGGTAAAATCGTGGGGAGTTGTCAAAATTCGGAGTGACTTTTCAAAATCGTAGGGAGTTGGCAAAATTCAGGTGAGCTATAAAAATAGGGATTTTTTCTGTAAAATTATTGCTAGTTGGCAAAACGTAGGGAGTTGGCAAAATCTAGGGGCAGTTTGCAAAATTCGGAGTGACTTGGCAAAATCGTGGGGGTTGGCAAAATTCAGATGAGATATAAAAATTGGGATTTTTTTTGTAAAATTATGGAAAGTTGGCAAAATTCGGAGTGACTTGACAAAATCGTGGAGACGACAAAATTTAGGTGAGATGTAAAAATTGCAATCTTTTTTCTATAAAATTATGTCGTGTTGGCAAAATCGAGGTAACTTCGCAATATTTAGGAGAGTTGGCAAATCTTGGGGGAGCTGGCAATATTCAGAATGACTTTGCAAAAATCAGGTGAGATGTAAAAATTTGAATTTTGTTTTCTGTACAATTGTGGCGAGATGGTAAAATCGAGGAAACTTGGCAAAATCTAGGGCAGTTGACAAAATTCGAATCCTCTTGGTAAAATACGGGCGAGTTCCGAAAATTGGAATTGTTTTTGTGAAACTTAGGAGAGTTGAGAAAATCGAGAAAACTTGGAAAAATTTTGGGGAGTTTGAAAAATTTGAAATGATTTGGCAAATTCAGGAGAGATGTAAAATTGGGATTGTTTTGTGAAATTAAGGAGAGGTGCTAAAACCTAGAACTCTTGGCAAAATTCGAATCCACTTGGTAAAGTACAGGTGAGTGGTAAAAATTGGAATTGGTTTTGTGAAATTAAGGAGAGTTGGCAAAATCGAGAACTCTTGGCAAAATTTAGGGGAGTTGGCAAAATTCGAAGCCAACTTGGTAAAATACAAGGGATTTGTGAAAATTGTGCCTTTCTTGTGCAATTAAGGAGAGTTGATAAAATTCGAAGTGACTTGGCAAATACAGGGTAGATGTAAAAATTGCGATTTTTTTCTGTAAAATTATGGCGAATTAGGGGAGTTGGCGAAATTCGAATCCACTGGGTAAAATATAGGCGAGTTGGCAAAATCTAGGGTAGTTGGCAAAATGCGAATCCACTTGATGAAATATAGGCGAGGTATGAAAATTGGGATTGGGTTTGTGAAATTAAAAAGAGTTGACAAAATAGAGAAAACTTAACAAAATATTGGGAACTTTGAAAATGTTGAAGTCACTTGACAAAGAAGGAGAGATACAAAGATAGGACTGGTATTAGGTTTGTGAAATTAAGGAGATTTGGCCAAATCAGGCAAAATTCACACTGGCTTGCTACAATTCCGACGAGATATGAATATTGGGATAATTTCCGTGAAATTATGGCTAGTTGGCAAAATTCAATAGAGTCGTGAAAATTTCCCCCCACCCCCACCGAGCGAAAATCTATACATTATTTGCTCAGTTGGCAAAATTTGATTTCCGAGTTGGAATTTTTTTATTTCCATCCCCTCCCTACAACCATAGTCCTTCGCTATGCCCCTGCACAATAACACTGAAAGAAAATCAAAACAGTCAATAAAACTAAGCTTAACTAGTCTCGCCCAAACTTTCGACCGAGGTGATGCACTGCAACAGCTGACGCTGATCGCTGTCGTCTATTCAAGTTGTCTTCCGCTCCAAGGCGAGGTCATGATTCTTGCAGAATGAACTGTTCAATTTGCCGAAAGCCTCTTAGTTCCGGTCCTTTTTTTCCCCCATACTATAATTTAGGGAAGAATTGGCGGTTGGTGTCCCCCTTCGACTATATGTTCACTCATAGTAGAATTTTTTTTTATGACTACAGCTCTCACTGCAACATTTATCTGCCGGATGGTTTAGTGAAAAGCTCTGACGCCACGTCAAGGCACCATGCATGTCAGAGTGTTTTGCTCTAACCCAGGAGAAAACCCCTCCACACATAGGCAGCTAATGTGGAAGGAAAAAGAGGGTTCCGGCTCTATTAAATTTCATTACTGACATGTCAGAGTGTTTTGCTCTAACCCATGAGAAAACCCCTCCACACATAGGCAGCTAATGTGGAAGGAAAAAGAGGGAACCGGCTGCATTAAATGTCATTACTGATATGTCAGAGTGTTTTGCTCTAACCCAGGAGAAAACCCCTCCACACATAGGCAGCTAATGTGGAAGGAAAAAGAGGGAACCGGCTAAATTAAATGTCATTACTGATATGTCAGAGTGTTTTGCTCTAACCCAGGAGAAAACCCCTCCACACATAGGCAGCTAATGTGGAAGGAAAAAGAGGGATCCGGCTCCATTAAATGTCATTACTGATATGTCAGAGTGTTTTGCTCTAACCCAGGAGAAAACCCCTCCACACATAGGCAGTTAATGTGGAAGGAAAAAGAGGGAACCGGCTCCATTAAATGTCATTACTGATATGTCAGAGTGTTTTGCTCTAACCCAGGAGAAAACCCCTCGACACATAGGCAGCTAATGTGGAAGGAAAAAGAGGGATCCGGCTCCATTAAATGTCATTACTGATATGTCAGAGTGTTTTGGTCCTGCCTTCCTCTCAGATCTCCTACTGTAGCATATAAACTGACAGGCTCCTGTCAGACCTCTGTGGCAAGCAGCTGCTTGAGGGGGTATTTTTTTATTTTTTTGCTCTAACCCAGGAGAAAACCCCTCCACACATAGGCAGCTAATGTGGAAGGAAAAAGAGGGATCCGGCTCCATTAAATGCCATTACTGATATGTCAGAGTGTTTTGCTCTAACCCAGGAGAAAACACCTCCACACATAGGCAGCTAATGTGGAAGGAAAAAGAGGGATCATAAATAAGCTTTCTTAACAGTTTTCTTTCCTTTCTCCATCCCATTTATTCGATGTCTTCATCATGGAGTCAACCGCCTTAACTGGAGCAAAGAGGGTTTCCTTCTTTTTTAATCTAGGAACCTGCTGGGACTTTCCTTTCAAGGGCACTGGGACGAATATCGACTTATAGAGTGCATTATAGTCCATTTCACTCATCTTACTTGGCCGTTTGACCTGTCCTCTAGTATAATTGTCTGAACTTTCCTGTCCTTTTCCCCACATATTCATAATTTTCTCCTTGGCATTCATTCTGCTGTATTCTGGGGTAGGAACTTCTATCATACCAGAAGGTACCTTTGGGAACTGTTGTGGAGGCGATTTAATAGGTCTCTTCGCAGAAGGGATTTCTTGTCAATGTTTCTCCGCTCCAGCTTTTTAAGATCTTCTCCTAGGCACTCATTCCTTTGTTATCACAGGCAGGAACTTTTATCGTACCAGGATACACTTTTCCAAGCTTTGGAGGAGGCTGTTTAAGAACTCTCTTAGTAGAAGGATCTGTTGACAATATCTCACTTTTCCAACTCTTCATAATCTTATCTTTTTCACTGTTTACACTGTTCTATGTTGCAGGACTTTGAATCCTACCAAGATGTCCTATTTCCAAATGTGGTGGTTTAAGAAATGTCTTGGTAGAAGGATCTGGCGACAATTGCTGTAATCTCCAAGTGTTCATTATATTCTTCTTCTTGTTTGAGTTTTCAAAAGGGCGGTGTTGGAAAGGTTCGATAGTGAGGCGCCATTAGCCACCCGCCTACACAAATTCACAAGCTGTCAGCAAACGGCGAATGAGAGTGTCCGGGAGTATCCTGCCCGCATTCAGACCTGGGCCTATCAGTTTTTGGGAACAGCAGGAAGAAACATGGACAGCGAGGATCAGGGAATCGGCGATCAGATGCGCCTTGCCCAGTTTTTGGCGGGCCTGGCCCCGCGGCTCAAGCGGTTCGTACTGTCTCATAACCCCTGCACATTTGAGGAGGCTTTAGCAAAAGCTACACTGGAGGAGAGCAATGAGCGTGCCTCCGGACGAACGCCAGCCATACGAGCACTTGACGAGGAAACCCCTGCTAGGAACACAGAGTCGAACCCTCTGCCCCAGCTACAGGATCTGTTGGCAGTTTTTCTGCTATGCCAAATCCAGGCAGATCTAGTACGTTTGGGGGAGCGCCTCCACCAGATTGAGGGACAGCGAGAGAGGAGCCATACCAGTCAGCCCCAGCAACAGCGGCACCCCTGGGCGGATCGCCAGGGTGTCGCGTGCTTTGCGTGCGTTGGAGTGGGCCATTACGCCTGTCAGTGTGCGTCGCCCCCGACCCTACGCCCACGTGACCCGCAATACCAAACAGGACGAAACCGGCAGCAAAATCGAGACTGAGCAACTCCACGGATTCCAACCTCGGACTTCAAGATAGTAAGACGTGTTCGCTAGTGCTCTCTGTTTTCCACGTGTTTGTGAATTCAGCTAACAATGGATATCAATAAGGACTCCAGATTAAATCGTTGTTTCAAGTTTTTACATCGTGATCTCAGCTATGAGACTTTCGTGACTATATTGGCCAACAATAAGGACCCAGCTGCTATTGAAGTCGCACAAAGTATTTCCAAAGATATCACCATTATTACTTTTGCCTCTGAAGACGCTGCGGATGATTTTGCCGCTGATCCGAACCTGGTGTTTCCCACGGACCAGCCCATCGCATTCAAGCGCCTAGGATATCCCCAGGAAAAAGTTTTCATCTCTAAACTACCATTCTTCATCCCTAACTGTGACATCGTGGACGCCCTCAAGCCATATGGCATTGTAAAAAGCATTGCAGAAGAGTTCCTGAACCTCCAGGGATTGGAATCCATCCGGACGGGTACGAGGGTAGTCCACATGGAGATGAAGAAAATGGTACCCAATTTCCTCCACATCTCTACCTTTTCGGCTGCAATTAATTACTCTGGCATGATCCGGCTTTGCAAGTGGTGCAGGCTCCCAGGCCACATCATAAAGGACTGCGAAGCCTTCGCCAAGAAGAACCTGCCACCTCCCGCATCAAAATCGGTCATAATTTCGGACTCTATCTCGACCACCAACTCTTCGCAACTGCTGGCACCAACCTCCATTCAAAGAGAAGAAGTTCAGGATGCTCCAAAAGAAATTCCCGCTCCTGAAGAGTCAGCTCCTTCTACTCCCCTTCAACAAAAAAGAAAGCACCTTCCCTCTCCATCGGATTCACCTTCTGCCTCTGAGTCTACTGCCCATCAGAAGAAAAAACAGCCAGCTCCTGACTCGCCTTCCTCATTAATAGGTAATATTCAAAATTTCATCATAGATCGATCCACCTCCCCCTCTATTACTCTAAATTCTGACCCCCCTGATTTTCTTGAAAACTTTGAGGACCTCCTTGATTTTCTAAAATTTCTTATTAACCCTAAATTAGCCTCCTCCGAATGGGAAATCCCCCCCCCCCACCTTAAAGCTCTTAAAAAAACGCTATCCGAGGACGGTTGCATTTTGCCGAAGTATCGAGACCTTTACCTCTCTGGTTTAGGCAAATGCCCGCAGAGAGAGTGCTTTTCTATTTGGGACTTCCTCCAATTAGTAAAGAATCTCCTCCCTCTTTTTAAATAATTCACTATTCTTCCGTTTTTAAATTATTTTCCGTTCAAAATTAGCCCTTTTCCATCTTTTTTACTCATTTAGCGATCAGAATTCTGCCTCCTCTCCATTCCTCACTCTCAGCCAATCCCTAAATTCCTATATCCTCATTGGCTGAGACCCCTCTTGCCCACTCGTCTCCGTTAGCGTCAAACCTAACCAACTTCCAGCTCCCGCTCTCAGCCAATGCCAAAATTCCTTCAATCCCATTGGCTGTGACGTCAGCGATCGATTTCCATCATCTCGCTGCTCTGACGCTACTTTTGGCTTTATTTCTCCCCCCCCCCTTCAAATTATTGCTCCCCCGTCCACAATTTTAATGTTTAGCCTACTTAACACTAAATTATCACTAAATTATACCCTTCTCCCCCTTTTTTCTCTCTCATTCCACGATTTTCGCGACACTTACCAACTTTGGAGCAAAATAAGATCTGTGCAAACTTTCGGCCTTTCCTTCCACCCTTGCCTCTAAAAATTAAAATTCCAATTTTTAACATCTTCTCCCTCACTCTATCACCCACAGAAGACATTGGCTCGTGGTCCTGATGATAAGCAGGCCGAGGCTTGCTTTACAAATAGGACCAGCATTTAGAGGGATGTGAAAGAAGAAGAGCAACTCCACGGAGTACCCGCTGGACGAGAGAGAATGGATTACCCTTTACCCCCCCCCCCTCAGCGAACTCCAGATCAGGGTAGAGAAGAGTTACGACAAGCCAACCACCATACGGCTCCATTAAACTAGAACGGGAGGGAAGCGCCCGATGCACTTCCCAGAGTCCCCTCGAAGCGTCAGCCGTCCGCATTGCCCCGTATGCCATACTATGCAGTGATGAAAATTCACCTATTGTGTCTGGCCGCATGGAGGACACGGAGGTGTCGGCCCTTGTCAATACCGGCGCCACTCTGTCCGTCATGAATAGCCAGTGTTTTCAGCGTTTGAGAGGCCGAATCCTGCACAAAACGGTCCCCCTCCAACAAAACTGTAGATGGCCACCCCCTTCCAGTGATAGGTAGATACATGGTGACCCTCACATTTGACGCGCTAACGCTACCGCGTTAAATATATAATTGAAATCCAAAGTGAATGCACAGTATTCCCTGTTAAGAAACAATAATTAATAGATTCTGAAAAACATTCATCGCCGCCACAGCGGGAATCGAACCCGCATCTCTCCAGATTCATGCCAGAGCGTGCTAACCATTTGCACCACGCGTCGGACAACGAATATTTTCAGAATTTAACTTTTAAAATTTTTCTTCTTGAGACGTGACTGAGACAGCGTGTTTCCGGGGGCTTCAATTTCCGACTGGCGTAAGCTACCGGATGACGGAAACCGTCGTCCGTCTCCTGCTCGAGTACGCCGGCTACCGCAATATCCGACGCATCGGTTGACAAGAAAAATTTCCGTCCAAAGTCGGGGTACAGGAGAAGGGGCTCAGTCATTAATTTCCTCTTCAGTACTTCGAACGCTTCCTCCGCTTCTGGAGACCATCTAAAAGGGGTGTCCATCTTCACTAAATGGACCAAGGGGGCTGTAAGATCGGCGTAGCGATCGATAAAACGCCGGTAGTAGCCGGTTAGGCCTAGGAAGGCTCGAACGTTCCGGACACTACGGGGGCGAGGAAATTCTTCAATGGCCTGGACGTTCCACGGGTCCGGCTGGACCCCTTCTGCGGAAATAAATGTCCCAAGTAAGTGAGGGATTCCTTCGTGAATTGGCAATTTGCTGTCTTCAACTTTAAATTGTAGGCCCTTAGGCGGTCAAATACCCTCTGTAACTGTTCTGTGTGTTGTTCAAATGTCTGGGAGGCCACCATTATGTCGTCGAGGTAGACGAGAACTTGCTCTTGTCGCATTCCCATTAATACGTGGTCCAATAAATGCTGGAACGTAGCGGGACTGTTCTTCAGTCCAAATGGTAAGTAGTTAAATTCAAATAACCCTTTCCTGCAGATGAACGCAGTTTTCTCCACGTCACGTGGGTGAACGGGAACCTGCAAATAACCGGATACCATATCCAGTGAGCTAAAAAGTGAGCCGTTTTGTGCAGGATTCAGCCTCTCAAGCGCTGAAAACACTGGCTATTCATGACGGACACAATGGCGCCGGTATCGACAAGGGCCGACACCTCCGTGTCCTCCATGCGGCCAGACACAATAGGTGAATTTTCATCACTGCATAGTATGGCACACGGGGCAATGCGGACGGCTGACGCTTCGAGGGGACTCTGGGAAATGCATCCGGGGCTTCCCTCCCGTTCTAGTTTAAAGCAGCCGTATGGTGGTTGGCTTGTCGTAACTCTTCTCTACCCTGATCCATTCCTTACTGGACAACATCTTTTCCGCCAATGTTTGATAAAATCCCAGGTTTCTCTAATAAAAAATCACATGACTCCACAATTATAAAAGAATGTCGCGGTGTTTGTAATATGTGTTAGTTATTCTGAAACCATTGAGTTTACTTACCTGTAGGAGACGTTGCCCATTGCCATTGCAGCTACCAATAACAAAAGGGCCTATCACCCCTCCCCAAAGATCAGAGTCAGTACCAACTTTGGCATTGAAGTCACCAAGAACAAGGGTAATATCTCCTTTCTTGACAGAATTCAAAATATCCTGATGTTGTCCGTAAAACCTATCCTTCTCATCCTCATCAGCATCCTCAGTGGGGGCATAACAGCAGATAACATTCAAGTCTTTAATGCTTGTCTGAAATTTTGCTGTAAGAAACCTTTCATTAATGCACTCATATCCTAGAAGAGCATCACTAGCATGTCTGCTGAAACGCAGACACACGCCTTGGTGATGTTTATTATCGTTCCTCCCTGAAAAGAGAAATTTAAGATTATTTTTAAGAATTTGACCTTTATCTGTCCATCTTGTCTCTTGCAAACCGAGAATATCTAAATTATAATGGTGGAATTCTTGTGTGAGGACATCAAGAGGAAAAGCTCTGTGCTGAATCCTCACATTCCAACTACCTATGGAGAGAAAATGGTTAGTGGGATGTTTAAAGAAACTATGTTTATTGAGAGAGGGAATGCCGACAATATCAAACAGCCCCCTAATCGCAGACATGGGGCAAAGACCCGTTCCCACACCACTAAAGGCTGAAGCCATCTACACCGAAAGACTTCCTCCAATGCAGAATTTGACGATGCCCCTACAAGCAAGAGTTCAGGAGCCTGCGATGACCTCTGTTCTGGATTGTCCACCAGTAAACAAAATAGGTTAAAAATAATACTTATCTATAGCTTAAAAACATACCACTAAGACAATATACACTTGGTACAAATACACACTGAAATAATTTACCCTTTTAAGAGAGAAACAAAAACTCAAAAAAACAAAAACTCAGCAGGGTACTATACCATCATTAATACTATACCATCTATTTAACTTAATTCAGATTCAAAAAGCCTCTGAATGAGTTTGCTTTTATAAAGCAAGAATATTCAATTTATGTTATGTGTTCTACTACTACTACCCTGATCTCGAGTTCGCTGAGGGGGTGTAAAGGGGAATCCATTCTCTCTCGTCCAGCGGGTCCTCCGTGGAGTTGCTCGGTCTCGATTTTGCTGCCGGATTCGTCCTGTTTGGTATCGCGGGTCACGTGGGCGTAGGGTCGGGGGCGACGCACACTGACGGGCGTAATGGCCCACTCCACCGCACGCAAAGCACGAGACACCCTGGTGATCCGCCCAGGGGTGCCGCTGTTGCTGGGGCTGACTGGTATGGCTCCTCTCTCGCTGTCCCTCAATCTGGTGGAGGCGCTCCCCCAAACGTACTAGATCTGCCTGGATCTGGCACAACGGAAAGGCTGCCAACAGATCCTGTAGCTGGGGCAGAGGGTTCGACTCTGTGTTCCTAGCAGGGGTTTCCTCGTCAAGTGCTCGTATGGCTGGCGTTCGTCCGGAGGCACGCTCATTGCTCTCCTCCAGTGTAGCTTTTGCTAAAGCCTTCTCCTCTACATCTCTTCCCGTTCTTATCTTTGGCACTGCTTTCCCTGCTTTCTGGGCCAGGAGCTTGTATCTGCACTTCTTCCTTCACTCGATCTTTCTTATACTCAACATGGCTTTTCGCTTTTGCAACTCAGACGATTAATAACTAATTCAATATCAGCAAACGAATGAAGTATGTCAACTTACTGCTTTCCGCGACAGCGCAGTCTCCGAGATCTGATAGACCCTTCTATATTTGGAAAGAAATCCGTTGTTCCTTACCCCTTCACGAGCGCCTGGTAAGTTGTCGATGTCTTGCTCCATCATAACGTCCTCACGCCAACGTGGTGGGCAAGTCCTTTTCGCCCCGGACTGCTCGGGGTGTTCGTGCTGCTTCTTCACATCATACCTACATAAAACAGAGAAAGAGAATGAAATGTTGCTCAATCTGTCAGAATTTAATAGTAAATAATAATGAGTCTCACATTCGGCGACAACTGAATATAAATCGCAAACAGAACTAATAAGATTATAATTGCTTGCCGTATGTTACTAATTAAAGAAAAATCATTCATCATAAGATATAAACTTTAAAAGAAGACATGATACACGAGAAGAAATCTCAAGTATTTCTTCAAACGAACACCAGGGTTATTTTTGAAATAATTATTTTTCCTAAAATGTAAACATAGAAATGTTCGATTTTTTTTACCTCCTAAAGACACTTTTTCTCCTACAATGTGTTAAATGAACAGAGACCTAAAGGACACAAAAGACCTAAAGGATTCAGAGAAGGTTGGTGAAAGAGATCATTTGGACAGCTCTTAAGAAATAGATGGAAGTCTCCCTGTTCTTCAACGTGCACAGAATATTGTTCTCCTGCATACCTAAAGGACACAAAAGACCTAAAGGATTCAGAGAAGGTTGGTGAAAGAGATCCTTTGGACAGCTCTTAAGAAATAGATGGAAGTCTCCCTGTTCTTCAACGTGCACAGAATATTGTTCTCCTGCATACGGGGCCTTGCATTAACGTCCTATCTGATGGATGACAGTCTTTCTAGGCCCATAAGCATCATCATTATTTTAGGGAATAATCATTGTAGTTTCGATAGATGTCGATGATTTGTAACAAATATCTAATCTCGGCTATCCCTTGCAAAACATCCCCGATCTGTTAAAAATATTTTTTTAAAAAGTCGAATCGATGAAGCAAGTGTAAACCAATCTGACTTATAAGTGTCATTTGAATACACAATGTGTATTCAAATGACACTTACCTAGTCATGCACACAACCCCTAGTACGAAAACATTTATTCAAATAATTAATATCCCATTAAAGCATCAGGAGAAAGACCCATCCTGGCTCTGTGGTCACGCTTTTTCAAGCGAAGGGTTGAATCGTTTGCATATCTCTTACAATAGGTAAAGATAATTAATGTGATTTTGTAAGCAATGTAATGATTCTGCAGATAGATTATGAGGACGAAAGAGATGCAATGACCACCAATGATATCATTCTAATATTATTGCACAAAATCTTTCCTATCTGAGCCCACATTTAAATATTGTAAGAGAAGAAATGATTTCGCCATCTCCAAAGTGAATGAAGTTCTCGCCGTGGATTTACCGTAAGGAGCTCACTTAGATAAGGAACTAGGCAACCGTTTGCAGTGGGCTGCGAATTTCTTTAGTAAATTGCTTTAAATCCCTTCAAGTGACAAATTGATTGCATGCAGCGTTGTTAATTAAGCCATTATCACTTCTCATTTCAAATTCTCATAATGGAAAAAAAATCTCATAAAGAACGTCCAAAGTGTGTTGCGGATGAAGTGAAACATCGCTCAGATTGTTTCAATCCCAAACCTGTCGCTGATGGTAGGGATATTATAGCATGGGAAGTTTCTGTTGGAATCCATTGTATCTGTGGACAAAATGGCAGTTATTAAGGACTGATACCGACGTGGTTCGCTTTCAAATGGTAGTCATGATCACGTCCATATTTCAACTGGTCATGAGTGATTTCGGGAGCATCCCAGTGATCTGCTGTATCTATCTTGGCAGTTTCAATCCTTGATTCCAGTCTTATGGAATATATTTCAGATTGTTCTGAAGAAATTTAACCTACACAGAATGCCATTCCTATCAACCCTTGTGGATCTGTAAGTGATAATTGTAAAACGAAAACAGGTAACTCATCCCAAGATATAAATTCTAAGATTTTATTGTCTCCATATGGTAACGTGTTGGTAGAGTATGCAAGGATTAGGATACAAGTTGTAATTCTCTATTACCCACTTAAATATATACTTTATGCATATTAAGAGAAGTATTTATGGCATATGGTAGCTCCTAGTCGCCAAAGTATCAAAACCCCTCAACTTTTCTTACATGAGAAGATGTTGAGTACGCACTACAGTGTATAAACAGTCGTGAGGTAAACTAACTTGTTATTAAACGCATTCTCTAAAAAATTAATCACATGGAATTTGTGTATTAAATCATATTTGAAAATCATCTTAACACTGTATTGTACTAAAGCTGTTAAAGTTTGCACGCAATAAAAAGTAAATAAAAATAACGTATTCTTTATGTGAAACACAAAGGCAGTTTGCATGATAACTTGGAATTGCACCGTGTTCTCGGATTGCAACGAAATGGCCAGCTCCATGTCTTTCGAAATATATCTTTTACACTTGAGAATGACCACCTTCCGGAACTGCCAAAACATATCGCCATGTTTTATCTGAGTTGCGTCATTGTTCATTATTTATCAGGTGTTAATGGGATTTTAATTGGTAACCTGGTACTTGATGTTACTTTTTTTGTCTCTTATAACTAGTAAGCTATATAAATACTGCTTTGAATTTTATCATGTAATTTTCATAAATCTCGGTACCCTGTAGGTAAAAAGAGTAAAGTAATAGCACTGCGATCAGCTTAAAGATCATCAGTGTATTCTCTGACATTCGATGTCAATTTAACCAAACTCAGCTCAAGGAACGATCTAGAGAGTTTAAACTCTCAAAATGAAAGACAATTTCGGTGTGTTGAATGGGCCAATCAGAGAGCAGATAACGCTGATTATCTAGCTAACCCGATTGAAGGGAACAAGCTATTTTGAAGTCTCCTGAACAGAAGCATAAACTGAAACTTTGGTACCTGAGGTAGCCACCATGTCTTGCCTGAACCATAATCATAGTAATGCGATATTCCCAATTTCGAGTTCCCACTGTATCAGCGTTGAGATTTATCTCCCATAAGCTCCACCCTACTCTCGGTGTGAATGGGAACACCGATGAGATTACAAAGTCGCTTTCATTCTGATGGGTTGTTGAGCCCTGACCATGTATGAAGGAGAGCCATACCCTGTGCACGTTACAGAACATGCTGGAAGGCCCAGACAGAAAGCTCTCATCTGTCTGCCAAGTGTAATCCAGTGGGTCCCCTTCCCCAACCTCCTCTGAACCTTTGTGGTCCTTATGACCTGGCGGTTTAGCCCATTGAATGCAAAAAAGTGTCACTTAGAGGTAAACAACCCAAACCACAACAAAATTCAGCTTCAGTTAATTCTTTCAGTTTCTCTGTCAGCGAGGTAAAACTCTGGCTGGACTTTAAGGCTATTCATTTTTTTCACCTAATTGACGGGAAAAAAATTAATACTGTAGTCTTGTCCCTAATAGCAGTTGAACATTAGACCGAATGACTCCAGCACATATCGATTACCGTCACTAATAAGATCATTTCAGTGAAAATGAAACGATGTAAATTAAAGCCTTTTGAAGGGTTTGAAAAATATGAATCATCATATTTCGTTAGTACCTGTTCAACTCAAAAAGAACTTTCATTAATCTCTTAAAACAAAACGTTTCGTCACTCCCTGCACCCCCCCCTCCCGAAGTGAAGGGACAAATCGTTGCTGCACGTGTTAAGTCGTTGATTGTGATATTTTATCAGTAAAACATCATATCTTTAGCAATATATGTTAAATGTTTGAAATTTTGGAATTATTCCACCGTCAGAGATTGCAATTAAAACTTTTGGGAGATTCAAAAACTATGAATCATAATAGTTTATCAAATACTTATTCAACGAAAAAATAATTCTTTGCTTTTGGAAATAAATATTATCACTAAAAACAAGAAAAATTGTGCTTGTGCTGATGGTGAAATGTTACCATTAATATTAAAAATTTCTAATATAATTACATCGATTACAATATTGAAATGTTTGCCATTTTCAACTTTTTTCACTGTTTGATGGCGCAATTAGTTGCATGGAGATTTCGCAAGTACGAATCGTACTATTTCACAATACCTAACCAACACAAAAGAATTTTTGATCCGTTTCTAAAAACAAAGAATTTGACAGACTGACGACAAAGTGAAGCATTCGCTCTTTTGTTTCTGAAAAGGAACAAAAAAGTCTCCCAGAGGAAGCCTTTCGCTTATGACTCTGTCAAAAGCAAATTATCCTTTGGACGCTACTATAACCTTTCAGTCTGGGCCAGATGACTCTTACTTGAGACCCACAGCTAGGATATCTTTAGGTCCTCTGACTTATTTATATATAACCTTTTGTTTATTGTAGAACTTCACATTTTCGTGCATTATGATTAACAAGCAAATTTATCTTCTGTTGCTCGGGTTTTTCTCTTTCTTTAAAGCAGTGATACTCAAACGTTTTTTTTGCTCACGGCACATCGTATATTTCGCCGTGAATACTGATGGCACTAAAAATTTGGTGGTAATACTACGGGAAATTCGAACATGCGCAATTTGTCTTCAATAATAGCCATTTTTGTGGAGTCGTTTGTAAACGCAGAGAACTTTTTTTTAAGTTCTGACGTGTATTAAGGTTAGTACTACGCTGTGTGTATTAACGGTATGCTTTGTGTAAGGCCCGTATCTAGAAAAAAATCGAGGCAGGCCCCAAGGAACAAAATCGAGTCAAAAAAAGAAATGTCAAAGGGGAGGCCAAGAGACTTCATTTCCAATGCACTCTAACATTTCATCCTCTACTTGAAGGTTTTTAAAAAAAATCTTCAAAAATGCATAAAATATAAATAAATTTAATAAGTTTTCCCTCTTTTACCCTTATTGTATTCTGAAAGGAAGGGGGGGGGGTCCCTTTGCACCCCCTAGATCCGTCCCCGCTTTGTGCCCTGCATGTTATCCCATTTTCATATGGATAAGTTTTTTATTAAACGGAAAAAGTTAAATGAAGAATCAGTTTCAGGAAGGAGCAACAAAATGGTTTCTAAATTTCCTTTTATCTACAATTCCATCCCAAATTTCTCGGCACATCCTTTGAGAACCACTGCTCTAAAGTATATGGGATTTCACTCTCCACGTCGCAAGCTTTCATTTCGCATAAAACGCTTACGATTGATTCTCCTCTACTAATAAAATTTTGCCTCCCCTCTTTTTGGGGAGGGAAGAAGTGGATGTATTTTGGGATTCCGAACATAGTCTCCACGTCAGAAGTTTCTAAACCCGAAAAAACAATATTGTCTCATTCACAAAATGGAATTTTTCAAATAATTTCGTATTTCAATTCAAGTTCCAGCACTTGGATACAATTTGTCAGTCATAGAAAATTCTATAACGAAATAAAATTAAATATGGGCAAATTGTGCTATGGTGGGTTTAAGTTGTGCAGAAAATTTGTACGTACTCGACCTCTGTGGCAAGCAGCTGCTTGAGGGGGTATTTATTATTTATTATATTTAATAATGTAATATACAATGAAAAGGAAAAGCATTATTTACAGGTTAATGCAATTTTATTAATGTAAATATTATTAATACTAATATAATTAGTGCAATTGTTATTAATGTAATTTGCCATAATTGAATATATTTCGAAACATTTGGTAAAAAATAATTGGGCATTTTTATCTGTTGTTAAATGATAAAGAACAGAAAGATGTTTAAAATAATTGAAACCCGATTTCCAGACCAGATGTAATGAAATATCGATTTCTGTGAATGGAGGGTATAAATCAGATCCACCTGGGTTACTACAAATCGACCCGAATATATTTACTTACTATTTAGTATATTGAACGTCTTGTTAACCTCCTAAACGAAGGTTGGATTACCAAGGGTGTAAGCCTTGCACGTCTCCGTCTACTCGGTTAACACATAGATATAACATGTAACTGAACACATAACAAATAACTCCTGAGCTAAAGTATACTTAAACAATAACAGAAATCTTATTCCCCATTTAACTCCCAATATATTACCATTTCTTACCACCGCGATTTTACAGACGTCCGCACTTAATGCGGTGCAACCAATCTTCTGAGCGTCCAACGCTCGACAAACAGCAAGGATATTGGCTAAAAGAAATACAACAAGTATGCACTAACATAAATTCACTACTGCATAAACACATAAGTTCCCTAACTAGATAAATGGTATATTGAAGTTCAGACCTACTTTGATTAGATGAGGATGCGAAGGAGAACGACCTCGACGACGAGGAATTGTAGGCAATTCTAACAGAGAGACATGGCCTCTTCTCCAACGTTAACGTATTTTTCATTGTTTCGTAATGAATTATTCTGTTGCGTACAACACTATTCTACGACTTGGTTTGTTACGTATAACAATAGTGAAGTCAACGCAATTGATGTCTTAGTTATTTACAAACTCTTATCTGCGTTGCCAAAGGTATACTCAGAAACTTTCAATGAGAGTTAACATGTTTTGGTCTATTTGGTAATTTCTTTTATTGTATGCTTGAGTGTTTCATTTCTGGAGACTCCATTAAAAAACGTATGATACTCAGATCCACAACCTTAACACCCCCCAACATAAGCACACTTGGGTACGCCTAGTGTTGCCAACTGTCCCGCATCATCAATATTTATCCTGCTTGTCGTACCAAAGCCATATGGGACACCGCATTGACTGATCCGAGAATACTGTCGATCACATGACGTGCATTAGATCTAATATGAGAAATGAGCCTTAGGGACAGTTCAAACTCCACTTATCTGTGCAACCCCACTCTTTAAATAGCTGAGACTCTCTCGAAATTCAGATGAAGAATCATCTAACTAATTTTGGTCAACTGCTCAAAGAGTGATTTTTGCTGTTTATTCATAAGTAGCATGTGCCGACGCAAACTTCTCATCACAAAGATACGATATTCTGACCTGGAAATTATAATTGATATATTGAATTTGAATGGAAAAATTGAATGATAAGCCATTTGTGGAATGTTGCATTTTTGAGAATAATATTCAACATACTATTGATATGGATTGGAAAATATTAATGGAAAATGAAGGTCTTTGCTATTTTTTGAAATTTGTGGTAAAAATATGTTCTAAACAATTTTACATTATTATTATTTTATATTAAGTATACCGGGATCCAGGCCGGATCTATGGGACGGCGGAGGAGGGAGGGGAGAGATGTATAGTCCAACCAGGCAGGTGCTCAAGATTAAGTTTCGGTAGGGGGGTCCGAGAATTCAGTTTGGGGGAGACTCCGGGAATTTAACTTCAGTGGAACAGAAATGTTTAGATTAAAGTTTATGGTTAAATTCTACCTTAACTGTGTATTACCGTATTTCTTCGATTCTAAGACGCCATCGATTCTAAGACGCACTTTAATTTCAGCACCACCAACAGACAAAAAGTTTTGATTCTAAGAAATAAAAAATAAATAAATTGCTAAAATATATCTAACAAATATTTTTATTATAATAGAATTCAATTTACTAACAATAATAGTACTTATTTATCAGTAAGTATTCTATTCATCACTTCCTTCTGAATCAATATCAGAGTCTGATTCTTCTGAGCCGTCTTTTCTGCGATTCTAAGACGCCATCGATTCTAAGACGCACCCCGTTTTTAGAGACGTTTATGTGGGAAAAAAGTGCGTCTTAGAATCGAAGAAATACGGTACTCTCTTGGGATAGGAGGAGCATATCGAAATAACATAAAGCCTTTGATATTGTTACAAAGTCATATAATTAAACGAATTAATAAAAACAAAAACATGCACGTGTAATAAACAAATGTCATGATGCAAATATTTTGCCTATAAGGAATTAAAAAAATTAATTGCTTATAATGTACCTATGACGTAAGCGGATGTGTGACGTCATAGAGGCAAAGCACTGTCTGTGGGGGGTATTATCCTGCGAATACAACTATTAGCTTATTGGCAAATTTGCAGCACGGTGAGGTAGCTTTGATCCTGGACCTTTCAGTTCTAACTTCATCTGGTATGACTCAGATGTTTGCGCTAAACGAAAAGGAAATGAAGAATAGATAACACGAACGTATTTTGGAGATTGGAGCTTCTGCAGCAGTTAAAAATTCTTTGATATAATATTAGAGTTGAGTTAAAATTTTTATATTTGATTTTATTGTTTGAGATGGCTTTCGTTAAAGTACCTACTTCCTACATACGCTCAAAACATGCAAAATAAACCTAAAGAATATTGATGTAATCAGTCATTGAATTCGCATTTACTACAATGTGAGATAAAGCGCCAATTTACCTACTCAACAAGAGTAATTCCAAAGAAGTACCTAGAAACCCTCGCTCCTGAAAAGTTCGTCCCCCCTTCCTTCGAACTTCCAGCTGTCATACTAAATCTCAAACTTCATTACCGCTTTGAAATCCAAAACACTTGTCTTTACATAATTTTATTTCAGTCTTTAGTTTCATGTCCGGCACCAAAATATTAAATTTAAAAAAATATAAAATCTCATACTATTTAGTTTGGCAAATGAGAAATCGTACGCAAGTGAGATTTCCCAAAACTGAATTTTCGGACTCCTCTCAAAACAAAAATCTCGGACCTCCCGAAAACAATCTCCCTCCCACTGAAACGAAATTCTTGGATCGTCCTGAAGCTAAATCCGGCCTTGCGGGCTAACTATCTTCTTTTGAAGAGAATACGAACTCAGTGACTGATTGCACAATCCATGTATTTCAGGTTTATTGTCTAAGTTTTAGGGTGTTTATAGGTAGGCCAGTTTTTTAAATTTATTTTTCATTTTTATTATACCACAAAAAGATGCAGAAAACAAATCCTGCCCACAAAAGTTTTATTTTATTTTACTCCATTGTAAACAGCGGAAAGAAAGAAATTTGAAATATTCATAAAATAATTTCACATAAAGTCTCTGCAAGATTAATTTCATACATTTGATATAAATGTATGAAATTAATCTTGCAAAGACTTTTACTCTTAAAAACCTTAATGTTTCAATAATCCAGCTTTAGGAAAAAAAATGAGGCTCATATTGTTTTCAAAAAAATATAGCACTCGATTTTAAACTTTTGCCCAATATTTTTCTCTTTTGCGTTTGTCTTTGGATTAGAAAAAGTTGATAACTACTTATCTATTCCATGGTATTATGATTTTTCCCAAATGTCAGAGCAATTTGCAAGTGGATTAAATATTTTGTTTAAATGTTGACCAAAAATTAAGCTGTCTAAAAAACTAATAACTTACTAGATTGAAATTTTATGGGGAGCAAAAAGGGAAAAATGTCTTTTTTATATTATATATTATACTAATCGAAAATAGTGTACGACAAGTAACGTTTAAAAAGCTTTTAAAATATTAATTTCTAAAGATATAATTTGCCCATTACTTTATGTTAATAGGAGCGTTACTAAATATTTTACTTCCTTATTTCCTTTTCCCACTACCACACTCATTTGGAAAATTTGTGAAGTTCTCTATCGCCATGAAGTTAAAACATATAATTCTTAAAATTATCACATTTTTAAATTAAAAAAAAAATGTTAAAAATATTTTAAGAGAAAAAAAATAAATGTTACGAAAATATGAATGCCATTTCTCTTCTGATAAAGATATAGTAAGCGTTAAAACAATAATCTGGAAATCGTAAAGATCAACAATCCACTAGCAGAAATATTTCGCAGTGTTAGACCCAACTTTCCTACAAGCTTCGCTCTTACTCTCCTACCCAGCTTTGCCTCTGGTGGAAATTACTACCGAACTCATACTGTACAACGGGATGCAAGCGAATATTGTCAGTGACACTTTACAGCACCCCCGAGGGAATGGTTGACCACGCCCATTTTGCCTACCTCGTTAATCCCTCATTTGCATTCTCATTGCTAATCGTTCAGAGAGGGAAAACAATATTGAAAACTCTCGGCCGGTAAGCTGGATCGTGGCGATAGGAGTATTCAGACAGCTTGGTATCCAAAGGATTAATGGTAGATTATGATGGGCAAAGGGATATACAATGTGGGAGTTGTCGCCTTTTTAACTCCGGGGAAGTTGGAAAGCACAACTTTTTTTTTGTTTTAGGAAATAAATACGTACGTGTTCTGGACACGTTTTGTATTAATTCTGGTTTTGGCTAAAATAATTGAATTTTTATAGATTAGAAACAATAATTTGTAATATTGCATAAGTTCCAGGATGATTGATTTTTCTCTTGACTATTCAAATTCTTCAAATAGCATGCATTGAAGTACATGATATATGAATTTTGGACATTCAAATTATCTTTGGTGTCATTTTTCGAAAATAAATATTTTACAAATGAAGGACATTCAGTATTTCGCTTTGAAAGCTCTCTAAAGAATTATATATTTTTTCTGAAAAAACATGTTTTGCCCTGAGTGAAACTCGAACCCACGTCTTCTGTATATTTACATGCCAACAACGTTCCCTCTACGATGCGAAGACACTGCCAAGATGGGCCTCGCGCAGATCCGTCATTCTCCGTGTACGAAAGTTCGCAAAAGATGAACCCAACAGCCCGGCGCACGAAGAATTTCTTCTGCGGGCACTATCTCCAAAAATGAGAGAGAACGTTGAATGCCAGGTGTTCTAACCACTCAGTTATCAGCAGCTTCTTCATTTCTCTCACAATGGTGCCTATAAATCATTACAATTTTTCGCGCTCTTGACGCCATCTATGATCGAGAACGATAAACATTTCTATATTTGCCCCAAGGGAAAAATTTGTTGCAATGTTCAAATGTTTCACGTTCCAAATCACAGATGGCGCTACGAACAGCGACAAAATGGGATAATCTATAGTCATAGTTGTCCGGAAAAAACTAGCTGTTGATGGTATAGTGGTTAGAACACCTGGAATGTATTCAGGAGATGTGGGTTTGAATATCGCTCAGGGGGAAACTTATGTTTTGAGATTGGGGTGGGAGTAGCTCAGTTGGCAGCATGCCAGGCTTGTAATCTTCAGTTCCCAGATTAGGGGATAGCGATGGGCTTGGAAAGGTCGCTTCCATCAGATGGGATGTTAAGCCGTGGGCCCATGTGTGGGAGAGCCATACCCTGTGCACGTTAAAGAACATGCTGGATGGCCGTTATGAGAGGTTACCATCTGTCTCCTAACAGCTGTCCTGTGGGCCCAACCTTTTCTGAGCCCTCGTGAACATCGTAACCTGGCCATTTAGCCTATTGTGTGCACAAAAGTGCAACTCAGAGATAAAACAACCCAAACAACTCAACCCATGTTTTGAGTAAAAATATTTCTTTAATTCTATACTTAGAAGTAATCTGTATCTCTTTACTCTTGAGCTTTATAATGATTTGATACGGCTGTATAGCAAGGTCAAATCTGATAGTGGTAGTGGGAGAAGTCAAGGGGTCATGCCCCTCCCCATTTTAAAACTTCCCCATTTTAATATAAGCAAAAAAATTTTAAAACGCTAGTAAAGATATAGGCGAAAATCATTAAACTTATGCATATTTCATGCATTTTTCAAGAAATGTTTTAAAGAGCTCTAAAAAGGAGGGAAATGGTTAGACTACAATCGAAATACAGTCTCTTGCCCCCCCCCCCCCTTTATTTTTTACGGGCTCGTTTGCATCACTTGGCTCATTTTGTTGCATGTTATTAGAAAAGCGGAAACAAAGTAAGCAAGCTACAAAACCAGTCACCTTCTGCGAGGTAAGAACTTGAATGGAAAGCACAAGGAGAGGAAGCTGTTGCCTTTGGAGGAGTCTGATCTCGAAGGATGGTGGTGGTGGAGGAGGAGGAGGGGGAGACTGGAACAGAAGGAACAGAAGTTGGGATGCTGGAAGAGCCACTTGGAAGAGAACTGGATGCAAGGGGATCTACTTCACTTTTGGTGACGTGAAAAAATTATCTCGCTGGAAATCTAGTAAGAAAAAAAATGATAATTAATTCTCTATTTCATTAAAATGTAATTTTTTAATTTATTATTTATTACCAATTGTTTATATTAACTTCGGATATAGGTAGAAGCGTAGTAGGAAGATAGAGAATAAAGGAATTCAGTGACTTCTTTGTTTACGGGTCTTGAAAACTTATTTTGTGGCCATTCACGTGATGACTTCTGAACAATGAAAAGAGCAGGATGAAAAACGAGTTAAAAAGTTTTAATACACCACTAAAAATTACTTTCATTGGAGCTGTTGATGAGACTGGTAAGGTGTTGGTGACAGAGAGAAACTAAAGTGATGAAAATTGGTCAGGCAGGTGTCACTTTAATTCGTTTCACCCTTGAGCAAGTGTTCCGATTTAATTATCACTGGATTAACACTGGACTCAATATTAATTATCACTTGACTGAACATAATATATAGCGCATTTCCATCATAGTATAAGGATCAATATCCATTATACTGTAGGAAAATGCTGGTCACACCTGGTCTTGGGTGATCCATGTTTCAAACCAATAGTCCTCCGGTTGGCTTATTTACATGGTGTAAATTTTCCTACCACAGAGAATTTTAGGGGACTAAACAATTATAAAAGCATTATTTAAGAAGAATCGTCTGTTTATAAAAGAAAAATAAATCTTAACCGTTGCTTCTTTTATACAAACACTTACATGACATAGAATGCCCTGATAAAATAAAGTCAACATAGAGAATAGACAAATATTAGCACTCGCCTCTGAAGTCTGAGACCACGAAGTGTTCCAGGTAACTAGTTTGCAATCGCTGCAATGCTTGGATTTCCAAACTCAGTTCTTCATGGAGAACACTTTCTAATTCGCATTTCTTCCCCAATTCCCGCACTTTGGACTGGAAGGAATAGGAAACATTTCTGAAAAGTACTTTAAGGAACCTTAAGTAGCGAAAACGAATAAAAATAAACTTTATTTCAACATTTCTTAGATTGAGGATTTTTGGTATTTTTCTTAAAATGGTTTCTTAAGTAAAGTTCCTAAAGTATTCCTTAATAACACTGGTTTACAAGGATTTTATAACTCCCTTTAACTATTTTTCAAGTGCTGATGTCAGATCTGGCCTTAAAAAATGGCTAGCACGCCACGTTTTTATGTTATTGGTAATTTTGACTCGTGTTAGAATCTTCCTATACTTAACACTTCCAGGCAACTGGGAGGATACTGGATATTTTACTTTTTGTGGCTAGAAACACTGATTGCGAAGTGGGAGAAAACATGTAACAGTAATCTAACCTCAGACCGCCATTTGTTGTTTTCATTATAGGAGGAACATGTGCTGTACCTTGAAGAGTGAATTTTGGCATTTAAATGGCACAAAGTCAGCATCGTAAATGTGTTATTGTGCCAGATAAATTTTGTTATGTGTGTGGAAATTATATTTTAAAATCCCAGGGTCGTTCTCTGACAAATATTGCCTATAACTTGTATTTTGGATGTCATGTTGGAGATCAGGACAAAACATGGGCTCCACATGTGTGCTGCATTTCGTGCATTGTTGCTTTGAGTGAATAGTTGAGAAAGGTAATATAAAATCCATGCTCTTTGCAGTTCCAATGATTTGGAATTAGCCAACTAGTCATTTGCATGATTTCTATTTTTGTTTAACAAAAGTGTCGTGCTTTTCAAAAAAGAACAAAAGCAAAATACAATGTCGAAATGTGCTTTCAGTCATAAGGCCAGTTCCTCATGTAGAAGATATTCCTATACCAACACCTCCACGAACTGGGAGGAGATTAATTCCCATTCATCAGAGGAAGACTTTGAGGCACATACAAATCCCGATCCTACATACACCCCTAAAAAGTTAGATGAGTCTCATCTGATTCAGCAAAATGAACTAAATGATCTTGTTCGAAACCTAGGACTTCCCAAACAACAAGCTGAGGTTTTAGGTTCAAGACTTCAAGAGTGGAATATTCTGGCCAAGGGTACTAGAGTTTCTCTGTTCAGAAAGAGAAATTTGGCTTTATCTGCTTATTACGAGATGCAAGATGGTTTGTGTTTCTGCACAGATATTTCAGGGATGATGGAAGAAATTGGAATAAATACGACACCAAGGATTGGCATCTATTTATTGATTCGTTAAATTCAGTTTAAAAGCTGTCCTTTTGCATAAAGGAAACCAAAAAACTTCCATTCCAGTGACACACGCTATGGGAATGAAGGAAACTTATAAAAGCATGGAAAACATACTCACGGCTATAAAATATGACCAGTTTAAGTGGACAATATGTGGTGACCTAAAAGTTATATCTCTCTTGCTCGGGCTTCAAGGAAAAAAAACACCCCCTCAAGCAGCTGCTTGCCACAGAGGTCTGACAGGAGCCTGTCAGTTTATATGCCATAGCAGAAGGTCTGAGAGGATGGCAGGACCTCAGCAGAAAAACGACACAAACAGCCATGCCTTACCCGGGGCTCGAACCCAGGTCCCTTAGATCAGTAGCCAAGCGCGCTAACCACTCGAGGAGGCTTCACAAAATTTTGCTGTTTTCTGTGTTTGTGGGACAGTAATGCCAGAAAGGAACACTACAAAACAAAAGACTGGCCCAAAAGAGGTATTTTGATTCCTGGAAAGAATAATGTGAGGTATAAGCTTCTATTTGACTCCTCTGATATTCTGCTCCCACCACTACACATCAAACTGAATCTTATGAAAAACTTTGTAAAGGCTATGGACAAAACTTGTAAAGAGGTTTTACACTTGAAGAAAAAATTTCCAAAACTAAGTGATGTCAAACTCAAAGAAGGGATCTTTGTTGGTCTTCAGATCAGGAAGCTACTGAATGATATTGTCTTCGAAGAAAAACTGAATATAAAGGAGTGCACTGCATGGAAATCCTTCACGTCTGTGGTCTAGAGTTTTCTGTGAAATCACAAAGAGAAAAACTACCATTTGATGATTCAAGATAAGGTCAAAAGCTATGAAAATCTTGGCTGCCGATTGTCTTTGAAGATCCATTTCTTGCACTCGCATCTCAACTTCTTTCCCAAGAACTTAGGAGCTGTCAGTGATGAGAAAACGGAAAGATTTCACCAGGATTTCCGAACCATGGAGGAGAGATACCAAGGTAGAGGATCCAGCAATGATGGGTGACTACTGCTGGTTCTTGGAGAAGGAAGATAATCACATAAAAGACAAAAAATGAACTTCTTGTAAGTATAAAGATCCTTACCCATGTTTTCTTTATTTTTCCATGTTTCAATATTATTTCATTTGTTACTTTATATTCAGTGGTCTCTAACTATGATATTTCTAATTTTTTTTACCGTAGTCATGTAATTAATTAATGAGTTTTAGGTTGCAATTTATTTTCATTTCTCAAATATGCGTATTCATTGATATTTGACATACATCAATCCATAATTTAAAAAAATTCTGTACATTCTGCAGAATTTTCACAGCCATATTTGAATTCAGCACCCCAAAATTAGTTAAAACATCCGCTTTAATCAATGTTTAAAAAAAGTTTCAATTTGTTGTCTAGTGTAATGAAGCGATATAAACATTAGTGAAAATCTTATTGGACTTCTATTGAAAATGAAGTCAAAAAACGAAGTGAAATGAGGTAAGTGAAGCTATCTGATTTTTAAAGATTAATTTTATTAGTAATAATAAGGATAATCAAAACGCAGTAGATAATCATAAAATAAATTTTATACATTATTAAATGTATAGTATTTTTTCCTTATTTTAAATTATGAAATATTCTTATTTTTAGTCTCCACAAAGGCAAATTGAATCATGAAAATCTAAGGAAAATTTTGTTAACAGGGTTCGTAGATTCTTAGTGTACTTCTGATCTCTCGTAGGGATGGTGTTTTCAGCTTTTCCTAGGCTGTCACTGAGAGTTTCGCAAAAAAAAATGTCTACATATATTGAATAAGAAAAATATTTCGTAAAAACTCACGGCGGACTACTACAAGAGTTACGTGATAAATGTAAACTTTTTCCTTTTAGTAAAATTAAGAGTATTTTTTTACTTAATGGAGGAATATCATTTTACTCAATTCCGCTCTGGCTCTAATAGTCCTCCTGTTATTTCATTTGAAAAGGATCCAAGTTTCATTTCCACAAAACACTTTAAAGAGGCTTAAATTATCATAAAACATTTAATACTGAAAAGTATGAATGTCATTTGTAAAAGTTGGGTTGGTTTATCTCTGAGCGGCACTTTTTGCACAAAACGATTTAAACGTCAAGGTCACAAGAACCCCGAGGGCTCATAGAAGGTCAGGGGAAGGGGAACCACTGCACAGCCTTAGGAGACATATAGTAGATTTCCTTCAAGGATATCCAGCGTGTTCTTTAACGTGCAAAAGAGTTTAGGGGGTGAGGGATTGTAGCGCACCACCTGGCCACCAAAGAGGTGCCAGAAATAATTTTGAAATAAAGTGTGTCAAGTTAAATAACTTATATGTGTGATTCTCATAGCGATTTCCAATAATTTAAACATGACTAAAACACGGGAGGGATGTCATCACAACGGAATTTTTCCCTTTTTCCATTTTGTTCATATTTCCCTGAAGTCAACCCTCTCCACAATAGTGCTGGGGTTGGGGTGGCAGCACCCTACACTAGAACGCCTGGTGTGTGGGTATCCTGGAACTGGTTGTGGCGACACCAAACTCAGATGCCACCGTCATTTACACCCGAACAGAAGCATGGCTCATCGAAGAAGATGATTTGGTGCCATTTCCCCTCCCACGAAACGCACTCGATGCATCAAAAACGACGTGCCTGGTGATGATTAGCAATAAGGGGAAACCTGCGCAGGAATGTTGTGCCTGTAATTCAGTTTCATTTAAAAGTCATTGGATGGTCCGCGTGGACACTGGTGTCATCGCAGACCATCAAATGGCATCGCAAGTGTCACTTGCGATGTATTGCTGTAGATGTTACACAGGCGTTGGAGGTTACTTGTCGGCAGATTAGGCGATCTTCTTCTAGTGGTGTGGGGACTTGAGCTATGTCGATGTCAAGTGGTACCTGACCTCGTCCACTGCTCCAAACAGCGTGTTAAAGTGCTCATTGCGACCATATGACAGGTAGATCAACCTGCTTCATGCATCCCCACGATACGGCCCCTTTTTACCGGGCTAGCTGCTGATAACACATTCATGTTCGTTGCCTTAGCATAACTGAAATACGCGTTCACTGTTTCACTTCCACTTACCTACCTGCTATCTGCTATGGTGGCATTTATTGGAGTCTCAGGACTGACAACACTGCCTGTAATTTCGGTTCCATGTGACGTCATGCTATTGTCACTGGAATCATTTACATAGGACCTGTGCTACTACGTGTGATATTGATTTGGTGTCACTGTATTCATCATTTATGGATTTTTGCAATTTTTGTGCACATGAGTGTAACTGATCGTTTTTAAAACCTGTTATGTTGCTTGCTTAACGGCCCAGCCGCAAACTTCTAATTTTTTCAATTTGGAAAGTACTTTGCTCTCTTTTATATTCTATGAAAATGTTTTTTTTTTAATAAGACATGAGTCAACTTAATTTAAAAAGTATGTTTGCGCCCTTTTACATTCTGCAAAAATGTTATTTAATAAAATATCAGTTAGCGTTTCTTGAAGAATTTCAGTCACAAAAAATGGCTCAATATCCCCGGAAAAAATTATTTAGAGATTACTCTAAGAATAATACCGTATGCAAATATATATATATAAACACATAACATATTTTATATTAACATAAAATACGTAAATATATTTTATATTTAGCACTTAAAATTTTTAATTTGTTACTTAGCAAACTTCTAAGTTATATTGGCGAAGTGTTAATTTTTAAGAAAAAATGTATACTTTTCACATACAATGGACTCAGATTTTATGTTTACAGTTCTACGTTAAAGTTTGAATTCAAATTTGTATTGCTTGTACACTTTTCATACTGTATTGTACTATAGTAAACGTGTGTTTTTTTTTTCTTAGTATTTAAATAAAAATGCTTTTCCTTATATTTGGAAAAATGTGCAAATATTAATCATCATCATCATCATCCTCAAGTAGCCATGCGATACGGAGGTCCAACCAGACCATGCAATTTAGTTCTCCAAGCAAGTCTCTCCTGAGCTACATCTACTGCATCTGGCCACTGCACACCAATTCTAACAAGGTCCTGTTTCACATTGTCTGCCCACCGCATCCGAGGTCTCCTCCTCTTTCTGAGGCGTTTAGGCACACTGTTCATAACCCTATTTGCCAATCTATAATTATTCATACGGGCAACATGGCCAAACCAACGAAGTATCTCTCTGCACAATATGCTGCTTAAAGGAGGTTGCAAACTCCTTTGCCTAATCTCATCATTAGTTACAAAGTTGAACCACCTAATGCCCAAGATACTGCGTAAGCATCTGGAATCAAAAGCATCTAATTTCCTGTTATCTTGTTTACAAAGTGTCCATGTTTCACTAACATAACTAACCCTAGAAAGAACCAAACTATTATACAGTCTAATTTTAGTCTTTAGGTGTATACACCTATTTCTCTACACTCTCCATAGATTCTTAAAAGTCCCGGCAGCAATCCCTATTCGTCTGTTAATCTCATGCCGCACATCACCAGTATCAGTTACGCAGCTCCCAAGGTAATTAAACTGTGACACCTGCTCAAGACTGCAACCATTCAGATTAACTGAATCACAGCCTGCCTGACCAATTTCATCACTTTAGTTTTCTCTCTGTTTATAACCAAACCTACTGTACTACCAGTTTAATCAACAGCTCGAATGAAAGAGCTCATCTCATCATCATCATCATTTGACAAAAGGGCTAAATCATCAGCATAATCTAAATCAGAAATTTTCGTATCTCCAGTCCATTTAAGGCCAAAATCTTTCTCTTGAAGTGAATTTCGCATAACATAATCAATAACCAAACTAAAGAGAAAAGGAGACAAAATGCACCCTTGTCGAACAGAAGTAATGCTAAACCAATTGCTGCAAACCTTACCAACTCTCACACACGACTCAGTGTTATTATATAGAGCTTTCATTATGTTAAGTAACTTGTCTGGTATACCATATTATCTCACAATCAACGACAAATTCTGATGATCAACAGAGTCGAAAACCATTTTGAAATCAACAAAGCTAGCAACCAAGGGTTTCTGAAACTCTAAACATTTCTCAAGAACCTGACGAAGTGAAAATATCTGATCCACACATCCCCTACCACTTCTGAATCCACATTGCTCATCACGCAATTGACTGTCAACCAAATTCTTAATTCTATTAAGCACAATCATGGAAAGTACCTGGAACAGAGAGTAGGCTGATACCCCTATAGTTATCACAAGAACTGTGATCACCTTTTTTGAAAATAGGGATAACAATAGCTCTGGTAAAATCCTTAGGAACCATGCCTTTATCATAAAAGATATTCAGAATTTCAGTCATCCAAGTGGTAACCGAAACATTCCCAGCTCTAAGCATTTCTGTAGTAATTTCATCTACCCCTGTGGATTTATGAAGTTTAAGTTTAGAAACAGCCAAAATAACTTCAGATTGTGTTATAGGGCCAACATTAAAGCCACCAATGCATCTATCATCATTGCAAACAACGGGAATAGAACTAACCGCATTGTTTAGAATATCACTGAAATGCTCATCCCACCTAGCCATGACAGAATCCTCACCTTCTATAACCTTACCTTGTTTATCCTTCAATCCCTGTATACCTGTCCGTTTTCTACCACACAAAACATTAACTATCTGGCACAGCTCTCTGCTGTTGTGCTGTCTAACTGCTTCCTCGGATTTGTTAGCCAAACCATCAAGCCAAAGATTCTTATCAGAAGCTAACTGATCTTTTACACGTTGATTACTTTCTGTGTAATGCTTTCTATTACGATTAGTAGGGTATTAACTAAGGACATTCATGCAATTCTTTC
Organism: Ryuthela nishihirai; assembly: GCA_038380435.1. NCBI lineage: Eukaryota > Metazoa > Arthropoda > Arachnida > Araneae > Heptathelidae > Ryuthela > Ryuthela nishihirai. Next base: position 7,294,223 of record JAWZYU010000038.1, read on the forward strand.
TTTTTGAAATAAGCTCAAGTGCTTTATCACTCAAATAATTCTGTCTGCTCTGCTCCTTTTTTCCTAAAAGAGTACTGTTAGTTTCCAAAAACGCCTGTTTAAAATGGTCCCATTCTTCCTCAACTTCAGTAGTAAGCAAACCATGACTGTCATAATGACTATGCAACCTATCATGGTAAGCTTTAGCTATAACTGGGTCTTTCAGAGCTTCAGTATTAAAGGTAAAATTTTTAACCCTCCACAACACTTTTTAAGTTTAAATTGTAAGACACTTTTAAGTAGGTAATGGTAGCAGATATAATTTCAGCTCCCCTATATGACCTGGTATTCCTAACAGAACTAGCCCATTTGCTGTTAATTAATATATAATCAATCATATTCATATGCAGCCCATCAAGTTAAACCCATGTGTACTTATGTATGTCGCGGTGTTTGTAATATGTGTTAGTTATTCTGAAACCATTGAGTTTACTTACCTGTAGGAGACGTTGCCCATTGCCATTGCAGCTAAAATACCAAAAGGGCTAATCATTAACACCGCAAAGGTCAGAGTCAGTACCAACCTTTGCATTGAAGTCACCAATAACAAGGGTAATATCTCCTTTCTTGACAGAATTCAAAATATCCTGAAGTTATTCATAAAACCTATCCTCATCCTCATCGGCATCCTCAGTGGGGTCATAACAGCAGATAACATTCAGGTGTTTATCGCTTGTCTGAAATTTTGCTGTAAGAAACCCTTCATTAATGCACTCATATCCTAGAAGAGCATCGCTAGCATGTCTGCTGAGAAGCAGACCCACGCCTTGGTGATGCTTATTGTCGTCCCTCCCTGAAGAGAGAAATTTAAGATTATTTTTAAGAATCTGACCTTTATCTGTCCATCTGGTTTCTTGCAAGCCGAGAATATCTAAATTATAATGGTGGAATTCTTGTGTGAGGACATCAAGAGAAAACGCTCTGTGCAGAGTTCTCACATTCCAACTACCTATGGAGAGAAAAGTGTTAGTAGGATGTTTAAAGAAACTATGTTTATTGAGAGAGGGAATGCCGACAATATCAAACAGCCCCTTAATCGCAGACATGGGGCAAAGACCCGTTCCCCCACCACTAAAGGCTGAAGCCATCTACACTGGAAGACTTCCTCCAATGTAGAATTTGACGATGCCAATAGAAGCAAAGCGTTCAGGTGCCTGCGATGACTTCTGCTCAGGATTATCCACCAGCTGATAAACATATCCTGTGAATCTATTCACTTGGGGCTGTCAACCCACAAACAAACAGAAAACACAGCGGAAGATTTTCCCTCCACAGAAGCCCACCAGTGCAGCAAAATCAGGATCCATAATCAAGCTCAGAGCCATATATCTGTCCAGTCCAGTAGGTTTATATGGTCAGCACCAGGACCCTGTGTGGTTGACCACTCCTCAGCAGGGTAGGAAAAAAAAAGAAAAGTAGCCAAAGTTGTCCAGATCAGTAGGTCACACTAATCTGGCAGCTCTCCCCTTCCGTTCACTTCCACAAGAGAGTATCTCTTTTGAAAGTTACTAACGGTCTGCACCACGAGAAGGCGGGGTTGGACATTAGGTGCTAGGCCTGGCCGGTTCTATGCATCAACACAGGGGATTGGTGCATAGCTCTCCTTCCAGTGACTACCTAGCTACCATTTACAGATAACTTAGTAATAGTTTGTCAAAATCAACCGATGCTTGGATCTTTATATTCTAATTAATTTCTGGGAAATAAGTTGAATTTTCTTTTTTTGCTGTTTCATGTAATGCTAACTATAACAATCTAGATAAGCGAATGTTTTTAGGTTGTTTATACAGTATTAAATGTATAGTATAATCTGTGGAATATGAAGTTTTTTGATTGATGAATTGATAACAATTCAGTTGCTAAATTATACTGTTCCCCCTAATATTTCACTTGCCAATAAACCCAGTGTTTCTCGTAAGCCATCACAACTATAGCCTATAGCTGAAACCTTGAAAAATCTTTTAATTTTCTTGTTAAAATATTGAATATTACTAAAGCTTCAAACACACCAGAACGTCATTAGGAGTTTTCGGAGAGATAAAGTTTTCAAGAATCGAACGGCAATTTATCATTTGATGGAAAAATGACGACACAAATAAGGGGACATGACGTCGGTGTATTTACGGAAAAGTATTTCGCCTCAACTTTCAAATAAATTACGATTCACCATTGGCTCTTAATTAATGTTTAGTTCTTTCACTTTCAACTCCGGTATCAACATTTCGAAGCACACGAAAGTCATTACTTAGTGAACCAAAGAGATATAAAACATATGGTATAGCATAAATGAAAAACTCGACCGATTAGGTTGTGGTAAGAACAGATATTTTGCAAGACGATCATCCAGATCACGCAAGGTCTATGAAGCAATGAGTTCCTAGGTTTCGACTAATGATGATAGAAAATAAGTTATCTTTGTTTTCTGCCCTGTTGACAAAAAGTGACTTAATTTCTGGCAACTGATTGGAAATTTTTTTTTTTTTTAATAGAAAGTGGATGCTGTCGAGTGTCGGCTTTCTCGCTTGGAGGGGATTCGCAATTAACGATGACATGTCTCAACTTTTTTGTTTGTGATCTTGCTAATGAATCCAAGTGGAAAAAAGCGATGTTCAAGCTCGCAACAGTAGTTGATGAAAGATAGGACGCATCAATTCAGTAGCGTAGCCAGAAAGTTGAAATGGGAGAGATTGGTATGTTTGAATGTTATGTAGTTCATAATCTGTTAACGGAGTCTCAACTATAACTGGGTTGAGATATTTTCTCCTAATTCCAAATTTATCCTCGGTGAAAAGGAGGAGAGTGATGGGCTTGGAGAGAATCATCTATCGGATAGTATGCTAACCTAGGTCTCCATGTGCAGGTTGTTTAGGTTGTTATACCTCTGAGCGGCACTTTTTTTGCACACAATAAGCAAAATGACCAGGTCACAAGGACTCTGAGGGCTCAGAGAAGGTTGGGGGAGGAGACCCACTGGAACAGCTGTTTAGAGAAAGATGGTAGCCTCCCGTCAAGGCCATCCAGCGTGTTCTTTAACCTGCACATGTGGCCACGGCTAAACGTCCCATCCGACAGACGGCGGCCTTTCCAAGCCCATCGGTGTCCTCTACTGACCATGGGCAGGGCGGGGAATTTTGCGGAGATAAATCTCAAAGCTGACCCAGCTGGGACTCGAACCTGGGAAATGCAGATTACGAGCCTGGCGCGCTACCGACTGAGTCACCCCCACCCCCATGTGCAGGAGAACCATATTTTCTGCACGTTAATGAAACACCCTGGATGATATGTGTGAAATGCCTCCATCTGTTTCCTAATAGCAATCTATTGGATCTCCTCCCCAACTTTCTCTGATCCCTTGAGATCCTTGTGGCCCGGCCATTTAGCCTCTTGCGTATACGAAAGTATCCCTCAGAGGTAAAACAACAAGCGAAATTGCAATCGCAGGTTGTAAATCTGAAGCACTACTGACAGCTCAGCCTTTCTTGTTTTCAGTTTTTGACTTGATGCACTTTTATAAAACAAAAAACAAGTTGGCAACCAACCCAAACCGAATTATTCGCAATATCATGTGCACGTAACGAAACAATGTATCATTGTGCTTGACAGTGCTTATACCAAATGTAAAAGAAGCTGAAAAATGTTAACAAGCTAAAGAAACCTCGGCATTTAAGCAAATTTAATAACAGTGGCATTTTAAATCGTTCAATAGCCAAGAAGTTGTCGTTTGAACAAAGAAAGCAAAAGAAAGAAGAAACATGCAAAAGATCTTTTATGTTGAAGATGAGAGATCAATTTCTTATTCTGAGCATCATATATCTGCTGTTCTTCATACGACTGCCAAATCCTTTTCATTCGTAACATGAAAGAATGGAAAAAGAGATTTCAAAGGAGAGTTTTCTACCTCTAAAGTTTGGATATTTTCCATCGCTTTCTGCTTTTCCGGTTCACTTGATAGGATTTTTCCGGTTCACTTGATAGGTTCACCTTGATAGGATTTTAATCTCTTTCTTTTCCTTGAGTTCAGCCACCGTCGCTCCTTGCTGCTCTTACAGCTTCTTTCTCCGGTCGTCAGTATCTCGAATTTGCTAAAAATAACACAGAAGCGAAGCAAACACAGAAGCGAGCAACGAGCGAAGCAAACAGACACAGAAAAAAAAACACTCATTCGATGACAAATTTTTATCGGTATGCATTGCACGGGGAAATTTAATATAAAGGCGGAATTTACCACTTTTTGATATTTGAGTAACAAAAACTGCGGTTCTGCATTTTCTAATATACAAACAAGTGCAGAAAAAAATGATTAAATTTCTTTTAATTGGTTGGAACGCCTGGCTACTGATCCAAGGATCCCGGGTTCGAGCCAGGATAAAGTATGGACGATTTCTGTGTTGTCTTTCAGCTGAGGTCTCGCCTTCCTCATGGAACTTCTCTATGGCGCATTAAACTGACAGGCTCCTGTTAAACCTCTGTGGAAAGCAGCTGCTTGAGGGGGGGGATTAATTAATTTATCAATTTTAAGACAAGATGGATTGGCTGTTTATCCTTATACCAACCTCAACAGCAGGTATCAATTTTTTAACACAATGGGCTAAATGGCCAGGTCACAAGGACTCCAAGAGCTAAAAGTTTGTTAGAGAAAGGGGATAGATCCACTGATAGTCTCTAGTCAAAACCATACAGTATGTTTTGAAAGAGATTCTGTAGATCCTATACGAGGACCAAAACTTAATCTCACATCCGAAGGACGACGATCTTTCCAAGTCCATGAGTGTCTCATTTCTAACCGAAGGAAGGGGGTTGGCGGGGAGAGGGGTTAGTGGAGACTGAGCCAACCTCCTCTCCATCATCTATCGGTTGAGATGTTAAACCATAGTTCAGTGTTCAAGAGAGACATACCTTGTGCATGTTAAAGAACACACTGGAGAGTCTTGATGGGATGTTACCATCTGCCTTCCAACAGCTGTTTAGCGGTTCTTCTTCCCGAACCTTCTCTGAGCTATCGGGATCCTGATGAATTGGCCATTTAGATCATTGAGCGCAAAAAATTGCCACTTAACTAGTGAGGAGAGAAAATAATTTGAATGATCCCAAAAAGTAGAGTATTAATTCAAATATACCCAATTGCATGAATTATATTGGCGTCTGTGCCAATCATCCGAAAATCTTTGGTCCTATAGTTTCAAAATGCAACATAAGCAATTTGAATACATTAAATGAATTTGAAAAACAATTCAAAGTAAATTTGAATAAAATAACCTAAGTACCCAGAATTTGCAGTTAAAATTTTTTTAAATAAATTTTAAATCATAGCTTTTAATTCTACTTTTTTTTCGGACTACTTGAAAAACAGAAATTAGTTATATTTCCTCATACCAAGATCCATTATTTTAGGCAAACATTTCACTCGGAGACAAAGCATTCAGACGCTTATGACGATTATGTTAAATAACCTAACAAAATGTTATAATCCCAAAATATGTATACTAATGAGGTACATGGAACTACAATCACGTCAGTGTATAAATTAAATTCTCGTTCTCCTTCCTCGGAAAAATTTCTCGAATTATCCCCGAAACTAAATACTGAAACCCCCTCCTCGTAACTAAATCCCGGATATGGATTTTTGTTCAAAGTCTGACGTAAAGCAAAGGAAGCCAACTAGACCTGAAATGATTTTTTGTCTCGGCAGTTCTATCTTCAGTTCTTCACTCTGTTGAAGCAATTACGTCAATATTTTGATGATCGCTTCAGAACATTTTATCAATCATAATTCGTTTCCTGTCGTCTGATTCCTCTCGATGAGCATTAAAGATAATCTAAACCAAACTGAACTTATTGGCGCTATATGATGATTCCAATCAAGCTAATTGTTTTCTGCAGCGATCGTTCATTTTGCAAATGAACGCCTTTAGTCTGTAAACAAAGTATTACACCAATCTCAAATTTGATAGCTGATGACCAATACCTCGAGCGAACGAGCATTCCCAACCTCGCCCTCAGGAAACTGGGGCTTACTGATGATTAGAACAATATTTATTATCGATCAAACAGAATTGATTTTACATCAAGCATGATACAACTTCCTCTACTTTATTGCTATGTTGTGTCTTTACTTCATTAGCGGAGATGACCTAAATTCAATAGGGAATCCAGCGTGGTAGCCTAGCCGCAAGGGGCAGTCCAGTTCAAGAAGAGCTTCGGGAATGGTTATCTTGTTACAGAATCTAAGGCCACTTCTAACACGGTGATATACTGTAGCTCCTGAAAAGAAACAGCAGACACATTATTAGTAGAGTTTTTGCACGTTTCAAAATTGTATTAACTGGAGAATTGCATTCAACACGAATTAAAAATGTCATCAATACTGTAATTGCTTAAATATATCTTCAAAAACTTTCGTTCACTCTAGTCACGTTATTATTAGAAGAGAATTGCATAGACACGAGCGTCAGAAAGAATATTTTTCTACGGGAGGGAGTAAAAATGTTATCAATGTTGAATCGAATTTTTATTAATATCGTCACCATTTTACGTTACCTTTATAACTGAGGAATATTAATATTAATTGAGTTGAACAGCACGAAATTGTTTTTGGCACCATATTGATTTCCAGTACAGTCGCTCAAAAAATATCCGAACACTAATGGTTGATTACAAAATTCAGAAAAAATATCTGGCAACGTTTTTTTTTTTTTAGAAATTAGTGATTTGGAAATCTTCGTGACACGTGACACGATTAGGCATCGATAGGTTTGAAAGGGCCACCTTCCATCGAATAGGACGTTAAACCGTGATCCCGTGTGCAGGAGAGACATACTCCGTGCACTTAAAGAACACTCTGGATGTCCTTGATGGGAGGCTATTATCTGTCATCCGATAGTTGTTCCGTGGGTCCCCCCTCCCAAAAACCTCTAAGTCTTCGGGATCATTGTGATCCTGCCATTTAGTCCATTGTGCTAAAAAAAAAAATTGCCCCTCAGAGGTAAAACACCCCAACCCAACTTCGTTTACTATAAATAAATAATAATAATAATAATAAAATTCAACGTAGCCACAGTTGGAATTCGAACCTGGAAATTTCAGATTACGAATTTTGCGCGCTAACGATTGTGAACCACTGCCCTCCCAATCACGGTATTTTTCTTATGAAAACATCCATTTGTCCAAGGATTATATCGTTTGACATAAAGAGTCACACTATAGATCCAAGGGGCGGGGGTGGCTCAGTCGGTAGCGCGTCAGGCTCGTAATCTGTAGTTCCCAGGTTCTAGTCCCAGCTGGGTCAGCGTTGAGATTTATCTCCGCAAAACTCTCCGCCCTGCCCACGGTCAGTAGGGGGACACCGATGGGTTTAGAAATACCGCCGTCCGTCGGATGGGACGTTAAGCCGTGGTCCCGTATGGGGGAGAACCATACCCTGTGCATGTTAAAGAACACGCTGGATGGCCTTGACGGGAGACTATCATATGTCTCCCAACAGCTGTTCCAGCGGGTCCCCTCACCCCAGCCCTCTCTGAGCCTTCGGGGTTCTTGTGACCTGGATTTAGCCCATGGTGTGCAAAAAAGTTCCGTTCAGAGGTAAAACAACTCAACTCAACCTAAAGATCAAACAACAATGCTTCCATTCTCTCTTGATATAGCTTTGAATAAAGCGACTGAGATTTATTTTGAAACGAAGCACCTCTAACTTCGTTTAATTCGAAACCAGTTCCACATTGATTTAATTCTGGTATGTAATAGAAATAAAATATGGTATGTAATAAAAATTCCCAATATGTAATCCTTGGGAGCAAATTAATCTTGCTACAGGTGGCCTCGGGCAATATGCCCGGAAAGATGTTTATTAGATTTGGAGGTGTTCAAAACCGATGCGAAGGTTTAATCGAGTGGCAGGAAGGAAGAGAATGACGGGAAGGATCTTTTGGTTGTGCTCTGTTTGCTCATCAGGCGTAAACCAGACTCGGAACAAGGGCGCCAAGAGATTTTCTTCCCCTGTTCGGTCCGCTGACCTGTGGCAAGAAGGCAAACCTTGCTTCCGAGTTTTGTTTGTACATTCAGAGCAGGAAAGTCTATTTTAGGAGTCCTTTAGAGGACAGGAGCGGAGAATCCTGTTTCCCGAATCCTTCTGTTGCGTTCGATTCGTCACTCGAGAGTGACACTTATTTGCCTGCTCAGTAGGATCATCGCAAAGGTGAGAATAATAAATATCGGGTTAGAGATCCATTTGACACTTTGTGGCTCATGGATGTAGATGGAGTTTCTACTAAGGCTATTCAAAATGTTCTTTAATATGGGTAGGGTTCAGCTGTTGAACTCTGAGCGACACATTTTTTTGCCCACAGTAGGCTAATTGCCCAGGTCACAAGGACCCCGAGAGCTTAGAGAATGTTTGGGGGAGGGAACTCTCTGGGCAACTGTTCGGTGTCAGATAGTAGCCTACTGTCAAGGTCATGAAGCTTGTTCTTTAATGTGCAGAGGGGATGGCTCTCAAGCACACGGGATCACTGCTTAACGTCCTATCCGACGGACGGCAGCATTTCCAAGCTCATCGGTGGCAGGGTGGGGGTTTAGCGGAGATACATCTAGACGCTGGCCCAGCTGGGACTCGAACCTGGAAACTGCACTTTGCGATCCTGGCGCGCTACCGACTGAGCTACCACTATGTTCGTGATCCGACTGAGCTACCAACTTTAATATGGGTAGGGAATGATCCTTTTTCACAATGGGTAAAGATTTTTTATGAAAATAAGAGCTGGAAACACGAGCCTATGACAAAGATATAGCAAACGTTTGCATTGGCAACCCACCTGTAAAAGAATCCATGTATTGGAGAGTAACAAAAAGTAAAATTTAAAACCTTTAAACTGAGAAGTAAGACTGCTCTAGCCCAGGGGGCACAATTATTTCAAATTATTGGAAAATTTATGGAAATACACAAGGTTTCAAAATTCTCCTGTGGAATTTATTAAACAACAGATAAACGTGCTACAATGATCCGTGATGTGATATGTCATCTTGATGCTCGCGTGAACTACAGCGTGAGAATTACGTCACCAACCACTTCGAACGAACTAAAAAAAACAAGGAATAAGAGAGTTGTATTAAGAGGAATTAGGGTGTGAAGGAAAACGTAGTTTGTCTTTGTCTGTGCATTAAAGTATGAAGAAAGAAATGATTTTATTTGGTGTGTTTCGCGGGTGGTTAAAAAAAGTTTATTAATGTGGATCCTTTTCTGGACTGGTAAGAAAAAGAAGGATGCTTAGGACACTTAAAGATGTGGCTGAGGAGGTTATATGCTAGTCGAACAAGCAGAGCTGATCTCAACTTTTCTGTAGGAAGAGTTCTTCGTTTAATACCTAGTTATCTTTAGTTTGTTTACAAAAATTGGTAAGGTTATTCTTGGTAGATTACAGGTTCGTTCACAAATATGATGGTGTAATTTATTGAGCGCTGTACAAGCCTTATTTTACGCTTTGAGTACAGATAGTAAGAATTTATAGAGAAACAACTCTTTGTAGGAATAATGATATAATGCTATGATCTTCTGAAGATTTATTTTCATACTGATATAAATTTATGTTAGTTGAATTTATATATTTGTTTTCATTCATACCTTTATAATAAATTACATTATTTCAGAATTATGATAGCTAAATACTATTTATAAACTCACGCTCAGTTTTTATCTGTTTAAATTCATAACGGTATTAAGCGTTTTTAAAGTAAAGAACAAATAATTTGAGCAAAAATAAAGAGAAAACTCTGAACAGCAATATAAAATATAAATTTATTTTATAAAACATATAACTCAATATTTTCAATATTTTGAAGCCATTTTAAAAGGTTTAAAATAAATTTATGCATAATTTTTCTCATTTTTATGTTGTCTGGAAAAAATTAAATAATTATGGCGCAAACAAATGCAATTATTTTTAAACACAGTCTTCCTAGGTAGCATTTCAACGAGATTTACAGAGTTACTGTATCTTGTTTTATAAGTAGCAAAGTTTATATTTTGGTCCGACCAATTTTTAAACAAATGCTTTAAAACTAAATGAATATATAATTTTCTAATTGGTAAAATAATAAAAATAATAAAAATTTAAATAAAAATATTTTTTGATTTCACCACCAAAAAGTCAAACAATTAGTTTCGATATAACGAAATGCAGATGTTGAGAAAGATGAGCAATATATATTAATAGCTTTTCTTATGCTCATTTTAAATCAATTTAACTTTCACATGTGCATATGCATATTTATTGCGAAAAATAAATTAGAATTAAATATACTAGAAATTAAAAGTATATAACATAAGTAAGCCATTAGCCATTGTGGTGGGGGACGTTGGTTCTGTTGTTAGCGCACCAGGCTCGTAATCTGCAGTTTCCAGGTTCAATCCCGAATGGGCAGCATTGAGATTTATCTCTGCTAAACCCCAACCCTTTCCTCGATGAGAAACGGGACTCTGATGAGCTTGAAAAAGTTTTCTCGATGAGAAGCGGAACTCTAATGAGCTTGGAAAAGCCGTCCGTTCCTTGGATGGGACATTAAGTCGTAGCTCCGTGTGCAGGAGAGCCATACGCTGTGCACGTTAAAGAAGACGCTAGATGGCCTAGATAGCAACCTTCCATCTGTCTCCTAACAGTTGTTCCAGTGTCTTCCCTTCCCCAACCTTCACTGAGAGTCCTTTTGACCCGACCATTTAGACCAGAAAGGTGCTGCTCAGAGGTAACACAACTCTGTATTTCCTTGAAATTAACATGAATTCAGGAAATTATCATGGTCGTTTACCTCTAGTTTCATTTCTTACTTTTTTTTGGACACAAAAAGGACTAGCTTTTTTTAATATATTTTGTTTTTCTGCCTATTATTATTTCAGTTGAGAGTCAGAGCTCTTCCTTGTTGCTTCAGTGATTCGGACCGATTTAACTTCATATCAACATAGCTGTTATTCCTATGAATCCGCATTGCCCTCCATTCTGGGGATTACATCGAAGGAGCGTTCTTGCCTTGTTCCAGAAGCGACAAAAGTATATTCCATGAACTGATCTGTTCTTAATGACTTGTTTCAGATCTTTTATGAGATTATTTATGGCTCTTACTGGATTCTGTGTTGTCTACGCCCACGATGATGCTGAAACGACGAGGCATCTGGGACTTTTACGATTGTACATGTATCATAAATTATGACACACTACTAATTATCGGTCCTCATTGTTTATTGGCATTTTCAGAGCTTGATTTAAGTTCGGAGATTCCTAGAGATTCATTACTTTTAACATTTTAAGACTTAAATTTATTTTAGGACGAACATGATAGTCAATATGGGATAGATCTACCCATGACAGAGCAAAATCCGTTTCAAAAATTTAATTATTTCAATATTTATACGTTAATTTTAATTGTAATTTCAAATTAATAATATTTTCCCAGGAATACAATCCTGGGAAAAATATATTTATGTGGTATTATACAGGGTGTCCGAAAAATAATGTCGGAGTTTTGAGAACCAATATATAAGAAAGTAATATTTTAGTTGAAACCGTACCTCAAATAGTTTTGAACAGGTTCGATTTGGCAAAAGTAAGGGGAGGGATGTAAAAAACTCAGTTAAACAAGAAAAAAAATAAAAAAAAGGGGGGATGTCTTGATTCCACTGAAGTATAACATTTCTCCCTCCTCCATTTTAGATATCTTTAATAATTTCTTGAAAAATGCCGGAAATACAAATAAGCTTCATAATGTTTTGTCTTTATTAGCATTCTCAAAGTGCATATGTGTGTGTGTGTGGGGGGGGGTTCATGTCCCCTTACCTCCTAGATCCGGGCCTGGTTTTGAGCATAATGTTCATCGTTCGTGATCCTGCAAACGTCCAATCGGTATCCCCCTTCTTGCCATGCACCCTGCAATATATCTCTTGTTTCTTGCTCAGTTGTTTCTCTTATTATGGCTTTCGAATGATTCAGGTCTTCAACTTTGTCCACGTAAACATTTCTTTATAAATCCCCGCAATAAAAAAAAATGGCTGTCAAATCAGGGCTCCTTGGTAGCCATAAAAATCATGTTCGAAACTGTTTGGGATATGCTTTCATTTAAAATATTACTTTCTTGAATATGCATATCATTTTCCTATATATTATACTACAGGGAAAAAAATTGAAACACCTGGAAGGATTAATGTCATTTTATCGAAACGCAGGCAGCTACTAGCATACACTGAAATGTGCGATTGATTACATTATCGAAAAAAAATATATTGAAAATTACCACTTTACCTACCCTGTAAAGTGATATAATTAGCATGATCTTCAACCAATGCAACAGCAGTTCAATCAACAGCAATGCATTCATGAACACTGCGGAGAAGGTTATCGTACAGCTCTATAACATCTGAGGGATTGAACGTCAAATAGCGCGAAGTCGCTGTTAAATTTCAGCGACAGAGGTTGGTCCACCAATTGGGTGTTGTTGGAGCTATCGGTCCATCATGTCCCAGACGTGTTCAATAGGTGAGGTCTGGCAAGCGTGCTGGCCATGGTAGTACCTGAACATTTAGCTCGTGTAGATAATGGCAGATTAATGCGGGCTGTGTGGGGACGGGCGTTATCTTGCTTTTAAAAGGTTCCATGCTGCTGACAAATGGGGCAGCCACTGGCTGCTAAATGTTGGTAACATGTAGTTGAGAAGTTAGAGATAACCTTATGACGACCAGTTCTGACCGAATTGTCCGACTAATGGCACCCCACACCAAGACACCAGTTGCTAGAGCTGTGTGATGATGTCGCAGGCACTGGGTGGCGTTCCTTTCACCTGGATGACTGCGAACACGTTGTCTATTGTCGTGTTGACCAAGACAAAAACGAGATTCGTCACTAAACACCACGGTTCTCCACTCTTGTTCGTTCCAATTCTATCTAAGGCGACACCACTGAAGACGTGCTTGCATGTGGGCAGATGCGAGAGGCAAACGCAGTGCCGGACGATAGGCTCGCAATGAAAATTGTAAAAGCCTATTGTTTATCTTCCTCCTGGTAGGTATTCGATGTGCTACCTGTTGCCAGTCCCTTTGCAGTTGCATTATAGTCGCGAATCTGTCACGCAATGCCATGCGTCGCAAATGCCTTCCTGTCTCTCCCTGGTCACATGTCGTCTTCCTGATCCTTGTTGCGTGTGCTGGATCCTTCTTGAACCCACTGGTGCCATATGTGTACGATAGTGCTGGGATTGCAGCCAACAAGGTTGGCCACATCTCTGTATGACAAGCCAGCTTCTCTAAGGCCGATGATTCTTCCACGTTCAAAATCTGTTAACTGTTGGAACGGCTGTCGACGTCTGCGTAAGGTCATTTTTAGCGGTTTAGAACAATTTCCACAATGTTTCGTTAACCAGAGAGCTTTAGTTACCTTTATCTGTGTTTCATAGCTCCGTACCTGTGACGTCAGCTCGCACCTGTCCAATCCTTTCGATCTCCTATAAACCTAATCATTTCCATGCATTTCCATATACTACCGCGTCCTTAAATTTCGTCACCTTTGCGTGACTTCTTGCAAGTGTTGCATTTTGTATTTCCTGTAGTGTATATATTTGTCTCGAAATCGCGCCATTATATTTCTGACACCCTGTATGCACTCGATTTCTTACTAGAGCAATAAAAGACCTTTCAATACCATTGCACCAAAAAAGACAATAGAAATGACTCTCTTTTAATAATAAAATAAATGCACAATTCGGAAGTGGTGAAAAGCCTCGATTTTTTACGGGATATACCCGATAATACCCTTCAAGCAGCTGCTTGCCACAGAGGTCTGACAGGAGCGTGTCAGTTTATACACCATAGCAGAAGGTTTGTGATGATGGCGGGACCTGAGCAGAAAAACGACACGAACATCCGTGCCTTTTACCTTTGGTCAATAGCCAAGCGCGCTGACCACTCAGCCAAGTCTTCTTTTATTTTAAAACTGCTCTTATTTCAGTTCATTACGGCTTCAATTAAAAAAAATCTAAGGGATAAAAAAGTATTGTCGTGTATAATTTCTATAGAGCATTTTGAGGTTAATGTTTAATATTCTTTCATGAAAACGACATGCCTTACATGATATCAGAAATCAGATATTGTGTTGTTTTTACCTCCGAGTGACATTGGAAAAAATATGAAAGTGAAAACCGAAATTCAAAGGTTAGAAAAAAATCGAGCAGCGTCTTTTCAACTCGCCTGTTTTCCTTTTGAGGTTTACCGTCGTTACTTTACAGTAGGCTGTTTAAGCTACGCAAAAAAGCCGCATGTTCTTTCAGTGATAGTGAAACTGGATGGAAATTATCCTTGCTTTGGGTTTCTGTCGGAAAGCTGATTCTACTAATCTAATATACTAGACTGAACAGAATGATAAGCATTCAAATGCAGTTCTCTAACTTAATATGATAGATTAATATATTTTTATCTTATTTATGAAATCAAAACTCATGTGGATATGTATCTATGTGGAATTGATTTTTAACAGCAAGCTATTACATTCGTTCCATTTCAAAATCCTGTTCAAACTCGTATTCTATTGTAGATATCGGATTGAATTTTTAACGCTTAACCTTTAAAGTATTGGACACTATTAATTTAATTTGTTCGCCAAAAATCGCTACAAATGAACTTGCAGCATGTTTTTTGGGCTTACCTACCATTTTGTTTTCCTTTTCATTTTTATACTTTTTATTCAAAATGAAACGCTATTTCCCTTATTATGTAATGTAAACTATTTTATTCATTAGTTACTTCATAATGAGGCTCAGGTTGTTTAAATAAGGTTTTAAACAAATAATGTACAAAATGTATAAAATAATATGCAGACAGAGTAAGTCAAAATTACATTTTTTATGAATTGAATATTTTAAATCAATGGTGAACAACCGGAACTCAGCGAAGAACTACTAGAAAAAAAATATATATATTCTTAAAGAGCCGCACGAAAAACTGACATAAAAAAATCGCAACTTTATTCAGACGTAAAGCTGCAATTTTAGACAAAAGTAAACTTTCAAATATCTGGCAACGATTTTTTTAAAAATTGGTGATCTGACAGCATTCGTGTCACGTGACACGAAGGTTGCTAGATCACTTATTTCTAAAAAAAATCGTTGCCAGATATTTTTTTCAGAATTCTGTAATCAACCATAGTGTTCGGATACTTTTTTGAGTGACTGTACATCACGCAGAATCATAATTACAGTTCAACCATCTCACGGATCTGCACGATCCAATGAATCTGGCTTCATCCGTTCCTCAGTTGTGTGATATAATTTTCAAGTCAATTACTTCAACGTCAATCATATCATAATTATGGCACACCAAAAAAGTTTCTTTTTATTTCCAGAGTTTTCTTTTTCCCATTTTAAATTACTTTTCCATTAAATCAGCAGCTTTTAAGTATAATGTTGTGGTCTTAAACCTACACACTGAGAGAAATAATCTTTTTTTTATCAACTTCAGTAGGGGGAAGTAATTTTACTAGTATGAGTGGTGCACACTAAAATAGCATCCCATAATCATTCCCCCTCGTTCTGTATTCCACCAGCAATTCTCAAAAAATACCACAGAGCTGTCCGTTTGAACGAAATCAATTATTCAGAGTCAGTGAACAGAAATCCTATCATTATAGTTTATTTTTTCTTGTGACGGATGGACCAATCTATTACTGGGCTCTCGAGTGAATAATTTTCTGGAACATCTCTTTGTATACTTTTTAATAATGAAAAACAATAAAATGTTAGCAAATTAAAATCCTCACTATTCTCGAATTTATTATTATTTTAATGAGAATTGCATAATAATACAACGACATTTCTATTTTATTTTAAGAATATCTTACAAATAACGAGGGGATTAAATCTCGGGCTACAAGAGTCCCCATCAGCACGGGACTCTGTTCGAGTGCCCCAGTTATCCGGTTACTGAACTAGTCCTGTTCATGGAGTTTTGTTTTAAACTTGTTACTGAATGTTTGTAACACTCTTTATTAGTTATTAGAAATCAGTCGATGCGTTCGGCACTGTTTGATTCGCCCCTATTTGATCTAGAAGGCGACACGGGATCTGAAAGTTTCTCTTGTTACCGAATTCTACTTCCTGAAATTTCACCATTTTCTATTCACCATTTTTAACTCTTCAGCATCGGTATAACGAAAGTTGACCTTTGACCTCGAAAGACCCATCGCACCCAAATTTTAGCACAATTTTTGCGATCTGCGACTCAGAAAATTGCCAGGAACCAATTTTTAGCTCTCTAGAACTGGGCATTTTAATTTGACCTTTGACCTTGAAGGTCACTACAGATGCAAAATTTTATAACGTTCCCCCAACTCCTGGCCCCTCCCCCAACCTTCTCTGAGCCTTCGGGGTCCATGTGACCTGGCCATGCAAAAAAGTGCCTCTCAGAGGTAAAACAACCCAACCCAACCCAAAACATTATGACCAGCGTGTCTTTATGCAAATCGAAGCAACTGCAGGTAAACGACGGCGTGTGTGAAGATCATGAAACAGTATAAATAACACCTGATACTGAGCTCTGTTAGTCAGTGTTATTCTTGTTCTTCAGATGGGAAAGGCAGCGGACCTAAGTGAGTTTGACAAAGGCCAAATTGCAATGGCCAGACGATTGGCTCAGAGCATTTCCGAGACGGAAAGGCTTATGGGGTGCTCCTGGCCAGTGGAGAAGAAATGTTATTGAAAAATCATCCAAAAGGTGATTCAGAAGAAGAAGAATGAAACAAGAATTGACTCAATAAATTTATCTCGAAAAATGAAATTCTGAATGGTTTATATGAGGTCAGTCACACGTGTTGGCTAAATGCCAACGTCTAGCATTTCGTGAGGATGCATCTTGCCTGATTCTAGCCTCGTAATCTCGCATATCGAATTACATACAACAAAAGAAATTAGTTAGCACCCACTGTTTTGCAAATAACTACAATAACAAAAGATGTAAAAGTTTTTTTTTTAAAAATTGCTATAAAAATCATTAGTGTCCGAAATTCTCATAAAAGTGACTTATTGCTACCGGTTGACGTTTGCTGTAATCTTAAAAGTTTTCACTTTGTTTCAGTTTGAAAGAGAAAATAATCAGTCTGATCATCATCATCATCATCATCATCATCATCATCATCATCATCATCATCCTCAAGCAGCCATGGGCTACGGAGGTCCAACCAGACCGTGCAATTTAGTTCTCCAAGCAAGTCTATCCTGAGCTACATCTACTGCATCTGGCCACTGCACACCAATTCTAACAAGGTCCTGTTTGACATTGTCTGCCCACCGCATCCTAGGTCTCCCCTTCTTTCTGAGGCCTTTAGGCACACTGTTCATAACCCTATTCGCCAATCTATAATTATTCATACGGGCAACATGGCCAAACCAACGGAGTCTCTCTCTGCACAATATGCTGCTTAAAGGAGGTTGCAAACTCCTTTTCCTAATCTCATCATTAGTTACAAAGTTGAACCACCTAATGCCCAAGATACTGCGTAAGCATCTGGAATCAAAAGCATCTAGTTTCCTGTTATCTTGTTTACAAAGTGTTCAAGTTTCACTACCATAACTAACCCTAGAAAGAACCAAACTATTATACAGTCTAATTTTAGTCTTTAGGTGTATACGCCTATTTCTCCACACTCTCCATAGATTCTTAAAAGTCCCAGCAGCAATCCCTATTCGTCTGTTAATCTCATGCCGCACATCACCATTATCTGTTACATAGCTCCCAAGATAATTAAACTGTGACACCTGCTCAAGACTGCAACCATTCAGATTAACTGAATCACAGCCTGCCTGACCAATTTTCATCACTTTAGTTTTCTCTCTGTTTATAACCAAACCTACTCTACTACCAGTCTCATCAACGGCTCGAATGAAAGAGTTCATCTCATCAACATCATTTGCCAGAAGGGCTAAATCATCAGCATAATCTAAATCAGAAATTTTCCTATCTCCAGCCCATTTAAGGCCAAAATCTTTCCCTTGAAGTGAATTTCGCATAACATAATCAATAACCAAGCTAAAGAGAAAAGGAGACAAAATGCACCCTTGTCGAACACCAGAAGTAATGCTAAACCAATTGCTACAAGCCTTACCAACTCTCACACACGACTCAGTGTTATTATAGAGAGCTTTCATAATGTTAACTAACTTGTCTGGTATACCATATGATCTCACAATCAACCACAAATTATGACGATCAACAGAGTCGAAAGCCTTTTTGAAATCAACAAAGCTAGCAACCAAAGGTTTCTGAAACTCTAAACATTTCTCAAGAATCTGCCTAAGTGAAAATATCTGATCTACACATCCCCTACCACTTCTGAATCCACATTGCTCATCACGCAATTGCCTGTCAACCAGATTCTTAATTCTATTGAGCACAATCATGGAAAGAACTTTACCTGGAACAGAGAGTAGGCTGATACCCCTATAGTTATCACAAGAACTGAGATCACCTTTTTTGAAAATAGGGATAACAATAGCTCTGGTAAAATCCTTAGGAACCATGCCTTTATCATAAAAGATATTCAGAATTTCAGTCATCCAAGTGGTAACCGAAACATTCCCAGCTCTAAGCATTTCCGTAGTAATTTCATCTACCCCTGGGGATTTATGAAGTTTAAGTTTAGAAACAGCCAAACTAACTTCAGATTGTGTTATAAGGCCAACATTAAAGCCACCAATGCATCTATCATCATTGCAAACAATGGGAATAGAACTAACCACATTGTTTAGAACATCACTGAAATGCTCAGCCCACCTAGCCATGACAGAATCCTCACCTTCTATAACCTTACCTTGTTTATCCTTCAATCCTTGTATGCCTGTCTGTTTTCTACCACACAAAACATTAACTATCTGGTACAGCTCTCTGCTGTTGTGCTGTCTAACTGCTTCCTCGGCTTTGTCAGCCAAACCATCAAGCCAAAAATTTTTATCAGCAGCTAACTGATCCTTTACAAGTTTATTAAGGTCTCTGTAATGCTTTCTATTAGGACTAGTAGGGTATTGATTAAGGGCATTCCTGCAGTTCTTTCTTTCCGAAATAAGCTCAAGTGCCTTATCACTCAGATAATTTTGCCTCTTCTGCTCCTTTTTTCCTAAAAGAGTACTGTTAGTGTCCAAAAAAGCCTGTTTAAAATGATCCCATTCTTCCTCAACTTCAGTAGTAAGCAAACCATGACTGTCATAATGACTAAGTAACCTATCATGGTAAGCTTTGGCTATAACTGGATCTTTCAGAGCTTCAGTATTAAAAGTAAATTTTTTAACCCTAGCACAACACTTTTTAAGTTTAAGTTGCAACACACTTTTAACAAGGTAATGGTCAGATCCAATTTCAGCTCCCCTATATGCCCTGGTATTCCTAACAGAACTAGTCCATTTGCTGTTCATTAATATGTAATCAATCATATTCTTATGCAGCCCATCAGGTGAAACCCATGTGTACTTATGTATGTCGCGGTGTTTGTAATAAGTGTTAGTTATTCTGAATCCATTGAGTTTACTTACCTGTAGGAGACGTTGCCCATTGCTATTGCAGCTACCAATACCAAAAGGGCCTATTACTCCTCCCCAAAGGTCAGAGTCAGTACCAACTTTGGCATTGAAGTCACCAAGAACAAGGGTAATATCTCCTTTCTTGACAGAATTCAAAATATCCTGAAGTTGTTCATAAAACCTATCCTTCTCATCCTCATCGGCATCCTCAGTGGGGGCATAACAGCAGATAACATTCAAGTCTTTAACGCTTGTCTGAAATTTTGCTGTAAGAAACCTTTCATTAATGCACTCATATCCTAGAAGAGCATCACTAGCGTGTCTGCTGAGAAGCAGACCCACGCCTTGGTGATGCTTTTTGTCGTCCCTCCCTGAAAAGAGAAATTTAAGATTATTTTTAAGAATCTGACCTTTATCTGTCCATCTGGTCTCTTGCAAGCCGAGAATATCTAAATTATAACGGTGGAATTCTTGTGTGAGGACATCAAGAGAAAAAGCTCTGTGCAGAGTCCTCACATTCCAACTACCTATGGAGAGAAAATGGTTAGTGGGATGTTTAAAGAAACTATGTTTATTGAGAGAGGGAATGCCGACAATATCAAACAGCCCCCTAATCGCAAACATGGGGCAAAGACCCGTTCCCCCACTACTAAAGGCTGAAGACATCTACACTGGAAGACTTCCTCCAATGTAGAATTTGACGATGCCAATAGAAGCAAAGAGTTCAGGTGCCTGCGATGACTTCTGCTCAGGATTATCCACCAGCTGATAAACATATCCTGTGGATCTATTCACTTGGGGCTGTCAACCCACAAACAAAAAGAAAACATAGCGGAAGATTTTCCCTCCACAGAAGCCCACCAGTGCAGCAAAATCAGGATCCATAATCAAGCTCAGAGCCATATATCTGTCCAGTCCAGTAGGTTTATATGGTCAGCACCAGGACCCTGTGTGGTTGACCACTCCTCAGCAGGGTAGAAAAAAAAGAAAAGTAGCCATAGTTGTCCAGATCAGTAGGCCACACTAATCTGGCAGCCCTCCCCTTCCGTTCACTTCCACAAGAGAGTATCTCTTTTGAAAGTTACTAACGGTCCGCACCACGAGAAGGCGGGGTTGGACATTAGGTGCTAGGCCTGGCCGGTTCTATGCATCATCACAGGGGATTGGTGCATAGCTCTCCTTCCAGTGACTACCTAGCTACCATTACCAAAGAGAAAAACGAATACAATAAAGTATTTCGACTCTAAAATCATGTGGAGAGCAATTGGTAGAATCGAATGACGTCATAGCGAGTGACAAATGTCATTATGGCTCGGCGTCTCTTCAAGTGTAATCTCTGCACCAGGGGTTCTCAGGATATATTTCCTCCTGGCCGGCAATGCGGCCAGGAGAAATTCCCTACAACCGCTTTAAGGAGCAGTTAAATTAAATGCTAAGCATTTATGTGTGCATACTACTAAGGTAAACTCATAATGGAAAAATATTTTTTTGGGTAATATGAACGCTTTTTTTTATTTTTAACACAGAGTCAATCATCATAAAAGAGATATGGACACCATACTTTATGCATCTTTGGTTCAAGAAAAGATTTATGTAATGAAATAACGAATGCCATAAGTTTGAATATATATATATTTTTTTCAATTCAATTCAATTTTTATTCAACATAGATATGTATCAATACAAAAATTTATAAAATATACCCAGCTAAAGTAACTGAATACTTGAGCGCTGGTGTATAATTATGACAAAAATATAAATACAAAAAATTAACAAGGCAACAATTGATAATTGAAACAATCAATGATGTAGAAGTCAAAAAATTGGTTTTACATATAGCTATAATTTATTGTTTAGTATCCATTCGGAAAGAGATTTATTAAATAAATATTTAGAAGTAATTTTCTTCATTGTATCTGGAACACTGTTGTATAATTTAGGCCCAATATAGTTTATATTACGGGTAGTAGCTTGCTTTGATATAAGTGGTATTTGCAATTTAAATGATGAGTCTCTAAGTCTGTCGAACCTGAAATAGATGTAAATTGAAATGGACATATTCAATAACTTTTAAAATGTAAATTTGAGACAGAGTCAGTAACCCCAATTTCTTAAATATAGGACGAGATTCAGAGAGGCGACCTTTATGGTCAATAATTCTAACTATAAATTTTTGCAGAATCAACAGCCTGTTTAAATTTGTTTTTGCAGCTCCTCCCCAGGCTTTTATTGCATATTGTAGCTGACTATATATACAAGCAGAATATAACATTTTTAAACTTGTTTTATCGAGTAAGAATCTTAGTGTATAAAATTTTGCTATGAATGGTTTTATCTTGTCCACAGTATAATCAGTGTGATACTTCCATGAAAGGCTTTTATCAATAATCACTCCTAGGTATTTAATTTGGTCAACCTTCGTAAGAAGTTCGCAACTGCAATTTAGGATGTTGTAACAGTCCTTGTATATACTGAGGGTTTGTTTAAAATGTTCTTTTTCTTGGAGACTTCGAATGACAAATATAAATTACCATTAAAGCTTCTTCTTGTTTTAGTTGTTTATATTTTATGGTGTCCTCACCTGAGAACCACTGCTCTAGACTCTATAACCAGTTACAAGAGATACGAGACATTTAAAAAGAACCAGGTCAGATCATCCATTTATCATAGCCAACTTAAACGTATTTGGTTACATTGACCAAAAGACACAGAAGTATGATAGCTGTATAACTCACTAGACAGTTTCAAATACACTCTGTTGTTCACGTAAAGCCAAAAATGGTCAGAAATTAACTGTACAAGGCTTAGCTTTTATGAATAAAGACCAATGTGATGAATTCCTTTGACTTTTTTGCAACATAAAAATAAATATTCCCTCAAGCAGCTAATTGGCACAGAGGTATGACAGGAGCCTGTTAGTTTAATATGCTACAAACAAGATTTATGAGGAATTTTAACTCTTTCTCTACCATCCCACCTCAATTGTAGGTAGGAGGTAGTGAAGAGGAAGGAATAGTATAGGTTGAACAGGTCCATTTAAAATCTCGCCATTTTGGGCCAGTATGAAGTACTGAAAAGTAGTGAAAAGGTTAGTTCGGTTGGATTGTTTTACATCTAAGCGGCACTTTTTTGCCCACCATGGGCTAAATGGCCAGGTCACATGGACCCCGAAGGCTGAGAGAAAGTTGGGGGGGGGGGGGGGGGGACCCACTGGAACAGCTGTTGGGAGACAGATGGTAGCCTCCCGTCAAGGCCATCCAGCCTGAGTGAAAAAAAATTATATTTATCATATGTTTTCTGCAGCCCTCATTGCAAAACTAATGATTAGGGCAGTAAGTTGTTTGTAATGCGAATTAGTGTTTTTAAAAGGTTTCGCTTTTTGAAGTTCCTGTTCTAATATCTCCTTTTCTATCCTAATGCTCTCATAAGTTTCTCTTGCTGTACGAAGTGCACTTTCTGATACTACAAGAGAAAGCACTATCTATAAGAACACACCAATTTACATTATTCACCTATTACATTGGGAGAAAATCATGCACAACTACCTAAATACAAAATTCTTAGACAGATGGATTGGCAAAGATGGATCAACCCTTTGTTCTCCACATTCCCTAGAGGGGCGGGGGTGGCTCAGTCAGTAGTGCGCCAAGCTTGTAATCTGCAGTTCCTCGGTTCGAGTCCCAGCTGGGTCAGTATTGAGATTTATCTCCGAAAATTCCCCGCCCTGCCTACGGTCAGTAGGGGACACTGATGGGCTTGGAAAGGCCGCTGTCCATCGGATGGGACGTTAAGCCCTGGCTCCGTGTACGGGAGAGCCATACCCTGTGCAACGTTAAAAAAACACGCTGTATGGCCTTGGCGGGAGGCTACCATCTGTCTTCCAACAACTGTTCCAGTGGGTCTCCTCCCCCAACCTTCTCTGAGCCTTCGGGGTCCTTGTGACCTGGCCATTTAGCCCACTGTGCGCAAAATAGTGCCGCTCAGAGGTAAAATAACCAACCACATTCCCCAGACACAACACTCCTGGATTTTTTCTTGTGGGCTTATTCCAAAAGCAAAAATGTATGTGTAAAACGGGCAAAGTGTTGATGACCCAAAAACTTGTATCACTGATGCAGTTGCATCAATTAGTAAAGCATGTTGAAACATACTTGGCTTGAACTTAAACAATTGCTTAGATCTGTTTGGGCCACAAGGGTTCTCACACTGAAGTGTATTAACTTTGAGGGAAAAACTAGAGTTGGACTATTAAATGCAGCATACATTAATGTTTCTGCAGTAATTTTTTAAATTCAATTTGCTTAAGACTTTTGGCCCACTCTGTTTAATTGGTTGCTATTTGCTGAGCAACACAATATTAAAAAAATGCTCATATTTTATATTGTGTTATATTTACTTTTTTTGAAAAATATCTGTGAACTAATGAATGTCATCTTTCCATAGTAATGGGCTCATCAAAGGTTTGACTAATGTAGTCAAGCATAGTATATCAAACTTAATACCCGGTGGTGCATCTAGTTATACCAAACCAGAACAATATTTAGAATCAAGTATGGAAAAGGTAATTACTTTGTTTCATATTAAATTTAATAATTTGTTTCATGATCATATTGAAAGAAATAATTTTGTTTGAAGTCCAAATTTTTCCATACTTTCTTTTGACTGAATGATCAGTGTTATGGATAAATATGAAGAAATTAAATATGAAAATAATAATATATAAATATGAAAGACATTCAAAAATTTTAATTAGTTGTAATTTCATATCTTGATATTAATTACATCCAGGGCTGGGGAAATCCACTCAACAACAGCAAAGTGATTATTTCAAATTTTCCAGGTTACTTTCAAAGCTAGAAAATATTACAACACAAAATATTTTCAGCTGAAAGAATGTCAACTTTTACCTTTGAACGCATTATTATTATGGAGGGCATTTAAAAAGTTCTTCACATGTCTGTAGATTTGCACTCATTCTCCCAAAGTTAACAAGTTATGACTTCTTTGAAAGCTTGTCGAAATTTGTCTACATGTTAAAAACAAAGGCCATATCATCATTTCTCTCTTCGCTGGTGGTGCATAAAGTTCGGTCTTGCAAAATCTGTGCATTGTTGCTATAGAACGTTCTAAAAATGGGGAAAGATTTTACATTTTCACAAAAAATGCATCTTGAGGATGACAAAAAAAATCCATGCCAATTTATATTGCACTGTTATGGGATGGATGCAACAAAGATCTGAAAGAGGCTGTGAACTAGAGAACCATCACTGCTGTTTGTGAACTCATTAAGGAAAACTCACAAATTCAGGTAATATATTTGGATGTCAGGGTATCGATTGGCAGTATGGAAATAATTATTCTTCTTAAAGTTTTGAAAGATCTGTGCCAATGAGTACCGCATAAACTGATAGAACGGGCAAAAAAAGGGGCCAGAATCAACTCGTGCAAGAAGATGCTAGCAATGTTTGAACCTAGTGGCCCCAAACAGTTAACAGACATTGTCACAGGGAATGAGATGTGGTTTCATTACTCCCAGAAATATCAACAACTATGTGGCCGAGTGGTTAGCACGCTTGGCTACTGATCTAAGGGATCTGGGTTCGAGCCCCGGAATTAGGCATGGATGTGTGTGTGTCGTTTTTCTGCTGAGGTCCTGCCATCCTCTCAGATCTCCTACTGTGGCATATAAACTGACACGCTCCTGTCAGACCTCTGTGGCAAGCAGCGGCTTGAGGGGGTATTTATTTTTTATTATATGTTTGGATCGTGGAAGATGAACTGTGTTCCCAAATCCTTCGACAAGACTTTCGCTCAAGGAAGGGGATGTTCACAATTTTTTTCAATTCCCAGGGTTTAGTAAGTAAGAAATGCAAATGCAAATGTTTAGAGTTTCAGAAACCTTTGGTAGCCACTGACAACTTATCATCTATTTATTTTTTAAGATATATTTTTAAGCCACTGACAACTTATCAACTATTATTTTTTAAGATATAGTAGCCACTGACAACTTATCTTAAAAAATGACTCCAAATGGCCAATACTACACCAACATTGTTTTGCCCAAAATGGTTAAGGAGATGAAGGAGCAGACAACAGTCATGTTGTGTTCTCCTTCTTCGTGACAATACCAATGCTTATAAATCCCGGCAAGTTACGCCTATTTGAAGCAGGGAAAAATCAAACAGCTACCCAATCCTGCATATTCACCCCATCTTGCTCCATGTGATTTTTGGTTGTTTTCAAAAATCAAAAATGAAATTGTTTTCCTAACAATTTCATTTGCCTTTTTTAAAGATGCAAGACCTCGAAAATGCATTCATTAACAGTTGCAGAGTATTCCCCAATAGGAGTACCACCAAGCCAGAATTGACTTAGATGTCGGCAATTTTGCATGGATGCTGGATAGAAGGACAGTAAAAGTTTCATTGAGGTAAGGGTAATGGTTTTGATTCTGCAGATGCATGTCAAGAACCTTTTGAACATCCTTTGTAATTTTGTTGTATGCCCTTTTTTAATGCACCTAAAAGCAGGGAAAGTTTTTTACCCCTCTCCTTTACCAATTCGGTATATGTCTTTGCTCTGGGTTGTGATAAAAACGGTTTGCTGATAAGAGTTTTTCCAAACATTTTCAGTCCTTGATTGCATTAAGCATTTAAGTATTCCACTGCTCATTAATAATTACATTTATAGCTGCCTTTACTAACTGGAATTAAGGTAGAATAACTGAAATTAAGAAATGCAAATTGATTTGAATGCTTTAAGGAGTTTGTTGACTGAAATGTCCAAAGGCTACAGTTTACTTCTCAAACTATCTAGAATCTCAGCTAATTGTTCCTTTAATTAGACAGCTTTCTATTTTATAGCTTCAGTTATATGTGATGAAAACTGGCCAAATGCTATCTATTTTTTTTCCTATAAAGACATTTATGTCTTGACCACTTTATAACTCTACATGTATTCATTCCTCCATCCACCATTCCATTCATTAGTTGTAGATATGAGCAAATTCATGTCAAGTTTCTTTCTTTGATATAATTTTCCCTCAAACGTTAATAATGCAGTAGTTGTTTTCTCGTAGGCTA
This sequence comes from Ryuthela nishihirai, assembly GCA_038380435.1. Taxonomy (NCBI): domain Eukaryota; kingdom Metazoa; phylum Arthropoda; class Arachnida; order Araneae; family Heptathelidae; genus Ryuthela; species Ryuthela nishihirai. The sequence continues at coordinate 7,320,871 of JAWZYU010000038.1, forward strand.
ATTTTAGTGAGATAATTTCTGATGGTCTTTCAGTTTTTATGGCCACTGTTTTATTAGAGGGACAGTATAAGCTGAAAAAAACTTTATCAATGTTTACAATTTGTTTAGGTTCAAAATGCCTTTTATTTCTGGCATCAGTGACATGCTTATGGAACTCCAAGGTCTTTGTTTCATAATAACTGGTTAAAATCACCATTTTTTGCAGTATTAATATGTTTATTAAAAATGGGGTGGGCTCAGTCAGTATCTGTAGTTTATTTAAAAGCATGCAAATACATTAATTACATCTAAGCTCGACTATAGATCCTGATTTTTCTGCACAGGTGGGCTTCTGTTGAGGGAGAATCTTTTGCTGTGTTTCTGGGTTGACAACCCCAAGTGGATAGATTCACAGGATATGTTTTATCAGTTGGTAGATAATCCTAATCTGAGGCCATTGCAGGTACAGTCGCTCAAAAAAGTATCCGAACGCTATGGTTGATTACAGAATTCAGAAAAAGCAACTGGCAACGATATTTTTAGAAATTAGTGATCTGGCAACCTTCGTGTACAATACACGAAGGTTGCCAGATCATTAATTTCTAAAAATATCGTTGCCAGATATTTTTTCTGAATTCTGTAATCAACCATAGCGTTCGGATACTTTTTTGAGCGACTGTACTTCAATTCTTGCTTCTACGGACATCATCAGATCGCCATTGGAGGAAGTCTAGTGTAGATGGCTTCAGCCTTTAATAGTGAGGGAGACAGGTCTTTGCCTCATGCCTTCAATTAGGAGTCTGTTTGATATTGGTAGCACATCCTCTCTCAATAAACGTAGTTTCTTTAACATCCCACTAAACACTTTCTCTTTATAGGTATTTGGAATGTGAGGACACTGAAGATAACTTATTCTCTTGATGTCCTCACACAAGAATTCCACCGTTATAATTTATCTTTTCTAATTTTAGAAATAGTCACCGTATGACTATTGTCATGCCCACGTGATTTCATAACGTGGACATGACTGTCCGAAAACCGGACTAGTAACGAACATTCTACAAATCCGTTGATTCCCCTCCGGCACCAGAACTGAGCTTACGTGCTCCCGTGCAGTAAACAGGAAGACAACGGGTGGATGCTTGCCCGCACCTCGATCAGCTCCGCCAATCAGCGTCCTCCACGCCAGGTCAACAAGGTGACCTCCGCGAGGAATTCGCGGAAAAGGACGGGAAAACATTTTTTCGTGGAACTGACGCTGGCTCTCTGGGTCCGAGTCGTGCAGTGGCCAGAGAGGAGAGTGTGCTTTTTCTTCTGTCGTTCGAGGTGTGCGGAGGTCCGCAACCAGTCTCCCCAGCGAGCTGAGCTTCCGAGTCAGGGACAATGGGAAGTGCAGCCGATTGTTTCAACTCACCTACAACCAGCAATGCTTCCTTCTAGCGACATCTTCTGCCAAGGTAAGGAGGGACCTAAATAAAATCTGAGGACATGTTTTCCACTTAAAAGTGTTTCCGGGACTTAGTATCTTCACGTCCCCACATAGGGACCTTGCTAACAGTTATAAACCGCTCAGAGTACGAGCAGATAGCTCGCTCAGCACGCCTCAATTGTTTAATGAAATGAAATGTTTACTTACCAATAGTAGTTATTAATGTCAGTGTAAATAAATATTATGTTGTTAAATGATACAATAAGCTCAGTGCTATTCATTTTAATTGTAAGTTCAGTGCTGTTTATTTTAATTGCCTATTCATGAGATTGTTGATTCAGGCCTTTGCCTTGGTTAGAGAAAAGAATATACGATCACGCCGGAAAAGTTGTACCACCCAGAAATATCAGAGCGGGGTCACGACAAATTGGAACGTGACCACGACAAATTGGAACGTGACCACGACAAATTGGTTCCCGTGACCAGGGTATTCGAACCTAAGGGTTATTGCGGCCAGAAATCGATAAAGTTGATGTTCCGTGAAAAGCATATATAGATATTACATAATTACTGTGTTGAAGCGAGGCAACGGCAAAAGAATGTTAGGAAACCATTAGAAGTTAAGATTATTGTGATTATATAAATGTTAAGGCGTATGTTATCCTGTGAATATTTTTAGCGAGGACTGTGATACATGTATTTTTAGTGAGGAGTTTCAGGAACGTCTGTCAAAATAAAATGTTATTATAAACTATAATGGAAAATTAGGAAATATATATTGGTGCACTGCATATTTCAGTAACTTCAAAAATAGATAGGCCCAGGAGTAGTTTGTACGAGGAAAAGTAGCGAATCGACTAGGGAACCACTACATTCAGCAATCTTTTAGTCAGGAGTGATTATTTTCTTTCATGTCTAGTGTATTTCTGTGACACACCTCCCTGCACTTTTGGAGGATTACCTAAATACGTACACCAGAACAACACTCAGCACTCCGGGGAAAGGCGGGACAAATGAATAGAGACATTAACCAATATAATCTGGATCCCACGTGTAGGCTAAATTTTAAACGCTTCGTACTTCGTAACTGAAATTTTGTGTATTACATTACCTAATTCCCATTGCCCAAAATGGCAACTCAACCAGTAGAACCCCCACCCATTACCTCGGGAAACGAAAGTAGGAACAGTAATGTCCCTGTGCTAGCGGGATTTGTCAATCTGGTTAGGTCCTACAAAGGTGAGAAGTCCCCCTCAGCGGCGTCGTTCTTTACCCATTTGGAAGGAATTGGTCGGTCAGCGAGATGGAGCAAACCAGATATGATGATGATCGCGAAATCGAAATTTGAGGGTTTAGCTGCGGACTTTCTGAACGAATCGCCCGAGCTCGATTTAGAAACAGATTATGATAAATTCAAGAAAATAGTCACAGAGAGATTCGACATTGAAGACCCTTTGGCTGTAAAAATCCAGAAATTCTCTGCCTGTAGACAAAAGGTGGGCGAAAGCGTAAGAGAATATTCTGACAGAGTGAGGACCTTAACGTATAATTTATTTAAGGATAATAATGACCCCGCAAACGGCTACCCCGGGTTCCATGACCAATTCAAGCTGTCACAGTTTGTCGCAGGCTTGTTGCCGAAGCTGAAACGATTCGTACTTTCGCATAACCCTGGGAGTTTTGAAGAAGCCGTTACCCGAGCGACATTAGAAGAAAGCAATGAAAAACTCGTGTCAGATAGATCAGCTAACATTTGTTCCGTAGAAACCGAATTAAAATCTAACATCAAACCAGACGAATCAGGACATATGCAGGAGATTTATAAATTACTGAGAAACCGATCCGACGATAATGAAACAATACTCCATAGCACAAGTACGGGACTGAAGGGGTTAACAGATAGAGTGAGGGTGGTGGAAAAGTCAATTAAGGACGATAACCCTGGGAGTTTTGAAGAAGCCGTTACCCGAGCGACATTAGAAGAAAGCAATGAAAAACTCGTGTCAGATAGATCAGCTAACATTTGTTCCGTAGAAACCGAATTAAAATCTAACATCAAACCAGACGAATCAGGACATATGCAGGAGATTTATAAATTACTGAGAAACCGATCCGACGATAATGAAACAATACTCCATAGCATAAGTACGGGACTGAAGGAGTTAACAGATAGAGTGAGGGTGGTGGAAAAGTCAATTAAGGACGAAAGTGAAAGGGGAAGGCCCAGAGATCCGCCCCCCATGCAACAGAATGTCCGTGGAAACCCCATAACGTGTTATGCCTGCGGAAGTATAGGACACTTTGCCAGGGAATGCAGAAACACTCCAGTCCCTTACGGGAGATCTAGCATCCCAATGGACAACGCGAATGGCAGGAGTCCGAGATACCCCTCTCGACAGTGGGAATACAGGTGGAACCAAAATCCCAGCGGCCCAAGAGCTCCAGGCTTCGATAACCCCTATAGACAAAATCAGGCTTTCCAGAATCAAAATTATAGCAGGAGAAACCAGGATAATCCCCAGACCCGTCATTTAACAAGGGAGGTGAAATCTGGGCGTATTTCCCACTATCCCAAGCGCACTTCAGACGCCCATATGGCTTCGTACGCTACCATAGGTGATGATGACACTCAAGCACCGTTAATTAAGGGGAAGATCGAAAATGAGGAATTCACTGCCCTCATAGACACAGGGGCGACCGTCTCAATAATCGGACTGAGGTGCTTCAGGAAAATAAGAGCAAAATTACGCAGCAAGGCATTACCCGTTAGGATAGGAATAAAAGGAATCTGTGGTGCAGACTTGCCCCTGCTAGGAAAGTATGAAGCAGAGATCCAGGTGGCTGGTGTCCAGTTTAAGTATCCCATTTATGTGGTAGATATGGAAGTTAGTAATAAATACGATGCCATTTTCGGATATGACCTTTTGAGGTCCCAGAGGTTCACAATCGACCTAAGGGCTGGAACGGTGAGGAATAATGAGAGAAATAGAAATGAAGGAGGCGCGAAATTACAGACAGCCCCCGATACAGCTAATGAAATGGGCAAAAATCGTAGGTTTAACCATACTACAAGTCTCCCAGCTGAGGTAATAGGAAGAGCATATACTAAAACATTGATTCCCCCCAGGACGGAAAAAATCATTTTAGTGAGTTGTACCGACAGAAGCTTGCAATCCAAAACCGTGTTTACCCAGCAGAACAGCAAACTGAAACAAGGCGCCATCCGGGTAGCCAGATCCTTAAACGTCGTCAGTAAGGAAGGACTGATAAATGTCAGAGTCGCTAATGTTTCCCATTACCCTGTGTGGATAAACAAAAATATGAAATTAGCCAGCGTCGAAGCCATGTGTAGGGAACAGATCAATAGCATTGACAGCTCGTACAAAAACAGCAGCCCTGTTCATCAGAAGCGCAAACAACCATTATCGTTGCAAGATTTCGAATTAGATCACGTCCCCCGAAAATTTAAGAAAAGATTAGAATCCCTATTATTGAAAAACCAAGATATTTTTGCCAGAGACTTAAGTGAGCTTACGACCACAACAGCAGTCTATCATGAAATACACTTGCGGGACAACAAACCAGTGAGGCAACGACCTTACAAGGTGCCTTATTCCCTACAAAAAGAGCTAGACAATCAAATCGACGAATTATTGAGAAACGGGATTATCAGGGAGAGCGCTTCACCTTTTGCCTCCCCGATCGTACTGGTGAAAAAACGGGACTCCTCTTACCGCTTTTGTGTCGATTATAGAGCTCTGAATGCTAAAACTGTTAGCGACTCGTACCCCCTTCCATTAATAAGCGAAATCATTGATTCTCTGTCCGATGCCAAATTCTTCAGCTCACTAGACATGATGTCAGGTTACTGGCAGATACCTGTACACCCGAGGGACATCGAAAAGACCGCTTTTATCAGCAGAAACGGATTGTATGAATTCCAAAATATGCCATTCGGCTTAAAATGTTCACCATCCACGTTCCAGAGGTTATTAGATAACGTACTGATGGGTCTTAGACATGAACAGGTATTGGTCTACCTCGATGACATCATAGTAGCCTCAAAAACCTTCGAGCAACACATAGATCGATTGCAGATGGTATTCGACAGATTGCGGAAATTCGACCTAAAATTGAAGCCAAAAAAATGCCAGTTCTTTAAGGCATCCTTATCCTACTTAGGCCACCTGATAACCTCAGAAGGGGTGCAGCCCGACCCACGGAACTTGGAAGCTGTAGAGAATTTTCCAAGGCCCAACTCAGCAAAGAAAGTTAGGGCATTCCTTGGACTGACAGGGTATTACCGACGGTTCATTGATAGATACGCAGACATCACCCTACCGCTAGTCGAACTGATCAAGAAGGACGCCAAATATAAATGGACCCCCCAGGCAGAGGAAGCCTTCCAGGAGTTAAAACTAAAATTGATTAGCGAACCCGTGCTAATCTACCCTGACTTCAATAAGCAATTCTTTCTATCTACAGACGCCAGTGGCTCCGCCCTAGGCGGAATCCTCGAACAACCCAATGCTGAAGGAATTAGACAACCAATTGCGTACGTGAGCAGGAAACTGAAACCCCCCGAAACCAGATACTCCACAATAGAGAAGGAAGCGTTAGCGATCAAGTTTGCTATCCATTACTTCAAGCCATACCTGTACGGAAGAAAATTCACGGTCATATCGGATCACGCACCCCTATCATACCTAATGAAAATGAAGGATCCTTCCAGCAGATTGGCAAAATGGAACCTGACCCTCCAAGATTATGACTTCGACGTGCAATATAGACCGGGCAAACATAATATTCCAGCTGACGTGCTGTCAAGAAACATCAATGCTATCGGCACAAATGCCATCCCAACGGACATATTCGTAGACAAGGGCCAATGGAGAAAGTTACAGGTGGAAGACACGAACTTGAAACCAATAATAGATGCATTAGAGGGGACAAGTCTCAAGCCCTTGACCAAAATTTCCGACCAGTTCTACATGAACGACGGATTGTTGTTTCATTGCTCGATCCCAAGCAAAAACGAGATTAGAAATGAAATTATAGAGCAAGTAGTCGTCCCTCGGAGTCTAATCAGCAAAATTCTGCAATTATGTCATGACAACCCTTGTTCAGGCCACCTCGGCGAACTAAAGACCCTACAAAAAGTTAGAGCCCATTATTTCTGGCACGGCATGTGCGCAGACGTTAAGAACTATGTTCAGACCTGCGTATCATGTTTACAAAGGCGAGGATATAAACCCGAAAGGAAGGCCGACCTCGTGAGAGCACCCTTCGCCACTCGACCTTTCGAGAAAGTTGGAATGGATTTCCTCGGCCCACTCCCAACAACCGAGAATGGCAACAAATACGTCTTAGTCATAACAGACTATTTCACGAAATGGCCCGAATTGTATGCCTTGCCCAATCAAACCGCGGAAACCGTCTCAAAAATATTCCTAGAAGACTATATCGTGAAACACGGAATTCCACAATATGTAATCAGCGATAATGCGAAGAATTTTACCGGGAAGGTGATGACAGAAGTATATAAGAGAATAGGCGTCACCAAACTCAACACTAGCTTTTACCATCCCAGTGGAAACGGCCAATGTGAAAGGTTAAATTCTTCCATATTGAACATATTATCGCATATGGTGTCCGAAACCAATGATGTATGGGATGAATTTCTCCCCTTTGTACTAATGGCATACAGAAGCGCCGTCCATAGCACCACTAAGGAGACACCCAGTTACTTAGTCTATGGCAGGGACTTGGTATTACCACATCGGGTTTGGCAGAAAAGGGAACCTCCTTCATATTACGCAACCGAAAATTATGCAGAGTACGTGACCACCAAAATGAACAGAGCTTACGACCTAGTGAGACAAAATTTAGAACTGGCAGCCGAGAGACAAGAAAAACAGAGGAAAAGAGTGTCTTTTGACAAACAAATAAAGGTCGGCGATCTGGTACTCCTGTTCTGCCCTCGAATCCCGCGCAAGAATACCAAGAAACTTTTGAAATTGTCCACGGGACCCTGGCGAGTTTTGGATAAATTATCGGAAGTCAATTACAAGATAAGACTAGTAGCCAACCCCCGCAGGACAGAGATTGTCCATGTTGACAGACTGACAAAGATGAGGGAACGAAGAACCTTCCCCACACCCGCGGAGGAAATCAACCAGGAAACGATACCGAAGCAGCTCGAGGAGAACCCACCTGAGCGAAACTTAAGCTCCGACAGGTGTGAACAAGAGTGGGAGGAAGATCCCCGTATGATATTCCCTACAACAATGGACACTCACCTGCCCATATCTATCCCTACGGATCTGCCCACTAGAATCCCCAGGTCAGAGCCCATTCCTGCGGTTAACGCCTCACCCATGCACACGGAAGCCGAAAACGAAACAGAAGACAGAGTAGAAGAGAACCCAGATAATTCAAGACAACCGACAGGAGTAGCGGACGAAACAGACGAGGGACCCCGGCCCAGTATCTCGAATCAGGAAGTAGAATTCACGAGCGGCCGAGTGGCGTCGATCGTAAGAACCTTTGAATCCCATCCCCAGAGTCACTGCTTCCGAACACAACATAGAGCCAGGTCCAGCGCATTCACGATAGAAATTTAGGACTCAGGACCGACCAAGAGGAATTGAAAGGAATGATAGGGAAAATTGAGGGGACCTGCATAATAAAGAATTCTAACTCCTTCACAAAGAGCCAAAACAACCGTTAGGAAGCTTAAGTACATTCAGGAATCAGCGTCAATTAAAGTGGAGAAGAAATGGAAGCTCAAGAAAAAAAAAATTACAGCGGACCCCGGCGGTGCTTTATGCGAATCCACTCCCACGCGTCCTCGAGGAACGAAACACCGACACCGACCAGAGCGCCGAAGCTGTCCGATGGCTGAAAGCACGTCCTGCCGGCTTTCCTAGCGCCCACCGCGGGTCCGACCCCAGAAGGAACATCGGTAAACGGAGGGAGCCGTGCCGCTACCGCAGCGCCCCCTACGAGCGAGGCGCCGAGAAGCAGAGCAGCGCCTCTCGCTTTGCGTTACCATGGCAACCCAACAAGTGACCTGCCAGGAAAGCAGGAGATGACGTCAGCTCGGCGTTGCAGCGGCCAGCGCGGGCGCCGCTGAATCACCGTTGAGGGACTTCTCGCCGGACAGCCCCCCCCCCGCGTCTTTAGCCAATCAGCCCCAGTTGAGTCCGTTCAATGGAGCTCGCCAGCACTCAGAAAGCGATTACTGCGCGAGAGTCATTGAACGGATGGGCGTCCCCCCCTCCCCCACATTTATACCACTTCAGGGGACACAAATTCAGAATGCCGGCTGAGATCCTGTAAAGTCGTGACACCCTGCTCAATGTAATTAGAAAATACTTTTTTTTGTCCATGACAATGTATGTGTGTTGAGATCAAATTGTAAATTAATGTCATTGATTAGCAAAGTGAAAGAGAATAGAACAATTTTTTTTTATCTTTATATGTTAAATTACGATTAGAGTTGTTAGATAATTTGTTAACCACATATCGATTCAGTAAATGAAGATTGTATAACGTAGATCGTGCAGCATTATGTGAGCGCCCAAAATGTGTTACATGCCATCAAGTACCATGGAATGAAAAAAAAAAAGGAGATTTTGTTTTTTCTCCCCTTGTAGACGATCACATGCTAAAGCACTTTAAGTGTTGCGGCCAGCCGCTTCGTTATGAGAACGAGGCGAACCGAAGCGATAATTTGTACGGACTTAAGCCATAAAGTAATGAAGTCTTCCGAACATATTTGTAGAAAGCGCTAGTGGTGGTCCCTAGAGTAATTTGAAATTTGTACACGTTTTGTTAGTTATTGTGACAACTCCATGTAAATGTGGGGACACGTAAGGATCAGTTCGGAATACACTATGTATTGTATAACATTGATTGTGTGGAAAAAGAAAACCCAGATTTTGACCCCCTCCTTATTTCTTTCTGTTTCATGTATTGCTGGAAGTTTTCTTCACGCCAAACTGAGGATGATGCAAGGCCAACCCAAGAGTGCAGGAAGCAAGGTGGCTCCTGCCAGTGATACTTCGAGTGTGATTGATACCCCTTACCTTGGAATCCCATGTTAGTGGCCCTTGAAGGGGGGCGCGAGGACTCTTCCCATCCGTTCAATGGAACTTATCGGTCATCTGCTCGCCCCCCTGAGTGGGTAGGTATGTCATGCCCACGTGATTTCATAACGTGGACATGACTGTCCGAAAACCGGACTAGTAACGAACATTCTACAAATCCGTTGATTCCCCTCCGGCACCAGAACTGAGCTTACGTGCTCCCGTGCAGTAAACAGGAAGACAACGGGTGGATGCTTGCCCGCACCTCGATCAACTCCGCCAATCAGCGTCCTCCACGCCAGGTCAACAAGGTGACCTCCGCGAGGAATTCGCGGAAAAGGACGGGAAAACATTTTTTCGTGGAACTGACGCTGGCTCTCTGGGTCCGAGTCGTGCAGTGGCCAGAGAGGAGAGTGTGCTTTTTCTTCTGTCGTTCGAGGTGTGCGGAGGTCCGCAACCAGTCTCCCCAGCGAGCTGAGCTTCCGAGTCAGGGACAATGGGAAGTGCAGCCGATTGTTTCAACTCACCTACAACCAGCAATGCTTCCTTCTAGCGACATCTTCTGCCAAGGTAAGGAGGGACCTAAATAAAATCTGAGGACATGTTTTCCACTTAAAAGTGTTTCCGGGACTTAGTATCTTCACGTCCCCACATAGGGACCTTGCTAACAGTTATAAACCGCTCAGAGTACGAGCAGATAGCTCGCTCAGCACGCCTCAATTGTTTAATGAAATGAAATGTTTACTTACCAATAGTAGTTATTAATGTCAGTGTAAATAAATATTATGTTGTTAAATGATACAATAAGCTCAGTGCTATTCATTTTAATTGTAAGTTCAGTGCTGTTTATTTTAATTGCCTATTCATGAGATTGTTGATTCAGGCCTTTGCCTTGGTTAGAGAAAAGAATATACGATCACGCCGGAAAAGTTGTACCACCCAGAAATATCAGAGCGGGGTCACGACAAATTGGAACGTGACCACGACACTATTTCTAAACTTAAACTTCATAAATCCCCAGGGGTAGATGAAATTACTACGGAAATGCTTAGAGCTGGGAATGTTTCGGTTACCACTTGGATGACTGAAATTCTGAATATCTTTTATGATAAAGGCATGGTTCCTAAGGATTTTACCAGAGCTATTGTTATCCCTATTTTCAAAAAAGGTGATCGCAGTTCTTGTGATAACTATAGGGGTATCAGCCTACTCTCTGTTCCAGGTAAAGTTCTTTCCATGATTGTGCTTAATAGAATTAAGAATCTGGTTGACAGTCAATTGCGTGATGAGCAATGTGGATTCAGAAGTGGTAGGGGATGTGTGGATCAGATATTTTCACTTAGGCAGATTCTTGAGAAATGTTTAGAGTTTCAGAAACCTTTGGTTGCTAGCTTTGTTGATTTCAAAAAGGCTTTCGACTCTGTTGATCGTCATAATTTTTGGTTGATTGTGGGATCATATGGTATAACAGACAAGTTAGTTAACATAATGAAATCTCTCTGTAATAACACTGCGTCGTGTGTGAGAGTTGGTAAGGCTTATAGCAATTGGTTTAGCATTACTTCTGGTGTTCGACTCGGGTGCATTTTGTCTGCTTTTCTCTTTAGCTTGGTTATTGATTATGTTATGCGAAATTCACTTCAAGGGAAAGATTTTGGCCTTAAATGGGCTGGAGATACGAAAATTTCTGATTTAGATTATGCTGATGATTCAGCCATTTTTGCAAATGATGATGATGAGATGAACTCTTTCATTCGAGCTGTTGATTAAACTGGTAGTAGAGTAGGTTTGGTTATAAACAGATTCAAAACTAAAGTGATGAAAATTGATCAGGCAGGCTGTGATTCTATTAATCTGAATGGTTACAGTCTTGAGCAGGTGTCACAGTTTAATTAGCTTGGGAACTATGTAACAGATACTGGTGATGTGCGGCATGAGATTAACAGACGAATAGAGATTGCTGCCGGAACATTTGAGGATCAATGGAGAGTGTGGAGAAATGGAGAATGTGGAGACACTTTGTAAACAAGATAACAGGAAAATTGATGCTTTTTATTCTAGATGTATGCACAATACCTTGGGCATTAGGTGGTTCAACTTTGTAAGTAATGATCAGGTTAGGCAAAATAGTCTGCAACTTCCTTTGAGTAGTATATTGTGCATAGAGATTATTGGTTTGTCCATGTTGCCCATATGGATAATTAGAGATTAGCAAATAGGGTTATGAAGAGTGTGCCTAAAGGCCTCAGAAAGAGGGGAAGACCTAGGATGTGGTGGGCAGACAATGTCAAACAGGACCTTGGAATTGGGCTGCAGTGGCCAGATGCAGCAGATGTAGCTCAAGACAGACATGTTTGAAGAACTAAATTGCACAATCTGTTTGGACCTCTGTAGCCCATGGCTGGTTGAGGATGATGATATTTTTATAAAAACCTTTAGCACATTTAGTGACAGTTGTCTAAAATCCCAGTCCTGAAAGTTTCATTGTGTTTATATAGAAGGGCAAAGTTTCGTTGTGTTCATTTAGAAACGGAGAGTTTCTTCTGTTGTTATCTTATTTTGCACTGCATGAAACATATAAGATGTCTTCCATTTGCGAAAATACTATCGCAATTTGCTGATATTCTTTGTATTGGGGCCTGGCTGGAATGTTAGTTCACATGCTTACTAGTTTCAAGTACTGTGCAGTCACTTCAAGAGCTCGTACATGAATGGTAATTGAGCCTACTAGGTGATATTCCAATCTGGATCAGATATGAAGTGACCAGTGGGTTGTGGCTGCATTTTCTCAATCAAAACACTTGTGCATTGATGAAACAAACTGTTTTGTGTTGTTCAAAAAATGTGCAACAGAAAAAAATTCCACTGATATATTGGTGCAGCTCTAGTGAAATTTCATTGATATGCAGTGCTGCTCTGGAGAACCTAAATTATAAATAATAGTAAATAATTGTGTTAAAGGTATTTATAACAATGCATTTAATTCTTGCATTTGTACATTTTTATTTCAAATTCAATTGGGATCAAGTTACAGTACCAATACCAAAGAGAAGCTACTTAGAGAATTGTGTTAAATTAATGACATATCAGAAATATCTAATTCATATTTATAAATATCTTAGAAAAATATAACCTGAATCACATAAAGAACCTCTTGTTATGGAAACATGTATGTGATATTAATACTTGTCTGATTATTTTTGTTGTTGCCAAAATGGCCATCCACATGTTTGCCTTTCGTGAAGAATGTAACCCTTGGAACAAATGGGGGCGGGGGGGGGGGGGGGGGGGTTGGTACAATCAGTAGCACATCAGGCTCAAAATCTGCATTTCACAGGTTCGACTTCCAACTGTACCTGAGTTGTAAATCTTCTCTAACTCCTGTTCCTGGCGAGAAAGGGGACACTGATGGGCTTAGAAGGGCTGACATCTATTAGATGGTCATCTGCTGGTGGTAGTAATGGTAAAATGTTTTCATGGCACACTTGCATCTCTCTATATCAATAGAGCAATGTTTGAATGCCACAGGATAACCGAACATCATTGGCAATCAACTACATGCCTTTAAGACAGTACTATATTCATTTATGAATTGGTTCTTTCAGCAGGATAATGATCCATCTCACAAGGCTAAAATTGCCCTGGAATGATTCTGGGAACATATGACTTCACTTACTGCAATGGACTCCCAAGTCATTAGCTCTCAATCCAATCGAGCATCTGTGGTATGAAATGGAATGAATATTACAGAGTAGAGATGCACCACCAGCCTATTTGTAACATCTATGGGAAGCAGCAGTGTTTGACATGGACCAGCAACCCTGTGGCATACTTTTGATACCTACTTGAGCCCTTGCCCTGATGAAGTCAGGCTGTTCTGAAGGCAAAATGGAGAGCTACTCATTATTAGGTAGGTGTACCTAATAAAGTGGCACTGAGGTGAGTATATGAACACAACGTAATTTTGAGGACCTGGAATTTGGACAATATTCATAAATGTGCTAAAGGTATTTATAACAATGTCCCTTTCCATGTCAGAGCAGTATTAACCAGTTTATCATTCGAATTCTAGTGACCTGGGAATTAAACATTGCTACCATAGTTCAAGGTTGTAAAAAAAAACTTTTTACCTGAATCAGCATTTTTTTAAATTGTATCTATTCAAATATCGAAAATAACATTTAAATCTATGATATATAGTTTTTTTACCTGTTTATCTGCTTGAAAAAATTATGATAAAATTTAAAAATAAATCTATATGAGCTTCATTTTTAAATTATGATAAAATTTAAAAATAAATCTACATGAGCTTCATCCATGGTAAATACACAGATTAGCTGTAGAAATAGACTTCAACAATTATTAAAAACAACTGGAAAAATTATCGCTGAAGTGGCGGGAATCGAACCCTCAACTCTCTAGATGCATGCCAGAGTGCTCTACCTGATCTTGTTGTATTTGTATGCACATGTTCAGTCACAGTAAATAGCATCAAGTAATTATGCTTTAATTTACTCCTTTATTATGCCATACCATGTATAGATTATTAATCAGTTGTGATTTCCAGTCTTCTGCCCGACTTATTGCTTTAACAGAGTTGTAATGCTTTCTAAATTTTTAACGTAGTAGATAGATTTTATTGCTACCGGAAGTCGCATCATCCGTGAACTACATACATCGCTTTTGGTCAATATTTTAACAATTTTGGATTTTAAAAACCTTTTTTCTCAATGCTTCTATAATATTTTTTTTTGCTTCTCAAATGTATACTGCGATTATAAAGAAATATTAATTTGAAATGATCTGAAACGAAACTGCAAGAGATCTCTAATAGTAGATATCAGAAGATTCAAAGGATTAAAAGCTATTAGTCTAAAAATGTGTTTTTTAAAAGGTAGAACTTATATTAGTGATTACTTTTGTTTTCATTTCAACCAAATACACTAATTAAAGTTAGGAAAATGCAATTTTTAACCAAAAATTTTGCCGTAATTTTACAATTAAACTTATCCATAGTAGATACACACCTTTATATTAAAATGATTCATACTCAATGTTCAGTTAAACGTTAAATGATTTGAAATATCTTATTTAATTTTTTACAGTTCTTTATCTTGTTTTAGATATATTTTTTCAGTTTTTTTTTTAATTATCTCATTTTTGAAGCAAAATGAATTTTTTATGACATTACTTTCCACAGGCTTAGAGTTTGCTGATTATCAAAATTCTAAGCGTATGCATTAGGTGTTAGTCGTGTAACTGACTAAAAATTTTTGAAAAAACTGAATAAATGAAATATTTAACCATTGATAGAAATATGTTTAGTGTCGCCTACTGATTTGAACAACTATGGCTACTTCTTTTTTCTACCCTGCTGAGGAGAGGTCAACCACAAAGGGTCCTGGTGCTGACCATATACACCAACCAGAACGGAATTATGGCTCTGAGCTTGATTATGGATACTGATTTTGCTGCATTGGTGGGCTTATGTGGAGGGAAAATCTTCTACTGTATTTTCTGTTTGTTTGTGGATTTGACAACTCCAAGTGGATAGATTCACAGGATATGTTTTATCAGCTGGTAGATAATCCTAATCTGAGGCCATCGCAGGTACCTCAATTCTTGCTTCTACGGGCATCATCAACTCGCCATTGGGGGAATTCTTCCAGTGTAGATGGCTTCAGCCTTTAATAGTGAGGGAAACAGGTCTTTGTTTCATGCCTGCAATTAGGAGTCTGATATTCTCAGCACATCCTCTCTCAATAAACATAGTTTCTTCAATATCCCACTAAATACTTTCTCTTTATAGGTAGTTGGAATGTGAGTACTCTGCAGATAACTTATTCTCTTGATGTCCTCACACAAGAATTCCACCGTTATAATTTAGATATTCTCGGCTTGCAAGAGATCAGATGGACAGATAAAGGTCAGATTCATAAAAATAATCTTAAATTTCTCTTTTCACGGAGGATCGATAACATGTATCACCAAGGAGTGGGTCTGCTTCTCAGCAGACATGCTAGTGATGCTCTTCTAGGATATGAGTGCATTAATGAAAGGTTTCTTCCAGCAAGATTTCAGACAAGCATTAGAGACTTGATTGTTATCTTTTGTTACCCCCACACTGAGGATGTTGATGAGAATGAGAAAGATAGGTTTTACAGACAACTTCAGGATATTTTGAATTCTGTCAAGAAGGGAGATATTACTCTTTTTCTAGGTGACTTCAATGTTAAAATTTGTACTGATTCTGACCTTTAGGGAGGGGTGATAGGTCATTTTGGTATTGGTAGCTGCAATGGCAATGGGCAACATCTACAGGTAAGTAAACTCAATTGTTTGAGAATAACTAACACTTATTACAAACATTGTGACATACATAAGTACACATGGGTTTCACCTGATAGGCTGCATAGGAATATGATTGATTATATATTAACTAACAGCAAATGGGCTAGTTCTGTTAGGAATACCACTTCATATAGGGGAGCTGAAATTGGATCTGACCATTACCTTGTTAAACGTGTCTTGCAACTTAAACTTAAAATGTGTTGTACTAGGGTTAAAAGATTTACCTTTAATACTGAAGCTCTGAAAGACCCAGTTATAGCTTAAGCTTACCATGATAGGTTACTTAGTCATTATGACAATCGTGGTTTGTTTACCACTGAAGGTGAGGAAGAATGAGACCATTTTAAACAGACTTTTTCGGAAACTAACAGTACTCTTTTAGGAGAAAAGGTGCAGAGGAGGCAGAATTATTTGAGTGGTAAGGCACTTGAGCTTATTTCATAAAGAAAGAACTGCAGGAATGTCCTTAATACCCTACCAGTCATAATAGATAACATTACAGAGAGCTTAATAAACGTGTAAAGGATCAGTTAGCTGCTTGATAAGAATCTTTGGCTTGATGACCTGGCTGACAAAACCGAGGAAGCAGTTAGACAGCACAACAGCAGAGAGCTGTAGCAGATAGTTAATGTTTTGTGTGGTAGAAAACGGACAGGTATACAGGGATTGAAGGATAAACAAGGTAAGGTTATAGAAGGTGAGTATTGTGTCATGGCTAGGTGGGCTGAGCATTTCAGTGATGTTCTAAACAATGTGGTTAGTTCTACTCCCATTGTTTGCAATGATGATAGCTGCATTGCTGGCTTTAATGTTGGTCCTATAACACAATCTGAAGTTATTTTGGCTATTTATAAACATAAACTTCATAAATCCCCAGGGGTAGATGAAATTACTTTTGAAATGCTTACAGCTGGAAATGTTTCTGTTACCATATGGCTCACTGAAATTTTAAATATATTTTATGATGAAGGTATTGATCCTAAGGATTTTACCAGAGCTATCGTTATTCCTATTTTCAAAAAAGGTGATCGCAGATCTTGTGATACCTATAGGGGTATCAGCCTACTCTCTGTTCCAGGTAAAGTCTTTGCATGATTGTGCTTAATAGAATTAAGAATCTGGTTGACAGTCAATTGCGTGATGAGCAATGTGGATTCAGAAGTGGTAGGGGATGTGTGGATCAGATATTTTCACTTAGGCAGATTCTTGACAAATGTTTAGAGTTTCAGAAACCTTTGGTTGCTAGCTTTGTTGATTTCAAAAAGGCTTTCGACTCTGTTGATCGTCATAATTTGTGGTTGATTGTGAGATCATATGGTATACCAGAGAAGTTAGTTAGCATAATGAAAGCTCTCTGTAATAACACTGAGTCGTGTGTGAGATGTAGGTAAGTCATGAAGAAATTGGTTTAGCATTATCTGGTGTTCTACAAGGGTCCCTGTCTCCTTTTCTCTTTAGTTTGGTTATTGATTATGTTATGCGAAATTCACTGCAAGGGAAAGATTTTGGCCTTAAATGGTCTGGAGATAGGAAAATTTCTGATTTAGATTAGGCTGGTGATTTAGCCCTTTTGGAAAATGGTGTTGATGAGTTGAACTCTTTCATTAGAGCTGTTGATTAGACTTGGAAGTAGAGTAGATTTGGTTATAAATAGAGAGAAAACTAAAATGATGAAAATTTGTCAGGCAGGCTGTGATTCAGTTAATCTGAATGGTTGCAGTCTTGAGCAGGTGTCACAGTTCAATTTTCTTGGGAGCTATGTAACAGATAATGGTGATGTGCAGCATGAGATATACAGACGAATAGGGATTGCTGCCGGGACTTTTAAGAATCTATGGAGAGTGTGGAGAAATAGGCGTATACACCTAAAGACTAAAATTAGACGGTATAATAGTTTGGTTCTTTCTAGGATTAGTTATGGTAGTGAAACTTGGACATTGTGTAAATATGGTAACAGGAATCTAGATGCTTTTGATTCTAGATGCTTACGCAGTATCTTGGGCATTAGTTGGTTTAACTTTGCAACTAATGATGATGTTAGGAAAAGGAGTCTGCAACCTTCTTTAAGCAGCATATTGTGCAGAGACAGACTCCGTTGGTTTGGACATGTTGCCCGTATGAATAATTATAGATTGGCGAATAGGGTTATGAACAGTGTGCCTAAAGGCTTCAGAAGGAGGGGGAGACGTAGGATGCGGTGTGCAGACATTGTCAAACAGGACCTTGTTAGAATTGGTGTGCAGTGATCAGATGCAGCTGATCTAGCTCAGGACAGACTTGCTTGGAGATGTAAAGTGCACGCTCTGGTTGGACCTCCGTAGGCCATAGCTGCCTGAGGATGATGACGATGATGAAAAATATTGTGAACACTTTATATTAGAATAATAAAATAATTTAGAAAAAGCAAAAAAAAAAGAATTTAAATTTACTAAAGTTAAAATGGAAAAAAAGTACAGTTAATTTTTGCAGTATTTTAAAATGTTTAAGAATTTAATGAACCTTTTTCCTCCTGAATTTTTGTCATTAATCACAATTAAATACTCTTTCTTTTGGTATATAGCAGTGATATAGTTTTATTCATTGGTTACTTCAGGATAAGTTTCTGAAGCTGTTTATTTTCTGAAAACACTAAAATAAATCCAGCCACCACAGTGAGTTCAGTTTCAGAAACCTGACAATGTAACAGTTAATTAGAGCAATTCTATTTCTTTAAACAACTACAGCTAAATAGTAAATAAATGTCGTAATATTGCAAAAAAATTAATCCGAATTATCACTAGTTATTATGGAACAAAGACCTCTAGCACACTGTTTAGTAGTGCTGGAGAGGCAATACCTTCAAAACATCAGTTTGGTCTCTGCTATAGAAAAGTAAATGATTTCTGGAGTGTTCCCTTCCACTTCTCAAGGATCAGTTGTCTATGCGAGGGTTGTCATGCAGCTCGGGAGAGTTTTCTTACTGATATTTATTCCTTGTAAGATCTCTCTCTCTTTGTAGTGTACATGTTGTGCTGGCTTGCAGCTAGACACCATGTTATTGTTCTGCATGGTGAGTGTGGAACACAACATTGAATCTTTAATTTATAAGTGTGTCTGTAAATAACCAAAATTCTCCTATCTTGTTCAAACTGACCTCTGCACGATACTCTATTTCCACTTCCTACCTTATCATTTCCTGATTATCCACTTCATAAATCCAGTTCGGCTTTAACTGGTATATTGTTTTAGAAATCCAATTCAGCTTTAACTGGTATATTGGTTATACCAGTTCAGCTTTAACTGGCATAACTGGTATATTGGTTAGTTTTTAACTGTATATTGGTTATAGCTGCTCTTCCAGCAGACAAATGTTGTATGTTGTTAACTCATAAGAATGGATAATGTTTTATTGAAAAAATATTATTTTTAAAAATATTATTTTAATAATGAAAATAAACAGTTTTAACCAAGCATGTAACTAGCACTCTGTAGTGCCTTGTTCAAACTTATTATGTATATAAATTTAATTGGCAATAAAATTTATATACATAATAAGTTTAAACGAGGCACTACAGAGTGCTAGTTACATGCTTATAGGAGCCGAGTTCTTTTGACTGCACTCAGCAGTCATCTTCAGGGCTGCGCACAGTTCCTTGGGAAGTGAATCGTTGGTGAAACATTGAGATAGGCAAAAGTAATACCTTTTTCTTGAAGATATTTTCACTGAAGAGAGTCCTGCAGGTGATGGAAGTTTCAGCATGCTTGTAATGGAGCAAAAGTCGCTGAGTATCAGAAGTTTGGTGCTTTACCAGTAGCACTTGATGTAATCTCTTGACAGTAGTGAGAGGTGCAGAATAGTGAGTCATTTTCCCACATGCCAGTCACTAACTTCAAAGGAGCAATGCTGGGGCAGTTGAAGTGCCAAATTAGTCTTGTGCAGTGGGGAAGGGAGGGGGTGCTGCTGGTTCGCCAATGGGGGGATGGTGAGAGTGGGAAGTCATATAGCAAGATGCAATAGGCTTGCAGGAAGAAGGGGTGTGTTAAAGTTTGAACACATATCTCTGAAGGCAGAAATTTTGAGGGTTTCATGGAAAATAACTTGAGTTTTGGAGTAGGTGGAGGAGATGAATGTGGAGTCGAACTGGGGGACTACATTGTCATCCAGGATGATTTTAGAAAAGGTGGTTCATGAAGTTTTGTTTTAATGTCCCATTTATGCTCATCTATCCTTTGTTTTAGAGTACGTGTAGTGCAGCCGATATGGAAAGAGGGGTGGGTATCTGAAAGTGAAATGGGGTTAGGAGAATGAGGTAGATTCCACCTTTGTCAGCTTGGTTAATGGAATTTACCACTACACTCTCTACATTGTATGTTGTGTTAGCTCTAATTAAGGTAGTGGTCAGCAGTGACTTTATGAGTCCTTATGTTCCAGTATGTCCTTTTATGAGAAGCCCTGCAAAAACTAGGAGTAACTTCTACGATTCATCTCTGTCTCATGCTTTACAAAGAAAAATAATAAAAAAATTGATTTGGAAAATGAATTGGGAACATGCCTTTTCTTTTTATCCTAAAAAGTGCAGAGGGTTTAGCAATTTTACCAGAATCTGCCAAACATCTACTATGTGGTGATCCCCGGGTTCAGACTATTTGTGCAAAGTAAATATGAAAACTCCACAATTCACAATGATTAGTGAGGAAGCCATCATGATTTCATACATCCAGTTTCATAATTCATATAGTGTCCATCTGTCAGTGGGAACTCCTCAGTCTTTGGGATCAATTACTCTGTTTTGAGTTAATTTCACAAGGAATAATAGCAGAAAAATTGGGTTTAACTTGCAGAGAGCAGCAAATTAGTACCTATATAAGCATCAATTTTGATTTTTAGTGGCCCATCTAAGCAGGTTGCTTGCATTGTAAGGTATGGCTGTATGTTTCTAATCCTCTCTAATTCTTTCAGTTCTAGATAAAATTCACGCCCATGTAGCTTGGCATAGTTAACCCTTCCAGGTCCAGCAAGAAAAACTGATTTACATCCAGAGGTCCAGCAATTTTTTTCACTCTGATCAGGCAAAAAAAAATATTTTTGAACTTTTTTTACAAATAATTAAAGAAAGGAATTATGGCATGTTATATGCCAAATTAATCAGCATTTAATTCTGGATTTTATGAAAATAAAATATTTAACAAAAAAAATGATGAGTTTAATTTTACTAGGACATTTTTAGAGCACATAGTAAAAAAAGCATCTGGCAACAAAAAAAACAATAGATAGAATTGATTATAATGCACATGAATAGAAAGGTTATTTATTTCTGAAAGAGCAAAAATTTTATTTCTTGTTTCAAGTGAATATTTATCATTTTCTAATTTTTTCTCAGTTTACCATACTTTGAAAAAAGTTTTGCTTTTAGCTAATTGTGCTGAGTCAGACAAACAAGTCAACTTTAGAATTTAAAAAAATAACCAATCAATAGAAATAGGTCATGTTATTTACCAAATTAGACAGAATTTCACTCCAAATCCTATAAAAATACCAAAAATTAAACGAATTTACAAAAATATTAATTTAAATAACGTTGTTTTTTCATTGATATATGTGTTTTATCAAATGATATTTTCACATTGATATAGTGAGAAAATAGATTGGATTATGCAAGTAAGGCTTAAAGTTAGAAAACGTGATGAATAAAACATCATCATCATCATCATCCTCATGCAGCCATGGGTTACGGAGGTCCAACCAGAGCGTGCAATTTAGTTCTCCAAGCAAGTCTGTTCTGAGTTAGATCTGCTGCATCTGGCCACTGCACACTAATTCCAACAAGGTCCTGTTTGACATTGTCTGTCCACAGCATCCTAGGTCTCCCCCTCTTTCTGAGGTTTTTAAGCACACTGTTCATAACACTATTCACCAATCTATAATTATCCATAAGGGAAACATAGCCAAACCAACGGATTCTCTCTCTGCACAATATGCTGCTTAAAGGAGGTTGCCGACTCCTTTGCCTAACCTCATCATTAGTTACAAAGTGTGAACCACCTAATGCCCAAGATACTGCGTAAGTATCTAGAATCAAAAGCATCTAGTTTCCAGTTATCATGTTTACAAAGTGTCCAAGTTTCACTACCATAACTAACCCTAGAAAGAACCAAACTGTTATACAGTTTAATTATAGTCTTTAGGTGTATACACCTATTTCTCCACACTCTCCATAGATTCTTAAAAGTCCCGGCAGCAATCCCTATTCGTCTGTTAATCTCATGCCACACATCACCAGTATCTGTTACATAGTTCCCAAAATAATTAAACTGTGATACCTGCTCTAGACTGCAACCATTCAGATTAACTGAATCACAGCCTGCCTGACCAATTTCCATCACTTTTCTATCTTTTCTCTCCGTTTATAACCAAACCTACTCTATTACTATTTTCATCAACAGCTCGAATGAAAGAGTTCATCTCATCAACATCATTTGCCAAACTAAAGAGAAAAGGAGACAAAATACACCCTTGTCGAACACCAGAAGTAATGCTAAACCAATTGCTACAAGCCTTACCAACTCTCGCACACGACTCAGTGTTATTATAGAGAGCTTTCATTATGTCAACTAACTTGTCTGGTATACCATATGATCTCACAATCAACCACAAATTATGACGATCAACAGAGTCGAAAGCCTTTTTGAAATCAACAAAGCTAGCAACCAAAAGTTTCTGAGACTAAACCTTTCTCAAGAATCAGCCTAAGTGAAAATATCTGATCCACACATCCAATACCACTTCTGAATGCACATTGCTCATCATGAAATTGCCTGTCAACCAGATCCTTATTTCTATTAAGCACAATCATGCAAAGAGCTTTCCCTGGATTAGAGAGTAGGCTGATACCCCTATAGTTAACACAAGATCTGCGATCAACTTTTTTGAAAATAGGAATAATAATAGCTGTGGTAAAATCCTTAGGATAAATGCCTTTATCATAAAATATATTTAAAATTACAGTGAGCCATATGCTCACTTTTCCGGCTGTAAACATTTCCGTAGTAATTTCTTCTAATCCTGGGGGTCTTATGAAGTTTAAGTTCAGAAATAGTCAAATAACTTGAGATTGTGTTATAGGGCCAACATTAAAGCCAGCAATGCAGCTATCATCATTGCCAACAATGGGAGTACACCTAACCACATTGTTTAGAACATCACTAAAATGCTCAGCTCACCTAGCCATGACGGAATCCTCACCTTCTATAACGTTACCTTGATTTTCGTTCAATCCCTGTATACCTGTCCATTTTCTACCACACAAAACATTCACTATATGGTATAGCTCTCTGCCCTGCCGTTGTGCTGTCTAACTGCTTCTTCGATTTTGTCAGCCAAGCCATCAAGCCAAAGATTCTTATCAGCAGCTAACTGATCCTTTACAAGTTTATAAGTTACTTTCTATTAGGACTAGAAGGGTATATATTGAGGACATTCCTGCAGTTCTTTCTTTCTGAAATAAGCTCAAGTGCCTTATCACTCAAATAATTCTGTCTCCTGTGCTCCTTTTTTTCCTAAAAGAGTACTGTTAGTTTCCGAAAACGCCTGTTTAAAATGGTCCCATTCATTCTCAACTTCAGTGGTAAACAAACCACGACTGTCATAATCACTAAGTAACCTATCATGATAAGCTTCAGCTATAACTGGGTCTTTCAGAGCTTCAGCATTAAAGGTAAAATATTTTAACCCTAGCACAACACTTTTTAAGTTTAATTTGCAAAACACTTTTAACAAGGTAATGGTCAGATCCAATTTCAGCTGCCCTATATGACCTGGTATCCCTAACAGATCTAGCCCATTTGCTGTTAATTAACATATAATCAATCATATTCTTATACAGCCCATCAGGTGAAACCCATGTGTACTTATGTATGTCGCGGTGTTTTTATTTAATGTTAGTTATTCTGAAACCATTGAGTTTACTACACGTATGAGACGTTGCCCATTCCATTGCAGCTACCAATACCAAAAGGGCCTATCACCCCTCCCCAAAGGTCGGAGTCAGTACCAACTTTGGCATTGAAGTCACCTAGAACAAGGGTAATAACTCCTTTCTTGACAGAATTCAAAATATCCTAAAGTTATCCGTAAAACCTATCCTTCTCATCCTCATCAGCATCCTCAGTGGGGGCATAACAGCAGATAACATTCAAATTTTTAACGCTTGTCTGAAATTTTCCTGTAAGAAACCTTTCATTAATACACTCATATCCTAGAAGAGCATCACTAGCACTTCTGCTGAGAAGCAGACCCACGCCTTGGTGATGCTTATTGTCCTCCCTCACCGAAAAGAGAACTTTAAGATCAGTTTTAAGAATCTGACCATTATCTGTCCATCTGGTGTCTTGCAAGCAGAGAATATATAAATTATAACGTGGAATTCTTGTGTGAGGACATCAAGAAAAAAGCTCTGTGCAGAGTCCTCACATTCCAACTACCTATGGAGAGCAAATGGTTATTGGGATGTTTAAAGAAACTATGTTTATTGTGTAAGGGAATGCCGACAATATCAAACAGTCCCCCTAATCGCAGACATGGAGCAAAGACCCGTTCCCTCACCACTAAAGGCTGAAGTCATCTACACTGGAAGACTTCCTCCAATGTAGAATTTGACGATGCCAATAGAAGCAAAGAGTTCAGTGCCTGCGATGATCTCTGCTCAGGATTATCCACCAGCTGATAAACATATCCTTTGAATCTATTCACTTGGGGCTGTCAACCCACAAACAAACAGAAAACACAGCGGAAGATTTTCCCTCCACAGAAGCCCACCAGTGCAGCAAAATCAGGATCCATAATCAAGCTCAGAGCCATATATCTGTCCAGTCCAGTGGGTTTATATGGTCAGCACCAGGACCCTGTGTGGTTGACCACTCCTCAGCAGGGTAGAAAAAAAGAAAAGTAGCCATAGTTGTTGAGATCAGTAGGCCACACTAATCGGGCAGCCCACGTCTTCCGTTCACTTCCACAAGAGAGTATCTCTTTCGAAAGGTACTAACGGTCTGCACCACGAGAATGCAGAGTCGGACATTACATGCTAGGCCTGGCCGGTTCTATGTGATAATGCATAGACTTCCAATTGACCATTTGACTTCCAATTTTGCGAACTAGCCATAATTTCACAGAAATAATCCCAATATTTACGTCTCGTCTGAATTCTAGCATGAATTTTCATAACTCTTGTTGATTTGTCCAACTCTCCTTAATTTCACAAAACCAATCCCAATCTTTATACGTCTCCTAAATTTGGCAAGTCACTTCAAATTACCAGCTGGGTCAGCGTTGAGATATATCTCCGCAAAATTCCCCGCCCTGTCCATGGTCAGTAGGGGACACCGATGGGCTTGAAAAGGCCGCTGTCCGTCGGATGGGACGTTAAGCCGTGGTTCCGTGTGCGGGGGAGCCATACCCTCTTCACGTTAAAGAACACATTGGATGGCCTTGACGGGAAGCTACCATCTGTCTCCTAACAGCTGTTCCAGTAGGTCCCCTCCCCCAACCTTCTCTGAGCCTTCGGGGTCCTTGTGACATGGTCATTTAGCTCATTGTGTGCATAAAAGTGCCACTCAGAGGTAAAACAACCCAACCCACTTCATATTTTTCAAACTCCCCAAGATTTTGCCAAGTTTTCACGATTTGGTCAACTCTCCTTAATTTCACAAAGCAAATCCCAATTTTCACAATTCGCCTATATTTTACCAAGTGGCTTCGAATTTTGCCAACTCCTAGATTTTGCCATGTTTCCTCAATTTGCCAATTCGCCACAATTTTGCAGAAAAAAAATCCCAGAGTTTTACATCTCACTTGATTTTTGCAAAGTCATTCTGAATTTTGCCAACTCTCCTAGATATTGCGAAGTTGCCTCGATTTTGCCAACACGCCATAATTTTACATAAAAAAATTGTCATTTTTACATCTCACCTGAATTTTGCCAAGCCCCCACAATTTTCCCAAGTCACTCCCGAATTTTGTCAGTTTCCAAGATTTTGCCAAGTCACTCCGAATTTTGCCAACTCCCCAAGATTTTCCAACTTGTCCCTATTTTGCCATCTCACCTGTATTTTACTAAGTGGCTTCGAATTTTGCCAACTGCTCTAGATTTTGCCGTCTCGCCACTTTCCAAACCGCCCTAGATTTGTCAAGTTGCCTCGATTTTGACAACTCCCTCAATTTTACCAAAAAAAAAGATTACAAATTTTCACAACTCACCTAGATTTTACGAAGTCACTTCGAATTTTGCCATCACCCAGTTACTTTGGAGGGGGAGTCTCCCCATCATCCCCCCCATAACTACCCCCCTTAGCCCCACTCAACCCTTCTAGGCGCCAATTTGCGTAAAAACACGGCGAAGCTACATTGATCATTAACACAGAGAATTTTGCAGAACAAAGACCTAGAATTAAATCTTTGTTATGTGGACGGATATTATTACATACTGATAATTGTGCTAAGTAATGTGAATACTAATTTTATATTTAAATACAGTAATACCACGAAATTACGCGATAGGTGGGTCCGACGAAAATCGCTTAAGTCGAATTCGCGTAAGTCGGGGTACAACTTTGCATATAAATACATATAAATTTTGTTTAATTGGGGCCAAGGACTAACAAAATCACTAGTTTAGAAGAAAAGTACATAATAAAATTGCAGTTCTTTATACATATTAATACAAAATATTAAAAAAATAAATGAGTTACGTAAAAATGTTATTTCGATGTCGATGGCTTCATGATATCTAACAAATTCGTCAGACGACACAATGCCTTCTTTTTTTCACGCAGAATTTCTTCGTAGCAAGCCAATAATTTTTTTATTCCTTGCTTTCTAGCTATAACGCGTTCTTCGTTGGAGTCTGTTTTCTAAAATTTTTAAGCCCTTTACAATTGAGCTGAGACTTTCTGTCAAGCTTGTAATTGTCATGTGCTTTTCTGGTGGAACTGGGTCTGAAGTGTCGGATACTTCAGTGACGTTTTGCTTACGCATCTCTACGAGCTCATCAATTGTCAGCTCCTGACTATGTGAATCCAACAGCTCATTGACATCATCACCATTGACTTCCAAATCTAATTGCCTGGCAAGATTAACAACTTCTTCTATCACATGAGCGACATGATCAGTTTCTGGCGTTGTTTCCGTCTTGTTTTTGAAAAAAAATGGACAAAATTTCTTCCAGACACCATTAAATGTTTTTTGGGAAATTTCATCCCAAGTTTTTCCAATGATTCTTACGGCATCTAAAACATTGAATTGTTTCCAAAAATCTTTAACAGATATCTCACTGTTTTGTCTCATAGCTTCATTCAGATGTGCAAACGAACGCCTCGTGTAGTAAGCCTTGAATGTTTTGATGACTCCCTAGTCCATCGGTTGAAGCAAGCTGGTTGTGTTTGGAGGCAAAAACACAACTTCACACGTTGGTCGAAATCAATTAGGGTGGCAGGAGGGTGACCGGGTGCATTGTCAATAAGAAGCGTCACTTTAAATGGAATCTGTTTAGACTTGCAATAACTTTCGACTTCGGGTATGAAGTGGTGACCAAACCAGTCCTCAGAAACGAAAGCTGTCATCCAAGCTTTATGATTTGACTTCCAAATCACTGGTAAGCTAATATTAGATATATTGTTTAAGGCTCTTGGGTTTTCGGAGCGATAAATTAAGAGAGGTTTTAACTTGCAGTCACCAGCTGCATTCCCGCCAACCATCACTGTCAATTGGTCTTTAGAAACTTTAAAGCCTGGAAAGTTTTTTTCTTTTAGGTATCTTCTTCCAGAACAGGCCAGTCTCATACACGTTAAATACGGTTTCACTGCTATAGTCACCTTCTTCTATCATAGCCTTGAGTGTCTCAGGAAAAGAAGACGCAGCTTCTTTATCGGCACTTGCCGCCTCTCCACTGTCCGCAAAGCTGTGCCAATTAGAGAGAGTTTTAAATCGGTTGAACCAACCGTTACTAGCTACAAAGTTTTCATCTTCGCCCGCCTCCCCAGCTTCTTCTTTCAACCTCTCAAAAATCAGCTTAGCTTGATAGCACACAGTGTTCTGATCGACTGGACAATTCTTCACTTTTACTTGATTATCACACCATAATTTCAGCATTGTTTCCATCTCAGCAATAATACCATGCCGTTTACGAATTATGCTTGAGTTCAAGGATTGAGCATTCTTCACCGCATCGAGAATTCTTTCTTTATCTTTTATGATTGTTCTTACTGTGGATTCCGGTAGCTCAAACTTCATTGCCGATTCACAAATTTTTATTCCGCTATCAAAATCCTTGATAATGTTAAGTTTACATTCCAAAGATATCGTTTTCCATTTCTAACTAGGTGCAGGAGAATCAGATTTACTTCGTTTGGACGCCATAGTATTTTTAAGGGTTTAGAAAACGTATAACAAAACAATCTTAACTTTCGTCGATCGTAGAATCGTAATCGTGCACGTAGAGTTCGCGCGAAACGCGTCCAATTCGTATCACAGCAAGAGAAACACTGAAGACAGAGGGCGGGCATTCCCACTGTATCTTTTCATTGGGGGATCATATCTCCTCTCATTCACCTTCGATTCATGGTTTGTCATTTCTTGCGCTCTGCCTTTCCACCTGGTTCCACCAACTCCTGACTCCCGACGGCTATCTAAATGCATCTCCACTACATCTGCCAATTCTGGAGGCTTCATCCTTCCATCAGCTTCTCTCTGCAATACAAATTGTCTCGTAGCTGCTGGTAGTTCCCGTTTGATCTTATCAGACACCATGAGATTCTTACACTCCTCCAGATCTTTAATTTTTCTACTGTCCAAGTAATAAGAAAGCACAGCAGAAATTCTAGCCGAAAATTCCGCCCAGCTTTCGCTATCCACCTTTTCTGCTTCTCCGAAACGCCGGTGATACTCTGTGGCTGTCAACAATCGACACTGACATAAAATTATCTTTTTCAGCTGCTCATAATCTCCTGCCTCTGCTGGCGGTAGCTGAGCTATAACCGGCCGCAATTTCTCGCCTAATAGTGGTGCTAACAGTTCTCCTCTTATGGAGGCAGGGAAATAATGAGTCTCATAAACTGCCTCCACTTGCTGGAAAAACAAAGGCATCTCGCCAACTCTTGTGGAGCCTTGTCCAATGTATGCTTTAGTAGCTGGGAATACCTATGCAGCCTATCCAATTCCGAATTTTGGGGTCGGCTCCTTCCATAGCCAAGGTTGTCATATCGTCGCCCGAGGCTGAGCTGTCTCTCCTGAGCCTCAATTTAGCTAGCTCCAATTCATGAGCTCGGTCTAATTCTTCTTTCCTAATCTTATCTTTCCTTTCTTGCTCCCTAATTCTATCTTCTCTCTCTTCCCTCCTAAGCAGCATCTCCATCTGCTTCATATGATACCCATTCATCTCCCCAGAAGTACTCACTCTCACAGACTGCGCTCTCGATGCAGGTAGTCGAGTCGCAAAAGTCGCATCAATCCCCGTCTTCACTCCAAGGGCAATCTTCCTCCTCTCCGTTAGCATTCACTTCCCCCTCCATGTCTGTGTCAGGTAATGGAGTCGAGTATTGTGTGTCCTTTTCCGTGTTTGCATCGTCGCTGGTCTGATCCAGCATTTTCATTGCCCTCCTCGTATAATACATAATACACAATAGCACTGAGAGAAAATCAAAACAGGAAATGAAACTAAGCTTAACTAGTCTCGCCCAAACTTTCGACCGAGGTGATGCTCTGCAACAGCTGCCGCTGATCGCTGTCGTCTATCCAAGTTGTCTTCCTGTCCAAGGCGAGGTAACGATTCTTGCAGAATGAACTGTTCAATTTGGCGAAAGCCTCTTAGTTCCGGTCCCTTTTTCCCCCCCATACTATAATTTAGGGAAGAATGGCCGGTTGGTGTCTCCCTTCGACTCTATGCTCACTCATAGTAGAATTATTTTATGATTACACCTCTCACTGCAAGAGTTATCTGCCGGATGGTTTAGTGAAAAGCTCTGACGCCACGTCAAGGCACCATCCATGTCAGAGTGTTTTGCTCTAACCCAGGAGAAAACCCCTCCACACATAGGCAGCTAATGTGGAAGGAAAAAGAGGGAAAGGCTCCATTAAATGTCATTACTGATATGTCAGAGTGTTTTTCTCTAACCCAGGAGAAAACCCCTCGACACATAGGAGCTAATGTGGAAGGAAAAAGAGGGAGAAGGCTCCATTAATTGTCATTATTGATTGATGACACTAAGCCGACAGGAAACTGTTCCTTCATAGAGAGGAATCCTCGGCGACTCGGGACACCCTGTAGAAAAAAAAAAGATTATTTCCATGCAGTATAACATTTCCCCTTACATTTTAAAGCTCTTTAAAAACAATTTGCAAAATGCTTGAAATATACGTAAAGAGGTGTAACAATTTTTTTCCTCTATTACCATTATTAGCATTCTCCAAAGGGGGGAGGGGTCCTCTTACCCCCACCCGCCCACTTGATGCGGCCCTGAGTGAGTATAATTATTTTTATTTAACGTTGCAATTTTTTTTAATCATTACGGTATGCCAATCGTCAAATTAAAAGTCCTAATATACTGAATGTGCAAAAGAGATTGCAAATTCGTATTGAGAAAAGTGTTGAACAATAAATAAATTATCTCTGAATCAGCAGCTTGCCACAGAGATCTACAAAAGGTTAGCAGATTAATAACCATAGAGAAGACTTATGAACTGAAGGACAACACAAGAAAGGAAATATCCATTCCTTATACGGGGCTTTAAAGAGGATCCTTTTTGTTAGTAGACGAGCACACTATGTAGTTGACCACCAGGGCAGTCGCAGTTGAAAATCCTGCTAATACCTTTTTATCTTTGTCTTTCATTAATTAACTGATATTGGTAATCGTTTTACTAAACTGTACTATTTGAAATACTGCATTTAAATCCAACATTACTTCTCCTTGATACAAAATATTTGTGAATGCTCTTTTAATAATGGGCACCATACTCCTGGCCTTTGTGAAATGAGCACTACACAGCTTATTGAAGTTAGAGGGCTCCCAGTCTCTCATTGGTCGCATGAATCCAACTTGGCAAAACTTCTGGATATTTTAATGAAAGCATATAAAAATGAAATGAAAGTGAATGAGATTCCTGTTATTTACGCCGAAGAGTGAAAACATTATGAACACCTGCCAAATATGATGTTGGTCCTCCACGTGCCTCAAAAACAGCTCTTACCCGGCGAGGCATGGACGCTACAAGATTTCTAAAGGTGTCTTGTGGTATCTGGTACCAACACATTACCAGCAAATCCTTTAACTCTTGTAAGTTACGTGGTTGCGCCGCAGCAGATCGGACATGCTGTTCCAACACAAACAACAGATGCTCGATTGGATTGGTGTCTGGGGAATTTGGAGGTCAGGGCAATACCTGGAAGTCTTCCTCATGTTCCGCAAACCATTTTCAAACAATCCGGACAGTGTGGCATGGCGCATTATCTGTTGAAAGAAGGCTCTACTAGAAGGGTATACTGTTGCCATGAAAGGATGTACCTGGGCAGCAATGTCCTTTAGGTAGGTGGTAGATGTCATAGTTTCCTGCACATGAATGACTGGAACTAGGGTTTCCCGGCAAAACATTGCCCAAAACATTACACTTCCTCCACCGGCTTGTTTTCGTCCCACGGTGCATCCTGGTGCCAACACTTCCCCCTGGTAAAAGATGCACACGTACAGTCGCTCAAAAAAATTTTCGAACACTATGGTTGATTACAGTGGGTGATCTGGCAAACATCGTGTACAGAAGGTTGCCAGATCACTTACTCCTAAAACAATTGTTGCCAGATATTTTTTCTGAATTCTGTAATCAACCATAGCGTTCGAATATTTTTGAGCGACTGTACCAGCCGTCCATATGGTGCAACAGAAAACGAAATTCATCGAACCATATGACCTTCTTCCAATCATTCGAGGTCGAGTTTTGATATCGCGTGCCAATTGAACTCTTGCTTCTATGGGCATCGCCAAACCTACATTGGTGGAAGTCTCCCAGTGTAAATGGCTTTAGCCTTTAGTAGCAGCGGAACAGGTCTTTGCCCCATTCTTGCGATTAGGGGGCTGTTTGATATTGTAGACATTTCCTCTCTCAATAGACATAATTTCTTTAAACATACCACGAACCATTTTGTCTCCGTAGGTAGTTGGAATGTGCACAGAGATTAATCTCTTGATGTCCTCACACAAGAAAATCAGATGACAGATAAAGGTCAGATTCTTAAACGTCACCGTATCAAATGAAGGTGCTGCCAAAGGAGGATAGTCGATATTTCATGTATGTATAGCTTTATATATAAACTGATTCCTATTTGTTTAAGTTATTGTATGGTCAACCTTTATTAGCGTTTTCATGTTGTATAAATGAAAAACAAAATTTGCGTTTCTCTTTTTATTCTATTTATGGCATGTTTATCGTTGTTCCCCTAACTCTTCATGGTTTTCTATTGCACCTTAGTGTTGCCAAATGCGATACTTTCAGGAACGTAACCTCCACAGTTGGCGAGAGATTACTGTAGCATGCCGCTTTCTTAACTCGCATCAAAGGTTATTTCGAATAAAGTATCCTATCCTTATATGTATGTATCAATTACGTTTCACTTTCATATACCCTTTCCTATATTCTATAATGCTGCATCAGGCCTTCAAACATTTTGGGAGGAGAGCAGCGAGGTGTCCAAAGACGGACTTGGCGAGCATCAATAATTCCCAAAGACCAGCTTCATCGAAATAACATTTTTTGCATTTGAACAGTTTATGTCAATGGCTTTCAACTATGGGATGTCGCAATATTTCAACTGAAGAAAATTCTTCTAAGTAGGTGCTTTTAAATCTCCCATTATTAAAAAGGCGAAATGTAAACTTCCTTGTTGCAGCAAATATATAAAATATCGATTGTTTTTGCACTGGTTTTAACAAATACTTCACTGTGTTTAAAGCCAAATATAGCGCTAGGAAAATAAGGATTTCACTTTGACTACAAAAAGGAAATCCCGATTTCTCGTGTATGGGAATGAACTACGATAACATAAATACAGTTCATTAAATTCTACTCATTACAAGGGAAAAAAATCTTATAGAATTTAAAAATACAATGTAAAACACCTGTGTAAAATCTAATTGCGATGCGATAAATATGCAATTTCAGTTACTTTAAAAGATTAAATCACTATTTAGGAAAATAACGATTTTAACTACAAAACAAATATGTTAAAAATACCTTTTATAGTGGTTATCCCTGCCTGTAGTGTCTGTGCTCTGCCATTCTCATTGGCAGAGGCAGCAGAGGCTGTAGAATGTGCCTCCTATCCAATTGGCCAAACGGCTTTTCCAAGTTTTTTTCGGTTTCCAGCTGCGCCGTTTGACCCCTCGCCTTTTGGCAGGCTCTTCTGCCATTATGGTGTCTGAAAAAAAGAGGAAAATGCAACTTTACAATGTTTATTGGTTGCGAAATATGAATATGAAATATCTATATTTGAAATTTAGGAATTCAATAAGAACGGGACGATCTGTTAAGTGTTCTACGGGGCATCTTCAATTGCTCTCTTACAATTTTCGTCTGAAACAGCTCATTCTGCATAAAAGTCATATGAAGAATTAAAGATGACATGAGTCAATGGGCAAGGGGACGACTGTCAACTGAGACATTCGTCGTAGGTTAACCGCCAAACTTTTTTTCTTTGCTCATAAAAGGTAAGTCTACATACAGTTTTCTCTTAGAGTACCTAAGAACAGCGTAAATGTTTAGTCCTTAAACTTTCTTCCTTCCCCCCACTTTCGTCCTCCCACCCTCACAAAAACAGGGAGAGCAATTCCTCCTAAACGACCACCAAATTCTGCATATCCACTGGCGGAAATTGAAAAATGAACACCCAGAAGGTATTTCTTTAGGAACATCATAATATAATACTTTAATAGTTAAGGGCAGCAGAAACACTGAGCCAGGATTGAAAGTCATTTGATGAAGTAAAGACGTCACTAAGGACGACAACATGCAAATGTCGGCAGCGCGTATTTAAGGACTAGGATGTGAAGAAAGAAGTTATTCGTCTTGTGTCATGTTGTTCAGTGCTCTTTGAAGAAGCTACCATGCCTGGACGATGCAGACGCACAACGTTTGTTCAGTTAGCGGAGTTTGAGCGAGGTCATATAGTGGGTCTTAGGGAAGCAGGTTGGTCTTTTCGTGAAATTGCACACCGCGTTGGACGAGGGGTATCAGAAGTGGTATGATGGTCAGCGTCGATGGTCAGTCGATGCCTGGACGATGCAGACGCACAACGTTTGTTCAGTTAGCGGAGTTTGAGCGAGGTCATATAGTGGGTCTTAGGGAAGCAGGTTGGTCTTTTCGTGAAATTGCACACCGCATTGGACGAGGGGTATCAGAAGTGGTATGATGGTGGCGTCGATGGTCAGACGAGCATTCGCACCCTCGCAGACGTGGTTACGGGCAACACAGAGTTATGAACGCACGAGAGGATTGGTGTATCAGTAGGGAAGCTGTGGCAGAGCGGATGGCTACGGCATCACAAATTCGATCCTCTGTCCTACCAAGAGAGTCTACAAGAATGATAAGCAATCGTCTTTTGGAAGCAGGACTACGGGCACGCGTGCCGCTGGCATGGTTACCACTCGTCAGTGTCGAGCGCGTTTGCAGTGGTGTCAAGAACGAGGTCACTGGAAGGAAGAATGGCAGTCTGTGGTCTTCAGTGATGAAAGCCGATTCTGCTTAAGAGCTCTGATGGTAGTTTACGCATCCGAAGGCGACAAGGTGAGCGGTTTCTTCCATCGTGCATCCACAGCGACGCACAGGGCCGATGCCGGGCATCTTGATATAGAGAGCGATTAGTTATCATTCTCATACGTGGCTGGTGTTTCTACAGGGTACACTGAGTAGCATTACGTACATCAGCGACATCGTACAACCGGTCGTCTTGCCATATTTCAGTGTAATCTCAAATGCGATATTCCAGCAGGATAACGCCCACCCTCACTCCGCCCCACCAATCCCTTGACCAACACACTCTCCAGACTTGTCTCCAATCGAGCATGTCTGGGACTGGATCGGACAGACTCTTCCGCTGACCGCGGCAGGCAACGACCATCGCTGAATTGCGCGTCCAAGTTGAAAGTGCATGGAATGGTATCCCCCAGCGTGATATCCAGCATTTGCACGCCAGATTGCATGTCAGATTGGAAGCTTGTATTGCTGCTCGAGGAGGTTCAACAACTTATTAAAATGTGCCTTTTGCAAAATGTAATACTCGTGAAAAGGTAAAATAAACATTGAATCACTTCACACGTGTGATCACTATCCGTTCTCAACAAGTTGTTTCTACTAAATGAATCTCGTAGATTACGCTTCAATTGTTTATGGTGTTCTTTTTTCAATTTCCGCCAGTGTAGTTAGTTACTTTACATCATAAACATTGTAGGGATTTGTCTCCAATAAACCAGGAAAAGAACTTATTAAGAAACGGGAAAAGCTTAAACTATTACAGAGCCTAATGCTAAATGAAAGTTTCTGAAGTACGGAATCATGGGATTTTTCAAATTACGTTCCCTCCTTTCCGTTCTCTTCCACTATAAGAGAAGTTCCACGAGAGTTGATCCCAATGATTTAAATACCAAATGTATTGCAACTTTGCAAAGTGTCATTTATTATATATGTTACCGCTAAAGTGCAGAAATCAGTTA
Organism: Ryuthela nishihirai; assembly: GCA_038380435.1. Taxonomy (NCBI): domain Eukaryota; kingdom Metazoa; phylum Arthropoda; class Arachnida; order Araneae; family Heptathelidae; genus Ryuthela; species Ryuthela nishihirai. The sequence continues at coordinate 7,356,445 of JAWZYU010000038.1, forward strand.
TTCTACAGATTATCTAGGTATTGTGCAGATTAACTAGAGTGATCCGTTAACGTGCGGAAAATTGTTTCATTTCTCAAATTACCTAGGTAATCTGCAAATTACCTGGGTAATCTGCACATTACCTACTAGGCACTCGTTAAAGTGAAAATAAGATCTTTGCTGGAACAACAGGAACGTTTATGTACGCTTAAATTAACATAATGTTATTTATCTAGTGTCCGAGAGTAGAGTTGGAACCAGGGTCATCCCTCTGTCAACATGAATCAGTCGTCCGAATTATAAAAAACGTCCCCAAAATGAGCAGGCCAAGTGAGAACGAATCATTTTAGTGATTCGTATCAAGAATGAATCACTTTACTGATTCGTTCTCACTTGGCCTCCGCTCATCCGGGGAGTTTTTTATAATGCGGACGAGTGAATCACGTGACACGAAGATTCATATTCAAGAGATTCACCACTATGAGAGAAACAAACTTTTGAACTTTAACGATACGGAAGCCGTTAACGTGCACATTACCTAGGTAAAATGGGGAAAACTCTTGATTCCGCACGTTAACGGAGCAAATCAGTTAATCTGCAGATTAGCTAGATAATGTGCACATTAACGGCTTTCGAGCTTTAGCGGTAACATATACATATTTTAGAAAACTGAAGTACTCGAGAAACCAGAACAAATTGGTTAATAAATATATAAAAATTCCATTTCTTAAACCCATAAGTATCTAAAGCCAGTTAAACATTTTTTTTTATTAAACATTAGGCCTAACTTGGTTTAATTTTTATTTTAATATTCATTGTCATTCAAAATAAAATTCCCTTTCATTTAGTACATAACATGGCTGAATATCTAGAGAAAGTTTTAAAGTCCATTCATTTTTTCTGCTGTAAGAAAGATAAAAATTTTCTGGCTACAATTTCGTGTGTTTTTTTTATAGATCTTATAGGTTAACAGGATTAGTACTTTAATAAATAATTTTGGCTACGGCTGACCAGTGTTTAGGGAAACTATGATGATAATTTTGCTCTCTCTAATAACTTTAACGTCTGTATTAGAGATAAGTTAGGGTTCAAATTTTGGATATCGATCTCCGTTAAAAGAGAAATTATGACGTCGCAAGATTTATATATGCAAAAATGTATCCAGCTATATCTTTTTCTTTTAAATTCTTTGGAATATACGCCATTGAAATTTTAAAAAAACTTAAATTTGTTTGAAGACAAAATTCAAATCTCAGTGTTGTTTGAAACAATATAAGTATGATGAGCAGAAACAGATAATTTTGAGCATCATGATGGCAACCACGGTGGCCAACCATTTTCTGCAACATGCCACGTTTGTTTAGAAATTTGTACCGAGCACACAGGGGGCAGATCCAGAAGCCCCCAAAGGCAAAGCTACAGGGGAAGGAGGTCATACTCCTCACCCGTAGATCCTGATCTCTTTTCTTCTAATAAAATGTTAAAAGATATGTGAATTTTAAGTTGTATAATATGTGGTAGAGCCAAGATCTCAATGCACAAACACTTCAGCAAAGCAAAAGAGATTAATCGACCGAACATCACATAAATATCTGTTTCATCCATAAACATAGCTCTAAGTGTAGAAAATACATTTATTCACTACTGCAGAAAATTGCGTTTAACCTCCTACCCAAAATTTTGTGTATACGACACTGGGATTCATACTACAGACTACAGACTATATATTTACATTCTACAGACGATATATTTACTACAGGCTATATATTTACATTTAGAAGCCACTGTTATTTTAGGGGGCAGGGATGGCTCAGTAGGTAGCGCTCCAGGCTCGTAATGTGCAGTTCTCAGGGTCGAGTCCCGTCTAGGCCAGCTTTGAGATTTATCTCTGCAAAACTCCTCACCCTACCCTCGGTCAGGAGAGTCATCACATATACCGATGGGCTTGTAAAGGCATCGTTTGTCCGTCGTTAGCCGTGGCACCGCGTGCGGGAGAGCCATACCCTACGAACGTTAAAAACACGCTGGATGGCCTTGACTGGAGGCTACCATCTGGCTCCCAACAGCTGTACAGTGTGTCACTTTCCCCCAATTTACTCCGAGCCCCCGGGTCTTTGTGACCTGGTCATTTAGCCCATATTGGGCCGCTCAGAGATAAAACAATCCAAACATTTGTTATTATACAACATTAATTATTAGAAGTTATAAAAGATATTTAAAAGAAAGCAAAGTAAATTTAAAATACGAAAGAATAATCAACTGAGCCAAGTTGGTGGGGAAAATGTATGATTAAAACATGAACGACGGTGACAAAAATAACAATCGCAAACAACGACTAAGACGAAACGATATCACAATGAAAGCAGTATAAATAGGTACTCACTATAGGCGAGGAAGGAGGACTTCTTTGGAGCCTTCCACACGTCCTATAAACGGAACATAGTTGTAAGTGATTGCAGTGGTTATTCTAATCACATCAAGTGAAACTATTGCATTTATCTTTAGATATTAAAATTATATTAATAACAATATTATATTTTTAAAAGTTCAATTCTTAGAAAAATATTTTTCGTTTTCATTGGCTGACAGATCTTTGTTCAAATAATTATTAAGATGCCAATATCAGGAGTTCACAAACTTTTACTTTTAAAAAAATGAGTGAATAAAATGCAGACTCTCAACATTAATAGTTAATATTTTGTGGATAACAGATAACATTTCTATTAATATTTAAGTAAGTATGTTTAATAGAAAAATGGAATTGGGTTTCCGCATGCAACAATTTGGGAATACTTGATTTACTGTTCTAAAGATCCCTACTGTTCTAAAAGTCTCTACTCTAGTAATCCTATCTTAAAGATCTTTAGAATTTTAGCAGCACTATCATTTTCCAAAGTATTTTAAAATAATCATCGAAATAAACTTACATAAAGACGGACTTCAGTGACTCCTGTGAAAGTCACTTTCTTCTGAAAAGTCAAGAAGCATTTAATTAGAAAACATTGCAAACTTTATAGGTGTATATATATATATACACAATTTGTTAAACAATAAATTGATATATATATTGCCGTAATGCAAAAAAACTAAGATTTAGACTTATATTCTTTTCGCTATACCTCTTTTGTAATGTGGCGAGGGGGTGGCTCAGTCAGTGGCGTGCCAGGCTCGTAATCTGTAGTTCCCAGGTTCGAGTCCCAGCTGAGTCAGCGTTGAGATTTATCTCCGCAAAATTCACCGCCTTGCCCACGGTCAGTAGGGGACACCGATGGGCTTGGCAATGCCGCCGTCCATCGGATGGGACGTTAAGCCGTGGCCCCATGTGCGGGAGAGCCATATACTGTGCACGTTAAAGAACACGCTGGATGGTCCTTGACTATCCTTTTCAAGCCCATCTGTTTCCCTTTCTCTAGAGCGGCAGAGGATGTGGAGAAAATATTTACGCATGCGCATACGATGGTGACTACAATTTGAGAACAACGTTGCAGTTTAAGACAAGCCGCGACCTTCAAATAAACGCATATCGCGTCGAGGTTGGGGGTTCATAAAGTATATAAAGCAAACTCCTTAGAAAACCGGAAATTGAATATTTCTTATCCGGTGAAAATATTTTTAGTATTTTCTTTTGAATACGGTAATGTTTAGTGTAATATTATAAATTTTGTACCTAACATAATAGTATGATTTACTATACCGTAGGGCGGGCGTGGCTCAGTCGGTAGCGCACCAGGCTTGTAATGTGTAGTTCCCAGGTTCGAGTCCCAGCTGGGTCAGCGTTGAGATTTATCTCTGCAAAACTCTCCGCCCTGCCATGGTCAGTAGGGGATATCGATGGCTTGGAAAAGTCGCCGACCGTCGCATGGGACCTTAAGCCGTGGTCCCCTGTGCGGGAGAGCCATACCCTGCACATGTTAAAGAACACGCTGGATGGCCTTGACGAGAGGCTACCATCTGTCTTCTAACAGCTGTTCCAGTGTGACCCCTCCCCTAATCTTCTCTGAGACTTTGGGGTCATTGTGACCTGGCCATTTAGCCCACTGTATGCAAAAAAGCGCCGCTCAGAGGTAAAACAACCCAACAATACTATACTGTATAACGAAAGTTTATAGTGTCTTACTGTATTGTGCTAATTGGGGGCGGGGGTGGCTCAGTCGGTAGCGCGCCAGGCTCGTAATCTGTAGTTCCCAGGTTCGAGTCCCAGATGGGTCAGCGTTGAGATTTATCTCCGCAAAATTTCCCCGCCCTGTCCACGGTCAGTAGGGGACACCGATGGGCTTGAAAAGGCCGCCGTCCGTCGGATGGGACGTTAAGCGAGGCCCCGTGTGCGGGAGAGACATACACTGTGAACGTTAAAGAACACGCTGGATGGCCTTGACGGGAGGCCTACCATCTGTCTCCCAACAGCTGTTCCAGTGGGTCCCCTCCCCCAACCTTCTCTGAGCCTTCGGGGTCCTTGTGACCTGGCCATTTAGCCCATGGTGTGCAAAAAAGTGCCGCTCAGAGGTAAAACAACCCAACCTATGTGTTAATTGCAAATAATGTATAACGTTTGTTCCTGAAGACCAGCCCTCAGAGCATGTTATGATGTTTATCTCTGTGCATGTATATAAACACTTAGTGAATTTAGTAATGATGATATATAATTATGAGGATGAATGAAATTATTATAAGCAGCGGCACAAATGTGTCGGAGCATGTTCTGGTGCAATTCGTGACGAATAACTGTCACCAAATATTTAGTACAATTTCATCTTAACATTAACCATTTCATTTGTTAATATCACTTTATGCAAATCGAAATCAACAGCTTGGTATTAAATTTTAGATGGAAAATAGAACTCCGAAAGTACACTGTTGAAAAATAAAATTGTCCAACCCAGCAGGTACGGTCGACTTTACACGTAAATATACATGTAATAGCAGAGATTACTATGTAAATAATCTGTTGTAAAAATTTTATGTAAATGATTACGTTAGCCATCAGTTGCAAAAACAAATCACTTCTGGTAGGTGTAAGAGGTAATATGAATTTCTGGTTGATATGTCGATGCCTACGGCCAGTCGTCGAATTAATTCAAGCGATTAATTCTAATGACATCTGCCAGCATGATAACACTACTCCTGTCCAGGATGTTGTCTACAAGGACAATTCCAGACTATTTCGTGGCTAATCATATCCCCCTCCCATCGAGCATGTTTGGGACATGATCGGACTTTTGCTGCAAGCTCACTCTCAACTGGCCCATACCACATGCACGTGGGTGGGGAAATTATTCCTCAGGACAACGTCAGAAATCTTTACACATCAATGCGGCAATGTGCTGCTGAATGCATCACAAATAAAATGATTTCAGTACATATTATATCAGGTGCATTTTACTTTAACCATTTCGTTCAGTTCATTGCATTCAGATGTAAATAAGATCATGTGATACAAATCTCATCATCCTTGTCTGTGAAGAGTTTCGCAAAATTCCAGCCATTCCTTCTGGTGAGAGCAATTTCACTAACGAGCAATGTGTTTAATAACGAAGAAAAATTACAAATTGAAGTTTGGAACGTAATCAGATAAATATTTTAACAACTACCTATGCTTTCATTCCATAATAAATAAATTTTAGAAATTAAACTCTATTGTCACACAGAGTTCAGAATTGCATCCTGTAACCATTCTTTTACCAAATATAGAAAAACCATATACAAAGGAACTCTCGCTCAGTTAACACAAAACGTAATCCTAAAGAAATGATGAAGAGAGATAAATAAACGTGTTTTGTTTCTCTTGAGACACTGAATTTCATATTCAGAAGAGAAAAAAATATCTGCAGCACAAGGGGGGATTCAGGGGGGATGGCAATGAGCTATGGCCCTCCCCCTTTCCAAATACCAGTAATGGTAATAAAGGCAAAAAAAATATTAAACTTTTGCTATTTTACGCGTTTTTCAAGAAATGATTTAAAGTACTGTAAAACGGTGGATAACATGCTATATTGCAATGGAATTCCAATCCCCTTTATTTTGTTTTTCTGACTCGATTGCGTCACTTGCCCCCCCCACCCCCCTCTATTTTTTTTCTAGATCCGCGCCTGATACTAATTTTACATAAACTCATTTCTGCACCTGTTGTATTAATAATGACGATCTTAAAATAGCTGGTTTTCCTTAAAATATATTTTAACTTTCAATGACTTTAAGCAAATTATGAGAGGCCAAATTCATTCTTTTGACAATTTTAAAACTGATAGAAAAAACGGATAAAATAAGAATATCCGAAATCAAACTGTTCTTTACTGCAGTTTTTGCGTAAAGGATTAAAACAACTAATAGAATCGAGATGATTATGTATCTCTTACATACTTCAAAAATGGGATGGGATATTTTTCAAATTATTTAATACCAAGATACGCCTAAGAAAGAAGGCAAGCAGAAATCGATGCGTTATCCAGTGAGAAAAAAAATCTCTTCTGCCTAATTTACCTTTGATGTTTAATATAGATTATTGACAATTCTTAATAATTAATTCATTCTTAATATTGTGTAAAACACCCATAAAAATATACTATGAAGATACATTTATTTTTATTACCACGACACGTTTAGTGTCTTTTACCTTATTGGCCACTGAGGGCTTGTATCCAATGCAGCTGTCTTTCCTGCCTATTTCACTTATGACGTCATCCAGCACCTTTCGTGCTATTTGCTGAAAATGCAAAAGCAAACTTTTGTATGATCACGAAAGAAGGCTAATCATACTATTGTAACAAATAATAAATGTAATTATTCTATATCCTGCAAATAAGCTTTAAGCTTTGCGGGTCACCTGTAATGATAAAATTGACTTGTACTATGATCAAAGCAAAATAAACAAATTTTAAAAAAGATAAATTTACGTTATCACTATTGCTTCTGTGTGAATGATTTATTGAAGTGGTTTAAGCATGTTGCAAATTGAGTCATTTCACCTTTGAGCGGGATTTTTGAACATAATATAATGGTTTCCACTTCAACAGTTAGGAGACAGACGGAATCTCTCGTCAAGGTCATTCAGCGAACTCTTTAACATGAGAAGATTATGGCTTCCTGCACACGGAATCACAGCTTAATGTCGCATTGACGGACGACATCCTTTACAAAGCCATCGCTGTTGTTTTACTCACTGAAGGCATAGCGGGGCTTTGCGAAGAAAATCTTATTTCAAGCACAGTGGGGACTCAAACCTGGGATCATCAGGTTATGATTCAAACACGCTGACGACTGAGTTAATTCCTGCCCCTTGTCCCCCCCCGATAGGGGACCACGTTGACGTGGTTGGGGGCCTACGGTGCCTATGTGAAGTAGGGTTCTGGGTCGTTGATCCCTGGTTTGCACGAGAGCTTGTAGCCTCTGATGGAGGGGACTGTTGAGGGTCCTGATGACTGGAAGGGAGTCGCTAGTCAAGCGGGCTCATCGGCTTGTCCCCCGAGAAGTTCCGGGTTGCAGCCCCAGTGGAGGGGCTGTGACTGAGGGTTCTGCTGACTGGGCTTGGGGAACCTGGTCAAGCGGGCTCATCAGTGCAGCTAGCCTCCGTGAAGTTTCGGGTCGGCAGACTGCTGCTGGGGGCCGCGGGTTCGTGGCTCTAATGGAGAAGACGAAGGTGAGGGCTTGCGACTGGGAGTGGGATCCCCGGTTGACGGGCTTATCGATGGAAAAGCCAAACTAAGAGTCTCCACCCCGGGAACCGAGTCAACTTAGATCTATATATCTTTGTTTGTGTCTAACCGGGGAACAGATTAAATTTAAGTTTTGACCGATGGATGAACTTTACTTCTATAGGACTGTTCGCCATAGGTAGTCGTGGGGCGAGCTGCATCTAAATGGTGTTGTCTTGCCCTCGACGTAGGTAGTGGAGTTTATGGCATTATCCCGATAGATGTAGCGCTATGATCATTTAGCGGAGCAACTGGGTTTTGTCTTCATTAATTTCCTGCCCCTTGGTTTGTGTAGTATCGTAACAAGAAAAATGTTTTCATCAGATAAAATCAGAAAAAGTGTTCGCTGCCTAGTCAAAGGTCAGATTCCCCCACAAAATAAAGTGTAAAGAATTATTTTGCTACTTCAGACTTTTCGTTATCCATTGCAGTTGATTCTCCCTTCAACTATTTATTAAAAATATGTTTCCTATATACTCACTTGAGTGCTAAAATATATCTGCATCAAGCTACTTCCATTTCAAAGGACTTAATAACCATGTATTCGCTTTTGATTTTTGATAGAATGTTTTTGAAAGAGAGTGAGGCCTTAAAATAAAATTTGGTATAATAAAATTTAATTGAATTTCAAAAAAATTAACTTGAAATAAAATTAGTTTTGGGTAACTGTTATGAATATAGCACTCACCTCAATCATTACTTCATCCATTGCTTCTGTAATTGCTTTGAAATAGAGCCATCTGCTCAAATTTCTTTCTTCTACAGTATTCTTCATATTCTCTTCTTTAACTATATTTCTACGACTAGAAATAAAAATGCTTTTGTCATTTAAGAGATCTTTTTGAAAGTAAATGGATTCAATCAGTTTTATAAAACTCGCAATGAACAACCTCATATGCACAAGAAATAAACTAGATATTAATGTATGACTTTTATTTAATAATATTGGTAGGGTGAAATTAAGAGCAATATTTTGTAAGCCCAACTTTAAAGAATTAGAATAAAAAAAAATTATCTTGTTTCGATTTTAGTTATTTCGAAAACGAAACCACGTGCCGGTGACCTCATAGGGGGAAGCAATGTGCAAAGGGGGTACTGTATAATGGGACTCTACTACTGACATTCACTCCATTTTACCAGATGATCGCTTCAAATTTAATGATGCAATTTTGGAAAGATTTTATATTGAGAAAGACATCAATGAGCTTGTATGTACTAAACATTGCTCTTCTCAAATCAACGTTTTCAAAGCCATTCAGGATTTAACCTCTGCCCCAAAACATGGATTAGATTTAATTCATAATATTTCTGATACTGTCAAAAAGCCCAAAGGGAAGGGTAATGGCAATAAATCTAAAAACGACACAAGAGAGCCTTGTCTCCTACTAACGATTCTACATACGCCTCCAAGACTCGTTTTTCGGTCCTGGAGGAAGAACATTTAGACTCTTCAGTTTCCAATACGGAAGAAATTAGTGATTGGTGATCTGGCAATGGAAATTAGTGATCTGGCAACCTTCGTGTACTGTACACGAAGGTTGCCAGATCACTAATTTCTAAGAAAAATAGTTGCCAGATATTTTTTTCTGAATTCTGTAATCAACCATAGTGTTCGGATATTTTTTGAATAACTGTACTTCTGCTGCATTTGACCACTGCAGACCAATTTTAATGATTCCAGTCTGGCATTGTCTGCCTACTACATCCTATGTCTCCCCCTCTTTCTGAGGCCTTCAGGTGTACTATTCATAACCCTATTCGTTAATATATAGTTATCCATATGGGCAATACGACCAAACCAATAGAGTCTCTCTCTGCAAAATATGTTGCTCAAAGGAGTTTACCGAATCTTCTGCCTAACCTCATCATTACTTACAACGTCGCACCAATGCCCAATATATTGCGTAAGCATTTAAAATAAAACGCATCGGGTTTCCTGCTGTCTTGTTTACATAGGGTCCAAGTTTCACTACAACAGCTAACCCTAGAAATAACCAAACTATTATACAGTATAATTTTAGTATTAGGTGTATACGCCTATTTCTCCACACTCTTCCTAGATTCTTAAAAGTCCCAGCAGCACTCCCTATGCTTTGGTTTATCTCATGTCGCACATCACCAGTATCTATTAAATAGCTCCCAAGATAATTAAGTTAAGACACCTGCTCAAGGTTGCAACCATTCAAATTAACTGGCCTTCACCTACCTGACCAATTTTCATCGCTTTAGCTTTCTCTTTGTTTATCACCTTACTACCAATCTCATCAACAGTTCGAATGAAAGAGTTCATCTCATCAACATTATTTGCCAAAAAGTTTAAATCATCAGCATAATCTAAATCAGACATTTTCAAATTTCTAGACCATTTAAGCCCCATATATTCCCCTTACAGTGAATTTCGCATAGCGTAATTAATAACCAAACTAAAGAAGAAAGGAGACACAATACACCCTTGTCAAACACACAGCAATGCTAAATTAATTGCTAAAAGCTATACCAACTCTCACACATGACTCGGTGTTATTATAGAGAGCTTTCCTTATGTTAACTAACTTCTCAGGTATGCCATATGATCTCACGATTAATCACAAATAATGACGATCAACAGAGTCATTATTGAAATTTATTGAACCTTTTTGAAATTTACAGAGCAAATAACCAAATCTGTCTGGTCGTCTGAAACTAAATATTTATCAAGAATGTGTCTAAGTGAAAACATATGATCAGTATATTAGCTATCACTTTTGAATCCACACTGCTCATTACGCAATTGTCCCTAAACCAGATTCTCTATCTGCGATTTTAATTTTCCAGCAGACGAAGTTTAAAGATGGATTAGTGGAAAATAAGAGGAACATGTCAATAGTTCCTCTGTTCTTTCTAAACCCGTACTGCCTATCTGTAATTATTTTACATTTTTCTAAAAAATTATTAACATATTTGTATACATATTTTTCTAAAACTTTTTCAATAACTGATAAGATCATGATCGATCTATAATTACTATATATATTTCGTGATCCCTTTTTAAATATAGGACGCACAATTGCAGTTTTGAGTGTGTTAGGTACAATGCCAGTGTTCAAACTCAAATTAATCAAGCGTTGCAGGATCTCAGAAAAAACATCTGTATTGCTTTTTAAATATGAAGTTTTCACCATATCATAGCCCACTGCATTACTAGTTTTTAAATTGCTGATGATCTGTACTACCTCATCTCTATTTGCTTCAGGTATGAAAATAGAATGTGAATTAGAAGGTGTAATAATCTCGTTGATAGTTATATTTATATTTTTTGAATATTTCAGGATTAAATTTTCTGTAACACTTGCAAAGTAAATGTTAAAATCATCCACTATCAACTCCATCGCTTTATTTTTACCAAAATAGCGTTTTATTTGCATGTCAACAGAAAATTTCTTTTTTACCATTAATAATATCTTTTCCCAGCTCCCAAATTTTCTTATTGTTATCTTTATTTAAATCGATTTTATTTCTGTAATAAAAACATTTTTGTTTCCTTATCAAACTATTTACAGTGTTCCTTACTTTTTTATATTAATCATATAATATCGTACTTTGCATATTATTCTTACTTTCCCCCGTTATAATTTATATATCCTGTCCTTGTAAGATGGATATATGAAGGTCATATTCTTAAAAATAATCTTAAATTTCTCTATTCAGGGAGAGAAGATAAAGAGTATCTCCAATACGTAGGTTTGCTTCTCAGCAGAAACCCTAGTGATGCTCTTCTAGCATATGACTTCATTATATTAAAGGTCCTTGTGACCTGGCCATTAGCTCATGGTGTGCAAAAAGTGCCGCTCAGAGGTAAAACAACCCAACTCCATTTGGATTCCGAAGAGAAAAAGGAAAACCATCAGATATTTTGCTTTAACATCTGTGGATTTTTGTTTTGTTTCAGTACAACAATAAAACTAATTACGGTAACAAATACAATTGAAGAAAGTAATCATTCCATGATTTCTTCTGCAAGAAAATAAAACCGACATATGCACGCACGTGAGTTTTTTGATTTGTCTTTGAGAGGCAGTTTTTCGCATACAATCACATTAAATGTCCAAGTCACAAGGAACCAAGGGCTCAGAGAAGGTTGGGGGAAGGTGATCAATGGGCAGCTGTCAAGGAGATATGTTAACGTCCCGTCAAAGATATCCAGTGCACAGGGTACCACGGCTTAACTCCCGTCAAAGATATCCAGTGCACAGGGGACCACGGCTTAACTCCCGTCAAAGATATCCAGTGCACAGGGGACCACGGCTTAACTCCCGTCAAAGATATCCAGTGCACAGAGGACCACGGCTTAACGTCCCGTCAACGATATCCAGTGCACAGGGGACCACGGCTTAACGTCCCGTCAAAGATATCCAGTGCACAGGGGACCACAGCTTAACGTCCCCTCAAAAATATCCAGTGCACAGGGAACCACGGCTAACGTCTCATCCATAGACGATAGCCTTTCCAAACCCATTGGTGTCCAGTTTCTCACCGAGGGCAGGGAGGGAGGTTTCGGAGGTAAATCTTAACCACTTGTGGAATATTCGAAGAGAACTGCAGATTACAAACCTGGGGTGCTACCGACTGAGCCAACCCACGACCCACATGATGCATAAGGCACCTGCAGAAAAACCTATTGGTAATAAATGCTATTTTAAGATTTCTAAAAGAGTGGTAAATAACTGCGTTTCATTTTTTCTGTAGGAGGGGGATGATTTATATTAATATTATTGATTGCTTTTAAGCGAACACAAAAAATTTTCCCTTTTCCCTCAAACACGTGCTGCTTCTGCTAACGTATTAAACGACTTGCATCCAAACTATGCAAATGAACGCAATACAATATGATGGAAAGGGTTGCTCAAAGAGAAAGAACAAAGAGTAAATTAAAAAGTCGGAATTATAGAGGTAAAAGTAGCGAAGAACATTCGTCCATGTTAGTCTCTCCTGCAACAAGTATTCGAAAATAGCAATTGAATTTGAGTACAAACCCCTTTTGCCTGGATGGCGATCATCGAAATAGATTTTAATTTGATTCTGTCGGGCGTGATTTTCAAACAGAGCAGTAATCGAGTGGGGAGAATTATTAATATATTCAGAAATACACAGCATTTATTAGTTACGCTCTAAAGATTTCAGCCATGGTATGGCAAGAGAAAAACATTTATGTCATTTTTGAATTCCGCAGAGTTTTAGGATGCGTATAACTCATCACATAGTCTGATTGCTCCTGAATAAACCCACGATTGCTTGAGAATTCTTTTGTACTTGTATAGGGCCGGATCTAGGGGACAGAGGGACAGGGGGGTCATCTAGGGGAATCTGGAAAGGACAGGTGGTCATCCCAGCCTTGAAAATGCTAGTGCATGTAATACAGGCAAACAATTAACCATCTTATGCATATTTCATGCATTTTTAAAATTTTTAATAACCTCAAAAATGAAGGGGAAAATGTTATAATGAAATAGAAATCCAGTCTTTCCCTCCCCCTTTACTTTTTCCGGCTCGATCGCATTTCTTGCCCGCCATCCCTTATGTTTTTCTAGATCCGGGTCTGTACAGTCGCTCAAAAAAGTATCGAACGCTATGGTTGATTATAGAATTCACGAAAAATATCTGGCAACGATTTTTTTAGAAATTAGTAATCTGGCAGCCTTCGCGTACGTATACGAAGGTTGTCAGATCACTAATTTCTAAAAAAATCGTTGCCAGATGTTTTTTTCTGAATTCTGTAATCAACCATAGCGTTTGGATACTTTTTTGAGCGACTGTACTTGTATATATATTGTTTATTTAATATTAATTTACAATACAATATATTTCGCAAACCAGGTGTAAAGCTTATGTTTCATATTAATATCATATGCGCGAAATTTTCCTTAGTTTTAGATTTACCTTTCCTTTAAGAAATCCCCTAAAATAATCACACAATACTCATGAAATAATTCTGTGCGTATCATCGGGGTTTTGCTATTTCTACTATTTCATAATTATGGGTAATGAAGAATGAGGCTTAAAAAATTGAAATATGATTACGATATGATATCTTAGTAGAAAAAACTGAAATCATTGATATAAATAAATGGTGAACGAGGGAGACCTACATGGATATTTTGATCAATTTTCAATAGACATCTGGCAAAAAAGGACAGATCCTTCTTATCTAGAATGGGTTGAATGGGTTGTTTTACCTCTGAGCGACACTTTTTTTCACACCATGAGCTAAATATCCAGGTCACATGGACCCCGAAGGCTCAGAGAAGGTTGGGGGAGGGGACCCACTCGAAGAGCTGTTGGGAGACACATGGTAGCCTCCCGTCAAGGCCATCCAGCGTGTTCTTTAACGGGCACAGGGTATGTCTCTCCCGCACACGGCACCACGGCTTAACGTCCCATCCGACGGCCGACAGTCTTTCCAAGCCCATCTGTGTCCCCTACTGACCGTGGGCAGGGCGGGGAATTTTGCGGAGATAAATCTGAACGCTGACCCAGCTGGGACTCGATCCTGGGAACTACAGATTATGAGCCTGGCGCGCTACCTCTAGAATGCGTATCATGTTAGTGAATAACAAATGACAACAGTAAATGTTCGAAGACTACAATCAATCTAAAGTATGGGGGATGGTTGTTCAATTGCATTATTATTTGGATTCAAAGTTTTCCGTATCCGTTCGGAAATTGATATTGTTTAGTTTCCCTCTTAAACTTCATCATTATGTAAAACGTAAATCTCGTAAAATTACGACCAAGTTGTGGTAAAGACTTTATCAGATATTACTACTGTTAGCTATCTAACGTAATTAAGACGCTTATAGGAATACCTCCGAGAAAGAATGGCACATGCGCAAGAGACTATTTTGTTTCAGCGATATTGGTGTCTTTGCGTAACATCTTACCCACCCAAAGTCCCTAATGTGTGGAGTTTGAAAAGTTCGTTTACTTCCGGATTTCGTCATCGTTTTCTCCCCAAAATTTAAACCCTGACAAACAGCTATTACCAGATTTAATCGTTCATGCTTTTCACCTTTGCTTTTACACCTTTCAGTGCCATGCCCGCGTATAAACGAATTCATACTGAATTTCTCAATAGCATGAGATTGATAAGTTCTCAGCCTAAAGTTAGAGTTTCTTGCTCTAACGTTTCAGCTAAAATGATGGCATTATTACAATAGATGGATAAGCTTAAAGCGGAAAAAAAATCGACATATTTAATAATTGAGGAAATGTAAATGTGGTCACCCAACCCATTTGATCTGGATATCATAAAAACTTCTACTTTGTCTCGTAAATACATTTTATTTAACTTTTTTAAGAGAACTTATACTGCCACAATATATCACATGCAAAGACTTAAGGGGCGGGGGTTGCTCAGTCGCTAACGCGCCAGGCTCGTAATCTTCAGTTCCTAGATTCGAGTCCCAGCTGGGTCAGCGTTGAGATTTATCTCCGCAAAACTCCCAGCCCTGCCCACGGTCAGTAGGGGACACCGATGGGCTTGGAAGGGCTGCCGTCCATCGGATGGGACGTTAAGCCGTGGTCCCGGATGTCCCTATCCTCCGGATGATTTCTTGCGTGAGACTACATGTGAAATTCGATCCTCTATCGCTGGATATCATCTGAGGTACCCCGGTTCTAGCAAATATTTCAAATAGTGCTTCACAAGTCGCCTTAACAGTTGCTGCTGAAAGGCAAAGGTCTCAGGCCATCTGGTATGCTGATCTACTAGGCACAGTATGAGCCAAAATTTCTGGCTTGCCTGGCAATATCGGACCGATAATATCAATATTCACAACTTGGAAGGGATGCTCAGGTCGAGTCACTGCCGATAGAGGAGGTACCTTTTAAAATTTTTTTTATCACCGCCCGTAGTTGGCAATTCTGACAACGTTCGCAATATTTTCGAACATCCGCTTTGATGTTCGGTCAATAGAAGGAATTCTTCAATCTCTCTAGTGATTTGCGCAGCTTTAAATGACCACCCCAAAGGCCGGAGTGGGCCAGCACGATTGCTTGGGTCCTACGTTCAGAGGATAATACCAGTTTAAGAGGGTAATACCTCTTAAATATATGTTCATACGTTCAGAGGATAATACCAGTTGATGTACCCTCTCTCCGAGGATCTGATCAGAATGGTGTAACAATCCATCTTTGAAGTGACAGGAATTCTTCCCTTTCCTTGCATCCTGTCGAGTTCTTTCCAAGGTTGGATCATCAGCCTGAACGACGGAACAATTCCGCCTCTCCAGACTCTCCTTTCACTTCCGGGACCATCTCCATATCTCCACTAGAACCTTGCTCTGACTGAGTAGTGATTTCACAACTAAGAGCCAGTTGAATGGTTTCGTCAGCTAACTCTTTTTTCTTAGTTTCTTCTCCAACATCCGTACTTGCAGCTCCCGGTATATATCATGTGTCAGCAACATCTGACTTACCAATTCATCGGTCATTCCACAAGTGATTACTATCTGGGGATGAAAGGCATTCATATTATTGGGGTCAGCCTGGATCAGAATAAGGATGTTAATGAAGGGTACCATGCGAGTATCCCCAAAGGCAGACATGAGAAGTATTTTCCCACTTGGCTGCCTGTACGATACTGTCACATGTTGCTAACGAATAAGATTTATTTCTGCCCCGTATCCAGCACAGCATCGATCACTTGGCCTCCACACAAAATGGGAACCTTCTTCATGCGTGATATTTTTAGTTCACACTGCTGTCGATACTTCTCCTTTTGCCACTTTACACCATCTCTTACCTCTGTAAATACCTGAGCAGTGACCCTAGCTACAGTACTGTGCGAATTAGTTGGGACAAGCGAAGGAAAGCAAAGTTCGTTCCGCTGCAGAGTCTAAAACTGCTGCAAGTCTAAACTTGTTTGTAACCTTCTGCTGCAAGTCTAAACTTGCGCGTACAGCTTCCGGCCACAGGCACTTCATCCCATTGAAGGAATGATGGACAGCAAAATGTACATAGGCGTACTGGAGACGAAAATGGTCCCAACACTGCAGAAGCTGTTTCCTAACGGCGATGGGGTATTTCAACAGGATCTGGCTCCATGCCACAATTCTAAGCTTGCTAAGAGAACATTTGAAGGTATTGGAGTGCCCAGGAAATTCACCCGATCTAAACCCCATTGAAAATTTGTGGGCCATTATTAAAGCGCGCATATCTAAGATGGAATGCACGACGGAAACCAATATGATAGAAAGTATCATGAAAGTGTGGTATCACGACCCTGAATTGAAGGAGATGTGTGGAAAGCTAGTAGCATCAATGGTTGAGAAGATGAAAGAAATAATTAAAGGTAAGGGGGGTTCACATTCACTATTAACTACACTATTAAACAAATAAATATTTTAGTTGTGTCTTTGTTACTGCATTTTTCTTATTGCCCCAACTAATTTGCACAGCACTGTACAGTCGCTCAAAAAAGTATCCAAACACTATGGTTGATTACAGAATTCAGAAATATATCTTTTACACTTGAGAATGACCATCTTACGGAACTGCCAAAACATATCGCCATGTTTTATCTGAGTTACGTCATTGTTCATTATTTATCAGGTGTTAATGGGTTTTTAATTGGTAACCTGGTACTTGATGTTACTTTTTTTGGCTCTTATAACTAGTAAGCTATATAAATACTGCTTTGAATTTTATCATGTAATTTTCATAAATCTCGGTACCCTGTAGGTAAAAAGAGTCAAGTCATAGCACTGCGATCAGCTTAAAGATCATCAGTGTATTCTCTGACATTCGATGTCAATTTAACCAAACTCAGCTCAAGGAGCGATCTAGAGAGTTTAAACTTTCAAAATGAAAGACAATTTCGGTGTGTTGAATGGGCCAATCGGAGAGCAGATAACGCTGATTATCTAGCTAACCCGATTGAAGGGAACAAGCTATTTTGAAGTCTCCTGAACAGAAGCATAAACTGAAACTTTGGTACCTGAGGTAGCCACCATGTCTTGCCTGAACCATAATCACCAGCACCAGACTAGTAATGCGATATTTCCAATTTCGAGTTCCCACTGTATCAGCGTTGAGATTTATCTCCCATAAGCTCCACCGTACTCTCGGTGTGAAAGGGAACACCGATGAGATTACAAAGGTCGCGGTCATTCTGATGGGTTGTTGAGTCCTCACCATGTATGAAGGAGAGCCATACCCTGTGCACGTTACAGAAGATGCTGGAAGGGCCAGACAGAAAGCTCTCATCTGTCTGCCAAGTGTAATCCAGTGGGTCCCCTTCCCCAACCTCCTCTGAACCTTTGTGGTCCTTATGACCTGGCGGTTTAGCCCATTGAGTGCACAAAAGTGTCACTTAAAGGTAAACGTTATATTCAGCTTCAGTTAATTCTTTCAGTTTCTCTGTCAATGAGGTAAACTTTGGCTAGACTTTAAGGCTATTCATTTTATTCACCTAATTGACGGGAAAAAATTAATACTGTAGTCTCGTCCCTAATAGCAGTTGAACATTAGACCGAATGACTCCAGCACCTATCGATTACCGTCACTAATAAGATCATTGCAGTGAAAATGAAAGAGATAACTCAGGAGAGTCATTAAGTATATATATAATTTTTAGACGGGAACAGCGAATAAAAACTTTATTAAAATAACTAGGAAATTCTGATTCAATGAAAAAAATCGTTGTACTTACTCAGTAACTTCTACTATATTCCTTTGCTTTTTCTCCCTGATATCTTATTAACTTTCTTCTTTTACAATAACTTATTCACGCATTTGCTATCACAAAATCAAATCAACTAATGACAACAGATTAGAGGAAATCAAAGTCATGTAACGTTCCTTAACAACGATTTTTCAAATAATTATGACGTCTAATGACACGACACACTTGCGTTCTTGCGCATTGTCTACGCAATACCGTCAAATGTTTTTTGCTTATTACCAAATGATTTGTTAAGGTAATATTTGTTAAGGCGAGAGAATTAAATGAAATTCAATTTAATTATAATCTCTAGGTTTCCAGTGCAAGATAATATTTAGGTGTCGTTGAGCGATGATTATCCGAAATGAACACTCTGAAAAAACTTTTTAACTCCTTTTCGAAAAAAAAGAAAAATGAGCTAATGCTTTCCTTTTGACATCTGTCTCTGCGTATAGTTTTTTTGCTTTTCCTTTTTTAGAGATAAACATATTTTAAAATGGACTTTTGAACTCACGCTCAAGAATTTCCTATAAAAATGAATTTCATATAAACCATGACCTGACCCGGGTTAAATCCTTGTTTCTTCTCACGAAGGTTGAAGAGGTGATAAAACATAATATCCATGAAAAGGGTCAAAATCCTTGTGCCACAAAAGGGTCGCTCAATCCTCTTTTCTGAAGCAACTGGATTTCCCTTTTCATTTTATTATTACATGTTTTATCATCCTTTACTGTTTGCACGAAACAACAGGATTTCGCCAGTGTCAGGTCATGGTTCACTTTTTACCATCCCTCCGCCGCGTTCTTAATGCATTTCATGCCTTTACAAGATTTTGGATTTTTCTAAGTTTGAAAATTCTCGGGCTGTCGCTAGTTTCTATCGTATTTCGTGCTCTGAACAACGCTCCGTTATGGGCCGTTTTTTTTTCAGGTTCTTAAACCTAACCGCTCTCATGACATCTTCTGATTTAACAAAAACACACACGTTTCTTTCGTTACGAGACATCTGACAGAAAACGTAACGTAAGACAGTCGTGCTCAAAAAGATTCAAATGCATTGAAGAAAAATCCTTACACCTACCGAAATATGAATATTCAAGTTCAAATCAGTGGCGAAATATTTTGCAATAACCAAATTTTGAACAAAAAAAATGCTTCTGCTTCTTTGAAACTCGTGGAAAAAACTAATTTCATACACGGTTCGAACACTCCGAAAAACATGTAAGTAGGTCTTACATGTTCAAGCGTTTGAGTGAAAATTATCCAAATTGGGTGAAACTTACAAATAAAATGTTATACACAGTGTGTGTTTTTCACCCTTGTTCAGAAAAGTGAATATTTGATTCACATACAACTGAAATGGCACATGTAAAATCCATGTGCTTACACAAAAAGTGAATCTTTGCAGGAAAAATAACATTGCTGATTTGAATCTCCCTCGAAATGAACGTTGTTGCAAGAAAAGCAAATGTGGCATTGACGCCCTAATACTTAAATAATGAATACTTGCGGTTAAACTATGGTTACTACTGTACTCCGCACGTGCACATACTTGCAATAAACTGCGAAAAAAGTTTCGAACGTAAAGAAACATGCAGTCTCATGCGGGAAAAATCACTAAACATTTCTTAGTTGAACATGAAAAATGCATGATTGATTTACTCGTGTAATGAAACACATAGGTGAATACATACCACAGTAAAAAACACGAGCCCTTGCAGGAAAAATAATCAGTTTTACACTTATAAAATACAGAAATATACATACTTGTGCGGGAAAAATTACCTAAACTCACTCTTACGTAAACATGAAATGTGCATGTTAGAGTTACTCGCGTAGTAAAACACATGTATGAATACATATCATTATCAAAAAACGTGTCCTTGCAAAACAACCACTTTCACACCTATACAGGGGCGGGGGTGGCTCAGTCGGTAGCGCGCCAGGCTCGTAATCTGTAGTTCCCAGGTTCGAGTCCCAGCTGGGTCAGCGTTGAGATTTATCTCCGCAAAATTCCCCGCCCTGCCCACGGTCAGTAGGGGACACCGACGGGCTTGGAAAGGCCTCCGTTCGTCGGATGAGACGTTAAGCCGTGGCCCCGTGTGCGGGAGAGCCATACCCTGTGCACGTTAAAGAACACGCTGGATGGCCTTGACGGGAGACTATCATCTGTCTCCCAACAGCTGTTTCAGTGGGACCCCTCCCCCAACCTTCTCTGAGCCTTCGGGGTCCTTGTGGCCTGGCCATTTAGCCCATGGTGTGCAAAAAAGTGCCGCTCAGAGGTAAAACAACCGAACCCACACCTATACAAATATAGTGTACTTACACACTTGTTCGAAGAATTCCGCCCTGGTGGGGGAAAAACAACCACTTTCACACTTACACAAACATGGTATACTTACATACTTGTTCTAAGAATTCCACACAGGTATAGAAATATGCATTCTCATGAAGGAAAAAAAGGCTTCGATGTGTTCCTATGAAACAAAACAATATTTACCAAAATCGAAGTAAAATATTGTTCCTGAACTGTTCTTATTCCCTAACCCTGTTCTGAGCATTAACAGATCCATCCAATGCTACAGGGTCCGGACAGATCTAGAATATAGAAAGGAAATGTCAGTAATGTTTGAAATTTAAATCAATTTATGTTTAACTTTCAAAATTTTATTACGTGTTATATCTTTAATATGAAATAAAAAAGGTTATTCACTACAATTTCAATAAAATATTATTACAGGCATTAAAATTTAGTAACCCTTTTTATCAAATAAGTTACTCTCCCAGATATTTCCAAATAGTATATTGATTTCTAAAATTAAGTTTATATTTAATATGTAAATTTTATCTTTAATCAACAGTTCGCGTTCAGTCGACCTAAATGTCTTGGCCAATATGGAGCATTTGGTATATAAAAAAGACCTTCAACTTAATTTGAATATTTATTTATATTTATTATTTTTTATAATTTTATATTGTTAGCTGTACTGAAAACGTTCTCGGCAACGTGAAACTTAATAATTTGAGCATTCCTTGCATTATGTGAAATAAAGCGTATTTCACATATACATTTAAATGCTCAACTTATGCATAAAACAGTTTAATGTTTTATAAAGTCTGGTAGGCTAGAAAATTTAGTTGTTTTTTCAAGTATCGGAAGTCAATGGGCATTTGCTCTGATATTTCGGTGAAGGCTATTGTGGAATAATTCGTGAATTGAGTTCTCGCTATTTATTTTGTGACGATTACCATTTTGCGAAGATTTAGATTATGCAAATGCAAATTTGAAGGTGTCAATTAACAAACCAAAATTTCGTACATCTTTTTTGAAATAATTCTGGTTGTAGTTAAGCTAATAATTTGATTGATTATACTTATTATTAAAACTCGAAAGTCACCATTAAAAAGAAATCCGTTTTCAATTTTCCCTTCTCGGAATTTCTCTAAACAGCAATTACTCCTCCCTTGGAAATGATAAAGTAGCAATCTTTCCGTGGAAATATTTCCGCTGGCAAAATAATTGAGAAAATAAATTATTTTAATGCGCTCAATAATATCCTGTATCGATAAAGAATCATCCTTGATATAAATTTCAGCTTCAATGTCGAAAGCAATAAGATTTTTACATAGGTTAAACAAACTGAGAAGTATTTACATATGGCAACAAGTGAATATGGAATGGGATGACTTTAAGAGTAAGTTTCGCCTTCAATTAATTAATTCGTTACTACTTATTGGACTTTCAGTAAATTTGTTTTCTTTCTTCTCATATCAATCTTTTCAATCATTAAGCGAGAATTGATGGATCGAAACGGATGACTTGAAGAGATTGGTGACAAGTTTGGTGCTGAAAGGATAGAGACAGAACAAGAGTGTTCAAGAAAACGGGGAAATATTTTCCAACCTATTTTAATTATGGATTAAGTGCGAAAATGGCTGCAATACGTTTGTGGTTTAAAGCAGTAACATGTGCAGTATGTGCTAATAGATATAATAAGTCGTAGTAGAGCCATCTAGATAGATCTGAGTTTGAAGAGCTTTCGAAGAATAGGAGGAAGTGTAAGTGAATTTTGAAGTTTCGAACTGACAAAAATAATATAATATTTATTTCTTTTAACAAAAATAATTTAATATTTTATTTTATCGTGAATGTAATCATATAAATTGGATAAATGTTTGCAGGGGCGTAACCATGGGGAGATGGGGGAACTCGGAGTTGGCAAAATTCGAAGCTACTTTGTTAAATCTAGGTGAGTTGTGAAAACTTGTTTTTTTTGGAAAATTAAAGGGAGTTGTCAAAATCGAGGCAACTTGGAAAATCTAAGGCACTTTGGAAAACGGAGAGACGACAAAATTTAGAGCAGTTTGCAAAATTCGAAGCCACTTAATGAAATACAGGTGAGTTGGCAAAATCGGGACAACTTGGCAAAATCTTAGGGAGTTGGCAAAATTTAGAGCAGTTGGCAAAATTCGAAGCCACTTAATAAAATGCAGGTGAGTTGGCAAAATCGGGACAACTTGGCAAAATCTTAGGGAGGTGGCAAAATTTAGAGCAGTTGGCAAAATTCGAAGCCACTTAATAAAATGCAGGTGAGTTGGCAAAATCGGGACAACTTGGCAAAATCTTAGGGAGTTGGCAAAATTCGGAGTGACTTGATAAAATCTTGGGGAGTTGGCAAAATTCGGAGTGACTTGACAAAATCTTGGGGAGTTGGCAAAATTCGGAATGACTTGACAAAATCTTGGGGAGTTGACAAAATTCGGAGTGACTTGGCAAAATCGTGGGGAGTTGGCAAAATTCAGGTGAGATATGACTATTTGTATTTTTTTTCTGTAAAATTATGGCGAATTTGCAAAATCTAGGAGAGTTGGCGAAACTTAGGAAGTTGGCAAAATCTAGGGGCAGTTGGCAAAATCGTGAGTTGACAAAATTCAAGTGAGATATGAAAATTTGTATTTTTTTTCTGTAAAATTATGGCGAGTTGGCAAAATCTAGGAGAGTTGGCAAAACTTAGGGAGTTGGCAAAATCTAGGGACAGTTGGCAAAATTCGGAGTGACTTGACAAAATCGTGGAAAGTTGACAAAATTCAGGTTACGTATGAACATTTGGATTTTTTCTCTAAAATTATGGCGAGTTGACAAAATCTAGGAGAGTTGGCAAAACTTAGGGAGTTCGCAAAATCTAGGGCCAGTTGGCAAAATTCGGAGTGACTTGGCAAAATCGTAGAGTTGACAAAATTCAGGTGAGATGTAAAAATTGCAATTTTTTTTCTGTAAAATTATGGCGTGTTTGCAAAATCGAGGCAACTTCGCAATATCTAGGAGAGTTGGCCAACCTTGGGGGAGTTGGCAAAGTTCGGAGTAGCTTTTCCAAAATCAGGTGTGATGTAAAATTGGGATTTTTTTTTTCTGTAAAATTGTGGCGAGATGGCAATGGTGGAAACTTGCAAAATCTAGGACAGTTGGTAAAAAATCGAATCCACTTGGTAAAATACGGGCGATTTGTGAAAATTGGTATTGTTTTTGTGAAATTAAGGAGCGTTGACAAAATCTAGGGTAGTTGGCAAAACTGGAAACCACTTGGTAAAGTACAGGTGAGTTGTAAAAAATTCTCTAATGTGGAACTTTCATATTAATTCCCATTGACATAACATGAAAATTGTCCATTATATTGTTAGTGCAATGAACAATAATAAAAATATACATACATACATACATACATACACACACATATACATATAGAGGAGGTCTGGTGGTCTACAAAGTCCAAACAGACTGTATTTCCAGGTCTCCCAATTTTACTGAGGTCTTTAAGCACACATTGGTGATACGCAGTAAAATTTTTTGGGGTACACCGTGAGAGCTCAAAAGTCTCTAGATCTAATATAACAAAGTAAAAATAACCATTGTTATTTTATAACTATAGTTTTATCTATCTATACCAGGGGTACGCCAGTTACATACACATTTGCAGGGGGTACGTGAAGCATACAAGGTTGAGAATCAATGGTCTATAAGAAAATACCCCCTCCTCAAGCAGCTGCTTGCCACAGAGGTCTGACAGGAGCCCGCCAGTTTATATGCCATAGCAGAAGATCTGAGAGGATGCAGGACCTCAGCAGAAAAACGATATATACATCCATGCCTTATCCGGGGCTCGAACCCAGGTCCCTTAGATCAGTAGCCAAGCGTGCTAACCACTCGGCCATACATGAGTTTTATGTGTGATGGACGACCATATTATTAATTACGGACGTATTATTAATTCGTAACGTTAGAAATGTTATGTCATCACAGGCAATTAGTTGGACACCAGCCTGAGATGCTGTCATACTTAAACTGACCAAATTCTAGCCAAAAGAAATAAAATAACTAAACAAATAATCCGTTATGCAATCGCGTTAAATTTACAATTTCTGTTGATGCTTCTTAAAGAGTTATTTTAAATACTAAAATTACCTCGCAGACCCCTTGGGGTTCAGATACCACAGTGTAGGAGACATTGTTTTAGAAATTATACTGCTTCGAATTTCGATACACGTTAGCATAATATGGAAATTTTCTGTTATTTTGTTATTATAGCGTATATTAAAATGCAAAATTATTTTTTTAGCAATTATGTATCAGGTACATAAAAAAGTGATGTTGACTCGATTGGAATTTAAAAAAAATCACTTTTAAACATGAAACTCAATGTTCGGGAAAATATTGTCTTGAACCGGATGGAATAGGAACCCACGACCACCTGGTAACATTCGCATCTCACCTGACTCGAGACAAATTTTCCTCTAATTTTTGAGTTTGTCGTTTAGATTCAGAAACCTGACAGTGATTTCGTTGCATTTCCGTTCATTTATCACCTTACTTACTGTCAGTGGTCAATACTTGCAACGATCCCAATAAGTGTCAATACCTCACATTAATCCGATGAGTCTCTTACTTCTCTATTATAGAAAATTCATTCACTAGTGTATGTCTCCTGGAACCATAATTTGGTTATCAAACTGTTATGTCAGTCAAAGTCCTAAGCAACTCTAACATCCATCACTTCTTAATCCACTTCATTAAAGTATGTTTAATTTAATGATTTGGAAAGTTCATATGGTTTGGTAATTATTTTGCATCTGTTGCAGTAGTGTGGTGTTTGTCCTGTGTGTAAGCTGCCCTTAAGTTACACCTGATTTTAGTGTAACTCTGGGTTGCATTATTCAACAGGTAGAGTTGGTACTCTGCCTAGGACCTATGAAAATTAAAGGGCTCATGAAAAATGCATTAATCATGTTTTCTTCCTATGCGTGATAAAACCTGTAACACATATCTCTTCTTGGAGAAATAGTGATCAGTTCAGCTGCTGAGGCCTGTTACATTAACCACTTTGCTATCCGAGAAAAATAAAGAAAATTCTGATCATCCATCTAACCATTGAAATCGACATACGTATAAAAATGAATCCGCCAAAGGGCCTAAAAAATGCCTAAGGTTTACAGGGACCTTAATCCGGCCCAGCGGTTACTAGAAACCTGATGGTTGAAACGTCGGCCTCAACAGCGGAAACGGGAGACACAAGAGGATAGGATGACACGTTTTTATTTTTAACAAAATAGGGCAACTTTGTTTTTCTTGTTTTCTTTTACCAACAACGCGTAAATGTTCGAGGTATTATCACTTGCCAAATCATTTTTTTATATTTCATTATGTTATAAAACAAATTGACACGTTAATACTATGTTCAAAGCCAAGGGTAAACTGCATTTGTTAAGCTTTGTTCCTCTTAGCGGGGAATGGTGGATAGCTCTTTAAAATATCAGGATCTGATGGGAAGAGAGAGGCGCTTAAAGCCATTGGGTAACCTCTCAATTTTCGTTCTCTGATCTCCAATAGTTTTTACGTGTTTGACATTGAAATGTAAGTGTTTAGATATATTCCCGCCATACATTCACATGATAATTTGAATGCAAATCCGTCACTACTTCGGGGTAGTGAACTTCAACATCATGGAACGTATACGCCGAAGAGCCAAAATTTTATGACCACCTGCCTAATATGATGTTGGTTCTCCACGTGCCCCCAAAACAGCTCTTACCCAGCTAGGCATCGATGCTGCAGGATTTCTAAAGGTGTCATGTGGTATCTGGTACAGTCGCTCAAAAAAGTATCCGAAGACAGTTGATTACAGAATTCAGAAAAATATTTGGCTACAATATTTTAGAAATTAGTGATCTAACAACCT
Source organism: Ryuthela nishihirai (assembly GCA_038380435.1). Lineage (NCBI taxonomy): Eukaryota > Metazoa > Arthropoda > Arachnida > Araneae > Heptathelidae > Ryuthela > Ryuthela nishihirai. The sequence goes on from JAWZYU010000038.1 coordinate 7,383,041, forward strand.
TCTAAAAAATCGTTGCCAAATATTTTTTCTGAATTCTGTAATCAACTATAGTGTTCAGATACCAACATGTTAGCTGCAGATACTTTAACTCTTGTACTGTCGCTCAAAAAATATCCAAACACTATGGTTGATTACATCATCATCATCATCATCATCATCCTCAAGCAGCCGTGGGCTACATAGGTCCAACCATACCGTGCAATTTAGTTCTCCAAGCAAGTCTGTCCTGAGCTACATCTACTGCATCTGGCCACTGCACACCAATTCTAACAAAGTCCTGTTTGACATTGTCTGCCCACCGCAACCTAGGTCTCCCCCTCTTTCTGAGGCCTTTAGGCACACTGTTCATAACCCTATTCGTCAATTTATAATTATTCATACGGGCAACATGGCTAACCCAACGGAATCTCTCTCTACACAACATGCTGCTTAAAGGAGGTTGCAAACTCCTTTGCCTAACCTCATCATTAGTTACAATGTTGAACCACCACCAGCCCAAGATACTTCGTAAGCATCTGGGATCAAAAGCATCTAGTTTCCTGTTATCTTGTTTACAAAGTGTCCAAGTTTCACTACCATAACTAACCCTAAAGAACCAAACTATTATACAGTCTAATTTTAGTCTTTAGGTGTATACGCCTATTTCTCCACACTCTCCATAGATTCTTAAAAGTCCCGGCAGTAATCCCTATTCGTCTGTTAATCTCATGCCGCACATCACCATTATCTCTTATATAGCTCCCAAGATAATTAAATTGTGACACCTGCTCAAAACTGCAACCATTCAGATTAACTGAATCACAGCTTGCCTGACCAATTTTCATCACTTTAGTTTTCTCTCTGTTTATAACCAAACCTACTCTACTACCAGTCTCATCAACAGCTCGAATGAAAGAGTTCATCTCATCAACATCATTTGCCAAAAGGACTAAATCATCAGCATAATCTAAATCAGAAATTTTCGTATCTCCAGTCCATTTAAGGCCAAAATCTTTCCCTTGAAGTGAATTTCGCATAACATAATCAATAACCAAGCTAAAGAGAAAAGGAGACAAAATGCACCATTGTTGAACACCAGAAGTAATGTTAAACCAATTGCTATAAGCCTTACCAACTATCACACACGACTCAGTGTTATTATAGAGAGCTTTCATTATGTTAATTAACTTGTCTAGTATACCATATGATCTCACAATCAACCACAAATTATGACGATCAACAGAGTCGAAAGCCTTTTTGAAATCAAGAAAGCTAGCAACCAAAGGTTTCTGAAACTCTAAGCATTTCTCAAGAATCTGCCTAAGTGAAAATATCTGATCCACACATCCGTTACCACTTCTGAATCCACATTGCTCATCACGCAATTGACTGTCAACTAGATTCTTAATTCTATAAAGCACAATCATGGAAAGAACTTCACCTGCAACAGGAGTGGGCTGATACCCTTATAGTTATCACAAGAACTACGATCACCTTTTTTGATAATAGGGATAATAATAGCTCTAATAAAATCTTTAGGAACCATTCCTTTATCATAAAAGGTATTCAAAATTTCAGTCATCCAAGTGGTAACCGAAACATTCCCAGCTCTAAGCATTTCCGTAGTAATTTCATCTACCACTATGTAGTTTAAGTTTAGAAACAGCCAAAATAACTTCAGATTGTGTTATAGGGCCAACATTAAAGCCACCAATGCATCTATCATCATTACAAACAATGGGAGTAGAACTAACCACATTGTTTAGAACATCACTGAAATGCTCAGCCCACCTAGCCATGACAGAATCCTCCCCTTCTATAACCTTACCTTGTTTAGTTTTCATTCCTTGTATACCTGTCCGTTTTCTACCACACAAAACATTAACTATCTGGTACAGCTCTCTGCTGTTGTGCTATCTAACTGCTTCCTCGGCTTTGTCAGCCAAACCATCAAGCCAAAGATTCTTATCAGCAGCTAACTGATCTCTTAGACGTTTATTACGTTCTCTGTAATGCTTTCTATTAGGACCCATAGGGTATTTATTAAGGATATTCCTGCCGTTCTTTATTTTCGAAATAAGCTGAAGTGCCTTATCACTCAGGTAATTCTTTCTCTTCTGCTCTTTTTTTCCTAAACGAGTACTGTTAGTGTCCAAAAAAGCCTGTTTAAAATGGCCCCATTCTTCCTCAACTTCAGTAGTAAGAATACAATGACTGTCATAATGACTAAGTAACCTATGATGGTAAGCTTTAGCTATAACTGAGTCCTTCTGAGCTTCAGTATTAAAGGTAAATTTTTTAACTTTAGCATAACTGTTTTTAAGTTTAATTTGCAAGATACTTTTAACAAGGTAATGGTCAGAACAATTTCAGCTCCCCTATATGACTAACAGAACTAGCCCATAATATGTAATCAATCATATTCTTATGCAGCCCATCGGGTGAAACCCATGTGTACTTATGTATGTTGCGGTGTTTGTAATAAGTGTTAGTCATTCTGTCTCCATTGACTTACCTGTAGGAGACGTTGCCCATTGCCATTGCAGCTACCAATACCAAAATATCCTAGTCACCTAGAACAAGGGCAATATCTCCTTTCTTGACAGAATTAAATATATCCCGAAGTTGTTCGTAAAACCTATCCTTCTCATCTTCATCGGTATCCTCAGGGGGGGGGGGGGCATAACAATAGACGACATTCAAGTCTTTAACGCTTGTCTGAAATTTTGCTGTAATAAACCTTCATTAATGCACTCGTATCCTAGAAGGGCATCACTAGCGTGTCTGCTGAGAAGCAGACCCACGCCTTGGGGATGCTTACTGTTGTCCCTCCCTGAAAAGAGAAATTTAAGATTATTTTTAAGAATCTGACCTTTATCTGTCCATCTGGTCTCTTGCAAGCCGAGAATATCTAAATTATAATGGTGGGATTCTTGTGTGAGGACATCAAGAGAAAAAGCTCTGTGCAGAGTCCTCACATTCCAACTACCTATGGAGAGAAAATGGTTAGTGGGATGTTTAAAGAAACTATGTTTATTGAGTGAGAGAATGCCGACAATATCAAATAGCACTCTAATCACAGACATGGGGCAAAGACCCGTTCCCCCACCACTAAAGGCTGAAGCCATCTACACTGGAAGACTTCCTCCAATGTAGAATTTGACGATGCCAATAGAAGCAAAGAGTTCAGGTGCCTGCGATGACTTCTGCTCAGGATTATCCACCAGCTGATAAACATATCCTGTGAATCTATTCACTTGGGGCTGTCAACCCACAAACGAACAGAAACCACAGCGGAAGATTTTCCCTCCACAGAAGCCCACCAGTGCAGCAAAATCAGGATCCACAGTCAAGCTCAGAGCCATATATCTGTCCAGTGCAGTGGGTTTATATGGTCAGCACCAGGACCCTGTGTGGTTGACCACTCCTCACCAGGTTGAAAAAAAAAAGAAAAGTAGCCATAGTTGTCCAGATTAGTAGGCCACACTAATCTGGCAGCCCTCCCCTTCCGTTCACTTCCACAAGAGAGTATCTCTTTTGAAAGGTACTAACGGTCTGCACCACGAGAAGGCGGGGTCGGACATTAGGTGCTAGGCCTGGCCGGTTCTATGCATCATTACAGGGGATTGGTGCGTAGATCTCCTTCCAGTGACTACCTAGCTACCATTTACAGACCGGTTGATTAGAAAATTCAGAAAATATATCTGGCAACATTTTTTTAGAAATTAGTGATCTGGCAACCTTCGTGTCACGTGGCTTAAAGGTTGCCAGATCACTAATTTCTGAAAAAAATCGTTGTCAAATATTTTTTCTGAATTTTGCAATCAACCAAATAATTCGGATACTTTTTTGAGCGATTGTACATTACATTGTTGAGCAGTTGCAGATCGGATATGCTGTTCCAACACAAACCACAGATGCTCGATTGGACTGATGTCTGTGGAATTTGGTGGCCATTTCTCTCCCGGAAGTGTTCCTCATGTTCAACAAACCATTCTCGAAATATTCGGGCATTGTGTCATGGCGCATTATCCTGCTGCAAGAAGGGATTACTAGTAGGTTATACTATTGCCATGTACCTTGCCCGTAATAATTTTTAAGTAGGTGGTAGAAGTCATAATCTCCTACACATGAATGACTGGACCCAGGCAGAGTTTCCCAGCAGAACATTGCCCAAAGCATTACACTTCTTAAAATGGCTTGCTTTTGTCCCACGTTTCATCCTGGTGCCAACATTTCCCCAGGTAAATGTTGCACACGTACCCAGTCGTCCATATGGTGCAACAGAAAACGAGATTCATCGAACCAGACGACTTTCTTCCAATCAATTAAGATCCAGTTTTGATAATAACGTGCCCATTGTAGTCGCTTTCGACAGTGAACCGAGGTTAGCATAGGCATTCGGAGCAACCTGAGGCTATGCAATCCCATTTTCAGCAGAATTCAATGTACTATGTGTTGTGACACTTGACTCCAGTCAGCAGCATTCATATTACGGGCGAGTGTTGCTCCACAGTATCCCTTCTGTTGGCTCGTACCATGCAGGATAGCCTTCGCTCACCCCTAGTATCAATTAGCGGTGGTCGGTCGACATCTTGCAGGCAGTTCGTGATTTCCCTCCTCGGACCACTTTTTGAAGTTACTAACCATGGCTGACCGTGAACACCCCACAAGCATTGCCATCTCGGAAATGCCTTGACCCTCTCGTCAGGTCATTATAATTTGGCCTTTGTCAAACTCACTTAAGTCCGCTGTCTTTCACATCTGAAGAAAAAGAATAACACTGATTAAGAGAGCTCAATATCAGGAGTTATTTATACCGTTTCATGACCTTCACACTCGCCGTCGTTTACCTGCTGCTGCTTCGATTTCAATAAAGACGTACTGATCATAATGTTTTAGCCTTTCTGTGTTTATATATGTACAGCAAACTACACATGTGCGGGAATTCGAATCTACGCAAACTATCTTTAATGCCCTCATCATCATCATCAATAGACATCAAACTTTGAATATTCCTGCAAAGAGTGAAAACAATGAGTTAAAAAAATGTTTGAATCCTAGTGTAATCTGCAGATTCTTCTTAGATATGCAGACTCTGCTTAGAGCTGGGAATGTTTCGGTTACCATTTGGATGACTGAAATTATGAAAAGCTTTTATGATAAAGGCATGGTTCTTAAGGATTTTACCAGAGCTATTATTATCCCTATTTTTAAAAAAGGTGATCGCAGTTCTTGTGATAACTATAGGGGTATCAGCCTACTCTGTGTTCCAGGTAAAGTTCTTTCCATGATTCTGCTTAATAAAATTAAGAATGTGGTTGACAGTCAATTGCGTGATGAGCAATGTGGATTCAGAAGTGGTAGGGGATGTGTGGATCAGATATTTTCACTTAGGCAGATTCTTGAGAAATGTTTAGAGTTTCAGAAACCTTTGGTTGCTAGCTTTGTTGATTTCAAACAAGTTTTCGACTCTGTTTATCGTCATAATTTGTGGTTGATTGTGAGATCATATGGTATATCAGACAAGTTAGTTAACATAATGAAAGCTCTCTATAATAACACTGAATCGTGTGTGAGAGTTGGTAAGGCTTGCAACAATTGGTTTAGCATTACTTCTGGTGTTCGACAAGGGTGCATTTTCTCCCTTTTTCTCTGAAAGCGAAGTGAATTTCGCATAACATAATCAATAACCAAACTAATGTTATGCGAAATTCACTTCAAGGGAAAGATTTTGGCCTTAAATGGGCTGGAGATACATTCGAAAATTTCTGATTTAGATTATGCTCAAGATTTAGTCCTTTTGGCAAATGATGTTGATGAGATGAACTCTTTCATTCGAGCTGTTGATGAGACTGGTAGTAGAGTACGTTTGGTTATAAACAGAGAAAACTAAAGTGATGAAAATTGGTCAAGCAGGCTGTGATTCAGTTAATCTGAATGGTTGCAGTCTTGAGCAGGTGTCACAGTTTAATTATCTTGGGAGCTACGTAACAAATAATGGTGATGTGCGACATGAGATTAACAGATGAATAGGGATTGCTTCTGGGAATTTTAAGAATCTATGGATTTATAGACGTATACACACCTAAAGATTAAAAGTAGACTGTATAATAGTTTGGTTCTATCTAGGGTTAGTTATGGTAGTGAAACATGGACGCTCTGTAAACAAGATAACAGGAAAGTAGATATTTCTGATGCTAGATGCTTTTGCAGTATCTTGGGCATTTTGGCTCAACTTTTTAAGCAATGATGAAGTTAGGCAAAGGAGTCCGCAACCTCCTTTAGCAGCATATTGTGCAGAGAGAGACAACATTGGTTTGGCCATGTTGCTCATATGGATTATTATAGTTTAGTGAATAGGATTATGAACAGTGTGCCTAAAGGTCTCAGAAGGAGGGAGAGACCTAGGATGCGGTGGGCAGGCAATGTCAAACTGGACCTTGTTAGAATTGGTGTGCAGTGGCCAGATGCAGCAGATATAGCTCAGGACATATATGTTTAGAGAACTAAATTGAGCGGTCTGGTTGAACCTCCGTAGCCCATGGCTGCTTGATGATGATGATGATGATGATGAGTATAAGTAAATTACGAACAAAAGTCAATGCCGCCTTTTTTCAACTGCAACTCAGACAAAAACAATGCCACCTTACTTCAACGGCGACTGAAGACAAAGTAGTAGAGGTCCAGAGATCGCTCTTGCATCCCGGCTCCTTAGTTTAAGCCTTCCAGTTGGCGGCCCGTTGCTGGGAACGCACCAAGTAGCAGAGGTATAAGCAGCTGTAACTGAAACAGGGGGAGGGGGGCATTCCGTGGAACTTACTGGGAAACAACTGCATGACTCGATGCTTTCCTCGGAGAGGCAGGTCAGTGAAGACGCCATCGACTTATAAATTATAAAATTAAAGGAAACTTTACGTTAATCTATGAAATTAATGATTCATAAAGGATGCTTAAATTGAATCTACAAAACAAAGCATATTTTGTCTAAATCTATGAAATTAATATATCATAAACTTAATTACGGAAAATAAATAATCATAAAAATAATCGTAAATTTAAATTAAAGAACGATAGACAAGTTCAAATCCGGAGGAATAGATTTAGTACCCGTTCTATATCATTAAAAAATAGTTCCCAAAATTATTAGGCTTTCTAAAGGAAAAAGACAAACCTTCGAGAAAGAACTTGAGATAAACATCAGACTAAATCAACCAATTAAGAGTTTTTCTAATATAGACTTAGTAAATGGTGCAACAACAGATTTTTAAGAATGTCGTTTTCTTAACTACTCATATTTCAAGCTATCTTCTTTATTAACAAAACTATTGTATTACTGAAATACCCTAACCAAGTGTTCTATGGAAAATGTTACTAAAAAGACTTTCCAAATAACCAACTAATCATTTCAGTTTTATTAAACAAAAATACATCATCGCTGCATCATCCAACAACAAAAGTACTCAAGCACCTAACGCCCCGTGTTAACTCATCTCACACGTGATCTATGAAAGCACGGGGAACGTATATGGAACTTGGTTATAGTTTTCAGATCTAAAACAACCAATTCGATATGCCTAAATCCTTTAGGGAAAATATTCCTGCTAATGAATAGTCTTAAAGGAAGATCCTTCTCCTATTGAACTTTGAGAGGTGAATGGAGCCCTTGTCACCCGGCCATTTAGTCCAATGTGTGAATAAAAGTGCCACTCAGAGGTAAAACAACCTATCTTCTATCAAATCATGAAGGGCGAAACTTCCTTCAATTCCTAAGTATCCTAATTAGAATTCTCTTTGTGAAGAAGACTTTTTTTAAGCACCGATACATTTCTTAGGTCACACAGCCTTGTGTTTAGTGAAGCATTAAAAAAAAACAATTTCATAATTTTTTACTTTTTTAAATTGGCTTATTTATTTATAAGTTTCAGTATTAATAGATAAAAATAAAATTCTGATAGACATACGGTTTTCGAAATATTTTCATGATCATTAATCTAAAGCAGCCAACCTAATATGCACAAGAGAGTCAGATGTTTCAAGATGAATTTGCAAAAGTAAAATAGTTTTTTAATCCTAATTCTGTCTCCTGTAATAAGTAAATCCATTTAATCACTTATGAGTAAGTTGCCATTACTGAAGATTCGCGAAAATGTTTTGTTATATCAATTGATCAGATTCAGTAAAAAGTTCATTAAAAATTAAAAGTTTCCTAAATATGCTTTTCGTAAAATCCGCAAATAAAAAGTTCGCCAAAGAACGCAGAAAGGGGAACAGAGAAAAAAAAATAAATATATATTTTATCAATTTTTCAAAAATAATTTTTAAAGACCATTGAAACAGGAAGAAAAAAGTTGCCCTCAAATGCCTTTCGTTTCGATCTTCACATCCCCCCTTCCCAGGGTGGGGGTGGCTCAGTCGGTAGCGCGCCAAGCTCGTAATCTGTCGTTCCCAGGTTCGAGTCCCAGCTGGGTCAGCGTTGAGATTTATCTCCGCAAAATTCCCGCCCTGCCCACGGTCAGTAGGGGACACCGATGGGCTTGGAAAGGCCGCCGTCCGTCGGTTGGGACGTTACGCCGTTGCCCCGTGTGCGGGAGAGCCATACCCTGTGCACGTTAAAGAACACACTGGATGGCCTTGACGGGAGGCTACCATCTGTTTCCCAAAAGCTGTTCCAGTGGGTCCCCTCTCCCAACCTTCTCTGAGCCTTCGGGGTCCATGTGACCTGGCCATTTAGCCCATGGTGGGCAAAAACTGCCGCTCAGAGGTAAAACAACCCAACCCCTCCCCCCACTTTTTTTATTTTTATCTTAGATCCGTGTCCCCAGATTGAAGCATAGAGAAGATGAATCGATTCCGCAAAGTCTTGTGACAGGTGAGAAAAGAAATGAAGAAATGAAACCATACCCCTTCAGGCAGCTCCCATATTAGAAAGTCTGTGAGGATGGATGGACCTTAACAGAAAAACAATACACGCGTCCATGCCTTACCCAGAGCTCGAATGCAGATCCCTTAGATCATCAGCCAAGCGCGATAACCACTCGGCCACGCGACGGGTGAAACCAGGAAGTAAAACCTATTTAAGGCACTTGGATGCGATTTGCCTTGGTCGATAGAGCTGCAGGTTTGTAATCGTGGCCAGTGAGTGCTGATATTTTTCTCTGCTAGTCGAGTGGTTAGCGCGCTTAGCTTCTGATCAAAGGGAACCGGGTTCGAGCTCTTCCTAAGGCATGAATGTTCTCTTTTTGCGTTGTCTTTCTTCTGAGGTCCCGCCTTCCTTACATATCTTCTCTATGACGTATGATACTGACAGGTTCCTGTCAGACCTCTGGGGCAAACAGTTACTTTAGAGGCAAAGAGAAAACCTTCCTTTCTGCTCCTATTGAGAAAGGCGACACCAGTGGTCTTCGAAATACCACCGTCCGTTCGATAGAATGTAAATCCTAGGTCCAGTACCTTGTATATATTAATTAACACACTGGATATCTCCTAACAATTATTCAATCGATCACTTTCTCCTACTCATCTCTGAGCTTCTGTAACTGATCATTCAGCCGAGTTGTGTGTCAATTGGATTGGATTATTTTACCTCTGAGCGGAACTTTTTTGCACACCATGGCCTAAATGGCCAGGCCACAAGGACCTGAGAAGACTACAGAAGGCTCAGAGAAGGTTGGGGAAGGGGACCCACTGGAACAGCTGTTGGGAGACAGATGGTAGCCTCCCGTCAAGGCCATCCAGCGTGTTCTTTAACGTGCACAGGGTACGGCTCTCCCGCACACGGGGCCACGGCTTAACGTCCCATCCGACGGACGGCGGCCTTTTCAAGCCCATCGGTGTCCCCTACTGACCGTGGGCAGTTGTGTGTCAAAAAATGCTGATTAGATGTAAAGCCATCCGGGCCATTGACGAATCGTAATTCAAGTATTTTCAAAGATCTTTCTCCTTTCAAAGCAATTTCATGCTTCAGGGAAGTGTTCCTTATTAGGGGTGGCTCAGTCGGTAGCGTGTCAGACTCGTAATCTGTAGTTCCCAGGTTCGAGTCCCAGCTGGGTCAGCGTTGAGATTTATCTCCGGAAAATTTCCCCGCCCTGCCCACGGTCAGTAGGGGACACCGATGGGCTTGAAAATGCCGCCGTCCGTCGGATGGGACGTTAAGCCGTGGCCCCGTGTGAGGGAGAGCCATACCCTGTGCACGTTAAAGAACACGCTGGATGACCTTAACGGGAGGCTACCATCTGTCTCCCAACAGCTGTTCCAGTGGATCCCCTCCCCCAACCTTCTCTGAGACTTCGAGGTCCATGTGACCTGGCCATTTAGCCCATGGTGTGCAAAAAAAGTGCCGTTCAGAGGTAAAAAACCCAAACAAAAATGCTCTTTATTAATAACCAGTTCCTTTCAATTACAAGTTTTATTTTTCTATTACTATTCTTAACATAAAATTACAAAAAAAAGGAATTTTGAGAAATTTTTCTTTTTTAGATGCAATATAAAGAACAGCTTCAACAGTTCATATATTTTTTTCCATTATTAATAAAACTTTTGTATAGCGGTCCCGTGGCCGAGTGGTTAGCGCGCTTGGCTGTTGATCTACGGGACCTGGGTTCGAGCCCAGGGTAAGGCATGGATGTTTGTGTTGTTTTCTGCTGAGGTCCTGCCATCCTCTCAGATCTACTGTGGCATATAAACTGACAGGCTCCTGTCAGACCTCTGTGGCAAGCAGCTGCTTGAGTGGGTATTTATTACTAATCATATTAATTATTCAGATTGCTTCTATTCAACAACCGATGCTAATCACCCGATGACAAAGTGCAACAAAATAATTTAAAGCAAAGATGGAAGCAGATATCTGTGAGTATCACGGGGAAAAGGTCGGCGGTCATTTGACCTGGAAATGGGGAAAGTAATTTTTAACATCAAGCTCAGCTAGGGAGGATGGGATAAATAAGATTTTTCGCAGCAATTTATCATTTGTGAACACGCTTTATCTTGTAATCCCTTTTCCCTTTTGTGCATGATCAGTTGCATTTCGACATAAATAGTTCTGTCACCAGCCGAGTTTTTGCCCATTGGCCGACAAAAGTTTTTCAGATACCATAACTACTGAAACTCTGTAATTGTGAAGAAATAAATCGGTTATTATTGCAAAGGCTTAAATGCCGAATTTGTTATTTTAAGTCCTGGCTGTTTGCTGTTCTGTGCATGGGGGTGCAAGCTGAGGTATTAAAAGGAAATCGTTTCCGATACTCGAAGTTATTATAACAGCAAATTAATTTTTTTGGTAAAATTTGTGACAGACAAAATAAAAGTTTTCCAAAACTCTTTTCTACGCACTAAGTCCTTTCAACAGCAACTTATTCAATTATTCTGTATTTGAGGAAATTTGTTAAATCCGGAACTTTTCCTAAGCGGTAAGATTACCAAGTTCTGTATAATGCTTCCTCTCATCATGACTTTAAACAGAACAAAACCTTGACTCCCAACTTTTATTGCCTTCCCCCAGAAAAGCCCGACCTCCAAATTAAACCGGAAGAAGAATTTCTCTTAAACTGTAGCAATTAGGATCGATGGATATTGTATTCAATTTCCTTTCAATATAGCATTACCAAAATTCCTCCAACGCTCAAAGAAAATGAGAATTAACTAAATAATTGCGAGCGAAAATAGTTATATCTCAAACGAGAAATTAATCTCCTCCTAGAGCGACTCTTGATTTCTCGACTCTCATCTCGACTCATATTTCACCTCGAACGTTCTGTCGGATCTGAAATTTCGCATTATTTGGAGATCAACGAACCCAAATGCCGCTAGACACTCGTTTTCGCTTTTCTAGCACAGCGAAATGGAAATCTAACCTTTCATCTCGATGGACATTCAGCATAAGTTCCGGATTTATGTCACAAAATACCCCCAGGCACCAATTTTCAAGTTTCTAACACAAGCAGATCGAAATTTGACTTTTGACCTCGAAGGACCAGGCAGATGCGAAATTCAGAAGCATTTCCGAGATCTGCGGCCAAAAGTATCACCAGGCACTTATTTTCACGTTAGTAGAGCCAATTTTGACGTCAAATGGTTTACCAAATCTGAAATTCCGTAACATTTCTCAAATATATTGCCAAACGCATCACCTGGCAGCAATTGTCATATTTCTAACATAATTAGATCATCTTTGATCTTCGACTTTGAAGAGCCTGCCGTATCCGAATTTCCGCAACGTTTCCGAGAGCTATGACCTAAAATATCCCCATGAACGGATTTTCACACTTCTAGTAGTAGTTTGGATTAAAGTTTGACCGAAATTTTGCCTCTTACTTTGAAGGATCTGAAATGTTGAAAAATTTTGAGAGATGTGACCTGAAATGAATGAATGAATACCCCCTCAAGCAGCTGCTTGCCACAGAGGTCTGACAGGAGCCTGTCAGTTTATATGCCATAGTAGAAGATCTTACAGTAGAGGATGGCAGGACCTCAGCAGAAAAACGACACACACATCCATGCCTTACCCGGGGCTCGAACCCGGTCCCTTAGATCAATAGCCAAGCGTGCTTACCACTCGGCCACGGGACGGCAACCTGAAATACCTAAGGTATTCATTTTCAGCATTCTAGAACATGCAGATCTAAATTTGAGCTGTGACTTCGAGAGAATTGCGGATGCCAAATTTCATGTTTACGAGGTATAAGATCCTAAATACAACCTGGGCACCAATAAGCTCGTTTCTAGAATGTTTAGGGACTCCTGTATGACCCAAATTTTACTTTGGATGAGACACCAGATATCAAATTTTGAATTTTCCAGAGATCTCGACCCGAAATTCATTCTATTGTAAAAGGTAACGGGAATTTTTCCATATTATGTAAATGGAAAACGACATTCCAAGTTCCTTGACTTCGGAATTAAATGTTTTTTTTTTTTATGAAAAAATGTTACAAACATATAAAATCGTCATACAGCTGTGGGCTAAAAGGGTCCAGCCTGAGTGTGCAATTTTGTTCTCCAGACATGTCTGTCCTGAGCTACAGCTGCTGCATTTGGCCACTGTAGGCCAGGAGAAGCTCTCGACCTAAATGGAAGATACTCAGGCACGAACCTAGATTTAGTTTCGGAAGAGGAGGGAGGTAGAATTTAGTTTCGGGAGCACGAGGAGGGGAATTCCTGATATTACGACTTCAGTACGTTTTTCCAATAACTAAATTATTCTCTCAGACAGAAAAATTTTAAATGATATTCTATAAGGAATAAACTTTTCAATAGTTTTTGAAATCTATTCGTATTGTAGGACATATACTATGAAACAAAAATAGACTTATACAAAGAAACTGTTTTGGATTTCAGAGCAGGTATTCAAGTTTGAGGTTTCGTGTAAGACGACCGCATTTTCGGAGGCTTATGCATCATTCGTCATACTGAGCAATATTTCGTGATACATTTCAACCAATTTTACTACTTTAGCATTGAGAAATCTAATTGAAAATGACATCTCTTTGAGAACTGATTACAAGGTGCCATCATACGTAATACTCATTATGAAAAAGCCAGGGAGAGAGAGCCACACTTGAATTCATTGTTACCTAAAGACTTTAAAAATAACCTGACACAAGATTGTTAATAGTTTTTCCGTTCTTAGTGGTTAGCTCGCTTAGCTACTGATCTACGGGCCCTGGGTTCGAGCCCCGGGTAAGGCATGGATGTTCGTGTTTTATGCTGAGGTCCTGCCATCCTCTCAAATCTTCTACTGTGGCATATAAACTGACAGGCTCCTGTCAGACCTCTGTGGCAAGCAGCTGCTTGAGGGGGTATTTATTTTTTATTTTTTTTATATTTCTTGACGGTATTTTCGTTTGAATGACCTGTTTTGGTACTTTATTCATAATAGAAACATGATATTTATGTGGTGATATTTATATGATTTATATTAAACCTAAATTCATCCCTTGTTAAAAAGAAATGCAATTGTGTTTTCGGAGGTAAATCAAAATTTTTATTTGGCTCCATAGATAGTAATATAAAAAATATTCCTCTTAGCATATTACGAATTAAGGAGATTGTTTCAATATTCATTTTTAATGTTGTTAAGTGTGGAAAACAACAAGAAGACCTGTTTTTCTTTTTGATTCTTTGAAAACGATCTTTAAATATTCCTCACAAGCGAGTGGGGTTTCTACGTTATATTTTAAGATGGAATGTAAATGTTTCCATTTTCTTATTCGATGTCGAAAATATTTCCAGGAGTTATATGAAAAACCTATTTCCGGTAAATAATGCCTTTATCCTAAGAAAACGAAATCGGAAATTATAGTAAAATATCCCAGGTTTAGATATCTGAAAACGTGACAGTTTTTATCAAAGGAAACCAGGTAACTCTAATCTAAAAACAACTTTCAAATAGGCTCTGGATAAAGAGCAGTTTATTTTCGGGTTGAATCAGAAAGATAAACGTTGTTCATGGATTAATCGCATTATATACTGCGAGAACACCGAATTTTAAGATACATTAATAAGAATTCTTTACTGATGAAAAATCACAACACATGACAGACAAAACACCCATTCCGGGTGTAGAAATTCGACCCCGAAAGTCACAATGCTACTGCAAGTTGTTTTGTCTGCTTGCCTATGCACTCGGCGTCCAGAAGTGCTGGATGCTTCAAACTTTCCATGAACGTTTATTTCACCCAGTGGAAGAACGTAAGCTATGTGGGAACCCCTGGTGGCAAACAATATTGGGGTGGGGATGGGAAGATTGAGTTTCTCAAAATCTCCCTAGACTTAACATTAACGGTTGAAAGTTATTCAAAATAACTGTTGCCACCAATAAATTTGAAAGAAGGAATGCATAACACTAATATCTTTTTCATTATGCGTGATAAAGTCATTGTTCAATTTGTTGGGACAAGAGCACTAACATCCGTGAATATTGAAGTCATTCGAATTAAGCACGAGCGGAATATGAGATTCTTTTCCGAAATAAAAACTTCAACAACTAAAAATTCGTATCGGTAATTAAATTCATTAATTTATTTTTAAAAAAAATATGTAAAATGAAAAGAAAACCTATACCTCATACGTTAATTCATAAAAGTTTTAATATGCTAAGTTATAAATAATGTCTTCCAATAATAATAATAAAGTTTTCGCAGTACCTAAACACTCTGTGGGGAACTCAAACCATATTTTTATTTTTCATAAAGTTAAATATTCTTGTCACACTATATTCGAGGAACTCTGGGTGGGTACAAAATGATTTGAAAAGTTTGGTTATCTGAGCGAAGTATTTTCGTGTTTTGCTTTAGAAACTTCTGATTTGGGAGGGGTACATACGGTAGCACGAAATGTGTCAATTTCTTTCCTTCCCGAAAAGAGAAGGAGAAAATTAAACCTGAGAATATTTACTCCTTTTTTACCTGTCTTTGAACTGTTTTTTCACTCGTCATTGGCCAGTTTGTTGATTTGTTATTTACCATATCTCCCTCTGTTGGGCTTGGAATGTGCACATCCACCAGGTTCGAGTCCCAGCTAGGTCAGCGTTGAGATTTATCTCCGAAAAACTCCCCGCCTGCCCCAGGGTCAGTAAAGGACACCAATGGACTTGGAAAGGCCACAGTCTGTCGGATGGGACGTTAAACCGGTTTTCCGTATGTGGGACAGCCATATTCTGTGCACGGTAAAGAACACGATGGATGGCCTTGACGGGAGGCTACGATCATTAAATGAGACCTTCCATCTGTCTCCCAACAGCAATTCTAGTGGGTCCCCTCCCTCAACCTTCTCTGAGCCTTCGGGGTTTGGTGACCAGGAGATTTAGGCCACTGTGCGCAAAAAGATGATACAAAATACAATTGATATTAGATATTGTTATAAATATTATGTTTCAGTATTGTCATGAGCATTACTCTTCAGTTTTGAACCTTCTTCACGTAAATAGTAAATAGATAAGTTTAATAGTTTTTAATAGTTTCATATTAATGAAAAATTATATTTCTATTTTTTAGGCAGTAACGAAATATTACTATTTGCATTTACACAATCATCCACTCGTTTCAGTTGTCACTGTTAGAGGGTGCTAAAGACGGAAAATAAAAACTTCGCTCCTTTTGAAATCGAGCATCCCTTATTCATATTTTATTCTTCCTTATTTGAAATCGAGCATCCCTTATTCATATTTTATTCTTCCTTATTTGAAATCGAGCATCCCTTATTATCCTTTTAGATTAAATTTTTGTACTTCCCAACTAAATTCATGATTATTGTACCCTTAAGATACGTACTTGTAACACCTAATAGTTGAAAACATATTAAGCTCCAGTTAAAAAGGCGTCAATTAATTATTAAAACCTTTACATTAAAATAATAATGGCGAAATAAATTCTATTCTAATGTCCTCTAGAAATACGAATATACTTGTCTGGTTAGGACACAAATAAAGACCTGAAATTCGAATTTTATTAAATTTTGTTACATAAGCGAAAATGAATAACATAAAAGGCGAAATCAAATTTCTATAAAAATAATTTTTACAGTGGTAATTTTTGCTAGTAAATAGTCTACAGTAAACAAATGGGTGAAACTATATACTGAATACACCCTGTGCATCACTCCTCTGTTGAGAAATTAGTTAATATTCTTTAACTGTAAACTAACTGATAAAAATATATGTTGCGTCATAAGCATAAATTCATGCATTTGATTGATATTCATAATTTAAGAACATAATGCTTGTTGGTTGTTTTTACCTCTGAGCGTCACTTTCTTTAACACAATGGGTTAAATAGCCGTGTCACAAAGACCTTGAGGACTCAAAGAAGGTTAGGAAAGGGACCCAATGGACAGTATTTAGCAGACAAATGGTAGCCTCTTGTGAAGGCCATTCAGCGTGTTCTTTAAGGTGCACAGGGTATGGCTTTTTCACACACAATGTACCACGGCTTAACCTGTAGATAAGCTGCTAACACCTGATAAAAATTAAACGATGCAACCTCAACTTTAATTAGTAATTTGACATAAAGAGAACAATGCTTATGATAGAATTAGTGGGGATGCCAAAAAAGTATTTTAATTAAAATCAGAATATTCATTTTCGAAGAAATGTGGCTTTTTTTGCATCAAATGAAAGAGCAAGAAAAAGAATAATGCATTTTCCCTGTGCTACCAATCAAAGGGACCTGGGTTCGATCCCCGGGTTAAGGCATGGATAGTTGTGATATCTTTCCGCTGAGATCTCGCCTTTTTCACAAATCCTGTTTTTTGGCATATTAAATGATAGGCTCCTGTCAGACCTCTGTGGCAAGCAGCTACTTGAACGGGTATTTACTCATATTTTTTTCTATATTCCCATTTGATGCATAAACAAATAAGCTTACAAAACAGCCATGTTCGAAAAGCAAAAAAATAAAACAAAAACACAATCTGGGTTCCAAGAACAGCTCTGTCAGAAGTGACTAGGTGTTCTTAGAAAAATTGACTCATATTCGGAAAGTTGACTCCTATCCTAATTCTCATGATTTAGGCTACTCGCAGAGTTAATAATTTGGAGGAATCAGCTTCAGTGTAGTAATGTGGAGGAATCAGTTCCACTGTAATAATGTAAAAAAATCATCTCCAGTTTAATAATCTGAAGGAATAGGCTGGAGTGTTGCAATGTGGTGGAATCGGTTGCAGTATAATAATTGGAGCAATCGGCTCTAATATAATAACATGAAGGAATCGGATCCAGAGAAATAAGCGGAGGGACTGGTTTCAGTGAAACACCGTGGAGGAATCAGCTCCAGTATAATAACGTGGAGGAATCGGCTCCATTTAATAATGTGCAGTAATCGACTCCATTTAATAATGTGCAGTAATCGACTGGAGTGAAGAATTGTGCAGGAATAGGTTCCAATGTTGCAACGTGGAACAATCGGCTCCAATATAATAATGTGCAGGAATAGGATCCAGTGTAATAACGTGAAGGAATCGGATCCAAAGAAATAAGCACAGGGACCGGTTCCAGTGAAACACCGTGCAGGAATCAGCTCCAGTATGATAACGTGGAGGAATCCTCCACGTTATCATACTGGAGCTGATTCCTGCACGGTGTTTAACATACCTATATCATACTGGAGCTGATTTCTGCACGGTGTTTCACACGGTGTTCCATTTAATAATGTGAAGGAATCGGTTCGATTGTAATAATATATCGGAATCGATTGACGTGCAGCAATATGTAGGAATCGTCTCCATTGTAGTAATGTGGTGAAATCGATTCCACTGCAGCAATATGCAGAAATCGGCCCTAACTTAACAATGTGAAGGAATCGGCTGCAGTATAGCAATATGACGGATCTTTTTTGTGTTGTTTTGTTGTTTTTTTTAAGAATATAATTTTTATTCATAAGAGTAAAGAATACAAATACATTTACAATTTGACCCGCAAAGCTAATAGCTTATCTGCAGGAAATTGAATGAATTATAATAAACATAGATCATTCAGCCACAAAAATGGTGTACATCAAATAAATCCACAAAACACAACACCTAATAATCAGCTAACTAGAAACTATCTTGCAGTGTAATAATTGAAGCAATTGCCTCAAATGGTATAATATGCAGGAATCGGATCCAGTATAATAACGTGAAGGAATCGGATCCAGAGTAACCAGCTCCAGTGAAATAACGCGGAGGAATCAGTTTCAATGTAATATTGCTATGTCGCCTGCTAAACATGGATAAATATTTTACATTTTCACATGGATGCAGCTTGGGGACGACGCAAAAACGATTCATGTCGATTTATTACAAATATATGGATGGATGCGCAAATTCAGAGCATGAAGACACAGGTTCAAAACCTACCTCGTTCAGAAAGACCGAAGGAGACCGTGAAGGAGAGAACGTTCGTGAACTCATTAAGAAAATCCCCACATCGCTGTACATTGATAAGTTTAGATGTCAGTGTATCGATTGGCAGTGTTCAAAGAATTATTCATCATCACTCAAAGTTACGAAAGATCTGTAACAATTGGGTACCACACAAACTGACAGAATAGCAGAACAGGGCGAGAGTCAACTCGTGCAAGGAGATATAATAATAATAATTTATTTCATGCAGGGGGTTACAGTAAAGAAAAGGTACAGGTAATTTTGGATATTAATTTAAACCCAGTGACTCCAAACAGTTAACAGACATTCTCACAGGTGATAAAAAGTGGTTTTTATACTATACAACTCCCAGAAAGATAGACAACTATGTTTTGGTTTATAAAGGATGAATCGACTCCCCAAATCCTCCAACAAGACTTTCGTTCAAGGAAGAGGATGTTCACAATTTTAGCTAGAAAAAAACTGACTATCAATAGACAATAATATACCGATATTGTCTCCCCCATCCTGCATATTCACCAGATCTTGCACCATGTGATTTTTGGTTGTTTCCAAATATTTAAAAAGTACTTATTTGAAAGCCTTTTTCAAGAGTTGAAGAACCTTCCAAAATGTTTTGTAACGGGCAGATGACCGTCAGCTCCTCGAAGCACCAGGAAAAACCAAAGTGTCTTGCTGCCGGATGCGGTAGTCAACAGAGGTCATTAATCTGCTCCCTTGCCAGGTACGATGACTAGCACTTTTGGGCCCTGTGTGGACAAAGGACCCCAGGTGACTGCGTGCTGGAGAGAAGGGGCGAGACTTCGGCTCCTTGACTTTCGTCGTCAAGGGCGAACAGCGAAGGAAGAGAAGCAGGCTCTGTCGCGGTATAGTCAGCGGATGAAAAATATCCAGCCAGGGCCATTGTTTGGCCACATTTGTGTGGCCGAACAGACATGGAGGCAGTTCAATGCCCTAGTGTAGGGTTGGTGCAAATAGTTTTATTAATATAATTATATTGTGAACAATAAATTTGTTGTACATATTGGTACGTTGTCTGTCGATCCATGCGACTACTTAGCTCGCCATATTCCTGATGTATACGCTGCATTAGGTAGCTTTTAAAATAATGCTGGGAACCCACACGCCGGTTCAACTAATTTAGATCTCCACGTAAACATCTTGTGACTGATTGGTGTCAGCAGAGAGGGTTCTTGAGCGAGGTACATGAAGGGTGGTGTGATTTATTTTTTGCGTGTGTCGTCGTTTGAAAAGGCTCTACGAGAACATTGGTTTGGTGAGTTCCAATTGCTGTGAATTTGTTCTTGTGTGCTACTGTGTTAGTGCATCATGTTCCACTACAATACACGACTAAGTGCGAAAAACGGTAGTCCGTCGGATCATAGTGCAGACAGTTCATTACAAACGCTCCACGCACGAGACACGGAGGTAGTTTCTGGAGTAGAGAGAGTAGGGGAAGCCGAAGATAGGCATCGGCCAAGAGTGGAACGGCCGGATGCTCTGAAAGAGCAGCGCGATTCGAACTCATCGATAATTTGGAGATAATGTGCATGAAAGTGCGGCTGCGCGAAATTGAGGCGGAGTCAAAAAGACATTTGCGCGAAATTGAAGCTGATTAACAGCGTGAAATTCGTGAAGCTGAGGAGAGGAGTGAAATACGAGAATTCGAATTTCGAAAAATGCGGATGCAGCAGAGGCAGGACTATCGCATGGTGTGCTGTACGATAGAAACTGCCCTCCGGGTCCATTCTGAAGGGATCTGATACCGTTTGGAAGCTCGGAAAAGAGTTGTCTAGGTGGTCGTCGTTTCTCTGGCCGGTTATTGGCAATCCGCCTGAGAGCTTCTACGAAATGCCACTTTTTAAAACTATTCAGGCAGCATTTAGAGCACAGTGGGTACCACGTGATCTTCATGGTGCAGTATTCTGCCTATGTCCCGGGAAATATTTGGCAGATTTCTGGTTAGCTTACCCTTAGATGATGCTGAGCATTATGATCGGCTCAACACCTTTGTACTGGACAGATGCAAGGTGTCGGCTATTGAGCATAAGCAAAGGTTTGATAGGGCCAGAAAATTGCAGTCTGATACCTGGGGTCAGTTTGGGGAACATATCCGTGATTTGTGGAATCGTTATATAGATAGCCGCAAAGTGACAGACTTGGAAGGATTAAAAGACCTTATGATATCGGATAGACTTAAATCCGAGGCGCCCCTGACAAAGCAAGAATATATTGCTTTCCAGGAGAGGCCCGATTGGCTGAGGCCCAGAGAATTGGTGGAGTCATAGACCATCATTTGGCTAGCACACGGCCAGGTGGCAGAAGGTGTGAATCGGATCACAAGGCGATACGTTCCACCACCCAAAAGTGATCTCAGACAGGTGCTCTTTTGAGCCCGGCAAAGCCAATCCGGAACTCTTCTCTATTAGGAAGGAAGATTCGAAAGGCACTTCCCATGATGTGGCAATCGTTATTCTCGTCCCTCGCGTTTCTAAAATATTGTGACAAAACGATATTCACACTTCTTTCCTTCTTTTCCAGGAGCCCATCTCGTTGCCGAGTGGTTAACGCACTTTGCTACTGATCTGAGGTATCTGGGTTCGAGATCTGAGTAAGGTGTGGTTGTTCGTGTTTTCTTTCTGCTGAGAACCCACCATCCTCACAGACCTTCTACTATGTGGTTTAACCTGATATAACTCTATGACAAGCAGCTGCTTAAGGGGATATTTGTTTATTATTTAAATGGGTAATTTAAATTAGACAATTTTTCAAAATGCATGATCCTCCGGCGTAACAGGCCTTTATTTGGTACGTAGCTTGTTGCTAGTGGTCAACACCTTAGAAGAACCGTTTTGAAACACATATAGGTAAACTCAAAAATCAACCAATGGTGATAGAAGTAACTTTTAACTTTTTAACTTTTAGGGTAAAAGAAAATTTAAATATCAAATTTATTATCCTGAACTACCACAAAATTTATAAATTAATTTAATATAAGAAAATGCCTTTCGTTCAATCAGTAACTTTGAACTTTAAGATTTGCAAATGGTACATTACAGATATATCGTTACAGATATATCTTAACGATATATCTAAGGTGATATTTCAAAATGCATGAATGATACTTTCCTACATTCCCTACTGAATGTACGATTATATCATCACTGTGACTTCATGTAATAGCTTTCATTTCTTCATTCAAGTTTCACTAATTTATCCTTGAAAGTTTCATTTTATGTGGTAGTGCGTCGAAAGCACATGTTTTTATCCATTAATTAACACTTTTCATAAAATAGTAATTGTTCTATTTAAATTCTGTAGCAAAGCAAATAAATAACACTATATCCAAAATAGGTTACAAATATTTCGGAACATTGCAACACAAAGAATATATTTGAGTGTTATAATTTCAACCAAATCCAGTCGTTTAAATAGAGGTATTCGACATTTTCTGTTGCTAAATAGGGTGAAATATCGATCAATAAGTCTAAAATTACAAATACAAATTTAATTAAAAGAAGAGAATTTATAAATTAATTTAAAAAATAGGGGTAAAATACAGCTATAAACATACCCCGTTTACCAAAGGCCACATGCAGAGTTCATTAGCTCTCTCAATGGCGAGGAAGGAAATATGTATAAAAATAAGCAATTGAATTTGGGTAATATATCATTGAATTCCATTTATTTTTAAGCCTACATAATAATGAATGAATTGTATTTAAAATTTTAAGAATATTTTAAAATTGTTTAAAACATTTACAAAACTTAGCAGCCACCAGTCGAATTATAAGAATTGAAATTTGTTATAAAAATCAATCGTTCTGTTATTGTACTGACCATGTCTAGTATGACATAAGAAGTGTGGTTAGAGTATAAATCAGAGCGGTAACTGAATCAGTGCCATATTCAAGATCGCTATAGCATATTCTCTAAGGAGATGCTTTCCCAAAGTCGAAATTTATTACCTACGATTAACATATTTTTAGAATCTGTAGCGAAGTAAATACGATTACATCCGAAATAATGCTGCTGAAAATGCAAACTCAGGTACATTTGATTGAGATCTTTCATTTATATTGACTAACATTTTGTCATGCGTCGTTCGATAATTCCATTCAGAAGGCAGGCGACGAAGGCGCCCCACAAATATCGGATGCGTTTAGAAAAATCACTCCCGACCCACGGAAGATGGGAATCCTCATCTGTCACACCAAGAGGGTGAGAACTAAGCGGGACCATCCCACGAAATTCAGGACGAATCGCTCAAGTAGCCGCAGAACCACGAGGAAACTGCCAATTTCTGTCACCGATGACGTCTAATTCATAATAATATGAAGACAAAGATATGCGATATTTTTTACATCTTAACTGAAAATAGTGAATGAAGAAGGGTTTTCAGGAAGAGATATTGTATGAATGCTTATGTGAGATCGCATTAACGCAGAATTCAGGTAAATTGGAAGATAAGTGCATTTTTTTACTTGAATATACAGTATAAAATCCTCATTCTTGAGGCTGGTAGATTTCTTACATAACGATTAGCCATATACAAATTGTACCCTAAACATATATCATTTTATTAAATAGCGTTCTAACAACTAAAAAAAAAAACTGTCTAATTCGTTTTCAAAAAATTTTTTTCGAGTTTTATAGGGCCTGAGAGAATATTACAATTTGCCTTTTACCCATCAAACATTAGCTCATATTTCCATGGTTAGAGGAAGATACAGGAAAAAATACACTATCTTCAAAATCTTGCCAAACCTCCCTATTCGTTAGAGGCGATATATTTTTCTTCTAGTTAAATATATAATAAATATATAGGGTTGGGTTGTTAACCTCTGAGTGGCACTTTTTTGCACACCATGGGCGAAATGGCCAGGTCACAAGGACCCCGAAGGCTCAGAGAAGGTTGGGGGAGGGGACCCACTGGAACAGCTGTTGGGAGACAGATGGTAGCCTCCCGTCAAGGCCATCCAGCGTGTTCTTTAACGTTGGGTTGTTTTACCTCTGAAGGGCATTTCTTTGCACACAATGGGCTAAATGGCTAGGTCACATGGACCCCGAAGGCTCAGAGAAGGTTGGGGGAGGGGACCCACTGGAACAGCTGTTGGGAGACAGATGGTAGTCTCCCGTCAAGGCCATCCAGCGTGTTCTTTAACGTGCACAGAGTATGACTCTCCCGCACACTGGGCCACGGCTTAACGTCGCATCCGACGGACGGCGGCCTTTCGAAGCCCATCGGTGTCCCGTACTGACCGTGGGCAGGGCGGGGAATTTTGCGGAGATAAATCTCAACGCTGACCCAGCTGGGATTCGAACCTGGAAACTACAGCGATTTGAGGCTGGATGGGGTGTTATAATGTGGCATTACATAACACACTATTAACTTTCTCATTAAACAAACAACTAACCTACTACACTACGATATTAAAATCCAATATCTGATTTTGCATTTAGTACTTTTTTGCGTTTTTCGATCACAATAATCACATTTTTTATGCATGATCCCTTGTAATTAACTACTACTACATTTAACACTCACTTGATATGTTGACACTCCTACAAAAGTAAATATTCCTACAAAAACAACATTACGTAAAATGAAGTGGCGGTCCCTCTATGCACTGCCTCTGGGGTGAAATGTTAAATCCTTCTAATACGTTTTATAAATTATAGATGGCATGTTGTAAAAACTTACGCTTTTGTTGTTAAGTTTTAGCGCCTTACACTGTAAGTCACTGAACTAGAATTCGCTGCAAGATCTGATGATATTGGTATGATTAAACGAATAAATAATACTACACTAAAAGATACTAAAATTTATAGTGGTAGCTGTTTTCAATCTTTCTTTAATTACTTTTAAGTAGCTAAAACATATGATAAAAAGTGAGCATTTAGTGTTCCGTTTAAATCATATCTTCATTATAACAGTGACTACTCTCAGAATAAAATAAATAATTCTACCTTTTGTAAACATTGTATCTTAATCTTTAAACACGAGGTTACCCACATTAAACCGACAATCCTCTATGATCACGATTGTTCAACGTAGAGATGCTAATCTGAGTTTGCTTATTTTGAAAGAAACTGGGTACATACTATGACGTTATATTTTTAAAGAAATTGGGTTAAGAAATTGGGTTCAGCTAATGAAAAATATATGTTTAGTTACAAAGGAATTTATTATACTGTTTAAAATATTTTTCAATAATATATACAGGGTGATTGAGATAAGCGTTTACAAACTTCTGGGAGGGGTAGGTTGCACTAAGACAAATCGGAAACATATAGCAATGCAGGGTCGGTAACGGAATTTTCACGCGGTAGATGGCGTTGTTCGACGCGATACACACGTGCAGCTTTGGGTTGGGTTGTTTGACCTCTGAGTGGCACTTTTTTCCACACCATGGACTAAATGGCCAGCTCACAAGGACCCCAAAGGCTAAGAGAAGGTTGGGGGAGGGGACCCACTGGAACAGCTGTTGGGAGACAGATGGTAGCCTCCCTTCAAGGCCATCCAGCGTGTTCTTTAACGTTGGGTTGTTTTACCTCTGAGCGGCAATTTTTTGCACTCCATGGGCTAAATGGCCAGGTCACAAGGACCCCGAAGGCTCAGAGAACATTGGAGGAGGCAACCCACTGGAACAGCTGTTGGGATACAATGGTAGCCTCCCGTCAAGGCCATCCAGCGTCTTCTTTAACGTTGGGTTGTTTTACCTTTGAGCGGCACTTTTTTGCACACCATGGGCTAAATGGCCAGCTCACAAGGACCCCGAAGGCTCAGAGAAGGTTGGGGGAGGGGACCCACTGGAACAGCTGCTGGGAGACAGATGGTAGTCTCCCGTCAAGGCCATCCAGCGTGTTCTTTAACGTTGGATTGTTTTACCTCTGAGCGGTACATTTTTTGCACACCATGGGCTAAATGGCCAGCTCACAAGGACCCCGAAGGCTCAGAGAAGGTTGGGGGAGGGGACCCACTGGAACAGCTGCTGGGAGACAGATGGTAGTCTCCCGTCAAGGCCATCCAGCGTGTTCTTTAACGTTGGATTGTTTTACCTCTGAGCGGTACATTTTTTGCACACCATGGGCTGAATGGCCAGGTCACAAGGACCCCGAAAGCTCGGAGAACGTTGGGGGAGGGGACCCACTGGAACTGCTGTTGGGAGACAGATGGTAGCCTCCTGTGAAGTTGAGCTGTTTTACCTCTGAGCGGCACTTTTTTGCACACCATGGGCAAAATAGCCAGGTCACAAGGACCCCGAAGGCTCAGAGAAGGTTGAGGGATGGGACCCACTGGAACAGCTGTTGGGAGACAGATGGTAGCCTCATGTGAAGTTGAATTGTTTTACATCTGAGCGGCACTTTTTTGCACACCACGGGATAAATGGCCAGGTCACAAGGACCCCGAAGGCTCAGAGAAGGTTGGGGGAGGGGACCCACTGGAAAAGCTGTTGGGAGACAGATGGTAACCTCCCGTCAAGGCCATCCACTTTGTTCTTTAACGTGCACAGGGTATGACTTTCCCGTACAGTAAACCACGGCTTAACGTCCCATCTGACCGACGGCGGCCATTCCAAGCCCATCGGTGTCCCCTACTGACCGTGCGAGGGGAGTTTTGCAGAGATAAATCTCAACGCTGACCCAGTTGGGACTCGAACGTGGGAACTACAAATTACGAACCTGGCGCGCTACCGACTGAGCCACCCCCACCCCCTAGAGCTAGGGAGTAGCATTCACAATTGTTCATAATGTCATGGAGAGTAGGTGAAACTTCACTTCCCACTTCATTAACTCTTCTATTTACTGTCTGTAGGGACAAGGAAACCATTTCAAAGTTTTTTAACCATCTTATTGCCTCCAAAGGCAGATGCCATTTTCAGAGAACATTTTTTAAAGAGCTCGCCATCTCTCAAAGATTTTTTGGTTTTTACTTGCTCTAAACCTACCTCATAAGAAACTCTCAAACCCGCGGTGTTTGCTGGCTGCTGAAAAATATTCTGCTCAGTTAGATTCTGCCTCAAATCACTAAACACAGTAGTCCCTGTAGCTCATTGATTTTTTATCATATTTTGTTTTATTGGGGGCGGGGGTGGCGCAGTCGGTAACGCGCCAGGCTCGAAATCTGTAGTTCCCAGGTTCGAGTCACATACCCTGTGCACGTTAAAGAACACGACTTTGACGGGAGGCTACCATCTGTCTCCCAACAGCTATTCCAGTGGGTCCCCTCCCCCAAATCTTCTCTGAGCTTTCGGGGTCCTTGTGACCTGGCCATTTAGCCCATGGTGTGCAAAAAAGTGCCGCTCACAGGTAAAACAATCCAACGTTAAAGAACACGCTGGATGGCCTTGACGGGAGGCTACCATCTGTCTCCCAACAGCTGTTCCAGTGGGTCCTCTCCTCCAACCTTCTCTGAGCCTTCAGGGTCTTTGTGTGTGGGGCGGGGGTGGCTCAGTCGGTAGCGCGCCAGGCTGGTAATCTGTAGTTCCCAGGTTCGAGTCCCAGCTGGGTCAGCGTTGAGGTTTATCTCCGCAAAATTCCCCGCCCTGCCCACGGTCAGTAGGGGACAACCCACACCACTGTTCTTCGGATAATATAACCGAAGCCTTTATGGGTCTAAACGGAATGCCACTACACTTCTTAAACAAACATATGTGGACTTTGGGAACGTTCTTGCAATTCTTCACCAACAAATCAGAGCCTAGCTGGTAATCATCATCTCCAATAGCAAACCGCTCCTCGGTGAGATCACCCTCGGTTTGAGAATGCTGAACACAGGCCATCGTTAACATTTCAGTGCTGCAAAACTATGTCTTTTCACACATTAAGGGTGCTGCTTATACATAAAACATTTGACGTCGTCGTGCAATAGCCTGCCATTGGTCGAGATCTAATTCGTGCTGATTGGCTAAAGGTTTGGGATTTAAATCATAAGTGTCGCTGTATCTCTGTCATTCGCTGCCAGTAAGTGTCTCGTTAAATATGGCAGGAGGAAAGAGCGATCCTATTTGGAATGGTTTCCAGAAATACCCGAAGAGTAGGGGATTTCGCGCCGTGTGCTTACAGTGTAACAAGGATGTCACAGGCCTTGTAGTTCGCCTTAAAAGCCATCAATATGAGAGCAACGCCATAACATCTTCGGAATGGTTAGACCAGCAAATCGCATCTGTGATGAACTCTTCGGAACCCGACAAAATCAGACAGTACCTCGACATCATACAAGTTCATCTAAAGGCTTTCAGGGACCAAGCTAAGGTTTCAACAATGGAAAGTGAATGAATTTAACTGAAGAACTATCCACTAAGACTCTGCACCGTTCAGTTAAGAATGTGCCAGGATGCACAAAGACTTTTTTTCGCATTCTACATGTAAAAACAAATGCAATACACAAAATTTGTGTTATAAATAATAACCCACTAGAGTATGATTCGTTTATGGTTGTAATTTTCCATACAATATTTCACTCACGATATGAAAGAGATTGTGTTCGCAGTAAAATCTTATAACACAATTTTACCCATAGCGCAATCCATACGGTTTTCAAGCACTACATTAGTTAATTTCGGGTCCATAGCAAAGATTCAGTTATATTCAAGCCAGAGAAATAAAGTGATTAAATTATTATTCAGTTTCGTCTAATTAGCATTCTTTCTAAAAATGAGACCTCGAAATTTTAAAATGCTGCTCATCATTTTCGAAATGTTTTCATCCTCATTGGCATCTTCAGTGAGGGCATAAAAAATAAATAAATACCCCCTCAAGCAACTGCAATTTTAAAACATTGCTCAGCATTTTCGAAATGTTCTCATCCTCATTGGTATCCTCAGTGAGGGCATAAAAATATAAATAAATACCCCCTCAAGCAACTGCTTGCCACAGAGGCCTGACAGGAGCCTGTCAGTTCATATGCCATAGTAGAAGGTCTGAGAGGATGGCAGGCCCTCAGCAGAAAAACCACACAAACCTTGTGTGCCTTACCCGGATCTCGAACACAGGTCCTTAGATCAGTAGACAAGCGCGCTAACCATTCGGCCATGGGACGGTGAGGGCATAACAGCAGATAACATTGAAATCTTTAATGCTTGTCTGAAATTTTGCTGTAAGAAACCTTTCATTAATGCACTCACATCCTAGAAGAGCATCACTAGCCCGTCTGCTGAGAAACAGACCCACGCCTTGGTGATGCTTTCCATTCTCCATCCATGAAAAGATAAATTTAAAGTTATTATTAATTGCATCACCTTTACCTGTCCATCTGGTCTCTTGCAAGCCTAGAATATCTAGGTTATAGCGCTGGAATTCCTGCGTGAGGACATCAAGAGAATAATCTCTATGTAATGTCCTCATGTTCCATGTTCCTGCAGATAAAAAATGATTAGTAGGTATCAAATTTAGAGGAAATAAAAAATAAATTGAATTATTATATTTAGTTTCAAATCTCGTATTCCTCAAGTGAATTTTTACTTCATCCGATGTTTTCAGCTAAGGTGTTGATGGCATATAAATTTACTGTCACCCACCAGTCTAGACGCTCACGAGCTCCACTCCATATGGATGAAATTTGTAGTCTGACACTTCTCACGTCACAAGCTTTCAAATGAAAGCTTAACTGACATATAAACTGAGAAACCATGAAATAAATTAGAGGAAAAGAAAAAAGAAATAATTAATATGTTGAATGAAATTTTTATTCTGAAGTACCACTTATTTTATAAAACATAAAAAGGAAAACAAAAATCTTTCATTCAATCCACATCTCCTTTAGTTTCAACAAGAGAGTGTAATATAACGGATATATCTGAAATGATACGTCCAAAGTTTAAGGAAAACAGAATTTATTTCAAACTCTCAGACTGGAAGCATTTGCAGAATATCGACGATAATGAATGCTTGAGGATAATAACCATTTTTGCAAAATGTGCAAATGGTTATTCTCAGGCATTCATTTGATGTTTTAAAATTAAATGTAGAATTTTATTATCACTGTTGATTCTGGCCATAGTCTCTAGTCCTTAATGTCTTTAATTATTTTAGTCAGTTTTCATTTATTTAGTAATGCCAAGATTCATTTCATTAATTTTGCTTTTAAAATACTCGTTAAATTAGGTTCCAACTTTTAAGGTAATACGTTAAACCATACATAATATTTATCAACACAGAAAAGGGGGATTCAATATATTACCATTAGTCCAAATTTCGATTTCGAGAAAAACAAATACAAATACATATAAGTTATAAATAGAGCTCTGCGAGGATAGAAAGTGCTATCCACACCCGCATTCGCAAGGTCTTATCTGCATTAGCAAAACTTTATCAGCATCTGCCCATGTTCTCTATTTAGCAACCATCGAAACTCTGAAAATGCTTGAAGTATGATGTGTTTGTGAGTAAAAGAAATCAAAGTATATAATGGTTCATTAATCACATGAATAACTGAAAAAAAGTATACTGTGAAAATAAAAAGTCTGGCTCGTAAAAAAATGCGTTACTGAATATAGACAAAATATACTTAATTCTAATTTTGGAAATTCTTTTAAAATGATTTTGCTCTTTTAAATGCAGTTATCAGCGATTATAGGAAGACACTCCATTTTATTACCCAGTAACTCTCTCCTAAAATTTCGTGATCTCGTCTGATATCACATGAGATCATGATAACGTTTGGTATACCATGTGATCGTGATAACTCGTCTGGTATACCATAAGATCGTGATAACTCGTCTGGTATGCCATGAGATCTTGAGATCTCATGGCTTACAAGACGAATTAGTTAACATAATAAAAACTCTTTATTATAACATTGAGTCGTGTGTGAGAGTTAGTTAGGCTTGTAGCAATTGGTTTAACATTGCTTCTGGTGTTCAACAAGGGTGCATTTTGTCTCCTTTTCGCTTTAGTTTGGTTACTGATTATGTTATGCGAAATTATCTGCAAGGGAAATATTTTGAATTTGTATGGTGTACAGATGTGAAAATTTCTGATTTAGATCCAGCACACGGAACCAAGGCGTAACGTCCCATCCAACGGACGGCCACCTGTCCAAGTCCATCGGTGTCCCCTGCTGACCGTGGGAAGGGCGGAAGTTTTGCGGATATAATTCTCAACCTTGACCCTGCTGGGACTTGAACCTGAGAACTAGAGATTACAAGCCTTGCAAGTTACCGACTGGGCCATCCTGCCTCTGTTCTTGAAGGAGTATGGTGGTGTCGGGAACATTGCATTGACATGGAATGTGTCCTGATTTTTATGCTAGGTTTTTATGAAGGATATCAATAGAGATTTCTATCTTCAAGATGGCCAATGGTATACATCCCCTTAATTTCTTACTGTACAAGAACCCGTCTGAAATTATCTCTGCAATATGTTCTTCAGATCCCCCCCCCCAAAAAAAAAAGTGGAACTCTCCTTTTTCACAGATTAGTCGCGATTAAGCTTACAACCTGATTCTAGACGATCATTCATCTAGAAGGAACGTGAGGCACTATATCATTCCTCTAACATCAAGGAAAGCGACTCCATGACCTTCAACAGTTTTAAAGTCGTGGATAACAGATTTTTCTCAGCTTTTCTTCCATGATTTCTCAGCACTGGAAGAGGATCTATATATTGATCAGATGTTTTTATGTAAAGCTTTGCTCCCATTGAATCTGTACAAACTGATTCATACTGCAGAATATCATTTCAGACGGTTCTTGTACAGTAAGGAGTTAAGGATGTGTATACTTGAATGACATAATTTGAGATCTTTATTCTAATTAATCTTGTATGAATCCACCCACAAAGTCTGTTAACTGTTCGAACGGCTGTCGACATCTGCATAAATACAGATTTAGAGTTTTAGAACAATTTCCAGAACGTTTTGTCAACCAGGGATCTTTGGTTGCCTTTTTCTGTGTTTGACTGCTCTGCACCTGTGACGTCAGCTCGCTCCTGTCAAACCGTTTCGATCGCCCTGCAAACCAAATAATTTCCATCCATTTCCATATAGTACCACCTGCCTAAATTTTGTCACATTTGCATAACTTCTTGCAAGTGTTGAAATCTTTATTTCTAGTATTATATTTCCGAAAAATTTCCTACCATGTCATCCCTCTGTAGTGGACACCGATGGGCTTGGAAAAGTCACCATCTGTCGGATGGGATTTTAAGTGTGGTCCCATGTTCGGGAGATCCCTATTCTGTGCAATTTAAAGAACACGCTGAGTGGGAGGCTACCATCTGTCCCCTAACATCTGTTCAGTGGATCCTCTCCCCAACGTTCTCTGAGCTCTGAGGTCCCTTGTGACCTGACCAGATGTAGAGCAACCGAACTCAAACACACGCCTGAATTTCTTCAATGATCTTAAAATAGTAGACAGTTAAGTCTCCGTATAACACACGCCAGAATGACGAAATATTCAATAAAACAAATATATTTCCAACCTCTACCAATCTGCTATATATTTTTGTGAAAAAATGCTTTGCCTAAACGAACAGTTGTATAACATATCATCGTTTTAATGAAGTTAAAAATAAACCCGATAAAAAAGTAATAAGTATAGCTAAATTAATAAAAAATACGTAAGCCAAACACTGAGATGCTAGTTTATTAGATACACCACCTAGTAGCGTGTTGCGTTTCCTTTGTCTTTCAGAACATCCCAAATTCATCGGGGCATGGAACTTACAAGATGCTGGATGCATAGTGCAGGAATGTTGCACCATTAGGAAAGGATTGTGTCCCGTAGATGCTGTGAATTGGACGGTGGCACAGTATCGCTGCGAACAGCCCTTCCTACCTCATCCCAACGTTGCTCGTTCGGGTTTAGATTTGGGGATTGCGCAGGCCACTGAAGCAAAGAAAACTCCAAAAGAAATGTGTTCATCCTAATTTAAATTCATTTGCTTACTTTGAAAAATATGTAAAAGTTAATAAATGTATATCGCAATTGTTAATTAATAATTTTTTAAATATTATGTTTAAGCAATGAACGTTTTTTAATAATGATAGTTTCGTCGTAGTACAAACATTTTTTGTGCAGCTCAGACCATATTTACACACTATATCTGAGAGTTTGTAATAAAAACTATTTTTCTTAAACTTATACATATCATTCAGATATATCCGTAATATAACACCTCGGAGACAATGTAAATCCCTTGCGATTGAACGAATGATTTTCATTTTCCCCTTTGTGTTTAATAAAATCAGTGGTAGTTTTGAGTAAAATTTTATTCACCACTTTTACTTATTTTCTTATTGTTTTTCCTTCATTTATTTGTTGTTTTCTCAGTTTATGTGTTTCACAAACGATTGTTCCAACACATATTCTCCACCCTTTGACCAATTTCAACGAGTTCTGCACCAAATATGCTCATAACACTGGGAGTCTAAGAGACTATCACAAGAAGTTCTGCTCCATGAAAATGGAAAATATCAAAACCATTGCCTCACAGCTTCCAATTCAGAGTAACGAATCAATGTAAAATTAAAGCTTGTGAAACCGGTAGTGTGATAATGATACAAAGAGATATTTCTCTTGCATTGTTTCTTAGAGGTCTGTAAATGGTAGCTAAGTAGTCACTGGAAGGAGAGCTATGCACCAATCCCCTGTGATGATGCACAGAACCGTCCAGGCCTAGCACCTAATGTCCGACCCCGCCTTCTCGTAGTGCAGACCGTTAGTACCTTTCAAAAGAGATACTCTCTTGTGGAAGTGAACGGAAGGGGAGGGCTGTCAGATTAGTGTGGCCTACTCTTCTGGACAACTATAGCTACTTTTCTTTTTTTCCTACCCTGCTGAGGAGTGGTCAACCACACAAGGTCGTGGTGCTGACCATAAAATCGGACTGGACAGATATATGGCTCTGAGCATGATTATGGATCCTGATTTTGCTGCACTGGTGGGCTTCTGTGGAGGGAAAATCGTCCGCTGTGTTTTCTGTTTGTTTTTGGGTTGACAGCCCCAAGTGAATAGATTCACAGGATATGTTTATCAGCTGGTGGATAATCCTGAGCAGAAGTCATCGCAGGCACCTGAACTCTTTGCTTCTATTGGCATCGTCAAATTCTACATTGGAGGAAGTCTTCCAGTGTAGATGGCTTTAGCCTTTAGTAGTGGGGGAACGGGTCTTTGCCCCATGTCTGCGATTAGGGGGCTGTTTGATATTGTCGGCATTCCCTCTCTCAATAAACATATTTTCTTTAAACATCCCAATAACCATTTTCTCTCCATAGGTAGTTGGAATGTGAGGACTCTGCACAGAGCCTTTTCTCTTGATGTCCTCACACAAGAATTCCACCATTATAATTTAGATATTCTTGGCTTGCAAGAGACCAGATGGACAGATAAAGGTCAGATTCTTAAAAATAATCTTAAATTTCTCTTTTCAGGGAGGGACGACTATAAGCATCACCAAGGCGTGGGTCTGCTTCTCAGCAGACACGCTAGTGATGCTCTTCTAGGCTATGAGTGCATTAATGAAAGGTTTCTTACAGCAAAATTTCCGACAAGCGTTAAAGACTTGAGTGTTATCTGGTGTTATGCCCCCACTGAGGATGCCGATGAGGATGAGAAGGATAGGTTTTATGAACAACTTCAGCATATTTTGAATTCTGTCAAGAAAGGAGATATTACCCTTGTTCTTGGTGACTTCAATGCCAAAGTTGGTACTGACTCTGACCTTTGGGCAGGAGTAATAGGCCCTTTTGGCATTGGTAACTGCAATGCCAATGGGCAACGTCTCCTACAGGTAAGTAAACTCAATGGATTCAGAATAACTAACACTTATTACAAACACCGCGACATACATAAGTACACATGGGTTTCACCTGAGGGGCTGCATAAGAATATGATTGATTACATATTAATTAACAGCAAATGGGCTAGTTCTATTAGGAATACCAGGGCATATAGGGGAGCTGAAATTGGATCTGACCATTACCTTGTTAAAAGTGTCTTGCAACTTAAACTTAAAAAGTGTTGTGCTAGGATTAAAAAATTTATTTTTAATACTGAAGCTCTGAAAGTTCCAGTTATAGCCAAAGCTTACCATGATAGATTACTTAGTCATTATGACAGTCATGGTTTGCTTACTACTGAAGTTGAGGAAGAATGGGATCATTTTAAACAGGCTTTTTCGGACATTAACAGTATTCTTTTCGGAAAAAAGGAGCAGAAGAGACATAATTATCTGAGGGATAAGGCACTTGAGCTTATTTTGGAAAGAAAGAACTGCAGGAATGTCCTTAATCAATACCCTACTAGTCCTAATAGAAAGCATTACAGAGAACATAATAAACGTGTAAAAGATCAGTTAGCTGCTGATAAGAATCTTTGGCTTGATGGTTTGGCTGATAAAGCCAAGGAAGCAGTTAGACAGCACAACAGCAGAGAGCTGTACCAGATAGTTAATGTTTTGTGTGGTAGAAAATGGACAGGTATACAAGGATTGAAGGATAACCAAGGTAAGGTTATAGAAGGGGAGGATTCTGTCATGACTAGGTGGGCGGAGCATTTCAGTGATATTCTAAACAATGCGGTTAGTTCTATTCCCATTATTTGCAATGATGATAGATGCATTGGTGGCTTTAATGTTGGCCCTATAACACAATCTGAAGTTATTTTTGGCTGTTTCTAAACTTAAATTTCATAAATCCCCACGGGTAGATGAAATTACTACTAAAATGGTTAGAGCTGGGAATGTTTCAGTTACCACTTGGATGACTGAAATTTTGCTTATCTTTTATGATAAAGGCATAGTTCCTAAGGATTTTACCAGAGCTATTATTATCCCTATTTTCAAAAAAGGTGATCGCAGTTCTTGTGATAACTATAGTGGTATCAGCCTACTCTCTGTTCCAAGTAAAGTTCTTTGCATGACTGTGCTTAATAGAATTAAGAATCTGGTTGACAGGCAGTTCCGTGATGAGCAATGTGGATTCAGAAGTGGTAGGGGATGTGTGAATCAGATATTTTCACTTAGGCAGATTCTTGAGAAATGTTTACAGTTTCAGAAACCTTTGGTTGCTAGCTTTGTTGATTTTAAAAAGGCTTTCGACTCTGTTGATCGTCATAATTTGTGGTTGATTGTGAGATTATATGGTATACCTGACAAGTTAGTTAACATAATGAAAGCTCTATATAATAACACTCAGTCGTGTGTGAGAGTTGGTAAGGCTTGTAGCAATTGGTTTAGCATTACTTCTGGTGTTCGACAAGGGTGCATTTTGTCTCCTTTTATCTTTAACTTGGTTATTGACTATGTTATGCGAAATTCACTTCAAGGGAAACATTTTGACCTTAAATGGACTGGAGATACGAAAATTTCTGATTTAGATTATGCTGATGATTTAGCCCTTTTGGTAAATGATGTTGATGAGATGAACTCTTTCATTCGAGCTGTTGATGAGACTGGTAGTAGAGTAGGTTTGGTTATAAACAGAGAGAAAACTAAAGTGATGAAAATTGGTCAGGCAGGCTGTAATTCAGTTAATCTGAATTGTTGCAGTCTTGAGCAGGTGTCACAGTTTAATTATCTTGGGAGCTATGTAACAGATAATGGTGATGTGCGGCATGAGATTAACAGACGAAAAGGGATTGCTGCCGGGACTTTTAAGAACCTATGGAGAGTGTGGAGAAATAGGCGTATACACCTAAAGACTAAAATTAGACTGTATAATAGTTTGGTTTTTTCTAGGGTTAGTTATGGTAGTGAAACTTGGACACTTTGTAAACAAGATAACAGGAGACTAGATGCTTTTGATTCGAGATGCTTACGCAGTATCTTGGGCATTAGGTGGTTCAACTTTGTAACTAATGATGAGGTTAGGCAAAGGAGTTTGCAACCTCCTTTAAGCAGCATATTGTGCAGAGAGAGACTCCGTTGGTTTTGCCATGTTGCCCGTATGAATAATTATAGATTGGCGAATAGGGTTATGAACAGTGTGCCTAAAGGCCTCAGAAAGAAGGGGAGACCTAGAATGCGGTGGGCAGACAATGTCAACAGGACGTTGTTAGAATTGGTGTGCAGTGGCCAGATGCAGTAGGTAGCTCAGGATAGACTTGCTTGGAGAACAAAATTGGACCTCTGTAGCCCGTGGCTGCTTGAGGATGATGGTGATTGATGATGATGTTTCTTAGAAACATGGAAAGGAAAGTTAACCTTTGGTTTAATTTTTGTATCTTTTGATAACGAAGGCCAAAAGTAAAAACTAAGGTGTCAAATGGAAGCTTGTGACGTGAGAAGTGTCAGATTAAAGATTTCACCCACATGGAGTGGCTAAACGGGTGGGGGTAAGAAATTTACATACCAAAAAACTACTTACCTGGAAAACATCGGATGAAGTAAAAATTTGCTTGGGGGAGAGAAATATACGAGATTTGAAACTAAATTTAATATAATAATTTAATTTATTTTTTATTTCCCCCAAATTTGATATCTTTATGTAATAGAATTTGAAATGTTTGAAAAAAAAAAGTATCAGCGCATGAAAATGTCTATTTCTTTATCCGAAACTTCTATTTTCCTCTTTTGCAATTACGTGGGTGAGTTTATCCTGTAAGAGATTGAAAACCTCATTTAATAGGAATACGTTGGTGGAATAGCCATTAAATCAATATAAAACTTCTCTTATCAGCAAACGGAAAACAAATTAATATTGAGCTTTGAATTTTCTGGGTTTTCAATCTTATCACTAGGAAGAGAAGATTAAGAACACAAAAGGTAAAGAATGTCTAAGGAATTATTTAGTTTCGGCGGGTTTAAGTCAGAAAAGGAGTTATATTGCAACATCATATCAGAATAATTCAATTAGAAATAACTAGGTGAAATATCGTAATTCCTGAGCAATACATTTTCGCTTCGAATTTCAAAAAACAAC
This sequence comes from Ryuthela nishihirai, assembly GCA_038380435.1. Lineage (NCBI taxonomy): Eukaryota > Metazoa > Arthropoda > Arachnida > Araneae > Heptathelidae > Ryuthela > Ryuthela nishihirai. The sequence continues at coordinate 7,420,743 of JAWZYU010000038.1, forward strand.
TCCGAGACTAAATAGTTCAAACGCCAGGCCTGGATCATGGGGATGGGTTAAACTATTTATAAGGCAAAGGACTATAAAATGTCCTTTGCCTTATAAATGTTTCCAGTAATTGGTTAACAAGGCTTAGTGACTGCCAGTCACTAAGCCTTGTTAACCAATTACTGGAATACTAGCTATCTCTCGCCAAATATTTGGCGCGAAAAGTCCGTCCGTTGATAATTTTTCCCATCGATAACGAACCACTTTCTTCCTAACCTCCATCGATAATGTATGACTCAATTTGAAACGTTCAACGTAGGAGACATCAGAACCCCCAAAGATTTAGAACAATTGCGGTGGGTATAATCTAGACCCAGCAAAGCTAGGAACCCGATCTACTAACCTAACACAGGCACACAAGGGAGAACAGGACATGAAAGTTGGGACCAATTGATCACGTACCTAAAAAAATTGACAAAAAGCCACCAACGACGTCATGGAGGTACATGAAACTCACGTTCTGCCGGATTTCCCATTTCCCACGTGACCATTATAATCTACCACCGGCAACGTACCATTAAACGTTTTCCACCATAATGAATCACTCATATGGTGCCTATCCATTTGATTGTCAAACATTCCTCAGGCGTGTCTAATTTCCGTGTACAACGAACTGGATACAGCCTGGGTCCTTAGAAATACTGGGGTAGGACTAGTGTTGCCAACCGCTCTGTTTCCAACTGAATTGTCTGGTGTGCAGAATATGACTTTCAACCAGACCAACATTTTCTGCTTTTCTACCTTTGGTTTTAACTAATGCACATTTTGGACTCAAGCGAATATTGTGATACATTACATCTAGACAGGTGAGATGCATAGAAGAAAAAATAAAGTTATGGTTTCTAAGAAAGATGCCCACACATAAACATATAACACTGTTTATTATCACAATAGCTTCAACATTTCATTCGTTAAAGTCGCTTCTGACAATATGAGTGCAATGAAATATAAAGGGGTACAACCTGCTTGCTCCTAGGATGAACAGTACTTGGTCCTCTTAAATTCGTTGCAGTGACAACTATTCATCGAAGGTAATGAAATCATTAGACCTCGTTCGTCGAAGTGAGTTACGAAGTTGGCGTTCAAATTATAAAGGCTTATATATGTTCTTTGTTTTAAATGAGTCTCAACCTGTTAAAAATTTCCCTGTATAAACCTCAGTCAAATATGCAATTAACTAACAGCATAGATATTAAAAGTATCAGCTTTATTAGAGAAAGCTACTAGAGTACACGAGGAGGTTAACGAAAATACAGAACAATGATGTGTGAGTGTCTGCAAAGGCCTGCTAAAATCCCCTATAGGAGGAAATAAATATAAATTCAAGAAGCGTGTTTGAAGAAAGATTAAATATTTTTCAAAATTTATTATTATTTATTTTTTTAATAAAGTTTTGTTTTTTAAAGAACATTTTCTTTTTGTTTTAAATATCCAAATAATTCACACAAATGCATCCTTTAACTCTCAGTGGGCACCTCCAGATGGAAAAAGTCTTTCCTCATTGTTTAGAAGCTGGTATAATGAATACGATAGTGTATTAGCACCCATTATTTAGGTCTTCATTAATCGATTATGAGCTCGAACAGTTCTGGAGACGACCATGCTTAATAACAATGGCTGATGGATATTCAAATTTCGGAAGAGGATGGATGTTTGTAATTAGTCTCATAAAATGTGTAAAATTATTTTTGAATATTTGTTTACATTTTTCCCTAAATGTCAGATAGAAAGAAGCAAAAAAAAAATGGGGTGGATAAAATCTTCCCCCAAACAAAATGTCCATTTTTTTCTGCAATGGAAAGTTGGCAACACTAAGATTGGGTGGCACTAAGAGGATTCAAGGCACTCCTAACCTAGTTCGACCATATGTATTGATTTGCTTAAAAAAGAAATTTGAACAAATGATTTTTATCTAAATTAATTGTAGTGCGTTTAAACATTACGTACCATTTACCTTCAACTCGTATTACCATACAAGTTGAAACCTCCGATTAATGGCCATTTTAAAGGCTAAATTAGTCCGAGAATACTACAAGAAATTATAGTGGTGATATAATTGTACATTTCAGTGTGGATGCATCAAATGAATGCAGGAGAATGACCATTTGTGCATTTCGCCAAAAAATCTTATTTTCATTAATACTTGGAGATATCATTGAGATATATCCGTAATATATCGGTAACCCACAGTATAAATATTCATTTGTGATTGAACGAAAGATATTTATTTCAATTTCTCTGTTGTATAAAATTAGTGGTAGTTTATAACATTTTTACCTTCGTTGATATCTGTTAATTTTTTTATTGTTGTTCCTTCTTTCTTTATCTTTAGGATATAACAGAACAAACGACAGTTCCATCACCGAGACTCGAAACCGGCCCGAACTAGGTCACCACAAATCAATGCACGATGTACTGCGTCACTGAGACGGAAATCTCTCGTGCATTCTTCCCTCAAAACAGGAGCTAAATGTGTAAAGATTGGTATATCTTTCGATAGGAAATCGCAAAGTAACTACTTATGTGTCAAATGAAAGCTTATGATGTGTAAAGTGCTTAGGCTACAAAATTTTCCATCATATGTTTGCTTCTCTCCTGACAAATGACAAACGTATATAAATGATTGTTCCGTTGCATCTTCGGAACTAGAGAACAGAGGGAAATGAGTTATTTGTCAAATAACGTACATATACACACTATTTGTCATATGCAAATTTTTGACGTGGGAATTGTCAACGTTATGGATCATTCACCATCCGTTCTTTCTTCCCTCCACAAAAGATTGGGGGTTGGATTCTGTAAACTATTCCTCTACTGTATCGTTCGTGGCGTCCAGGCTGCCGTGAGGACCAACAATTATGTCCCTCTTTCTTCCGCTTAAAACGGGTCACGTAAATTTCACGGGGTAAATCTGTAAGAGTCGCATGCCAAATGAAAACTTAAGACGTGCAGAGAAACATAGCGAATGTTGAATTTTTTTTCTTCCAAGTAGGGGAAAGATTGATGCATTTCGTGACAAACGTTTTCCTTGAGTCCTGAACGAGCGGGTGTATTCTTGAGTAAATGTTTTATATTGTATGACGAACAAGGACAAGCCTCAAAGTGCTTCTAGGTTATTTCTATCCTATTACCCTTAAATAAATAAACATTTCCATGAGAAATTATTATTAAAAATCAAAATGTAAAATATTGAAGTTAAGGAAATTTAAAATATATTTATATCTTCCCATGTTTGTTCTAAGATGTAACTTATATATGCTCACTGAATTATGACCATTTCCCTCCATCTTATGTCATTGGAAGCTAATTTCGAAACTCTATAACTTCTAAGAAAGAGTTTTGTAACAGAATGGGACTGAAGGTAAATTAAAAGTCTCAATCAAATCTATATAAACCTCGATTTTCAACAATATTCCCTTAGTATTTAAAGAGTTATGGATATTTAAATATTTAACAACAGCAATGCCTAACATTTAGAATTTAACTCAGAAGTTAATTATAATTGAATAAGAAGTATTCAATCATTTAATACAACAGATGAATATTGGAAAAGTTAATGTCAATAATTTTTCGATATTTTCCAATTGTCGTAAGAAAAATTGCATTGTTGCTATTAAATATTTAAAGTCCTTAACTCTTAAAGTGCAAAACAAACTTTATTGAAAATCGAGATTCAAAGAGAATTGATTGAAATCTTTAATTTACTCCTATTACTTTTCTCATAAAATGATTGGTTTAGAAGTTATAGAGCTTCGAAGTTAGCTTCCACTTATATAACATGGAGGGAAGTGGAAATAATTTAAGGACAACTGAATACATGAATAAAATGTACCAAAGATGAATTCGGTTACTGAATTCATTCTGTCAAACATCGACCACATTTTTCTTCCCATTTTTGTTAGTGAGAATGGGGTGGCTCAGTTGGTAGTTAGCATAGCTCGTACTCTGCAGTTCACACGTTGAGTTTCAGCTGGGTCAACGTTGAGATTTATCTCCGCAAAATTCCTGTCCTGTCCACGAGCAGAAGGGGACACCAATGGGCTTGGAAAGAGCGCCGTCCGTCGGATGCAACGTTAAGTAGTTGTTCCGTGAGCGAGAGAGCCACATTGTGCATGCATGTTAAAGAGCAGGCTGGATGGCCTTGATGGGAGACTGTTCACCAATAAGGGGTAGGGTTTTTTAATAAGGGGTAGGCCAATGGGTCCCCTCCCCCAATAAATTGGAGGAGGGGACCCATTGGGTAGCTGTTTCCCAACAGCTACCCAATGGGTCCCCTCCCCCAACCTTCTCTGAACTTTCGGATCCTTGTGACCTGGCCATTTAGCCCATTGTCTGCAAAAAAGTCGTTTTTCGTTCCTCAGACACGATAACGTGCAGCCATCTCCCTTGATCGTACAGAGTCCCGAATGGATTCCGACAAAAGTCAAATGACCTAGGACCTAGAGCTTACCTCTGGGGATAAGTATGCCTCGTATTTGACTCGCCGTTCCTGCAACAATTTATGAGACAAGCCTGACAGACGGAATTGGCTGTGTAAGCTACCTCAGTGATTGGAGTGTGAACAGCAGGGGTCGTATTAGGACTCTACACCGCTCTTGTACTGAGGAGAATGAGGTACAGTCATTTTGCCAAATTTGGTCCCCATTTTTCCCCGAGTAAATTGACAGTTCATTGCCAAACCTGGACTAAACTGATGTGGGAAACGCTTTGTTCTTCACCACTGAGGTCATTACTGCCCACTCTAGTAATGTTTGAGAAAATTCAGATTAAATACATGTGTTTGCCTGGAAACCTTAGTATTGTGATTTATCCCATTTTGTTAAACCCCGAGAGACGGTAGATGAAAAGGTTCCCCACTCTAGAAGTATCCATTCTGGAAAAAAGGTTATTGCATTTAAAGTCCCGCGTTTTAGCGGAATGCCGTGTGTGGCCCCTGTAGTTCACACAATGCCATTTTCCACTTTTCCACCTATTTCATTGTTTTTCCCTAACGTCCTGTCAACCAGAGTTGGGCACGACACAATTAATAAAAAAGTGTGATTTATATATAAAGCTCGTAAAGAATATAATAAGAGCATAATGTAAATTTACTTAGAGGTAGGTGAGTATCTGCTGGGTTGATTTTGGAAGTTCAGACGCCCTTATTCAAAATTTTAGATATCGTAAGAAAAAAATCTTAATTATTTTTAAGCGTCCGCAAATCTGAATGTCACGCCCACTTTTGTGCAGCTCATCGTCGCCTGGTAAGTGAGAACCTTACCCGTTTTAAATTTTTTATCACGCCACTCCTTATAGTTATCACTGCTCAGAGTAACTGAAATTAGCTGTTTTAATACACTGATAAAATTATCCCTATTTTTCAAAATGGCACCTACCTTTTAAACTATACTACATATGTTGAGTCGACACTACTTTAGTTTACACTGTTTGCATATGTTGAGTCGACACTACTTTAGTTTACACTATTTGCATATGTTGAGTCGACACTACTTTAGTTTACACTATTTGCATATGTTGAGTCGACACTACTTTAGTTTACACTATTTGCATATGTTGAGTCGACACTACTTTAGTTTACACTATTTGCATATGTATCGAAAACCACACTACTGAAGTGGAACTCTGCGAGCTGAAAGTGCTCAATAGTCTTCCCTTATGTACAAAATATGAAAAATCAACTTGAATTGATAACATGAAAGTTAACGCCGAAATTAAACTTAACTTAAAACATATTTACCGGAAAATCACTATTAATGTGGAGGGGACATAATGTGATTTAAGAATTAATGAATTCACAGTGAAATTCATTTCGATTAATTTATAAAAGACATGGAAATAGAATAAATCTGAAAAGATCTAATTTGCTTATATATCTTACACAGAATTTATTCCGTTATCAACTCCCTATATCTCAACTGGCAAAGCAAAGATAGCTTGAAGGTAAGGTATCAATGCTAAGAAAGGATCCCAAATAAAAATCCCGTACAGTGAGATATTTGATTCACCGTTATTCATACAAATTCAATTTCGCCAAAATTTTCGATTGCAAATTGAATCAGCGAATAAATCTAACCAGATTGTTCTAAAGCAGGAAGTCAAACATAGAGATAGGAGACCTCTGAACAGTAAGTCTATGATAGTCATTATTTAGAAAGTCACTATATAGAAACCAAAATATTTATTCACGTTGTGAATAAATATTGTGGCTAATAGTGTTGTCAGGATGAGACAATATTTTTACCTTCTACTTATTTAATTCCTTTACGTTCTTGAAGACACGTTTCGAAAACGTGCAGGCCGAAATTTATTATCGCCGAAAACGAAATATTTCATACAGATGTAAACCTTTTTAAAGCAGAGCCTTTTTAAAGCAGAGCCGTCCAACCCAAACTTCTCGAAGATTCATTGTCACTCTATTCTTAAAGAGCAGCAAGCAAAATTCTGTACCTGAAACAGAAAAAACACAGTTCTAATGAGCCATAAAAAGGAATAAAAAAACTGTTTTTAGCAAATCAAATATCTTGGTTAAAAAACAAAAATATGCATTTTTAATGAGTACTTTGAAATGGAAAAATAATTTACTTATTCACGTAAAAATATTTGGTCAATAATTGAAAGAACTGATTGAGATTTTTTATATTGCTTGTTTTATGAGCCGCTGTTTCAATAATGGACCGGTATAAATAAGCGCAATAGCCTTTTTTTTTAAATTGTTTCGCGGCTTCCACTGGTAACCACGGACCTAGAGTTCCACTGCGTTGGAGAATATCTTTGTGGATTAAACGAAAGCAATTTCTTTAAATAAATTTATTTGTTTTCGTAATGGTAGTTTGGTCTACGACAATTGCTGTGTACAGTAACTGATGAGGACAATTCTGTAGATGAGAATTCGGGGGGAAAGAAAATTCGTGGATGAGAATTCGAGGGATAAGACAATTCGGTGGATGAGAATTCGGGGGATAAGTATTTGAAGTGTACGACAATTCAGTGAATACGACAATTCAGTGGAAATAGAAAAACATTTAGAAATAATTTTAAATTAAAAAAATAATAATAATAAATACCCCCTCAAGCAGTTGCTTGCCACATAGGTCTGACAGGAGCCTGTCAGTTTATAATGCCACAGAAGTAGGTCTGAGAGGATGGCAGGACCTCAGTAGAAAACAACACGAACATCCATGCGTTACCCGGGGCTCGAACCCAGGTCCCTTAGATCACTAGCCAAGCGCACTAACCACTCGGCCACGGGACGGCGATTTTTTTTTTAAATTACTAAATCTAATTAAAATACACTTTCGATTAGCGAACAAAACCAATCCTTCTCGGAAGTCTCTGAAATACGGCACTACGTAAAACGAAATTAATTATAACTCAACGTAATCGATAATTGTATCTGTTCTCTCTAATCCGACCTACAATAAAAGGTATACATCTATTCTCTATACTCCGATATTCCACTACAACGTAATTTTTTAAAGTTCGTTTCTTCTAAATGAAGCAGTTAGAAGCCAAAAGAATACTATACAATTTGCATAAGACTTCAAATATGCTCCTTAATCCGATCCTCAATAAATCAAAATTTGTAAATTATTTTTTTTCTTACTGAACAAAAATAAAAAACGAACGCAAAGTACCAATAGAGTAAATCAAAGCAGCCGATGTTTGTTAAATCTATTCCCTCTTATTCGACGCTTCTTAAACATTCTTGCATATTTTTATCACTTCCTGTTCCTTCTAAATGAAACAATTGAAATTCAAAAGAATGTACTCCAGGGAAGTAGACCGCATAAGACTATTGTCATTCTCACTAATCCGATACTCAGTGAAACGAATATCTTTAGTCATTTTTATCCGAAAAAGCAATATGATATTAACAGAATGCATTAGAGGAAAGAGGCGATATTTACAACTCTACTCCCTAATTTATTACCAACCCTAATCCAACTTATGTTAAACCGGAATTTCATACTTCTGTACCTTTCTGTTCCTACCAAACGGAACGATTGGAATTCAAAGGAATATATTTCAAGAAACTAAACGGCACAACACTATCGTCCGTCTCACTAATCCTATACTCAATAACACGAATATATTTAGTATCATTTATCCGAACAGAACATTAAGAAATTAAAGGAATCAATTTAGAAGAAAGATGCGACAATTTCCTCTGGAGTTTATAACGGACATTAGTTAAACTAGATTTTGATATTTTCATCCCTTTCTATTCGTAGTTTTAAAGTAATTGGAAATCAATCATGTCAAGGATCCAAACCTCACAGAACTCTAAATCAACACTGAATAAAATTAAATATTTTGGACACTTTGTTTCTCTTGAACGAAATAATTTAAAGTGACAGAGATTCAATTGGTGAAATGAACATTCCAAATTATGAACATTCTAATTATCACATATTCTATTTTATGAGGTAAACAGATTTTCGTTTTTATCTTCAATCGGGAAGAGGATTTCTTTTAAATCGCTGATTTGGGATGGATGGGTGGAGGAAGTTATTGCGCGTTCCAATGAAGGAAATGTTTTTCTATTCGTATGATCATAATTATTGCAAAACTTTGTTTCCATCCTTTGTAATAAAAAGTGGAATTGATATTCTCAATAAAAATGCGATGAGAACATCGAAGATCGAAGATGTGCAATTATGCCTTATATAGATTTTTACCAATTTCCCAGATTAATTTGCAAATGGTTGTTAATTGAGAATTCGAATGGAGAACTGTCTATTTAATAACTAACAGTAATTGATAATTTAACTACTAATTGATATATTAATTAATTTGATAGTAGAGAAAATTATAGTTTATTGTCTTGTGAACGTTTCCATGATAGAATGCCGAATGCAAAGGTGTCGAGGACAAAAACATGGAGAAGAAAACGCCGCCTGTGTACATCATCGAGAGCAAAAGTGACGACTGCATATAACGCCCCCTTAGGAAAAGAGGCGTAGTAATTTGCTTCGGGCAACTTCTTTAATAATAACGAGCTCTTGCTACCGATCTTCCTATTGCTTTTAGCTAGCTTGTGGATTTATTAAAACAATTATTCCGTGGTATTTTCGGTTGGTTTTTGGCTGAGTCAGTAAGGCGCGTCTCGTAATTTATTGTTTCCAGTTTCGTGTCCTAATTGTGCCAGCGGTGAGATTTATTTGCACGTTTTAACCGAAGGCTCTCCTTGTTTAGAAGAGTGTTAAAAAATGGTAAAAAATGCATCTGAGCTTGATCAACACTTGTCAAAAGTCAGTGTAATGCCGAAATAACCGAAAACAAAACTCTTCTAGAAGCGTATTCCGTGTGAACAGAACAGTAAAAAATGAAACGGACGAATTGTAGAAACTCTAGTCACCACATTTACGGATCCCGTCTCTAATCCGGTTTTCAGTAGAGCTATCATTTTTTCCTTATTGAATATCTCTCAACAGAATCAGTCGAAAATCAAGCCAATTCACTGAATGGGAAAGAAAAGAGCCAACACACTTATATATGCATTTTCTCTAATCCGGGTCTCAATGCATCGCAGCTTTTTAAATTTGAATTCTCCGAAACGAATAAGTCGGAAATCAAACGAATGAACTCCAGAGACAGACACCAAGAAATATATCTGATCTCTCTAATAGTCTCATCATTGTAACGTGGCAATATAGTCAGCAGGGGGAAGTCTCAGAGAGTGAACTTGATTCAGACTATCCAGCCGTTATTGCAGATCGGGATGCCTGTTCCTCGCCCTTGAAACCCTGAGGGGATGAATTCGAAGTGAGAAGGCTTCGTGAGAGAATACTGTGGGAATGCGAGAGGAGCTGCAGTGAGAGTTTGACTGTTGGACAATGCGAACGTGTGACGAGATTTGTCAACGTTGGGAAATTCCTCTGTTGCAATTGGCAGAAAGACGATGAGTAGTGTAGATTGGTCTTCAGTTGAATTAAGATTAACTTAGATTAATTTCTCCTTTAGAATTCAAGTTATTATGAGTATTCAAGTGGTGAATGGTATAAAACCTCTTCTTTCATAGTTAAAGTTACAGTGATGCAGCAGGCAAAAATATAAATGGTCGAAGCTTGTGTATATATGTAATAAAACTATAAATATTTCAAGCAGCGAAGTGCTTTATTGTTTTGGTGAAAGATTATCTCCATTTTAAGAAACTAAAGTCGAAGAAAAAAATTAATAACCTGCCGCAACTCGTTTCAGAATCTTCACCCTCTGCAATATATCAGTTGGGGATTGTCAAGGCGCATTTTGAAACTAGAAATTCCTAAAAGGCATTTCAGATGGAAGACTTATATTAATATTCTATGTTATAGGCTTAGAAGACGTGCTTATAAAATCCATAAATTACAGAGTGCAATTCCCACTAGCGTATGTAACTTAGTATATAAATCTTTATGTGAATCTATTATTCGATAAGACTTATTAGTCTATGGTTCAACTGACACATCTCACATTGACCGCATTTTTAGAATGCAAAGCAGTATTTCAAAAACAATATAGATTTATGTCCCTATTAAAAACTCCAACCTCAAGAAGGAAGGTTTTTTAAGTTAGTCACCCTACCAGTCGACGATTTATATACTATAATTCTAAAATATTACTTTAGTAAAACTTTCAAGACTGAAAAAGCTCACTACATCCAGCATAAAAGTTGAGCACTAAGGGATAATACTTATTGCCTAAAATCATTAAAAACTGTGGTAAAAATACCCGATCTATACCCGAGCGTACCAAGTACCATCTATCTTTAACGAATCACCAAGAATAAAACAAAAATATTGGTAAATTGAAAATGCGTAATAACATTTCATTTCCTTCATTTTAGAAATGAATTCCTTGCTTTCATTTTTACTTACTTATATTTTATTATCATATATATTGTGTGAAATTTATATGAAATGGAACTGATCCATATAATGTAAAATTTCCTCCAGATAAGCTCATGGCTTCTTAGAATCATATTCATTATATATGTATTTTGTCCTTACTTTAAATGTGATGTAAAATAAAACTTATTACCATTTTTAAATTAAAAATCATTCAGGATAAAAACATTAAATTCGCTTAATAACCGGATGTTGAAGCTCATTTCCATTGGTTCGTAAGAACCAGAGATCAGAATTTATCCCCAATGATTCCAATGCTTCATGCAAAAAAAAAACTGTTCATTAGGTGAATGGAATATGGAAAATAATTAATTACTATTTATTATCTGAATTTATACAGTCATATTATTTTTTACATTGCGGTAACTATTATTTCTGCTTCCAAACATAATGTATTTTGCATCTTAGAAAACTTTTCGATCATTATTCGAATATGAATTTATGGATATAACGAAGTATTCTGGTTGAAACTCATTACGTGAGGGCATGACTGCTTATTTAAAACAATTTGGTTTTCCACTTTTAATCAGCAGAAAGTAAAGGAATTCCAGAACTCCTATGCCGTCGGGTGGCAGAGTGTTAGCGCGCTTTGCTACAGATCAAAGGGACCTAGTCTCGAGGAGACCCTAGTGAGGCCTGGATGTTTGTGTTGCCTTTTTGCTGAATTCTCGACCTCCTCACTCTTTGAATACTGGCGTATAATACTGAAAATCTCCTGTCAGACCACTTTGACAAGTAGCTCCATGAGGAGGATATATTATTATTATTAAAGCTACTATGATTGGATCTTAATAGGAATACAGGTGACACCTATACTGAGATTAGTTGAGTAAATTTAGAAATATCATGATTATCTTGAGAAACCAGCTAATTTCCGTATCAATCAGTTTCGTTCAATATTCTTAAATTTGCCAAACATATTACTGCCGTAATATTGAAATATGAAATAGAGGAAGAAAAAAAAATAGACTTTAAACTACCACTTTATTTATATACTAAATTTCCTATATTTTAAATCTTTCGTTCGATCTACAACTAAATCATTTTTCTCCGTGAGTACTAGATTACAAATATATCTGTATGATATGTCTAAGTGTTACGAAAAATTATCGCGAAACCCTTAAACTATTTCTTAAACCTTCATTACTTGTTTGCATAGTGAGTGTGAGATTGCATTAACCACTGTTCCTTTTAGTCTTCAAATCATTTTTCCGTTTTTAGTCCACTTTAAGATTTCTTTCTTTAATTTTAGCATTTAACATGCTGTTAATCAAATTTCAAATTGTTTATGATACGTTGAATGCAATATACATATCTGTGCACTGATAGTTATGGTAAAATGACAATTGGGTGAATCATCAATTCGTTATATCCAGAAAATACATATGCTCTAAATCAGTTACAATATTAAATCATATGCCAATCAATATAACTATTTTAGAGACAATAAAAGATAAAAATAGTTTTACATATCATAAGTCTATTGCAAAAGTTAAGCTGATTTTAATTTGAGTGTTTAACATTACTGTTATTTTGTGTGAGAAATTTCGATTAACAGATCTAAACTTAAAAATTCAAATTCAGATACCGAATAAAGAGATATACAGAAATCAGAAGAATAATATGTCATCTCTGGTGAATATGGAATGCTCGTTTTCAAAGAGAACGAATTTTTAGCTTTCGGAATTTGTCCCATCTTACTGTGGAAATTCGAATGCTTCTCTGATTAATTTCAACAGTAATTTCGATAATTTTTAAAAATGATTATTTAAATCAGTATTAAAATGCTGAAGTTTCCGTAATTTGCACAAATTATTTCGTATTTTAATAAATTGTTTAAGTTTATCCGTCATCCAAGATTTCAATTTGTTTTGTTTCCGTTTTAATTGTGTAATGTATTTTAATTTTTTAATCAATATTTGTAATTCTAATAAAACGTTTCGAAAGATTTGTTGATATCTTTTTCCATTTCAGCCTCATTCCAATCTTTGTCTTCCAATTGTTCTTTTAGTTTTGTAATATTTATCTTACGTATTTCTTTTAAACTTTCTATACTTTTGTTCATTTCAGACTGAATGTTTAAACCAATGAAATAATGATCAGTAATATGTAGCTTAATGATATAAGTGTTTACATTATTTACAGCGATACTTCGTATAAACACATGATCAAGATATGTCTTTGATTCCTCCGCAGTAATCTCCTCATGACACTACTTAAAACCATTAGACAGAATTAATCTACATGTCTAATACTATCATTACCTCTTAAATCAATATCAGTATCTCCTATTAATAAACATTATTGTAATTTACAGTTTCTAATTTATTTTCCAGTTCGTTAATAAGGGTTTGCTTAATGTATGAATGTAATCTATAAAATGCAATTAAAATAAATATTAAATTAAATTTAAACTTAATATAAGTTTAAATTTAATTTCCATCAAATCAGCACTAACAAAATTCGTATTAATTTCATATACTGTAATACAGTCTTTCAGAAAAATAATTAACCCTCCAAATCTCATTTTATTTTGATATTTATGATATATTTTATAACCAGGAATCACATATAACTGCAATTTATATGCCATAGGAGAAGGTCTGTAGAGTATATTATACATATATGTTTTTATTGTGCAGTAAATATTTTTTTTTATTTCTATGTATAAATTACTAGCAATATTTGAAACTACTTTTGCTCTAAGGTTTAGAGAATTTAAAGTAATATGAAATCGCGAAGGAAAAAAGGATTTGCAATTTGAAGTAGCTTTATTAGCACTACTATACGATTTTTAGTACGTTTTTGTTTTTTTACTGAGATATCAATCGTTGCATTATCTGCCTTACTTAGGTACTGCAGAAAGGTGGTCCCCACTATTTGTTTCCTTGTTACACCGATGGTTTTTAAAGCAAAATGTTTTCTATAAATTATCATAAAAATACACTATAATTTAAAGGAGGTTAAATTTATTTTTAAATACAATTTTGCTGAACACAACCATCACTACTACACGAGAGAGGTTATACGATAATTTAGTCATTTTTTTCTATAAATTCGAGGTTTAAAACTATAACTGCTAATTTTTATTCTACGGGAAAAAATTGTTTTATCTTTATGGTATCGTGTAATAAATATAAAGAGAGGAGTGGGTTGCGTAGCAAGGGTAAAAATACAAATGTTTATTTTGCTTAAATTATTTTTATCAAATATAAGATGTTCTGTGCAAAAGTTTTTAAGCATCATTTATTAAACATTTCTGATTATTGAAACGACTAAATATAGGTTATGGCTCAAAATGATTCCCTCCCCCATCTGCTAGTGTTGTAAAAAGTTTATACATAATCTCGTTGACTTTTATATTTATTAAACGATTAGAATGTCTAAAAAATTGCGTTTTCACATTTATAGTGTTTCTATCTCTTTAAGATTTTTCTCGTTATTATGGTATGTATGAGTTTCTATTCCAACGAAAGGAAAGAATAATATCATATTTTGTTATTAAGGCCATTCTATTTTGTTTTAAGTTTTTTTTTTATTTCAATGCAAAGTTCATGTTTTTCTTTAACCTTATATTAAATATAATATAACTACACAGAAAACTCAGTCGAACTAATTCCTGTGTTTTCATGGTAGCTTAACGATTGCACTTTAATTGCAAACATATAAATGAGCTTTATTGTGTGATTTGCTTAACCAACTAAGGCACCAATAAGATACTTTTCCAAAGGAAGCGCTTCGATTTTGTCACAAATCTGCTTTTCGTTGAAGGGTGGGCGTCAATAAAACATGGTCATCATTGTTTTAGACAGGAGCTGGTGACGTCGGTTGACTGTTAAATATTTCTAGGTGTATGTGATTTGTCAGATAAGTTTTATCGTAGTTTCTTTAAACGATCCATTATACATCAGCTATTATAGGTGAAAAGAGCTTATGTTTGTCTAACACACATATGCATATAGTACTAATAACTGGATAATAATAATGATTTTAAAGATAGATTTCTAAGGTTTTTCTGTTACAAACCTTAATTGACATAATTATACTTGATGAGTATTTGGCATAGTTATATTATACTTGACGTTGTTTAACATCAACGCAAACGGTCCATAATTTCAATTTATGATGACTAAATCCTTGCAGAATGAAAATACTGTTAATGATATCTCATATTTAAGACGTTATTCGTTATAGAATTACTTGTTTCTGTTCTCTAATATTGGTCAAAAGGTTAGGAATATGACAGTTGCCAAAGCAGATTTAGTTCATTACAATTCATGATGAAACACAAGAAAAAGCATCGAGGGGCAGGTAAAGACAAGAGATAACCTTGTTAATTTTATCCTTTACCGATATATCATCCAATATCAAGAATCATATGCTCATCCATTCTTCAGGTTGTCCCTACAAATGTATTTCTTCTGAAAGAATTTTTCAGAGGAATAATTATCTTGAAGACATCTTCGAATCCAATAGGAGAACGATCATTTATTTGCGATCTTTGCAGAAGGGGAACGCTAATGTTGAAAATAAGCTATACGTCAAATAAATGCTTGTGACGTGGGGAGTTACATAGGGAATTAATTCTTCTTTCCCCCTTAAAAACGGGAAATGTTATAGTCATTCTAGTATATCTTCTGAACGCGAGGTCCAACAGTTACGAGTTAGATTAGGTTGGGTTGTTTTACCTCTGAGCAGCACTTTTTTGCATACACTGGGCTAAATGACCAGGTCACAAGGACCCCGAAGGCTCAGAGAAAGCTCGGGACATTTGTTACCCATTGGATAGCTATTGGGAAACAGATGGTAGTTTCCCATCAAGGCCATCCGGTGTGTTCTTTAACGTGCACAGTGTATGGCTCTCTCGCACACGCGACCACTGCCTAAGGTTGCATCCGAAGGACGCCGGTCTTTCCAAGCCCATCAGTGTCCGCTTCTGATCGTAGACAGGGAGAGTAATTTTGCAGAGATAAATCTCAACGCTGACCCAGCTGGAACTCGAACCTAGGAACTGCAGATTACGAGCTTGTCCCACTACCAACTGAGCAAAACCCCTTTCCCCCCAAAAAATGGGAGAAAAAATTTCGATATTTGAGCAGATGAATTCAGTAACTGAATTTATCTTTGGTACACTTTACTTATGTACCGTAGATCGTAGATCTATATGGATATGCGATGTTCCTGGTAGAACTTTACTCATTACCATCTCATCTGAGAATAAGCCCAGTTGGCATAAGTAAAAACATATAACAAGTAAACCACCCGTGGGTGGACCCCTAGAGGTTAACCTAAAACACAAGCTAAAAATAGCATATACCATGCGCAAGAGACCTAAAACGAGTAGCTTTCCTGAGAGAAAGCCATCATTTTAGGCCTCTTGTACTTTTTAAGAATATTATGATCATAAATAAGCACAGAAGAAATAATCTCATTAGTATTATTTTTAACAGTCTCGAAAAATCTTTCTGAGATGCATTTAATATGAATATATATATATATGATCGATGCCCAAGTCTTTATGAAGTTGTCTGTTAGTAACAAACCAAGGGGCATCGACCTCAGATTTCAATATTTTGTTTTGCAATACCTGAATCGTGCGTATATTCGTGGAGGTGGTGTTCGCCCATGTAAGGGAAGCATAAGTTATTATCGGACGAATGACCATGTTGTACAATAAAAATTCATGGTCAATCATCAAGATAGCATTTCTCCGATGGAGAGGTTCTAGTTGGCATCTCACTGCATTGACTGTAGTGATAATATCATGAATATGAAGGTCCCATTTGAGCTTTTGATGTAGGGTTATACCCTTATTGATGTATTCAGTTCTCACTAAATTTTGACCACCTCCCTCCGTGTTATATAAGTGGAAACTAATTTCGAAGCTCTCTAACTTCTAAACTAAGCATTTTATGAGAAAAGGTAATGTGAGTAAATTAAAGAATTTAATCAATTCTATTTGAATCTCGATTTTCAATGATGTTTGCTTTGCACTTTAAAAGTTAAGAACTTTAAATATTAAAGAACATCAATGCAATTTTGTCTTAGGACAAATGAAAAATATCGAAACATTATTGACATTAATTTTTCAAATATGCATCTGTTGTATTTAATGGTGTGAAATAACACTTCTTATTCAAATTACAATTAACTTCTGAGTTAAATTCTAAAATTAGGCATTGCTGTTGTTAAATATTTAAACATCCATAACTCTTTAAATACTAAGGGAATATTGTTCAAAATCGAGGTTTCGATAAATTTGATTGAGACCTTTAATTTACCTTCAGTCCCATTCTGTCACAAAATTCTTTTGTTTTTGAAGTTATAGAGTTTCGAAGTTAGCTTCACCTGACGTAACATGGAGGGAAATGGTCATAATTCAGTGAGCACGGAGTGCGTATATATAAGTTACTTCTTAGAACAAATATGGGAAGATAAAGGTATTTTATATTTCCTTAATTTATATATTTTATATTTTGATTTTTAATGATAGTTTATCAGGGAAATGTTTGTTTTTTTTAAGGAGAAAAAGACAGAAATAAACTAGAAGCTCTATTAGGCTTATCCTGGTTGCTCATACAATATAAAACACTTACACAAGAGTACTCCCGCTCGTTCAGCAGTCAAAGAAAACCTTTGTCAAGAAATGCATCAATCTTTCCCCTTCTTCGGAGGAGAAAATTTCAACATTCCCTATGTTTCTCTGCCAGTCTTAAGCCTTCATTTGACTTGTGACTCTCACAGATTTACTCCGTTAAATTTACGTGACCCGTTTTAAGTGGAAGAAAGAGGGACATAATTTTTGGTCCTCACGGCAGCATGGACGTCACGAACGACATATTAGAGGGATAGTTTACACAATCCCACCCCCAATATTTTGTGGAGGGAAAAAAGAATGGATGGTAAATGATCCATAACGTTGACAATTCCCACGTGACAAATTTCCGTTTGACAAGTAGCTCATTTCTCTCTGTTCTCTAGTTCCGAAGTTGCAACGGAACAATCATTTATATACGTTTCTCATTTGTCAGGAGAGAAGAAAGCATAATGTGGAAAATTTTGTAGCCTGTGGTACTTTACACACTAGAAGTTTTCATTTGACATATAAGTGATTACTTTGGCATTTGCTGTCGAAAGATTCACCAATCTTTGAACATTTATCTCCTGGTTTGAGGGGAAAATGCACGAGAGATTGCCTCTTCAGTGACGCAGTACATTGCGCATTAGTTCATGGTGATACTGATGGGGGCCGGGTTCGAGTCCCGGTGATGGCATTGTCGTTTGTTCTGTTATAACCTGAAGATAAACAAATTGCCTTGTGGGTCTATTCAGAAATCGAAAATAAAATATTCATAACACAAGCTATAATTTAATGTGTAACTCGTTGCTCTGAGTGCAAGATATAATTGCACACTGGATTTCATATATCCTTTTCAGTGGAGGAAAGAAGCAGGAAGAAACGATTTGTAACCTATGATACTCCCAGCATTATTAGAGTTCATTTGGTGAACATATGGTTGTGATTGGTCAATGGGTTGAAGAGATATGGTGGAACAACTGTTTGCAGAAATACATAATAGACAAATAAAGACGGAACAACGATAAGAAAATGAATAGATATCAACGGAAGTAAAAATATTATAAACTACCACTAATTTTATACAACAGAGAAATTGAAAGAAATATCTTTCGTTCAATCACTGAGACCGGCGAGATGACAGGTGACCTATATTACGGAGATATCTCAATGATATCTCCAAGTATTAATGAAAATAGGATTTTTTGGCGAAATGCACAAATGGTAATCCTCCTGCATTCATTTGATGCATCCACACTGAAATGTACAATTACATCACCACTATAATTCCTTGTAGTATTCTCGGACTTATTTAGCCTTTAATAATTTTTTTCATCTACTGCACTTACTAACATTATTAAAGTGTCTCTAAGGAGAAGGATATTGGCTCCCACTACTCCTAAATCTACTCTGATCCCGTCACATATCATGATGTGCACATGGAGGTAGGAAGAGAGTGAGGCGCCCTATCGCTTGAAAACTGTAACCGAGCATCGCCGTATTGTCGCTACTTGTAATCGTGCTAATACTGTGTTAAAGAACGCTGATTGCATTAAAGAATGGATTTGGGAATCGCGTTTGGATGCATTAATGAACCTACGAAAAAGATCAAAGGGATAACGTTTCATAGGTAAGAAGCAATGCTAAAGTTTTGCTTTTTAAAATGAAAACTTTTTCGTCATTTCAAATAATTTAGGACAGTAGCGTAGTTAGGCCTAGCGGAAGGCGGTAGGAAGGGTTTACGATATTTTCCCAGTGTTTTTAATGTAAAGTGATGAAATAAAATATTCTTATAAATTCATAGAAAGAGAAAAGAATCAACAAACAGGGGAGAATGTAATACTCATATCATTCGTCATTTCCTATGTTTTTGATGTACCTTACGGGAACTATAGAGAATTTCCTTTTATGACAATGAGAATCCAATTTCGAAACTCTGTAATTTCTAAAATATGCATTTAATGGAAAAAATTGACTGAAGATAAATTAAAAATCATAATTGAAACTATTTAAATCTCGATTTCAAACAATGTTCGTTGAGTATTTAACGAGTTATAACATTTACGCTAAAATATATAGTTATAATATTTACGAGTTATAATATTTACGCTAAAATATTTCCTGATAATTTATGTTCCATGTCGATGAAAATTTAACTGTGAAGTGCTATAACTATTAAAATATGCATTTAACGGAAAAGTACGACAGAAGGTAAATTAAAGATCATAATCAAATCTCTTTAAATCTCCATTTTCAACGATATTCATGCAATTTTAATGGAAGAATATGACTGAAGATAAATAAAAATTTATAAACAAAACTATTTAAATTTTTATTTTAAACAATATTCAGTAATTAAGCCTATGTTAAAGTCTAGATATATCAGAAGATATTTCCTGCTTTTTATTTCAAAGAGTGTTTTTGTTAATATTTATATTTTTTCTTATATAAGAGATTTGACTTATCACAGTTTACTCTGAACGTTAGAAACTTAATTAAACAATGATAGAACTTTGAAATATTATGAAGGGGAGAGGAATTCAGTCCCTATTTTATGAAAAGGATAGTGTAGTTTTCATTTCATTTGTAATTTGCTATTATTAACTTTAAGTGGGATTAAACAACTGTGTTTAAAAACGTAAACGAAAAACTAAAGCGGAAAAAAGTTTATATATATATTAAACATCTCCTTGAAATTAACTTTCAAGAAAAAAAAATCGATTTGGCAATATTCGGCGAAATAATTCCTTTTATGTACATGAAAGAACTGCGATTATATTGAGCAGTATTCGGATAAAGCATTCGGATATATTGCAGTTGATGTGCAGCGTGTGGCTTTCTGAGTAGCAATAACATGGCTACCGCAGTTCTGCGCGGCTACACTTGCGGCCTATGTTAAGATATACAGTTCTGTGCAAATTAGTTGGGACAATAGGAAAATGCAGTAACAAAGACGCAACTAAAATATTTATTTGTTTAATAGTGTAGTTAAGAGTGAACGTGACCCCCCTTAGTTTTAATTACTTCTTTCACCCTCTCAACCATTGATGACACTAGCTTTCTATACATCTCCACTTCAGGGTCGTGGTACCACACTTTCATGACACTTTCTGTGACGTTGCTTCTTCGTTTGTCTGTCTATTGGGACCACTTAGGAATGTCCCCTCGGTTCCTCCCTGACACCTCCCTGCCAGAAGTCAGTAGTTAGTCCTGTTAACTGCTGACTAAAAAGTCAAGTTGAATGCTGAAAATCAGAGTTCATTTTCTCGTAAATCTTAGAGTTCAATGCCATAAAATTCAGAGTTCTAAGTCGCTTTATGAATTCTATAAATTCTCTGCGAATTGGCACATCTTTTACACATCTATATACACTACACTTAAATATAAAAGAACTTCTAGGTATATCCTGGTGCACTAAGTCTAAATATTGTCTTTTTTTCTTCAAAAAACAAATGGTGTCTGAAGTAGCTGTCCGAGAGTAAACAGTTTGTAAATTAATTCTCTCACTAATAACTAACTTTATGCCGTACTGGCGGTGCAAAAGGTATGCCGTACTGGCGGTGTTCATTCGTTCACAGGTGACATCCCATGTGAAAAGCTATGCATACCTTTCGTGACTACCTAGATATCACCTTCACGTACATACCCTCTGACTATACAGGCTGAATGTCGTCGACATTGGCGTCGGCCTGACCCCTTGTTACCTCCAATTGCCATGTTCGCCTCCTCCCCTGCATAATTTTGATCATCGTAGACATCGAGTCTGACAGATTGCTGCACATGTTTGGGCTGGGAGATAGGACGGCGTTGATTGGACGGTCTCCATGGAGCATACATTTCCCTTTTTCTAAATGGAATTTCTCTGCCTCTTTCATAGCAGCTTCCTCTATTGGCCAACGGCTCGTGGATTTTCCTCCTGGGGTTACCAGTTACAGGCCTTCTCTCCTTCTTTCTAATTAGCTTACTATATGCTTCCACGCTCAGAAGTACCTCCTTCCGCAGATTTGCTACTACTGCGCATAGCACTTTAATTTCTCCGCCACTCCTAGTGCTATTATCTGTGCCATCAGTCAAACGTAAAGGCAGCTCTTTTACCTCTGCCCTTTTGGCATCACCAAACGGTCCATGCAATAACAAATGGTCTTTTACCGGTTGTTTTTCTTCGTTCAGCATCCCCTTTCTGATAACTGTCAGGTCTGCCCCCGAATCCACGACTGCTCTAGCTGTCTTGTCGCCACATCTGATTCGAACCTCTTTATGATTATAAATCCTTATGATATTTATTCTTTTAAATCTTTATGATATTTTATGATTTATGATATGATCTTTATTCGAACCTCTTTATGATAAGTTACGTATCTTTCCCTGTTCCATTACTCGTCTGCTTGGACTTGGCTTTGAATGTGTGGTAACCCTTCCTGTCGTTGCCTCAAAAACATCTTCAGAATTCTGATCCAAGGGGCTAACTTGGTATACCTGAGTTCGGCTCTCCGCAGTTCTCAGTGGGCAATCTCTCATCAAATGTTCATCGGATCTACATTTATGGCACCTCCTTACCTTTGGGACATTTATATATTCAGCTAAATTAACTGCCGACCGATACCTTCTGCTCGAATAATTTCTCTCTGAGTCTATCCTCTGCTGGGGAGAAACAACACATTCTGCATATTGTCTATGCCTTAACTCTTTAAAAGTTTGGACCTCTTCCGTTCCGATTACACTGGCTAGATGGATTTCTGCCCACGTTGCTATTTCGTCTGCTTTTGCCCATGACTCCACCTCTTTCTGTACTACGTAAGCATGAGAGTCTTGAGGAAGGCTATCACGTAACTTATCCGACACTATCAGGTCCATAAGCTCCTCAAATATTGTCACCTTCCTACTGCGGATGTAGTAATCCCAGCTATTTCTGAACCTCGAGGCTAACTGATTATATGACTCATTCGATTCTTTAGTGATAGTTTCAAACTTTCTCTTGTACGCAGAGGGAGTGAGCATAAACTCTTTTAATATGACCTCTTTAACTTTCTTATAAATAGTAAAATCCTGTGCACTTAATTTTCGAAAAACGTGGTTTGCATATTTACCGTCTAAAAAAGAAATGATGACTTTGCCTCGAAACTCCTCTGGTACTTCATATATCTTAAATCCCCTTTCCGCTGTCTCAGAGAGATTTATCACCTCTTCTGGGTTTTTAGGGCTTCCAGCTAACATATTTCCCAATGATTTTATATAATTAGCCAGCCGCGCATCTGCTGGATTACTAGAAACTGCCACCATTCGCACATCACCCCTCTCCTCGTTTGCATTCCTCATTTGCAGTTCCAGCATTCTATACTCATGCTCTCTCTCCTTTTCCCTTTCTCTTTCTGCCGCCTCTCTCTCCTTTTCCCTTTCTCTTTCTGCCGCCTCTCTCTCCTTTTCCTTTTCTGCTGCCTCTCTCTCCTTTTCCCTTTCTGCCACCTCTCTCTCTTCCCTTCTCAGCTGCATCTCTAACCTCATCCTTTCTAATTCAAAATCATCTCCAATCCTTTCTTTAGCTCTCTGCCTTCTGGTCCCGCTTCGCAGCATATCCGCATCGTTGTCATTGCCATAATCCCTCAACCCTCTCATGTCTTCCGCAGCATCAGACTCTCTGTCTATTGTCACCTCCTCGCTTCCCAGGCCATTCCCTGAAGCATCACCCTGCACGCTATCCCTTGCTGTGTCTGTGTAGCGTCGCCTTAACTCATCCCTTTCCCTATCGCGACCGCTCCTAAGCTCCATTTTAGCTCGTACAGGCCTCTGCCGTATCTAACTTCTCACACCTAGAGTAATAGGATACTTACCTCCGATGTGACAACAGGAACGAACTGCCTCGTCAGTCTGCCACCTGAAGCACACAGTCGGAACATTCTTGGCAGTATGAGCCTTGCATTGGTCAGTTCCCAGTGGATGTTGAACTTTTCCGTCACCTTCACAGCTTTTTCCACAGCTCGAACGTGATGCACGACTCTTCAGGTACCTTCACAGCTATTCTATTGCCTGAAGCACACCGCAGGACACTCTTGGCAGTATCAGCCTTTTTCTGGTCAGCTCACAATGGATGTCGGAACTCTTCCATCACCTTCGCAGCTTTTATCACAGCTCGATCGTGATGCAGAACTCTTCAGGTTCCTTTGCCGCTACTTTCACCTCTGTTGCGTACTGGCGGCTGCGCCACTTTGTGATGATTCTTCTTCGTTTGTCTGTCTATTGGGACCACTTAGAAATGTCCCCTCGGTTCGATCGCAATACGTGATGGGTGAAAGGGTTTTTCAGATAAAATCAAAGGTTTTATCACAATTGCAAGGGACTCAATACTGAGGCTCTTCCCCAATAAATTGTTTCAACTTCAGCCTTTACTTAAATATAACAATTATTTATTGAACCTACCAAACATGCTTGATAGACAAGGACATATACTCAATGACATAGCATTACATCAACAGCTTACTATGCCTGTTCAGCTGCATTCACAGAGCCAAATGCCGTTATTTCCAGTCGGCATTTACCAGCTTTACAATTTTACGTCTTCACGCGTTCGTTCTTCGACTGGCTCTCTCTTTCCTCATCGTTGCCAACCTCTTTTTACCTTCTCTCTCTTCTTCAGGCATCTGGCAAGGCGGCTAGCCTCCGGGTTCGGAGTCACTTGTCAGCGGACGCAAGCAGTTGGGTGACCTCCGTCCCCTCCAGGTACTGCTACTTCAATTAACTTTCCAGATGCTGGGACAGAGGGCCTCCCTCGTAGCATATGCCCATTTTGGCGAAAACCAAAATAATATACAAAACACGAACAAAAAAAATATTTAAAAAAGCCTCTAGCCTGACACTTTCTATCATTTTGGTTTTCGTCGTGCAATCCATCTTAGATATGCGCGCTTTAATAATGACCCACAAATTTTCAATTGAGTTTACATCAGGTGAATTTCCTGGCTGCTCCAATACCTTCAAATGTTGCTGGGTAAAGAAGCTCTTAGTAAGCTTAAAATTGTGGCATGGAGCCAGATCCTGTTGAAATACCCCATCGCCGTTAGGAAACAGCTTCTGCAGTGTTGAGACCATTTTCGCCTCCACAACGCCTATGTACTTTTTGCTCTCCATCATTTCTTCAATGGAGTGAAGCGTCTGTGGCCCGGAAGCTGTGAAACATCTCCAAAACATGACCTTGGGTTGGTGTTTGGGGGTTTACTGGATGTAGCCGGACCGAAGAGGTTCTCCAGGCTTTGCTTGTCCCAACTAATTCGCACAGTACTGTAGTAAGGACGCCTCCTCCTCATCCTACCTCATTGGATGTGTATCGCAACTTAAACGACAAAATAGAAATAAAACCAAGTTAGCAAAAATTATAAAACACTCATCGCTTATAGAAATCTTTCAAATTTGATCATGAAAAGCTGATCAATAATTTGATATCTCGAACATTTTAAATTTTCAAAATGGAATATTTGGTTAAATTCAGGTTAAAAAAAATTAATATAAAAATACAAAAATTTTAAAACTATAATTACTCCGTAAAATGTTAAGTAGAATATAAAGTAATACACAAGCAATATGTCAAAAGTAATTCGTATTAAAATAAAATTTCATCAATTGATATATTTTCATCATTAAAACTACCAGCAGAGAAGTAAATAAATTTTATTTTTATGTTTTATTAATTGTAAGATTTTAAAAAGAGGAAAGAAGCCATATTAATCCGG
This sequence comes from Ryuthela nishihirai, assembly GCA_038380435.1. NCBI lineage: Eukaryota > Metazoa > Arthropoda > Arachnida > Araneae > Heptathelidae > Ryuthela > Ryuthela nishihirai. The sequence goes on from JAWZYU010000038.1 coordinate 7,445,966, forward strand.
CATTGCTTTCGCATTTGCGAGAACAAATAACATTTCAATTCAAAACAGACTAGTAAGCACAACCTGTTTTATAAGTCATGTCCACTAAAGATGAAACAATTATTTTACACATTCACGAAATTCATGAAATTAATTTACATTAGACAGATACATAACGACTGCTTAGTGTGACAGATATATAATGACTGCATAATGACTGCTTAGTGTTAGTAACTGCATCCAAAGCAAAGAAGGTCTAAGGAGAAGAAAAAACCAGCTTCGCACAAGCATAAGTGGCGACGCTCTGCGGAATTTTGACGAAGCTGAAAGTGGTAAATTCGTGTGCAGGCACAATAACAACTGTAAGGGGCGATCTGCGCATCCTTTAGCCAGCTACAGCTATGGTTCGTCTTACTCTTGAAATGTTATTTGCTATTGAGGTCTTACTCCAAATACCCATAGCTATTTGCGTACAGTGGTAGCTGACCCTAAAGTTATTCAATGAGTATTTTATACCGTTCAGGAGTGAATTTTGCGATACCTAAAAAAGCCGTTGTGTAGTTATTTTGAGTGATTTGGCAGAATTTTTAAAACTAATATGTAAATTAATACTTTTAATCATCCTGCGAATATATATAAATCAATGTATGTTGCAGTTTTGTGCTCCCTGGAGTACATCGATGTATATAGGTTTATGCACTTTGTTCTAATAAGTGTAATTCTTTTTTATTGTTGATACAGAAGTGCTTGTGCGATCTGTTGACAGTTTATACAATTGTGAAACTCGATATGATATTTATTGAAAATAACTACAATTGTAAAATATATAATTTTATAGAACATGCTATCCTGCATGGACACATAAATCTCAAATTATTATAATATATTACATATTGTAGAGTGTTCAAAATATTGATATTTTCTTGTTGAGCACAGCTAGTACCTACTTTACAAAACGGAATTTTTATTAATAAATATAATTTTGCATATTCGTTGATATTTCTCTCTAAACGAGAAGATAATTATAATGGAGACATTTTGGAAATGAATATGTTTCAGAGTCAAAGTGTATGTAAAAATTAGTCACATGTCGTAAGCAATTGAAAACCTTGCTTGGCAGAGAAAAAATGACGCAGGGAACTAGCTCCTTTCCCTGGCCAGGAGGTTTCATTGCAACGCACGAATTTGCTATGTTTAGAGGGCGCTGCAATCGAAAAGTTTACATTACACCTGTGGAAACTGGATCTCTTCTCCCTTAGACACTCCTTGATACTGATGAGGTTCGAGAATTTAATTAATCTCAAAAAGGTCGGTATTCTATAGAGTTAACAGTGGCCAATTTAGGTATAACCTACGTGCGAGTCTTTGAAGTCTTGTAGTGTTGTGTATTTCAAACAATATCTTTTAAATACTTGTGTTGTATTATATATAATAAAAATGGAAAAAATACTACTACTATTATAAGAATAAAATGAATGATTACCGACGTGCAATTTACCGACAACGATGGTAAAGAAGTACACTATGTTTGCATTCTGTTTTGTTGCATCATTTCGTTTACCTTACAAATAAATTAAAGAGAGATGAAAATCCTTATTTACTTCTCTGAAATCATTTTAGGTTTTTAAAGCATGGTTAAAAATTTATATACAAAATACTCAAGATTCAAGTTTCAATGATTCGTTTCTAAGTTTTCATTTGCAACTATCGCTATATTCTTTATAGAATAGTCCAGAGTACCAGACTAGACTACTAATATGAACTTACTAGCGAATTTGCACCGTATTGCCCGGGTCTTTAAATCTCTGCAAATGTCATCCAACATCATCTCGCAATATTGACGAGTAAAATATCTCTCCATAGTGGTCTTCAATCGATTCACTTAGAAGTGTGATATCCCACATCTCCATAGCAATATTTTCTATCGCAGCTTGAGTGGAAGGTCAACCACCGTCATTTGCATGTCATTATTGGCCATGACACGTGTTTTTTATGCTCGCGCGCTGAATTTGCGATCTCGAAAGATCAGCGTTTAGTACCTTAGGTCAGCTCATTTCGTGCATACGGTATGTCCTTACCAATTATTTTGAAGTTCTACAACTTTGTAATTCACTTTTGTAATACACTTTGTAATTCACATACGTCATTATTTACAGTCCGTAATTCCTTACATTCATCATCAAGAGAGCTACAGTCATGTCCATTGTAATCGGGTAGTCTCATTCCAATACGTATCCGTTTCTCTTTCAGTCTTAACACTTTTGACCCATCACCTGTTTTAGTGTGTTAAGAGAGTTTCCTATGAACCCCTTTATACATAGGTATGATCTTTTGTAGCCGAAGATATCGGGAACTATCAGTGCTAGAGTGATGATATTTCAACCGATTATTTCCTGCTTCTTTCTGCTTTTCAAACCGTTCTCGCATGCGAATCCAAGCTTTTTTTATTCCCGAGATTTGTTCCCGCAATTTCCTTTTTCTCAGGCAGTGTCCGCGACAATGAATATTCACATAGGCTTGGCCGATTTCTAACATCACACTCAGAATAGAAATTCATTTCACTACTTTGGCTGAAAAAAAAATTGTTGTCGATGTTAACAGATTATGATATCACACAATTTCCTAAATTTCTTACACGTTTCTCCCATGTCACCCATTCAAATTTAAAGTCACTGTTGATTTTCCATCAGATTTCGAAATTTGGAACACTTTTTCTACATTTATTGCCTTTTCTAATTTTCGGTTTATGTCCATTTGCTGAGCTGTAAAACTAGTCTACTATAAAAACCAGCATGCTTTAGATGCAGATTTAAGAATAAAACTTTTACAAGACACGTTCACAAATAAAGTTTTCCAGACACATGTTTCAGACCCCTGATTCTCTATAGAAGTTCACAGAAGTACTTTGCTGGGATGTCAACTTTATACTCTCAATGGACAGTTTACTAGGCATAGATACATGTTACGTCAATACGGAATCCGATTCATAGATAGTTACTTGTTAAATAAACATTTCATAAAAGATTAATTAAATTAAAGACCACTAATTATTTTAATTAATCGCATTTTCAAATCGTTTAATATTTATAGTTATGAGAACTTCGAAATTCAAACAGCAGAGATATCAATTAAAATAAATAATTTAAAAGTTAATTTAAACAGGTTTAAAAAATACAACGATCAATGGAAACATCATTCTTAGTTTAACGTCGTTATCAAATGTAGAGGAAAAATTGTCTGAGTCTGGTGGGATAAGAAACCGTCCTTCTGATGACATTAATAGAAGTTAAACTAAGAGATGTTTCCCTTGATAGTTGAACGTAAGCTTCGAGATATTTCTGTGAGGTAAGAAATACAATTTTGTTAACGTTAATAAAATGTTTAAGGATATCTTTAGCAGATGGTATATTGTTATTTGAAATATCACTAACATTGAATGACTTCTTATTTCAGAATTAATATTAATTGTCGTTAAATATTTCAGCTCCCAGGACACTTTGTGCTTAAAATCGAGATTTATGTTTGAAGGATATCTTAAATATCTATTCAGCAACACGTTTTAATGAAAAGTTCATTTCAGAAGTTATTCACCTCTTAATCTATCACTAACATGAATCTGTCTTAATAAAGGTTTATTAAGAGTGTTTCAAATTGTGTTTTGTTAATTGTCCAAGGCCTGGATTTCCTATTATGGACGAACCTAGGGGTAGGAACATAATTGGGGAGCCTTCATTTAAGTGCTGTGATTTGGTTATTTAAGTAACGACAAAATTAGGTCTTAATTAATTTTAACTAGTTAGTATCCATGGAGAGCGATTACCCTCTTTTCAAAGTAATCTCTTTCTCTCCTGACAATCGAAAAATAACTTTTAAAAAATAGGGATTTGGAGCGTACTTAGAAGACTTTCGTGTTTCAAAATGGTAAACGTTATTCAAAGCTCTCTAACTTTGAAAATAAGCCTTTCTGCAGAAAAATGTTGCAGAAGATAAATACGTAATAAATATTCAGTAGATGTCAATGAAATTTATCATAATTTCGATATTAGAAAATATTTTACTATTTAAAGAATTATTGAAGTTGAAATATTTGACAAAAATGCTTCTGGTACGTTTGTGCTTACATTGTTAACAAATATACATTTAATTCACTAAACTTTTACTGTAATTTTAAAGTAAATTCTTCAGAGTAGCAACACTGATATTAAATGTTTCAGGTTCCAGAATTCGTTAAATAGTTAACCAATAACGCTTAAAATCAAGTATTTTGGATATTTTTGGATTTTTTGTTTCTTATGACCTTTTGTTGCAAAACACAAAAATTTCAAATTATGTGAGCTTTGAATACAGTTTTTCATCGCCAAACATAGAAATGTCTCAATATTTTTGAAAATTTAGTAAAATTTAATCAGTCCAAGAAGAAAAAATTTAAATCCAAAAACGTTTTATTTTGGAAATGAATAGTTTTTACTTCACTGTTCTTCATATTGTATATTAAAAGTTACATCTATACATAATATCAATTTATTATAGTCACTTTACTATTTGTTAACGAAACTGTATGACGTAGTATTAAAATTCCCATATCCATCACAATTACATTACAATTACATTATTTCCACATTCTTCATGATTACGAAAGAAAAGAAGTGAATATTTTTATACAAAATTACAAAACAAACAAAACTTATCATATGCAGAGAGCACTACTCTGTCGTGTGCCTTAGGGATGCGTTAGATTTAACTTCGGCCCTGGTCTCATCAAAAACGAGACAATCTATAATTCGGGAGATATCAATATATGAGCAAAACAAATTTTATGAAACTGATAATAATATTTCAAGTACTTGTATCTGTCACATTGGCTTTTGTGATATGTCAATCAAATATAAAATCAAATTTTATCGCAAAATATAACCATACTTGTTAAATTAATGAACAGTTAAGAAGTGAAATTATAAATATTACATATGATAGTGATATATGGCTACAATATTTAAAAGTGTTTTTTTTTTCATTTTGATTTAGGTGATTCTTACCCACAAATAAAATTTCACAGTGTTTACGCATGATTGACTTTTGCGACCTGTGATTAGATATATTGTTCTGATATCTGAAAGACGCTACAGAGATCGCAAGGAAATGGTCGTTCTCCTCTGTGGATACCAAGATGCACTTCAAGATGAATCTTCTGCTTGAATCCCTTTCCACAGTTGGGAAACTTGTGGAGACGATCTCCAGAGTGGGTGAGCATATGTCTCTTGATGCTACCTGAATTATTAGTAGAATATGGACATGATGAACAAGGGAAACTCCGGCCTTTTCCTTGAGGATTTTAATGATGTAAACCTGCACTGGCAGATATCCCACTCATAAACACTTTGACCTGCATTAGAAAACAGAAACAAATTATTCAATACACAGTATTTTCTTAACAGTGTTATTATCAACAGCATTACTATACCGAAATAATTTATTCATCGGATATTTAAAATAGGGAACATTATTCTTGATGCGACACAGTATCGTTAAGTAATGCGAGATAAAAGAGTACAGTCGAAATCTGAAACAGAAATGTTGCTAAACGTACACTTTTTAATGAAAAACAAAACATTAACCCTATAAGCAACTCATGCATAAATTCTTTGCGAGCTTTTCAACTCCTGGGGATTTTTGTATCGATTTTAGCAACTACTAGTAAATGTTTCTGATAAATCACATACACATGGATGCACTCAACGATCTGTATATGCCACATGTGTTTGTGTTAAAGGCAATGACGACAACGTTGACTTTTATCACTCATTCTCAATAATCAGTGACTGGCTCTCACACAAAATCAAAAATGCTCATTTCTGGCAATTCCCAAGAATCCTTATGGGTCCTTCTTCTGGATTGAGATGTTTTACCTATGAGCTACGCTTTTACGGGCTAAACGAACCTGTCACAAAGACCTGCAAGTGCTGAGAAAATGTTGAGTAAGGGGATTCATTAGACAGCTGTTACACCTAACATTTTATGGAAGGCAGATGGAAATTACACGTCAAACTCACCAGTATGTTCTTTAACATGGTTGTCTTGAAGATGGAGTCACGGCTTAATATCCCATCCGACAGATGGTGGCCTTTTCAAGTCCATTGGTGTCCTTTATTTGACCATGTGGAATATGATGGCTTGTATCACTCATCTCTATAATAAAAGTTGTTTGTGTGTGTGTGTGCGTCTGTGGCAGCCATAACTAATCGGGAATCAACGTAGAGGCTTCAATTTTCAGAGAATATTTTCGGTTGTGTTCCGCGTTGCAGTGCCAATTTTCAAGCGAACGTCCAAAAGGGGGGTTGCTAGAAGCAAAAATATGTACCATCCTATTCCAACGGGAAACGATAATCGCTGTCAAGTTTATTGTTGCCATTTACTGCTCTCTAACTGTGAACATGAGTCAAAATAACCTTTATATCTGTTGCCGTTGTCAGATTCCTCACATTTACAAAGACATTATTAAGGCGTCCCATTGCAGCTAGGGACCTCATGTTCTAACCCAACATGGGGACAGGCGGGGGGAACCCGTCTACGAAATGTGGAACCTTTCGGTCAAGAGTAAGTAGGTAATTAAAGAATGCCAAAATCTGTCGAAATAAAAATGTTGATTGTTTTGGACGAAGCCACGGGTTATGAGAGCGCGAGTTGACTCGGCAATGACCTTCGCAACACCGGAGAATTTTTCGTGTTAAAACTGTGCTAAAATATTGGAGGAGAAACAAATACAAAATTAACCTTTAGTGCAGTAGACAACAGGATATGCGGATTAAAAGTGACTCGAGCTGTGATAATTTCTGTAGAAATGAGGTCACGAAACAAGTAGGAATCTGAGTTTTAAACCAATCGCTGGGGCATATGGGAAAGGCTGTGCAGGAAATTTGGACCATGCAGTCAAGTATCACGGGAGCCATAGGGCAGCAAAATTTGTCTATAACGGAAATAATAATCTTGATAGTTTATGTAAAGTTTAAGCCACGGGCTATGAGATAGCTCGTTGACGTCAGCAACGACCTCTTCGTGTTGAAAATCTCTGCAAAAACGTGTTGGGGGGAATAGTACTTACAAATTTACCCTTAGTGCAGTGAAAATAAGAATATACAGATTAAAAGCGACACCCAAGCAGTGCTGGGTTCCGTTCAGGTAGTACTGAATAATCATTGAATGGCTCTCAACCATCATCAAACCGCTCCTGGATCCCAGTGGGAAGGGTTACTTGGCGGAGATAAATCTCAACACACGCACATTTGGGACTTGAAACTGTGAACGACAGGTTACCAACCTGATGCGCTATCAAATGATACAACCATTGCCTCCTTTCGACAGGATATGCGGTGTGGAGTATTTATGCAATTTGTTTAACCAACAAATCATTCAATGATGTTCAAGAATATTAAACTTTTTCTGTACATAATTGCATTAAATTCAACCACTGCAATTCCGAAGGAAATCATGAATTTGTATTGAAAAGAAAACAAGAGTGTGTTTAAACATAAATCTCTTTTATTGCAACTGGATTCTTTTGTGACTCGATCGATTTTTTAGCTTAAAAAATTTACTGCAAAGATCGCAAGGTAATGGTGGATACCAAGATTTTGTGTTCTTGATAAATGTTAAGTTCGCAATTAGTTCCATAGAAAGTATTATACGTAGAAGGTATATCGGTATTAAAAGTGTAAAATATTCCGAATTTAATTATCCAATCAAACATGTAGGGTGCTAAATTAAAGTAGTATTGAAATATGTTTCTTTCGTGTTAATTTAAAGTACTTTTATTCACAAATGATTTTTCGCAGTGTTTACCTATGAATGGCCTTTGTAGCAAGTAACTGTCTGACTAGATAGACTCTGAAAGACTTACTACAGAGATATTAATGAAATTGTCTTTCTCCTTTGTGGATCCGAAGACATATTTCAAGATGAATTTTTTGTTTTAATCCCTCTCCACAGCGCCAACACTTGTTGGGGCGATCTCTAGAGTGGGTGAGCATATGATTTTCGATGCTAGATTTCCGACCAGTAGAGTAAGGACAACAAAAGAACAAGATCATTTGCGGCGTTTTTATTTTCCTCGATGGCTCTTAGTCGTTGTGTTGGCGAGAAATTGTAATGATGTAAACTTGCACTCGCAGATGTCACATTCAAAAAATACATCCACCTGTTTTTAGGTATGAGAAACAGAACAGTGCATTAGACAATAACCACTTAAGATAATAAATGAACTGTTGAAATACAAAAGCCAGTGTAGGCTTTACCTTTAAAAATTAATCATAAATAATAATAAAAGTATATAACACAATATTCATACTAAAATGGAAATTTTAAAAACTAAATTCAACACAATTTAAAACATTTTTAATAAACATTTTTAAATAATTAGAAATATCATGATACATAACCTATTAACTTAAGTTAAAATTTTTTATCAAAAGTCAGAATTCTGCAAAACGATAGTTGGATAAATTTGGAAGCATTTACTCAGTGGGTTGTAAGCGAAAATGTTTGAAAATACGACCAACTGTTCGAATTGAATCTATAGATTCCTCTTACATTTGTGAATCACTTTTTCCTTGTTCTTCTTATCCTGCTATAATTTAATTTGCATCTTTAGAAAAACTTTGTCAAGCATAAATATCAATACATTGAATTGTCTTTCATATTTACTGTTTATTAAAGACACAAACAATTTAACGGTTATTTATTTATCTGCTTGCCTTTGTATAAACAATCGGCGTTTTCATAGTGAGTCCAGTTTTCAGGATTGAAATATAAAATGTATTACATTATACTAAATAGCTAGTTTATGACGAACAATATACACTATACAGAAGTATTCAATGACTGTTGCATTTGAAATATCCCATATGTTTTGTCTTTTTACAAAACTAAGGATTATTTTGGAAATATACTGAATAAAAGAAAGAAAATAAAACTACACACTAGTGATTCTATTTTCTACATTAATTATGTTGAAATACAGATTATTTGTTATTGAGACTCTCTTTATTGGGCTTGAAAGAAAATTCCTTTCTTAAAATTTTCTCATATATGGCTGTTGCAGAATGAAGCTTTTCCTCTGCTGGCACTTCTTAAACAATAAAAGAATCTCTGCTTCGAAAAGAAAGTTAGTTCATTTAGAAAAATATTTTCTCCTGGCAACAGGAACACTACGAATTGGATTCAATTGAGGCGTGATAGCACAATGAGACAAAGTTTCAGTTAACGTCTACTTTATGCTGACATCACATTTATCTTGTGAGATGAGCATTTGATCTGGAGAGATTTACGTTGACGTCTCACTCGCAAAGATAAAGCTCCTTTCTTTTTAGTGGATTTTAGTGGAACAGAATATATATATAAAGCTTGTTCTTTCAAATTATGCCAAATATTAAATCAATAAGAGTATATTCGATTCGATGGCAAGACTGCAGACTTAGAATCCTCTGCGAAAAATAGTCAACAGGAGATTTTCTAAAAAAGTATTAAAAGTTTTAAACAAAATTACTAAATTCATATAAACACAGAAAATAATCTGATGAATCTAGCAAAACAGGAAGTTGATAATGTTAAAACTTAGTTATATTTCATTTCTGCACAAAAAATGTTACGGTTTGGTTTCCTTATGTCTGATGTTTTTGTGAGGGCTCAGGAATAATCTTTAAAATGTAAAAAAATTTTACTCTATTCACTAATATATCAAAAATATCGCATTTCACTAAGAAGTATGCACAAATAAAATGTTTTGTTTTCTCATGTTTAAAAAAGGAAGATAGTACTTCCCTACACAAAGGACGAAGATAATCTAGAAACTACAGAAAGCTTATCTTAATTCTTCATAAAAACACTTACACAATGACGTGATGCCAACCTGGTCTTAGTAGTCAGGTACGCTAACCACCAGACCAGGTAGGCTCTAGTGTCTGACTTTCATGGTTCATTCATGCTTCTGTGAGTTTCTAACAACAAATCACTGTGCCATCAATTCAGGTTTCACTCCAAAACCCTATAAGTTTCAGTATTACAATGACCCAACGCGATATCACTATGCCATCAACCTCGCTAGCACTTTTTTGCATTCATTGGTTCATTATCATTCCAACATTTTCAAACATACTTTATACAGTTAATTGGAGCCAATATTATGCAGTAAATTGCTCTTATTAAATAACAATATTAAGGCATATGCTTGAGTTTCAGTTCCTGTCTATGTAAGCAAGTGACTAATGAAATATAGAATTTTTAAATTGCATTTTTGACATATCAGAACCTCCTGTATGATGTAAATTTTTTCACTTGGTTAGAAAAGGTTTTCACGTTGTGAATCTTGATTAGAAAGTCGCAATATGTATAAGAAACTAAGCTGTGATCAGATAGTCTTTCAATAATAATTTCACAATAACAATACATTTTGCATACTGTTATTAAAATGATGGTGGGTGATTTTTGTGAATAACCCAACAGAAAAGTCTAATGCATAATGAAAGAAAAAATTATGCTGTTCAGCTTTTTACTCACTCACTATTATAGAAATCTATATATATAGACATCCACAATCAAATTTACAAAAGAGTAGTGTTCAGTTTTCATATTTACAGGGTAGGATAAAAACCATATGAAAGGAAATATTTTATAGAATTATGAATTTCAATGGATCTGCAACATTCCAGTGTATTTTACAACTTCTTCTTGCCTTGAATGTGGATGTTCATGCTACTGTAGGACACAGAATGATTTTTTTTTTCTCTTTTGGTTAATCGTTATGCCCAGGTACTGCTGTTTCCTTTATGCCCGTCAAATCGACGTGTTGGTGAATATGTCAGCTCATTTCGTTAATCATTAAACATTTTGATCCAGAATGTGTAATCACACATGATACAATCAGAAAAAAGGAGGTGAATGTTAGAACTGTTCCACGTAAATATCCAAAGCTTGTCCATGACGCTTTCCCTACTATATTTCTTGGTTGTCCAAACTATTTATCAGAGAGTAGGAAAGTGGAGCGAACAGCGACGTCAGATATGGAAGAGAAAAGGAAAAGTTTAGATAATGCAAATTTACAGAACTGGCTTCAAAATGACAAAATTTTGGAATTTAATGATATAATTTTAGAACTCTCTAAACCGATTAACAAACTTTCTGATTTTTTATTAACCTCTTTGGTTCATAAATGTGACAATTACATATCGTTTTTATTTATTAACTGTGAATCTTGTCCAATATTAGTAAAAAATATCAAAATTCTTACTGATATAAACATTATTTTCTTTGTGGAACAGTCAGTTGTTCCAGATATTGAAAACATTTTGATAGTTCCTGGGAAAGTGTCATGTTGGAGTGAACTGGAGAATGTCTTGTCTCTAGCAAAATTTTACAGTTTGGGTAAAACTGTTCCATCTCCTGATTGCAATTACAATAAATGATTGCAATATTGGAATGCATTTCTGAAAGATACTGCGAAACAGAAAAATTTGATAGTGGTAAATTTATTTGTTAAAAAATCCAATTGTTTACTAAATCGAATTATAGTAAACGATACAGCAGTGATTTGATTGTCTGTGTCTATTCGGTATACACCAAATCTTCAGCTTCTTACATTTATTTGTATGACACTAAAATGCTGCATCTTCCCTCTCAACGTCACTTAAGGCGACTCACAGGTAACTTGAAAGCCATTCCAAGTATATTAACCAGTGAGAATATAAATTATTTGAAAGGTAAAATAAAGGATCTTTCATAGCATGAAAAAATGTTTAATTTGTTGATTGATGAGATATATGTGAAGTTTCAGGTAACATACAAAAATAAACAAATACTTGGTTTAACTGATAATCAGAGTGGTGAACAACCAACTACTGTTCAAACATTTATGTATACCTCCATATTTTCAAAGAGCAAAAGGCCTAGCACCTAATGTCCGACCCCGCCTTCTCGTGGTGCGGACCGTTAGTAACTTTCAAAAGAGATAATCTCTTGTGGAAATGAACGGAAGGGGAGGGCTGCCAGATTAGTGTGGCCTACTGATCTGGACAACTATGGCTACTTTTCTTTTTTTCTACCCTGCTGAGGAGTGGTCAACCACACAGGGTCCTGGTGCTGACCATATAAACCTACTGGACTGGACAGATATATGGCTCTGAGCTTGATTATGGATCCTGATTTTGCCGCACTGGTGGGCTTCTGTGGAGGGAAAATCTTCCGCTGTGTTTTCTGTTTGTTTGTGTGTTGACAGCCCCAAGTGAATAGATTCACAGGATATGTTTATCAGCTGGTGGATAATCCTGAGCAGAAGTCATCGCAGGCACCTGAAATCTCTGCTTCTATTGGCATCGTCAAATTCTACATTGGAGGAAGTCTTCCAGTGTAGCTTCAGCCTTTAGTAGTGGGGGAACGGGTCTTTGCCCCATGTCTGCGATTAGGGGCTGTTTGATATTGTCGGCATTCCCTCTCTCAATAAACATAGTTTCTTTAAACATCCCACTAACCATTTTCTCTCCATAGGTAGTTGGAATGTGAGAACTCTACACAGAGCTTTTTCTCTTGATGTCCTCACACAAGAATTCCACCATTATAATTTAGATATTCTCGGCTTGCAAGAGACCAAATGGACTGATAAAGGTCAGATTCTTAAAAATAATCTTAAATTTCTCTTTTCAGGGAGGGACGACAATAAGCATCACCAAGGCGTGGGTCTGCTTCTCATCAGACACGCTAGCGATGCTCTTCTAGGATATGAGTGCATTAATGAAAGGTTTCTTACAGCAAAATTTCAGACAAGCGTTAAAGACTTGAATGTTATCTGCTGTTATGCCCCCACTGAGGATGCCGATGAGGATGAGAAGGATAGGTTTTATGAACAACTTCAGGATATTTTGAATTCTGTCAAGAAAGGAGATATTACCCTTGTTCTTGGTGACTTCAATGCCAAAGTTGGTACTGACTCTGACCTTTAGGGAGGAGTAATAGGCCCTTTTGGTATTGGTAGCTGCAATGGCAATGGGCAACGTCTCCTACAGGTAAGTAAACTCAATGGATTCAGAACAATTAACACTTATTACAAACACCGTGACATACATAAGTACACATGGGTTTCACCTGATGGGCTGCATAAGAATATGATTGATTACATATTAATTAACAGCAAATGGGCTAGTTCTGTTAGGAATACCAGGGCATATAGGGGAGCTGAAATTGGATCTGACCATTACCTTGTTAAAAGTGTCTTGCAACTTAAACTTAAAAAGTGTTGTGCTAGGGTTAAAAAATTTACTTTTAATAATGAAGCTCTGAAAGATCCAGTTATAGCCAAAGCTTACCATGATAGGTTACTTAGTCATTATGACAGTCATGGTTTGCTTACTACTGAAGTTGAGGAAGAATGGGATCATTTTAAACAGGCTTTTTTGGACACTAACAATACTCTTTTAGGAAAAAAGGAGCAGAAGAGGCAGAATTATCTGAGTGATAAAGCACTTGAGCTTATTTCGGAAAGAAAGAACTGCAGGAATGCCCTTAATCAATACCCTACTAGTCCTAATAGAAAGCATTACAGAGACCTTAATAAACTTGTAAAGGATCAGTTAGCTGCTGATAAGAATCTTTGGCTTGATGGTTTGGCTGACAAAGCCGAGGAAGCAGTTAGACAGCACAACAGCAGAGAGCTGTACCAGATAGTTAATGTTTTGTGTGGTAGAAAACGGACAGGCATACAAGGATTGAAGGATAAACAAGGTAAGGTTATAGAAGGGGAGGATTCTGTCATGGCTAGGTGGGCTGAGCATTTCAATGATGTTCTAAACAATGTAGTTAGTTCTACTCCCATTGTTTGCAATGATGATAGATGCATTGGTGGCTTTAATGTTGGCCCTATAACACAATCTGAAGTTATTTTGGCTGTTTCTAAACTTAAACTTCATAAATCCCCAGGGGTAGATGAAATTACTATTGAAATTCTTAGAGCTGGGAATGTTTCGGTTACCACTTGGATGACTGAAATTCTGAATATCTTTTATGATAAAGGCATGGTTCCTAAGGATTTTACCAGAGCTATTGTTATCCCTATTTTCAAAAAAGGTGATCGCAGTTCAGATTATGTTATGCGAAATTCACTTCAAGGGAAAGATTTTGGCCTTAAATGGTCTGGAGATACGAAAATTTCTGATTTAGATTATGCTGATGATTTAGCCCTTTTGGCAAATGATGTTGATGAGATGAACTCTTTCATTCGAGCTGTTGATGAGACTGGTAGTAGAGTAGGTTTGATTATAAACAGAGAGAAAACTAAAGTGATGAAAATTGGTCAGGCATGCTGTGATTCAGTTAAGCTGAATGGTTGCAGTCTTGAGCAGGTGTCACAGTTCAATTATCTTGGGAGCTATGTAACAGATAATGGTGATGTGTGGCATGAGATTAACAGACGAATAGGGATTGCTGCCGGGACTTTTAAGAACCTATGGAGAGTGTGGAGAAATAGGCGTATACACCTAAAGACTAAAATTAGACTGTATAATAGTTTGGTTCTTTCTAGGGTTAGTTATGGTAGTGAAACTTGTACACTTTGTAAACAAGATAACAGGAAACTAGATGCTTTTGATTCCAGATGCTTACGCAGTATCTTGGGCATTAGGTGGTTCAACTTTGTAACTAATGATGAGGTTAGGCAAAGGAGTTTGCAACCTCCTTTAAGCAGCATATTGTGCAGAGAGAGACTCCGTTGGTTTGGCCATGTTGCCCGTATGAATAATTATAGATTGGCGAATAGGGTTATGAACAGTGTGCCTAAAGGCCTCAGAAAGAAGGGGAGACCTAGGATGCGGTGGGCAGACAATGTCAAACAGGACCTTGTTAGAATTGGTGTGCAGTGGCCAGATGCAGTAGATGTAGCTCAGGATAGACTTGCTTGGAGAACTAAATTGCACGTCTGGTTGGACCTCCGTAGCCCATGGCTGCTTGAGGATGATGATGATGATGATGATGAGTCCCTCTTACCAGAATGAGTGCTCTAGATTTGTTTCAAATGGCAAAAATTGTATTAAAATGAATGAAAGAGATAAGGTTTTCAGTGTTATCTATAATAGCTTATAATAATAGGGTTAATAAGAATATGTTTGTCAAATTATCAGGAAGTAATGAAATGAAAAATCAAATTACACATCCATTTGATGTGTCAAAGAAATTATTTTTATTATTTGATTCTGCCCGTTTGATTAAGTAGTAAGAAATAATTGGATAGATAAAAAAAATTACGAAGAAAACGTTCATTTTTTCAGATTTCCAGAAAATGCCTCTAATACAATGTATTCTTCATTAGCACTTTTACACAAAATTTAAGATGAGGAGTGTGATAAGCTGACTTGCACCAAACGTAACGTATAAATCCTTACATCCAACAAAACAGCAAAACAAAATGTGAAATTGGCATTAAAAGTCTTTGACGAAACAAATGTCGTTGCCCTAAAAATGTTGAAAAAAAAAACCCAAAATGCAATATGCAACGCATGGGAAAACACAGCTCTTTTTATAGAACTCTTCATTAAGTGGTGGAGCATAATGAATGTAAAAATATGCTGCTACTGCTTGTAAGTATAAAAATATGCAATTCTATTGCTTGTAAATATAAAAATATGCAATGCTACTGCTTGTAAATCTAAAAATATGCAATGCTACTGCTTGTAAATCTAAAAATATGCAATGCTACTGCTTGTAAATATAAAAATATGCAATGCTACTGCTTGTAAGTTTATAAAAAGTGACTTGAGTTTTGCTTATCGAAGATTAAAATTTTTGTTACAAGAATAAAAATGCTTTTCCGAAAAAGCAATGCTTATTTCTTACATCAGTGTTATAAGTATATGTATCACAAGTACACATCTCAGGTAAAAGAAATAAATAACTGTAATAATATATATATATAATTCTTTGTCAATTATAGCATAAATGATAACAAGAAATTATTGAAAAAAATAGTGGCCTGGTCGGCTAAGTCATGTCAATTATGTGAATGGTAACTAATCTTTATCTGAGGAATTCCCATATATTAAATAAATCATTTAACTTTTAAACCAAATACAAATTATTAAATGCAAATTATACAGAATATTAGTGCTCAGATATATCTGATAACACCAAATATCCAACAGCTAGTGCCTTTACAACATTACGTATTCATGGTATTTGTATTTCCTCTATGATGGGCCCAAATTAAGAAAACCGAAATCCGACCAGGTTCCTATTTATCCGAAAAATGGATCGTATTCTCTGAATGTGACTCCGTAATATTTATTCTGTGTCAATGGATTTTGCCAACGGTACTTTAATTATATTTTCTGTGATATGATTTCATGCCCACGTACTAGGTTCAAAAAGGCTATCTACAATATGCAAAAACGCACATAAAGAAAACCCTATAATTTTGCTAATAAATATATTTAATTATAACTTGCTACAAAATGCAATATAATCTGAAAAATGTAATTATTTTAACTACAAATTGAAAGTTAAAAGCTCAACTGTTAAAATTATATGTACCGTATAGAAATAGAAAAAGGGATAAATAATGACATTTTAATGTGAAAAGCATTACATTTCAATAAGAATCCGACACGTTATGATGCCGGTCACCAGGAATTTTATCCCATGATTTTCAAGTGTGTTCCCCTCCCCCACACACGATCCTACTCTAAACTGGGGGATATTCCATTTTATACCCAAGGAGCCTATTGGTCTCTTCTTGCGTCAAATGAAAATTTTAGATGGTTATTAACTTTTCAATGATGTTGATGTAATCTAGGACTTTGTAATATTTCAGAAATGTTGTTTACTTCTCATATTTGGAGCGATGATGTCAGGCGAACAGGGAGGGGGAGTCCTTTCTGACAGGTGGCACAAAACCGGGAACCCTTTTCTGCAGAGGGGGTGTGACATTATCCACAGAAATCCAAAGATTTTTCTGAGGGGAGGGCGTGACATTAAAACTGGTTGATCTTTCTGTGAGGGGGACGTGGCACTAACACCAGAGTGAATAACTTTTGAAATTGATAGCACCTCAAAACTAGGCTGAGGAGCTGTATGAAGCTCACCGATCAGCCTGGTGATCTTGTTGGCAGCAAGATCAGCCTGTGACCATGTTATCTCCAGATACTGTGATCATTGGCACTTAGAGAGAAGTGAAACTTACCACTGAATACGACATGATTACATTTGTTTGTTCCGTCACACATGGGGGCGGGGATGATTCAGTCAGTAGCTAGCCAGGCTCGTTACCTGTAGTTCCCAGGTTTAAGTCCCAGCTGGGTCAGCGTTGAGATTTATCTCCGAAAAATTTCCCACCCTGTCCATGGTCAGTAGGGGACACCGATGGGCTTGGAAAGGTCGCCGTTCGTCGGATGGGACGTTAAGCCGTGGCCCGTGTGTGGGAGCCATACCCTGTGCACGTCAATAAACGTGCTAGATGGCCTTAACGGGAGGATACCATCTGTCTCCCAACAGCTGTTCCAGTGTGTCCCCTCCCTCAACCTTCTCTGAGCCTTCGGGGTCTATGTGACCTGGCCATTTAGCCAATGGTATGCAAAAAAGGTCCGCTCAGAGGTAAAACAACCTAGCCCAAACTGCCACACGTCTGGTTCAGCACCAGTGCAACCTTGTGTGATGTGCTGCGATGAGTGGCAGTCATCGCAATGGCTGTCGAGAATGCAAACCTGCCTCAGCAAATCTGCGATTTGCAGTCTGTGTCAACATGGTGATGTCCACAGCTGCCTATGCACTGTGTCGAATGTTGCCTGCTGTGGATTGTGGGACTGCTATCCGTTGAATGTGGTGATCGAGGCATTCGGATGTCCTGCTAAGTGCACCAGTCCCACTATGGTGTCACATGTTACCTTCCTCCAACCACTGGTGCCCAATACGACTGACACTATTTGATGTTGCCTCCCAGTGCAATGCAGGGACCAATTAACTGTACGTAGACCAAAGATGAAGCCTCTGGTAATGGTGTCTGTGTAATGATAGGATTCCTGATGATGCCACCAAAGCATTCTCACTCCTTATACGTGCTTTCGCCACCGAGATCACTCCAATACAGTTGTCCACACGCCCAATGGAGTATGAAAAATCTTAGCTATGCCGAACCATTTTGCTCTGTTATCTTTTTTACCTATCACGTAATTGTGTCGCAACTTCACTCATTTCCATAACCCGACTGCCGACACATACCTACCTATTTCCATGGCGCTCTGACAAATACTTCCTGGAGTCGCATTTTCTATGTCGAGCAATGTATATGTTGTTTAGAATTAATACTAGGTTACTTAGCGTCACTTGGAGTGGATTAATTTTGAACAGACTGTATTTAAATCCTATCTTGATTTCACTTTGAGGAGTGATTCCCCGCCCTGCCCACAGTCAGTGTGGGAAACCGATGGGCTTGGAAAGGCCGCCGTCCGTCAGATGGGACGTTAAAGCCGTGGCTCGTGTGCGGGAGAGCAATACCCTGTGCACGTTAAAGAACACGCTGTATGGTCTTTCAGGGAGGCTGCCATCTGTCTCCCAATAGCTGTTGGGGCGGGGGTGGCTCAGTCGGTAGCGCGCCACAGTGGGTCCCCTCCCCAACCTTCTCTGAGCCTTCGGGGTCCATGTGACCTGGCCATTTAGCCCATGGTGTGCAAAAAAGTGCCGCTCAGAGGTAAAACAACCCAACCCAATAGCTGTTCTAGTGGGTCCTCTCCCCCCAAACTTCTCTGAGTCTTTGGAGTCCTTGTGACCTGGCAATTTAGCCCATGGTGTGCAGAAAAGTGCCGCTCAGATGTAAAACAACCCAACCCAACTTTGAGGACTGATTTTTTTTAATTTGCCATGTTAACCTTCCTTTGCATTTCTTTTACTATAACTTCGATAATAGTTGTAATTATTGATTTTCATAGGCTTGTCAGATCTTGAGTGTTTGTAAGGCACAAACTTTTTGTTTAGAAGGAAATGTAACTCCTGATTTTTATATGAGTATCTACAATTTCATTGCGAGATACTTAGAACCTTAAATTGTACCGCATCAGAACCGTTGTTTTGGAAGACAAGAATTATTTTCTGTGTTAATAGGTTTATCATTTATGAAATTGGGAGTGATTT
This sequence comes from Ryuthela nishihirai, assembly GCA_038380435.1. Lineage (NCBI taxonomy): Eukaryota > Metazoa > Arthropoda > Arachnida > Araneae > Heptathelidae > Ryuthela > Ryuthela nishihirai. Next base: position 7,465,094 of record JAWZYU010000038.1, read on the forward strand.
GAATGTAGTTTTGGTTCGCATTTTAGCTTTAGAATTTTTTTACTTTATTATCGTCATATTTTGTTTTTTGTCTTGTGAGGAAGTTCTGATATCTTGGTATGCCTTTGATTATAGTTGTTTCTGTAGTAGTTGTTTCAGCTTGAGGTATTTTCCATTTTGTGGATACTAATAAAACTTTGATATCTGTCAGGCGCTTCGTAAAGGTCTGTGGTAACCTCAGTAACTATACCCATTTAAATGTGATCTTGTCGTTGTTGTGAGCTTTAATTCAATTTAATTGTTCTACAAACGTTATTCTTCAATTATGGCAAGAAATAATTTTTTATTGGACATTTAATTCATGTGAACTGGTGTAATGTTAAACAATAAATTTATGTGTCACGTATGAAATATCAACAGAATAAACACTGAAATCTTGCTTTCATTTGGTTTGACTTTTTCTTTATTGATATTAAAATTGATTTCAATTTCTTCTGTTGTTTTATGTAGGATGTTCTTTTTTTCTTTTTGTTAATATTTTGGCTGTCAGAAAATTATAAAATTTGTAAGATCTCTAAGTTACGAAAGATCAGTCTCAGGAATTTCAAAACTTTTGCAAAGAAGCGGTGGCAATTTTTGCTGAGTTTTATTTTCTGTTTGTGAGTTCTTAACCAGGATATGTGAATAATTCAAGTTAGTTTCAGTGAAATATTTTTTTTATTAGTGAAGGATTATTGGAGAATTTCTTTAAAGTTTTTCTCGCTGCTTGTCACTTTATAAAATTTTGATTTATGCACAGGAGTACATTATGCTAAAGATCCAACAGGGGCAGAAAGATTTTACAGAAATATTAAAAAAAAACAGAAACGGTTTGTCTGTAGAAAAAGCTCTACAGGAAAGAAAAACAATTTATTTTTCTCTAAAGGTTCTCACTGTCCAATGTAAACACTTCTTTAGAATGTCAATAGATGGCGCCTCGTTCTAATTTTACAGGTTTTAACCATTGAGGTAATATTACTAGAGACAGGACTGACAACGGACGCCATGAACACGTACAGATGTTAAGCCTAGTCGGTAGTGAGAAGAAAATGGGTGTTTCCATGGAGGTAGGAAGATAAGAGGAGGAGCCCTAAGCACTTGAAAATGATGCTTCGGCGACTGCGCGGCAGCCATGTTGTTCTATTCAAAACATTGATCAGTAGTATAGGTGAGTAACGAAGTGTTGCGCTATAAAAATTAAATTTTTTTCGACATTTGTATTTAGGCAGCTTGTTCAGCTTACGGCTGCACGAATCGCCCTTCAAAAAAGATACCAGGAATTACCTTTCATCGGTAGTTTGTCATTTTTATAAAAGTTTAAATAATTATATAATGATAGAAGCAACTTCGTGTTGAAATTACGCCGCTATGAAATCGGTTTATTTCGAGTTACAAACCTCGATTCTTCACCAGATTTTTTTTTATTTTCTTCGGATTGTACTCAGTGATAAATGTGAAGTTGTACTTCTTATATTGATGATTGATTGATTGATTTTACGTTACACTTATTTGAGAATTCCTTCTGCAGGCTTTCTCAGTTAAACAATTTTGTTGGCTGTAATTGAATATTAGTGTGTATTCTATTTAATGGATGATGATTTTACATACTTTTAAATAGAAGTGATTAAAATATCAAGGAGTTTCTTTTTTGTTTTTTATTTTATTTTAGGTGAAAGTATTAGATATTATTTTGTTTAAATGTTTCAGTGTTTAAATTCCTCTCTCTTCATGATTTAATAAGTTCAGTGTAAGAAGGGAAAAGTAAATTACAATAAAGTATTTTCGTAAGGTGAGAAATATAATCTTTTTTTTTTTAATTTGGATAGCATTTAAGGGTTTTGTTTAAATGCCGCCTTTTTTCTTGGATTGGAGTCTTATATTTTTGAATTTCTTTTTAGATTAATTTAATGTATCTGGTGTAAACTGTCATAGGTGAGTGACAACGATCATTAGTTAGGGTGAAAATTTTTCAAATTATTTAAATAATTTTAGTTAAAAGAGGAGAGAAGAGTGTAATGCTTTTCTCCTTTTCGTTAATTCTTCTGATAGGGTTCTAATTGTCCCTTTTAAGGTGAATACTGAATTCATTTAATTCTGTATGGATTTCAAATAGAGCGAGTTTATTGCTTGTAGTTATTTTATTTTTACTTTGGTTGAGGGATAGGTTAGGCGTACATGAAGATAGGTATGAGAGACTGAGGAGTCAGACACTGAGATGTCGGGTTCAAGCCACTGTCTGAAACGTTGCCTTTTTTTAAAAGGATATTATATTCCCTTCACCCTGTGGATATATTATTTTTTCTTTTTTTTTATATTTTTTAAATTTTTTATTATTTTTGCTTAGTATAATTTTTAGTTGCTTTTTTTCATATAGTTTTTTCAGATATTATTTTGAAATTTTCCTCTGTTGCTGAGGAAGGATGTATTTCAATCCTTATGGGATTTTTTTTTTTTTGAGAGATTGCAATAATTGTGTATTTTGTATTGATTGTTAACTCTGGTTGAGGGAGGAGAATGAGCATGAGATGGGGGAGAGATGTGAAGCTGAGGGTACAAACATAGAGCTGGTGGGTTCGAGCCACCATCTGGGGCTTTTTTTTTGTATAAATATATATTTTTTTTTAGTTCTTTTTTTTTACTTCTTATACTATTGACTTTATTCAGTTTTGTTAAGCAATTTTTTTTATTTTTGTGGAATGAGAATTTTTTTAACGTAAAACAGCTATTTTCTGAATCTTACAAATGTGATTTTTTTGCAGTTTAAATGCTGCTATTGCAAATAATGTTAAGTGTTTTATCCATAAAATGTTTTCTGCTATTATCACTGCATTGTAAATAAAGTTTCAAAATCTGATAATTGTTTGTTATTGTCATATTCAACGAAATACATAAATAGTTCTGCTATACAGTAATTCTGTCTGGAAATATTCATTGCATTAAAAAAAAGCAATATAAATTCCAAATAGCTTAAATGGGCTTTCTCTTAGTGGTAAAAAAAAATCTTCCCGTATATAATGCACAGTAAAACTGAGTATAGCACGTGAAAAGTAGGCTTGATTGCAGTGGCAGACAATTTATTTTAAATGCAACAACATGGCAACCGCCCTGCTGCCTAAGCATCATTTTCCTTGGACAGGGAAAGCGCGTTAGGGCTTCTCCTCTCATTCATACCTCCGTGGGTGTTTCTAATAAGTCAACAGTGAAATGCCTACTTCATGCTCCGCGCACGGATGCAAAAATAAATGCTGTAAAGGAAGTAATTTGACATTTCATAGGTTAGTACTTTACGAAAATTACGAGATGTGTTCTTTGTGATAAATTAAAAACTGAAATTGTTAAATTAAAAATTATTTTTGTGTTAGATAGGAATTAATAATATATTACGATTTGCATTTTTCGAATCTCCCAAAAGTTATAACTACACCAAAAAATATCAAAAGAATATTACAAAAGATGTAGTTATGTTAGAAGTTTAAAATTTTGGTGTTGAAATGTGAAAGTTTTGAAGTTACCATTGGCAACAATCACTTGACCCTTTAGATCCAGGGGGAGGTGAATGCAACTTTTTTTTTTGTTTTCACAGAAAAGTGTATGTTTTTAGAGATAAATTAAAAATTATTTTTGGGTTGGTCAGGTATTGATGAAATATTACAATTTGCATTTTACGAATTTACCAAAAGCTAAAATTGCGCCCTCTAACGGTGGAAAAAATCGAAAAATACCCAAAATTTGAAACGAATATTGCAACAGATGTAGTTATGCTAAAAATTTGAAATTTTGGTCGTGGAATGTGATAGTCTTGAAAATTTCATTGCGAACAATTAGTTGAGCCTAAGCCCAAGGTAGGGAAGAAACGGAACGGTTTTATTTTAAGAGATATTTGGAAATCTTTTTTTTTTTAGTTGGTTACTAATAAAATGTAATTCGCATTTTCAAAGGTACCATATATTTCCGCAGATGAGACGATAGTTGAATCATAAAAAAGGCCCCCAAAATTCGGGTCGTCTTACAGGACAGATACAAAAAAATTAGATTGAAATTTATATAAATTGAAACCATTATAAAATAAAACAAATCACTCAGCAATGTATTTAAAATCCTGAAAAATCCTCACATTCATCATCTAAGGCAAATAGCTCCTCAAGTACATCCTCACTTTCGTTGTTGAGAAGCTCGTCATATGGGTCCCATTCTGTACCTAGCTAGTCGATTTCCGCTTCGTCATCAATATCCCATAACAAATCGTCCTCAGTGCCATCCATGGCATTAGAAATCCCACAATTTTTGAAGGATTTGATGACTGTTTCGACTTTTACTTTTTCCCATGATTTGATCACGAAATCACACAACACATCAAGTGACGCAGCCCGCATAGCTCCAGCTTTCGTATACGACTTTTCGTCACTCATCATCCAGTTATTCCATTGTTCACGCATGTGATCTTTGAATCGTTTATTCAGAGAGACGTCTAAAGGTTGTAGCATCGAAGTTAAACCACCCGATATTAGTATCTTAGTATTGTTCCGTGCTAAGCGATTTTTAGTGTTCTCAGCTACGTGACTGCGAAACATATCCCACACCAACAAACTGTGTTGATTTCGTAGAGCATCTTGTCGCCTCTGCCACACATTTTCCATCCACAATTTTACACCATTCTCGTCCATCCATCTCTTTTCATGAAAATGTACGAAAATGCCTGGTGGTAATTTTATTTTAGGAGTAGTTTTCCTCTTGAAAATGACCATGGGTTTTAACTTTGTTCCATCTGCCATGCATGTTAATACCACTGTAAACCTGGTCTTTTCATGGCCTGTACTTCTTACTTTAACAGTTTTTACGCCTTTTTTTTCCACATTTCTATTGTTTATGATGTCAAAGTTAATCGGTGTTTCATCCATATTTCCAATATTAGATAATGGAAAGTTGTATTTCTGCCTCATAACAATAACAAACTTGTGAAAACTCGTGACTTTATGGTCAAGATGTTGTGGTAATTTCTGCGCAATTTTTGTTTTCTGTCGTATTAACAGATTTTTTTCTGTTCATGAAACGATTGCACCAAACTACTGTTGTTTTAAATACTTTGCCTTGTTCTGGATTGGCCCGTGCCCACTTCAATGCATAAGCCCTAATCATATTTCTTGTAACAACATAACAATTCTGCCTCTGTTCTTGTACCCATTCTGCAACGTTATTTTCTAAATCTGGCCAGCAAGCTATTCCTCTACTCATAGAACATTTTTTCATTGGCATTTTTTTAATAGCATCTTCATTCTTTCTCCAATATCTTATCATCTTCTCTGTTATATCGAAAGCCCTTGCTGCAGCACAGTTGTTCGATTCTTTAGCCTGTTTTATGACTTTTAACTTGAAGCTTGCTTCATATTTCCTTCTTTTCGTTGGTTCCATGATTAGGCCCACACTTTAGAAATTTTACGCTTATTACACTTATAGTACAAATTGTTTGAACACACGACACAACCTACAACGAAACTTGTTAGAGGTACATGTAAGTTCGTGATTCGGCACGTGCTTCTATAGGCAAAAACGTAACAATGCTAAAGGAGGCTTTTCCTTTATGCGTGCAACCACCGACTGCGACTGATCTTGAAAATTACTACAACTTATCGAAAAATCTATCATATTATTTAAATACGCTATATGATAATACATTACATTGTAATAGTAAATAATACATTACATTGTAATAGTAAATAATACATTACATTGTAATAGTAAATAACACATTACATTGTAATAGTAAATAATACATTACATTGTAATAGTAAAACAATACTAAAACAAAATAAATATTAAAAGTTATGTTTATTGAGATACTGAGGAAAAAAGGGACAAACCGTAATTATTTAATAGTTAACTTAGTAGGGTATGTCCACAAAATAGAATAGCCCATACGATGCTTTTGTGAATAGTCAAGGTCATTAACCGAATGCCCGAATCAGTGCGAATGTTTGCGAATAGGACATAATTCCGTATACGCTATACAGTATTATTATCCAGATGATGATCGCCGATCTAAACTAAATTCATAGGCCGTTGATAGTTTGGGGTCGTCTTATAGGACAGATATATGCTAAACTATAAAACTTTGACGAAAATTTATACCTCGTCTTATTTGCGGAAATATAAAAAAAAAATACCCCCTCAAGCAGCTGCTTGCCACAGAGGTCTGACAGGTGCCTGTCAGTTTCTATGCCATAGATGAGGGTCTGAGTGGATGGCAGGACCTCAGCAGAAAAACGACACATACATCCATGCCTTACCCGGGACTCGAACCCAGCTCCCTTAGATCAGTAGCCAAGCGCGCTAACCACTCCGCCATGGGACGGCTTGCGGAAAATACGGTATTATTATTATTATGATATTTATTATTATTTATTTTTTTAAAGTAATGCCGGTAGGTTACAGGCGAAATTTCTAGAACTGATTTATTTAAATAAGGTAAAAACCAACAAAAATATTATTACTTCCAAAAGCAGCTGCTTACCACAGAGATCTGACAGGAGCCTGTCGACGTGAAAAGCATTGCCGCTCTTCTCAGAGCTTACGGTGTAGCAATGAAAAACGAAACATTAGAATTCTTACATGTTACGACAGTGGAAAGCTCAATTTTTATTTGATATTATTCAGATACATCAGGCATGTCAAACTCGTTAACCACCGAGGGCCATATTAAGTGTTATATATTAAATCGCGGGCCGCAAAACAAAAAACAAAAACAAAAAACGAATGGAAATAAAGATGAAGCATAGCTTTTATTATAAACAAATCAATACATACAAAATAATAATACACAAAATACAAACATATTAAAAATACATATGTATGTAGGAAAGTTTCTTTTTTCAATTTAACATTATTTAAATAAAATAATATCATCTTTTTTTTTGAAGAAACTTGGCAACGTTTTTCATTAACCAAATCTTCAAAATTTGGTTGAATTTGTTGAGCTGTAGTTATTTTTAAAATTGCTTGCACATGCTTGTCTGTTAATCTTGATCTTTCCGCAGTTTTATTATTTTTTAAAGTGGAAAATACTTGTTCGCACAAAATAGTTGTTCGCCATTCTACGATCGGGCTCCGACATATACATTTATGCGCAATAGTTTCCCTTATATATAAATGGAAATGTTTTCTGAAATAAGTTTATTTAATTCATGTACCGTGTACATATTTATAATTTTAATTAAAGAATCCAGTGTTGTCAAAAGTTAAATAAACGTATTGGTTATCAATCTTGGCGGGCCGCAGAACAGTTCCCGGCGGGCCGCGTGTTTGACATGCCTGAGATATATATACGAGAGAAAAAAAAAGTTTTGCGGAGAGCAAGGGACTTTCAATTTGACATTACGTTGTCGTTAAAATACATTTTTTCCGCTTAAATGCATATTGAATTCTACATCAACATCTATTATGTGCAATTATTGTTGATTAATATTTCAGATATTAGTGCTGTTGTATCAATTAAGTTATTCGATTTGCTTTACAATGGAATATATATATATATTAGAAATACGCTATAAAAGTAACTTGTAAGTTGAATTCTGCAATGACTTTGATAGAAGACCGCTAGAGGTTGTTTTTTCTCTTAGCGGAACTTTTTTTCACACAGTAGGGTAAATGGCCAAGTCATAAAGATCCGCTCATAGAAGGTAGGGGAGGCACTGGAACAGCTGTCGATGGAGGTGGTATCCTCCCGACAAGGCCATCCAGCGTGTTATCTAAAGTGTAGAAGGCTTAACCGTCCATCCAACGGACAGTGGCTTTTCCAAGACCATCGGTTTCCCTAGCAGATCGTTGGGAGTTTTGGGGAAATAAATGTTGACGCTGACCTAGCTGGTACTGGAACCTGGGAACTGCAGATTTCGAGCCTGGTGAGCTGCCGACTGAGCCATCCCCGCTACGACAAGTTTCGAGGATTCTTATCTGTCTATATGTCATTTTTTTTCATTTTGTATGTAATTGCGATGGAATCCTTGAAATTATATTTGTGGTTCTTATTTTTATTAATTTCTTTTTTTTTGGGGGGGGAGGTTAGAAAGAAGGGGTAACTCCTCATGTCACAAACTTTCGCGTTAAAAATTTTCAATTGTTTTCGAAGAGAATTATTACATATGTCATCCATCCCATCAATTATTACATATGTCAAAAGTACAGTTAATATTGCATCAGTTGTTATTAAGAGATGTTGGGTAGATAGAAAGAGAAGAGTTGGGTAGATAGAGTTTAAGAAAACAAGTAAACTTTAAGAATAATCACTACCTATCTACTGATAGCATATTTGTGACAGATTTTACTATTCGTCGACAGATATCTGTAGACAGGTAGCCATTATTCAACGTTCACTTGTTTTCTTAAACAGTATCTAACACGTGTTAATGCCAAGTGATGCGTTATTAACTGTACCTTTGATTTATATTAGTGTATGGACGCCACCTGCGTATATACTTCCGGTTTTTTGCGAATATTGAAATTTGTAGAATGTGGAACATTATTAATAGCCATTGACAGTTCACGATTTACAGGCTTTCATTCGATGCACAACTGTAGATCATTGGCCACAAGTCTAGTGAAATACGATGAAACGATTGTGACAGAAACAGATGATCAGATAAGGATGACATGATTTCGTTTACAGATCATTTCAATGAATTCAATGGACGGCACATCGAATATCTAGAGACGGTTGTAAGTGGTTGACTGAAGGTTGCTAGGGGATCCCGATAATTTAAAGTATGATGCAGAAATGGTAGGGCTCTAAAAGTTGCCCCTAGTAGTAATCCATATTGTATATCTCGATGCAAATCCTACATTTGACTCCAAACATATCCTTTAAAACACCTAATTTCTTTTACCGTGAACAGTGTTACATCTAAACAGAAGTGTATCCAGGAATTTGAAACGGGGGAGGTTCTCTTGTACCAGGCGACGATTAGTTGCAAAAAGGTGAGCGACGCAGTTCAAATTTACGCATACTGAAAAATAAAAAAAATCATCAGAGATACAAATTATTAAATTAATTTAAACAAATATAAAAAATTAAATAATTTATCAGATTATAGGTTCAAATATTCATCAGAGATATGAATGAATCACCGGTAGTCAAATATCTAAGTGTGATAGCTAATTTCACTTCAGCTGGTATTGCTTCTCTGAAAAGAGATTTTTTTTTTTCGATATTGGCTCCACCATTCCCAAAAGCATGTAGAAGTTTGTTCTAGACATTCGCGTAAAGTTCTTAAAAAGAACGTTTTCATTTAATTTTAAAATTCCGCGTTTTAAAGTAATCTTTCATCCATATCGATCGGCGGTATTTTTCACGTCTTTTTCTCGCTTTTTTCAGCACTAAAATTGCACACTTGTACCCGCTAACATAGCAGCATCAGTTACGTACATTTTAATTCACGTCTACAGTGGAGAAAATTTGAAAACTATTTGACGCACAGGTGTAGACAGTTGAAGGCATGCGTCCAGCGCATTCCATCTAAGGCATGCGTCCAGCGCATTCCATCTAAGGCATGCGCTAGGCTACTCGGTGTTGAAAAGCGGAATTGAAAGTTGAGAGTGAAGTTGAAGATGAAAGCGCATAAGTGTGGACATGGCAATTCATCTCAACAGGAGAAAAGTCTCCAGTATTGTCGGCTGAGGAAGTTGTCGGTTCTTAAAGTTGAAAGGGCTTGCTCTAACTCTCCTTGAAAATGTTTTGTAAGTCGATACTTCCACTGGGAAAGCTCCCTGCACTGGGTTCTAACCAGCCACTTTACGTTGTACTAGCGACGCGCTCACCACTGGATGGCACTTTCCTGCTTCCGAAAATTGAATCCAACTCTAAATGATGCTCAAAAAGCTGGTCTCTTATTTATACGGCCCACCGCCGTTACGTGGTTTATTACTGGTTGAATGAACCCTATATATTTTAGGAGTGGTGTAACTAACAAATTGGTATCTCAGTGTGTGTAACTATATGTTTACGATTTTGATTCGATTCTGTACTGGTTACTGACATTCTCAAAGGGGACAACAGCTCCTGTAACGAACTGAAATGGATGACTCTCACGTGGTATACATTTGAATCATATTATTGCCAGAAGCAATAGCATTATAAGTTGCATTATCCTTATCAGATAGATTGCATTTTTAGTCTTTTTTCACCACTCGTTTTATGGCACTTCACACACTTTTTCTCTTTCCTTGCATTTCTTGGTTCATTTTACTGATAATTACTCCGGATATTCCTAAATGGAACTTTAATTCGTACTTACTAGGGTGCTGCAATATTTTTAGTTTATTAATCATCATCACCATCAACACCAACATGGTCATCATCAAGCAGCCATTGTCTACGGAGGTCCAACCACACTCTGCAATTTAGTTCTCCAAATCACTGCTGCATAATTCAGATAAATCATGCTTGGATTTATCCATCTATGTAGTTTATTTACAAGAATTTAAGTTGGATTTTTTAATTAACATCAGTGAAATAACAAACTGGAGCAGGACACGAAGGAGTAACTTTAAAAGTAAACGAAGTTATTAAACTCCACAGTGAGCCAACTACTAACGATGAGCTTCAGGATTTAGAATTCAACGCTGTTTTTGAAGAACGACAAGAATCTGAACCACAAATAGTGTTGGCGATTAAATATTTAGATTTCACTGCACAAATAACGCATGGATTTGTTGAAGGATCATGATTTTCATATTTCGTGACCGGATGCCATAAGACGATGTTGTGACCAGTTAATGGAAAAATACAAAAAAATATTAGGCACAAGAAAGAGCCCAGCAATGCAATCCAGATAGTTTCGTTCCTTATTAAGAAATAAATTGTAAAATTAATTAATCGATCACATATTTATATACATAATTATGCATATATGTAATCTTTATATAAGTATTGAGAATAATAATTTTTTTTTGAAATATAACATCTATTACGAAACTAAGAAAAGGAAAAAAATCAATAAGATAGGCGAAAATACAAAGAAATAAAAATCCCCTCGTTTTACACGGTAATTCGTTTAACGATGGTCTTCCCGGAACTCATCTCCCGCATTAAATGAGAGTTACCTGTATAACTGTTCCATTTCTGAATTATTCATTAAATGGTATTTTCAGAGTTAAACTACCACAAAATATATATATTAATTTAATAGAATTATATTCCTTTCGTTCAATCACTAAAACAATTGGCATATAATGGGAAGACTGTATATCACGGATGTATCTTAATGATACGTCCAAGTTTTAAGAAAAACAGATTTTCATCAACGATATTTTCACGCTTTCAGTACCGAATGTTGGATTGTCATCACTACAGCTACTGATACTATCCTCCCTATGTGATTCTGATTTTACCAGGTTCGGGTCACAAATTAGCCTGCATTGCAAATTTTCTCCACTAACGCTTCTGATCAGTAAATGTTCGACACAAACTGGAAGGATAGCTGTGTAGCAATCCCCAGTGATGACGCATAGAACCTTCCGGGTCTGGCACATAATGTCCGACCCCGCCTTCCCTTGGTGCATGCCGTTAGTACCTTTCAAAAGAGATAGTGTCTTTTCAAAGGGAATAGAAGTGGAGGCCTGTCAGACCAGTGTGTCCTACTGATCTGGTTATCTACGACAGTTTTTTCTTTCTTTCTACCCCGTTGAGGAGTGTTCAACTTCGCAGGGTCGTGGTGATGACCATTTATGCCTACGAGACCAGACTGGATTACGGCTTTGAGCTTGATTATAAATTCTGGACTTGATGCAGTGGTGGACATCTGTTGAGTGAGAATTTGCCGCTGTGTTTTCTGTTTGCTTGTGGGTTGCAAGCCCTAAGTGAACAGAGGTACAGGATTCCTTATATCAGCTGGTGGATAATCCTGATCATAGGCCATCACAGCTAACTGAATCTTCACTTAGGTAGTTGGGTATCACTAATCCTAAATTGGAGTAGTGTGTCTCAGGCAAGCCTTATGGCTCTCTAAAAGATCCACTTCAAATGGCGGTGCTTGAAGTTCCTAGTAGCATGGATGATTTCAGCCTGTAGCGGTGGAGGAGCAGGTCTTTGTCCCATGCCCGCGATCAGGGGGCTTTTTGATATTGTTGGTCCTACGTTTCTCAACAAACCTAGTTTCCTTTTAAAATCCTACTAATCATTTTCTTTCTACAAGTATATGGAACGTGAGGACGCTACGTTGAAATTATTCTCTTGAATGTCCTCACCCAGGAATCCAGCATGAGGACACCTATATATTCTAGGCTTATCGATTTGCTTCTTAGCAGAGATACGCCAGTGATGTTCTTCTAGGTGATGACTGCATTAATGAAAGAATTTATACACCAAATTTTAAAACAAAAATTAAAGACCAATGTCATATGTTGTTACGTCCCCACGAAGGACTCTGATGAGAATGAAAAAATATTTTACAGACAGCTACATGATATTTTGAATTCTCTAAAGAAAGGAGATATTGCTAAGTTTGGTACTAACTCTGACCTATGGGCAGGAATTTTAGGTCCCTTTGGCATTGATAGCTTCAATGGCAATAGAGAATGTCTCCTACAGGCAAGTAAACTTAATGTTTTCTGAACAACTAATATATACTACAAACACCCGGACATTTATAAATATACGTGGGTTTCACCTGATGGGTTACACAGGAATATGACAGATTATATTTTAATTAATAGCAAATGGGCTATTTTGATTAGGAATACCAGACATTATAGAGGAGCCGAAATTGGGTCTGACCATTACCTGGTAAAAAGTGTCTTGCAACTGAAGCTTAAGAAATGTTTTGCTAAGGTTAAGAAAATTACCTTTAACACTGAAAGTCTGAAAGATCCAGTTATAGCTAAAGCATACCATGATAGCTATGTGGTCATTATGACAATCGTAGTTTGCTTACTGCTGAAGTTTAGAATAAATGGGATCAGTTTAAACAGGATTTTCTTAAAACTAACAGTACTCTTTTAGGTAAAAGGGAACAGAGGAAACAAAATTATTTGAGTGATAAGACATGGAACTTATTTTTGAAAGAAGGAAGTGCAGGATTAATATGAATCAACACTCTACTAGTCGTAACAGACAACATTATAACAAGCTTAATAAGCGTGTAAAAGAACAATTAACAGCTGTTAAGAATCTTTGTCTTGATAACTCGGCTGATAAAGCAGAGGAATCTCTTAGACAGCACAATAGCAGGGTATTATACCAGATTGTTAATGTTTTGTGTCGGAAGAAACAGGATACGTACACTGATACATAGGGACTGAGGGAGAAACATGGTTAAGTGGGTGAAGATGAGGATTCTCTGACGACAAGGTGAGCTGAGAATTTCAAAGATGTTCTAAACAATGTGATTATTTCTACTTTCATTTTTGTAATGAGGATAAATGCATTATTCCATCTATCCTCAGTTAATGATTGCAGCAGTTTATTCATTTAGTGATGATTTTATGGCTTTAATGTTGGCCTTGTATAACATTCGGAAGTTGTTTCGGCTCTCTCGAAAATAAAACTAAATAAATCTCCTGGGGTCGATGAAATCACCACTGGAATGTTTAGAGCTGGGAACACTTGTGTTGAAAAATGGCTGACAGAAATTTTGAATATTTTTATGATAAACGTGTTGTTCCTACAAATTTTACTACAGTTATTGCTATCCCTATTTTTAAAAAAAGGTGATCGAAGTTCTTGTGATAACTACAGATATATCACCATACTTTCTGTTCCAGGTAAAAATTTTGCATAGTTGTGCTTAATAGAATTAAGAATTTGGTAGATGGGCATCTGCGTGATGAACAGTGGGAATTCAGAAGTTGTAGGGGATGTATTGATTACATATATTCACTTAGGCAGATTCTGTGGAAATGTTAGAGTTTCAGAAACCTGTGGTTGCTAGCTTTGTAGATTTCAAAAAGGTTTTTGACTATGTTCATCGACATAATTTGCGGTTGATTATTAGATCATATGGAATACCTGATAAGTTAGTTAATGTAATTGGAGCTCTCTATAATAACACTGAGTCGTGTGTGAGAGTTGGTACGTCTTGTATCGATTGGTTTAGCATTGCTAGTGGAGTTAGACAAGGGTGCGTTTTGCCTCGTTTTCTCTTTAGTTTAGATATTGATTACGTAATGCGAAATTCTTTGCAAGGGGAATATTTTGGTCTTAAATAGTTTCGAGATTTCAACATTTCTGATGTAGATTATGCAGATGATTTGGCTCTGTTGGCTGCTGATGTTGATGAGATGAATTCCTTCATTAGGCTGTTGATGAGAGCTAGAAGGTGTATGAAAAAGAGAGAAAAAAACTAAAATGATGAAAATTGGACAGGCAGATGGTGATTCAGTTGCTTTGAATAACTGTACTCATGAGAAAGTGTGTCAGTTTAATTTTCTTGGGAGCTACTTAATAAATACTGGTTATGTGTGGCATGAGAAAAATAGAAGTGTATGGATTGCTGCTGGGACTTTCAAGAATCTACGGAGAGTGTGGAGAAATAGACATGTAACCCTAAAGACAAAAATTAGGCTGCATAAGAGTTTGGTTCTTTCTAGGTTAGTTATGGTAACGAAACGTGGACCCTTTGTAAATAGGATAACAAGAAACTTAATGCCTTTGATTCTAGTTGTTTGCACAGTATCTTAGATATTAAGTGGTTTGATGTTATAAATAGTGATGAGCCTAGAAAGATTCATCAACCTCCTTTGAGTAGCATATTGAGAAGAGAGAGACCGCGTTTGTTTGGTCATGTTGTCCGTATGTAGATCTGCAGATTGGCAATCAGGATGATGAACAATGTGCGTAAGGGTTGAAGAAAAAGGGGGACACTTAGGATGCGATGGGCAGACACTGCCAAAGAGAACCTTGCTAGAATTGATCTACAGTGGCCAAATGCAGCTGCTGTAGCTCAAAAGAGACATGTCTGCAGAGGAAAATTACACTGTCTGATAGGACCTCCATAATCCATGGCTTCAAAAGGATTTTGTATTTATGGAGATATATGTTTAAATAATTTAAGAAAAATCAGTTTTTCTTAATTTATCAGTATGTCATATCGTCATACAATTTATAGTTGATCGTGTTCAGGTAATTTATAACAGAAAGTAAAAGTTTGAAATCTGATTAAAAGATACTTTCAGTTTTACGTATTTAATGATTCTTTGGCTTCAAATCTTTAGAACAAGATAAACATGCGAAAACTACGGTGTGTTCAGGACTGTTAGCCCCCAGTAAAAAAAAATTTAATAGTCATTATACCAGTTTATTCAACAACGAAAAGACATACATGTTTCACAGTGCATTTGCTATTACATGTCATATAAAGTTTATAAAATCTTGAAATAACTGAAAAAAGAATCAAAATTCTGAGCGCTTATAATCCATAACTTCCACTCGAAAAAGTATTCACGTGTGAGATCAGTGAAGAGTTATGTTATAGATTCCCATAACAGAGTGAAAACCACAAATTATAGTGATGATGAAAAATTAAATTAAATCTCAAATCAAGAGATCTCACGCAGGAAATTGTAACAACCAATAAGTATATATATATATTCTTGATTCACAATTTATTAAGAACTAGTTTTTATATTTCTGTACTTTCTCCTTTCAAATGAAAAAAAAAAACGGAATTAAAAAAATATTATAGCCTATTCGTAAAAAAAGCATTAAGGTAACCAAACCTTCATAGAGTTGGGTTGTTTTCCTCTGAGCGGCATATTTGGACAGAGAATTGCTGTCGCTATTTAAACAGATCCGTCGGCCGCCGCTCCTCAAACAGTGCGAGACTGCGAACATTGATCAATCTGACTTTGCCGTGAGGTACGTAAATTTCAGAGGAAGTGAATACTGAAGTTAAACTTTCAGCATTTAACGTTTATTACCGAAGTTAAACGTTCTACCAAGGTGAGGCATGTTATCGTTACGAGATAAAGCACTTTTAGTTAAGCTGTATTATCAGAACTCCGAATGTGCAAATGCGTCTTTGCGCACCTATCGTTTGATGCGGGGTATTAGAAGTGGAAAGGAGCCGATGTCTTGTTCCTCACTGAGAGCTATGATGAAAAGGTTTGAGGACACTGGCAGTTTGGAAGCGTGCATGAAGCTGGAGACCAAAAAAAACTATTGCAGTTGTGCACGAGGTCGAACACGAGGCCGACACACAATCGGCAGCTTCCGCACATGGGGAATGCAGTGCGCGTGAAATTTCAAGACGAACTGGCATTTCGTACGGGACTGTGTGGCGATCACTCAGGATCATCCTCAAGAGGTATCCTTACAAAATCCAACACGTTCAGGAACTGAAACCAACCGATTTCGAGAGACGTCACGAATTTGAAAATTTGCTTTAACCTACTTGGGAACATCAAGCTACAAGGCTATAGAGTACCCACGATCCTTTAGAAAGGAGTATAAAAACATATACTGTTCTCTTTGACCAGAATAATATCCCAAAAATATACGAACAGTTCAGTTATCTTACTTATCACCGAGGGCCCTCTTTATTTCGTTCGTGCCTGTTCTGGTAGCAAAGTTAAAAAAATGAAAAATATTTAAAGTCATGTGCTTGGTTTATTTTCCAGTATTCTTCTTCCCTTTCAGAATTAATTCCTTTCATCTCTAAACATAATTTTAAGAATTGTTTTATATGAACACTAAAAGTTTTCCCGAAATCTGTTCTTTTTCTACACAACTTAAAAGAAATGTTTTCCTGAAATCTGTTCACGAATTTGTTTTTTCTACACAACTTAAAAAAAACATTTTAATTAAATCTGTTCACGAATTTGTTTTTTCTACACAACTTAAAAAAAAACATTTTCCTGAAATCTGTTCACGAATTTGTTTTTTCTACACAACTTAAAAAAATAGTCAGATTAAAGCAATTTTTAAATTTGAATTTGCAAATTGAGGTTTTCAAAAGATGGAAAACAATGCGGACTGTCTGTCAAACGTCCAGTGGACTGATGAGGTGCACTTTTCGCTTAATGGAAGTGTAAATGCACACAACTGCCGCATCTGTGCGAGAGAGAACCAACACGCGATTGTGGAAAACCCTTTGCATCAGCCAAAGGTGACAGCGTGGTGCGGGTTCACTGCGTCATTCATTATAGGCCCCTTTTTCTTTGAGAAAGTCCACAGAGGTACATTTCGAACTGTTACTGTCACAGGCGAGCGTTATGCAGTGCTTTTAAGAGACATCATCATTCCCTCCTTGCAAGAGAGGCAAGCGCTCCATAGTGTAACATTCATGCAGGATGGAGCGCCTCTGCACATCACAGGACCTGTCCAGCACCTGCTGCGATCGACATTTGGCGATGACCGTGTCCTCAGTCGCTCTTTCCCGCACCAATGGCCACCAAGGTCTCCAGACCTTACACCTTGTGACTTTTGGTTATGGGGCTACTTGAAGTCACAGGTGTATAGAGATTGGCCGACGTCGTTGGCCATGTTGAAAGAAGCTATTCGCCCTCATGTGACAGGAATTACAGCTGAAACCCTCTTCGATGCTGTGCAGAGTGTCATGCCACGTCTGACGGCCATTCTCATGAATGACGTCCGTCACATTGAACATTTGTAATCCTAGCTGCGTTGCGAATTCTGCTGCGCCACTGTACAAACTACTGACACAACTGAAGCGACACCTGTCGGTGGAAAATGTAATTATTCTGGCAATAAAATTTTTCGTTATTAAAAATATTCCAAGTCTTTTTGTGTATTTCTGTGAAAACCGCATCGTGCTACTGTCTATACTTTTCGAATTATTGCAGTTTTACTTTTTCTGTTGCTTTCGGATTACTCGGTATAAGTAAGCAAATTACAATAGGTAGCGTCCGTTTAATCCAAATGTTTCTTGTTCAGTAGCGAAAAATTCTAGTTCTGTGGTTCCCAGTGGATGCCACCAAACAATTCAAAAAATATAGATAGCACTCGCTTGTACAACAGGTTAAATCGAAAGTGCAACTCATAAGACAATTAATATGCTGATATGATCCTTGATCATTTCTTCCGATATTTTGGCTAAACATTTTTAGGTGCATAAGCAAATGATTTTCCCAATTCATGGTACTCATTCAAACTGTATATTTCTGCTTTTTTATCAACATATACATTCTGATATAAATATCCGGACAACACTTCTGAGTAGTAAATTCGTCCTTATACGCCAGTAACAGGAAAAGTAAAAATGCAATAATTCGAAAAGTATAGACAGTAGCACGATGCGGTTTAAACAGAAATGCACAAAAAGACGGGATTTTTTTAATAACTAAAAATTTTATTTGCCAGACTAGTTACATTTGTCACCGAAAGATGACGCTAGCGGTCCCGGAGCTGCTACAGCGCCACTTTTTGTACAAACAGGTATAAAAGGACAAACGAAGTCTTCACTCCCCACCCCCCTTTTCTCCACTATCCTGAACCTACTACAGAAAATTTATTTGTCCGAAATTCTCTCTTTTGCCTCAAACCTCTTTATCAAATTCTCCAGCGCCACCATCTCTTCTGATAAATTCAACATCCTTCTGGAAGCAGTCAATTTCATCATAACCAACTTTTTCGATGGCCACTAATTACCCTCCCTCCCCACTCCAGATTCTGTACTGGAATGCCAACGGCTTAAAAACAGACTTCCTCGAATTCCAACACTTCCTTTCCGAGCACCATATTGACATTGCCCTCATCCAAGAATTACACCTCAAACCAGGGGAAACTTCTAAGGTACCTAATTTCAGCTGCTATAGAACAGATCGTCTCCACAACAAAGGTGGGGTACTGCCATTTTCGTCAAAAACTCTATTTCATATGCACCTATTTCATTCTCTGGCCTTACCTCCCTTGAGGCTACGGGTATTCTTCTTACGAAAACTCCCATAGGCCAAGTGCAACTTGCGAGTGTCTACAAACCACCACACGCAACTATCATTGATTCTGATTTTAATATCATCTTCAACTCTCTCCCCTGCATTGCAGCTGGAGACTTCAACTCCAAACACCCCGTTTGGAGAAGCCGCTCTACCAACATCTCAGGCAGGCGCCTCCTAAAATACACTTCGATCAAAGGAATTGCTATCGACACACCCACTACCCCCACATACTACTCTTATAACACCAATGTCAAACCTGACTTTCTAGATTTGGCTCTTTTCCACAACATATTTGTCTCCTACAACCTCCAAACCATAAATTCACTCTCCTCAGATCACTACCCCATCATTCTTTCATTTAATCTAACAATTCCTTAATCCCCTTCCTCTCGCATATACACCCATTGGAATAAATTTAGAATATCTCTCTTTCAAAATTTAAATTGTCACACATCCCCATCCTCCACCTCCGATATCGATGATCTCGTACAATCCTTCCAAACACATATCCTCACATCTCTACACACTGCATCTAAAACTCTACCCACCACTTCTAATTATAATAAACTTCCAAATTATCTAATCGACGAGATTCAGTTTAAAAATCAGGCACGTAAACAATGGCAACACACACGTAATAAACACGACAAGACACTTTACAACACATTACTCATTCGACTCAGGACTCACTTAAACGACATTCGTTATGAGCAATGGCAAAACAAAGTCTTCTTAAACCCCCATGATAACTCCATTTGGCACATGATTCGTGCACTTAATGGAACCACCAAAAGAATTGGCGCACTTCACGGACTGACAGGCTTGGTGTACTCAGATTCAGATAAAGCCGAAGCTTTTGCTGATTCTCTCGAATCGCAATTCACTCTGAATGATGAGTACACTGACGAGGACTTCATCTGGAAGGTGGGCCTCTCTCTTTCTAATTTCTTCAAGGAACCCCACCGGGATACCCTTCCTTTTATCTCTTTTACCGAACTCACACAACACATAAAAACACTCAAACCAAAAAAAGCTCCTGGATATGACAACATCGGCAATAAAATTTTAAAACAACTTCCCAACAAAGCCATTGTTTTACTCCTCAACATTTACAACCACTGCCTGAGATTAAATTACTTTCCCACTATCTGGAAAAATGCATTGGTCACAATGCTTCCCAAGCCAAGTAAAGACCCACTTTTTCCTGTTAATTACAGACCTATCAGTCTCTTACCTTGCATGGGAAAGCTATTGGAACGAATCATTTTACACAGATTAAATGACTCCTTATCTACACTCAATATTCTCCCCCAACAAATATTTGGCTTCCGCAAACATCACTCTACTGTCCACCAACTCCTCGTGTGGTGGAAATCCTAGCTGCGGCCGGAAATAGGAAAGAACACTCAATTTCTGTCTTCATTGACGTCGCCAAAGCTTTTGATAAGGTTTGGATTAATGGACTCCTTTACAAATTGGTTCAATTTCATTTTCCCCCTGCGCTTGTACGTATTCTGCGGAGCTATCTCACGGGCAGAACTTTTCAAGTCAAATTAGGCTCAGATGTCTCCAGCAGAACGCATATCCATGCCGGGGTTCCCCCAAGGGTCCATCATTGCTCCTACCTTATTCAACATCTATGTTTCTGACACCCCAAGTGTGGAAAGAGTTCATGCCGCTATGTACGCGGACGATACTGCATTTATCTCTTCCTCCCCTAACATCAAACACGCATGCACAAAGATGCAAAGAATTTTGGACGCCTACGAGGAATGGTGCACCTCTTGGCGTATCCAGATAAATGCATGGCAGTACTCATTTCTCGCAAACGTAATCCCTACCTTACCAATTTTCTGTTATTCGAGAAACAAATTGTGTGGAAAGATTCTGCAAAATATTTAGGCGTCACTATTAGCAAAAACCTCATTTGGAATACCCATATAGACTCTGTCCTCCACAAGGCCAGAGCTCTCAAAATTCAACATTTTTCCCTAATCAACAAAAACTCTATTTTGGCACCGAAACTCAAAATTCTTATTTACAAACAAATCCTCCGCCCGATCCTCCTTTACGCAGCCCTAGTATGGGCAACCTGTTCCCCCACTTACATTAGAAAACTCCAGACATTTCAAAATTCTATCCTCCGATCAGCTATAGCAGATCCCTGGTTGTCCGTAATTCCATCATTGCCCACGACCTCAACGTAGAATCAATTACCACAGTCATCAACAAAATGTCCACAAAATTCTTCTAGGACGCATCAATCCATCCTAATGAACTCATCAGATACTCGGTTGATTATGAAGTAATTCATAATCAACGGTTTAAAAGATGTAAATCTGTCCTTTCTATTTAACCTCTTCCTTCCTCTGGCTTCCCCCTCTTCTTTCCTTCGTCTTTTCCTTACACCTCATTAATTGTTGACTTTTCGTGCGAGCGAAACCTTTCGCGTCGGTTTAAACAACCGAAATAGTTTTTTAAACGTGACTTCGTCACCCCCCCCCCCACCACCACCACACACACACTATGATAAGGCAGATATGGGTTTTCAACCCGGCGCTGTAGCTGTCATATTGAGACCTGAGAACTGAGACCTGACAAACCTCATGGACGTGCGTGAACATGAGAATGGGCCGTCTGGAGATCTTAGCGACTTCCAGCGTCTTACATTATAGGATGCTACCTGAGCAAAAGTCAGTTAGGGACATTTCAGCCCTTCTGCAGCTCCCTCGATCAACTATAACTGACGTCATTGTGAAGTATATCAATAGAGAAGCCATTCTCAATAATACACAAATAACAACGAAATAGAGGCAACCTGCTAAAAATAAGTGTACTTCCAGTGTACCTCTAATTCCATGATTAGCAGAAACACTGAGGAATATAATGAGATCACATAACTTTAAATTTCCAGTAAAAGCAGCTAGTAACGTATTTAATGTGGTAGAAAAATCGAGATCTTAAAGAGAAAACAGGTGGTGTTTACAAGATGCCAGTTACTCTACCTAATGATAATAAATTCCGACCTACAATGGTAAAAGCAACGCTCTGCAGCCATAAGAATAAAAGAACACCGAAACAATATTCAACAACAAAATTTATCGCAATTATTTTTGAACTATTAGGAGACATATGGTTCCCACGTGATGGTCATCCAGCATGTTGTGTTCTTTCACGAGCACACGATGTGACTCACTTGCACACGGAACGACGGCTTAAACTCTCATCCGACGGACATTCCAAACCTATGAGTTGCACCTTTCTTACCCAGAGAAGGGTGGAGTTTAGTCAAGATAAATCTCAATGATGGCACATTTGGGATTCGAAAGTGGCAACTGCAATTAATAGCCTGACACGATACCTACTTAGTCAACACCGCCCCTAACAAATCAGAAATCAAAGTTCGAGTGGATCGGAACTAAGACATATTTAAAAAGGTATTCAATGATTTCACAATTTTCACTTCTTGTAAAATTATCAATCTGATTGCATCTTTTAATGTTCTCTGTATAAGAAGTTAAATTTCAAAAGAAAAATAGTAAAATTTTAATAGTATGTAATACGAAAGTTATTCAACATTCAATAAACGAAACAGGCAAGCAGAATACACTTCTTTCTACCAGATGCATATACACTGAAATGCCATTGAATTAGGGATAGGGGACGTTATCCAAGATTCAGAACTACAAGTCCGGCATTTGCGCCCATGCGTGGCTGAAACTCTGGTCATATATAGCTGTTAGCTTTGGCTTCCCCAAGCATTCGTTGTGAGAAGCGTAATGGGAAAGGCAGGGGATTTAGATGCATCTGACAGAGGGTAGATCGTAGGTGCCGACGGATTGGACACTCGATCTCCGAAATTGTCAACGAACATGGATTTTTCTCGTACGACAGTTTCAAGAGTGTTCCGAGAATATGAAAATTCCGGTTATAAAGCAAACACCTGAGCAAGCTGCAAAGGACAACCAGCATTGAATGATCGTGGGCTCGCATCTGTCTGACCCGCATCGTATGGACCGATAGGGACCAGACATTATCTGAAATCACCTCCCATCTGAAAGCGGGTTCCAACCGGGAAGTCAGTGCATAGACCGTGCAACGTTCATTTCATCATCTCAGCTTCAGGAGCCACCAACCTACGAGAGTCCCACTTTTAACGGAACAACACCGGGCTCAACGACTTGCCTGGACTAAAGAGCATCGAAACTGGACCATATAAAATTGACAACGGATAGCCTGGAGTGATGAATCCCGATTTAAACTTCATCACGCCGATGGGAGACTGAGGACATGGAGCCATGAATGCTGCATGTCAGTCGGAAGAGTATAAGCTGGTGGTGGCTCACTGATGGCCTGGGGTGTGTTTCAGTTGGGACCTTTGCTACGTGTACCGGCGACTCTCAATGCAACCCAGTATGTAGAACTGATGGCTGACCATTTTACTCTTTTATGCCATCATGCATCCCAATGGAAGTGGTGTCTACCAGCAAGACAACTCTTCATCTCACAGGTTCAGCTTTGTCACTGCATGGTTGCAGGAGCATTGAAATAATGAATTGACTTTGAAATAATGAAATGGCTACCCACAAATCCAGATTTAAATCCCATTGAAAATCTTTGGGATACCACCGAGCAGAGTGGTCGTGCTCTTGTCCCATCAGCGACGTCCTTGAGAGAATTGTGGACAGCTCTGGAGGATGCATGGGTCGCCATACTTGAGGAACATGTGCGCAAGCTTGTGGAATCTTTGCCTCGTCGTGTAGAGGCAGTTATCAGAGCCAGAAGGGTCCGATCTGTTACTAGGTTGCTATCCCTAATTCAATGGTGCTTCAGTGTAAATGTTAATGTTGAAATGAAATACATTTGCTACGGTAGCTCGATTCCAATTTTTAACAAAAAAATGTAAATACATAAAAAGTGTGCAGTGATAATTTTGAATTAGAATCCGATATAAAAGAGATAGACAAAGGCTTGGGACGAATCGTTTGAAGAAACAAATCATGACTTATATAGAGTCAAAAATTGGTATAAAATATATATAATTCATTTCGAGATTATGTCTCTTAAATGTATTGATGTTTTGTTCAAAATTCTCGGGCTCTTCGGTTTTAATACTTGCTCTCAAATGGCCATACTTTCGCAAAATTATTACGAATTGATGGTGTCGCCATGGTTTGGATTATCATCATGATCCTCAAGCAGCCATGGGATACGGAGGTCCAATTAGACCGTGCAATTTAGTTTTCCAAGCATATCTGTCCTGAGGTACATCTGCTGCATCCGGCCACTGCACACCAATTCTAACAAGGTCCTGTTTGACATTGTCTGCCCACCGCATCCTAGGTCTCCCCCTCTTCCTGAGGTCTTTAGGGACACTGTTCATAACCCTATTCGCCAATCTATAATTATCCATACGGGCAACATGGTCAAACCAACGGAATCTTTCTCTGCGCAATATGCTGTTTCAGAGAAGTTACCAACTCGTTTGCCAAACATCATCATTAGTTAAAAAGTTGAACACCAAATTCCAAAGATACAGCTTAAGCATCTAGAATCAAAATCATCTAGTTTCCTGTTAACTTCTTAACAAAGCTTCGAAGATTCACTACCATAACTAACCCTAGAAAGAACCAAACTATTATACAGTCTAAATTTATTCGTTAGGTGTATTATGCCAATTTCTCCACACTCGTCTTAGATTCTTAAAAGTCACGACTGCAATTCTTATTCGTATGTTAATCTCATGCCGAACATTACCAGTATCTTTTACATAGCTCCCAAGAAAATTAACACCTGTGACATATGCTCAAGACTGCAAACCATTCAGAATAACTGAATCACAGCCTGCCTTACCAATTCTCTTCACTTTAGTTTTCCTCTGTTTATAACCAAACCTATTCTATTACCAGTCTCATCAACAGCTCGAAATAAAGAGTTCATCTCATCAACATCATTTTCCCAAAAGGGCTAAATTATCAGCATAATCTAAATCAGAAATTTTCGTATCTGCAGTCCATTTAAGGCCAAAATCTTTCTCTAGAAGTGAATTTCGCATAACGTAATGAATAACTAAACTAAAGAGAAAAGGAGACAAAATGCATCCTTGTCAAACACCAGAAGTAATGCTAAACCAATTGCTAGAAGCTTTACCAACTCTCACACACGACTCAGTGTTATTACAGAGAACTTTGATTATGTTAACTAACTTGTCTGGTATACCATATGATCTCACAATTAAACACAAATTTTGACAATCAACAGAGTCGAAATCCTTTTTGAAATCAACAAACTAATAACCAAAGGTTTCTGAAACTCTAAAGATTTCTCAAGAATCTTCCTGAGTGAAAATATCTGATCTACACATCCCCTACCACTTCTGAATCCATATTGCTCATCACGCAGTTGCCTGTCAACCAGATTCTTAATTCTATTAAGCACAACCATGCAAAGAACGTTTTCTGGAACAAAGAGTAGGCTGATACCTTATAGTTATCAGAAGAGTTGCGACCACCTTTTTTTGAAAATAGGGATAATAATAGTTCTCGCAAAATCCTTAGAGATCATGCCTTCATCATAAAAGATATTCAAATCATAAATTATCCAAGTGGTAACAGAAATATTCCCAGCTCTTAGCATTTCCGTGGTAATTTCGTCTACCCCTGGGGATTTATAAAGTTTAAATTTAGAAATAGCTTTAACGCTTGTCTGAAATTTTGCTGTAACAAACCTTTCATTAATGCACTCATATCCTAGAAGAGCATCACTAGTGTGTCTGCTGAGAAGCAGACCCACGCCTTGGTGATTCCTATTATCTTCCCTCCCTGAAAACAGAAATTTAAGATTATTTTTAAGAATCTATCCTTTATCTGTCCATCTGGTCTCTTGCAAACGAATTTCGGTGGTATAACTCTATGCTGGCGAAAAAAAGACGAAAGTTTCGGAAACATTAGATACTAAGTCGTTTTATCCAGTATGCAATCGGTTTCGAACCCATAAAATAAAAAGCAACGGGTCGAAACCTTTTACGATACATTCAACATGTAATTCTTCCCGAATGTAATCGGAAAACATTAGTTTTAGATCTGTTGCTCGATTAGAACATGAGTTACAAAACTGCAATTTTTATCGGGTTCGACCCAGTTAATCGGCTACGTAACGGTTTCGATACATTGCGTGATTGAGTTAACGGACCAAATCCCGGTAGTATAACGTTATATTGGCGAAAAAGAAACGAACGCTTCGTATACGTTAGATATTAAATCATTTTATCCAGTATGTAATCAGTTTAGAACTTATATAACAGAAGTAATGGGTCGAGACCTCTTCCGATACATTCAACGTGTAATTCTTCCAGAATATAATCGGAAAACATTTGTTTGAGATCTGTGGCTCTATTAGAACATGAGATCTCTTCACCGAAAGAGAAATTTAGAGTTATTTTCAATTTTCTCACCTTAACCCGTCCATCAAGTCTCTTGCAAACCTAGATTATATACATAGGTTATAACGCTGGAATTTCTGCGTGACGACATCAAGACAATAATCTCAACATAGCGTACTCACGTTTCATGTACCTGCAGAAAGAAAATGACTAGTAGGATTTTTTGAAGAAACTTGGTTCATTGAGAAACGCAGGGCCAACAATATCAAACAACCCGTGATAGCAGGCATGGGGCAAAGACCTGTTCCTCCACTGCTACAAGTTGAAGTGATCCATGTTGGTAGGAACTTCAAGCACCACCGTTTTTAAGTGGAACTTTTCAAGATCCGTAAGACCTACCACTGACACATTACTCCAATTTAGGATTAGCGATACCCAACTAGCTAAGTGAGTGTTCAGGTAGCTGTGATGGCTATGATCAGATTTATCCACCAACTGATATAAGGTATCCCGTGCCTCTGTTCACTTAGGGCTGGCAACCCACAACAAACAGAAAAAGCAGCGGCAAATTCTCACTCAACAGGTGTCCACCTCTGCAGCAAGTCCAGAATCCATAATCAAGCTCAAAGCCGTAAATCAATCCAGTGTCATAGGCGTAAATGGTCATCACCAAGACCCTGTAAAGTTGACCATCCCTCAACAGGGCAGGTAAAAAGAAAAAAAAATGAATATAAATGATCAGATCGGTAGGGTACACCGGTCTGACAGCCCTCCACTTCTGTTTCCTCCGAAAAGAGAATATTTCTTTTGGAAAAGACTTTTTGAAAGGTACTAATGGCATGCTCCAAAGGAAGGCAGGGTAAGACATTATGTGCTAGACCCGGACGGTTCTATGCCTCATCACTGGGGTTTGGTACACAACTATCCTTCCAGTTTATGCATAGGCAACATTTAGAGACCAGATGCATTAGTGGAGAAAATTTGCAATGCAGGCCATTTTGTGATCCGAACCTATAGGAACATCAGAATCACATAGGGAGGATAGTATCAATAGCTGAAGTAGTGATAATTCAACATTCGGTACTGAAAGCGTGAAAATATCGTTGATGAAAATTCTTTTTTCTTAAAACTTGAATGTATCATTAAGATACATCCGTGATATATAGTCTTGTTCAAATGCTAATCTGATTGAATGATAAAACGAAAGGCAAACATTTCTATTAAATTAGTATATATATTTTGTGGTAGTTTAACTCTGAAAATACCAATTAAGGAATAATTCAGAAACGGAACAGTTATACAGGTAACTCTCATTTAATGCGGGAGATGAGTTCCGGTTAGAGTTATTTTCAATTTTCTCACCTTAACCCGTCCATCTAGAATCGTTAATCCAGATCTAAATATAGTTAAACAAATTCCCGCTTAAAACTAGGGGATTTGTTATTTGTTGGTATTTTCGCCTAATTTATTGATCTTTTTTCCTTTTCTTAGTTTTGTAATGGATGTTTTATTTCCACAAAAATAATTATAATTCTCGATATTTATTTAATGATTACATATACGCATAATTATGTATATAAATATGTGATCGATTAATTAATTTTACAGTTTATTTCTTAATATGGAGCGAAACTTGCTGGTTTGCATTGCTTGCCTCGGTTTTGTGCGTAATGTTTATTTGTAACATTTCATTAACTGGTCACAACATCGTCTTATGGCTTCCTGTCACTAAATATCAAAATCATGATCCTTCAACAAATCCATGCGTTTTTTGTACAGTGAAATCGAAATATTTAAATACCAACACTATTTCTGGTTCAGATTCTTGTTGTTCTTCAAAAGCAGCGTTGAATTCTAAAGTCCTGAAGTACATCGTTAGTGAGTGGCTCACTGTGGAGTTTAATAACTTCGTTTATCTTTTAAAGTTACGCCTTCGTATCCTGCTCCAATTTGATATTTCGCTGATGTTAATTAAAAAAATCCGACTTAAATTCTTGTAAATAAACTATACAGATGGATAAATCCAAGCATGATTTATCTGAATTATGCAGCAGTGATTTGGAGAACTAAATTGCACAGTGTGGTTGGAGCTCCGTAGCCCATGTCTGCTTGATGATGATCGTGTTGTTGTTGTTGTTGTTGATGGTGATGATGATTAATAAACTAAAAACATTGCAGCACTCTAGTGAGTACGAATTAAAGTTCCGTTTAGGAATATCCGCAGTAAGTTTCAGTAAAATGAACCAAGAGATGCAAGGAAAGAGAACAATTGTGTGAAGTGCCATGAAACGAGTGGTGAAAAAGGACGATAAATGCAATCTATGTGATAAGGATACTGCAACTTATGATGTTATTGCTTGTGGCAATATATATTGCTGTAATATAAAATGCAATACAATAAATAAAATACAATAAATGATATACAATACAATAAATATATTGTACATATTGGTACAGTCGTCTGTATTGGTATAGTCGACTATATATATATATGTATCTGGTACAGTCGTCCATGAGACCACCCATCTCTCCATATTCCTGATATATATGCTGCATTGGGTATTTTTTTAAATAATACTCGGGACCCACACGACGGTTCAAGCATTTATGATCTCCACGAAAACATCTTGTGACAGATTGGTGTCACCAGAAGCGAGGTACATGAAGTGTGGTGTGATTTATTTTAAGTGTCTGTCGTCTTTTGAGGAGTCTCTACGATAACATCGGTTTGGTGACTTCCAATTGATGTGAATTTGTTTTTGCTTCTGCTATTGTATTAGTGTATCATGTCCCATTACGATACACGATTAAGTGCCGAAAACGGTACTCCGTGTGATCATAGTGCAGACGGTTCACTACAAACGCTCCACGCACGACACATGGAGGTAATTTCTGGAGCAGAAAAAGTAGAGGAGCCGAAAATAGGCACTCGACTGAGAGTGAAACGGCCGGATGCTCTGAAAGAACATTAGGTCAACTCTCGGGGATGGAGACCTTCGACAGTTTGGTTTGGGTTGTTTTACCTCTGACCTGCACTTTTTTGCACACCATGTGCTAAATGGCCAGGTCGCATGGTCCCCGAAGTCTCAGAGAAGGTTGGGGGAGGGGACCCACTGGAACAGCTGTTGGGAGACAGATAGTAGACTCCCGTCAAGACCATCCAGCGTGTTCTTTGACGTTGGATTGTTTTACAGCTGAGCGGCACTTTTATGCACACAATGGGCCAAATGGCCAGGTCACAAGGACCCAGAAGGCTAAGAGAAGGTTGGGGGAGGGGACCCACTGGAACAGCTGTTGCGAGACAGATGGTAGCCTCCCGTCAAGGCCATCCAGTGTGTTCTTTAAGGTGTACAGGGATATGCTCTCCCGCACACGGCACCACAGCTTAACGTCCCATCCGACGGACGGCGGCCTTTCCACGCCCATCGGTGTCCCCTACTGACCGTGGGCGGGGCGGATAATTTTGCGGAAACAAATCTCAACGCTGACCCAGCTGGGACTCGAACCTGGGAACTACAGATTACGAGCCTGGCGCGCTACCGACTGAGCCACCTCCGCCCCCATTCGACAGTTTGGAGACATTCTGCATGAAAGTGCGGCTGCTCCAAATTGAGGCGGAGGAAAAAAGGCATTTGTGCGGAATTGAAGCTGATGAACAGCGTGAAATTCGTAAAGTTGATGAGAGTCGTGAAATTCGATAATTCAAACTTCGAAAAATGTAGATGCAGGCTGGACAGGAGGGTCCCTTGGTGAGCCGTACGATAGAACCAGCTCATCCGGGTCCCTTCAGAATGGACTTGATACCGTTTGCAGGAGCGGCGAAGAGTTGTTTAGATCGGCGTCCCTTTTGTGAACAGTTATTGGCAATTCACCTGAGAGCTTCTAGGAAATGCCATTGTTTTTTAAAACTATGGATTTAAAATTTATAAAGATTAAAACTTATGATGCAGTACTTCTGCCTATTTTCCGGGAAAAACTTGGCAGATTGCTGGTTAGCTGGCCGTAGATGATACTGAGCATTATGATCGGTTCAACACCTATGTACTGCACAGATGCAAGGTGTCGGCTATTCAACATAAGTAAAGGCTTCATAGGACCACAATATTCCAGTCTGATACCTGGGGTCAGTTGGAAGAACATAACCGTGATTTGTAGAATCGTTATATAGATAGCCGCAAAATGACACACTTCGAACGATTAAAAGACCTTATGATATCGAATAGGCTTAAATCCGAGGCGCCCCTGGCAACGCAAGAATATATTGCTTTGCAGGAGAGGTCCGATTGGCTGAGGTCCACAGAATTGGTGGAGTTGGGTTTGGTTGTTTTACCTCTGAAGCGGCACTTTTTTGCACACCATGGGCTAAATGGCCAGGTCACATGGACCCCGAAGGCTCAGAGAAGGTTG
Organism: Ryuthela nishihirai; assembly: GCA_038380435.1. Classification (NCBI taxonomy): domain Eukaryota; kingdom Metazoa; phylum Arthropoda; class Arachnida; order Araneae; family Heptathelidae; genus Ryuthela; species Ryuthela nishihirai. The sequence continues at coordinate 7,495,782 of JAWZYU010000038.1, forward strand.
GGGGAGGAGACCCACTGAAACAGCTGTTGGGAGACAGATGGTAGTCTCCCGTCAAGGCTATCCAGCGTGTTCTTTAACGTGCACAGGGTATGGCTCTCCCGCACAAGGGGCCACGACTTAACGTCCCATCCGACAGACGGCGGCCTTTCCAAGCCCTTCGGTGTCCCCTACTGACCGTGGGCAAGGCGGGGAATTTTGCGGAGATAAATCTCAACGCTGACCCAGCTGGGACTCGAACCTGGGAACTACAGATTATGAGCTTGGCGCGCTACCGACTGAGCCACCCCCGCCCCGAATTGGTGGAGTGCATACACCATCATTTGGCTAGCACACGGCAAGGTGGCAGAAGGCATGAATCGGATCACAAGGCGATATGTTCCACCACCCAAAAGTGATCTCAGACAGGTGCTCTTTTGAGCCCGGCAAAGCCAATCCGGAACTCATTTCTATTAGGAAGGAAGAATCGAAAGGCACTTTCCATGATGTGGCAATCGTTAGTCTCGTCTCTCCCGTTTCTAAAATATTGTGACAAAACGATATTCACACTTCTTTCCTTCTTTTCCAGGAGCCCATCTCGTGGCCGAGTGGATAACGCGCTTTGCTACTGATCTGAGGTATCTGGGTTCGAGATCCGAGTAAGGCGTGATTGTTCGTGTTTTCTTTCTGCTGAGGACCCACCATCCTCACAAACTGACAATCGTCCTGAAATAACTCTATGACAAGCAGCAGCTTCAGGGGATATTTATTTATTATTTAAATGGATAATTTAATTCGACAATTTTTCAAAATGCACGATCCTCCGGCGTAACAGGCTTTCATTTGGTACGTTGCTTCTTGCTAGTGGTGAACATCTTAGAAGAACCGTTTTGAAACACATATAGGTAAACTCAAAAATCAACCAATGATGATAGAAGTAACTTTTAACTTTTTAACTTTTAGGGTAGAAGAAAATTAAAATATGAGAGTTATTATCCTGAACTTCCACAAAATTTATAAATTATTTCAATTTAAGTAAATGCCTTTCGTTCAATCACATACTCGTCCTAGACAATAGTACATTACAGATATATCTTAACGATATATCTAAGGTAAAAAAAACCTAGATGATATTTGAAATGCATGAATGATACTTTCCTATATTCCCTACTGAATGTACGATTGTATCATCACTGTGACTTCATGTAATAGCTTTCATTTCTTCATTCAAGTTTCACTAATTTACCCTTGAAAGTTTCATTTTATGTGGTAGTGCGTCGAAAGCACATGTTTTTATCCGTCAATTAACACTTTTCATAAAATAGTGATTGTTCTATTTAAATTGTATAGAAAAGCAAATAACACTATATCCAAAATAGGTTGCAAATATTTCGGAACATTGCAACACAAAGAATATATTTGTGTATTATAATTTCAAACAAAACCAGTAGTTTAAACAGAGGTATTCGACATTTTCTGTTGCTATGTAGGGTGAAACTTCGATCAATAAGTCTAAAATTACAAATACAAATTTTATTAAAAGAAGAGAATCTGGTAACAACAAATAGGGGGAAATACAGTTGTAAACATACCCGGTTTACCAAAGCCACCTGGAGAGCTCATTAGCTCTCTCATTGGCGAGGAAGGAAATATGTATAAAAATAAGCAATTGAATTTGGGTAATAATTCATTGAATTCCATTTATTTTTAAGCCTACATAATAATGAATGAATTGTATTTAAAATTTTAATAATATTTTAAATTGGTTTAGCAGATTAAAAAAAATTAGTAGCCACCAGTCGAATTATAAGAATTGAAATTTGTTATAAATATTAATGGTTCTGTTATTGTACTGACCAGGTCTGGTATGACATAAGAAGTGTGGTTAGAATAGAAATCAGAGCGATAACTGAATCAGTGCCATATTCAAGATCGTTATAGCATATTCTCTAAGGAGATACTTTCCCAAAGTCGAAATTTATTACCTACGATCAACATATTTTAGATTCTGTAGCGAAGTAAATACGATTACATCCGAACTAATGTTGCTGAAAATGCAAATTCAGGTACATTTGACTGAGATCTTTCATTTATATCGACTAACATTTTTTCATACTTCGTTCGATAATTGCAATCAGAAGGCAGGCGACGAAGACGCCCCACAAATATCGGATGCGTTTCCAAAAATCACTCCCGACCCACGGAAGATGGGACTCCTCATCTGTCACACCAAGAGAGTGAGAATTAAGCGGGACCATCCCACGAAATTCAGGACGAATCGCTCAAGTAGCCGCAGAACCACGAGGAAACTGCCAATTTCTGTCACCGATGACGTTTAATTCATAATAATATGATGATTAGACAAAGAATTTCGATATTTTTTACATCTTAATTGAAAATAGTTAATGAAGAAGGGTTTTGAGGAAGAGTTTTTATATGAATGCTTATATGAGATCGAGTTAACGCAGAATCAGGTAAATTGGGAGATACGTGCATTGTTTTTACTTAAATATACAGTATAAAATCCTCATTCTTGAGGCTGGTAGATTTCTTACATAACGATTAGCCAAATACAATTTATACCCTAAACATGTGTGATTTTATTAAATAGCTTTGTAAGAGCTAAAAAATACTGTTTAATTCGTTTTCAGAAAAAAAAATTTTTTCGTGCTTTATAGGCCCTAAGATAATATTACTATTTGCCTGTTTCCCCATCACACATTAGCCCACATTTCCATGGTGAGAGGAGGATAAAGACAGAAAAATGCATAGTGTTTCAAAATCTTGCCAAACCTCCCTATTCGTTAGAGTTATTATTATCCCTCAAGCAGCTGCTTGCTACAGAGCCCGTCACGTTATAACGCCATAGTAGAAGGTCTGTGAGAATGGCGTAACTTTAGCAGAAAAGCAAAGATTCCATGCCTTACACAGGGATCCAACCCAGGTCGATTTAATTAGTAGCCAAGTGCGCTAACCACTTGGCCACGGTACGGCACGGTTAAGGTATACTTTATGTTAAATACAGAGATAAAGAGTTCAATTTTATTCCATGAATATTCGAATTGAAAGGACAGCCTAATAGCTTTAAATAACATTTATATTTATTTATTTTTTTTTATTTCTCCATCAAGGACTTGTAAAGTTGTCCATTTCTCAGAATCTTTAAAGGAAAAACAACCACATTATAACCCAATATTAGGACAAAGTGGGTTGGGTTGTTTTACCTCTGAGCGGCACTTTTTGCACACCATGGGCTAAATGGCCAAGTCATATGGACCCCGAAAGCTCAGAGAAGATTGGGGGAGGGGACCCACTGGAACAGCTGTTGGGAGACAGATGGTAACCTCCCGTCAAGGCCATCCAGCGTGTTCTTTAACGTGCACAGGGTATGGCACTCCTGCACACGGGGCCACGGCTTAACGTCCCATCCGACGGACGGCGGCCTTTCCAAGCCCATCGGTGTCCCCTACTGACAGTGGGCAGGGCATTTTGCGGAGATAAATCTCAACGCTCACCCAGCTGGAACTCGAACCTGGGAACTACAGATTACGAGCCTGGCGCGCTACCGACTGAGCCACCCCCGCCCCTAGGACAAAGTGATCCATCATTACTTCTTAACAGGAAAGAAATTCTTACTGAAAAAATTCTAACGTCATGGGCGAGATCGAATTTTAGTTTTCATGCCAGGTGAATTTTATGCATCATCAGATGAAATACGCAGCTCTCATTCTCGTGCAGGAGTGCATAAACTGCGGCCCATGTAAAAATTGGAAAATTGGAAAATGTAAAATATATTTTTTAAATCTACTACTAAAGTGTTGACAACTGGATAGGTGATTTAATATCAAGAAATTTTGAATAACAGCGTACAACTAGCTACAACGTCATTGAGCTCGTTATCCATTATATACTGCTGCAATGAGCCAACTTCAGTTTTAATGTTGAGTTAAACTTTATATTAATATTTAACATTTTTCTTATTATTTTGTGTTCATACATATAGCAAAATACTATAAACAAAGTGAAAATTGATTTTTATATTACCACCCCTCCTTATATAAATCAAAATATTCTTATATTTATACCGATGCCGAAAATGTTTCAGTTCCTCTCTTCTAGTGCATTCGTAGATACCACTTACTAATTCGTTCATGTAATATATAATACATGTTTCCGAAAGGACCCGAGTTCAAGCCCCGGATAATGCATGTTTCAAAAGAGCCCGAGTTCGAGTCCTGGATAATGCGAGTTTTCATAGGGACCAGATTTCGAGCCTGAATAACTCCTGGACCTTCCTTTTGCAGTGTTGTCTTTATGACGATCTTTCACCTTCCTCACAGATCTTCTCTGTGACGTATTAGATTGACAGGCTCCTACCAATACCTTTGTGGAAAATAGCTCTTTCAGAGTAATTAGAATCATATTCAATGAAGGCAACAATTCATCCTTTTGCAATTCCTCTTTTAAAAAGGTCAAAAATTCAGATTTATTCAACTGACTAATTGCTTGAAATTTCCCCATTGCTCCAACACAACTGTCAAATCAATTTTAATGCCGACTGTTATTTTAATTACTCGCGTGGGCAGAAAAAATATTTCTTTCATCAGAGTGGTCCAACCGGCAGATCGCGTGACATGCTTAACGTATAAAGAAGAGAAGGAATTCGCAACAAATGCGCGAACCGATAAAAATAAATAAATAAACCGTGCCAGTCAGCAACCTTTGAGGAACGAAGTCTCTTGAGTGGCAAATGGGTTTCTCTTTGCACTTTGATTCAAATTCGCGATCAATGAAAATGAATGAATGTTTATATCTCAGATTAATATTTCTTAATCAATGATTAAATAGAAACTATTCATTATAGTACTACACACAATATACTGACATCGATTTAGGGACGTAATTGTCCTCTTGAAAACATTTTCAACCGTAGAAGAGTGATTCTATTAAAAGACGAAATTGTATCACCATAAAAAATATTTGAATCACAATAAAAGAGAAACTTATCTATTCAGAAATGAAAGGATGAGAAATAATTTGCAACTTTATATATCCAGAGGTTTATCAAAATAATGCAAACAGGTACTGTTTGTGGAGAACAGTTTATTGATAAGCTGTAGGCCCACCAGCGGCGTTCAGAACAGACGCAATTAGATGTGGAATAGACTTATACAAGTCCTGCACATAAGGAAATGGAATGTGGGACCATTATTCCTGTAACTAATGGCCTGTAGCGACCCAGGACGAATATTATAGTTGGGTTTTGCCAAAGGTTGGACTTCTATTATACTGTTCAGCCGCAACGGTTGGTAGTGGTAAAACATGGCATTATCCCAAGACATGTAGTGCATTATTGTGGAACATCTATGTCTTGTCATTAATCATATTATTGCAGCTTATGGCACAACTGTGCCAGTGATGCTGGAGGTGGAAAGTGTGATCTGATCTTTGGCTCTAGATATTCCCACAAATTTTCATTAAAATTGTGGTCTGGAAAATGAGGTGGCCAGGGTAGCTGCTGTACCTCATCACGTTTCACACAATGCATGGTTTGCATTCTCCGCTTGAAACCAGGGATATTCATTAGGAAACAATGCCCGCAACATTGGGTACAGCCGGCCCCGAGAATGGATTCGTACTTTGTATATGTAACAGGACCCTGCAGAAATTAATGGCTCTAAGGAATACCATCATATGGCATCCTACAGCATCAGGGAACCACCTTCATCCTTCACAGTCGGAACCAAACATTCGCGGTGGTACACTTCTGCATGTTTTCGCCAGACATACACTCTAACATTGGTGTGAAACAATGTGTAGCACGATTCATCAGATCAGATGAGATGTTGCCCGTCTTTAGTATCCCAGTTTTTATGTGGATTGCAGAACGGCCATAAATACCGGCACGATGAAGTCCCCGACGAATCGTTATGACGGAAAGGGGTCATTCCGACTGATGTTCAAATATGCTGTTCTTTATGGTGCCGTGGTCTTATGCTTCTGTTGTACAATCCGTGCCAAGGGTCGTCTATCCCTATCTGACAACTTTGTATGGCGTCCATAATTTGCCTGTTTGGAGGCAACGCCTCTCCTGTTTGATATGTAGGCACTATCTTCGATAAAGTTCCTCGTGTTACACCTACTATTTCCACCGTTCTGGTTGCTGAAGCTACTGCAAAATGCACACCAATGATCATGCCTTTTTGGAGGTCACTGAGATCTGACATTGTTGACAATTACACCACAAGAGCTGTTTCATCTGCACCTGTGAATCTGCTACATGGTGGCCGACATCGTACTTCTCCCCTTTATATACCTCATATCGCGGGTGACGTCGTCCCTGTGATATGTATACTACGCATTGCGTGTACTCCAGTCGCCGTCGGTGCTTCTATCGTTTTGATAAACCCATGTAGTTCATTGGCGACTACTGAATGATAACTTGAAAATCAATGGGAAACAATGAGGCTGAGCAGTTGAAACTTTGACTGCTATTATATCACGTATTCATTGATAAGAAATTGATAAGATCATCGACCTCTGAACAATGATAAATACCGATGCATGAACTGTGCAGTCTCATAGAATCCCATTATTTCCTCGGTTGCAATTCACGCTACTCCACTGTTAGGAATGTAATTTTTCTGCCAAAGAGCAGAGTTTGTTTTCATCATTCGCATGTGGTTGTGTTAATTGCTTAAACCATGAGAAGATATGTTGGTTAACTAAATGCAGGCCTGGACCTAGAAATAAATCCGGGGGGGGGGGAGGACAATAAACACAATCGATCCGAAAAAATATAAAAGTGGGTGTGGGGTAAAAGGCTGGATTATCAATGCGGTATAACCTTTCCCACTCCGTTAGTTACAAATTGCAATTTGCAAATTGGCAAATATAAAATATATTTTTTTAAATATTTCTTGAAAAATGCATGGAATAGAAATAAATTTAACATTTTTCCCACTTTTACCCTTACTAAACATATTCTGAAATGGGGAGGAGGACATTGTGTTCTTGCCCTCCTCCATATCCGTCCCTGACAAAATTTATACGTTTTGACTCAGCTAAAGGAATCCTAATTTTATATTTCCAAATATAAATATAATTCTGTATTTAATTTTTTTCGAATTATTTTTTTACATTTGACCTGAAAATATTTTTTTAAAAATAACACATATTTGCGTTATTCGAAAACCAAGCAGTGTTGTGTTGCTTAGGGTAATATTTAATTTTAATTAAATAATGTCTTACCTTTATCGTGAAATCACGTATCAGATATATATTGCATTCACATATAATATCTCTCTGGGATGATACTCATTTTTGCTTGTGCAGAAACAAGCATTTGCTATTGTTGCAATTGCATGCGCATTAACCAAATGAGACAAAATGAGGAGTAGGCAGGTAGCGCTAATTAAATCGTCCTAGAAAATGTTAGACAAGCATACGGAAGAAACTGCAGTCGGAAAGCTTTACCGCTAAGAACTTGTTTTTGTACAAATATGTAAAACTTAAGTTCGTTTATCCTTTCACTTTTAACAGCACGCCAAATCTTCTTATGAAACAATTTATTCTAATTTATGCATAAAAGTTCGAGTGTTTGTCATATAACATATCAGATATAAACTAATCATATAAGTATGGAACTTTGATTTCTGGCAAGGACTGTCAAGAAAAACACCTTTTAGTTAATTATATCATAGTCAGATTACCTCCCACGAGACGCTCAAATCAGCTTTACTAATCTGTTTATCAATGCGCCTTACAAGACTTGTATGGCACCCACCTTTCATTGTTTATCAGTTAATGATGTCACGGGCCAACTACCCGTCACTTACGAATAGCCTTCGACATACGTACATGACATAACGCCTACAGACGTCCAGTAACAATTTAACTGCAAACTCGAACTCAAAAAAAAATTATTTTATCTCTAAAAATAAAAAAAAAGTTTGATATGTACAGACAACAAAAGGAACACGTTATCTCATTTTCTCTGAGAAGATAAACACTAGAAGAGCGCAATGTCGCTTCTTGGACACATGGTTATCTTGTTTTAAAGAGAGTAACATTTGTCGTTTACCTACTTTTTTACTGCTTAAAAATTTCAGTTTGAGCTTATTAATGACGTTGAAGTAGTGTCTCCTCAGTAGCTACATGCCACTGAGGCTGAAAATTTATACCCCATAGTAGACGATACCTGAGCACACAGACAACATAAACATCCATGCCTTACTCGGGATTTGAACTCAGATCCCTGGGATCAGTGGCCAAGTGTTAACCACTTGACTTCAGGGATACAACAGGGAAATTATTTATCTTTTATTTCTTAAATTTAAAAAATTTCCTTTTCTCACACCCTTCTGTGAAAAGGTGGCAGATTGTTGCTGTCAGTGGAATATGTTTTGACACTCTGCATATCATTTTTGGAAAGATGAAAAGGCCCAATCACTATATAATTAGATTGGTAAAAACTTAATGGCGAAACCAGGGAATCACTGGGAGACTATGAGGCTGCGCAGTTGAAGCTTCAACAGTTTTCATAGAACATGCATTGATTGAGAAGTGATCTACGAGAAGTTTGGTAGCATCTACTGTGCAACCTCATAGTCTCATATTGCTTCCTCAGTTGCTATTCACGGTACGCCACAATCTTAGTTTCCAATGGATTTTTTTTTTTGAGTAGAGCAGTTTATCTTAACAATTTGGTATAACAGTTGAGTTAATTGCATAAGCATGAAAAACAATTTATGTTAAATCAAAATCATACGGATAAGTTTGTAACTGTGACCGTTAGTTCCTCGGGCCTCAGCTGGGATAGATAACATATCAGATATTTATCATTATGAATTACGTATGCCCTCTTTATCGGGAATTCTCTCTCCAGGATTACGATTATTTAAGCTTCTGAAGTTATACAGCAAACTGCAATTGCCATATAATACTTTCAAGTTGCAAATGTTTTAAAGCTTGAATTTCAGGATTCATTCGAGAGATAACCGCCATATGGTGATGAAATATTGAATTATCTTTATATAATATCATCGAAATATTCAAACCTGAAATATCAGGTGTATACACTAAGTTTTTTTTTACAAACTTATATTTATATGGTCAATTTAATTGACCGATACATAGGCATTAAGTTTCATTTTATACAAATTAATATTGTTTTTTTAATTTTGAAAACTTTCAGTGAGGTAATGAGGGATTTTTCAGATCATTTAATTAACTTAAAGGTATTGGATTTTTTTAAAATATTTGAGCGAAACAGTAAAATTACATATCTTTCATTAATCTTTGAGTTATAGAATAAGATTAATTTTGGTAACTATGGGGGAGTTAAATTTCTCTCTTGCGGCGATCTTTCTGTCAAATACAGAAGAGGGAGTCGCCACTGATGACGTTTAGATGTCATTGCCACTCATCTTGTTCGTTGCAGCTCTTCCATCTGGCATGCTTGTGGTTTCGTGTGAGCGATATACAGAGGAGAGGACGCCTCCCTTGCATACCAGCTTCGTGTAGGCGTCTCTGAATGGACCTAGCAAATAACGGCAGTGTCTCATCGGTTGTTTTGTCATTGGATATTTGTCGGGCAATCGCTTTCTGTTCTCGATATCAGTCGGGTAGCAATCTGGCGATCATCGCGATCTATAGTCACTCGAGGAGGACATGATCCTAAACGATGAAGTGAAACACCTTCGGCTTCCATTGCTTCCAGCAGGGAATCGTTCCTCGTATAATGGAGTTCATGTTTGCGCGTATATGATAGAGCCCATTTACTGCCTGCGCTCAGACGCTTTACAAAGCTCGTTACGCTACAGTCTATGAAGTGTTATTGAATTAGGATTGCAAGCACCCATGGGCTCGTACTTGAATGTTAACTCTCAGCAGAAGTTTGCGATATGCAGCATGTAGCATAATTATGATTTTTCGAAGTGCCAGGATAAAAGATCCCATAACCTTCTCCATCTGAGGATATTCAATAAATGACACGAGTCGCAAAGGACAACACCAAAATCACCAAAATGTGAGCCCCAAGGGGCAGGAAAATAATGATAAATATGGTAGATCAGGGTACTAGACCAAAAAGTGTTCCTGATCGAAAACCAATGGTCTAGCCCTCTGTTCATAGGATGATGATCATACTTTAAAATGTTAGTAATGAAATCATGAGGATTCGTGTCCACAGCTTCTAAGAATTTCTTTGAGATCTGCTTTATATGGATGTAAATATGTTGGACGCCTAAATCTCCCTGTATTTGTCTGTTGGTCACAAACCATGGGGCATTTACGGCCTGTCTCAAGATTTTATTTTGATAGATCTGGAGTTTCTTAATATTTCCCTTTGTCGTGTTAGCCCAATGGGGGCTGCATATGTTATAATAGGTCTAAGAACTGTATGGTAAAGTAGTAACTTATGATCAATGGAGAGGATAGAATTCCTCCCCATCAATGGGCCAAGTTGGCATCGAATCATGTTTGCTTTTTGCAGAACATTTTCAATGTGCTTGTCCCATCAGAGCTTGCTATTCAAGGTAACGCCCAGATACTTGACAGTTTTCTGCCAGTTAAGTGGTGTATCGAAAAAGTTGAGAGTCTTGGGGTTAGTGACTCTTTCGGTGGTAAATAAAACTGAAGAACTTTTCTCAACATTGATTCCAATTTTCCATTTACTGTACCATTGCTCTATCATATCCAAGCCTTTCTGTAATCTATTAATAGCAATTTATGTGCTCAGCGAGTGTGAGAGAAGAGCAATGTCATCTGCATACATAGCAGTAGTGATCCTGTCAATAACAGAATAATCCTAAAGCTAAATAGAAAAGAGCACTGGTCCAAGAAGGGAGCCTTGTGGTACTCCAGCTTCGATGGGATGTATCGTAGAAAGTCTCTTTTTAATCTGTTCTTGAAATGTACGATTGTTAAAGTATGACTGTACAAATTGGATAATTCCTAATGGAACCTTAGCCCTGACAAGTTTGTACAATAAACTATCTATCAAAACTTTGTCAAAGGCTTTGGCCACATCAAAGAAGACTGAGGCAACCGTTTCCTTCTTATTCAAGGATTCAGAAATTTTCTCAACTACACGGAGGAACTGATGCTCAGTGGACATCTTCTATCTAAAGCCGAATTGCGAATCTGGTATGATGTGGTTCTGATTAAGGATGTCAGAGAGCCTATTGAGAATCATCCGCTCACGCAGCCTGCCCAAGCAGGAAAACAAGCTGATTGGGCGGTAACTTTGAGGGAAATTTGGAGTTTTTCCTGGCTTTAGGATCATTCTGACATGAGCATTCTTCCAGATATTCGGGAAGTTACCGTATCTGATGAGTAGATTGAAGATTGAACACAAATGAACAATCGCCTTTTTTGGCAGTTTTTTCAGCATTTTGTTAGTTATGAAGTCAGGACCTGGGGCCTTATTTCGCTTAAGGTTTTTTATTGCATCTTCAATTTCCTTGGGTGTGGTAAAAAGAATATTAACGATAGGAAGTTGTAAGAATCTGAAGAGTCCGTTCTCCACCTCTTCATGTGTGTCTTCATCAGAGAGATCGGGATTTTCATGAAATTGATCTTCCAGTGAGATGGCAAAAGCCTCCGCATTCTCTTCATCGCTAAAGACCACTAGCTGGAAACCATGAATAGGTGGGAGATTATCCTTAGGATTTTAAAAAGATTTTGTTGAACTCCATTTGGAGTTATCATGCACAGAAAGATTGCTGATTTTATCTTTCCAGCTATTTTGTCTAAAATCTTTAATATCATTTTGATTTGTTCTTTTAGTTGGTAATATAACTTTTTGTCTTCTTCATTCCTATTTCTCTGCCATTTATGCCATGATTCATTTTTATCTCCGATAAGTGCTAAAATGGGAGCAGGAAGCGAGTAATAAACTGGTAGACTCTTTTTTAACTTTACTCGCTTTTACCTTAGAAACAGTTAGAATATGGGTAAAAGTCTCGATATCCTGTACGATAGAATGTAGATTAGATGAATTGCATTTTCCAGTGATGCATTCATTTACAAGAGAAGTAGATTTATCCCAGTTGGTGTAAATCAGCTCTGTAGGATTTTCCTGTGAGGTAATAGAAAGTTGCATATTAACGGGTTTGGGTTGGGTTGTTTTACCTCTGAGCGGTACTTTTTTGCACACCATTGGCCCATCGGTGTCTCTACTGACCGTGGGCAGGGCAGGGAATTTCAAGCCAAGGATTAATTAAACATGTATTACTTTTAATATTCATTCTAAAGTATCTTTTAATATGATTTCAAATTTTTATTTTCTGTTATTAATTATCTGAAAGCACTCAACTAGAAATTATATGAGAATATGGCATACTGATAAATTGAAAGAAACTAAATTTTTGTGAATTATTCAATTATGGTCTTATTTTAATCATTACTTCATCAATTTGTTACACATCTTAACGAGCATATTTGATATTTTAAAATCAATAAGTCACAACCAGGTTCTTTACCTTAATGACCACTTCACGTCTTTTTGGTATATTTTTTACCTATTTTCTTATTGTTTCTCCTCGTGATATGTCTGTTTGATTATCGGTTAAATGACAAACACACAAACCGACAAATGCTGTTACTTTGCGTGGTAAAGTGTCACAAATTTCCTGTAGACATGTAAAACAGAATAATAAGCTCAGGAAAACTGGTTGTGCTATGAGTGGGATTCGAACCCACATCTTCCAGTAACCGGCAAGGTATGTTAGCCATTACACCATCAACACCCTACGTTTGTTCTTCTGCTAGTATGACTTAGCTTTCCCACATTTATTATTCGATTCGTATAGTGATCGCCATTTATCAGGAAGTGGTAAGTATGTGTCTCTTAGAGCTGAAATTAAATATTTGTTACTACTGACAATTTTTTTCAGCTTATTATTTCATGTGTCACTTTGTGTGCTTCTCAAGGCAATTGTTCTACCAAACGTACTACATTCTGCATTAAATGAATACTTGGGTGTCAGTAGCATTATGTAATGTAAACATTCCCACCCGTAATTTTCTACCATTAAAAACGGAGATTGATGCAAATCGGTCTTATATCTTCCGAATATGAGCATCCACAGTTAGGTTGTCAAATGAAAGCTTATCTTGCGGGGAGTGTCGTAATCGTATGCCTTTGAATCTGGTTTCGCCATTTTTGTCTACATATTCCAACTGGTGCCATTTCGAAATGAATTGCCTCCTTTTGACTTTTCCCCTTTCTCGATCCTTTGTTTCTCCCTCCTGACCTGTTAGAAACACCGAAGAGGTGTTACGCAGACTTCTAGAAAGTTCCATATAGCACCGCTCCCCCTCTCCATTGCCACCTGCATACGAATGCTGCCTTTGCCACGTGCACGGCAAGTCACATCCGCTAGTACGGTGGTTAAGATACCATCGGGTGATGTCCCTTTCGGCAAGTGTCTCACCGATGAGAGAACTGTAAAATTCACATATAATGGAGAAGACAGATACGTAAAGATTTCAAACTGTAGTGCAGCGCCACCTAACGTAAGGCCCTAATTATTCATTTTCTCTCTGCTCTCGTCTTGTTACCACCGCCATTAATCTGTCTGGTGCTTTCAACAGAAGACAGAAATGTGTTAAAGATGTATTGATAATGTGTTTTATTTCTTCATTTAATCTAGTGGCTTAAGAATTACTAATTATTAAAACAAATTGCGAGTGAAGGACAATATCAAAATAAGTTAAAAAGAGAAATGAAATTTGACAATTAACTACCACTTGTTTTATAAAACAATTTAATTAAAGTAACTTTAGTTCGTTTAATCGAACACTTAATGCTAGTTCAATGGAAATTGTATATCACGGATGTATTTCAACAATATGTCCATCCTTTATAAGAAAAGCAAATTTTGCTGAGATTAGTTGTCCACGAATATACACAAGTTTAGTCTTGCAAAAAAAAAATATTGAGATCTCTGTCGATGTCCCTTGGTTTGTTACTAACCGACAACTTCATAAAGATTTGGGCATCGACCACATATATACCCATATTAAATGCATCTCAAAATGGTTCCTTGAGGTTGTTAAAAATAATCCTAATGAGATTCTTTCTTCTTTGCTTACTTGTGAACATAATGTTCTTAATAAGTACAAGAGGCATAAATGATGGCTTTCTCTGAAGAAGGCTACTCGTTTTAGGTCTATTGTGCATGATATATGCTATTTTTTAGCCTGTGTTGTATGTTAGCCTCTAGGGGCCCACCAATTGGTGGTTTACTTGTTATATGTTTTTACTTATGCCAACTGGGCGTATTCTCATACGGAGATAGAAATGGGTAAAGTTTTGCGTGGAATAGAGATTAGTTGCCTAATCTCAGAATCTGAGCATGTGCATAAGGAGAGCTAGGCAGACTACTAGAAAGGTCCATAGCACCGCTCCCGCTCTCCATTTCCATCTGCATACGAATGCAGATGATTTATTCTTGCGATTAATCTTTTTACGGTTTTCCGATTTCAAAAATTATATTTTTTATGTAATATCCCTTGAAATTAAATACTAGTAGAGTTAATACTCACATGATATGTAGACATTCGTACAAAAGTGAAGATTCCTACACAAAATTCGTTAGTAAAATGAAGAGGCGGTCCTGCTATGAATAGCGGGTGGGTGAAGTGTTAAATCCCTCTGATACGTTATATATATTATAAACGACCTGTTCTAAAGTTAACAGGTCGTACACTATTATTGGTAATTTTTAGTGACTTACGTTGGAAGTCACTGAACAGGAATTTACCTTCATCCCGAGGCCGATGTATGAATAAACGAATGCACAAGACTACACTAAATGATACTATAATTTGCAGCGGTAGCTGTTTTCGCCCTCCTTTAATTACTATTATCGTAGTAAATAGCACACGATAAAAAATGATGATTTAAAATTTCTTTGAAATAATATCTTCATTATTATTACATTGACTGTTTTCAGAATGAAATAAAGATTTTTACCTTTTCAAAACCATGTGTCGTAAATCTTTATAAAAAAGGTGACCTAAATTAAACTGACAATATTTTAGCAAATTTGTAGAGAGAACTCAGTGGATATAGGTAATATTATAAATTTGCACATTTCAGATCATTGCTGAAGCGATACATAAAACAGTAGGCATCATGATTTACAAAAGGAAGTAGTGTAATTTTCAATTTTAGGGAAAAATCAAAAAAATGTCCTGTAAACACGAAATTCATCGCAATTAGGTCAGCTGTTATATCTCGAAATGATATTGCATGCAACTCTTGTCTTAACATGTAATAGGAAGTTTACATAAGCGTTCAAAGAAGTAGTAGCTCATTAATTTCGATGGAACGAGTAACGAACTGAAATTGTAGTGCAGCGCCACCTAACGTAAGGTCCGAATTATTCATTTTCTCTCTGGTCTCGTCATGTTACGACCGCCATGAATCTGTCTCCTTTCGTAGCTTTCAACAGAAGATAGCATTGATATGGCGTTTAATTTCTTTATTCAATCTAATGATTTGACAAATTACGAATTATTAAAACAAATTGCAAACACAAAAAAATACGAGTGAAGGTCAATAAAAAAATAAGTTATAAAGAGAAATGAAATTTGACAGTAAATTACCACTAGTTTTATAAAACAATTTAATTAAATTATCTTTAGTTCGTTAAATCCTCAATAAACACTGTTTAAAAATGAAATGGTATATCACGGATGTATTTCACCAATATGTCCATCCTTTATAAGAAAAAAAAATTTTCTGAGATTAGTTGTCCACGAATATATAAAAGATTTAGTTCTTGCAAAAAAAAATATTGAGATCTGCTGTTGATGTCGTTTGGTTTGTTACTAACAGACAACTTCATAAAGATTTGGGTATCGACCACATATATACCCATATTAAATGTATCTCAAAACGGTTCCTTGAGGTTCTTAATCATTTTAAGAACCTTACGCGAATATTTAGAAAAAACTTCTACGTGATTTTGGGAATGGTGGAGCCAAGATGGAAAAAAAATGCTCGTTTCAGAGAAGCAATGCCAGCTGAAGTGAAATTAACTGTCACACTTAGATATTTGGCTACCGGTGATTCATTCATGTCTCTGATCAATATTAGAGCCTATAATCTGATAAATTATTTAATTATTTTTTATTTTTTAAATTAATTTAATAATTTATATCTCTGATGAATTTTTTAATTCATAATCTTCAATGAAGGTTAATATTTGTTCTGACGATATGGTGAACAAAAAACACGAGCTCAATAATTAGAAAAACAAACCTTCCAGACAAACTACGAAGCTGCACGGAATGCTTAACAGAAATCCACTACTGGTGGAAGTACGTGCGCTACTGCGTGCATCACTGAAAACGTCGCGTTTCAACTGATTTGAGGCATACCTTTGCGCATGCGTCACGTTCTCTAGACGCATGCGTCTAGCGCATGCAAAACGCACAAGTCTGGACATAGCCATAGAAACTCTCACACCATTGCAACTTCCCAGCCAGCCAAGCTTGTGAGAGGGCGGTCCAGAATCGCCGTCATTATTGGTGCTGCCGCTAGATAGCCATCCTCTCTGACACTTGCGCTAAGAGGCAAGTCGCCCATTGGAAACCGGCGGACAAAGGAGCAAGAGGTAAGAAGAGATCTCGAATAAAAGGGGAGTTCACATAGAGATTTTGAAGTGGAAAGGTTGAGCGCAAAATTGTTGAGCGGTACAGGACACCACTAGCCAGCTACGTCAGCACCATCTAGACAGGAAGGCCATATCACTCATTTTTGACGTCATCAGTGACTTAATTGCCACACAGAATAAAATGAGGAGCAGCTCGTCATTCCTAATAAAACTAATCGGAAGCTCTATCTGTCCAAGTGGATAAAGTTTCACTTCTTTTATTGGGTATGCTAAATTTATAAAACGACAAAATCATAATTCGTATTTTGTCGTTTCTTAAAATTGAAGCAGTTTGCAGCTCGATAATTTAGTGCCTAAATTAAACCCTCAGAAATATATGCTAGCCAGAGTCTAGTGAACTATCCAATCTTGTAGTGTACAACCCCAAGAACTATTCAGCATTTTCACCAACTCAGCTGCACCTGGGGCAGTGTTTCAAAGTGCACGTTAATGTTCAAGTGAACCTCGATTCGTTGGTAGTGAACAACCCTGCCGAAAGTGACATAGTCGATGAGGACCCATTTTGAAATCTATCATATCATGCTCACCACCTTTAAATGGAGAATTAATGTAATATTATAAGAATAATAGTTTGGTTAACAGATAGGATTAAGAGAAGATAGCTTACATGTGAGCTAGAGATATTTTCATCTTAGTCAGTAGTTCCTTTAGGTGCATTTATTTTAGATGGTTTCCTATTAGCAATGGTAGTTATTAGTAGGAGTGTATTTTTATGTTTTCTCTTCGTCTGTAAAATATAATCAATCACACCATAGGGTGACAAATGCGAAATATTACAAATTTGACGATATTCAGTACCCAGTTATTACCAGCATTCAGGGGTTTAGCCCCTTTGTTTTGAATGGTTAATAAATTCAGTTGTATCATGTTTAAACCCTTTTGTCAAACTTACTTAGTAATTCTAAAGCATATTCCATTTACTTACCTAGTGAAAGAGTGTTTGTAGAGTAAAGTGGCTGCTATCTAAAAGTAGGGTTGGAGAGGCCATTAGTTTGACACTGCATTGCCACTTAGACCTGTGAGCTTCAGAAGCTCTAATGTCTTGGAGAGGAGAACCTTGAGGGAAAAGAGGGATTAAACTGGTGTCTCTATCATTCTGAGATGACAGTCAAAGAGTCCACTTTTGCTACTCTCAACAGTTAGCTGGTATGCTCGTGGCTAACTGACTGTCCATTTAGAAATTAGTATTTCAATCATATCAGATTTAATACATAGCCTTAGTGCCACTCTTCATTGAATTATTTTATTTTATCAGTGGTGGCCAGGTTGACTTGTGGGATATAACTGTGGGCGGGATGGGAGAAAGTTTCAGACACAGTCTCTCCCAGTTACCTATTTTCAGGCAGGTCCTATATGGTAATCATAAATTCTTGTCGCAACATACATGATAAACACAACGCAAAACCATCGTCAATCGCATTCCGGCCAACAGAACATCAGTATCCTAACCTATGGGGTGTAAAACGGCAATAGCATGGTATTCCTCAAATGATCTTATATGAAGTCTAGGAAGGAAACGGATATTATGATTTATCGGAGAGTTTCTATTAAATTGTGAAGAAGTAGTTGAAGCTGAAGATACTTGCAACAGTTTAATAGGATATCAGTTATTAGATTAAAGGTGGTGGAAAATAGGGCTCTTTTACATATTAAAAAAATGTGTCACACTCCATTACGATAATGGAAAGTCATATTCTGCCACACAGACACCATTTCTTTTGTTTCTGCAGTGATTGTGTTCCTCTGAGCGTAGGCACAACGACAGCTACTATTTTTTTCCAACCTCGTGATCACAAAGAAATATATTCCCATTTCAAACTCAGTATTGCATTCACGCCTTAGCTTCATTTAGCGATGTGGGAACAATTACATGTGGATTTGTCTCCATTTGAAACACAAAAATGCTTGCATTAACTGAGAGTGAAGTGGACCTCATCTCTTTCAAAGAATGTCATCAGGCCATAGCATCGTCCTAAGAACTGTGGCTTCAAGAGAACCCATTTTCCCTATCTGAATAGAGTGTGCTTGCTGAAATATGTGCGGAACATTCTAAATGGGTTTCTGGACACCTTTAGGTTAAGCTGACGACTGTCATAATGAGCACTTTCGACTCCTCTTGCATTTCCCTGAGACTCCTCCATTATAGCCTGGTGGATTTCTATTACACTACAGATTACTCTAATGGTCTGCCAGTCCATGGTCTGTCACAGGTGCAGCCTCATTCCTAATCAAATCTTGACGTGTGCCTGGTTCACGACGAACCACGTACAGATGACAAATCATTTTCAAAGAAGACTAAGCATTGCTGCAGTGGGTACAGTACAGCTTCATTAATTCAATTATCTACTTGATTGTCAAGTATGAGGAACTGGATCATATTTTTTATCTTACTTCTCTTATCACATAGACATGTAAAAATGATGTTCCTAGCTCCCTCGGGTTCACTGTTAGGATCTTCCAATTCTTGTTCATCTGTGGTAAATTTTCTGTGCAAGTTTAATTCTTTCTGACCTTCCAATACTGAGATTTTCAATGGCAAAGTTTCTAAGCTTTTCTATGCTGTTTGAGAGTGGGTATAACTACAACATGCTGGTTCAATTCAGAAACTTTACTAGAGTTTCTCTGCGAGAACAAACAAAATATTCTAAATTGAATGAAGTTTTCAAATATTGTAAATTATTTATTTCTAACTATCTGCTGCAGTAGGTACGTCCCTTGCTTAGATGTTCTATCAGAGTTATGGTTGTGTCTCATACAACATAGAAAAGCTTACACTAGAGCAGTGGTTCACAACGCTTTTTGTTCCGTGAAATCCTTTCAACCAAAAATAAATGTTACGATCTCCTAGGGTAGTAATGACTAAAAATACTCGAGATTAAAATTTACATTATATAATTTTACTACCCATAGCTCGGAGTCTAAATATAAAAACTCTAATCATAAATCAATTTATCTGCAACACTTCATATTAAATTTCTTTATTGAACAAATATTGTTGAATATATTATATTCAAATTATCAATAGCATTTATAATGAAATAAGTTACAACTTGGAAGATGTTTAACATAATATACTAATCATATATAAACTCAATTTCGACGTTAGACTTTTTCATTTGAACAAAGGTTTGTTCTGCAGACGTTTGTGATAGTTTCGAATCGCTGCACAAACAAACTTATAATGCTTCAAAACATGCACATGCTGGTTGTCGCGAGAAAAATATATTTGAAACATAATTAGAAAATTCCCATTGCTTAAGGCGCCATTACAGAATATTTTAGCGCGAAACCCTTGGACCGTGGTCGCGAACCGCAAAATGGGTACCACTGCACTAGGCATTTCACTTGGCTTTGAAAATACGTAAAATATCGACTTCACTAGATAGGGCTATCACTACACCAGACAGGGAACTAGTTACGTAATTTCTTAGTAGATTTTTACCGATATTAAACACTATGAATTTCTAGACATCGAAATCTCTACTCCTAAGAACCATTTAGTTTAAAATTAGACAAGATTGGTTAGCAAGCACAATAGGACAATTAATCAACAAAAGGCAAAATTATATATGAAACTCGAAAACAATTGTATAAGAACAAAATATATAGTTACTCATTGGCAAGAGAGTATGTACGGGACAGTTTTGGGAGTTCAAACCTCCTCTCTCAGAACTTTACAGATGTTCTTGTAAAAATCTTCATTTTCATTTTTCAGCATGCAGAAATTTGAACTGCGTCGCTCATCTTTCTGCAACTAATCGTCGCCTGGTACAAGAGAACCTCCTCCGTTTCAAATTCCTGGTAACATTTCTGTTTAGATGTAGCACTGTTCACGGTAAAAGAAATTAGGTGTTTTAAAGGACACGTTTGGAGTGAAATGTTGAATTTGCATCGAGATATACCACATGGATTACCACTAGGGGCAACTTTTCAGAGCCCCACCATTTCTGCATCATACTTTAAATTAGCAGGATCCCCTAACAACCTTCAGTCAACCACTTACAACCGTCTCTAGATATTCGATGTGCCAATTGAATTCATTGAAATGATCTATAAACGAAATCATGTCATCCCCATCTGATCATCTGTTTCTGTCATGACTCTCACAACACTCTGGCCATTCCTTCTGGGAAGGAAAATCTGAATATCAATCAGCGAGTAAATCAGAATTTTTATTTAAAAAATTTTATTTTTTCAGTTGTTAAAAAATTTGTGGAAGTAACGACCAAAGTTGGTTAGTGCAATTATTTTCTTATCTGTCTATTGCCATGTATTTGTGAGCTGGTATTTGACAAAACAATCGTTTCATCATATTTCACTAGACTTGTGGCCAATGATCTACAGTTGTGTATCAAATGAAAGCCTGTAAAGGTGGACTGTCAATGGCTATGAATAATGTCCCCCATTCTACAAATTTTAATATTCGCAAAAAAACCGGAAGTACATAAACGTTTACTCCATTGCATTCATTTAACTCTATTCTAACCTGCAATTGTTAGGTTTGTGCTCATCCGCAAAGTATCTAGATGGAACAGATGGATGATTCCATACCATTGCTTGCAGCGACACCTTTATCAGACGGCCGCAATTATCATTTCCCCACTAAATTTCAAACTATGTGGACTTTTTTACTGCAATTTGCAATGTAGCTAGTGGTTAGTGCGTTTAGCTACTGATCTAAGCACCTGGGTTCGAGTCCCGGGTAAGGAATGGGTGTTTGTGTCGTTTTTCTGCTGAGGTACCGCTATCCTTTCAAACCTTCAGGCTCCTGTCAGACCTCTGTGGCAAGCAGCTGCTTGAGGGGGTATTTATTTTATATTAAGATTATATAAAAATATTACAGAATAATTTAGATCGTTCTAAAATCTGCGTTGATATTTTAAAAATGCGCGGCTGTAAAATTTTGAAATAAAATTTGTATATTAAATCATTTGGAGGGAAATTGTGCTGTTGTTCGGCAAAAGAGTTAGTATCGATTTGTGCTTAAAATACTTATATTTGGAAGTCTCTCTGTGCTAACTGATTAATATGTAGTTACAATCGTAACAATATATATAACAAATGAATCATATAAATTGCCATGCGTTTCACTGGCATATTTCTGAATGATTTTGACTCATTTCGTTGATGTTTCTGATGACTCCTTTTTCAATACGTTATTAAGGATGAACAAATTAATTGCCACTTTCTCCGCTTAATTATTATAATCTTTACACTTTTAATTGTTTTTTGGGTAAACATTTTTGCTTTGTCGTCTGTCTGTAATGCTGTTGACTTTCAAATTTTTGTTCTTCAAATTAAATGAATTTGTTTTAGATTGGAAAGATATTGAAGAAATAGGACTATTGTCAGTTTCTGAAATTCCAGTATCCTTAAAGGTCTTTCTAACGGTAGGAAAAGATAGAAAATTCCTACCTTTTTAGCATTTACCACAGCTATTACAAACGGTTATTTAAGAAAGAAATTTGAAATTTTGGTGGTGAACTATGAGGGAGAAAATATTTACATTGCCAAAAGTATTTTATCCTTTGGTCACAGGGGGTGGTAACTGCAACTTTTTAAACATATTAATGAAAAATTATATTTCTGTTTTATAGGTATTAACGAAATATTACTATTTGCATTTACGCAATCATCCACTCGTTTCAGTTGTCACTGTTAGAGGGTACTAAAGAAGGAATAAAAACTTTGCTCCTTTTGAAATCGAGCATCCCTTATTCCTCAGGAACGATTAAATTTTTGTACTTCCCAACTAAATTCATGATTATTGTACCCTTAAGATACATACTTGTAACACCTAATAGTTGAAAACATATTAAGCTCCAGTTAAAAGCGCGTCAATTGATTATTAAAACCTTTACATTAAAATAATAATAGCGAAATAAATCCTATTCTAATGTCCTCTAGAAATACGAATATACTTGCCTGGGTAGGACACAAATGAAGAACCGAAATTCGAATCTTATTAAATTTTGTTATATAAGCGAAAATAAATAATATGAAAGGCGAAATCAAATTTCTATAAAAATAATTTTTACAGTGGTAATTTTTGCTAGTAAATAGTCTACACTAAACAAATGGGTGAAACTATATATTGATTATACCCTGTGCATCACTCCTCGATTGAGAGAGTAGTTAATATTCTTTAACTGTAAACTAACTGAGAAAAATATCTGTTGCGTCATAAGCATAAATTTATGCATTTGATTGATATTCATAATTTAAGAACATAATGTTTTGTTGGTTGTTTTTACCTCTGAGCGTCACTTTGTTTAACACAATGGGTTAAATAGCCGGTTCACAAAGACCTTGAGGACTCAAAGAAGGTTAGGAATGGGACCCATTGGGCAGTATTTAGTAGACAAAAGATATTATATATTTAGCACAGGGTATGGGTTTTCCACACCCAGTGTACCATGGCTTAATCTGTAGATAAGATGCTAACACCTGATAAAAATTAAACGACGCAACCTCAACTTTAATCAGTATTTTTGACAAAAAGAGAACAATGCTTACGATAGGATTAGAGAGGATTAAAAGAAGTACTTTTAATTAAAATCAGAATATTCCTTTTGAAAGAAATGTGACCTTTTTTTGCACTAAATGAAAGAGCAAGAACAAGGATAATGCATTTTCCCTTGGCTACCAATCAAAGGGGTTCGATCCCCTGGTTAAGGCATGGATATTCGTGTTATCTTTCCGCTGAGATTTCGCATTTTTCACAAATCTTCTCTTTAGCATATTAAATAATAGGCTCCTGTCAGAACTCTGTGGCAAGCAGCTATATGAACGGATATTTACTCATAATTTTCAACATTCCCTGTTGATGCGTAAACAAATAAGCTTACAAAACATCCATGTTTGAAAAACGAAAACAAAAGCAAAACAAAAACAATCCCTAATCGATTGTAGTATAATAATTGGAGCAATCGGCTCCAGTTTAATAAAGTGCAGGAATCGGATCCAGTGTAATAGCGTGAAGGAATCGGATCCAGAGAAATAAGCAAAGGCACCGGTTCCAGTGAAATAAAAAAAAAATTAAAAAATATAAAAAAGGAATAAGCTCCATTTTAATAATGTGCAGTAATCGACTGAAGTGTAGCAATGTAGAGGAAACGGATAAAGTGTAGCAATGTGTAGGAATCGACTCCAGTGTAGTAATGTGGAGGAATCGAATCCACTGTAGCAATACAGAGAAATCGGATCCAACTTAACAGTGTGAAGGAATCGGCTGCAGTGTAGCAATGTGGTGGATCGGTTGCAGTGCAATAATTAGAGCAATTGCTTCAAAGGTAAAAATATGCAGGAATCGGATCCAATATAGTAACGTGAAGGAATCTGGTCCAAAGCAATAAAGAGAGAAACCAATTCCAGTGAAATAATGCGAAGTAATTAGCTCCACTGTAATATTGTTATGTCGCTTGCTAAACACGGAGAAAAATTTTACATTTTCACAATGATGCAGCTTGGGGACGACGCGAAAACGATTCATGCCGATTTATCACAAATATATGGATGGATACGCAAATTCAGATCATGACGAGACAGCTTCAAAGACCTACTCGTTCAAGAAGGCCGAAGGAGGCCGTAAAAGAGAGAACCATCACCGATTTCGTGAACTCATTAAGAAAATCCCCACATCACCGTTCATTGATAAGTTTAGAAGTCAGTGTATCGATTGGCAGTGTTCAAAGAATTATTCATCATCACTCAAAGTTACGAAAGATCTGTGACAAATGGGTACCACCACACAAACTGACAGAATAGCAGAACAGGGCGAGAGTCAACTCGTGCAGGGAGATGCTGGCAATATTTGAACCTAGTGGCTCCAAACAGTTAACAGACATTCTCACAGGTGATGATAAGTGGGTTTATTACTATACAACTCCCAGAAAGGTAGGCAACTACGTTTGAGTTTGCAAAGGATGAACCGACTCCCAAAATCCTCCAACAAGACTTTCGCTCAAGGAAGAGGATGTTCACAATTTTTTCCATTCCCAAGAATGACAGCTATCGACACCTTATCAAAAAAAACCCTGACTGTCAATAGCCAATACTACACATACATTGTCTCCCCCATCCTGCATATTCACCAAATCTGGCACCATATGATTTTTGGTTGTTAGCAAAAATTTAAAAAGTACTTGCTTGAAGGCCTTTTTCAAGGGTGCAAGAACTTTCAAAATATGTTTGTAACGGACAGATGACCGTTGCCGGATGTGGGGGGGGGTCCACAGGGGTCATCAATCTGCTCCCTTGACAGGTACGATGGCCAGCACTTTTGGCCCCTGTCTGGACAAAGGAGCGAAACTTGGGCTCCTTGACTTTCGTCGGTGATCGCGAACGGCGAAGGGACAGAGAATTCCAGAGCCCTGTTCGGCCACATTTGTAGTGCAGTTCAAGGCCCTAGTGTAGGGACAGTGTAAATATTTTTTTAAATACAATACAATAATTGGACTGCAATATAAAATGCAATACAATAAATAAAATACAATACAATAAATATATTTTACATATTGGTACACTCGTCTGTCGATCCATGAGACCACCCAACTCTCCATATTCCTGATATATATGCTGCATTGGGTATTTTTTAAAATAATGCTCGGGACCCACACGACGGTTCAAGCATTTATGATCTCCACGAAAACATCTTGTGACAGATTGGTGTCAGGAGAAGCTAGGTACATGAAGTGTGGTGTGATTTATTTTTTGTGTCTGTCGTCTTTTGAGGAGTCTCTACGATAACATCGATTTGGTGAGTTCCAATTGATGTGAATTTGTTTTTACTTGTGCTATTGTATTAGTGTATCATATCCCACTACAATACACGATTAAGTGCGGAAAACGGTACTCCGTCTGATCATAGTGCAGACAGTTCACTACAAACGTTCCACGCACGAGACATGGACATAGTTTCTGGAACAGAAAGAGTAGGGGAAGCCGACGATAGGCACACGTCTGAGAGTGAAACGGCCGGATGCTCTGAAAGAACATTCGGTCAACTCTCGGGGAGGGAGACCCTTCGACGGTTTGGAGACAGTGTGCATGAAAGTGCAGCTGCTCGAAATTGAGGCGAGCGGAGGCGAGAGGAAAAAAGACATTTGTGCGGAATTGAAGCTGATGAACAGCGTGAAATTCGTAAAATTGATGAGATGCGTGAAATTCGTAAAATTGATGAGATGCGTGAAATTCGTAAAATTGATGAGATGCGTGAAATTCGTAAAATTGATGAGAGGCGTGAAATTCGATAATTCAAACTTCGAAAAATTTAGATGCAGGCTGGGCGGGAAGATACCATGGTGAGCCGTACGATAGAACCAGTTCATCCGGGTCCCTTCCGAATGGACCTGATACCGTTTGCAAGAGCGGCGAAGAGTTGTTTAGGTCGGTGTCCTTTTTGTGACCAGTTATTTGCAATCCACCTCAGAGCATCTAGGAATTGCCAATGTTTTTAAAACTATGGATTTAAAATTTATCAAGATTAAAGCTCACGATGCAGTACTTCTGCCTATTTTGCTGGAAAAACGGCAGATTCCTGGTTAGCTGGCCGTAGATGATCCAGTACATATCGGCTCAACACCTATGTACTGGTCAGATGCAAGGTGTCGGCTATTAAGCATAAGCAAAGGCTTGATAGGGCCAGAAAATTGCAGTCTGATACCTGGGCTCAGTTTGGGGGAACATATCCGTGATTTGTGGAATCGTTATATAGATATCCGCAAAGTGACAGACTTGGAAGGATTAAAAGACTTTATGATACCAGATAGACTTAAGTCCGAGGCGCCCCTGGCAACGCAATAATATATTGCTTTGCAGGAGATGTCCGATTGGCTGAGGTCCAGAGAATTGGTGGAGTGCATAGACCATCATTTGGCTAGCACACGGCCAGGTGGCAGAAGGCGTGAATCGGATCACAAGGCGATATGTTCCACCACCCAAAAGTGATCTCAGACAGGTGCTCTTTTGAGCCCGGCAAAGCCAATCCGGAACTCATCTCTATTAGGAAGGAAGAATCGAAAGGCACTTTCCATGATGTGGCAATCGTTTGTTTCGTCTCTCCCGTTTTTAAAATGCTCTGACAAAATGATATTCACACTTCTTTCGTTCTTTTCCAGGAGCCCATCTCGTGGCCGAGTGGTTAACGCGCTTTGCTACTGATTTGAGGTATCTGGGTTCGAGACCCGAGTAAGGCGTGGTTGTTCGTGTTTTCTTTCTGCTGAGGACCCACCATCCTCACATACCTCACAAACTGACAATCCTCCTGACATAACTCTATGGCAAGCAGCTGCTTGAGGGGATATTTATTTATTATTTAAATGGATAATTTAAATAGACAATTTTTCAAAATGCACGATCCTCCGGTGTAATAGGATGATATATATGCTGCATTGGGTACTTTTTAAAATAATGCTCGGGTCCCACACGACGGTTCAAGCATTTATGATCTCCACGAAACATCTTGTGACAGATTGGTGTCAGCAGAATCGAGGTACATGAAGTGTGGTGTGATTTATTTTTTGTGTCTGTCGTCTTTTGAGGAGTCTCTACGATAACATCGGTTTGGTGAGTTCCAATTGATGTGAATTTGTTTTTGCTTGTGCTATTGTATTAGTGTCTCATATCCCACTACAATACACGATTAAGTGCGGAAAACGGTATTCCGTCTGATCATAGTGCTTGTGCTATTTTTACGCAATTGTGCATTTGGTACGTTGCTTCTTGCTAGTGGTCAACATCTTAGAAGAACCGTTTTGAGAAACATATAGACAAACTAAAAAATCAACCAATGATGAAAGAAGTAACTTTTAACATTTGGCGAAAAAGAAAATCAAAATATCAAATTTATTATCCTACCACCAAATTTATAAATTGATTTAATTTAAGTAAATGCCTTTCGTTCAATCACAGACGGCAATTTAGCTTACAGACAACAGTACGTGACAGATATATCTTAACGATATATCTAAGGTTAAATAAAACTAGATGATATTTGAAATGCATGAATGATACTTTCCTACATTCCCTACAGAATGTACGATTGTATCATCACTGTGACTTCATGTAATAGCTTTCATTTCTTCATTCATGTTTCACTAATTTACCCTTGAAAGTTTCATTTTATGTGGTAGTGCGTCGAAAGCACATGTTTTTTATCCATTAATTAACAATTTTCATAAAATAGTAATTGTTCTATTTAAATTCTGTAGCAAAGCAAATAACACTATATCCAAAATAGGTTACAAATATTTCGGAACATTGCAACACAAAGAATATATTTGAGTGTTATAATTTCAAACAAAACCAGTGGTTTAAACAGAGGTATTCGATATTTTCTGTTGCTATGTATGATGAAACTTCGATCAACCAGTCTAAAATTACAAATACGAATTTTATTAAAAGAAGCGAATCTGGTAACAACAAATAGGGGTAAAATACAGTTATAAACATACCCGGTTTACCAAAGCAACCTGGAGAGCTCATTAGCTCTCTCATTGGCGAGGAAGGAAATATGTATAAAAATTTAAGCAATTGAATTTGGGTAATATATCATTGAATTCTATTTATTTTTAAGCCTACATAATAATGAATGAATTGTATTTAAATTTTTAAGAATATTTTAAAATTTTTAGCAGATTAAAAAAAATTAACAGCCACCAGTAGAATTATAAGAATTGAAATTTGTTATAAATATCAATCGTTCTGTTATTGTACTGACCAGGTCTGGTATGACATAAGAAGTGTGGTTAGAGTAGAAATCAGAGCGGTAACTGAATCAGTGCCATATTCAAGATCGTTATAGCATATTCTCTAAGGAGATGCTTTCCCAAAGTCGAAATTTATTACATACGATTAACATAATTTTAGAGTCTGTAGCGAAGAAAATACGATTACATTCGAAATAATGTTGCTGAAAATGCAAACTCAGGTACATCTGATTGAGATCTTTCATTTATATCGACTAACTTCTTTTCATACGTCGTTCGATAATTGCATTCAGAAGGCAGGCGACGAAGGCGCCCCACAAATATCGGATGCCTTTCGAAAAATCCCTCCCGACCCACGGAAGATAGGAATCCTCATCTGTCACACCAAGAGGGTGAGAACTAAGCCGGACCATCCCACGAAATTCAGGACGAATCGCTCAAGTAGCCGAAGAACCACGAAGAAACTGCCAATTTCTGTCACCGATGACGTCTAATTCATAATAATATGAAGACAAAGATATGCGATATTTTTTACATCTTAACTGAAAATAGTTAATGAGGAAAGGTTTTGAGGAAGAGTTTTTATATGAATGTTTATATGAGATCGAGTTAACGCAGAATTCAGGTAAATTACGGAGATACGTGCATTTTTTTTTACTTGAATATACAGTATAAAATCCTCATTCTTGAGGCTGGTAGATTTCTTACATAACGATTAGCCATATACAAATTGTACCCTAAACATATATTATTTTATTAAATAGCTTTTTAACAACTAAAAAAATGTTTAATTCGTTTTCAGAATTTTTTTTTCATGTTTTATAGGGCCTAAGAGAATATTACAATTTGCCTTTTACCCATCAAACATTAGCTCATATTTCCATGGTTAGAGGAAGATACAGGAAAAAACACACTATCTTTCAAAATCTTGCCAAACCTCCCTATTCGTTAGAGGCGATATAATTTTCTTCTAGTTAAATATAAAATAAATATATAATAAATATCCCTCAAGCAGCTGCTTGCTGCAGAGCCCGTCAGTTTATAACGTCATAGTAGAAGGTCTGTGAGGATAGCGTTACTTCAGCAGTAAAGCAAAGATTCCATGCCGTACCCAGGGATCCAACCCAGGTCGATTTGATTAGTAGTCAAGTGCGCTAAACACTTGAGCATGGTTAAGGTATACTTTATGTTAAATAAAGAGATAAAGAGTTCAATTTTATTCCATAAATATTCGATTTGAAAGGACAGCCTAAAAACTTTGGATAATATATATATTTTTTTTCATTTCTTTATATTATACTAAATTTTACTAACACGTGTAAGAGTATTTGCAGTTATAATATGTAATAATTATGTTAATTTCCGCTAATTAAAAATGACGTTCTGTAGAACAAGCTAACTTGCTAAATGTTTCAGCTTCCATAACTCTTTAAATACTGAAAATGTCAGTTTTAGAAATTTGTTGTTTTTCAGAAATATTGTTTGGATTTAAATAGATTTGACTGAGATCTTTAACCTTTCTTCGACAGCATTTTTCATAAAGCTTATTTAAGAAATTGCTGAATTCTGCCCCTGTGTTACTGTTGACATACATAGAACTGTACTTAATCACGTGGCCGCTTAGTGTACAGTCGCTCAAAAAAGTACCGAACGCTATGGTTGATTACAAAATTCAGAAAAAATATCTGGCAACGATCTTCTTTGACAGTAAATTAGCTACTGCACTGAATCCACGCTCAGCCATATAGGACGAAGGAAATACGATTAAAAACTTCTGTACTATTGCCCACAATCCAGGGTAGAGAACTGGTATTGATTTTTGAAGCCAGAACTCTTGGTATCCATGTTTGAATTTCTCTTTGAGTGCTTCGTTAGTCGTGAGTTCTAAGAGTTCCTCTTCCAAATTTGACGATTCTTCAGTATCTGTCTTTGCGAAAGGATCTAAAACCCAACTCGGTATATTAATGTTTAAATATCTTGGAAACGCTCCGTAACATCAACATGAAGAACTTCCAACTGTTGGCAGTAAGTAAGTAAATCTTCCGATTTTGTAGAGACTGCTGATAATGTGGGAAAGTGGTTGTATTCACTCTACCTAGATTTCGTTTGAATAGAAGAAGTTTTCCCGCAAAAGCAGCTATGACGTTTTTTGTTTTAATTAAATTCAACTCATCATCTTGCAATTGTAAATTAACTTGATTAAATATTTTAAACAGGTCTGTCAAATAAGCGATGTCATTTTTTGACGTAATCCAGTTTTCGCGCAATTTTTCGTCTCTGTCTTCAAGAAAATCCAATACTGAGTCAAATAGATTGAAAAAACGATTCAGACAAACACCTTTAGAGAGCCAACGTACTTCTGTGTGCAGCAGCAAGCGATTGTAATCTTCATCATTTTCATTACAAAGCTTACCAAATAATCGGTCATTCAATGAATTGCTTCTAATCTTATTGATTGCTTTAATAACGTAATGGAGCGACGTATGCAGACATTCATTCAATTTTTTTGCAACCAAATGCTGACGATGAATAATACAATGTACAGCGAGTACATTTGGTACTGCTTGTTTCAAATGCACTATGAAACCCTTATGACGCCCTGGAGCACCATCAGTAGCAGCAGACAAAATATTGCAAATAGTAATTTATTTCTCTTGAAAAAACTTTTGCATGGTATTAAATATAGATTCTCCCTTTGCATCACATTCCAAAATTTTAGCAAATAATATCTCTTCATGAATTTTTCTTCTTTTATAAATCGTACGTATGATAAGAGTAGAGCTTCGTTATTTGGTAGAGTTGATTCATCGAGTTGAATGGAAAATTTTCAAATCTTTAAGTAATCACATAATGATATTTCAACGTCTTTTGCCTTTCATCTATTCTTCTTTGCACTGAATTATTACTGAGAGGAATTTTTTTGATGATATCTGACGGTGTCTTATGATGAAGAACAGTTTTTAATATCTCTGTGACTGCCGGCAAAATTAATTCCTCGCCAATTGTGTGTGGTTTTCCTGCTTTTGCGATTAACAATGAAACGTTATATGAGGCTCGTAGTCCATCATCATCTTGTTTATAAGACGACGCAAAAAGGTTTGACATAGTTGTATTGTTTTAAATATTGCTTTTGCAGTTCTTGAAAATAGGATAAATCTTTGTTCTTCTTATCAGCATGCATTTAATTTAAATGCTCTTTTAGCCTAGAAGGGTTCATAGCTTCATTTGAAAAAACGTTTCGGCAAATTAAACACATAGGTAATGATTGGTTTGTAGGAGAGTACGTAAATCCATATTTCAAATACTCAATACTGTACTGCCGGCATTTCTTTTTAGATGTATATTCAGACATTTTCAAATACAAATTAACTTCTCAACAGATTTATAGATAGTTATAAAAATAATGTTTATAATGACTTCTAACACTTATCACTCACGACTATTTATCACGTCGAAGCACATTAAATAATAAAACATTCCAAGAGCTATCTCTTTTATAGATTTGATTTTGTGCATTCATTAACTTGTATGTTTGTGATGCCGGCGCACTTGCTCCGTAAACAAGTCATTTCAAGCTCCCATATTCTTGTCGAAACATGTTAAATTGCATGAACCGCGTGTTTGCCTAACAGCTTGCAAGGACTTGTCACCGTCAATCTATTCTTAACTAAAACAAATTAGGTATAGGTATACCAGATGCTAATTTAAAAATGCTTATTAACGCGATAGCAATAAGATAATTCACATAGCTAGATAAAATATTTATTCATGAAAACAGATATTTTCAATGTGTTTTATTATATTTAAAAAAATTATAAAAAAATATTGAATATAATAAATTTATTATTATTATATTATTATTGCATCAAGGTTGATTTGCCTATCAGGACGGAAACACATGTCCAACATAATAAGCCTGATATAGTAATGCATGTTAAGGTATTGAATGAGAGTACAATTATTGAAGTAGGAATAACATCTCAGGATAACCTGCAGACAGTAGAGGTTGAAAAGAAGAGGAAGTATGATCTGCTGGCTAATGAGTTGAGCCTAATTCACAAGTGTAATGTTAATATTATACCTTATGTTCTGACGTGGGATGGTATTGTAACTACGTACCATAAAGCATACTCAAAGCGACTTGGAGTGGGAAAACATATTGAAGCTTATATCCAATCTGTGATCTTGAAGAGAACTTTTGAGAGCATCTCAGTCGACTTCAGACGTACCAGTACGCTAGTAGACGGTAGCAGGAAACTTATTGTCCAAGCTGCAGTTGAAAAGCTGTACATGACGGATGAGGTACTGGATGACCAGAATCACCAGGAAGACACCACAGAATAGAAGAGATATAAAGGTTGTCACAGAAAATTCCATTAAATTCATTTATTTGTTTGACCGCCCCTCTTGACTGCCTCAACGCCCCCCATTTGCCTCTGGATCCGCTGCCGCCCCCATGGAAGGCTCCAGCGCCCACTGGGGGGCGGTATCGCCCCCGTTGTGAATCTATGTCCTAGTTGTATGGTAAATTTCAGTTCTCTGCTTTAAATTAGCAAACCAGCCTTTGATGGCTATGGAAGGGTTTCTCCATCACGACAACATCGTGATCGGATGCGAAACGTTTCCCTTTCAAAACTTTCATCAGTTGCGAAAAGAGGAAAAAATCGCAAGGTGCGAAGTCATCCGAAAAAATAGTGTACAGTGTTTAAGAAATTTTTTTCTGATTTACGATGTATCTTAATGTTAATACATGCAATACAGATAATTCATGTTTCATATTTCTACACTTTATGACAATGGAAAAGGTATTTCGCACTCAGTCGTTTCGACATACGCATGGCGATGTGGCATATGTTTGCCTTCAATAGTTTATATAAAAAACAAAATTGACAATCACAGTGTTAATTGCAGCAAGTTACTAGCGCCGTATCAATAGTATTCATAATGGATATTTTAGAAATAATTAGCTTTAAGAATTACTGCTTAATACAAATATTCGTTTATCGTGTCATAAGGTTAAAAAAATTATAAAATATATGTTAGCAATATATATATGGAAAAAACTTTGAACAGGTACTAGCAAATATTACTTTTCTTTTTTCTAAAAAAACTTTAATTTTCATTAAACGGAAAATAGTGTTACTGGTATATAAGGGAACTTGTGAGTCAAACAGAAGCTTATTAACTTCTTTCCCGTTATACCTTAGGAAAAATAGTGTTTCGTATTATGTTGGTTGGTAGGCGTACAAATTTTACAGAACCCTTTATCAATGGGGACTGGAGGAAGCCATAAGTACCGCATGTGTCATTTGAATGTAATTGAAAAAGTGTTAACTGTTATTAATTAGGATTTTGTTGCGTTTGTATTTGTTTTTTGATTAGATAATTTAAGTACATTAGAAATCTTAATTTTTCTGTCTAATTAATTTGAATGAAAAATGATTATTATAAATGCAGATTCAATTACTTTCAGTCTTATTAACTTTGATATGTTTTTCGGGGGGAGGGGATTCGCAATGAATTTATAGATTTGCGTTATCGAATCTATATCTCTGCCATTCTTAACCCCAACCGCACCATATGACGATTAATATTAAATTTTATTCTGATGTAGCGATTAAAGGTTCGATGAAAATTTCAGTGTATCGGTATTTGATGAACACTTAATTTTATTTTAGAGTGACTTTAAACAAGGTTATAAAAGGAAGGGAAGCCGCGAATATTATCATTTGTGTTCGTGGAGCAGTCCAGTGCCAACGCGTTTGTATGTTGATTCTGCAGAGTTTGTTTGAGTGTAAAGATTGCGGAATGGTCTACGCTCATCCTGCAAGCTTGGACCGTCATAAGAAATCTCATGACAAAGGAGCGCTTTTCCATTGTGTGGCTTGTACAGCTACATTTGCAAGGAAAGATAACTTTGAGCGACATCTAAGCTCTCATAAGAATAGTTTCAAATTTGAATGCAAAATTTGTGCGACGACCTTTAGTAGAAAAGATAATTATGAGCTGCATATCGACATCACATAATTATGAGCTGCATATCGACATCACATAAATGAGAAAAGGAAACGTTCTGCAGATGATGGATGTCTGCAAAATAAAGAAGAGTAATGAGCATGATGAAAAAGAAGACGACCCGTGCCGTTTCGCTGACATTCTATCAATGCTGAAATTGATGGCTAATGAGGAGAGACATGGTTTGATTGTTTTCCTTGATGATTCGTGGAATGAACTGGAGACCTTCCTACAAGAGGAATTGCACTTGAAGCAAACAATCAAGTGGTACTTAGTGGTGAGAGTGTGTTTTGTCCGAAACGTCAGCCCCTCCACCGATGAATATACTAATCCTTTCTTTAGGAGTAACTGCATCACAAGTGTTCCAGATTCCGATTTAAAGAACGATCTTCGACTGGCCTATGAGAAATTTAAAGCTTCCCGTGAAGAATATGAAGGTTCCCAGAGTGGATAGGTTTTAGATAAAATTCTTTTCGCTGAAATGAAAATTGGAAAATACGCACCTGTAGGAGGCTCTAGCTATATCCCTGTAGCACGAGAGCTACCAACAAAGCATGCAATTGTTAATGTGCGCAACAACGACAGAAACGTTTCTTTTGGTCACTACTTGCTGCTTTATATCCAGTTGAAAAAAATTGCTGATCGTTTGACTAATTTTTTTTTATCAATGTCTGGAAAGTGAACTGGACATCTCAAGCCTTGTTTATTCTGTTACTCTAACGCAAATTCCGAAGTTTGAGAAGATGAATGGGGTATCTATCAATGTATTTGGATACGAGAACGAAGCATTCCCTCTAAACATTACACCAGTGATAGCTAAACGACCTATTAATCTCATGCTCTTATCAGTTGGAGAAAAGAGACATTACTGCTACATTAAGAATATGAGTAGACTTGTAAGTTCCCTTACCAGCCATAAATGTATGAGCTTTTACTGCGATTATTGTTTACAACGTTTTCCGAAGGAATCTATTTTAAAGGAGCATATGACCTACTGTGAAGAACACGGCCCTCAGAATATAGAGCTGCCAAGTAAAGTAGAGAAGTGTCTGAAGTTTACGAATTTCAAATTTCATCTCCCTGTACCTTATGTGATTTATGCTGACTTCGAATCATTTTTAGTAAAAGTAGATACATTCCTCCATAACCCGACTGCCTCTACAATTACGGCTAAACGTGAAGCGTGTAGATTTGCTTATGTTTGTGGGCCCTGATAGGTATAGTTAGAAACCCTTCACGATTTATAGAGGTCCGAATGTTATAGAGGAGTTCTTGAAGTGTGGTCTAGAGGAAGAAAAAATTATTCAAAAGTTGATGCAGCAGAATGTTGCTATGTGTTTCTCCGACGAAGGGCAAAAATTATACGAAAATGCTTTAAACTGCCATATATGCAAGAATCCCTTGGGGAGAGATCGAGTAAGAGATCATGATCATTTTACGGGAAAGTTTCGAGGAGCCGCACATGACGCTTGTAATTTGAATTTTAAAACAGGAAAAGATTCGTAAGCTCGGTCATCGTAATCTCGGTTTGGCCGTGTTGCAGATATGGATAATTATAGATTAGTGAATATGGTCATCAAGAGTGTATCTAAAGGCTTCAGAATGTGGGGGTTGGAACTACTAGGAAGCGGTGGACACACAATGTCGGACAGAACCTTGTTAGAATTGGTGTGCAGTGGCCATTTGCAGCAGATGTAGTTTAGGACTGAAATGCTTTGAAAACTAAATTGCACGGTCTGGTTGGACCTCCATAAAGCCATGGCTGCTTGATGATGACGATGATGAGTGTTGTATCTGAGATGCTATTGACATAACATGTCCTAACATACTTAAGGAAATGGCCTCTAGTCTTTTCAAAAACGAGTTCTTAAAGAGTGCATGTATCATTTAGTGTATATGTGCTCTTTAGGGACTCGTCCGTAAATCCCGTAACTAACGATTTGAGGGGAGAGGATATGTTCTAATGTGGAACTCCTTATCTTTTAATAAAAATTTATTTTAATGTTATAGACATTAAAAACATTAAAATAATATTAAAATTAAATTAAAATGCTATATTTATTTTTTTGCGATTAGTATATTTTTGCATTCTCCGATTACAAAAATCAGGTTTTTTGAAACATATTATCCCTTGTTAAGTATTACTAATTATAACTAATTATTTTAAATAATAAACTGCTACCACCTTAACAATGATTTGATATGGTTATATCATTACAAAAAGGGAAGATTCTTACACAAAATATGTTACTTAAATGAAAGTGACGATCCGGTCATGATTGGGATGCTAAATTCGTCTGATGCGACATTATTTGTTACGGAAGACTTGCTATGAAATTTATTAGTGATATATTTTTATGGTAATTTGTAGCGACTTACATGTAAGTCACTGAACCAGAATCTAGTCATCTGCGTCATGACATGTTCGATTGAACGGAGGTATAATAATACTACACTAAAATATGTAATGATTTATAGTGGTAGCCATTTTTACTCCTCTTCAATAATCTTTCTTTAACTGAAAGCATAAGGTAAAATGAAGTTTTAGCGTTTCCTTTAATAATATACTAAAATATCTGAAACTTTTATCGTAATTTAAAAGTTACGAAATTGACTTACACTAATTACACTGATCACCTTCAAAATAAAATGAAGAATATTACCTTTTCTAAACTATGTCCCTTTATCTTTATATATGAAGTGACCCAAAATAAACTAACAATACTCCTCTAATCTTAGAGTAATAACATAGTAGATATAAAAAATTTTAAAATTTATACATTTTAAATCACTGTTGAAACAATACATAAAAGCTTAGGTTTCATGTTATACAAATGGAGGGAATGTCATTTTCAATGTTAGAAGAAGCACAGAAAATGACCTGTAAACATGGGACTCATCGCAACTAGCCCAGGGTTATATCTTGAAAGTATGTTCTCGACTAGCATCTTCAATTGTAGTTAAGGCAACTTGCAATGACTGACTCGTAGTATAAAGCAATCAATAGAAGATATCTAGGTCGACAGCTGGTGGCTCAGGAATCAGAGTACCTGACATGCCATCAGAAAGTCGTAGATCCACCGGATCAAGTTAATATTTCCTCTATGCTTAGAATTGTTCATCCTGCTTATTATTTACGATTTTTTTTCATTTATTTAAATAATAATATGTGTTCATCCACTATATGTCGGATTTTTTAAAATACTTCTCCAAAATGTACATCATTTAAATCTTTACATTCACATCGTTAGTAGTGTTTTACTACTAACGATATGATATGTATATCATATTTAGTAGTAAAACACTGCTAACGATATGAATATACATATATGTAATTTGTAGATATTTATTTACATTCATTTAAATCATTTAAACCTTTTGTACTGATGTAAGTGCATTGTAAATAAAAAGAACCGTTTAGGAAGCCTTCTACGTTTGGAGTTTGAGGTGATTTCCACATTAACCTATTCCTAGGTAGAGCACAGCTGATCACTCATTCACTCCATGTAATTAATCGAGTCCTTTGGCATCAAATTGAAACTTAAACATGACTTCTAATTTGGCATTGAAGGAATTCCCATAACTCTCTCTTTTTGCACTTTTCTCAAATTCTAGATTGTAGCATGTAGCATAATTACGATTTTTTGAAGTACCAAGAGAAAAGATCCCCTAGCCTTCTTTATCTGTGGGTGTTCGATAAGTGGCATGAGTCGCAAAGGACAAGACAAAAATCACCAAAAGATGAGCTCCAGGGGGGCAGAATTGTGGGGTAGGAATTCTCGGACTTATATCGCCCGTGAAGTCATTTTTGTAATTCACAAGCAATAAGTTTCATCATAATCAAGGTAGCGACTGTAATGATCTCACGCGAATATGGTCGCCTTCAGCCGAAAATGAGACCACTATCAATGAAATCAAGTCTTTTTTATCTTTATGGTGTTGAGACAAGAAAGATATTTTAAACATTTTTATCAATATGCAACTTGTTGTAATACCAAAACAGTCCTCCTGACCCATAGCTCTAGCATATGAAAGTTTAAGCATTTCAATTGATATATACTACCTAGATAACAAAGTACCGATTTTTTGTCATATCAGAAGAAAGCCAAATTCGATGCTCCGCAGCTTCTAAAATATGATTTTTATGGGAAATTTTGACGGAATATAAAATTATCTGTCTAATATATTTACACCGAAGAGCCAAAACATTATGACCAGCTGCCTAATATGATGTTGGTCCTCCACGTGCCGCCAAAGTAGCTGTTACCCGTCGAGGCATAGACGCTACAAGATTTCTAAAGGTGTTTTGTGGTATCTGGTACCAACACCTCACCAGCAGATTCTTTAATTCCTGTAAGTTACGTGTCTTAGCTATCGCAGATCGGATATGCTGTTCCAACACAAACCACAGATGCTCGATTGGATATAGCGACAAATGGAACGAGAGTATGTTGGCGGACTGCTCTTGGGCTCTGCAGCATGAAGCTCCAGAAATAAAATATAAGCGATAGAAGACAGAAAAATATTTTTTTTTGTAAATATTTACATCTATCAAGATTTATTAGTGTCAGTTTTAGCTTTGTATAACCTAAATAAATATTTGGTAAAATATATTTATCTCCTCTGAGTAAAAGATTGTTTTTCTAAATTAAACGCATATAACTTGAAACTGTCGGTGATGGAACAAAACGGCTGTCAGATTCGGATTCATCACTCTCCAAAACATAACAATCAGAAAAAATTTCAAAGCGAGGGAAAAAAGTTTTTTTTTTTTGCAGATCAGTATAATCAAAGACGTTACTGTGATCGCATGTCAGTGCTCACAGACAGGGACCACGATGAGTATCACGACTAGTGACTGTAAACTGATTTAAAACCAGGCAGAAATTGCTACATGCAATGACGAAGGACCACAGCTGCCTTTCACAAAGAACATTTCGAAAGAAACCTCATTCCTTGGGTATTTGGAGCAGAGTATCTAGGAACAAATCTATGCAAATAGCTGCACATAAAGCAGCTCAGTTGAAACGGATCAGACATTCGATTGCATTCCACTGGAAATTCTTATCTGGTCAGATGAGTCGAGTTCCGGTCTCTAAGCCAACGATGGAAGACACAGGTTTCATCGCAGGAATAACGAAGTCTTTAATTCGAACTCTATCCAAGGTAGTATTCAGTGTGGTTCTGTGATATTCTGGGGATGTTTTACCTACCATGAGTTTGACCCATTAGTTCATGCATCGACGCGTCTAAATCAGGAAGGCATTATACATATTTAGGAAGACCAGGTATTGCGGTTTGTGTTTCATTCGAAGGACAAACACTACATTGACCCTCCAGCGTCCCGGGATGACAAATGCAAGGTGCACAGGGACAAAACTGTTTGTGACTGGCCCGAGGAGCATTGGGAGACCTCGACTGGCCCGCAAAGTCACCGGATGTAAATCCCATTGAAATCATTTGGGACTATGGAACAGAGCTTGAAGCATCGAAATAGGAATCCACGTAATCTAGCTGAACTACGAGTCTTATTTATTGGAGAAGTGATTACAACTGATGTAAATTACATCCGACGACTGGCGGAATCCCTACCT
Organism: Ryuthela nishihirai; assembly: GCA_038380435.1. Lineage (NCBI taxonomy): Eukaryota > Metazoa > Arthropoda > Arachnida > Araneae > Heptathelidae > Ryuthela > Ryuthela nishihirai. Next base: position 7,535,766 of record JAWZYU010000038.1, read on the forward strand.
AACAGTATCGCTGCTGTTATTCATGCGAAGGGGGGTGTTACACAATATATTTGATGAGAAAATAGAGGTGGTTAAATTTTTTGCCCACCGAGCTTATATTGAATTATTAAAATTATTACAATTATTTGAAACTTCGTGATTATATATTACGAATATGCAATTTTGTTAGATATTCTAAAACTTTCCTCTACCATCGTGATCTTTCTGCTCAAGGTTTATTATTTCTGTTACACAATCGAAACTACGTTGAACACTTCACCGTTTTTCTTTTCGGTCCTGAAAGTGTCTCTGCACTAGTGATGAGTCGTTCCCGAACGATTCGTTAAAAATGAACGAATCAGGTAAGTGAGTCACTCGTTCGTAACTTGTTTCTGAAAAGAATCGATTCTTTCACTCATTTGAAGTCACCATGGATTATTTTTTACAACAAAACACAGTCACTAATTAACTGAAAAATTGCAGAAGCGAAATTTTATTGTAGTTTAAAAATCACTTTTTTTTTCAGTTTCTATCGAAGGAGTCGAAAGAATAAGACTAAACAAATCAGCCATACTGACTCAATGGCTCAAATGAAACCTTTGACTCCTTTTGTTGTCGAATCAGAGGGACTGACTCACGAATTATTCCAGACTAGTTCGTATGATTCCTCTGACTCCGCCAATGATCAGTCGTTCGCGGGAGATGTTTATTAATAATAAATATAGATAAATGAAATGCCAGTGAAAGCCGACTTAATGAAGTCAGTTTTAATAGTTGCTATGATTTAAATATAAATCTCTTTCAGTAATTTCATCAAAGCAGTTGAAAAGGTGTTTTCCCAATTTATGTACTAAGGATATCATATATACGATAGATAGCTTCTCTGTGTTAAAATTTTATGTATCTGGGGATCAGAATTAAAATATCAATACTTAAATACTCTTGTAGAAACAGCAACTCCATGGAAATACATTATATTTTAAATTTGCGTAATTCAAACTTTTGCTCAAGTACTACTTTAAGAAAACCGTAGTTCAGAATTTGGCAACTAGGTGTTACTTATTTGTAATGCCGTTCGCCACCGCCATCTGTTGGAATGATCCTAACTAAAATAAATGATAAGGGTTAAATTGTTTGATGCGATGTCCATTTTGAAATGACCTTTCAAACAAATATGCAGCAAACACAAAAATGCATTCTATCTTAGTAAATATCTGTCATATAATGTGAGATGTAAATGTTGAGATATTAAGAACTGTATTCACATCCATATGTTAATAATATAGTTTTTGAAAGGTTTCATACCCTAAACGTAATTGATAAATTAGGGAACATCTTTATTAATATGTTACAATGAAGACATGCATCAAAAGGTCTTAAAGAAATATAAATGCTTTAATGCCTGTTGAAGAAAATGATTTCAAGTAAAGTTAATAACATCTATCTTAAAGTTATTATTATTAATAAAAAAATATTGGTGGCGTACACCAATCTTAAAGTTATTATTAAGATATTATTTAAAGAAATATAGACGCTTCAATGCCTTGTTGAATAAATCGATTTCAAGTAAAGCTAATAACACCTATCTTAAAGTTATGCAAGGAAGTAAGTAAAGTAAGAAGTAAGGTTTACTAACATCTAATTATAATGGTTATAACCAAGGGTTATAAACATTATAGTATATAACCATATGTAAAGGTTGGTGAGTCCAGCTCCACCAACCTTTCTATAAAATGCTTTTACTTAAATTCAAATTTTATCTCAAATTGAACCCTAAATTAGGGTGAATACTGAAACTTTAATGATATTATCCGCTTTTCATTCAGTTTCTTTGCAATGAACACTTCACATCCATCCTAATACTTGTGTAGCAGGTCCAGATCCAGAAAGAAAGGAAAGTAGGAAGTGACGCAATAAAGGTGGGGGAAAGAGGCTGAATTTTCATTGAAGTATAACATCTTCCCTCCATTCAGATGTGTTTGAAACTATCTTGAAAAATGCATGAAACATGCTAAAGTTTAATAATTTCTGTTTCCATTACTCTTACTTGCCTTCTCAAGGGAGAGGGAAATTGACCATGTCTAAGTCCAGATTCGGCCCTCTTCGGCCATTTTGTAAACAACGGATACGAAAGAAAACAAATAAATCGCAGCTAAAACTGTCGAAAACGATTGAAATTATCTAAATACGGTATAAGCTTATGTAACAAATTCTCTTTAAAGAATTAAATAATTTAATTGCTAACTTCTAATGAAAAAATGGGTTTTGAGATCAGATTTTAGACCCAATAGTAATGATTCTGCACATTAGTTCCTTTTTTTTAATTATTTGGCAATTCCTTAGAGCAGGTATGTCAAACTCGTTAACCACCGAGGGCTATATTAAGTATTATACATTAAATCGCGGGCCGCAAAACAAAAAAAAACAGATGAAAATTGTTATGTGCAAACTAGACTAGAACGCAGTATTCGTTCACTGACTGCTAACGAATAGCTTCCGACTCTACTGGCATTTCGTGACTCATTGCCATGCGCACAGTAATTGAATGACCTCGAGACATGTGTATACATGTCGGAGCCCGATCGTAGAATTGCTCATATCATGAAATGCCACTATTTCATGAAATGATCGGGCATTTCATGATGTGAGCAATTCTACGATCGGGCTCCGACATATACACTTATGCGCAATAGTTTCCCTTATATATAAATGGAAATGTTCTCTGAAATATGTTTATTTAATTCATGTACCGTGTACGTACTTATAATTTTAATTAAAGAATCCAGTGTTGTCAAAAGTTAAATAAACGTATTGGTTATCAATCTTGGCGGGCCGCAGAACAGTTCCCGGGGGACAGCGTGTTTGACATGCCTGCCTTAGAGTATTGCGTTGTTTTACCTCTGAGCGGCACTTTTTTGCACACAACAGGCTAAATGGCCATTTTGCGGCCTTGGGCAAGTCGGGGACATCCTCCCTGCCCAAAGGTCAGTAGGGGACAGCATCCGTTAACGTCCAATGTGCCAATGGACGTTAAGTTGTGGCTTTTGGTGTGGGAGAACCATACCCTGTGCACATTAAAAAACATGCCGGATGTCTTTGACAGGAGGCTTCCATGTGTATCCTAATAGCTGTACAGTGGTACTCCTCCGCCAACATTCTTTGAGCATTATGGGTTCTTGTGACTTTCTCATTTATCCCATTTCGTGCAAAAAAGTGCCGCTCTGTGGTAAAACAATGCAATACAATTCCCCCCAGCCACTGTTGAGATTTATCTCTTCGAAACCTCCACCAACTATGGCTACGTTTAACACTCACTTGGTAAGTTGATTCTCGTACAAAAGTGAAGATTCCTGCACAAAATACCTTACGTAAATTGAAATGGCGGTCTCATTATAAATTGTGTATGTGGTGAAGTGTTAAATCCTTTGGGTACGTTATATAAATTGTAAACGACCTGTTGTAAAGTAAGAGGTCGTAGGCTTTTGTTTCTAATTCTTAGCAAAACTAGAACTCGTCCAAGTGTGTTTGAGTACTTTGTGATTGAACGAACTACATTAAAAAATACTCTAATATACAGTGGTACCAATTTTTAGTTTTCCTTTAACTACTTTTATCTAGAGCAGTGGTTCTCAACCTTCAATTCAACCCTTTATAAGCAGCTCACCGAATGCCCCATGGGATCGTCTCTTTCAGGCCTACTTGCCGACGCTGTCCTTCGTAACCTCGAAAGGCTCCTGATCGATCAGCGAGCATGCAAACCTCTCTTTTGGGACAGATCTGCAGACGATGTGTTTCTCATTTGGGAACACTAAGAGCGGGAACTCACCAAATTCTTTGAAGAGCTTAATTCATTTTACCCTACCATCTCATTCACACAAGAGAGTGAGGTAGACAGAACCTTCCCATTTCTGGACCTTAATATTCGGCGAACCAGCAAAGACACTCTAACTACTAACGATTTCCGCAAACCTGGTTTCGCCCCCACCCTTATTCCCTTCAATGCCTTTCATCGCACTCAATTTAAAAGTGTCTTTTTCTACTCCGCATTTTATCTCGCTTTGATCGCCTGTGATTCCCCAACCAACCTGCAAAATAAAATAAGCTTTACCTTTGCCACAGGGCACAATGCTGGTTTTACTAATAACTTTACCAATAGAATTCTTCACAAAGCTAATCATAAATTTCATAATCACTCTCCATCACCTATGCAATCACATCATAAATTCACCCCCTCCATTACCTTCCTCAATATTGCACCCCTTGTTAGCAACATCATAAAACCATTTAACCAAAAGTTCCTTTCAAAACACCACCGAATCTATTTAAAATCTTAAGCATGACAAAGATCCCATTAACCAAGCTGACAAAGGCGGAATCTACTTCATTCCCCTAATCTCCATTTCACCCCCGATGTCCCCTCTCTCTATATCGGCTGCACTACCCGCACCCTAAAACACAAGATAGAAGAGCATAAACGGGATATTAGAAACAAAATTCCTCAAACCGCCCTTGCTAAAATTGTCCATGATGGCAAAGTAGTCCTCCAGTCGGAGTCCACATCCGTTGTCTCCTTTCCCCCTAGTCCAAAACTAAAGTAACTTTCCATGAAACTCTCGAAATTTTCGCCTTCTGAGACAGATGTTGCAATTTTAACACATCCCTTCCTCCTGCAGCTTGGCACATCTTGCTACGTCACTTCCCATCTCCATCACTCACCACCTTTGGACAACCGGCAGCACCGCACCTTCCCGCTGCACTTACTAATTCGACACTTCAACTACCCAGCATTGTTCTACTGAAGTTAGTGACCAGCACATGGGAAAACGGCTCACTGCTCTTCGCTCTCGCTACTGAGAAGGTATTACATCTAAATGATACTGGAAAAGCACCGAATGCTGCTATCTAGTGACCTGTTACTCCACTAGCCTGCTGAAACTTCCTTCCGCTGCAGGACTCTCGTCAGTGAAAATATCTGCAGAAATAAAAGTTATTATTTTTACTTACCCTAACTTGTCACAAACAATCCGCCTCTGCAAGGAACTGTAAGCCGCCCTGAAGATGACTGTTGACTGCAGTCGAAAGCGCTAGTCTGCCTACAACCATGTAAAGAGCACAATGCAGCACTTGTGTAAGTAAAATTAACCGAAAAAAAAAAGCGTTATCCATTCTTAAAAGTGCTGCCTTTTGTGTTCCCGAAGTTTAGCATTTTGAGGCAGTGCGACATCAAAATATAACGGAAGTTCTCACCTAGGAATTGTTCACCATTGATTTGGCACTTGAATGATGAATTAATCAGTCACACCAAAAAAATAGTTTTATTAACAGACAGCAGTTTCTCTTTACATTTTCTTGAAGGCGACCCATGCCGATCCAGCAATAATACAATTTTTAAGAACATTTTAAAAACATCAGTAGTCATCATGAAAAATGATGCGGAATGTATACTACAATGGATCCTTGCACATGTAGGGATTCAGGGAATGAATTCGCTGACATTTTAGCAAAAGCAGCATTCTCGCATGCAAAATCCCTCTACTCCTACATGGGGAATACACACCTCAAGAAGTTAATAAAAAAAATTAAACGAAGCATTTCAACATCATTTTGAGGTATTAACATTTAGGAGAGCCAATTGCCGAAGCATGATTGAGAATGATATTTCTCCCTTTCGAAACTTTGGTATGACCAGAAGGAACTTAATCTGTATCGCCAGACTTGGAACGGGCTCAATATTATGAAACCATTTCTTATTCAAAAAGAAAAAGGTAAATTCTCTGAACTGTGTTCATTGCAGTGTGAAAGAAATAGTATCCCATGTTCTTCTTAATTGTGAATAATATTAATATCAAAGGCTAAAATTAATAAACAGTTTAAAGAGAAAGAATGTTACTGAATTGTCTTAAAAGTCTATTATGCCAAGAAGATCCTTCTTTATGAAGATTTTGTTTCCAAGAAACTTTGAAATTTCTACATAATTTTGATCTTTTCGAAAGATTTTAAAGGAACTTTGAACTAAGGAGAAATCTCGCTTTTATGCAATTGTACCGTTTTTGACAATCTAGAGGAGAGGGACGAAAAGCCTAAAGTTTCCAATGGTCTAAAGTAGGGGTTCTCAATGTGGGGTATGCGGTAAAAGTTTTTGGGGTACGCCGGGAAAACTGAAAAGTCGCTAGACATATGTTATAAATATATGTTTTATTTCTTTCCCATTGTTATACTATAACTATAGTTTTATCCATCGATACAAGTTGTACGCTAGCTAAATACACATTTCCAGGGGTACGTGAAGCGTAAAAGGTTGAGAACCACTGATATATATGTTTTATTTCATTCCCATTGTTATACTATAACTATAGTTTTATCTATCTATACAAGGGGTACGCCAGTTACATACACATTTCCATAGGGTACGTGAAGCATAAAAGGTTGAGAACCACTGATATATATGTTTTATTTCATTCCCATTGTTATACTATACCTATAATTTTATCTATCTATACAAAGGGTACGCCAGTTACATACACATTTCCAGGGGGTACGTGAAGCATAAAAGGTTGAGAACCAATGATATATGTTTTATTTTATTTCCATTGTTATACTATAACTATAATTTTATCTATCTATACAAAGGGTACGCCAGTTACATACACATTTCCAGGGGCTACGTGAAGCATAAAAGGTTGAGAACCAATGATATATGTTTTATTTTATTCCCATTGTTATACTATAACTATAATTTTATCTATGTATACAAAGGTTACATACACATTTCCAGGGGGTACGTGAAGCATACAAGGTTGAGAACCACTGGTTTAGAGATCATCTTTTACTGACTGACTGACACTCACTTGGTATGTCGACACTCGTACAATAGTAAAGATTCCTACACAAAATACGATACCTAAATAAGTCCTTCTGATAGGTTATTAAATTATAAACGACCTGTCGTAAAATAACAGTTCATACGCTTTTGTAGTTGATTTTAGCGACTAACTTTGTAAGTCACTGAACTAGAATCCTGAACAACACATAGAAAAATTGGTTTGTAATTAAACAATTACCTAAAAGTTATATTAAAAAGTACTGAAATTTAGAGTGGTAACTTTTCTCACTCTTCCATTAATTATTTTTATCTAGCAAAAATCATATGATAAAAAATGATGATTTAGTCTTTCTTTAAAATAATATATTCGTTATTACACTGACTATTTTGAGAATAAAATAAAGATATCTACCCTTTCTAAACTATGTCTCTTAATCTTTACATACGATGTGACTCATATTAAACTGACAAGGCTCAAGTAAGCTTGTAGAAATAACTCAGTGGATATAAGTAATATTTGAAATTTCCATATTTTAGATCATTTTGCTGAAACAATACATGAAACAGTAGGCATCATGATATACGAACGAAAGTAGTATAATTTTCAATATTAGAGAAGTTCATAAAAAACATGAAACTCATTGCAACTAAATAGAGGTAGTATTTGGAAATTGATTCTTCGATCTCCATCTTCAATTGCGTTTAAGGCAAATTCCAATGACTGACTCAATGATGTAGAAAAATTCATCAATAGAAGAGATCTCGATCGGCGAAATGGTAGCTCAGCGGTTGTAGTACCTGACATGATTAGGAGGTCTTAGGTTTGTATTCCACCTGGATAAAGTCGATTTTTCTCTATGCTCAGGATCGTTCAGCCTATAGGTACTACCTGTGTTTTTTTATTATTAAAGAAATTGGTTTAATTTCGCTAAATAAAAATATATATGTTTAGTTAGAAGCATATTTTTTTAGTGTATAAAACTTCTTACCATAATATACGCATATATTAATTTTGTGCATTATGAAAAAAAAATAACAGTTTAGGAGAACTTTTAGATTTGTCGTATGATATGATTCCCACATTACTCTGGTACTAAGTATCAGATAAATGATCATTTGCCAACGTGCGTTTTCTGAGTTCTTTGATGTAAATTTCCCTTAGGTACCTAAGAGGGCAGGGGTTAGAGACACCTGGTATGTAAAGTTATTTCGTGCCCCCAGAAGCAATATGTTTCATCATAATCATAGTAGCGAATTCTGGCTAACTGGCTTGACTGCGATTTTCTGAATCAAGTATGCAGAATATGGTAACATTCAGCCAAAGATGAAGCCACAATCAATGAAATTTAGATTTATGTTTCGATGTTAAAAGTATGTAGCATTTAAGAAAAAGGAAGTAACTTGGTTTTTCTTATTATTAAAATAAAAATGTCATATAATGAAAAGTTAATGATTCATCCTCCTATATGATTTGAATTTGAGATTCCTGCCATACAGGCACTGTCTATGCGATCAGGCCTGAACTAACCAATTACAAGATGAAATGTTATCTAACGGTTTATAGAACTAGCTCAACAGTCTGTATCAATTATGTGAAGAATCTTAGTTCTGTTGCAGATGAACGGAAAAAAAATCGGTGTCTAAAGATGAATGAGAAATTGGGAAGCAATAGGAAAGAACGAGAGTGTGCCGTTGAACGCTTCTATACTTTCCAGTGTTCATAAGACAATGACATATCTCGGAACAAATCTATGCAAACAGCTGCACATAAAGCAGCTCAGTTGCAATGGACAAGACATTCGATTGCATTCCACTGGAAATTCTTATCTGGTCAGATGAGTCGAGTTCCGTCTCTGTAAGCCAACGATGGAAGACACAGGTTTCATCGCAGGAATAACGAAGCCTTTCATTCGAACTCTATCCAAGATAGTATTCAGTGTGGTTCTGTGATATTCTGGGGATGTTTTACCTACCATGAGTTTCACCCATTAGTTCATGCACCGACGTATCTAAATCAGGAAGGCATTATACATATTTAGGAAGACCAGGTATTGCGGTTTGTGTTTCTTTCGAATGACAAACACTATATAGACCCTCCAGTGTCCCAGGATGACAAATGCAAGGTGCACAGGGACAAAACTGTTTGTGACTGGCCCGAGGAGCATTGGGAGACCTCGACTGGCCCGCAAAGTCACCGGATGTAAATCCCATTGAAATCATTTGGGACTATGGAACAGAGCTTGAAGCATCGAAATAGGAATCCATGTAATCTAGCTGAACTACGAGTGTTATTTATTGGAGAAGTGATTACAACTGATGTAAATTACATCCGTCGACTGGCGGAATCCCTACCTAACAGTATCGCTGCTGTTATTCATGCGAAGGGGGGTGTTCCACAATACATTTGATGAGAAATTAGAGGTGATTAAATTTTTTTGACCACCGAGATTATATTGAATTATTAAAATTATTACAATTATTTGAAACTTCGTGATTATATATTACGAATATGCAATTTGGTAGATATTCTAAAACTTTCCTCTACCATCGTGATCTTTCTGCTCAAGGTTTATTATTTCTGTCACACAATCGAAACTACGTTGAACACTTCACCGTTTCTTTTTTCGGCCATGAAAGTGTCTCTGCACTAGTGATGAATCGTTCCCGAACGATTCGTTAAAAGTGAACGAATCAGGTAAGTGAGTCACTCGTTCGTAACTTGTTTCTGAAAAGAATCGATTCTTTCAATCATTTGAAATCACCATGGATTATTTTTCACAACAAAACAGTCACTAATTAACTGAAAAATTGCAGAAGCGAAAACTATTGCAGTTGAAAATCACCATTTTTTTCTCAAACAAATTCCTTCCGAAGGAGCCGAAAGAATCAGAACTCAACGAATCGGCCGTACTGACTCAATGGCTCAAATAAATCCTTTGACTCATTTTGTTGTCGAATCAGAGGGACTGACTCACGAACTCTTCCAGACTAGCTCATACGATTCCTCTGAATCCGCGAATGATCAGTCATTCAAGGGAAATATTTTTTAATTATAAATATGGATAAATGAAATTCCAGTGAAAGCTGACTTAAAAGAAGTCAGTTTTAATAGTTGCTATGATTAAATATAAATTTCGTCACTTTGCAAAGAACAATTGTTTCAATTAAACGAAAGTATAAACCTACACTAACAGATACTGAAATTTAAAACTGTAGATACTAATTTTCTTCTACTAATTACCTTTTGCATAAATCATTTTTAAGAAAAATTTGAAACATCTTCCCAACATGCAACTACTTGCATTAAAGATAGAATCGCATAAAACTATGTCACTGCTTCACTATTAAATGCACTGCGCATCTCTGATTTACTGAACATTAAATCACTATTGGGCTGCTTTAATTACAGGGATGAGAGTGGTTGCAAAAGTAAATATCTTTTTAGAAATCTAAGACATTTAAAGTTAAGTCAAAAAAATATGAAATTCTATGACTGCTTTCTCAATTTATGTACTAAGGATATCATCTTTGCGTAAGTTCTTCTCGTGTTAATATTGTATGTATTTGGTGATCAGTATTAAAATACCAATACTTAAATACTCTATTACAAACAACAACTCCATAGAAATACATTATATTTGAAATATGCGTAATTCAAACTTTTGCTAAAGTAATATTTTAAGAAAACCGTAGCTCAGAATCGGCAACTAGCTGTTAATTATTTACAATGCCGTTCGCCACCGCCATCTGTTGGAATAATCCGTAACCAAAATAAATGATAAGGGTTAAATTGTTTGATGCAATTTCCATTTTGAAATGACTTTCCAAACAAATATTCAGCAAACACAAAAATGCATGCTACCTTAGTAAATATGTGCAATATAACGTGAGATGCAAATTTTCAGATATTAAGTGTATTCACATCCATATCTTAATAATATTGTTTTTGAAGGGTTTCATACCCTAAACTTAATTGATAAATTAGGGGAACATCTGTTTTAATATGTTATAATGAAGACATTATTTAAAGAAATATAGGCGCTCAATGCCTTGAAGAAAAGCATTTCAAGCAAAGTTAATAACATCTGTCTTAAAGTTATGCAAGGAAGTAAGTAAAGTAAGTAAGGTTTACTAACATCTAATTATAATGGTTATAACCAAGGGTATCCCGTTATTAGGGGTCCAGCCTTACCAACCTCTCTATAAAATGCTTTTTTCTGAATTCAAATTTTATTTCAATTTAAACCCTAAATTAGGGTTAATACTGAACCTTTAATGATATTATCTGATTTATATTCGGTTTGTTTGCAATGAATACTTCATATCCATCCTAATGCTTGTGTAGCAGGTGCAGACCTAGAAAAAAAGGAAAGGAGGAAGTGACGCAATAAAAGCGGATGAAATAGACTGGATTTTCCTTGAATGATAACATTCCCAACTAAAAATGATTCAGTTGAGTTTGAAATTATCTTGAAAAATGCATGAAATATCCTGAAGTTTAATAATTTCTGTTTCCATTACTTTACTAGCATTTTCAAGGGGGAGGGAACTTGACCATGCCTCACCCCAGATTCGGCCCTCTACGGCCATTTTATAAACAACGGATGCGAAGGAAAACTAATAAATCGCAGCTAAAACTGTCGAAATTATTGAAATTGTCTAAATAGATATAAGCTTATAAAAAAAATCTCTTTATGGAATTAAAACAATTAATTGCTAGGTTCTAATGTAAAAATGGGTTTTGAAATGAAATTTTAGATCCAATAGTAACGATTCTGCATATTAATTCCATTTTTAAAAATTTTGGCAATTCCTTACAGTGCTGGGTTGTTTCACCTCTGAGCCGCACATTTTTGCACACAGTTGGCTAAATGGCCACTTGGCAGCCTTGGATAGGCGGGTACATCCGCCCTGCACAAGGTCAAAAGGGTACAACATCCGGCACATTGGACGTTAAGCTGTGGCTCCTGGTGCGGGAGAACCATGCCCTTTGCACTTTAAAAAACGTGCTGGATGGCCTTGGCAAGAGGCTTCCATGTGTATCCTAAGAGCTGTACAGTGGGTTTCCTCCGCCAACATTCTTTGAGCCTTCGGGGTCCTTGTGACTTGGTCATTTAGCCCATTTCGTGCAAAAAAAGTGCCGCTCATTGGTGAAACAATGCAATCGAATCCTCCTCAGCCACAGTTGAGATTTATCTCTGCGAAACCTCCACCAACTACTGCTGCCTTTAACATTCACTTGGTAAGTTGATACTCGTAGAAAAGTGAAGATTCCTACACAAAATACGTGACGTAATTGAAATGGCTCTCCCATTATGCACTGTGTATGTAGTGAAGTGTTAAATCCTTTGGGTACGTTATGTAAATTGTAAACGACCTATTGTAAAGTAAGAGGTCGAACCAATTTTGTTGCTAATTCTTAGCGAAACTTGAACTCTTCCAAGTATAATCGAGTGCTTTGTGATTGAATGAATACATAATAATACATTAAAAATACTCTAATTTAGAGTGGCACATAACATAACCCCCTGGAATGGTGTATGTAACTGGCGTACCCCTTGTATAGATAGATAAAACTATAGTTATAGTATAACAATGGGGACAAAATAAAAAAATATATATTTATACACATTAAATTTTGTATTCATAATTTACATATATCGATAAACACAAAAAATGACATAAACAATTTAACACATTTTATAAAATTATAAAACTTTTACTGGATAATCAGTAAAATGAACTTGTTACTAGATCTAGCGACTTTTGAGTTCTCATGTCGCACCCCAAAACATTTTACCGCGTATGTACGGTATCATTAATAACTCATAGGAATATATAGCTTTTTTTTTCCGGTTAGATTTATTTACACAAGTACTGCAATGTGTTGTTTGCATGGTTGCAGGAGTCGAGCGCTTCCGACTGTACTGAGCAGTCATCTTCAGGAAGGCATTTAGTTCCTTCGATAGGCGGATTGTTGGTGACAGGTTAGATTAAACGAAATTAATATCTTTTTTTTTCTCTTGGAGACATTTTCGCTGACGAGAGTCCTGCAGCGGAAAGAAGTTTCGGCATACTAGTGGAGTAAAAGTTACTAGGTAGCAGCAATTCGATGCTTTGCCAGTATCACTTACATGAAATCCCATCTCAGTAGCGAGAGTGCAGAGCATTGAGTCGTTTTCCCAGGTGCTGGTCACTAACTTCAGTGGAACAATGCTGCGCAGTTGAAGTGTCGAATTAGTTGACAGTCCAATTCGACACTAAATCGACACTTCAGCTGCGCAGCATTGTTCCACTGAAGTTAGTGATCAGCACGTGGGAAAACGGCTCACTGCTCTGCACTCTCGCTACTGAGAAGGAATTACCTGTAAGTGATACTGGCAAAGCACCGAACTGCTGCTACCTAGTGACTTTTACACCACTAGCATGCGGAAACTTCTTTCCGCTGCAGGACTCTCGTCAGCGAAAATGTCTCCAAGAGAGAAAAAAGGGTATTATTTTTGTTTAATCTAACAACAATCCGCCTATCCAAGGAACTGTACGCCGCCCTGAAGATGACTACTAAGTACAGTCGAAAGTACTCGGCTTTTACAACCATGTAAATAGCACATTGCACTACTTGTGTAAATAAATCTAATCGGCAAAAAAAAGCGTTATATATTCTTATGAGTTATTAATGATGCCGTGAAATAATAGCCATCTCTACAATTGTTAGCACTACATTCTCCATAGTTGTTAGTTAAGCTTGCATTAACATGAATCTGCGCAGTTCCTTAAACCTAAATTATCTGTGATCCGCCAATTGCTGCATTTATAATTTCTTATTAAATTCAAGGACCTGTAGCTGTTCCAAAATTTTCAAGAATTAAGTTTAATACCAAAAACGTCGCTGAGCAAAGAATCATCCACACCACTGAAATAAAATTTCTTCGAGGTTCTGCTCGGAAAGCACATTTGCATACGAGAAGAACAAATCTGTGAACTCCAGCTATAGTTTGTTGAAATCATTCCTGCTTCCACGCTATATGAGCTCCTTCTGTGGATTCACCAAAAAATGAAAGAGATGAAATCCTTACAACTATGTGGCATGAAAAGAAGCTAAATCAGATAAAAAGGAAATATACCCGAATCAGTAAACCTCCGTCTAAGCTTCCGGTCCCTTTTTTAAACCTTTCGTCCCTCAAATTTACATCTGAAGAAACCAACCTTCTAGAACTCGAACCCAGATTTATTTTTCCCCCACGGAAATGCCACACCCAAGAGACCATCAGCAAATTGGAAGGTATAGTCAATTGGGTACCCGAGCTTCACAGAGATAAGCTACGGTTTCAGATATTTAGACCACTCCATCAAACATTATCAAATCTCTCCCAGGCGCCTGGCACAAACCAGGCATCCACGCTACTTATTAATATTAAAAATGATCCATTTCCATCCGAATACTTTCTGCTGACAATTCTGCACAACCTGTTATCCTAGATACCCCAATATTTGAATCAAAAATGGAACAAACCATAGCTGAATTAAATGTTAAAGTGATGCAGAGGGATCCCATCTGGATCTTTCCCAAAAAAGGTTTCAAGAGCAATAACTTTACTCCAGACAATCTATGAAAATTTGCATTCACACTCCTTTACCCCACGGCCTCTATCCATTTTTGTTAAAATCAAAACACACAAACTCTCACAACAGTTCCGACCCCTCATATCGAAATATTGTGCACCTACATTCAACCTCGAAAAAGGGTTATTAAAATTATTTCAACCTTTTTTCCCCCTACAGACTCCAGAACCACCTCCTCAACCACAGACTGTCTCGAAAATCCGAAATTTAAAAGACATCCCCGATCACGCCAATTTGCTTTCCTTTGACCTTTTCTTCCTATGCCTTAACACTCTAATTGACCAAGCAAAAACAATTTTGATCCAAATACTGATTAACTCTGGAGATCTTAACCAAATCCTAAACTAACGAAATTTCGAAAATGCTCGACAATGTCATTGAAAATTATTATTTTAAATATAATTTAAATATAATTTCCTTTATAAGCAGCTCACCGAATGCCCCATGGGATCATCTCTTTCAGGCTTGCTCGCCGACTCTGTCCTCCGTAACCTCGAAAGGCTCCTGATCGATCAGCGAGCATGCAAACCTCTCTTTTGGATCAGATTTTCAGACGATGTGTTTTTCATTTAGGAACATTCAGAGCAGGAATTCGCAAAATTCTTTGAAGAGCTTAATTCATTTTACGCTACTACTTCACTCACACAAGAGAGTGAGGTAGACAGAACCCTCCCATATCTGGACCTTAATTTTCGACCAAACAGCCAAGGCACTCTAACCACTAGCGATTTCCGCAAACTTGGTTTTCCCCCAACCCTTATTCCCTTCGATGCCTTTCCTCCCACCCAATTTAAAAGTGTCTTTTCTACTCCGCATTTTATCTCGCTTTGAGCGCCTGTGATTTCCCAACCAACCTGCAAAATAAAATCAGCTTTATCTTTGCCACAGGGCGTAATGATGGTTATACTAATAACTTTAACAATAGAATACTTCACAAAGCTAAGCATAAATTTCATAATCACTCTCCATCACCTCTGCAACCACATCATAAATTCACCGCCTCCATTACCATTCTCATTATTGCACCATTTTTTAGCAACCTCCTAAAACCATTTAACCGAAAAGTTCCTTTCAAAACACCACCGAATCTAGTTTAAATTCTTAAGCAGCTTATGACAGAGTTCCCATAAACCAAGCTGACAAAGGTGGAATCTACTTCAGTCCCCTAACCTCCATTTCATCCCCGATGTCCCCTCTCTCTATATTGGCTGCACTACATGCACCCTAAAACACAAGATAGACGAGCATAAACGGGACATTAGAAAAAAAATTCCACAAACCGTCCTTGCTAACAATCGTCCTTGATGGCAAGGTGAATGAACCCCAGTTCGATTCCATACTCATTGTCTCCTCCCCCACTTCAAAACTTAAGTTACTTTCCATGAAACTCTCGAAATTTTCGCCTTCTGAAACAGATGTTGCAATTTTAACACATCCCTTTCTCCTGCAGCTTGGCACATCTTGCTACGTGACTTCCCACCCTCATCACTCACCACCATTGGAGAACGGGCCGCACCGCTCGTCCCCGCTGCACGCTCTAATACGACACTTCAACTGCCCAGCATTGTTTCACTGAAGTTAGTGACCAGCACGAGGAAAACGCCTCACTGCTCTGCGCTCTCGCTACTGAGAAGGTATTACATCTAAATGATACTGGCAAAGCACCGAATGCTGCAACCTAGTGACTGTTACTCCACTAGCATGCTGAAACTTCGTTTCGCTGCAGGACTCTCGTCAGTGAAAATATCTGCAAAAAAAGGTATTATTTTTACTTATCCTAACCTGTCCTTAACAATCCGCCTCTCTAAGGAACTGTAAGGTGTCCTAAAAATGACTGTTGACTGTAGTCGAAAGGCACGCTATCAAAGAATGATGTGGAAAGTATTAGAGACTGAGTTATAGCAAAGAGCAATATCAGCATCTAGAATCCCGTAATTAGAGTGAAAAAGAGACAGAGCTTCATAATCTTCCCTTCAGTGCTATATATGTTTAGTAGTTCCGGTACAAGGTTCAAAGCTCCACTGAAGAAATTGATCTTGACTCCATCATTTGATGAAGGTTTGACTTTAAGATCAATTTCGAATAACTCCTTTTACGTTAGAATGAAATGATCGGGATGCCAATCAGAAGGAGACTACTTCCGTTTTGAAACCTTAGCTAGCGTCTTCAGGGTTGGATTGGTTTATCTCCGAACATCACGGTTTTGTCCACAATGGGCTGAATGGAGAGTTTACAAATAACCCGAGGGCTCAGAGAAGGTTGGGCGGAGGAGATCCACCAGACAGCTGCTAGGAGGCAGATGGAAACTCCTGTCAAGGCCATCCAGAGTGTTCTTTAATGTGTAAAGTGTATGGTTCTCTCCTGCAAACGGAACCAAGATTTAATGCTCCAATAGACGGATGACGACCTTCCCAAACCCATCGGTACGTGCTTTCAGCGCAAGAAACATCCATACGTTACCTGGGGCTCGAACCTACTTTTTTTTATCAGTCGCCAAGTGCGTCATTTATCAAATTTTAATAACCTTTGAGCAGTTTTTTATGTCTGCTACTGCTGCTGATGTTCAAATTTCGAACTTCAATAATTCTTTAAATATTGAAATAATATTGTTGAAAATTAAAATATACGCCAAAGACCCAAAACATTATGACTACCGTGTCTTTATGCAAATCGAAACAACTACAGGTAAAGGACGGCGCGTGTGAAGGTCATGAAACGGTATAAATAACACCTGGTACTGAGCTCTGTTAATCAGTGTTATTCTTGTTCTTCAGATGGGAAAGGCAGCGGACTTAATTGATTTTGACAAAGGCCAAATTGTAATGGGTAGACGACTGAGTCAGAGCATTTCTGATACGGCAAGTCTTGTTGGGTGTTCACGGTCAGCTGTGGTTAGTATCTTCAAAAAGTTGTCCGAGGAGGGAAAAACCACGAACCGTCAGCAATGTGTGGATGGACCACAGCTCATCGATGCTAGAGCTCAGCGAAGGCAATCCCATATGGTACGAGCCAACAGAAGGGATAATGTGGCACAACTCTCCCGTAATTCTAATGCTGCTGCCGGAGTAATGTGTCACAACATACAGTACATTGAACCCTGCTAAAAATGGGGTTGCGTAACCGCTGACCGCTCCGAGTGCCCATGCTAACTTCAGTTCACCATCGAAAGCGCCTACAATGAGTACGCGCTCACCAAAACTGAATCTTGAATGATTGGAAGAATGGTCCGATGAATCTCGTTTCCTGCTGCACCATGTGGTCGGCCGTGTATGTGTACATCGTTTACCTGGGGAAGTGTTGGCATCATGATGCAGTGTGGGACGAAAACAAGCCAGTGGAGGAAGTGTAATGCTTTGGACAATGTTCTGCTGGGAAATCTTGTATCCGGTCATTCATGTGCAGGAAACTATGACGTCTACCACCTACCAAAACACCATTGCAGAACAGGTACATGCTTTCATGGCAACAGTAGACCCGTCTAGTAGTGCCTTCTTTCAGCAGGATAATGCACCATGCCGCATTAGCAGGATTGTTCAAGAATAGTTCGTGGAACATGAAGAAAATTTTCAGGTGTTGCCCTGACCTCTAAATTCCAGACAGCAATCCAATACAACATATTTGGTTTGAGTTGGAACAGCATATCCGATCTGCAGCAGCTAAGCCACGTAACTTACAGGAGATAAAGAATCTGCTAATAATATGTTGGTACCAGATACCACATGACACCTTTAAAAATCTTGTAGCGTCCATGCCTCGTCGGGTAATAGCTGCTTTAGCGGCACGTGGAGGACCAACATCATATTAGGCACCTGGTCATAATGATTTGGCTCTTCGGTGTAAATATATTAGACAGATAACTTAATATTCCGTCAAAATTTACCATAAAAAGCATATTTTAGAGGCTGCGGAGCATCGAATTTGGCGTTCTTCTGATATGACAAAAACTCGGTACTTTGTTATCTAGGCAGTATATATGAATTGAAACGCTTAAACTTTCATATCTAGAGCTATGGGTCAGGAGGACTGTTTTGGTAATGCAACAAGTTGCATATTGATAAAAAAGTTTAAAATGCCTTCCTTGTCTCAAAACCATAAAGATAAAAAAGACCTGATTTCATTGAGAGTGGTTTCATTTTCGGCTGAAGGTGACCATGTTCGCGTGAGATCATTACAGTCGCTACCTTGATTATACATACAAAATACAAAAACGACTTCACGGGCCATATGTCCGAGAATCTCTACCCCACAGTATTTAAGGAGAATTAATGTCAAAGAATGTGAAATTTTCCCCTTGGGGTCATCGTTTGGTGATTTTTGTCTTGTCCATTACGACTCATGCCACTTATTGGGCCCCACAGATGGAAAAGGTTAGGGGATCTTTTATCCTGGTACTTCGAAAAATCATAATTATGGTACATGCTACAATTTGAAAAAAGTGCAAAAAGGGAAAGACATGGAAATTTTTTCATTGCCAAATTAGAGCTCATGTGTAATTCTCAATTTGATGCCAAAAGACTCGATTAATTATATGGTGTGAATGAGTGATCAGATATGATCTACTTAGGAATAGGCTAATGAGGAAACCACCTCAAACTCCAAACGCAGAAGGCTTCCTATACGGTTCTTTTTATTTACAATATACAAAATAGATTTAAGCGATGATATATTTAGGAGAAGTATTTCAAAAAATCCGATAAATAGTGCATAAACGTATATTATTACTTAACTAAATGAAAAAATATCGTAAATAATAAGCAGGATGAACAATCCTAAGCATAGAGGCAATTGTTACTTGATAGGGGTGAAGTACGAACCTACGACCTCTGATTCCTGAGCCAATAGCTGTCGACCGAGATATCTTCTATTGATTGCTTTATACCACGGAGTCAGTCACTGCAAGTTGCCTTAACTACAATTGAAGATACTGGTCGACAAAACACCATCCAGATATAACCCTGAGGTAGTTGCGATGAGTCTCATGTTTACAGGTCATTTTCTGTGCTTCTAATATTGAAAATTACATTCCCTCCATTTGTAAAACATGAAACCTTAGGTTTTATGTATTGCTTCAACAGTGATTTAAAATGTATAAATTTCATACATTTCTTATATCCACTAAGTTATTACTTAGCGGATATAAGTTTTTTTTTATCACTTCATATATAAAGATAAAAGGACGTAGTTTAGAAAATATAATATTTTTTATTTTATTCTGAGGTGATCAATGTATTCATAAAGACAATTTCGTAACTTTTAACTTACCATAAAAGTTTTAGATATTTCAGTATATCATTAAACGAAACGCTAAAACTTCATTTTATCTTATGCTTTCAGTTAAAGAAAGATCATTAAAAGAGGAGTAAAAATGGCTACCAGTACAAATCATAACATTTTTAAGTGTAGTTTTATACTTCCGTTTAATCACTAGTCCCGATCTATGAATGAAGACGGATTCTAGTTCAGTGACTTTCAGTGTAAGTCACTACAAATTAACAAGAAATATATCACTAATAATATTCATAGCAAACCTTCCGTAACTTACATAATGTCGCATCAGACGAATTTAGCATCCCAATCAAAACAGGATCGTCACTTTCATTTATGTAACACATGTATTTTATGTAACAAATCTTTTGTACTGATGTAAGCATATCAAATAATTGTTAAGGTAGGAACAGTTAATTACAAGGGATAATATATGTAAAAAAAACTAATTTTTGTAATCGGAGAATGCAAAAATATACTAATCGAAAAAATAAATATAGCATTTTAAAATTATTTTATTTTTTTAATTAGCAATTTAAAATTATTTCAATTAAAATTATTTTTGTAAATATAGCATTTTAGTTATTTATTATTATGTTATAGACATTAATGTCTATAACATAATAATAAATAATGTTATAGACATTAATGTCTATAACATTAAAAACAGTAATACATTTATATTAAAAGGTAAGGAGTTCCACATTGGAACATATCCTCTCTCCTAAAATATTACGAAATTTGCAGACGAGTCCCTAAAGAGCGCATGTACACTAAATAATACATGCACTCTTTAGGAACTCGTTCATGAAAAGACTAAAGGCCATTTCATTAAGTATGTTAGGACATGTTATGTCAATAATAACTCAGATGCAGAAATCATCATCATAATCAACCAGCCATGGGGTATGAAGGTCCAATCAGACCGTGCAATTTAGTTTTCCATGCATTTCAGTCCTGAGCTACATCTGCTGAATCTGGCCATTGCACACCAATTCTAACAAGGTACTGTTCGACATTTTGTGCCCACCCCGCTTCCTAGATATCCCCTTCCTTCTGAGGCCTTTAGACACACTGTTGATAACCCTATTCGCCAATCTATAATTATCCATACGGGTAACACAGCCAAACAAATGGAATCTCTCTCTGCCCAATATGCTGCCTATATAAGGTTGCCGACTCCTTTGCCTAACCTAATTATTCCTTACCAAATTCAGCCACCTAATGCCCAAGATACTGCGCAAGCATCAAGAAGCAAAAAAATCAGTTTTTTGGCCAATTTGTTTACAAAGCATGCATGTTTCACTACCATAACTAACCCTTGAAAGAACCAAACTATTATACAGTCTAATTTTAGTCTTTATATGTATACGCCTATTTCTCCACAATCTCCATAGATTCTTAAAAGTCCCGGCAGCAAAACCTATTCGTCTGTTACTCTCATGCCGCATATCAACAGTATCTGTTATATAGCTCCCAAGATAATTAAACTGAGTCACTTGCTCAAGCGTTCATCCATTCAAAGAAACTGAAGTACCATCTAGCTGACCAATTTTCATCACATTAGTTTTCTCTCTGTTTATCACGAAACCTACTCTAGTACCAGTCTCATCAACAGCTCGAATGAAAGAGTTCATCTCATCAACATCATTTCCCAAAAGAGCTAAATCTTCAGCATTGTCTAATTCGGAAAATATCAATATCCAAACCACTTTTCCTACTATGAATTGCTACTAAACAAACATTTTCGTCTAAATTCAGTGCTCTATGTTATTCGAGTAGAAAAGACAAAACCCGAGTTCATGTAAGCACTTAGTTTGTGAATAATCTCATATTTTCTAAGTTTGCAGTCCAAAAATAGACCCGCGCTCTTCGATCAAAATACTCAAAACAAGGTTTTTGATAATATTTTATGAAATGATGTGGCTATTACAATGTAATACATCATTTGGTTTAAAAAATACTATAAAATGCTAATTTGATAAAAAAAAAACTAACTCGAATCAAATCAAAAATATCGAATTATTACAATTTCATATCCTGTGAATAAAACAATCCTTTTTTTTTACTCTTCATCTGGATAACTCCCTCCTGGAGTTATCGGTAGAAAACTCGAGGTTATTAAACCAACTATTATCCTGCTTGTACACAGAGAAATCTTATCTGGAACTCAGAACGAAACTGTGCAAGTTAAAGAACACTCTAGGTGGCCTTGACGGGATGTTATCATCTGTTTCCCAACAATAGTCCAGTGGATCATCTCCCCCAAACCTTCTCTGAGTTGGGGCCCTTGTGACCTGGCAATTTAGCCCATGGTGTACAAAAACGTACCGCTCAGAGTTAAGCATGCTAACTGATTGACAATTGTGATTTTTTAAAATAGGAACTGCAATTCTATTTTAGCGAACTTGAGAAGGAAATGTGATTTGTATACATCAAGAGATGCATGTTGCAAGATTGAACGTTTGCTTTATCTTGTGAAGAAGAAAGACATTGCAAAAGGGAATGAATTTGATTCCTTTGTGCTGTATGTGATAAGTTAAAGAAATGTGTTGAGTTCAGCGCCGGACTTACGCATCAGCTAACTAAGCTACAGCTTAGGACTTCACAATAATGAGGGGCCTCAAGAATTCAAGTTTGAAGTTTATTCATATATTCAAATAATATATTATGCAAACAACTGTTCATCTCAACTTTACAGAGTCGTTATTGTTTACCAGTTGTAATATAATATTCCACTGCACATGATTTGCCACGAAACTATTCGTCCACGATCCACAGACATCTCTCTCGCTGACATGAGTCTGTTACGTCTCGCTGTTAGTGTCACATAGCTATCAACTTTAACCGTTGGAAGTCGTGATAACCCCCCCCCCCCACACACACACACACACACACACTTGGACAGCTAACGTCTCCTGTCGATTGTACATTCTCCACAGCTTTCAGATTATGGATTGGCGCACACTTATTGCTTTGGCAACGTCATTCTATGTTCGGCCTGATTCCAACATCCCGATAGCCCGATCACGTGTAAAGACATCCATATGCTGCTTGTGTGACATATTGTTACAAGCAACAAGTCGGTTCGAAAACAAAACGAATGCTCTGGCGACAAGAAATGAGGTTTTTCACATTTTTTCCATTATTTATAACCATTACAAGTTTGCAGTTCTTGTCTCTTATGCAAATTATATGTGATCACACTATATGCTAGGCATCATTACTCCCACATTTGCATGTGCCTACCGTTATCTGCACGTACATTCTGTTGCTATTTTCGCCGATTGATTTTTCAATATAGCCCATTTGGTCAACTATGCTTAGCTTTCGTTCACCAGTTTATTAGGGAAAGCTACGGTGTTAAATATTGCTGCGGCAATGATATGAAATATTAAAATTTCAAATATCACGTAAATCCACCTATGAATTTCTACAAACTGACTAGAATATTTGTTTAATATAGGATACCTCTAATCTGTATTAAATGACATGGTTGTGAAGTTTTTAACTTTAGCTTAGATTTAAAGATTGAGATTTATTAGGTACATTATGTCAAAGATACAAAATTTTTTTTTCTTTAATTTTTAGGTATTAAAAGATAGTTAACATAAGAGTGAATATAACTACCACTATAAATCATGGTATTATTTCCTGTAGTTCCCCATATTAGTTTTATCCGAAAAAAATTATCTGATTGTTCAACATCCAAGTTCAGCGGATTGCAAAGTGAATCGCTAAAAATTAACATAAAAGGCATACAACATTTTAATTGCCTAGATCATCACTAACTAAATGTAATAGACGAACTCTCCACTCCTTATGAAACGCATGGCAGGATCGCCCTATCATTTAAGTAACACTTTTCTTTGCAAGGACCTTCCCTTTTTTGCGGGAATCGGAATACCAAATAAGTGTGTGCGATAGCAGTAATTAAAAACAAGTGATGATTATAAAAATAGCTGATATTTCCATCAGAAAACGGGTGAAATACTAATCACAAAAATAATTATATATTTTACTGCTACGTTACATCACATCCGAAAAACCGTTACATAATCCAAGCTCTTTTCCTAACTGGTTGGCCAATGGGTTCTCTTTACCGCATTTTTCCAATCCGTTGACCGATCTCGACCAGCTATGTGTCAAATGAAAGCTTGCCGCACGTTTAATGTCGTAGGTTATAAAACATCCCATCCCGTACTTTATTCTCTCCTAAAAAGGGAAATGTGGAAATTGTTCTTGCATGCCGCCTCGGTGGTTCAGTGTCATCGCATTGGCTCCCTGTGACACTGAGACTGCCCAGGTCTAGGTTCGAGTCCCGAGTGTGGATGGCATGGTCATTTGTCCTCTCATAACTGTTGCGATTGCCCCTCAGTAACAAAAGTGCTGACTTCTCGACATGTCAAAAAATTATTGTTCTCACATTGGGACAGGTGACAATAAGCGGTATACTAGCTGTTAAGTCCCAACATCCAAATTAAAAAAAATATATTCTTCCATTTTATCTTCCGAAGGCAAGGGGTCACGTTAAGAGTTATGGAATGAAATGAAGGCTTATGATATGGGGTCTCTTGTGGGGTAGCTCGAGAGGCAGCCAACTCCATTCTTCAACTTAAAAAGGGGATTGATATTTCATGCGAATGATCTCAATGATTGTATCTTAAACATCGTGGAAGTCTCCAAATCATGCCCCTCTTTTTTACAATTTTTATATCTTTATTTTAAATTCCCTTTCCCCTAAAAGAGGGAAGAGAAATTATACCTTAAAATGAAAGATTTGCGTTTTGTCACTCCCTTGTGATTAAAGGAGCCAAGTCGATCATCATCATCATCATCATCATCATCATCATCATCATCATCATCATCATCATCATCATCATCATCATCATCATCATCATCATCATCATCATCATCATCATCATCATCATCAAGCAGCCATGGGCTACTGAGGTCCAACCGGACCGTGCAATTTAGTTCTCGAAGCAAGTCTATCCTGAGCTACATCTACTGCATCTGGCCACTGCACACCAATTCTAACAAGGTCCTGTTTGACATTGTCTGCCCACCGCATCCTAGGTCTCTCCTTCTTTCTGAGGCCTTTAGGCACACTGTTCATAACTCTATTCGCCAATCTATAATTATTCATACGGGCAACATGGCCAAACCAACGGAGTCTCTCTCTGCACAATATGCTGCTTAAAGGAGGTTGCAAACTCCTTTGCCTAACCTCATCATTAGTTACAAAGTTCAACCACCTAATGCCCAAGATACTGCGTAAGCATCTGGAATCAAAAACATGAAGTTTCCTGTTATCCAGTTTACAAAGTGTCCAAGTTTCACTACCATAACTAACCCTAGAAAGAACCAAACTATTATACAATCTAATTTTAGTCTTTAGGTGTATATGCCTATTTCTCCACACTCTCCATATATTCTTAATAATTAACAGACCTATTCGTCTGTTAATCTCATGCCGCACATCACCATTATCTGTTACATAGCTCCCAAGATAATTAAACTGTGACACCTGCTCAAGACTGCAACCATTCAGATTAACTGAATCACAGCCTGCCTGACCAATATTCATCACTTTAGTTTTCTCTCTGTTTATAACCAAACCTACTCTACTACCAGACTCATCAACAGCTCGAATGAAAGAGTTCATCTCATCAACATCATTTGCCAAAAGGGCTAAATCATCAGCATATTCTAAATCAGAAATTTTCGTATCTCCAGCCCATTTAAGGCCAAAATCTTTCCCTTGAAGTGAATTTCGCATAACATAATCAATAACAAAACTAAAGAGAAAAGTAGACAAAATGCACCCTTGTCGAACACCAGAAGTAATGCTAAACCAATTGCTACAAGCCTTACCAACTCTCACACACGACTCAGTGTTATTATAGAGAGCTTTCGTTATGTTAACTAACTTGTCTGGTATACCATTTGATTTCACAATCAACCACAAATTATGACGATCAACAGAGTCGAAAGCCTTTTCGAAATCAACAATGCTAGCAACCAAATGTTTCTGAAACTCTAAACATTTCTCAAGAATCTGCCTAAGTGAAAATATCTGATCCACACATCCCCTACCACTTCTGAATCCACATTGCTCATCACGCAATTGACTGTCAACCAGATTCTTAATTCTATTAAGCACAATCATGGAAAGAACTTTACCTGGAACAGAGAGTAGGCTAATACCCCTATAGTTATCACAAGAACTGCGATCACCTTTTTTTGAAAATAGGGATAACAATAGCTCTGGTAAAATCCTTAGGAACCATGCCTTTATAATAAAAGATATTCAGAATTTCAGTCATCCAAGTGGTAACCGAAAAATTTCCAGCTCTAAGCATTTCTGTAGTAATTTCATCTACCCCTGGGGATTTATGAAGTTTAAGTTTAGAAACAGCCAGAAGAATTTCAGATTGTGTTACAGGGCCAACACTAAAGCCACCAATGCATCTATCATCATTGCAAACAATGGGAATAGAACTAACTGCATTGTTTAGAATATCACTGAAATGCTCAACCCACCTAGCCATGACAGAATCCTCACCTTCTATAACCTTACCTTGTTTATCCTTCAATCCTTGTATACCTGTCCGTTTTCTACCACACAAAACATTAACTATCTGATACAGCTCTCTGCTGTTGTGCTGTCTAACTGCTTCCTCAGCTTTGTCAGCCAAACCATCAAGCCAAAGATTCTTATCAGCAGCTAACTGATCTTTTACATGTTTATTAAGTTCTCTGTAATGCTTTCTATTAAGACTAGTAGGGTATTGAATAAGGACATTCCTGCAGTTCTTTCTTTCCGAAATAAGCTCAAGTGCCTTATCACTCAGATAATTTTGCCTCTTCTGCTCCTTTTTTCCTAAAAGAGTACTGTTAGTGTCCAAAAAAGCCTGTTTAAAATTATCCCATTCTTCCTCAACTTCAGTAGTAAGCATTCCATGACTGTCATAATGACTAAGTAACCTATCATGGTAAGCTTTGGCTATAACTGGGTCTTTCAGAGCTTCAGTATTAAAAGCAAATTTTTTAACCCTAGTACAACACTTTTTAAGTTTAATTTGCAAGATACTTTTAACAAGGTAATGGTCAGATCCAATTTCAGCTCTCCTATATGTCCTGGTATTTCTAACAGAACTAGCCCATTTGCTGTTAATTAATATATAATCAATCATATTCCTGCAGCCCATCAGGTGAAACCCACGTGTACTTATGTATGTCGCGGTGTTTGTAATATGTGTTAGTTATTCTGAAACCATTGAGTTGACTTACCTGTAGGAGACGTTGCCCATTGCCGTTGCAGCTACCAATACCAAACGGGCCAATCACCCCTCCCCAAAGGTCAGAGCCAGTACTAACTTTGGCATTGAAGTCACCAAGAACAAGGATAATATCTCCTTTCTTGACAGAATTCAAAATATCCTGAAGTTGTTCATAAAACCTTTCCTTCTCATCCTCATCGGCATCCTCAGTGGGGCATAACAGCAGATAACATTCAGGTCTTTAACGCTTGTCTGAAATTTTGCTGTAAGAAACCTTTCATTAATGCACTCATATCCTAGAAGAGCATCGCTAGCGTGTCTGCTGAGAAGCAGACCCACGCCTTGGTGATGCTTATTGTCGTCCCTCCCTGAAAAGAGAAATTTAAGATTATTTTTAAGAATCTGACCTTTATCTGTCCATCTGGTCTCTTGCAAGCCGAGAATATCTAAATTATAACGGTGGAATTCTTGTGTGAGGACATCAAGAGAAAAAGTTCTGTGCAGAGTCCTCACATTCCAACTACCTATGGAGAGAAAATGGTTAGTGGGTTGTTTAAAGAAACTATATTTATTGAGAGAGGGAATGCCGACAATATCAAACAGCCCCCTAATCGTAGACATGGGGCAAAGACCCGTTCCCTCACTACTAAAGGCTGAAGCCATCTACACTGGAAGACTTCCTCCAATGTAGAATTTGACGATGCCAATAGAAGCAAAGAGTTCAGGTGCCTGCGATGACTTCTGCTCAGGATTATCCACCAGCTGATAAACATATCCTGTGAATCTATTCACTTGGGGCTATCAACCCACAAACAAACAGAAAACACAGCGGAAGATTTTCCCTCCACAGAAGCCCACCAGTGCAGCAAAATCAGGATCCATATTCAAGCTCAGAGCCATATATCTGTCCAGTCCAGTGGGTTTATATGGTCAGCACCAGGACCCTGTGTGGTTGACCACTCCTCAGCAGGGTAGAAAAAAAAGAAAAGTAGCCATAGTTGTCCAGATCAGTAGGCCACACTAATCTGGCAGCCCTCCCCTTCCGTTCACTTCCACAATAGAGTATCTCTTTTGAAAGGTACTAACGGTCTGCACCACGAGAAGGTGGGGTCGGACATTAGGTGCTAGGCCTGGCCGGTTCTATGCATCATCACAGGGGATTGGGGCACAGCTCTCCTTCCAGTGACTACCTAGCTCCAATTTACAGACCAAGTCGTTGCTGTCAGTGAAAACTCTTTGACATATTAGCACCGAAATTTCAAATTTCTAGCATACGTAGATCTTTTGGAATATTCTTTAAACTTATACATTTCCATATTTAACGCGCTCTAAATTTGAAAATTAAAAAATTAAAACTACCTATAGATGTGAAAAATATGAATAACGATATTTCAGTTTCAACTTGAAACAAATTTTTGTATTAAGTCTTAAAAAAAGGGTCGCCTCCCCAACTCCAAGAGTAAGGGGTTGATCATTGATGTCAGTGCAAACTCATGATCCTTACATTTAACCACAAAAATTGAAATTTCTGAAAAAATATGTCGTGTGCAATATTAGTTAAAATATTTTAAGTGCTTAAATTTTCAACACAATTAAAACTTTTGAGGGACTCATAATATGCTTTGCAAGGAAAAGCAACGTTCGAGAATCTCTTATATCTTCTCTTTTATGTTTAATAAAATGTAAAAATAGCACATGCAAATGATAATATCACTTATTAAATTCATATTAACTGAAAGAAAATAGGGAACCTGCATTTTCCTTTCGATTTGTAACAGAAACAAGTTTTGAAGTCCTAAGTTCTTTCAAACTGAATATGAACTAAATGAGTGATTGATCATTGATATTTGATTTTTTGATTTTGTTTTCGGTTTAGAGCGCTTAGAGTAAAATAGGATAAATGTTTACAATCACGTATTACTTCTGGGCACATTTGAAACTTGCCTCCTAATATCTTACGCTTATAATTAAGTTGATGTAAGGCAATTTCGAGGATATTACTTCACAAAATAGTTATTGAAAGGCGGGGGTGGCAGGGGACGGACAAGATATCTTAGGAAACAAATATTCATGTACATTATTATATTGTAGTATAAATAAAATAAAAAAATAAATACCCCTCAAGCAGCTGTTTGCAACAGATGCCTGACAGGAGCCTGTCAGTTTATATGCCATAGTAGAAGATCTGTGAGGATGGCAGGACCACAGCAGAAAAACGACAAGTACAATCCATGCCTTACCCGGGACTCGAACCCAGGTCCCTTAAATCAGTAGCCAAACTCGCTAACCACTCGGCCATAGGACTAGGTATTGTAGTGTATATCATAGAAATTTTGGTGGGGCGTGAACCTTCTTGTATCTTAGTATAGTCTCCAAATCACTTTTCATTCACTAATGACTAGTCACCTACGGATATAGCAAACAATCGTGTATGCAATTCCCCACTTTTTCATAGGATAGAAAAAAACCTGTGCTAAATGGTAATCGGTGGTACCTTCACTCGAAAAATAGCTCATTGCTCTAAGTTCTCGCGTTCAGAAATATTATATAGGAATCGTTTTCACTTTTCGGTGGTTGATAAGATAGAAGAAAATATGTGGATAAATGTTTACTGTTTATTGCACTCTACTTCACATGTTTTCGTTTCGCATCTAACTGTTTATGTTTAGCCTTGACTTTGGAAGGATATAGAGGATCAATTTTTGGTCGTTTTTTCGTGGAAAGAAAACATGGGAAATAAATGTTTATAAAATAGCGACTCTTCCACTTCGCAAGTATTGATTTGAGAGATATGTCGTTCTCTCTGCAGTCGCGTTTGAAAGATATAGTGGAAAAACTGTTTCCACATTCCCTTTTTGGAGGGAATGAAAGCATTGGAGGACTTTTTACATAACATTATTACACTCTGCACGACACAGAGTTCATTTGGTACATAACTCATTGTGATTGATCAAAGGGTTTAAATTACGTAGTGGAACAACAGTGGTAGCACCCATACAAACTGACGTGCAAAAAATGTCGCGATAAAAGTATTTTGAAAGTAAGTAGAAGTGAATAAGAAATTTGACAATTAGTTACCACCACGTTTATAAAATATTTTAATTCAATAAAATATTGTTCGTTCAATCCACGCAGATAATTAGATGATGTTGAGATATATTACGGATGTATTCAACAATATGTCCAACATATAAGAAAATTATATATTTATGTATTCTTCGGATGTCTTCATACTGAATATACAATTATACCATCGCTATTGCTTCATAGAGTAGTATGTAAAACACCTTTCATTCATTATGTCACGTTAATTTCAGTAGTTTAGCCATTAAAAATCATATTAATTGAAAATTTAAACAATATGCTAATATGTCGAATAGCAGTGCATTTGCGCATCAAAAAGTAGTGTCGGTAAAATAGCATTTGTCGGATTCTGTTTTTCAGCAAAATAAATAAATATGTTTGAAATAAGTAAAATCTATTATAATTTTTGGTTAATCCATTATAAGAACGATATTACGAGAACTTGGGAGTAAGGACGATATTAGATGTGAGGAATCTAGTTCGTTTCGGATGGAAATTTTGTTCAATGCTAAAATGATGTGATTATCTAGGAACTGATTTTACATTACATGAATTACGTGACCCGTCAAAATAGCTCAAGACAAAACAGCCCCGACAAAATAGCCTGTTCTAAAATAGCCCAAGACTAAATAGCCCCGACAAAATAGCCCCGGAGAAATAGCTTAGCCTATTTAAATTCTAAATTTCGCATTTTAAAAATTGTATACAGACATATAAATAAAAATTCTAAATATGGTTTGGTAATTCTTTACAAGTCTTTAAGGTTTGTGTTCCTTGCCACATTCTTTACAAAAATTACATTTCAAGGTTATGTGTAATGCCACAAAGAAAGTCCATATGTTCCATAGTTGCATAATTTTCCACTAATGCTTCCAGGCGTCGATTCAGTTGCACATATTTAGTTTTGCTAGCATCTAGGTTGCGAATACCTGCAGCAAGACGGGTTAAGCGGATTTCTACCATATCCTGCTCTTTTCGGAAATGGTCGATGAGTTTGTAGACGGATGGATGATGGCAATCTACAGTTTGCTGGAATGCCCTATGCCACCCTTCTACCGAATTATTTGTCCTCGGAAGACCATTGACAACGCGCTCATGAACATTCCATATATGTATTACAAATCGTGGTTGTGCTCGGCGATTGCGTCTTATTCGTCCTATATTATGTATCTTCCCAGTAATCGATAATGGGGTCTAGTTCGTTTGGGTATTTTTCAATAAATTCTTCAAATACTCCTATAACATCATGTACCGGTACAAAACTCAACGCAAACAACATTTTTATATAAGCACGCACATTTTCATTATTTACATTAAGTTCCGCTAAATTCAGTTCTTGCACTTTTCGCCATAAGCACTGTCCCAAATGAAACAAACAGCCAACAACTTATGTGTTATTAAAAACTTGTTGCACGGCGTTTTGAACCGCTTTCTCGTAATCACTTAACACACTTGTTGGATTTAAAGTTTCCTTCAACTGTAATAGTTTCTGAAATACGCGAACATATATTGCTTCACTTTTATTTCTTAACAATACAAATATCAGTGGAATACAACACTTTTCTATTAGTCCGTGTATCGTGAATAATTGAAAAAACAGTTCAGGTGATACTTTAAACGTGCCATCAACAAACCAATGATGATTCTGTTCCAATATTCTCAAATTTTCCTCAGTGCCGAACATTAGAATTCGATCAGTATCGTTTTCTCCAGAATCCCACAGAATAAAATTTTCGTTTCTTGTGGTACTTTGAAGATGAACTGGAATTGCAATATTGGCAACACTTGCAGGATTTGGATATGGAAGATTCGTTTTTTTTTCGTATACGTTCTATTGCTCTCTGGGAGGCAATATAATTTGGAAGCTGAATCGATGCTTCCAAAGATATTCCACTTGTGAAGGCTTGATATATTTGCCTAGGCTTCTCCACAGCACTCTGTGCTCTATGTTTCATTTCAGAAACGCATTTCAATGCCTGATTTTTAGCTGGATTTGGCGCATGGTTGTGTTCCGTCACGACCCGGAAGTCAGCACCCAATGTTCTTAGACGCCCTTTACAAGTCGGAACTACACACCTCCACGATGTACTTTCATCCCGGTTTTCCCTAGCCTTGCGATATCGATGACCATCTTTCAGCAGCAGATCTTTTCCTTTTTGCGACGAGATTTTCTCCATTTTTCTTGCAAAACACAAATAATAACGGATTATCAGTTAATATCTATAAAATAGTTCTATATTATATCAATAAATAAACGCATCCGGTAAGATAGATATTAAAATAGCTTACTTATTTCCGTTAGAGATCTCTTGCAACGACTCCCGCAAGACACACGTGCGCCACGTGCGAATAAAAAACTAAAACTAGAAGCTAAACTAGAAGCATTGGTTTTAATACTAAAACTAAATCACATGGCTCCGCCTACCGGTGAGCCATGTGCCTGTCACGTGACTCATTTGTTACTATAATATTTCTAATTATAGATGCACTCAACGCAACTTGTTGCAAAGTTACCTTCATTTTACCAAAGTATAGGAAGACATATTACGCGCGTTTTCCGACGCGCAAGTTGGATTTTTACTTTGGATTTTAAATAGGCTAAGCTATTTCTTCGGAGCTATTTAGTCTTGGGCTATTTTAGAATAGGCTATTTTGTCGGGGCTATTTAGTCTTGGGCTATTTTAGAATAGGCTATTTTGTCGGGGCTATTTAGTCTTGGGCTATTTTGACGGGGTACCCATGAATTATAATTTCCTACAGAAGAAATGTTGTTTTAAATTGAAGAGTATGCCATTTTATCTTACTATGGAGAATGAAACTTTGATTAACCAATTTAAAGTTAGGAATACAAATTCAGATAACAGAAGAAAGCCGACTAACGAGAAAAGAGGAATAATTGGAACGAGAGCTTATCGTCTCTCGTGAATATAGGATGCTTGATTTCAAAGAGAACGAGGTTTTCTCAGTTTCCTATTTTGCCCCATTACCTGGTAAAATGTGTTTTGCAACTGAAGCTTAAGAAATGTTGTGCAAATGTTAGGAAAATTACATTTAACACTGATGGTCTGAAAGATCCAGTTGTAGCTATGGCATACCATGATAGCTACGTGGTCATTACGACACAATCGTAGTTTGCTTAGTGCTGAAATTTAGAATAAATTGGATCAGTTTAAACAGGTTTTTCTTAAAAACTAACAGTACTCCTTTAGATAAAAGGGAACAGAGGAAGCAAAATTATTTGAGTGATAGGGCTATGGTAGTTATTTTTGAAAGAAGGGAGTGCAGGATTAATATGAATCTGCACCCTACTAGTCGTGATAGACGACAATACAACAAGCTTAATAACCGTGTAAAAAATCACTTAACAGCTGATAAGAATCTTTGGCTTGATAGCTCGGCTGATAAAGCAGAGGAAGCTGTTAGACAGCACAATAGCAGGGGATTGTACCAGAATGTTAATGATTTTTTTGGGAAGAAACAGGATATATACACAGGTACACAGGGAGTGAGGGATAAACATGGTAAAGTGGGTGAAAGTGAGGATTCTCTGATGACTAGGTGAGCTGAGCGTTTCAAAAATGTTCTAAACAATGTGATTATTTCTACTTCCATTGTTTGTTTTGAGGATAGATGCAGTAATGCATCTATCCTCATTACAAACAATGGAAGTTGAATTTATTATTATATTGCTAACTAAGGATAGGTGCATTACTGTATCTATCCTCAGTTAATAATTGTAACAGGTTATTCATTTAATGATGATTTTATTGCTTAAATGTTGGCCTTGAATAGCATTCGAAGTTGTTTCGACTATCTCTAAAATAAAACTGAATAAATCACCTGGGGTAGATGAAATCACCACTGAAATTCTCGAAGCTGGGAACACTTGTGTTGTCACGTCGCTGAGAAAAATTTTTAATATGTTTTATGTCGATGCAAATTATCTTGCTGAAACATTCTACTATGCACCACAAACTTTCAAACTGCCTGTGATGAACACTATAGGTATTTGGCTATCATAGCGCATTGCTCCCCAGATGCCTGCTCTTGAAATAGAATTCCATCCGTCAGATGGGACATTGAATCCGCCATCCGTCAGATGGGACGTTGATTCCGCCATCCGACAGATGGAATATTTAATACTGGGCTCCTGTGCGCGAGAGCCACACTCTGTGCACATTAAGGAACAGGCTGGACGGTCCTGGTGGGAGTCTACCATCAGTCTGCTAACAGCTGGCCAGTATATCCCCAGACCCAACCACCCCCAACCGACGGCTCAGTCGGTAGCATGCCAGACTCGTAATCTACAGTTCACAGGTTCGAGTCTCAGCTGGGCCAACATTGAGAGTTATCTATGCCAAAATCCCCACCCTGCCCTTGGTCAATACGGTACACTGATGGACTTAGAAAGGCTTCCGTCCATCGGATGGGATCTAAATCCAGGTTCCCCTGTGTGGATAGTCATATTCTGGGTATATTAAAAAACATGCTAGATGGTCATGACCGGAGGCTACCATCTGTTTCCCAATAGCTGTGCAGTGGGTTCCCTCACGCAACCATCTCTGAGCCCTCGGGGTCCTTGTGACCTGGCCATTTAGCCCATTGTGTGCAAAAAGGATCTCTCAGAGGTAAAACAATCCAACCCTTCTCACGAGGAAGCCGGTCTCAGTTGTAACGTTATGTCGAAAACGTTCTCGCTAAAACCGGCAAACGCGGCAGCCGGATTGGTCAGATATTTTAATCACTTGCATATCTCGGTGCAACTCAGGCCCCCTCTGATTTGCAGCAC
The DNA here is from genome assembly GCA_038380435.1 of Ryuthela nishihirai. NCBI lineage: Eukaryota > Metazoa > Arthropoda > Arachnida > Araneae > Heptathelidae > Ryuthela > Ryuthela nishihirai. The sequence goes on from JAWZYU010000038.1 coordinate 7,570,615, forward strand.
TTCCGATCATTCATCCTGGTTGTTGCAATTTCAGTGTTACAGAGTATATACTTGCGTATACCGAGGTGCTTAGGGCGCAATCTATGGCAAAGTACCAAAAACAGATTTTCTTAAAACGACTTTTAAATGTTTATACCAACTCAAATTCTATGAAGGGATACTATCTAAAATTTTTGCAAGTGGAATATTAATCCAGGAAATGAAACTTTTATTACAGTGTAAGAATTGTTTGCAGTGATGAAACTTGCAACCAACTGAAGGTTTTAATGAAGTACGTCATCCGAATAAATTCCTTTAAAATTTTAGAGTGTAATGAAATGAAAAAATAGAAATAGGAGAAGATATAAATACATCTGAAACCATTTTTTACTTTGATTTTTCATTTACCAAAACAACTGATAAATACCTACAAAAAGGAAATTGTGCTTTTTATAATAAAACTTTCTGCCCAAATTTGAATAATCATTCCAAAAATCAGTTCCCTTGTGCCTCGCATATCGTGTTTGTTGTCGCCTCCCCCTTCGATTGTTTACTAGATCAGGACCTGTGCATAGGCAATTGGTTTTTGTGTAGTTTTTTTTTAATTCAAGTTTAGCTAAGTTTTACTATTCTCGTGAGTGTTACAGTTTTTTGTCTTATGTATGCTACACCACCGACTGGAGAGCTTCTATCAGACAGATGGTAGCCTCCCGTCAAGGCCACCTAACGTGTTGCATAATGTGAACAGAGTATGAATCTCCAACATATGGCCACGGCTTAATGTACCATCCGGGGGACGGCGGCCTTTCCAATCGCATCGGTGTCCCCTACTGACTGAGGACATGGTGGAACATTTGGAGCGGATAAATCTCAACGTTGGCCCAGCTGGGATTCGAACCTGGGAACTAAAGATTATGAGCCTGGCACGCTTCTCACCGCGTCACCCTCTTCCCAACAGCAGTAGTGATCAGTTGTCTATCTTTGACTCAATAGTTTCAAATTTCACGCAGTGCTCCCGAGATGCGGGGATGACTGAGTTGGTAGCACGCCTGGCTCGTAATCTGCAGTTCCTGGATTCGAGTCTTGCCTGGACCAGAGTTGAGATTTATCTCCATACAACTACTCTCCCTGCCTTCTGTAAGTAGGGGACACCGATGGGCTTGGAAAGGCCGCCGTTCGTCTGAAGGGACATTAAGCCATCTCATACGCACGTTAAATAAAAAGCTGTATGGCCTTCACGGGAGGCTACCATCCGTCTCCCAGCAGCTGTTCCAGTGGGTCTACCTCTCCGAGCCTTCGAGCTGCTTGTGCCTCCATATGTAGCGCATTCTGTGCAAAAGAGTGCCGCTAAGAGGTAAAACAATCCAACCCAGCACACTGCTCCCTGCTATGAAAAGTTGCTAAGTTGGCACCTACATATCATGCAATACATACATATCACTCGTAAGAAAAGTCGTGGACTGTTCTGGACGTCATTCCACGAATTAACCATCCCCGGTTTTTTCTCTAGATGTAATGCTATACCTTAAAAAGATACTTTCTAGATGAAGGAATAACAAACAGGAGTTTTTGAATTGAAACGGAAGAGTAATATATTAGTTATTTGTCACTATAACTGTGGTGGTAAGTAAGATATATACATTAAAGTCCCTTTTATCCGTAACTTCAACATCCAGAATTCTCATGCAATCGGAATAAATTTCCAATTGAAATAATAAATTTTCTGAGATTAAAGTTTAGGTTAGTCTCACTGTTCTCGTGTCTAGGATTCCAATGACTTTTAAGTTTCAAAAAATTCTCTTTCACATTTCGTTATTAGGGAAAATTTGACACTTCGGAAATCAGCGCCATCTGGCGACCATTATTACAATTCTTTCTATGGTGTCTTTCAGTGAATAAATAACCATAAATAAAAATCCCCTCAAGCAGCTGCTTACCATAGAGGTCTGACAGCAACCTGTCAGTTTATACGTCATGGTAGAAGGTCTGTGAGAATTGCGGAACATCAGCAGAAAAAAGAATACAAACATCCTTGCCTTTACCTTGGCTCGAAACCAAGTCCCTTGATCACTAACCAAGAGCGCTAACAGTTAGCGCACTTCGCTACAAAACTTTCGGAAGCAGTTGCCGAAGTTCTTGACAATTATATTTTAGATATTTAGATTTGCATTAAGGACACTATACTTCATTTTCATTATTTTTAACTGCATTTTTATTACAACTAAGGCTTGAATACAAATTGCACTTCCGGTACTTATTTTGTAAAAAATATTTTCATTGCAACCGGAAGATCCATCTAACCGGCAAATTTCATTCATCATAAATGCCGGATAATCGGGAGCATCTCTAACGTTGAAATTACAGCACCAAAAAGAGGTGGCAAAATTAAACTCATATTCATATATCAAGCAGTATGGGAGACAAGGAAGAATTGATTAATTTTTCATAGAAAAATGGACAATTTTATTATACAAAATATAAACTACATCAATAGGAGGTATAACCACAGCTATTGGGAATAAATTTAACATTGCCTCGTGGCAGTGAGTCGTAGAAACTGCTCATAACCTCTTGTGGCACTGTTCCCCAAACTTCCTGCACGTGGTGGGGTGCGACTCAGTCGGTAGCGCGCCAGGGTTGAGAGTTTTCTCCGCAAAACTCCCCGCCTTGCCCATGGTCACTAGGAGACACCGATTGGTTTGGAAAGGCCGCCGTCCGTCTGATAAGACGTTGAGCCTTGGTTCCGAGTGCAGGAGAGCCACACCTTGTACACGTTATAGAGCACGCTGAATGGTCTTGATGGGAGGCGACCATGTGTATCACAACAGGTGTTCTATTGAATCCCCTTCCCCAACCTTTTGTGAGCCTTCGGAGTCCTTCTGACCTGGCCATTTAGCCCCTTGTGTACAAAATATGAAGCCCAGAGATAAAACAACCCTATTGTTAAAGATCTTACGAAACAATATTTTTGATCATTGGAGCAGAGCAGATCATTTTAGGTGAAATGAGAAATTTCGTTCTACTGATACTAGAGAGCTAAAAACCTGGATTATTTCTGTCCTATATTTCAGAAGAATTTTGAAATTTCGGATCTCACCATTTCATCGAAGTCGAAGGTCAAATTTATATCTAATTCTGATATGGACTTGAAAAATGGTGTCTCAAGATACTTCTGCTTTTACATCTTATAATCTTTGTGAAATTTCTCATCTGATAGCCCTGAGAAACACACAAAAAGGCTTTCAAATGAAAATAAACAATCTTTACTAATTTCGAGTTGCTCAACAGGAAAATGACAATAAAATTTGTCGAATGGCTCTTGTTTAGGAGAGACAGAGATGGTCATGTACAAAAGACTCCGTCCGCATTGAGTATATAGGCAACCATTTCGCAAGGCTGTATTTTAAACTCCAGATTGCAAAATATTGCGTTCTATTACATCAGCCCGTCATACATACAACCCATGGAGGAATTGAATCATTGTCTGATGCAACGTAGTTTAGTCATGACATCGCAAAAAAGAAGGTGATGCAATCATTATTTGGAGCAACTCCCATTTAGCCCTGAATCATAAGTACAACACAAGCGATCCTTGCAGTTTTAATCCAGCAGTAGTGATGCATCGCAATAGTTTTAACTCACTAGATTTTACACTAATAAAACTAATCATCCTCCTGCGCACTCACCACATAAAAATACTTCTTCTTTTGGACTATCGTGCCTGACTAAGGCTTTTTATGCCTCCTTTCAGATCTCCACATCTCCAACATTAAAATTCTATCATTCTTATATTTCAGATCTGTTCTATGTTCCAATATGTTTGTTACATAAATCTCTCGTAGAAGCATACACGAGCGTTCATGTCACGTTTATCATAAACTCACTGCGGTACGTTCATCTGTCGTAACAATACTTTCAATCAGACATATCTCACTCGAGCTCGTTTGTAGGGATGCAAATATACTATGTATGAAATAATTCTTATATATAATTAATATACAGTTAAATTATATTAATATATTAATTTATATATCATAATATCTAAAGTATTTCAGAAATTATAAAATGTGGAACAACAGTAAGTTATAAAAACATATGCCAAAAAATTGTTGAATAGTAATGCAAAATGAAATATAAAAAATAACAAAAACATGAATAAATAAAAATAAATAAATAATAATAAATACCCGTTAAGCAGTTGCTTGCCACAGAGGTCTGACAGGTGTCTCTCAGTTTAATATGCCATAGTACATAAAAGGTCTGTGAGGATGGCAAGACCTCAGCAGGAAAGCAACAGAAACATCCATGCCATACCTGAGCTCGAACACGGGTCCATTTTATCAGTAGCCAAGTGCGCTAACCACTCAGTAATAAATGAAATTCTAAAGAATTCCTCAACCTCTGAACTATTCACATCTAATCTTTGATACTAGGTAAATATAATATTGCAATTCACAATTTGCTTGCCAAAAATATGTAATGGGCACTAAAATCTATTCCTTTTAACCACTACTTCATATTCATTATCAGCATAATGATTTCAGATAATCTTGTGCAACTTTGAAACATTCTGATGCTCTATGTAATCCAATTTTGCCTCAGATGCTTCAATAAACTAAAAGTATGTAACTTTCCTAATGACTGTATTTATTATATCTGTTATTACCTACCACTACATGTAGGGAGTTCCAACAGCCATAGTCCCCTCTCAAACACTCGAATACAAAATATTGAATTCGTTTCAAACACTTCGAAATCGTTCTCTGAAACCCACACAATCGTACTTGGGGGTGAAAAATAATAATAAACCTTACCACCACAATGTCCCAAAAATATGATAGGATATCAAAAATATGATTGCCTCTGAGAGGCAATTTTTTTCACACCATGAGCTAAATGACCAGTTGCAAGAATCCCGTAGGCTCAGAGATGGTTGGTGGAGAGGACATACTGGACAGATGTTGGGAGATAGATGATGACCTCACGTCAAGAACATCCAGCGTGTTCTTTAACGTTGGGTGGTTTTACATATGCGCGACAATTTTTTTAAACAATGGGCTAGAGCTTAGAGAATGTTGGGGGAGGAGACCCACTGGAACAGCTGTTGGGAGACAGATGGTAGCCTCCCTTCAAAGCCATCTATTGTGTTCTTTAAGTTGCACATAGGCCACGGTTTAACGCCCCATTCGACGGACGGCTACCATTTAAAGTTTATCAGTGTTCCCTGCTGACCGGGAGCAGGGTGGGGTGATTTACGGAGATAATTCTCGAAACTGATCCAGCTGGGACTCGAATCTTAGGAGCAGCACATTACGAGCCTGGCTGGATATAACCGACATCTTGGCAGTCAATATTGATTTTGTATATGAAGTATTCTTTTTATAAATGATGCCTTTATTCTAGGAAAACTAAATCGGAAATTGTAGTAAAATATCCCAGGTTTAGGTTTGTGAAAACGTAGCAATTTTTACCAAAGGAAACCAGGTAACTCTAATCTAAAAACAACTTTGAAATAGGCTCTGGAAAAAGGGCAGTTTATTTTCGGGTTAAATCAGGAAGATAAACGTTGTTGATGGATTAATTTATGTGTTTTAGAAATATATGACATTTTTGTAGAAGTTTGTATATTTTTCTTTGAAATTTGGTAAGTGAGAATAATCATCAGCGTTCGCTTTATGTACTAATGCGAGAACACCGAATTTTAAGATACATTATCGAATTTTAAGATACATTAATAAGAATTCTTTACTGATGAAAAATAACAACACATGACAGACAAAACACCCATTCCGGGTGTAGAACTTCTATCCCGAAAGTCAAAATGCTACTGCAAGCAAACGTATTATCACTCAACAAACACGTCGCTAGTTTATATTTGTCTGGACTCTAAGGTTAATAGAATAAATAAAAGTATTGGTAGCATATGAAAATGGACCTCTAATAAAATAAATAACAAAAAAAGGAAATAACCACAAACTAAATGTTTTATTCAGAAAGGTGAATCAAAACATTGCATTTTGCAAGCTGTTATATACAGTGCTATCTAATAACACTTGAAAGAATTTATCTAATATATAAAGAAGAAAGTTGTTTTGTCTGCTTGCCTATGCACTCGGCATCCAGAAGAGCTGGATGCTTCAAACTTTGCATGAACGTTTATTTCACCCAGTGGAAGAACATAGGCTATGTGGGAACCCCTGGTGGCAACCAAAATTGGGGCGGGGATGGGGGGATTGAATTTCTCAAAATCTCCCTAGACTTAACATTAACGGTTGAAAGTTATTCAAAATAACTCTTGCCACCAATAAATTTGAAAGAAGGAATGCATAAAACTAATATCTTTTTGATTATGCGTGATAAAGTCATTGTTCAGTTTGTTGGGTCAAGAGCACTACCATCCGTGAATATTGAAGTCATTCGAATTAAGCACGAGCGGAACATGAGATTCTTTTCCGAAATAGAAGCTTCAAAAACTAAAAATTCGTATCGGAAATTAAATTCATTATTTTATTTTGAAAAAAATATGTAAAATAAAAAAAAAACGTATACCTCATACATTAATTAATAAACGTTTTAATACGCTAAGTTATAAATAATGTCTTCCAAAAATAATAATAAAGTTTTCGCAGTACCTAAACACTTTGTGGGGAACTCAAACGATATTTTTATTTTTCTATAAAGTTAAATATTCTTGTCACACTACATTCGAGGAACTCTAGGATGGTACAAAATGATTTGAAAAGCTTGGTTATCTGAGCGAAGCATTTTCGTGTTTTGGTTTAGAAACTTCTGATTTGGAGTGGGGTACATACGGTACCTCGAAATGTGTCCATTTCTTTCCTTCCCTAAAAGAGAGGGAGAAAATTAAACCTGAGAATATTTACTCCTTTTCTTACCTATCTTTGCATTGTTTTTTCACTCGTCATTGGCCAGTTTGTTGATTTGTTTCTCAGTTTGCTTTCATGTTTATCAAAACTCTATTTTTACCATATATCCCTCTGTTGGACTTGGAATGTGTACACTCCACCAGGTTAGAGTCCCAGCGGGTTCAGCGTTGATATGTATCTCCGAAAAATTTCTAAGTTCGTGAAACCTGTTTAAGAGCAGTGGGAGTCACAATTCTCACTACTACTCAAAGTTTCAAAAAGATTTTTGGAAATGCGAAAGTTTCAGAAAGATTTTTGGATGCGAAAGTTTCAAATGTACCAAAGACAGTTTGCTTTTCCAACGTTTCTCCGAAGTATGACCGAATATTTCCTAAACTTTAGATCCTGCATTAGCGAAAATGTGGTTGGCAGTTAAGATTTAGAGCGGATATCTCGCCATGAATTATTTGCACACGGTCCAAAAAGTTTGACATAACTGCCAGACTTAATAATTTATTCCATGCAGGGGGTAAGGTGATTCTGGATACAAGTGGTTTGACACCCCAGTACATATAAACAAATATAGTAAACTTAGGAGGTAGGTCGACAAAGAGTAGTATTAAAATGAACAAGGATAATCCAGATAAAGATGGAGAATAGTTTCTGAATTTAAATAAGTGATATCGTTCAAAGAAATGCCACCATTCCTGATTTATATCAGAATATTTGTTATGTCTTAGAAAATAACGGGTTCCTAGAGTGAAAAGCCACATAATTCTAGGTAAAACATTAAGGATTTGAGTTTTTGAAATCCTCCCCTGCCAGGGGCCCCACGAAGATGCGGCTTTCAAGGTCCCCCCCATCTGCCTCCATATCAGTTGGCCGCTCGCGTGACCGAGGCACGTGGGAACTATTGCGGCTTTAATAGGCCTAGTAAAAAATCACGCGTCCTGGGGCAACTTGAAACGCACAAACAATTATACCGATGTTTTAAACTGAAAGCACGGAGAGAGTGCAAGACGTCAGCTATAAAATCTTGACCCTTTGATTTCAATCATCAGAGAGTGAATATAGCGTGTGTATTTAAATCATCAGACAGTGAATACCCCAATATGGACTTTGACAGCTTTTTTCAGTTCACACTAAGAATATGGAAGCTGGTTTGTCCTCATATCGGTGTCGTATCCTAGAAAAACACGCTGGGTTTGATTTTAGCCCCTGGGTAGTGCGCCAAAGTTACACATTTGAATTAAATCATTAGCCAAGTGAATATAACCTGTGCATAGGATAGCTGGTTTGTCCTCATATCGATGTCTTATCCTAGATAACCACGCTGTGTTTGATTTTTTTTAGCCCCTGGGATAGTGTGCTGCAGAAAAAGCATGCCGTCAAAGTTACGCGGGTTTTTAAAAAGATCCTTTAACCCCTGGGGAGTTGTATTGCGGGGGGTGCGCTCCATTTTTATATCAATGGCCCATCTGATGTTTTTAATTTTCGCGCATTAAACTGCTAGAATTATTTAGATGTTGACTGGATTACTAGAATTTTACCCGTCAGATGTTTTCATATATTTCTGTATGTAGATCTCGCGAATTCAAAAAAATTTTGTTAAAAATTATCTTATTCAGTGACTATTATTTAAAAAGTTTTGATAATATGTCATTTACTGTTCTTGTTTTAATAAATTCACCACATTCATTTGCAATTACTAAAAGCTTTCATAGTAAACCTTAATAAAATGGGGTCCATATAAATCAAAGGTAGTCATTGGCCTTAAGAGCCTGACTCAATGCTTTTAAGGTTATACTTTGGAAGACGATTCCAACAAATGCGCAAAACATCGAATAATTTAACCCCCCAAAAGTTGAACCATGCATTGTTTTACAAATTTTTATGAGTCATGTGAATACATTTTACCAGATTAGCATATACAGATCTTCTTCCAGAGGGGTCAAATCCTCTGCTTTAAGCAGAATCAAAAACTGCTTTATAATTTCTTTGTCTACAGATAAAGCAAAATTAACTCCCAATTGTGTTTCAGATATTTCTGTATGCAGATCTCGCGACCTCAAAAAGTTTTTTGTTAAACATTATCTTATTTTTATTCAGTGACTATTGGCGTGTAGAACCTAAGTTATAATACGGGGACATATAACATACACTTACACATGAATATATTTCACTTACACGTAAAATTTATTCACGCCTTTATATCGTGGCTGTATTTAAAACGACTGATAAATTATGTATTGGACGTAAAATGAATCACACCTTATAACAACATCGTTAGTATATTTTAAAACGTCCGGTAAATTACACTTAAACGCAATATTTATAATGATAGTATTTGTGACCTGCACGTATTTTGATCGATAAATGATGTATATATTACACAGCTTTTTTTTATTCTAGATACCGTGAATGTATTGCAAGCCACAACCCTCGTACAGGTTTATTAGAAATATATAATTCCAAACGTCTATGTTCTAGTATTTAAAATCTTTGACTTTCTAACGGCGTACGCATCCGCCCCAGGTCAAACCAGACCGCGCTGGCGTCATGCCTCGCGTAACGGAAGATTCGTCCGTCACACTCTGTAATGTTACCACATGACAAAGGTGCTTAGGGGCCAGAAATGGGAGTTCAAAAAGACTAGGACGCCACTGAATAACATTCGAGAAAAAACTGTGAAACAGGTCGGCTCATATAGTAAATGGGGGAGTCAAACCCTCCCTAGGCTGTCTCCCACAGAGAGGCCTCCGTAGACTGTCTCCAAGCACGCGAGTCCTCCCCCCAGTGGCGTCCGTTTTTTTTTAAACATTCCGTTCCCGCCTGCGTGGGCGGTTTCCGTCAACGGACACCATACTGTCGCAGGGGTTAGCGCCAGACAAATGCTGAGAGTCTTGCACAAGAATCTCTGATACGCGTGGGGACAAGAAATGGGGGTGCAAGCCGTCCCTAGGACGTCTCCCACAGACAGGAAAAGCATACCCGTGGGAAGAAGCCCTCCCCGTCACGTGCCAGGAAAAGCATACATGTGGGAAATGGGGGAGGAAGCCGCCCTCCCCAAACCGACGCCAGCGTGGGTGACACTTCTGGTCTGACATTGTTCAAAAATTAAGCCCTCCCCGTCTTCAGCACACGGGTGGGGGCGGAAGACCATCCCCCCGCCAGCGTGGGGGACACTTCCGATCGCCCAATGTTAAGCCCCTCCCTAGGCCGTCTCCAGCACACGTGTGGGGGAGGAAGCCAAAATTTAAGCCCCCACAAAAATTAAGCCCTCCCCAGGGGGCATTTTTGGTTTGACACCATCAAGAAAATTAAGACCTCCCAAAACTTAAGCCCTCCCCAGGGGGGACACCTGAGGGGGGTCGGCGGTCTATGACGTCACTTCCGGGTGCGCCATCTCCGGGGTGACACTACTGAAGGAATAGACAACGCTATACCTCTAATTTCTAAACCAGCCACCTTATCAGAAATTCAAAATGCTCCATTCACCTCAGACACCGTGGCTGAGTTTCTGCAACGTCTTTCACTATTCTTCAACCTGCATGACTGTAAAACAATTCGCAATTTAAGACTGCTTCTCAGTACTCCAGGAATACATCAGTACAAACACAAGTCTCGAAGCAATGGATTTCTCCTTTACACCTGATATCCTTATAAACCTTATATAAAAGCTCTCCCAGACGCGTTTGGTCACAACTTCTATTATCCTCTATCCTGAAGGAACTGTATACTACTATGTAAGAGGAATGGCTTCTCACAACATGACATGATTCCCAAATACTCGTTATAATCTATGTCAGATTCAGTTCAAGATATTTTGAAAGCACAGAGAGCCCTTTATCAGGAAGGTGTGTCCACATGTCAATGAAAAACATTTTCATATTTTTCTTACACGACGTAAGTGAAAATTGAAATGTTCAATTCTTTCTTATTTTAAAATTTTATGGTGTAGCCCCCTGGGCGTGGAGGAAAACGTTTTAAAGTTTCCCTCACACATATAGTGTTTGGGTTGGACGAAACAAACCTAACACATCAGTGCATTGGCTCTCTGCATGTAGAGTGTTGGAATGGTTTGTTCCAGGGGACGCATAACAATGTTTGGGATTTTTTTATTAGGAAAGTATTTTAATAAAAGAAGTGGTGGGTAATGAAAAATAAATGATTTTATATTTAGAAGGAAAATAAAATAATATGTCTATAATACGATTGAAATGTCAATCAGAATTTTATTAGAAAGAGCAAAATATTTCAAGGGATTGAAGATTAGTTAATTAAAACACTATCATGGTTTGCTTACAATCGTAGCGAATTAACTGCTAAGTTAAATCATGTCTCAATAGAAGTTCATGTAATACAGGATACAAGATAATGGAAGTAAGGTTTAAAATGAATGATTCTTTAATGTAAATGATTTAGCGGAAGTAAATTTTTCAGGTAATCTGTTAATGTTTGCTATGATATCGTTTCGCTGAATGCAGGTATAATTTAGAAGTTATAGTTAAATGTGGACAAAAGGACTAAAATAAGCAAATTTCTGTTTCAGAAAAACAAACTTTTCCAAAATGAAGAGTAAAAGAAATATACGATCGTTCAGAGTAGGAATAAACGTAACTACTTATCCATTAAAACACATAACTCTAAGGGTTAATATAAATTAAATATTTACCAAAATGCATGTCCCTGTCCAAATGTGGAAAAGGTTAATAAAATTCGTTATTTGAGAATTTATATTGACCATGATTTCAAACGGAAATCGTTCGTAAAATATACTTGTGATAAACGTAGAAAGTGTTAAAGTTGAAAACTCTGATTCCACTGGATGTTATAATAATAATATATGAAGTTCTACACGAATCAATCATTAGGTATGGTATCAGTATATATGGATGCAGATATAAATCTGTTTGACCCAAAATTAAACGAATACAAAAAAGTACTCTAAATTCAATAAACGTGTAATGATGATCGATTAATGAAGAATAACTTGGAAATAGTTTTCATAATATGAACATTTTGTTAGTTATTTTTATAGAACATTTTTGTTATTTATGTAATTACCATTACAAATTGCTCTAAAAATGAATACAAGGATAAAATTTTGCATGCGATCAATACAAGGAGAAAGTGTGGAAATTATTTTGTCGATCTTATTTTTCACAGCAAAGAGTGATAATTCGCGGATATTTTATCAAAGACCCAAAGTTTTAGTGTCTACCTAGAGGTCTGTTATGCCTGAGCACTTATTAAAAATTTTAAACTAAACTTTTGAAATGGTTATTAAATGTAAATATTTGAAAAGCAATGTTTCAAAAGTCATCATATCCTGTATCAAGTATTGTTTTAAGCAACTACAATATTAGTGTGAAATGGTGTCTTTTAGAACAGATGATATTTTGGTTACTAGAGCTTAAAGCGTAGTATAACAGATTTAACACAGCTAAGTTAATTAAAAAATTAATCACTATCCGAGCTGTTTTGTTTTTGTTTTCGTAAATCACAATAGCATTTCGATCGGTGAATACAAGATAGTAGAGATGTTAGTCACTTCTTGTAGTAATATGTGAATTAAATTATTTCCTGTTGCACAGTTTCGACTATTAACGTCTTCTGAAGACGTTAATAGTCGAAACAAGTATAATAACAAATTACCTCTTTGTTTCTTAACAAATTCCTTAACAACTATTATGTCTTCAGAAGACATTAATAGTAGGAACATGTCAAGTTACAGTGGTCTAAATACAATTTTGTCACCCGTGAAACAGGAAAGGACGTCTCCTGAAGAAAGCATTAATAGTCGAAACATGTCAAGTTACAGTGGTCTAAATATCATTGTGTGATCCGCGCAACAGGAAAGGACTTACTTCACATATTACTGGAAGTAGTGACTAACATCCCGTCTCCTTTATTCAGCGATCGAAATGTTATTTTGATTTACTTAAACAATAATAAAATAGTTCGGATAGTGATTAAATTTTTAATTAAAGCATAATGTTTATAATTGGGTTTTAATCCATAATTGTAGAGGTTAATTTTTATATATTTTTTTTCAATATATGAGTTTTAACTCATGTTTTTTTTCTAGTTGATTTTTTTTTTCTGTTGTTAATTATGTATTTATTTTCATTATACATGTTTATTCTTTAACCTACCTATCATGTGCTTGAAAGGAATTCTGCTGAGAACCCATAAGGCTTAACGGGAAAATTTATTTATATAACCATATTAAAGTAAGAATAAATCTTTGTTATTGTTATTGTTATTTGAAAAATAAAAAATAATATATATATATACTTATTATTAGCAGAATATATGTTATATTTTCATAGATTTAATTCGAGAGAAATATTTATAATTCATGTTGCTATAGAGCAGGTTATCCCAAATATTTCGTAGTCTCGCCTTCCTTTCGATTTTTCACCAGTGTTATTTTAAGCATAATTTCATGTTATAAACGAAAATAAAAATAAAAATTTCACATTATCAACCGCCTTGGAATATCTCCACACACCCCAGTTTGCAAACTCTTCTGTAAGGACTACGAAAGATGAAAACACAAAGCACAACCTATAGTGTAGTGGGACACAGGATCCCACGATCTAGGATGCTTAAGACATTGGACGTTTGCATGTGAACCCAGGCAAAATGATAAACAGTAAAATCTATATTTATCTCCACCTATCTTGGTAAAATTGAGAATAGTGATGTTCTTAGAAAGCAGTTCTCTATTGAGTCTTGTGGGATATTAAGCCATGATCCATGTGCATGAGAACGATACCCTGCGCACGTCAAAGGACACGCTGAATGTCCTTGATGGACTCTCCCATCTGTCTTCTATCAGCTTTCCAGTGGTTCACTTCCCAACCTACTCTGAGTGCTACTGAGTCCTTGTGAACTAGACTTTTAGTACAGTGTGTGCATAAAAAAAAATCGGAGATAAAACAACCCAATTCAAATAAAACTAATTTCAACTTGAAAGCGATTTCAAGATTCAGGTTGGGAAATGTTTCAGAATGAAGATAATCTTTTAGCAATGATATGACAGTGTACAAACTTTTGATATCCTAATTATGGTTGGAAGTCTGTATAGCCTATAAATAGGAACATATTTGTTATTCACACCAGCTAAAATTGAATCTCTGTTATTTGATTATAGTGTACTTCGGATTTCGAATAAAATAAATGTAAGGTGTTTTTATGAAGATGATATTAAAAATGAAATAAACTGCTTAAAGTGGAAATCGCAGTACCAAGAAGGAATGGAAGGAGATATCTGTAAATCGCAGGAGGCAATCACCCATCGGAGATATGCATATGCTCAAAGTTCCACAGCGAATGGACACCTGACATGCAGCCGAGCCATAAATAAATACTAGGTTCCCACGAGCTCGTATCAGTATACGACCGACAATGAGGTAGGAGTGTATGCTGTTGAAATGTTCAGAACACGCCTTAGAGACGCCAGCAGGACTCTTATGCGAAATTGACGCCTTCTGAGAGAGAACGAATCGCCGATATGCGAGAGCTCGGATTGATGATTAGAGCGATACGTGATAACGGTGCATGGGGGTGCAATATAAACATAGTGCAATGGTGCATCTCACGTGACGTCATGGAGCATTAAATAACACGAAGGACAGGTATGGGACCAGCATGTTGCACCACTGGACGTGATCAATGCTCCATACGAAGGACATTCGTGACATTTGTTGCGAAACCACAGCGACTGTACTGCAGAGTGATTTGCGGACCGCTATGGATAGCGTGGTCTCCAGGCAAACCATTAAACAACTTTTGCATGATGTAGGAGGAATGAGAGCGAGATGTCGAATCCGGCATCTGCAGTTTCAGTGACATCATTCGTTACGCCATCTCCACTGGTGCCAAGTGAGGCAACATTGGACTACAGAATGGAGGAGAGTGTTGTTCACAGACGAGTCCCAATTCTGTTTCGACATACCAGCAGCCATTTTTCCACATGGCATCGGCGTTGTCAACGACATGAGGAACCTATTCCATTAGACGTCATAAGGCCCTCCATCATGGTAAAACGATGTGGGTGGCATCACATATGGCACCTGGCCACCTCTACTCTATGTTTTTGGCACGTTAACAGCGAGATCTTACACTGAAGACATCGTTAATCCTCTAGCACGATCCTTCCTCATCACCATACCTGCACTGATTCTGCAGCAAGACAACGCCACTCCACACACTGCACGTTGAACAATGGACAGTCTCCGAGGTGTGGACATTATCTTGTGGTCGCCATATTCCCTGGAGTTGTCGCCCATTTAGCATGTGTGGGACCTTATGGGTCCCCACCTTCACCATCTCCCTCTGGTGGCGAACCTGGCGCAGTTGCATGTCTAATTGGATTCTGTTTAGAACGCCATACCTCAGAACACCATTAACCATCTGATTGATAGAATGCCGTGACATCTACAGGCTTGAATAACCGCCTGAAGTAGACCTACTATGTATTGATGAATGTACATTAAACGCACGTACCTTGCGTTCTTACGTTCCAATTTTTTATCATTTGCACATCTACCTACATGGCTTCCGTCCTGTCAGTTTTTGGGTTATACATCACTTCCTTCGAGGTGTTGCGATTTCCACTTTGAGCAGTGTATCTTTCAGATGGAAGTTTCCATCGGGATTTTGCTTGGAAAAGTTTTCAAGCATGCAACATCTATTAGTACTGATCAGACCCGAATCTGGAGGGGGAGGGGACTTCGATTTTTTCTTATATCTCGGCTTGGAACTGATATATAGAGACCTCATAATCATTTGAAGACTCGTTAATATAATTGGAATTCAATGTGATCTGTGAATTCTACGAAATTATTGAATTTCTGCCAGATATTGCTTCTTAATATTTGATCTTTAATACATTGTAACCTGTTTCCGATATTGAATAAATAAAGGTAAAAAAATATATTCCCAATATATTTAGTTTAATATAAAAAAAATATATTTTATTATTCTTATGGATTTCCCTTGCTTTCGCATAGTTACCACCAGAAAGATTAATATAAAAAATAAATATTATATTTCCTGTTTAAATAATGAACTCTCGGACGTAGTAGGATTTCTGTACATCAGTTACTTCTAACGTGGGAACTAATTTTCAATAAATGAATATTTCACTTATTCGTTAATAACTCTAATTTTGAGGTGATTAACTGTCCGCATGTACGCTTAATCCGCCTCGTGAGAGCTTTCTACATCGTGAGTAGTAACTGAGTCGAGTTTTCTTAAATCTTGAATTTGAAACGAAGGAAATTGGAAATAATTTTGGGACTCCATTCCAAAATTTTTATTTCAAATATATATTGTGTATAAAACGTGACGTAACTATCTGATTGATGTAATTTATTTTTGATTAAAACAAGCTGCGCCTAAATTTAATAATTGTAATGTTTAATTTTTATATTATGTAACTTAACATAACCACAAACTCAAATTTACTCAGTTATATAAAACGATTTAGTTCCACATGATTTTTAACGCCACGTTTTCTAAATAGCACACTTATTTCAAAACAATTATCTTATTTTAAATCAATTTTTAAACAAATATTTCAATATTACGGTGGCTAGAAGGATTTCGTTACGTACATAGTTATAGAAAAAATTGAGTTTATTTAATTTCTTAATGAAACATTTATTCTATTCGAAAGTGTCGTTAGAAATATTGGTTAACTTACATAAGAAATGCTATCGTCGGTCAATCAACAAACGTATTTTCCATCAAGTACTAAATAAATATACATACAATCAGTGGCTATTAAAAATGTCGAGCATAGATCAAAGATAACATTGCAATAAAATGGTGCGCCGGGCAGCAAAGCTCATAATTTCATTCGGGGGAATTGGAGTCAACAGTAATGATGAGAGGATGACTGCGAGAGTGAAACAAGTTTAACCGCGAAATCGGAATCCGAGGAATACTCTATAAGAAGAATGAAGTGTACAAGTGGAAATAAATGGTATTAGCATATAATAGTTTCATGTATTCCTGATATTTAGTGAAACACGTTTTAATGAAAAACAATGCGCAAATGTCCTAATATGCTTAAAATTTGAAAGAAGTATGATTATTGGTGACAGATGTAAATAATTATTTTAAAGATTATCGAAGTTTACTATTAAAATTAATCACAGAAACAAAGTCAAATTATTACAACCAAAGGTTATTGGACGAATATGGCAATGTAAGCAACACTGGAAGATAATAATGAATTAACTGGAAGGAAGCAACATATAAGAATAACTGCAATAGATATAAAAATAAATAATACTATTTATTCTTCTTATAAAAATCCGATTCTATTAGCTGAAAAGTTTAATAATTATTTTGCACAAATAATAGAAAACTCTGTAACCGAAATTTCGCAATACACTGAACAGAAAAAAGAATAAGATATCTGTTTCAATGAATTCGATTTTCATAGATTTCTTAACAGAATATGAAATTAATGAAGTAATTTCTTATTTGCAAATAAGAAAGTCGACAGGAGCTGATTACATATCTGTGGAGTGAATTAAAGAAATAAAAAATAACATTTCAGCTATTTTAAGTCATCTCTATAATTTATCTTTGTATTCTGGAACTTTAAAAACAATTCTTAAAAAATCAACTGTAGTACCTGTTTACAAAGGTGGCAAACATTTAGACAAATAATTACAGACCAATAGCTTTATTGTCGGTGTTTTCAATAATATTTGGAAAGCTAATTAAGATTAGACTTTTAAATTTTCTAGACAGAAAAAAAATTCTTTTCCAAAAAATCAATTTGGGTTTAGATTATTTTATTCTCTGTTCCAGTGTCTTTACACTGGAACAGAGAATGCTATATTAAAATTAACATCTTCAATCTACAGTGCAATAAATAAAAATTTTAAAACAGCAGTAATATTTTTGGATATAAAGAAAGCTTTGATTCAGTTTCAATTGACATATTGTTATATAAACTTGAGAAAGCAGGAGTTCGAGGGACAATTTTAATATGGTTTCAGACTCATTTAAAAAATAGAACTCAAAAGGTTAAAATAGGAAATTATTACAGTAATGAAAAGAAAATTAAATATGGTGTTTCGCAAGGTCTGTATTAGGTCCGATATTATTTAATATTTTTATAAATGATTTTTTAACCTGGAACGAAAAGGAGAATTAATAGCATTTGCTGATGATACTACACTGATATATACAGCAGCTACTGAAAATATTTTGGTTGTAAAATTAAAGCAAGATTTTATGGATATATTAAAAATTGTTTTATGAAATATTAGTTGTTTATAAATGTAGAAAAAACAATATATATATATTCGATTGAGAAAAAATCAAGGAGATAATTTTAAAATGAAATTATTTTATCATGCACTTAAATGTATCGGTACTGGTTGTTCATGCAAGCCACTAGAAAGTGTTGAGTGCTATAAATACTTAAGAGTACATGTTGATAGTAAATTAACTTGAAATAAACACATTGATTCTTTAATAAAAAACTTAATAGAAATTACCACAATTATTTTATATCAGAAATTTTATAAATATTACACTTCTAAAATTAATTTATAATGCATTGGTTAAATCTCATTTAATATATGGATTACTTTTTGGGGTGGAGTACATCTCAACAATATTAAACTATTAATTAAAACTCAAAATAGGATAATTAGATGACTTTAAGGAAAAGAAGATATGACTTTGTTAGACACTTTATAGTGAATTGCATATATTACCTTTAAGAAAATTATATATATACAATATCATTATATATCTTAAAAAGTACTGGATTGAAAGTAATATTAAACATATAAATTGTAATACAAGAATAGCTAAAGAAGTAAATTTTACTTTACCTATTCCTAAAAAAAACATTGTACAAAAACGTTATATATATTTTGTACCAAAAATATTTAGTGTTTTACCTGAAAATCTTAAAGATGAAACAAACTTTCACTCTTTTAAAAAGAAGTAGGAAATCTAGATATAATGATACTGAAAAACTTCTTTAAAAATTGTTAATATTCATTATTTTTGGTAGGTATATGTTTGTGTTCTTAAATTTCTGTCTTTCATTATTTTAAAATAGAATGTAAAATTTTATCACATCTACAAAATTTGTATTAAATTTGTTGCCTATTTCAAAATGTTTCATTAATTTGCACAAACCCACATGCGAGTTACTTGAACTCTTCTGGTTATTTTCAATGTTCCTAAAATTGAATAAATAATTTTAGAAAATATGTTATAAAAATTCTTGATATGAAATGTATAACTTGTCTATCCAATGGGAAAAAATGTCTATGTTAAAATAAAATGTCTCTGTGAGCCTCAGTCTAAGAAACAGCATATATCGCTGATTGTTAGAAAACAACTATCATAAAGTGTATAAAGACTGGAACAGTGAAGGAAAGACAACCTGAAAATACAATAATTCTGATGGGTAACAAGATGAGAGTACGAGTTGTCAGTGACCTAACCGTTAACGGTACATTCCAGAGACATCGGCATAAGCGAGTGACTCCCGTCATTCAAGGGAAGTTGTTTTTACCTATATTCCATTGCTTTTCGTTTTGACCTTTGTCGGTTGGTCGGTTTATGGATTTGACAAAATGCTGTTCCACTATAACTTTCGAACGCAATGGAGAAACTTAATGATTTCTGTGACAAATGAAAGCGAGAAGTGTCATAGGCTATAAAAAAAAACGTTCTCCATGCATTCTTTCTCCCTAAAAAGGGGAAATATGAAAACAATGTTGTTCTGCTATATCACCAAAACGTGAATGCCGAAAGTAACACACTATACCTCAAATGAAAGCTTCTGACGCGGAGAATTGTCGTAGGTGATGAAAAACTGACCTGTCATGAATACCTAATAATAATATAAATTCTTTACTAAATTAAAATTATCATATTCCTAATTTCTTTCTAAGTTAGCGGCATCCTGCACTTCGCGCGTTTCATTTTTAATCTGCATATTTTTATTTTTCAATCCATTGGGAATTATAGTTCCCAGAATAGTATGCTCTAAGAGTTTATTTCATTTCCCATAGAAATTGGCCATTTCAAATGCTTTTTTTAATCAATCCTGAAAGTTTATGAACAAAATTTTTATGAAAGAATATAAAAACCTGATTATTTATATATTCAATAAAGCTAAAAAATGAAAAGGAAGCTATTACACTGCTGTAGCAACCATTACTGTGGCTTTTTATGACTCGGAAGCATATGATTATTTTCTTCCTTATTTTAATGTTCCTAAACTAAACTTTCATGGAGAGTGTTCTTTCTACACTTTCCATTAAATTTCTTCTTGAGCTTTGTAAATTCTCTCAAAAACAACCTGTGTAATGTGTTAGTATTAAATGTTGATAATAAGAGTGATAGTACATAATATAACGACTCGAAAGAAATTTCTGGCAGTACTGTACAAGAAAAAATAGGGTACTATGTAATTATTCTGTTTCAAATAAATATGTTTATTTGTCATTATATAGAATTAAATGCTACTTCTTTTGAGATATAGCATGCCGTATTCTGTTCATTAGTTATTTCAGAACGGGGTTTAAATCCGATGAAATTACTCCTTTTCCTTCTATATTAATTCAAAAAGTGCTGTTAAAATTAATATATATGATATTTTTCTCAAACATTTTTTTTTCTTGAAATTCAAAATAAAATGCTCATTGTTTTGGTATATGACATACCTATTTTTGTCTATGAGCTATTTCAGTATAAGATTTTAAATTATTCTTTAATTCTGCCGGAAGCGTTTAAAATTTTTCCCAGTCACCAGAGTAAATTCTGTTTTATAAACCTGGCATATAAAAGGTTAAATGATGTCGCAACTCTGCCACACATTGGCCGGAATATCTCTCCGTTTTATTAAGAAATGGGGAAGATTTCACGCAATATTGGCTGCTAATAACAAAACTGAACTAATTACCGTATTTCTTCAATTCTAAGACGTCATCGATTGTAAGACGCACCTTAATTTCATTACCACCAACAGAAAAAAAAACTGATTCTACGAAAAAAAACGCTAAAATATATCTAACAAATATTTTTATTCTAATAGAATTCAATTTACTAATAATAATAGTACTTATTTAACAATAGGTATGTTATTCATCACTTCCTTCTGAATCAATATCAGAGTCTGATTCTTCTGAGCCGTCGATATCTGCATCTGAATCAATATCAGAGTCTACTTCACACTCAGAGTCTGATTCTTCTGAGCAGTCTTTATCTTCATTATCTCATAATATATGGTCTTCTGAGCCCCGTCAGCATTGGTGATGCAACATTTTTTAACTAAGTGCTGCACTATTCTTTTTGGGATTAGCTTCCAAGCTGTTGATACCCATTCCGCCAATTTTGATGCCGGCGTTTTTTTAATTTTTCCGGAAGGTGTCAGCGGAAGGTTATCAGTCAACAGCCAGGTTCCAAGTCCACTATATAAATCACTCACAGAGCTCCACTATAATGAAATAACGGTGGCTTCACATTTGGAAAGCGCGGGAAAATACCCAGGCCACTTCATTCTCCAATGGAATTGGAGAATGCGATAACGGTCAAACTTCGAGGCGGGGTTTCCGCGTAAAAACATAACGTGTGGTGCCGTGTGCAAAGCGCGAGAAAATTCGAAAAACAAAACTGCGATTCTAAGACGTTATCGATTCTAAGACGCACCCCGTTTTTAGAGACGTTTATATGGGAAAAAAATGTGCGTCTTAGAATCGAAGAAATAAGGTACATAGGAAATATCAACAAGAATCATCCCGCATCAATAACTGAATCATTCTGTAGAGGGATACAACAATCAGATGGAAATGGCTATGGATCTCGTGCCTACTATATAAATAAAAAAAAATAAATACCCCTCAAGCTGCTACTGCCACAGAGGTCTAACAGGAGCCTGTTAGTTTAATTCGCCACAGTAGAAGGTCTGTGGGGATGGCGAGACCTCAGCATAAAGACAACACAAACATCCATGCCTTACCCAGGGCTCGAACCCAGGTCCTTTTGATCACTAGTCGAGCATGCTAAACCACTCGGCCACGGCCATCAACAAAAAAGATCTAAGTTGGATCCAGTGTCCTGAAGAAAAATGAAAAAAAAATTGTAATCGTAGAAATCTATTATATTTAAGTCATGAGAAAGACAACTTGATAAAAGTGCAGAAAGAAAGGATATGTTTTGACAATGTTACTCCTTGTCATTGTAATATACTTGACTCTGTTAGCTATTCACAGAAAATATTTGGACTAAGAATTTGGTTATCTGATCTCTGAGAGCAATTTTGTACGCACAATAGCCAAAATAGCAAGATCACGAGTGGGAAGGGGGTGTTAGTAAGTCCGCAGAGCCAGGCTCGTAATCTGCAGTTCCCAGGTTCGAGTCCCACGTGTACCGATGTAGGAAATCACCGACTTAAGAGTTTGCCCTTGATTTTGTTACTTCATTTTATATTCTCATAAAAATATATATTTTGAATATATTAATTCATTACTTTCGCAATAAGAAATTTGTCAGTTTACTAGGGTAAGAAATTTGTCAGTTTACTCGGGTGATACGAACAAAAAAAATTATTGAAAACCGATGTCGTTTGGTTGGGGGCCGTAACTTAAGTTAAGATGAAGTTTTCAGTGTGTTTTACCATTTTATGGCACATATTTATAGTTATACTAGATGAAACTGCCACCCCCACCCTCAAATGGGAGCATTTGTTTTGTCAAGTAGCTAACGGAAAGCTACTCCCATCTACCTTTAAGCTTGTTTGATACCGAAAAAAATTATTTTGCTCTCAATAAAGGGGACATTAGAAAATAACCATTGGTAAAAGCAATCCTGGTTAGCAAACAAAATTTTGCAAAAGGCTAAAAATGTTCGAAACTACTGCAATTGATGATATATAACATGTTTGTTATCTCCGTTCTGCCATTGGTAGGAGAGGGCACACCGATGGGTTTGGAAAGGTCGCTGTCTGTCGAATGGAACGTAAAGCGGTGGTGCAGTGTGCGGGAGAGCCCATACCCTGTGCACGTTAAAAAACACGCTGTATGGCTTTGACCGAAGGCTTTCATCTGTTTCCTAACAGCTGTCCAGTGTGTCCTCTTATCTTCCATTCAACCCTTGAGGTTCTTGTGACACGGTTATTTAATCTATTATGTGCAGAATAAAAGAAACTCAGCCTAACTCACAATCAACCACAAGTTTCAATATGACTTTTGACTTTGCTGATCGATATAATTTGTCGTTGATCACAAGCAGGTTTAAATCATAAAGTGTATTATCACAAGCAGGTTAAAGCATGTTTAAATCAAGAAATTTTTATCACCAATCCAATGAAAGTAAGAATTGTTTCATAAAAGCTGACTCCCCTTTCTTTTTCTCTAAATCAGGGCCTGGTTTAAATATAATCTTGTTATCACTGTAGACAGAAGATTCTCAACACAGTGGTTTGTCTCTACCAGAACTCTGTATAGTTGATTGAAAACATATAGCATACTGATTTCGAGTATGATGTTAGAAGGGAGAGTATACAGCAGTTCAGATTGTGTATTCTAGACAAAGTTCGTATTATAATGTAGTTTTACCTAAAACTGCATTAAAATACGAAATTTAATGATGGCAGATCTACATTATAATACGAAGAAATCGCTTAACTGATGGCAGAAGGTGATAAGGCAGTTTCCTAGAACTGCATAGATGTAGTTTAAGGAGAACCGTTTAACTCCTTGTGACTGTTACAATCCAATGACAGAACTACATCTCTGCAGTTTCCAAAAACTACATAGATGAAAATTTTAGGAGAACCGTTTAACTTTCTACTAATCGATTTGTTCGTATCAAAATGTAGATCTCCTGCATCATTAAATTTCGATGGCAGAAGGTCTGAATTATAATACGAACGTTCGTATTTTAATTCAGATCTCCTGCATCAGTTAAACGGTTTGTTCGCATTATAATGTAGATCAGAAGGTTAAATTAATTCTACTCACCTTTGCATTTCAAATTTTTGGAACACTTCTAATTTCCTTTTCCGCCATACTAGAATTTCGGGAAGGATTGCGGGTTCCAGCTTCCCCTTCGCCTGTACGCTCACTCATAGTACATCTTTTTTATGATTAGAACGACGTCTGCCAGATGGTTTAGTGAAAAGCTCTGACGCCACGTCAAGGCACCATCTATGTCAGAGTGTTTTGCTCTAACCAGGAGAAAACCCCTCCACACATAGGCAGCCAGTGTGGAAGGAAAAAGAGGGCTCAAAACACCACAAAACTTTCATTAAAGCGTCAATCAGAATTTATTTTCTGTTGAGCGAATTTAATGAAAATGTTTTGTAGCATCTTGCGCAAGATCTATTTAAAAGAGATTGGACCTTGCTCCCCCCCCCGTTCCCATTAGAAGAAGCCCCCTTAAAAGGACCTTCTCTTCTCTCTAAAAATCCCCAGAGATTGTGCCTTGTCACACTCTGCTATCCAATCCGTCGATGAGATCCTCGTTGTGGATGTGTCGGAATCGCTGTCACTTGCATCTCTTCTCTTGGAGGCACGAATGGGTGACAATGTTACATCTGGCAAAGAAAGGTTCATATGGGAAAACAATTCACAAAATGCATATAAAACGTACATATAATTGTCAAGCTGATCATCATTTCCGAAACTAGGTTCACAAAAGAAAATCCGTACATGCGACTGAATGGAGAAATATTTCAAGAC
This sequence comes from Ryuthela nishihirai, assembly GCA_038380435.1. NCBI lineage: Eukaryota > Metazoa > Arthropoda > Arachnida > Araneae > Heptathelidae > Ryuthela > Ryuthela nishihirai. The sequence goes on from JAWZYU010000038.1 coordinate 7,595,204, forward strand.
GTACCTTCATTGTCGTCCAATTGGCGCTCTTCCCCACATGGGGAACTTCTTGTCCTGATGACGTTTTCCTGAAACTTCTGAGCACCTTGTCATTTATCTGAACCAAAGGAAGAAGCACAAAACATTAAAGCAGTAGTAGATTTAATCGACATTTCTCAGAACTGTAATTAAAAGAAATAGGTTGTCCACGTCTTTTACAAAAAATAAAAGCATTAAAATGTAAACCTGCCTTAAATAATTAATTTTACGGTTCAAATATTAATAAAATGAAAAGTTCTTATTAATAAGAATAATAAAACCATTTAAGTAAGAGATGTAGCTGGTTAAATATTATTTATTATTTTTAATTTATACAAGATATGAACAAAGTGAATACAGAATAGACACCCAACGAATAATTAAGGTTCTCCAAAGAGATCTTCACTAATTTCTAAAAAAACGTAGCCAGATATTTTTTCTGAATTCTGTACTCAACCATAGTGTTCGGATATATTTTTGAGCGACTGTACCCCATTATATGCAGCTCGGAGGTAAAAACAACCCAACTCTGGTATCGTAACACCGAGTAAAAGTTCAAGGTTCAAAGCCTTGCACGTCTCCGTCTACTGAGAAATAACTCCTGAGCTAAAGTATATTCAAATAACAAGAGCACGATTGCTTATTCTCCATTCAAATCCCAATACATTAAATATTGCTCAATATAATACCATTTCTTAAAAAATAATAAAATAAATACCCACTCAAGCAGCTGCTTGCCACAGAGATCTGACAGGAGCCTGTTAGTTTATATGCCATAGTAGAAAGTCTGAGAGGATGGCAGGACCTCAGCAGAAAACAACACGAACACCATGCCTTTACCCGGGGCTCGAACCCAGGCTTACCAGCGCGATATTACAGACATCCGCACTTAATGCGGTGCAACCAATCTTCTGGGCGTCAAATGCCCTACAAACAGCATTGATATTGGCTAAAGAAATAAAACAACTGTGCACTAAATATATTCACTACTGCATAAATAGATAAATTCCGTTACATAGGTAAATGGGACATTGAGAGTTAGGCTTACCTTCACAGAGGAGGATGTCAAGATCACCACAGGCAGCGCCAGGAAACGGCTTGTTGGAACGGAGAACGTCTGGGTCCCGATGACGTTTTCCTGAAACTTTTGGGCACCTTGTCATCTGAATCAAAGGAAGAAACGCAAAACATTAAAGGACTAATAGATTTACTTGATATTTTTCAGAACTTAAAAAAAAGTTTTTCCACTTTTTTTACAAAATATAAAAGCATTAAAATATATACATGCTTTAAATAATTGATTTTACGGTTCAAATGTTAATAAAATGAAAAGTTCTTATTAATAAGAATAATAAAACCATTTAAGTAATAGATACAGCTGGTTAAATAATATTTTTTATTTTTTATTTATACAAGATATCAACAAAATGAAAGCAGGAGAGACACCCAACGAACAATCTGCAAAACAACATTCTCCAAAAAGATTTTGCGCTCATAGATTAAAGATAAGAGTTGGTGATATTACGTCCCTCCTAATGCTCTTTTGAACGACTTCAGTTTCTGGAAAGCATCTCTTTCGCACACGCCCCAAGTCGGGAGTGGACACTGATACTTACCCAATGGGCGAAGCAATACATTGCGTTGGAGAATGATACGAGAAATGTGTGTTAGTCGCATCATAGCCGTTGAAGAAATATTTAACTACCAATGTGTGTATATATGTATATAGATTTGATTATATAAAAATGTGATTTACTCTAATTGAATATATCAAAATACTCGGTAAAAATACTTCGCTGTTCAAAGAGGAACAACAGGAGGTTTGCCAAAATAATTACAACCCGATTTCGAGTTCAAATCAAATGAAACATCGAGTGTTGTGAGTAAAGTTTTCCCATCATGCTCTCACGTTTCAACTGGGTTTATTACAAAATCAAATATACCTTCCTATTGAATATTCTGTTAGCAGTCTAAAACGAAGGTCGTATTACCAACTTACCATAGCTAAATTTATAAATAAAAAATAAATACCCCCTCAAGCAGCTGCTTGCTACAGAGTTCAGACAGGAGCCTGTCAGTTTATATGCCATAGTAGAAGGTTTGAGAGGATGGCAGGCACTCAGCAGAAAAACGACACAAACAGCCATGCCTTACCCGGGGCTCGAACCCAGGTCCCTTAAATCAGTAGCCAAGCCCGCTAACCACTCGGCAACGAAACGAAATTTAATATTTTTATTTTTTCGATTTAGGTAACCAAGACGAAACTTCCGGTGCCACTGCCACATCTTTCTAGTATTTTTGCAGTTCCCAGGTTCGAGTCCCACCTGGGCCGATGTTGAGATTTATCTCCTCAAAACTCCTCGCCCTGCCTTCAGTCAGTAGGGGATATCGAGGGGCTTGGAAAGGCCAATGTCCCTCAGATGATCATTAAGCCATGGCGCCTTGACAGGGAGAGCCATACCCGGCAAACTTTAGAGAACACGCTGGATGGCCATGAGAGGAGACCACCATCTATCTCCTAACAGCTGTCCAGTGGGTTCTATTCCCCTAACTTCCTCTGAGCACTCGGGATACCTATGACTTGGCTATTTACTCCATTGTATGCAGCTCAGAGGTAAAACAACACAACTGTGGTATCGTAACACCGAGTAAACGGAAACCTGCAATGTTCGAAGCCTTGCACGTCTCCGTCACTGAGTTAACACATAAATATTATAGTAATAAAACACACGAGAAATAACTCCTGAGCTAAAGTATAGTCAAATAACAAGAGAATGATTGCTTATCCCCCATTCAAATCCCAATATATTCAATATTCCCCAATATATTGCCATTTCTTACCAGCGCGATATTACAGATGTCCGCACTTAATGCGGTGCAACCAATCTTCTGGGCGTACAACCCCCGACAAACAACAACGATATTGGCTAAAGAAATAAAACAACTGTGCACTGTATATATTCACTACTGCAAAACACGTTATCCACGACTAGATAAATGGGGCATTGAGAGTTAGGCTTACCTTCACAGAGGAGGATGTCAAGATCACCACAAGCAGCCCCAGGAATCCGTTTATTCGTCCTAGTGCTCAGGGAAAACACTCAAGTGAGCACACTTGCGTCCCACGTTGATACTTTAGATACTTGCTGGCGTAGGCTAACACAGCAAACTCTCCACGCACAAACGAGAAGAAACAAATGACGAAAGTCCACAGAAAAGAACCACTTCTTGACGTTGAAGCTGAGAAATAATTCTTTCATTGTTTCGTAACGAATGTTTCTGCTTCGCACAACAAACGTCTGCGACTTGGTTTGTTACGAATGGCAAGAATGAAAGTCACTTCTACGTTCATCACAGCGTTGCCAATGGCATACTCAGAAACTTGGAAATGGAAGTTGACATTTCAAAATAACGTTATAAACACAGCATGAGGTTCAATAATTAGCAGTTACGAATTATGGAAGTTGACATATTTTAATATCATTTCCTAAAAATGGCAAGCCTGATGCTCGAATTTTTAGATGTATCCCTAGAAAAATTATGTTACTCAAAATCTCAAGTGGCGGGACTGGGGGTAGAACTGAAACCTTTCCCCCTCCAAACACACACACTTGAGTACACCAAGGGTTACCAACCATCTCGTATTATCGATATTTATTCCCGAGTAAGGTTATTCCAGAGTAAGGCTCAATCGGTCTGACCGAGAGTAATGTCGATCACGTGATGTGCATTAGGTCGAATATAAGAATTGAGCCTTAGTTACGGAAAGCCATCTCAAACAACAAAATAAAACAAACACCGAGTTATGATTAAATATATTTATTATTATATTTATTTTAAATAAAATGCATTTAACGAAACTTCAATTTTCCTCTTTTTACGTAACCATCAAAAATTCTCTTTTAGATGTGCCACGGAAAAAAATTAGATTCAGTGTGCCGCAGAGTAAAAACGTTTGCGAGACACTGCTCTATGACACTGAGCGTTGGTACTGGAAATTTCGAAAGCGAACTGGGAATAAAAGCAGAATACTGAAACAAATGCAGAAAATATCTTGTGGCGGTGCCTTCAGGAAGCGTGTCTCCTATGAAATAAACCTAACTGGCATCAAACTCGATTATTCCAATTACATTTCGTCTTCAAGGTCAACATGGAAGCCAATTTATCAAACGACAATTTCTCTAATATCATCTGACTGCAGCGAGCAGAACCAATCATGGGTAGACTACTGATGAAATGATTCCTTTCAACGCTGTAACCGCCTTGAGCGTTACAGTTAAGAACGAGACGTGGTTCCATTTATATTGGTTCAACGAAGCAAACGGAAATGAATACTCTATCTCACGAGCTGGAAAAAGGAAGCTCTCTGTGTGAATTGGAAGAAAATACCTGCACCAAATGTAATAAGATTCTCTTTATCAGTTTTGTAGGGATAATGCTAAATATTTTATCAATTTCTTTTCCACTTTTTACAAATTTGCCTAAATTTTCGAATTGTATTAAAACTAGAACTCCTATGTCCTGTGGCGAACAGGGAAGCTCGTTTCGAAAGATAATGAAGTTTTACGTTAACCTATTTTTGCACTGTAAGAGTTTTGTTTCGAAATAATGGATCATTGGGAAAATGCAAAAAATAGTATTTTATTTTTACGTTTCATCATCATCATCCTCAAGCAGCCATGGGCTACGGAGGTCCAACCAGACCGTGCAATTTAGTTCTCCAAGCAAGTCTATCCTGAGCTACATCTACTGCATCTGGCCACTGCACACCAATTCTAACAAGGTCCTGTTTGACATTGTCTGCCCACCGCAGGTCTCCCCTTCTTTCTGAGGCCTTTAGACACACTGTTCATAACCCTATTCGCCAATCTATAATTATTCATACGGGCAACATGGCCAAACCAAACAAACAATATGCTGCTTAAAGGAGGTTGCAAACTCCTTTGCCTAACCTCATCATTAGTTACAAAGTTGAACCACCTAATGTCCAAGATACTGCGTAGGCATCTGGAATCAAAAGTATCTAGTTTCCTTTTATCTTGTTTACAAAGTGTTCAATTTTCACTACCATAACTAACCCTAGATAGAACCAAACTATTATACAGTCTAATTTTAGTCTTTAGGTGTATACGTATATTTCTCCACACTCTCTATAAATTCGGAAAATTTCCGGCAGCAATCCCTGTTCATCTGTTAATCTCATGCCACACATCACCATTATCTGTTACATAGCTCCCAAGATAATTAAACTGTGACACCTGCTCAAGACAGCAACCATTCAGATTAACTGAATCACAATCTGCCTGACCAATTTTCATCACTTTAGTTTTCTCTCTGTTTATAACCAAACCTATTCTACTACCAGTTTCATCAACAGCCCGGATGAAAGAGTTCATCCCATCAACATCATTTGCCAAAAGGGCTAAATCATCAGCATAATATAAATCAGAAATTTTCGTATCTCCAGTCCATTTAAGGCCAAAATCTTTCCCTTGAAGTGAATTTCGCATAACATAATCAAAAACCAATCTAAAGAGAAAAGGAGACAAAATACACCCTTGTCCAACACCAGAAGTAATGCTAAACCAATTGCTACAAGCCTTACCAACTCTCACACACGACTCAGTGTTATTATAGAGAGCTTTCATTATGTTAACTAACTTGTCTGGTATACCATATGATTTCACAATCAACCACAAATTATGACGATCAACAGAGTCGAAAGCCTTTTTGAAAGCAAAAAAGCTAGCAACCAAAGGTTTCTGAAACTCTAAACATTTGTCAAGAATCTGCCCAAGTGAAAATATCTGATCCACACATCCCCTACCACTTATGAATCCACATTGCTCATCACGCAATTGACTGTCAACCAGATTCTTAATTCTATATAAACAGAATCATGCAAAGAACTTTTCCTGGAACAGAGATTAGGCTGATACCCCTATAGTTATCACAAGAACTGCAATCACCTTTTTTGAAAATAGGGATAATAATAACTCTGGTAAAATCCTTAGGAACCAAGTCTTTATCATAAAAGATATTTTAAATTTCAGTCATCCAAGTGGTAACAGAAACATTCCCAGCTCTAAGCATTTCGGTAGTAATTTCAACTACACCTGGGGATTTATGAAGTTTAAGTTTAGAAACAGCCAAAATAACTTCAGATTGTGTTTTAGGGCCAACATTAATGCCACGAATGCATCTATCATCATTCCAAACAATGGGAGTAGAACTATCAGCATTGTTTAGAACATCACTGAAATGCTTAACCCGCTTAGCCATGACAGAATCCTCACCTTCTATAACCTTACCTTGTTTATCTTTCAATCCCTGTATACCTGTCCGTTTTCTACCACACAAAACATTAACTATCTGGTACAGCTCTCTGCTGTTGTGCTGTCTAACTGCTTCCTCGGCTATATCAACCAAGCCATCAAGCAAAAGATTCTTATCAGCAGCTAACTAATCCTTTACACATTTATTAAGGTCTCTGTAATGCTTTCTATTAGGAATAGTAGGGTATTGATTAAGGACATTCCTGCAGTTCTTTCTTTCCGACATAAGCTCAAGTGCCTTATCACTCAAATAATTCTACTTCCTCTGCTCCTTTTTTCCTAAAAGAATAAAGTTAGTGTCCAAAAAAGCCTGTTTAAAATGATCCCATTCTTCCTCAACTTCAGTAGTAAGCAAACCATGACTGTCATAATGACTAAGTAACCTATCATGGTAAGCTTTGGCTATAACTGGATCTTTCAGAGCTTCAGTATTAAAAGTAAAATTTTTAACCCTAGCACAACACTTTTTATGTTTAAGTTGCAACACACTTTTAACAAGGAAATGGTCAGATCCAATTTCAGCTCCCCTATATGCCCTGCTATTCCTAACAGAACTAGCCCATTTGCTGTTAATTAATATGTAACCAATCATATTCTTATGCAGCCCATCAGGTGAAACTCATGTGCACTTATGTATGTCGCGGTGTTTGTAATATGTATTAGTTATTCTGAATCCATTGAGTTTACTTACCTGTAGGAGACGTTGCCCATTGCCATTGCAGCTACCAATACCAAAAGGGCCTATTACTCCTCCCCAAAGGTCAGAGTCAGTACCAATTTGGCATTGAAGTCACCAAGAACAAGGGTAATATATCTTTTGACAGAATTCAAAATATCCTGAAGTTGTCCGTAAAACCTATCCTTCTCATCCTAGACTTGAATGTTATCTGCTGTTAAGCAGATAACATTCAAGTCTTTAATGCTTGTCTGAAATTTAGCTGTAAGAAACCTTTCATTAATGCATTCATATCCTAGAAGAGCATCACTAGCGTGTCTGCTGAGAAGCAGACCCACGCCTTGGTAATCTTAATACTTACGCAACTGAAACATAATTTTTATTTATTCTAAAGGCAAAGAAATTGGATGTCGACAGACGACAAAGCGAAAACATTTTCGTTCTTATTTTTTCTGTTGAAAAACGGTTAACTAGAAAATGATCATAACGCCTCTAGCGAATATGGGACGCTCGATAAGCGCCCTCTAACAGTAACAATTCGAACACTTAAATGATTGGAAAAAAAGCAAAAGAGTAATATTCGATTAGTAAATATAAACCATAAAAAGAATTTTTCATTTATCTGTTACAGAAAAAAATGTTGCTACTTTGTACATACGCATACAAACTGACAAGCTCTCCTCAGACCTCTGTGGCAAGCAACTGCTTTAGGGGGTCCTGGGGGTCGAGTGGATAACGTGCTTGGCTGCTGATCTATGGGACTTGGGTTCGAGCTTCGAGTAAGGCATGATGTTTGTGTCGTTTCTGTTGAGGTCCTGCCATCCTCACAGAGCTTCTGCTATGGCGTATTAAACTGGCAGGCTCCTGTCAGACCTCTGTAGCAAGCAGCTGCTTGAGAAAGTATTTATATATTTTTTTAATATAAACTTCTTAAATATCGCCCTCTACCACCAAATTTCGAAATTCCTTTCATAATTTAATTTGTTTGCATATTCGTTTAAACGTTTGGCATTTTCCAATTTTCTCTACCGCTAGGAGGCGTTGTGAGAGTTATTGGGATATGCGAAAAATGCGAATCGTAATATTTCATCGATATCTGTCGAACATGAAAGATTTAAAAGAAAGAATTTAAGTGTTCTCCAAAAAAATAAGAAAGAAAATTGAATGTAGACGGAGGGACAGACGGTCATGAAAAAATGAAAATAATATTCATTTATTATTGATCTAACTTATAATAATACATCAACAATAAATGATATGAAATCTTGAGTGATCACATTTATCAAGGGTAACAAATTGGAATATTTAAATAGGAATACATACATAATGTAAAATACAGCACATGATATATATACACACGAAAGAAAAGAAAATAATACGTATTTTTTATTATGCACAATTAAGGAGTAGTGCAAGCACATTCAGATTTAAAATATAACAGTTATTATATATTGTTACGACAGATGAACGTGCTATAACGAATTTATGAAAAACGCATCATGGACGCTCGCGTATGCTTCAGCATGAGAGTTACGTTACCAACGACATCGAACGAACTTGACTTCAAGAAGAAGGAATAAGATCTTGGAATTAAGAAGAAATATAGTGTGACGAAAGAAGAAGTTTGCCTTCGTCTGTGCACTAAAGTTTAGAGAAGAAATGATTTTATTTGGTGTGTGCGTGCGATGTTAATTAGTTTATGAGTGTGGATCCTGTTAGAAAACTTTTAGAGAAAAAGAATTCATCGTTTGAAGAATAGTGATCAACGTCTGAAAAGAATTGGTCCTGAGAAACAAATATATTTAGCTGCAGTTTTAGAGCACTAAAAGTCTAAAACCTTAGGAAGAAGTCATTTGAACTCGTCATTTTTAAAAATCAGCTAAAAATCCCGAATAAAAAAGTAGATTTGAGATTATAGGACTAAATGAGGTTGAGACGAATTGGAAAAAATAAAGTGGCAAACAGAATATTATTATGGCCATTTTGCGTGTTTATTTTAAAGTTAGAAAAACACTAAGAAACACAGTGATCTAAATGGCCAAGTCATTACGGTTGTGTTGTTTTACTCCGAGCGGCACTTTTTTGCGCAAAATGGGCAGAATAATCAGGTCACAAGGACCCAGAGGGCTCGGAGAAGGTTGGGGACGGGGACCCACTGCTATTGGGAGACAGATGGTAGCCCCTCCCATTACGGCCATCCAGTGTGTTCTTTAACTTGAATAGCATATAGTTCTTAAGCAAGCTTAACCCATCCGACGGACGGCTGCTTTTCCATGTCCATCGGTGTCTTCTACTGATCCAAGGGCAGGAGTGTTTCCGAGTCTCTACGGTGGCCTAGGTTGGACTCGAACCGGGAAACTGCAGTTTATAAGCCGGGCATGCTCTGAACCACAGCACAGACCATTAAGACCCCAAGGTTAAGAGATCTGTTAAGTCCAAGGACCATTAAGACCCCAAGGTCATTAAGACCATTAAGACCCCAAGGTCAGAGACCATTAAGACCCCAAGGTCAGAGAGCTGTCAAGGTTCAGTGAGCTAGCAACGAGAACGAGTTAATTTTTTTAATGTTATTGACGCTATTGAGACGCTATTACATTAACATCTTTAATAAAATATCGTCAACATCATTTACCAAAATTGCCAAATCGTCAGAATAATCTGAGCGAGATATTTTCATAATTCGTGGACCATCTAGGGTCCCATCTTCCACTGAATTCCTCAAAACATAATCAATAACCAAACTGCATAGAAGAGGAGACAAAATACATTCTAGTCCAGCTCCAATGGTGGGAAACCAATTGCTTACAAGCCATACAGTCGCTCAAAAAAGTATCCGAACACTGCGGTTGATTGCAGAATTCAGAAAAAAAAATCTGGCAACGAATTTTTTTAGAAATTAGTGATCTGGCAACCTTCGTGTCACGTGATTATAGAAGTTTATGCAGATTATAGAAGATTATAGATTATAGAAGATTATGCAGTTCCTGCACACGCTCCAGTTTGCTGTGAACGGTAACTGCACACGCTCAATATTTCCGTGAATGAGCCCACACGATCTAGTATCAAAATAATAAGACCACCTACACTCACTCAAAAAAATATCCGAACACTATGGTTGATTACAGAATTCAGAAAAAAATATCTGGTAACGATTTTTTTTTTTTTTTTTGGAAAATAGTGATTTGACAACCTTCGTGTCACGTGACACGAAGGTTGCCATGACATTAATTGTATCGGATATTTTTTTGAGCGACTGTACCAACTCTGAAACACGACTGAGTATTATTACAGAGAATCATCACTACTTTAACTAACATGGGGCAGGGGTGGCTCAGTCGGTAGCGCGCCAGGCTCGTAATCTGTAGTTCCCAGGTTCGAGTCCCAGCTGGGTCAGCATCGAGATTTATCTCCGCAAAATTCCCCGCTCTGCCCACGGTCAGTAGGGGATACCGATGTGCTTGGAAAGGCCGCCGTCCGTCGTATGGGACGTTAAGCCGTGGCCCCGTGTGCGAGAGAGCCATACCCTGTGCACGTTAAAGAACACGCTGGATGGCCTTGACGGGAGGCTACCACCTGTCTCCCAAAAGCTGTTCCAGTGGGTCCCTTCCCCCAACCTCCTCTGAGCCTTCGGGGTCCATGTGACCTGGCCATTTAGCCATGGTGTGCAAAAAAGTGCCGCTCAGAGGTAAAACACCCCAACATTAAAGAACACGCTAGATGGCCTTAACGGGAGGCTACCATCTGTCTCCCAACAGCTGTTCCAGTGGGTCCCTTCCCGCAACCTTCTCTTAGCCTTCGGGGTCCATGTGACCTGGCCATTTAGCCCATGGTGTGCAAAAAAGTGCCGCTCAGAGGTAACCCAACCCACTTTAACTAACTTTTCAGTAATCCATATGATCTCACAATTAACAACAAGTTATGGCGGTCAACAGGGCAAGTCAGCATAACTTTTTATCAAATCAAATCTTTATTAACCACAACCCATGCAACTTTTCCCAGTGGGTAGTCACTGTTGAGAAAAGATTCTTGTACTTCTCATCCACAATATGGCAACGAATTGTAAGTCTCTTCTGAGCTCGCTACAAAGTAGGTGTTGAATCATTAAAGTTACCAAGATTCGTCGTGCCGCGACCAAAAGGTTCGTTTCAAAAACCGTAAACGTAAATTTTTCCACGAAAATTGAGAACATGCCTAAAATAATAAACCGCATAAATCCATATTCGCGTAAATCAAAAACGGTGCAATCTAAAACAACCTGTATTTGCTGCCTCTGAACCAGACTTGTTTTCAAAATTGAGCGTATGCAAAAATAATACGTTACATCTTCGTTCTTTTTTCTGAAATATACGGAGGCTCGTAATCTGTAGTTCCCAGGTTCGAGTCCCAGCTGGGCCAGCGTTGAGATTTATCTCCGCAAAATTCCCCGACCTGCCCATGGTCAGTAGGGGACACCGATGGGCTTGGAAAGGCCGCCGTCCGTCGGATGGGACGTTAAGCCGTGGCCCCGTGTGCGGGAGAGCCATATCCTGTGCACGTTAAAGAACAAGCTGGATGGCCTTGACGGGAGGCTACCATCTGTCTCCCAACAGCTGTTCCAGTGAGTCTCTTCCCCCAACCTTCTCTGAGACTTCGGGGTCCATGTGACCTGGCCATTTAGCATATGGTGTGCAAAAAAGTGCTGCTCAGAGGTAAAACAACCCAACCTGAAATATCCGGATTTCGTTAATCAAGGTAATACTAACTCCTCTTACTTTGAATTATCAGGGTCCTACTTAATCTTTATTAAACGCTGAAATAATGCTGGTATCCTTCTTTGAAAAGCAACATGTGTTATAACAGTTTTGTATTCCTAGATTTATGAAGCAATGCTCGAGAATAGACTGTGTCTTCTACACGAAGAATATTGATTCTTCTAAACACCAAGTGGTATTCTTGGTTTCCATAGCTACCTCGATATGATTTGCAATCTGCAGAGGGATATTCAGAGGAATATAGGAACAGCAGCAAACAGAATATCCTGGAACTTAATGTATTTAAGAACTTTAAAAAAACACTGGCTGCGATTTACTGTGAACTGTGTTTCCCAAAAATAATCTAGAACCTAAAATATAGCTTCCGTAATCACATTTCGCAAACTATAACGAAATATTTAGCAGTCTAAATAATAAAAATGTTCAAAAATATTCACTAAAATATGCGTTTGTGACGCACAGTTAAAATACATGAATTCTCTAGTTGTATTTTAACATAAGGAAATATTTAAATTCAGGTTATATATGTAAAGAATGTAATGTTGTTGCAGGTCATTAATAATTTGAAATTGTCACATATCAGTTCGAGGTAAGGATCTCTGTGGGCGAGTGGTTGCGTGCTTCGCTATTGATCAAAGGGACTTGCTTCGAAACTGTCGTCGGGACTGGCTCAGTCGGTAGCGCGCCAGGCTCGTAATCTGCTAGTTCCCAGGTTCGAGTCCCAGCTGGGTCATCGTTGACATTTATCTCCGCAAAACTCCCGCCTTGCCCACGGTCAGTAGGGGACACCGATGGACTTGGAAAGGCCGCCGGATGGGACGTTAAGCCGTGGCCCCGTGTGCGGGAGAATCATACCCTATGCACGATAAAGAACACTCTGGATAAACTTGATGGAGGGCTGCCATCTGTCTCCCAACAGACGTTCCAGTGGGTTCACTCCCCCAACCTTCTCTGATCCTTCGGGGTCCTTGTGACCTCGCCATTTAGCCCATTGTGTGAAAAAATAGTGCAGCTAAGAGGTAAAACAAGCAACAGAATCGTAACTGTCGTGTCCCTATAATTTATTTTATTATAATATCTGTTTTCATTGTATATATATATATGTTTGTGTATTTTCAGAAGGGTCTGAATGGGAATGTGGCTCATTAGTCGTCATTGGGGTCAAAGCTGGGCAGCTCACCACATGCTCAAGAACGGAATGCGGGGAAAATGGCTCATGGTATCTCCGTCATTGCACTGCTCCAGAGGGGATAGGATCTGAGTCACCAAGAGGAGCGATGGGGATAAACATGAGAATGTTTATTGAGTGTTGCTTATCATTGGAGAAGTCACGTTCGTTTTTTAGCACATCGAAGTGACGTAGATCTTTCTCGGAAACCCTAAAGGATCAGGGTTCGATTTCGTGTGAACCAGGGATTAGAATATTCTCTCTCCAGGTTTTGTGGTCTGTAAAGCGATTTCTTTAAGAGAAATTGCAGATCTCCACCTCTTTAAATGAAAGCATACCAAAGCAGCATACCACTGGAACAGCTGTTGGAAGACAGATGGTAACCTCCCGTCAAGGCCATCCAGCGTGTTCTTTAACATGCACAGGGTATGGCTCTCCCGCACACGGGGCCATGGCTTAACGCCCCATCCGACAGGCGGCGGACTTTCCAAGCCCAGCGGTGTCCCCTACTGACCGTGGGCAGGGCGGGGAATTTTACGGAGATAAATCTCAACGCTGACCCAGCTGGGACTAGAACCTGGAAACTACAGATTAATTTCTGATTAATTTTACTTCAATTTCTAATTGTTTGTTTTTAGAGATAAATTAAATTTTTTTTAGGTTTGCTAAATTTTGATGAAATATTACGATTCTCACTTTGTGAGACTCCCAACAGTTTAATTGCTCCCTCTAACGGTGTATTAGAGAATTTCCATGTTATGTCAATGGGAATCAACTTCGAAATTCTCATCATGATCATCATCCTCAAGTAGCCATGGGCTATGGAGGTCCAACCAGACTGCGCAATTTAGTTCGTAAGAATATTTCTCCGGAGTTCCATCTGATGCATTTCGCCACAGTAGACAAATTCTAACAAGATCCTGTTTGACATTGTCTGCCCACCGCATCGTAGGCTTTCCTCTCTTTCTGAGGTCTTTAGGCACACTGTCCATAACCCTATTCGATAATCTATAGTTATGCATACGGGCAGCATGGCCAAACCAACGGAGTCTCTCTCTCTGCACAATATGCAGGGGCGGGGGTGGCTCAGTCGGTAGCGCGCCAGGCTCGTAATCTGTAGTGACCAAGTTCGAGTCCCAGCTGGGTCAGCGTTGAGATTTATCTCCGCAAAATTCCCCGCCCTGCCCACGGTCAGTAGGGGACACCAATGGGCTTGGAAAATCCGCCGTCCGTCAGATGGGACGTTAAGCCGTGGCCCCGTGTGCGGGAGAGCCATAACCTGTGCACGTTAAAGAACACGCTGGATGGCCTTGACGGGAGGCTACCATCTGTCTCCCAACAGCTGTTCCAGTGGGTCCCCTCCCCCAACCTTCTCTGAGCCTTCGGGGTCCATGTGACCTGGCCAAAATTTAGCCCATGGTGTGCAAAAAAGTGCCGCTCAGAGGTAAAACAATCCAATCCAACTTATAAGTAATTAATGTAATAATGAACCACCTAATGTCCAAGATACTGCATAAGCATCTAGAATAAAAACAATCGAGTTTTTTGTTATCTTGTTTACAAAGGGTCCAAGTTTTACTACTGTAACTAACTCTAGAAAGAACCAAACTATTATACAGCCTAATTTTATTCTTTAGATGTACACCGAAGAGCCAAAACATTATGACCACCTGCCTAATATGATGTTGGTGCTACATGTGCAAACAAAACAGCTCTTACCCGAAGAGGCATGGATGTTACAATATTTCTAAAGGTGTCTTGTGGTATCTGGCATCAATACGTTACCAACAGATCCCTTAACTCTTGTAAGTTACGTGGTTGAGCCGCCGCAGATCGGATCTGCTGTTCCAATACAACCACAGATGCTTGATTGGATTGATTTCTGGGGAATTTGGAGACCAGGGCAATACCTGGAATACTTGGAAATCTTTCTCATGTTCCTCGAACCATTCTCGAACAATCCGGGCAGTGTGGCCTGGCACATCATCCTGCTGAAAGAAGGCACTACTAGAGGGTTATAACGTAGCCATGAAAGGATGTACCTGGACTGCAATGATGTTTAGGTAGGTGTTAGACGTCATAGTTTCCTGCACTATGAATTACATGACCTAGGGTTTCCCAGCAGAACATTGTCCAAAGCAGTACAATTCCTCCATCGGCTTGTTTTCGTCCCACAGTGCATCCTGGTGCCAACACTTTCTCAGATTAACGACGCACACGTACCGGGCCATTCACATGGTGCAACAAGAAACGAAATTCATCGGAGCAGACGACTTTCTTCCAATCATCCAATGTCCAATTTTGATGCTCGCATGCCCATTGTAGGAGCTTTCGACGGTGAACGAGGTTAGCATGGCCACTCGGAGCAGCCTGTGGCTACGCAACCCCATTTTCAGCAGAGTTCGATGTACTGTGTGTTGTGACACATTACTCCCGTCACCAGCATTGAAATTACGAGCCAGTTCCGCCACACTATCCCTTCTGTTGGCTCCTACCATATGGGATAGCCTTCGCTCACCTTTAGCATCGATGAGCCGTGGTCGACCCACACCTTGCCGGCAGTTCGTGGTTTTTCCCTCCTCGGACAAATTTTTAAAGTTACTAACTACGGCCGACCGTGAGCATCCCACAAACCTTGCCATCTCGCAAATACTCTGAACCAGTCGCTGGCCATTACAATTTGGCCTTTTTCAAACTCACTTATGTCCTCTTCCTTTCCCATCTGAAGAACGAGAATAACACTGATTAACAGAGCTCAGTATCAGGTGTTATTTATACCATTTCATGACCTCCATACACGCAGTGGGCCGGGGGTGGCTCAGTCGGTAGCGCGCCAGGCTCGTAATCTGTAGTTCCCAGGTTCGAGTCCCAGCTGGGTCAACATTGAGATTTATCTCCACAAAATTCCCCGCCTTGTCCACAGTCAGTAGGGGACACCGATGGGCTTGGAAAGGCCGCCGTCCGTCGGATGGGACGTTAAGCCGTGGCCCCGTGTGCTGGAGAGCCATACCCTGTGCACGTTAAAGAACACGCTGGAT
Source organism: Ryuthela nishihirai (assembly GCA_038380435.1). Lineage (NCBI taxonomy): Eukaryota > Metazoa > Arthropoda > Arachnida > Araneae > Heptathelidae > Ryuthela > Ryuthela nishihirai. The sequence goes on from JAWZYU010000038.1 coordinate 7,611,190, forward strand.
GGCCTTGACGGGAGGCTACCATCTGTCTACCAACAGCTGTCCCAGTGGGTCCCCTCCTCCAACCTACTCTGAGCCTTCGGGGTCCATGCGACCTGGCCATTTAGCCCATGGTGTGCAAAAAAGTGCCGTCAGAGGTAAAACAACCCAACCCATACACGCAGTCGTTTACCTGCAGTTGCTTCGATTTGCATAAAGACGCACTGGTCATAATGTTTTGGCTCTTCGGTGTATATGATATTAATATCTTTCGTAACTCATTAATTACTGAAAGAATATTGTTGAAAATCCAATATTTAAATAGATTTCATTTTGATAATTATTTTATCTTTACTAATACTTTTCACTGAAATGCGTATTTAAAAAGTTGTAGAATTTGAAATTTAAATTTCAATTTATATAATCATTAATATTTTGATTTGGCTCGGTATGAGGGAAAAGCTTACGTTAATGGATTAAATTTCGAATTCGTTAGCTCCTAAATTGGATTTTTATTCACTGTGCGAAAAATGAATAGCAATTGAAATGGAATAATGTGGGAAAAAAAAAACCAAGAGAACAAAGGATCAACATAAAACCCATCTAATAAAAAAAAGCTGTTTAAATTATTAAATGGTAAATTTGGCTCTAAAAAAAAACACAGGAACATTAAATTTACTGGAGATTTTTTCTGATGATATCTATGGTAACATTACATTACAAACCTAAACAAAGGTACATAGAGATATTTAATGGTTGTGTTGGGTTGTTTTACCTCTGAGCGCACTTTTGGCACACCATAGGCTAAATGGCCAGGTCACATGGACCCCGAAGGTTCAGAGAAGGTTGGGGGAGGGGACCCACTGGAACAGCTGTTGGGAGACGGTAGCCTGCCTTCAAGGCTCTCCAGCGTGTTCTTTAACGTGCACAGGATATGGCTCTCACCCGCACACGGGGCCACGACTTAACGTCCCTTCCGATGGACGGTGGGCTTTACCAAGCCCTTCGGTGTCCCTTACTGGTCGTGGGCAGGGATTTTTGCGGAGATAAATCTCAACGCTTACCTAGCTGGGACTCGAACCTGGGAACTACAGATTACGAACCTGGCGCGCTATCGACTGAGCCCCCCCATATTTAATGGTAATATAGACTTCGCGCTATATTACCATTAATATCTATTAAATGGTTTATCATGCAATTGGAGAAAGAGTCATAAGCTATGGTTTAAATATTTATGGTAAAACTTACAGTTGATATATAGCTAAAATAAGACACATTCAAAATACAATTGTTAGACATTTGCAGCAATCGACTGAAAAATAAACTCATTGATAACAATGGTTACGCTATAATGAATATATTACCTATTAATCAACTATATAAATATAAAGTAATGCTCAGGTATTATTTTGATAATGCTTATAAATTCAATATTAATCATAATAAAAATACTACATATAAATCTAAAGGTAAATATATATTATCACATTTTTTTTAATAATTGTGGAAAAAATTGTAGAGCTTATGAAATCTCCTCTGTTTAGCAGTATCCCTGAGAATTTATTTAATTTAAAATCAATTAGAGGAGTTAAAAAAAATTTCAAGACATCGCTTCTGGAAAATATTTAAAAACTGTTTGTTCTGTGATACCATTTAAATTTAATATTGGATGCATTTTTATAAATTTATAACTGCTTTTTGCATACTGTTTTTGGATTCCTACGGATAAATTTTTAGCTTCTTGGGACTTGATTTTGTACTAAAATGTTACAGAAAAAAATAAAAGCCATTTATTATTGTATAATAAATGGCACGACACGAATAATGTCACGTGACACGAAGGTTGTCAGATCACTAATTTCTAAAAAAAATCGTTGCCAGATATTTTTTCTGAATTCTGTAATCAACCGTAGTGTTCGGATACTTTTTTGAGCGACTGTACAGTACAAATTTTAAAAACTGTAACAGATTTCATGCTAGAGTAATCTATTCATATACCGCCTATATGACATGGCGCAGACTGATTGTAGTATAATGGCTTTTTTTTCTTCGTAATGTTGTTGATGGGTTGGGTTGTTTTTTCTCTGAGCAGCACTCTCTTTGCACACAATGGGTTAAATGGACAGGTCACAAGGATCCCGACTACTCGGAAAAGCTTGGGAGGGAGAGGCCCAATGGACAACTGTCAGCTGACTTATGGTAGCCTCCCATTAAGGCCATCCAGTGTGTTCTTTAACTTGCACACTTGGTCACGACTTAATGTCCCATCTGACGAACGGAGTCCTTCCAAACCCACGGGTGTTTCTATTCTCACCGTAGATAAATGACGAACGCAGTCCTTCCAAGCACATGGGTGTTTCTATTCTCACCGTAGATAAATATCAACGTAGGCATATTTCGAGCAAAGTAAATATTTCTGGAGCTGACCAGATCAGTAGGCAACACCGAGTTCTCAGATCTTGAATATTTGTTTTCAGGACACAAAATAGCGCGTTCGATCTAGTGTTACAGAGAATATTTAGTGAGACTCCTGATTACAATGCAGGAACCAGAAAATAGCTGAGATTTTCATTCTTTAGAAGATCTATTAAACCATGATCATTGTCTACAAATACTAGACAACATGGCTTACGTTGATAAAAAAACTAAATTAAGGTTGGGTTGTTTTACCTCTGAGCGGCACTTTTTTGCACACCATGGGCTAAATGGTCAGGCCACAAGGACCCCGAAGGCTCAGAGAAGGTTGGGGGAGGGGACCCACTGGAACAGCTGTTGGGAGACAGATGGTAGCCTCCCGTCAAGGCCATCCAGCGTGTTCTTTAACGTGCACAGGGTATGGCTCTCCCGCACAGGGAGCCACGGCTTAACGTCCCATCCGACGAACGGCGGACTTTCCAAGCCCATCGGTGTCCCCTACTGACCGTGGGCAGGGCGGGGAATTTTTGCGGAGATAAATCTCAACGCTGACCCAGCTGGGACTCGAACCTGGGAACTACAGATTACGAGCCTGGCGCGCTATCGACTGAGCCATCCCCGCCCCATTGTATAAAGAAAAAAGATTTATTAAATCATGTCTTAGTGAGAAGTACAGTACAAATTTTAAAAACTGTAACAGATTTCATGCTACAGTAATCTATTCATATACCGCCTATATGACATGGCACAGACTAATTGTAGTATAATGGCTTTTTTTTCTTCGTAATGTTGTTGATGGGTTGGGTTGTTTTTCCTCTGAGCAGCACTCTCTTTGCACACAATGGGTTAAATGGACAGGTCACAAGGATCCTGACTACTCGGAAAAGCTTGGGAGGGAGAGGCCCAATGGACAACTGTCAGCTGACTTATGGTAGCCTCCCATTAAGGCCATCCAGTGTGTTATTTAACTTGCACACTTGGTCACGACTTAATGTTCGATCTGACGAACGGAGTCGTTCCAAACCCATGGGTGTTTCTATTCTCACCGTAGATAAATGACGAACGGAGTCCTTCCAAGCCCATGGATGTTTCTATTCTCACCGTTGATAAATGACGAACGGAGTCCTTCGAAACCCATGGGTGTTTCTATTCTCACCGTAGATAAATGACGAACGGAGTCCTTCCAAGCCCATGGGTGTTTCTATTCTCACCGTAGATAAATGACGAACGGAGTCCTTCCAAGCCCATGGGTGTTTCTATTCTCACCGTAGATAAATGACGAACGGGGTCCTTCCAAGCCCATGGGTGTTTCTATTCTCACCGTAGATAAATGACGAACGGGGTCCTTCCAAGCCCATGGGTGTTTCTATTCTCACCGTAGATAAATGACGAACGGGGTCCTTCCAAGCCCATGGGTGTTTCTATTCTCACCGTAGATAAATGACGAACGCGGTCCTTCCAAGCCCATGGGTGTTTCTATTCTCACCGTAGATAAATGACGAACGGGGTCCTTCCAAGCCCATGGGTGTTTCTATTTTCACCGTAGATAAATGACGAACGGGGTCCTTCCAAGCCCATGGGTGTTTCTATTCTCACCGTAGATAAATGACGAACGGGGTCCTTCCAATCCCATGGGTGTTTCTATTCTCACCGTAGATAAATGACGAACGCGGTCCTTCCAAACCCATGGATGTTTCTATTCTCACCTTAGATAAATGACGAACGGGGTCCTTCCAAGCCCATGGGTGTTTCTATTCTCACCGTAGATAAATGACGAACGCGGTCCTTCCAAGCACATGGGTGTTTCTATTCTCACCGTAGATAAATGTCAAAGTAGGCATATTTCGAGCAAAGTAAATATTTCTGGAGCTGACCAGATTAGTAGGCAACACCGAGTTCTCAGACCTTGAATATTTGTTTTCAGGACACAAAATAGCGCGTTCGATCTAGTGTTACAGAGAGTATTTAGTGAGACTCCTGATTACAATGCAGGAACCAGAAAATAGCTGAGATTTTCTTTCTTTAGAAGATCTATTAAACCATGATCATTGTCTACAAATACTGGACAACATGGCTTACGTTGATAAAAAAATTAAATTAAGGTTGGGTTGTTTTACCTCTGAGCGGCACTTTTTTGTACACCATGGACTAAATGGCCAGGTCACATGGACCCCGAAGGCTCAGAGAAGGTTGGGGGAGGGGACCCACTGGAACAGCTGTTGGGAGACAGATGGTAGCCTCCCGTCAAGGCCATCCAGCGTGTTCTTTAACGTGCACAGGGTATGGTTCTCCCGCACAGGGAGCCACGGCTTAACGTCCCATCCGACGGACGGCGGCCTTTCCAAGCCCATCGGTGTCACCTACTGACCTTGGGCAAGGCGGGGAATTTTGCGGAGATAAATCTCAACGCTGACCCAGCTGGGACTCGAACCTGGGAAAAGAACTGATGACTTTTGAATTTAAGTACACAGGCAGATTGAAAGATCGACTTGCAATTATATATATGACAGTGTGTTGTGAAACATTTGTCAGAATAGCTACATCAGTTGACTATAATAAGTCGAAATTTGAAACTGAAAAATGTATTTTTACTAGATTATCAGAAGATTAGTATTGATTGAGTTGAAACTTGACTGCACTGTCAGAGTAAACAGGTCATAGATTAAGTCTAGTTTACATTGGCATGGATTGCTGTCACCAATACAACAGGCGAAAATAAGTTGGGACTTTCCAAAATTAATTTTCCATGCAAGCATACGCTGGGTTGTTGTTTTACCTCTGAGCGGCACTTTTCTGCACACCATGGGCTAAATGGCCAGGTCACATGGACCCCGAAGGCTCAGACAAGGTTGGGGGAGGGGACCCACTGGAACAGCTGTTGGGAGACAGATGGTAGCCTCCCGTCAAGGCCATCCAGCGTGTTCTTTAACGTGCACAGAGTATGGCTCTCCCGCACACGGGGTCACGGCTTAACGTCCCATCCGACGGACGGCAGCCTTTCCAAGCCCATCGTTGTCCCCTACTGACCGTGGGCAGGGCGGGAAATTTTGCGGAGATAAATCTCAACGCTGACGCAGCTGGGACTCGAACCTTGGAACTACAGATTACGAGCCTGACGCGCTACCGACTGAGCCACCCCCGCCCCATGCAAGCATAGATCAGTTCGGCTTTTACATTGAGCCAGTAATTCACCAGTCGGTTATTATTGCCAGTGTCAGCCCACATTTAACGAAATGGGGACCCGACATATATTGAACTCGACTGTTCCCGCCATTTCGTTGTTTTTGTTATCCTCCTTGATACTGCTCTTTTCTTCAGCTTTTGCTTCCCCGTATTCGAAAAGTTTGGGCACTTAACAATGAAAGAAAGGAAAATGTGAATAAGTGCAAGAATTATGAATGCAATTAATAAAGACGGTTGAATGGGAATGCTATCTTTCATCAAGACAACTAGGGAATGCCGTCTAAAGAGAAATCAGATGGTCTCATATGTTAGTGGCCACTAGTATATTTATACTTCATTGATTATTTTAGGGGGCGGGGGTGGCACAGTAGGTAGCGCGCCAGGCTCGTAATCTGTAGTTCCCAGGTTCGAGTCCCAGCTGGGTCAGCGTTGATATTTATCTCCGCAAAAATTCCCCGCCCTGCCCACGGTCAGTAGGGACCATCGATAGGCTTGGAAAGGCCGCCGTCCGTCGGATGGGACGTTAAACCGTGGCCTCGTGTGCGGGAGAGCCATACTCTGTGCACGTTAAAGAACACGCTGGATGGCCTTGACGGGAGGCTGCCATCTGTCTCCCAACAGCTGTTCCAGTGGTCCCCTTCCCCAACCTTCTCTGAGCCTTTTGGGTAAATGTGACCTGGTAATTTAGCCCATGGTGTGCAAAAAAGTGCCGCTCAGAGGTAAAACAACCCAACCCAACGATATTACACTTAATTTCAGTAAGGATTTCGAAAAGTAATTCTAATCTTTTTTTGCACTTTATTACTTCCTTTCAATAGGATTTTCTCCCTAAAGAAAACGATGCGAAAGCCTGCAACTACTTAGGATCGGATTGGTTTTGGAGGTTTTTTCATTCTTTTTCCAATTTTCTCCAATTATTTTTTATTTGCAGGTCCGTTGGTCACCTGGTACACTGCCCCACCAAAAATAATCGATAAATATTAAACGAATTTGAAATTTATTTTTCATTGTTTGTCTTATCTAAAAGAACATCGTATCATTTTTATATTCGTTTTCAAATCATTATTTGTCGTTTGTTCTATTTGTTGCCAAATGTTCAGCAACCACGGCTAACCCCGGTTCCTTCTCACGACACTAAGGGGCGGGAATGGCTCAGTCGGTAGCCCGCCAGGCTCGTAATCTGTAGTTCCCAGGTTCGAGTCCCAGCTGGGTCAGCGTTGAGATTTATCTCCGCAAAATTTCCCGCCCTGCCCACGGTCAGTAGGGGACACCGATGGGCTTGGAAAGGCCGCCGTCCGTCGGATGGGACGTTAAGCCGTGGCCCCATGTGCGGAAGAGCCATACCCTGTGCACGTTAAAGAACACACTGGATGGCCTTGACGGGAGGCTACCATCTGTCTCCCAACAGCTGTTCAGTGGGTCCCCTCCCCCAACTTTCTCTGAGCCTTCGGGGTCCATGTGACCTGGCCATTTAGCCCATGGTGTGCAAAAAAAGTGCCACTCAGAGGTAAAACAACACAACAACCCAACTCACGACACTACCAAGTTAAACAGATCCACGTCCTTGGGAGCAAGGTCATGAGCTCGATGTTTGGAAGTGTTGTAACCCTTCACTATGGAATCCAGAACGTGTAAGAATCTAAAATTTTTATGTTTAGTGAAATAACGCCATAATTTTTCTCTCAGGGTTCGATTCAGTCTTTCTACCAAAGCAGCTTTCTTATCACTATAAGACACAAAGAAGTGAATGTTTTTTTTTTCTTTTAGGAATTTTTGAAAAACACGGTTTTTGAATTCTGTCCCCTGATCAGTGTTTAGTGTCATGGGTTCAGGACCCTGTGCTAGAATCTGTTCAAATGCTTCTTTCACAGCAGTTCCTGTTTTCTTTTTCACAGGAATCGCCCACGCATAGCGAGATAAAATATCAATGACGACTAATATGTATCCATAACCATCATTAAATCGTGCAATATTTTTCACGAACATTAAATCCACCTGCCATGGTTGATCCAGACCTTCCACGTACGTTTGGTTCCATCTGAATTTGCTCGTTGCCGGTTTGTGGAGAGTGTACGTCTCTTGATCCGCTAACCATTCTCTGACTGTCTTTGGGTCCTGTCCAGTACTCTGGGATAATCGAGTCACCCCTCCATAGCTGCCAGGGTTCTTGGGATCGTAATAAGGTTTTTCCAATGCGTCGTTCATCGACCAGCAGTCGCTTTCCCTCTTTAATCCAGACCTCGATAGGAAGGGAGTCAGGTATGTCTGTAGATGTACGGTCTGCAGCCTCTTCACACAACTCTCTCGATGTGTAAATTTGACCGGATGGTCATAGTACATCGCTTTTGTTCCCACCTCCACCAGACAGAATCGGTAACTCGGAGCCCACAACAATTTTCTCGACCCACTCGTCCAGAGTAACGAGTTTCTTCCACTGAGAAAAAGATGAGTTAATTCCTTTCACCGTCGGTTGTTTACCCAAAAATAATCTGATATCGACTGTTTTATTACACACGCTCAACCAAACATTTCTTCCCAAATGCCTAGAATCTCCACAACGTGTGGCTAAATAATCTGGAGATAACGTGACCCCACAAATCACAGCTGTTGCTTCACACGATTCATAACGTAAATGAGCACACAACACAGTAATTGTTAGGTAATATCGGACTTTTATTTACAAAACCAATTGTCGCTAGTATAAGGTTGTCTTTTGCTCTCTTTAACACGTCACCAAAGAACAGAGGGGAAAGAAAGGCGCCGTTTACATAACAGAGGAGGCCTTGAGACCACGCCGTGTCAACAAATGCATTAGCAATACCGTCAATGTCCAATGAGCGCACTGCATCGTTCAAATAAGTATTCAAACAATGTTCTTTATCCTCGGGCTCTATAAGCCTAGTAACGGATAGCAAGGCTTGAATTAGATCGTGCACTACAATGTCCGTCAATAGCTGCATCAAATGCCCTTGATCCCCTGTCGGGGGAGTCAAAAGAAACGCTAGTAGAAGGTCTCTCTGTTCAGCAATGGCGTGCCGCAGGTGAAAATTAACATTGGACCTGCGGTGATGATCGAGACTGTTCTTCACATCGTTGCTACGGTTTCGTATTTCCTCCCACTGGGCCAAGGCGAGATTCACACCGCAAGATGTTGAACCAGGTAGGGATTTGATGATGTCGAGGCGTCGACACCCATCCTTATTACAGTAAGCACACAACTGTAGGTTATTCATCACGAACCAAGTCTCTCGGTGGAATTAGTGACATCGATTCTGTCCATCATCACTAGTAATTCCTGCCACTCCGGAAGGCTTAGAGTTGGTGCATAAGCTCTCCTTCCAATGACTACCTAGATACTATTTACAGGCCTACTAATATAAAAACATATCAATTGACATTAATTACTTAATACATTTAATAAACTTCAGACTGTGTTATAGAAACACATCATTATACATTTAATATACTTTATACTGTGGTATAGAAACACATCGTCTTCAGACTGTGTTATATCACATCGATAAAACATAATATCCAGATTCAGTTCTCTATTAAATAAAATGGAAAATCTTCAATATCAAAGAATTGATTTAGAAATATATTTAACATATTTTATATATTTATCCTAAAATCTGTCCTCATGGAGTCTCATAAATAAACTAAGGCAAAACTAAATCCTTTATACATCTAACTACATTTCAGACATATCTAAGTGAGAATTTATCGAAAATAAAACGAGTACCACTTCACAATTTTATTGATTCCAATACATATAAACATTTCATTATAAACATTTCTTTCGTGATAACTGTAGCTACCGGTTGAAATATTAAAATAATATTTAAAAGAATTAACGATTCGCTTCAATTCAACAACCTTTCACTCCATCACAACGTGATAATGTCGTGCTCCAGTTTCTACATTTGTAGAAATTGAATAATTTACCAAATAAAAAGATTGAATCTTCAGGGATCCATCAACCATCTCAGTTATTTTTTCACTTGGACATTTCTGTATTAGTGTTTCTAAAATTATCTTAAAACGTGTTTAATATCGAATTAAATTCGTCATTTAAATTGGAACTGTGAAACGAATAAGACATGCTTTGAGCACTATTATAATTATCGATTAAGATAAATTGTACAAAACAATAATACCAGTTTATCAGATAAAAGATAAATATAAGTGACAAAGATTTAGCAAGCTCTTAAAACTAATATGAATTAATACCAGTTGATGAGTTATACAGGCAGGGTGTTTCAAAACCCTCTGTACAAATTTCAATGAGAGATAGGAAACACCATGACAAATCTTTTCCTTCTGTGAATGTATGTCTGCTGACGTAACCCTACGGCGCTAGAGGGCGCTGTTTGGCGGCAATGCAATTTGCTAGAGGGGCGAAGTGGGAACAGAAAACGGACTTGTGTTTCCTGTCGGCATTCGTAAATCATGCACATTATGTGTAACATGGAGTGTTTCACGACAGCTGAGATGGCTGACATGCATCTGGTGTATGGTGCTGCCAATGGGAACGGAAGAGCTGCTGTGAAGTTGTACCGATAGCGTTTACCAAACAGAAATGTGCCAAACCACCAAACATTTGTGCGTTTGCACCAGAAACTGCGAGAAACTGGAACATTCCATGCAAACATGCATGACACTGGTCAGGAGAAAACCATGCACACTCCTGACATGGAAGAAGATATACTATGACAGATTGATGATAATCCAGGCACGTGAGCTGTTGCATGTAGCCTCGGTGTGAACCACCCCCTCATGTGGAGAGTGTGGCACGAGCAACAGTTACATCCGTTTTATCGTCAGAGATTCCAGGCATTGCAGCCTCAGGATTACACTCTTCGTGTAGAATTTGTTCGCTGGTCTCTGCAGCAGAATGCGGCGCAAACTGATTTTCCGGCTCATGTGCTCTTATCAGATGAGGCCTCGTTCACATGCGAGGGTGTGTTTAATGTGCACAATTCTCACATTTGGGCACACCAAAATCCACATGCCACAAAGGCGCATGGTCGTCAACAATGGTTTGCCGTCAATGTTTGGGCGGGTATCATCCATGACATTTTGATTGGGCCATACCTGCTGCCTCACTTGAAGAAATATTGCCAGGACTGCTGGAAGATATTCCTGTGCAGACAAATATTCGCAGACAAAAAGATATTCGCAGACAAAAAGATATTCGCAGACAAATGTGGTATTCCATGCGCAGTACATTGTGGTATTCCATGCGCAGACAAAGTTATTCGCAGACAAATGTGGTTTCAACACTACCGGGCGCCAGCACACTTCAGCAATGATATGCGGGATTATCTGAACATCACTTTTGGGGACCGATGGATAGGCCGGCGTGGACCCGTCGCCACCAAGGTCGCCCAATTGAACATGTATCGTTTTCTTCCTCTGGGGACACATGAAGAACCTCGTGAATAGCTCAAAAAATATCTGAACACTATGGCTGAGCCTCGTGTTAGCTCAAAAAATATCTGAACACTATGGTTGATTACAGAATTCAGAAAAAATATCGGCAACGATTTTTTTAGAAATTGCTTTATTATATTCATTGGTAAAGCTTAGAATATAAGTGATTTATATGGCATCCTACCAGATGCTAATGTACGGTCGCTCAAAAAAGTATCCGAACACTATGGTTGATTACAGAATTCAGAAAAAATATCTGGCAAAGTTTTTTATAGAAATTACTTATCTGGCAACCTTCGCCAGATATTTTTCTGAATTCTGTAATCAACCATAGTATTCGGATACTTGTTTGAGCGACTGTACGACAAATCAATGCTTCTACGCTGTCATGCATGCAATGCTGTTGCCGATTGTAACTTTGAACACCTTTAAATAAACATGCTTTTCACACTCGTTTCCATTCATGTATGTATAAGCTCCACCGATATTTCTGTCAGCGCCCTCTAGTACCGAAGGGTTACGTCAGCGGAGATACATTTAGAGATAAAAAAAAGTTTTGTCTTGGTGTTCCCTATCTCCCATTAAAATTTATACAGAGAATTTTGAAACACCCTGTATACGTAGTAACTACTCTCAAATTTGTTCTTATCTGCCGTAGTTGTTCTCTATTATTATATCGCAGTATGGTGGATTCTCAGAATAAACGCCAAAATGTATGAAATTTAAACTTATCGTCTCATTGTTTTTCTAAATATTAAGAATAGTTTATTTATTAACTTGTGAAGGTTAATTTTGAATTTATACCTAGTAATGAAAAGAATAATTTATCAGTGAATATAATAAAGCTATGCAGAGTAGCGCAAATTTAAATATCTAAATATAAATTAATTATGAGTAATTATGTTATGATAAATATGAATTAGACAAATATTTCATTTTGTTTCCAATCTTTTGTGAAGTAAAACATCAAGAATTTAAAAATCACACTTTTAGAAAATCGTTAAGCATTCGACAAATGCAATAGATATAGCGACTGAACTCAATGATTTCAGATTTCACAGCTGAAAGAATGTTGTGTGGAAGAACCAATGGAAATATGAGAATGCATATTAAATGAATTTAATTAATTAATGCGCAGGTAACTGAATCTATTCTTATTTTCAGATAAAAAAAGAGTTATTTTTTAAATATTCAAAGTTTCATACTAAATCATTTAAAAAAAATACATTATATATTTAAAATATAAGATGCAGTTAAAGCTATGAACAGTTAAAACTGATCTATGGAATGATTAACAAACGAAAATTGCCCACTTTTAAGAAGAAGGAAATCAAATTTGCAAATAAACGAAGATACAGAACAGTAATGATTTCATGCAAGTTTTCTTTGCCAGTGAGGGGCGGGGGTGGCTCAGTCGGTAGCGCGCCAGGCTCGTAATCTGTAGTTCCCAGGTTCGAGTCCCAGCTGGGTCAGCGTTGAGATTTATCTCCGCAAAAATTCCCCGCCCTGCCCACGGTCACTAGGGGACACCGATGGGTTTGGAAAGGCCGCCGTCCGTCGTATTGGACGTTAAGCCGTGGCTCCGTGTGCGGGAGAGCCATACCCTGTGCACGTTAAAGAACACGCTGGATGGCATTGACGGGAGGCTACCATCTCTCTTCCAACAGCTGTTCCAGTGGATCCCCTCCCCCAACCTTCTCTGAGCCTTCGGGGTCCATGTGACCTGGCCATTTAACCCATGGTGTGCAAAAAAGTGCCGCTTAGAGGTAGAAGAACCCAACCCGTTAAGATCATCTACATGCTTTTTAATGTCCACAGCGTAACTCCTGCAAACGGTATTACGCTTGTAAGCCACCATTTAACATCGCATGCAACAAATGGTGGTCTTTTCAAGACCACCTGTGTCTTTTATTGAAAAGTTAATCGCTATCCGAACTGTTTTATTAATGTTTTAGTAAATCAAAATGACATTTCGATCAGTGAATACAGGATAGTTGGGATGTTAGTTACTTCTCGTAGTAATATGTGAAGTAAGTCCTTTCCTGTTGCACAGATCACACAATGATATAACAGCTGGGACAGTGATTAATAAAACAGCTCGGGTTGGGTTGTTTTACCTCTGAGCGGCACTTTTTTGCACACCATGGGCTAAATGGCCAGGTCACATGGACCCCGAAGGCTCAGAGAAGGTTGGCGGAGGGAACCCACTGGAAGAGCTGTTGGGAGACAGATGGTAGCCTCCCTTCAAGGCCATCCAGCGTGTTCTTTAACGTGCACAGGGTATGTCTCTCCCGCACACGTAGCCATGGCTTAACGCCCCATCCGACGGACGGCGGCCTTTCCAAGCCCATCGGTGTCCCCTACTGACCGTGGGCAGGGCGGGGAATTATGCGGAGATAAATCTCAAATCTGACCCAGCTGGGACTCGAACCTGGGAACTACAGATTACGAGCCTGGCGCGCTACCGATTGAGCCACCCCCGTCCCCTAAAACAGCTCGGATAGTGATTATTAAAACAGCTCGTATAGTTATTAAGTTTTTAATTTAACTCAGCTGTGTTGAATCTGTTATAGCACCTTTCTCGCCCTGCAGAAAGTGATTATTTGGAATAAAAATTCAATCTTTACCCTTTTCCGCAAAAGCGAAGTTAGAAAAAAATTAATGAATAATATTTTATATTTTGGTGTAATTTGATATGATAGTAAAATATGTATTGATATCATAAAATAAATTTAATATAAGTATCCTGAACCAAATTAGCATGATTAATTTGACAACCGGCACTTAAAGTAAATTATTATATTGAATTAATTATGGCCGAGTAACCCCTCGCTTGGGTACTGATCTAAGGGACCTGGGTTCGAGTCCCGGGTAAGGCATGGATGTATGTGTTGTTTTTCTGCTGAGGTCCTGCCAACCTCTCAGATCTTTTACTATGGCAAATAAACTGACAGGCTCCTGTCAGACCTCTCTGGCAAGCAGCTGCTTGAGGGGGTATTTTTATTTTTTTTTTTACTTTTCACTTCGATCTCTTTTGTAGGTGTAGCCCTTTTGGGATTTATGTGTTTTATTTTTGTTATTGTCAATCGGTCACTATTTTAGACTTCGAGAATACAAGCCATAGGCTTGGAGCTCATAATATTAATTAAAAATATCAGATACCATCTCGACTATGGATTTGAACGAAATTATATCGCAGAATGGTGGTTTCTTACACGATTCCACTGAATTCCGGTAGCGCGCCAGGCTCGTAATCTGTAGTTCCCAGGTTCGAGTCCCAGCTGGGTCAGCGTTGATATTTATCTCCGCAAAATTCCCCGCCCTTCCCACGGTCAGTAGGGGACACCGATGGGCTTGGAAAGGCCGTCGTCCGTCGGATGGAACGTTAAGCCGTAGCCCGTGTGCGGGAGAGACATACCCTGTGCACGTTAAAGAACACGCTGGATGGCCTTGACGGGAGGCTACCATCTGTCTCCCAACAGCTGTTCCAGTGGGTCCCCTCCCCCAACCTTCTCTGAGCCTTCGGTGTCCTTGTGACCTGGCCATTTAGCCCATGATGTGCAAAAAATTGCCGCTCAGAGGTAAAACAACCCAACCCAACCCTCTTGCCTGCAATTCATGACGTATGTAGTTATATCTGATAATTTCATTTACATAGGATAAAATTAAATAAAATTATCTTTTTGCATTTCAAGCAATAAATTTGTAACAAAACACTATCATATTAATAAAATATTTTTTATTCTAAATATACCGGCAAATATAATCTACCTGAGCTTTGCGACCCCTTCCAAGCTGCCTGAGGGTCGCGACCCACAGTTTGAGAACCACTAACATAAATTATAGAGCGGTGCTGTGTTCCCCGCACCCCTAGGAATCAACGAACGTAGGAAAGGTGAGCAGATAGGCGTACTGGTTTCAAAATATCAAAAACTTTATGGGAAAAGCACAATTTACGCGATTACGTGAAGCATTAATTTTCATTGCTTTTGGCTGGAATTATGCTATTTCAGTATGGCAACACTGGTTATCTCATACTGATCACAAGGTGAAATTGGCTGTTGGTCACATAAAAATTTCTGGAGCCTTTGAATTTCTACACCCACGTTTTTAGATTCAAATCGCAAAGTAACCATAAATGAACCACAGATAAAGAACTATAGATACAATTCGTCCTTGTACATTTTAGGAATCCTCCTTGCGGGGACCATTATTTTAGTTAAAATGTACCAATCACTGATGAGAAGAAGTTTGCAGGAAGAGCTAGATTTGGTAAGGGTTTAGGAGAAACAATGAAAATTGGTAGGGGGTTAGGTTGGGTTGTTTTACCTTTGAACGGCACTTTTTTGCACACCATGGGCTAAATGGCCACGTCACATGGACCCCGAAGGCTCAGAGAAGGTTGGGGGAGGGGACCCACTGGAACAGCTGTTGGTAGACAGATGGTAGCCTACCGTCAAGGCCATCCAGCGTGTTCTTTAACGTGCACAGGGTATGGCTCTTCCACACACGGGGCCATGGCTTAACGTCCCATCCGACGGACGGTGGCCTTTCCAAGCCCATCGGTGTCCCCTACTGATCGTGGGCAGGGCGGGGAATTTTGCGGAGATAAATCTCAACGCTGACCCAGCTGGGAGTCGAACCTGGGAACTAGAGATTACGAGCCTGGCGCGCTACCGACTGAGCCACCCCCGCACATACATATAGAGATAACTGCGTTGAGAGGGGAAGAAGGATCACATTAATTTTAACTTTGATGCAGAAACGGTTATGTATTAAGGTTTTTATATACACCAAGGGATAATCTGGGTCATAGATAGCGAGAAAAATTCTGAATTTGACATCTGGTGTGAACTTCGAAGTCAAATAGAGGTCGAATCTTGATCTAAAAATGCTAAAAAATGAAATATTGAGGCTTGCGATTATTTCGGGTTGTAGATCTCAGAACGTTTACGAAATTTTGCATTCCGATAGATACAAGGGAGATCAACAATTGACAACTGAAGGTATTTCGAGTTCTACGTTTCAGAAAAGTTACGAAATTTTGGTTGTGACTTGTCCAGTCAGGTTAGAGATCAAATTTCCACCTAGGTGTGCTATGAACCTGAAAACTTGTGCCTGAGGGTACTTCAGTTAGAAACATTAAGAAATTTCTAATATGACGGGTCCTTCGTGGTCAGATTGGAATGGATTGATTTACCTATGAGCGGCACTTTTTTGCACACCATGGGCTAAATGGCCAGGTCACATGGGCCCCGAAGGCTCAGAGAAGGTTGGGGGAGGGGACCCACTGGAACAGCTGTTGGGAGACAGATGGTAGCCTCCCGTCAAGGCCATCCAGCGTGTACTTTAACGTGCACAGGGTATGGCTCTCCCACACACGGGGCCACGGCTTAACGTCCCATCCGACGGACGGCGGCCTTTCCAAGCCCATCGGTGTCCCCCTACTGACCGTGGGCAGGGAGTTTGGCGGAGATAAATCTCAAATCTGACCCAGCTGGAACTCGAACCTAGGAACTACAGATTACGAGCCTGGCGCGCTACCGACTGAGCTACCACCGCCCCACTATTAAATTCATGTGAATATTTTAATGCAAGGGATAAAATTTCACCTACCTCTGCTGTCTTACCTTACCTGTGTTCTTAGATATCCCTGCAGAGTGACTATTCTTCCATTTCAGCTTTC
Source organism: Ryuthela nishihirai (assembly GCA_038380435.1). Lineage (NCBI taxonomy): Eukaryota > Metazoa > Arthropoda > Arachnida > Araneae > Heptathelidae > Ryuthela > Ryuthela nishihirai. The sequence continues at coordinate 7,627,883 of JAWZYU010000038.1, forward strand.
TGACAGGAACCGATAGGACCTTCTGCTTCACTCGATAAGGGACATGACAAAAATGAATAGAGTAGAAGGGAAGCTCTTGTGTTTCATCAAAGAGGATTCAATTGTTGACACAATAATATTCCATCTGCAATATTGTGTAGCGAAATAATGAATGCTCGACCACGTTAACCAGAGTGTTTTCGATTCATTTACAAATGCCATAGCTAAAAGAATAAATTTTTAATGATATATTATTAAAAATTAAATAATTTTTTAACCTCTTACGCAATTGAAAAGGAAATGTTTTCTTACTATAAGAAATACTATTAAAAATAAGAAATATTCCGAACAAATTCTGGACTAAAGCAACGAAAACAAAGGCCTGTAAACTGCAGTCCTTTCAAGATTATATTCCATCCATTGTAAATTTAGCCGTCCCATGGCCGAGTGGTTAGCACGCTTGGCTACTGATCTAAGGGACCTGGGTTCGAGCCCCGGGTTGTGTTGTTTTACCTCTGAGCGGCACTTTTTTGCACACCATGGGCTAAATGGCCAGGTCACATGGACCCCGAAGGCTCAGAGAAGGTTGGGGGAGGGGACCCAATGGAACAGCTGTTGGGAGACAGATGGTAGCCTCCCGTCAAGGCCATCCAGCGTGTTCTTTAACGTGCACAGGGTATGGCTCTCCCGTACACGGGGCCACGGCTTAACGTCCCATCCGACGGACGGCGGCATTTCCAAGCCCATCGGTGTCCCCTACTGACCGTGGGCAGGACGGGTTCGAGCCCCGGATAAGGCATGTTTTTATGTGTTGTTTTCCTGCTGACGTCCTGCCATCCTCTCAGATCTTCTACTTTGGCATATAAACTGATATGCTCCTGTCGGACCTCTGTGGCAAGCAGCTGCTTGAGGGGGTATTTATTATTTATTTTTATTGTAAATTTGACATGCAAATATTGAGGAATGGTTATGTAATACGTGATAGTTTACCCGGAATAAACGTTAATGATTTGAAAATAAAATCCTCACAAATAGCTTCGCCAACTAGCATTACACATTAATACTACAACTACACATTAGATGAAATATAGATAAATAATTGCATATAAGTCAATAAATTGATGGTTAGATGCCTATTCCGGTAATATGCAATCTCGTTTAATTCTCTTCATTCTCAATATCTTGCAAATTAAAACTATTCATAAAATATAGTATTTTCTAGAACACTCAATCTTTTCCATCCAATAGGAACAACTATTTATAGTGAAAGCAAAATGAAATCGAGCGGTGACCAAAAGATATTCCTTATACTTAAATATCAAACCAAAACCGCAGTGATAGTTGCACACTACAAAATAATCAATTTGAAAGACATTTACTGTGTATTAGGGTTTACTTCTTAACAAAGTGGGCAATTTTTAACTCTCTGTTCCAACAAGCATCTCTGATTAATTTCTTAATATCTACATACATACAAAATCCTCATGCAGACATCGACTACGGAGGTCCAACCAGACTGTGTAGTTTGGCTCACCAGACGTGTCTCTTTTGAGCTACAGCTGCTGCAATTGGCCACTCTAGGCCAATTCTAGCCAGATCCTGTTTGACATTGTCTGTCCATCGCATCCTAAGTCTCCCCCTTTTTCTGATACCTAAGCACACTGTTCATAATCCTCTTTGCAAATCTGCAGATATGCATAAGGGCAACATGGCCAAACCAACGCAGTCCCTCTCAGCACAATATGCTGCTGAAAAGAAGTTGATGACTTCTTCTTCTAACCTCATCATTACTTACAAAGTCAAACCACCTAATGCACAAGACACTGCGTAAGCATCTAGAATCAAAGGCATCAAGTTTCTTGTTATCCTGCTTACAAAGGGTCCATGTTTTGCTACCATAACTAACCTTAGAAAGAACCAAATTATTATACAGCTTTAATTATAGTCATTAGGTGTATACGCCTATTTTTCCATAAAAATAAATAAAAATAAATACCCCCTCAAACAGCTGCTTGCCACAGAGTTCTGACAGGAGCCTGTCAGTTTATATGCCAAAGTAGTAGGTGTGTGAGGATGGCAGGACCTCAGCAGAAAAACAACACAACCATGCCTTACCCAGGGCTCGAACCCAGGTCCCTTAGATCAGTAGCCAAGCGTGCTAACCACTCGGCTACTCTCCATAAATTCTAAAAAGTCCCAGCGGCAATCCCTACTCTATTTATCTCAGCCGCACGTCACCAATATCTGTTACATATCTCCCAGGATAATTAAACTGAGTCATTTGCTCGATACAGCCATTCAAAGCAACTGAAAACCATCTGCCTGACCAATTTTCATCCCTTTAGTTTTTTTTTTCTTTATCGCCAAACCTACTCTATTACCAGTCTCATTAACAGCCCTAATGAACAAATTCATCTCATCAACATCAGTAGCCAACAGGGACAAATTATCTTCATAATCTAAACCAGAAATTTCGAAATCTCTAGACCATTTAGAGTCAAAATCTTTCCCTTGCAAAGAATTTCGCATTATATAATCAATAACTAAAGAGAAAAGGAGACAAAATGCACTCTTGTCTAACATCACTAGCAATGCTAAACCAATCGCTGAAAGACGTACCAACTCTCACACACGACTCTGTGTTATTATAGAGAGCTCTCACACACGGCAATGTGTTATTATAGAGAGCTCTCATTACACTAACCAACTTATCAGGTATTCCATATGATCTAACAATCAACCACAAATTATGTCGATCAACAGAGTCAAAAGCCTTTTTGAAATCTATAAAGCTAGCAACCACAGGTTTCTGAAACTCTAAACATTTCTCAAAAATCTGTTTAAGTGAAAATATTTGATCCATACATCCCCTACCACATCTGAATTTACACTGTTCATCACGCAGTTGTCCATCAACCAAATTCTCAATTCTATTAAGTATAATCATGCAAAGAACTTTACCTGGAACAGAAAGTAAACTAATTCCCCTATAATTACCACAAGAACTGCGATCACCTTTTTTAAAAGTTGGGACAATAATAACTCTACTAAAATCCTTAGGAACAACACATTTATCATAAAAAAATATTCAAAATTTCGATTCACAGGATATGTTTATCAGCTGGTGGATAATCCTGAGCAGAGGTCATCGCAGGCACCTGAACTCTTTGCTTCTATCGGCATCGTCAAATTTTGCATTGGAGGAAGTCTTCCAGTGTAGATGGCTTCAGCCTTTAGTAGTGGGGGAACGGGTCTTTGCCCCATGTCTGCGATTAGGGAGCTGTTTGATATTGTCGGCATTCCCTCTCTCAATAAACATAGTTTCTTTAAACATCCCACTAACCATTTTCTCTCCATAGGTAGTTGGAATGTGAGGAATCTGCACAGAGCTTTTTCTCTTGATGTCCTCACACAAGAGTTCCACCATTATAATTTAGATATTCTCGGCTTGCAAGAGACCAGATGGACAGATAAAGGTCAGATTCTTAAAAATAATCTTAAATTTCTCTTTTCAGGGAGGGACGAAAATAAACTTCACGGTCTGCTTCTCAGCAGACACACTAGTAATGCTCTTCTAGGATATGAGTGCATTAATGAAAGGTTTCTTACGGAAAAATTTCCTTTAGGACATATCCATTGGAAACCATTGTTGCAACAAACGCTCAGAGTAGTTGAGGGGAAAATACAGTTTAGAAGATCCGAACCCACCCACGTTTTACAGTTCCTATGTTCGAGTCTCACTTTGGTCCGCACAATCCTCACAATGCGATGGTTTCCATTTAGCCCGTTGTTTGTACAGATCCCACTCGAGCGAGCTGCGTTAATCTCCTCAACCGCCCCCCCCCTTTTTTTGTTCCCCTAAAGAGACAGAACTTAAAAAGCTTTCTCTTTTGTTTGGAAGATATAATTACTTAAAAGATTTGAATGACTGTCTCAACAAATCGAGACAAACATTCTATATAGAGATACAGTTCCACTTTCAATGTTTTTTTTTATTTAGAGATCCCTGAAATACACCCAGTAGGTTGTATCAAGGCTAAATAGCCCCGTATGACTCTTTGCACGTCCACAGTGCTTATATCCAGAGGATATTTAGAGCGCTAAAATCTGTTTGGCACGGCCAAACAATCTTCGCTTATTTTCATTCATTTATTTTTGGTACACCCTGTATATATATATATATAGAAGAAATCAATCGCTATTTTGGCTTCTCTTGGTTTCACAATTGCCATCCCAAGCCTTATTTGATCTTGTACGACATCGGATCTAAACCTTTTTAAAGTTTCTGAGATCTGCTTCTTGACTCCCTGGATATCTATCGACCCCCCCCCCCGGTCTAGGTCAGCCCTTGTGGCTCGACCCTTTCTCCCCCATAGTGGGGAATAACTACTGTTCAACTGAGTTACAGATATCATGCGACTTTGTCCAAAGGAAGTTTATCCTTAAAATGTGGGGGGGCGGCTCAGTCGGTATCGCGCCAAGGTCGTAATCTGTAGTTCCCAGGTTCGAGTCCCAGCTGGGTCAGCGTTGAGATTTATCTCCGCAAAATTCCCCACCCTGCCCACGGTCAGTAGGGGACACCGATGGGCTTGAAAAGGCCGCGTCCGTCGGATGGGACGTTAAGCCAGTTGGGACTCGAACCTGGGAACTACAGATTACGAGCCTGGCGCGCTACCGACTGAGCCACTCCCGCCCCTGACAGGCTCCTGTCAGACCTATGTGGCAAACAGCTGCTTGAGGGGGTATTTATTTATATTATTTATAGAAATTCTGAATGATTAAGATGTCATTCACACATGGCATACTCCGGACCTTGATGGGGGCGGACTTAATGCCCATCATATTTCATACTGCTCATTGTGGAATGAAATTCTGAACCATGAACTATTTGAGTGTTTCATTGTCGAAATGCTCTTATGGAATTGAGACAAAAGTCGGTAATGGCTCCAATATGCAACCTGTTTACTCCACCATATTAATTTAAAGGAATTCATTGAATCTGAATTTGAGATCAGGTTACCAATGGCGTAACCAGAAAATTCTAAGGAGAGGAGGAATTTTGACCTGTTGCAGTGGAGCGGGTGTGCTCAGTCGGTAGCGCGCCAGGCTCGTAATCTGTAGTTCCCAGGTTCGAGTCCCAGCTGGGTCAGCTTTGAGATTTATCTCCGCAAAATTCCACGCCTTGGCCACGGTCAGTAGGGGACACCGATGGGCTTGGAATAGGCCGCCGTCCGTCGGATGAGACGTTAAGCCGTGGCCTCGTGTGCGGGAGAGACATACCCTGTGCACGTTAAAGAACACGCTGGATGGCCTTGACGGGAGGCTACCATCTGTCTCCCAACAGCTGTTCCAGTGGGTCCCGTCTTCCATCCTTCTTTGAGCTTTCGGGGTCCATGTGACCTAGCCATTTAGCCCATGGTGTGCAAAAAAGTGCCGTTCAGAGGTAAAACAACCCAATTCAACTGCTTAAGTATCTAGAAATCAAAGGCATCAAGTTTCCTATTATCTTGTTTACGAAAGATCCAAGTTTCACTACCATAACTAATCATAGAAAATTCAATATAGTGTTAAGGAAGTTAATGCTTGATCATTTCATTTTGGAACACTGCATTGTCGGTCTGGAATAGCGATTGCATCATGATGCCTCAGAGATAACGTTTAAATGATTCAAAACGATGAATAGATATTGGGAGGTTGGAGCCTCTCAAACAATCATTGACGCTGTATTTCCTGAAAGCTATCGTCCAATCAGTCTGCTTCCCTGCCAAGGAAAACTGTTTGAACGTATTATCCTGAACAGATCGGAAGAGTTCCTCTCAATCCATCCTGTCTTATCTGAAACCCAGTTTGGTTTCAGGCGTAAAAGATCGACAGAACATCAGGTCCTCAGAGTTGTGGAAACTATTTCTGAGACACTGAACAAGAAGGAAACAGTTGCTGCCGTCTTTCTAGACGTGGCCAAGGTTTTTGACCGTGTCTGGATGGACGGCCTCATTTACAAACTCTCCAAGATTGGAGTGCCTACGGGACTCACCTGTATCATTCAATCGTACCTCTTAAATCGAACTTTCCAGGTTCATATTAAATCTTCTATTTCTACCAAGAGAGTAGTGGCCGCTGGAGTTCCTCAAGGCTCTCTTCTAGGCCCTACTCCCTTCTCATTATATCTCTCTGACATTCCTTCATATGAGCGAATCGTTATCGCACAATATGCTGATGACATTGCTCTCATCTTCCCTTCCTTGGGAGTTGATTTTGCAATCAGAAGACTTCAGAATTGCCTTGATAAAATGTATACCTGGTATGAAAAATGGAAAATAAAGATCAACACTGAGAAAAGTAACGCCATCCTCTTCTGTGGTAAGAGGATTCAAAATCCTCTAACTTTACACTTTTTAGATGAACAATTCAAGTGGCAGGAGACTGTCAAATATTTGGGAGTCACTGTGCATCAGAAGCTTAAGTGGGATCCCCATATACACGGAATCATCACAAAAGTTAACTCTGTCAGATGTCAACTGGGGACTCTTCTAGGAAGAAACTCAGTATTATCCATTGATCATAAATTACTAATTTATCACATGGTCATTCGACCTCTGATATCCTATGCTTCCCCAATTTGGGCAAACACAACTCCCACGAACATTCACAAGATACAGGTCTTGCAGAATAAAATCCTGCGATGTGTGGTCAATGCCCCCTGGTTTGTAACCAATAGACAATTGCATAAAGATCTGGGAATTGATCATATTTACACATATCTGAAGTTTGTCTCGCGAGGTTTCTACGAGTCAGATCCTGCCTTGTGGACTACGATCATGAAGTCCTTAACAGATACAAGAGGTCTAAGATGATGGCTTTCGCTAAAGAAAGTTATCCATTTTAGGTCTCTTGTGCATCATTACTACTCTTTGTTTTATGTTCTTTTGCCCTTTGGGGCCCACCATTGTGTGGTTTACTTTTGTTTGTTTTTTCAAACTGATGCCAATTAGGCATATTCGCAGATGAAGCAGGTTATGGGTACTATTGTACCTGGTACTTCATTTTATGATATAACGATCTACGATCTACGATGTAGTACAACGTCTTCAGGAAGAAAGCTAAATCTAGTATGTATCTTATCAGGTACAATTACATCTAAAAACAAATAAAATCAAATCCGGCCAATGCGACACCTACCGAACTTAAGCAAAGTCCAGGAATTCTACGTCTTGGGGTGGGTTGTTTTACCTCTGAGTGGCACTTTTCGCTCACAATGGGGTAAATGGCCAGGTCACGAGGACCTCGTGAGATCAGAGAAAGTTGGAGGGAAGCTGTTAGGAGACAGATGATAGTCTCTTGTTAAGGCCATTCAGTGTGTTCTTTAATGTGCACGTGGCGCCACGGATTAACGTCCCATCCGACGGACGGCGGCCTTTCCAAGCCCATATTTGTTCCCTACTTAGGTTTGCGGAGATGAATCGCAATGCTGGCCTAGCTGTGACTCGAACCGCAGATTCTGGCCAGAGCATGGCCCACTAACGACAGAGTACAGGGAACACCCACTATAACAGAAAGCCAAAGCAAAGAAGGTCTAAAGAAAAGAAAGCCAGCTTCCCACAAGCGGGGGCGGGGGGTGGCTCAGTCAGTAGCGCGCCAGGCTCGTAATCTGTAGTTCCCAGGTTCGAGTCCCAGCTGGGTCAGCGTTGAGATTTATCTCCGCAAAATTCCCGCCCTGCTCACGGTCAGTAGGGGACACCGATGGAAAGGTGAGATTGGAAAGGCCGCCGTCTGTCGGATAGGACGTTAAGCCGTGGCCCCGTGTGTGGGAGAGCCATACCCTGTGCACGTTAAAGAACATATTGGATGGCCTTGACGAGAGGCTACCATCTGTCTCCCAACAGCTGTTCCAGTGGGTCCCCTCCCCCAACCTTCTCTGAGCCTTCGGGGTCCATGTGACCTGGCCATTTAGCCCATGGTGTGCAAAAAGGTGCTGCTCAGAGGTAAAACAACCCAACTCATCATCATCAATCAATCAATCTATCTTGGCTATTTAGTCAATACACCACACTATCCCATATAACTTTGCTAAGTATATAGCATGGAGTTCGCAGAACGTCCAATTCACGGAACGTATCGTGGATGTTAAGCAACGCATAGCTGTATGCATTAATGTTTGGTTAATAATTGTTTATTAAGAGTCATTAATCTTTAATTATAGCTACCAGCAGAAATACTGAAATAAAATATATATAATTTAATTTTTTTTGATTTTTATTTAATCCTGTAGTAGTTTTTGAATGTATTCTAGAAAGGTTTCTGTACGTGTTGGAGCGGGATTCGAAATTTTTTGAAGCTGGATAAAAAAAAAATGCATAATATGTTCACTTTATCGTCTCTCCGTAGACATCATTTTGTTTTTAGAGATAAAAGCTCTCTTTGGGTTGGGATAAGTAGGTATTGATGACATACTACGATTCGAACTTTTGGCCTCACAATCACTATAATTGCACCCTTTAAACGAGAAAAAGTTGAAAATTCTAAAACTGTAAAAGATATGTAGCATAATTACGATTTTTCGAAGTACCATGATAAAAGATTACATAACCTTCTCCATCTGAGGGTATCCAATAAGTGGCATGAGTCGCAAAGGACAACACAAAAATCACCAAAAGGTGAGGCCCAAGGAGCAGAAAAACAATGATAAATATCGTAGATCAGGGTACTAGACGAAAAAGATTTCCTAAATGTAAATCAATAGTTTAGCCCTCTTGAATCTCCTAATAGGATCTTGATCATACTTCAAAATGTTGGTAATGAAATCGTGAAGATTTTTGTCCACAGCTTCTAAGAATTTCTTAGAGGTCTGCTTTATACGGGGGTAAATATGTTGGGCGCCTAAATCCACATGCGTTGTCTGTTGGTCACACACCATGGGGCATTTCCGGCCTGCATCAAGATTTTACATTCATAGATCTTGGGTTTGTTGAAGAAGAATATTACCAACAATTCATTTATACTAGAAATTTGAAATTTTGGTAGTGAAGTGTAAATTTACGAAGTTTTCCTTACAATGAGTTGACTCCTCACCTCCTATGGGTGAAAAAACGCAACGCTTTTGTTTAAGATTTCGTTTAGATCTTTACCGTTTAAATCTTGAGCTGGAGGTTAAGGATTACGAAGTATGTATTCTTTAATTTCAATTTCTGTAATACTGCTCTTTAATTTTTAATCCAGTGAAGTTATAGTTAAGTTTCCAAGTTGAATGTGGACGGTAGCGCGTCAGGCTCTTAATCTGCAGTTCCTAGGTTCAAGTCCGAGCTGAGACAGCTTTGAGATTTATCTCCACAAATCTACCCGCCTTCCCATGGTCAGAGGGGAACACCAATGGGCTTCGAAAGGAAGCCATCTGTCGGATGAGACGCAAATCCGTGCTCCGTGTGCGTTAGAGCCATACCCTGTGCACGTTAAAGAACACACTGGATGGCCTTGACGGGAGGCTATCATCTGTCTACCAACAGCTGTTCCAGTGGGTCCCCTCCCCGACCATTCTCTGAGCCTTCGGGGTCCATGTGTCCTGGCCATTTAGCCCATGGTGTGCAACTCAGAGGTAAAACAAACCAACAAAAAATCTCGTACGGGACCTTGTGCACTAAAGAATATCTCCGATATGCCACAACTTGCGGAGCGCTGACGGGTCCGTCCCTCATCTCAGTTTCGCGTGGTTCGATGTTCGTGGCTGCACCAATCAACGTCGAGACGGATTTTGTGAACGCTTTTGCCGCTCTCCCCTCTTCTTACACTTTAGTATACTTCGTATCTTTCCAAAATTAAAATTAATTATATCAATAATAATAATAAATATTTCTTAAAATTTAGAAGTATTCTCATGATTGACATTTCTAACCATAAACACATAACAGATTCAAACACTGTCTGGATTTCAAGATTTTATATCTATTTTTTTCTGTTCGCCATCTTTCTTATTTGCTGGATCAGCGTTGAGATTTATCTCCGCAAAACTCCCCGCCCTGCCCACGGTCAGTAGGGGACACCGATGGGCTTGGAAAGGCCGCCGTCCGTCGGACGGGACGTTAAGCATTGGCCCCGTGTGCGGGAGAGCCATACCCTGTCCACGTTAAAGAACACACTGGATGGTCTTGACGGGAGGCTACCATCAGTCCAGTGGGTCCCCTCCCCAACCTTCTCTGAGACTTCGGGGTCCATGTGGCCTGGCCATTTAGCCCATGGTGTGCAAAAAAGTGCCGCTCAGAGGTAAAACAAACCAACCCAATCCATCTTTCATATTTTGTTTCTCATTATTTCCATCCCCCCTTTTTGCCTCTCCCTCTAATTCTTATTTTTTTATCACTATCATCTTATCGTTTTATTCTGCCTCTTTACTATTTATTCATCTATTTTTTGTGACCATTTCTCTTTTCCCTGCTACTTTCTATTTTTATTATTCCCATTTTTTTATTACGGTGACAGGGGAGGCTCAGTTGGTAGCGTGCCAGGCTCGTAACCTACAATTATCAAGTTCGGGTTCCAGTTGGGCAAGTGTAGAGATTATTCTCTGCCAAACACCCCCGCCCTGCCTACAGTGAATAGGGGTCACTGTTGGGCTTGAAAAGGCCGCCATCCGTCGGATGGGACGTTAAGCCGTGGTTCCGTGCGTGGGAGAGACACACCCACGTACGTTAAAGAACACGCTGGATGGCCTTGACGGGAGGCTGACACCCTTTTCTCAACAACTGTCCAGTGGGTCCCCTCACCCAACTATCCACGAAACTAACAGAGTTTCGAACTTGGGTTGAGTTGTTTTACCTCTGAGCGGCACTTTTTTGCACACCATGGGCTAAATGGTCAGGTCACATGGACGCCGAAGGCTCAGAGAAGGTTGGGGGAGGGGACAAACTGGAACAGCTGTTGGGAGACAGATGGTAGCTTCCCGTCAAGGCCATCCAGCGTGTTCTTTAACGTACGCATGGTATGGCTCTCCCGCACACGGGGCCACAGCTTAACGTCCCATCCGACGGACGGCGGCCTTTCCAAGCCCATCGGTGTCCCCTACTGAACGTGGGTAGGGCGGGGAATTTTGCGGAGATAAATCTCAACGCTGACCCAGCTGGGACTCGAACCTGGGAACTACAGATTACGAGCCTGGCGCGCTAACGACTGAGCCACCCCCGCCCTTCGAACTAGGACATCTGTCCCAAATAAATGATATTGAAGTAGCGAATGTCATGTTTTTGAAATTAAAAGATCTCGATATTACCCTTAAAAATGGTAGACTCTCGGCAAAATTCATGTATAGAGTTGCAGAAAAAATTAGACCATAATGCTACCTAACCATATTGGCAATAAATCATCGGCACGGTTCAAAATTCGAAAGTTCCATATTTAGAGATATGAAAGAACTGACTGATTCGATAATATTAAAATAATGTAGACGATAGGTACTCTCCCAGCTACTCTGCAGTCTTAATGTCAGCGTTCTGATAGACATCAACCAGCACATAAGGCTGATAATTCGAAAGTACAAAAATCAGAGATATGAAGAAACAGAAGATTTCTATAATATATAAGTAATGCAGACGATAGGTACTCTCCGCTGTTTCGCAGCCTCAGTGTCAATAGGCCTCAACCAGCACTCGAAGGTGGCTTTTGCTGCCATCAATAAGATGTAGTACTGTCCTGTATAGTGAAAAGTCGGATGGCATCATTCAATCATATTCCAGCGTTGGGTTGGGTTGTTTTACCTCTGAGCGGCACTTTTTTGCACACCATGGGCTAAATGGCCAGGTCACGTGGACCCCGAAGGCTCAGAGAAGGTTGTGGTATGGGTTGGGTTGGTTTGTTTTACCTCTGAGCGGCACTTTTTTGCACACCATGGGCTAAATGGCCAGGTCACATGGACCCCGAAGGCTCCGAGAAGGTTGTGGTATGGGTTGGGTTGGTTTGTTTTACCTCTGAGCGGCACTTTTTTGCACACCATGGGCTAAATGGCCAGGTCACATGGACCCCGAAGGCTCCGAGAAGGTTGTGGTATGGGTTGGGTTGGTTTGTTTTACCTCTGAGCGGCACTTTTTTGCACACCATGGGCTAAATGGCCAGGTCACATGGACCCCGAAGGTTCAGAGAAGGTTGGGGGAGGGGACCCACTAGAACAACTGTTGGGAGACAGATAGTAGACTCCCGTCAAGGCCATCCAGCGAGTTCTTTAACGTGCACAGGGTATGGCTCTCCCGCACTCGGGACCACGATTTAACGTCCCATCCGACGGATGGCGGCCTTTCCATGCCCATCGGTGTCCCCTACTGACCATGGGCAGGGCGGGGAATTTTGCGGAGATAAATCTCAAACGCTGACCCAGCTGGGACTCGAACCACATGGGAAGTACAGATTACGAGCCTGGCGCGCTACCGACTGAGCCACCCCCGCCCCTCATATTCGAGCACTAGAAGAATATGCTCCTTGGGGTCCAATGGGTTTACGGCGATGAGTTTCTCCTTGAACTCTAAACTTCCTTGTGCTAACATTTTATCTAATATCTCGGCACTGCGGAGAGTCAGATTGTACCAACCACTACCGAAGCTGCAGAGACAACAGCCGCACTTTTCTCCAAACTGGCTGTAGAGCTCCATTATAAAGTCCGAAGGAAGATTCTGGTTGCTATGACAAAGGATACCAATAGATGGCGCCTCAGAACGCCCGTCATGGTTGATCTGAAAAATTAAGAACCAAAATCAATCAAACGAAAGTACCAAATTTTTGACATCACTTAAATTATAATACTATACAGACACTTCTTATACTTTTGATTTTAATATTTCATATATTTATATATATAAACTGGTGGATTCTTGTGCTAATCTTTATGCTAATGTTTATCTATAAATATATTTTATTTAGGAAGAAAATTATTCGTATTTATTATCAAATATTATAATGAAACTTAATATAAATAAATTTTTTCCTAGATGAAATATATTTATAAATGAATATTAGTATAAAAAATAGGCAGAATCCACCAGTAATAATTTGGGATAGCAGGAAGCCCATTGTTGAAGGGTTTCTAACCTTCCCATCACATTTTATCACATCATCACCAGTAATAATATTAAAATCAAAAATAGAAGGAGTGTCTATTTTGAAATGTTACTTAAGCTGACGTTGTATTTTGGCTTTCTGTTGGTACAGGGATTAACGGAATGGTACTGGGAGCCTTCTCCTTCAGAATCGGGGAGCAATTAGCAAAGAATATAGAGGGAGAAGAAGTTAAGCTTCCATATAGATTAATGTAAAATCGAGTATCGTGCATTTGGCGTAGAGGTGAAACGAACATTACAGGGGACGAACGCTTTTGTAATTACCTGTTACTGTCAACTTTCATTCTCTTCGCTTTTCCTATGTAATAATTTCCCATTGATATCCTTGCAGAGTACTTTAATATCAATTCTGTTTGCTGTTTCTATGCAACCAAGAAAGCTTTTAATTGTAATAATTTATTTTATAAATTAACCTCAGGCTAATTTCAAATCTTCTCTATCCGTTCAATTTATAATTGTTGGTTCAACGAAAAATAATTCCAATGGAGAAAATAAACCTTTATTAAAATCATGATATTATTTTTTTCAAATACAAAGTGCAGTTATTTTTTTTTTACTTTTTTAAAATATAAATTTTTGATGCATAATTCCCTTGCCCCTTATTGTTTGCTTCCCAGCTTAAACAAATTCATGATACGAATCGAACACCACTTGAGGTCGCCACTTACGCTTTGTCAAAGCTGAACTTCTTTTCCTTATACGTTCTTTGGCAATTAGTACCTGCTTAAGGAAATACTGCGGTAATGCTCTTCTTATAGACAGTGTTTTTTCAGAATTTAAATTTCCAAACAGATGGTAGGAGACCTCACTTTTAAGGAAATATAAAAAAATTTTGAGAAAGATTCCTTTAAAAGAGAGAAAGAAAGAGAGATATGAAAGAGTGAGAAATCTGAGGGTAACGAAAACTTAGATGATCCCTCATCCTTCCGGCATTAATCTTTCTCTCTGATCTGTATACGATACATAATGTTATTTCTTGTTCGTGCGCCTGTAGATGATTTCTTGTTCGTGCGCCTGTAGATGACTTACTGAGGAACATCAACAACTACTTATAATTAAATTAAATATGTTTTAACCATGTAAAATTATTAATTTAGTTTTTGTAATTCTTGAATGAAGTTGTACATACATACAATATCCATGAGCTATAAAGGTCCTACCACACTTTGGTAGGTTAATTTATTCTTACGGTGGTTAATTTATTCTTACGTGCGATTACTTGTTATGAAAAGGAGGAAATATTTCAGCGAATTGCAAAATGCAATATGTTTCTATTATTATTAATTATTTTAAAAATTTAAACTAAAAAAGAAATTGAAGATGAAAAATATAAAAATTAATAATAATAATAAGGCTCAAATCTTTTCTCCCTCTCGTAACAGGTAATTCTTCATACGCCAAATTTGTCGCTATCTATGTCTATTAGATTTTTGTTTATTTTACCTCTTAGAGGCACTTTTTTGCACACCATGGGCTAAATGGCCAGGTCTTAAGGACCCCGAAGGTTTAGAGAAGGTTGGGAGAGCGGACCCACTGGAACAGCTGTTGGGGGACAGATGGTAGCCTCCCGCCAAGGCCACCAAGCGTATTCTTTAACGTGCACAGAGTATGGCTCTCCCGCACACGGGGCCACGGCTTTACGTCTCATCCGACAGACGGCGGCCTATTCAAGCCCGTAGGTGTCCCCTACTGACCGTGGTCAGAGCGGGGAGTTTTGCAGAGATAAATCTGAAAGCTGACCCAGCTGGGACTCGAACCTGGGAACTGTAGATTACCAGCCTGGCGCGCTACCGACTGATCCGTCTATTGGATAACTTGACGTAATCGGGATTGGGGTTGGCTCATTTTTAGAATTGGTCAGGAGTGAAAAAATTCTTAATCCTTTTCTGTCTAAGTAGGTCACAGTCGCTCAAGAAAATATCCGAACACTGTGTCCTTCGTGTCACGTGACACGAAGATTGCGAGATCACTAATTTCTAAAAAAAAATCGTTGCCAGATATTTTTTTCTGAATTCTGTAATCAACCATAATGTTCGGATACTTTTTTGAGCGACTGTACCTTACCAGATACCAATGCTCCAGAAGGAAAATAAAAATATAAAGGATGGGTTGTTTTACCTCTGAGCGGCACTGTTTTGCACATCATGGGCTAAATGGCCAGGTTACATGGACCCCAAACGCTCAGAAAAGGTTGGGGGAAGGGACCCACTGGAACAGCTGTTGGGAGACAGATGGTAGCCTCCCGTCAAGGCCATCCAGCGTGTTCTTTAACGTGCACAGGGTATGGCTCTCCCACACACGGGGCCACGGCTTAACGTCCCATCCGACGGACGGCGGCCTTTCCAAGCCCATCGGTGTCCCCTACTAACCGTGGGCAGGGAATTTTGCGGAGATAAATCTCAACGCTGACCCAGCTGGGACTCGAACCTGGGAATACAGATTACGAGCCTGGCGCGCTACCGACTGAGCCACCCCCGCCCCAAAAATATAAAGAAAGAACTAATTTCAGTTTCTCTGACGAGCCACGTGAAATCGGAGTCATGCACATAGAATGACAAACGTTTGATGCGTCATGCTTGACGTCATGTATCTTCATTTGATATGCAATGTGTTCTGAATTGACCTGTGAGCTGGCATGATATGGGGAAACGGCTATAGTTTTTGCCAAAACTACGAGCCATTCACGTTATCTACCGCAAAAGATGTCTACAGTTAAAAGAACAACATAAAAGGTAAGAAATATGAAAATATATATTTTCAACAGTAAGCACTAAAATAGGGAATGGTACAGTCGCTCAAAAAAGTATCCGAACACTATGGTTAATTTCAGAATTCAGAAAAAATATCTGGCAACGATTTTTTTAGAAATTAATGATCTGGCAACCTTCGTGTTAATAACATGAAGTTCTGTACAAAGTCATGTTATTAACACGAAGGTTGCCAGATCACTAATTTCTAAAAAAATCGTTGCCAGATATTTTTTCTGAATTCTGAAATTAACCATAGTGTTCGGATACTTTTTTGAGCGACTGTACAGAAGTGTTGAAAATTGGATTAAGCGCCTCTTTTTTTCGCACACAATGGGCTAAATGGACAGGTCACAAAGACCCTCCAAGGTTTCAGAGAACGTGGGGGGAGGGGTACACATGGTAACTTCACATCAAGTCGCATTCTTTAACGTGCATTGGCTATGGATCTTCCGCATACGGGGCCAAGGTTTAACGTCCCATCCGATGGACGGCGGTCTTTCCAAGCCTATCGATATCCCTTATCGACCGAGAGCAGGGCGTGGAATTTTGCGGAGATAAATCTCAACGCTGACCCAAGCGGGACTCGAACCTGAGAACTACAGATTAAGTGCCTGGCAGCAGTGTTCAAAAAAAGAGGCCATAATATGCATAATCAAATTTTATTAGTTATTTATATAAGATTTTTGTTGACTATTTTATATTTGAGTTGTTAAATTTCCCATCGAAACTTTTTGAATGATTTAATAACAATTTACCTGTCAAGCAGGGGCGGGGGTGGCTCAGTCGGTAGCGCGCCATGCTGTAGATCTGTAGTTCCCAGGTTCGAGTCCCAGCTGGGTCAGAATTGAGATTTATCTCCGCAAAATTTCCCCGCCCTGCCCACGGTAAGTAGGGGACACCGATGGGCTTGAACCGATGGCCTTGACGTCGCATGGGGCGTTAAGCCGTTTCCCCCGTGTGCGGCAGAGCCATATCCTGTGCACGTTAAAGAACATGCTGGATGGCCTTGACGGGAGGCTACCATCTGTCTCCCAACAGCTGTTCCAGTGGGTCCCTTTCACCAACCTTCTCTGAGCCTTCGGGGTCCATGTGACCTGGCCATTTAGCCCATGGGGTGCAAAAAAGTGCCGCTCAGAGGTAAAACAATCCAATCCAATCTAACCTCTCAAGCAGCTACTTGCACAGAGGTCTGATAATGGCTTGTCAGTTAAATATGCCCTAGAGAAGATCTATGAGGAAGGCGAGACCTCAAGAGAAAGACATCCATAACTTATCTGGGCCTGTAACCAGGCTCTTTTGATCAGTATCTGAGCTCCCTAACCACTCGGCACAATCAGATAAAGGTCAGATTCTTAAAAACAATCTTAAATTTCTCTTTTCAGCGAGGGACGACAATAAGCATCACCAAGGCGTGGGTCTGCTTCTCAGCAGACACGCTAGTGATGCTCTTCTAGGATATTAGTGCATTAATGAAAGGTTTCTTACAGCAAAATTTCAGACAAGCGTTAAAGACTTGAATGTTATCTGCTATTATGCCCCCACTGAGGATGCCGATGAGGATGAGAAGGATAGGTTTTATGAACAACTTCAGGATATTTTGAATTCTGTCAAGAAAGGAGATATTACCCTTGTTCTTGGTGACTTCAATGGCAAAGTTGGTACTGACTCTGACCTTTGGGGAGGAGTAACAGGCCTTTTGGTATTGGTAGCTGCAATGGCAATGGGCAACGTCTCCTACAGGTAAGTAAACTCAATGGTTTCAGAATAACTAACAAATATTACAAACACCGCGACATACATAAATACACATGGGTTTCACCCGATGGGCTGCATAAGAATATGATTGATTTTATATTAATTAACAGCAAATGGGCTAGTTCTGTTAGGAATACCAGGTCATATAGGGGAGCTGAAAATGGATGTGACCATTACCTTGTTAAAAGTGTCTTGCAACTTAAACTTAAAAAGTGTTGTGCTAGGGTTAAAAAATTTACTTTTAATACGGAAGCTCTGAAAGATCCAGTTATTGCCAAAGCTTACCATGATAGGTTACTTAGTCATTATGACAGTTATGGTATGCTTACTACTGAAGTTGAGGAAGAATGGGATCATTTTAAACAGGCTTTTTTGGACACTAACAGTACTCTTTTAGGAAAAAAGGAGCAGAAGAGACAGAATTATCTGAGAGATAAGGCACTTGAGCTTATTTCGGAAAGAAAGAACTGCAGAAATGTCCTTAATCAATACCCTACTAGTAATAATAGAAAGCATTACAGAGAACTTAATAAACGTGTAAAGGATCACTTAGCTACTGATAAGAATCTTTGGCTTGATGGTTTGGTTGACAAAGCCGAGGAAGCAGTTAGACAGCACAACAGCAGAGAGCTGTACCAGATAGTTAATGTTTTGTATGGTAGAAAACGGATAGGTATACAGGGATTGAAGGATAAACAAGGTAAGGTTATAGAAGGTGAGGATTCTGTCATGGCTAGGTGGGCTGAGCATTTCAGTGATATTCTAAACAATGAGGTTAGTTCTATTCCCATTGTTTGCAATGATGATAGATGCATTGGTGGCTTTAATGTTGACTCTATAACACAATCTTAAGTTATTTTGGCTGTTTTAAACTTAAACTATATAAATCCCCAGGGGTAGATGAAATTATTACGGAAATGCTTAGAGCTGGGAATGTTTCGGTTACCACTTGGATGACTGAAATTCTGAATATCTTTTATGATAAAGGCATGGTTCCTAAGGATTTTACCAGAGCTATTGTTATCCCTATTTTCAAAAAAGGTGATCGCAGTTCTTGTGGTAACTATAGGGGTATCAGCCTACTCTCTGTTCCAGGTAAAGTTCTTTCCATGATTGTGCTTAATAGAATTAAGAATCTGGTTGACAGTCAATTGCGTGATGCGCAATGTGGATTCAGAAGTGGTAGGGGATGTGTGGATCAGATATTTTCACTTAGGCAGATTCTTGAGAAATGTTTAGAGTTTCAGAAACCTTTGGTTGCTAGCTTTGTTGATTTCAAAAAGGCTTTCGACTCTGTTGATCGTCATAATTTGTGGTTGATTGTGAGATCATATGGTATACTTGACAAGTTATTTAACATAATGAAAGCTCTCTATAATAACACTGAGTCGTGTGTGAGAGTTGGTAAGGCTTGTAGCAATTGGTTTAGCATTGCTTCTGGTGTTCGACAAGGGTGCATTTTGTCTCCTTTTCTTTTTAGTTTGGTTATTGATTATGTTATGCGAAATTCACTTCAAGGGAAAGATTTTGGCCTTAAATGGACTGGAGATAGGAAAATTTCTGATTTAGATTATGCTGATGATTTAGCCCTTTTGGCAAATGATGTTGATGAGATGAACTCTTTCATTCGAGCTGTTGATGAAACTGGTATTAGAGTAGGTTTGGTTATAAACAGAGAGAAAACTAAAGTGATGAAAATTGGTCAGGCAGGCTGTGATTCAGTTAATCTGAATGGTTGCAGTCTTGAGCAGGTGTCACAGTTTAATTATCTTGGGAGCTATGTAATAGATAATGGTGATGTGCGGCATGAGATTAACAGACGAATAGGGATTGCTGCCGGGACTTTTAAGAATCTATGGAGAGTGTGGAGAAATAGGCATATACACCTAAAGACTAAAATTAGGCTGTATAATAGTTTGGTTCTTTCTAAGGTTAATTATGGTAGTGAAACTTGGACACTTTGTAAACAAGATAACAGGAAACTAGATGCTTTTAATTCCAGATGCTTACGCAGTATCTTGGGCATTAGGTGGTTAAACTTTGTAACTAATGATGAGGTTAGGCAAAGGAGTTTGCAACCTCCTTTAAGCAGCATATTGTGCAGAGAGAAACTCCGTTGGTTTGGCCATGTTGCCCATATGGATAATTATAGATTTGAAAATAGGATTATGAACAGTGTGCCTAAAGTTTTCAGAAAGAGGGGGAGACCTATGATGCGGTGGGCAGACAATGTCAAACAGGACGTTGTTAGAAATGGTGTGCAGTGGCCGGACGCAGCCGATGTAGCTTAGGACAGACATGGTTTGAGAACTAAATTGCACGTTCTGGTTGGACCTCCGTAGTCCATGGCTGCTTGAGGATGATGGTGATGATGATGATGGGTTGGGTTGGGTTGTTTTACCTCTGAGCGACACTTTTTTGCACACCATGGGCCAAATGGCCAGGTCACATGGATTCCGAAGGCTCAGAGAAGGTTGGGGGAGGGGACCCACTGGAACAGCTGTTGGGAGACAGATGGTAGCCTCCCGTCAGGCCATCCAGGGTGTTCTTTAACGTGCACAGGGTATGGCTCTCCCGCACACGGGGCCACGGCTTAACATCCCATCGGACGGAAGTCGGCATTTCCAAGCCCATCGGTGTCCCTACTGACCGTGGGCAGGGCGGGGAATTTTGCGGGGATAAATCTCAACGCTGATCCCGCTGGGACTCGAACCTGGGTTGTACAGATTACGAGCCTGACGCGCTACCGAATTGAGCCACCCCCGCCCAATGATGATGACGATAATGACGAGGTTTATTTGGTTTGTTTTACCTCTGAGCGCAATTTTTTGGCACACCATGGGGTAAATGGCCAGGTCACATGAACCCCGAAGATTCAGAGAAAGTTTGGAAAGGGGACCCACTGGAACAGCTGTTGGGAGACAGATGGTATCCTCCCGTCAAAGCCATCCAGTGTGTTCTTTAACGGGCTCTCCCGCACACAGTGCCACGGCTTTACGTCCCATCCGACGGACGGCGGTCTTTCGAAGCCCATCGGTGTCCCCTACTGACCGTGGGCAGGGCGGGGAGTTTTCCGGAGATAAATCTTAATGCTGACCCATCTGGGACTCGAACCTGGAAACTGCAGATTACGAGCCTGGCGCCAATACAAGGCTCTAGGACCCCAAGGGCTAAGAGAAGATTGGTGAAAGGTCAGGTTGTTTTATCTCTGAACGTCATCTTTTTTTTTGCACATAATGGGTTGAAGGAAGGGGGCTCACTAGACAGCTGTTAGGAAACAGATGGTAACCTCCCATCAAGTCCACCCATTGTGTTCTTTAATATGCACAGGGTATGGTTTTCCCACACTTGGGGGTGATTCAGTCAGTAGCGCAGCAGCCCCATAATCAGCAGTTCCCAGGTTAGAGTCCCCACTGGGCCAGTGTTTTGATTTATCTCTGCAAAACTCCCCATCTGGCCCTCGGTCTATAGAAAACACCAATTGGCTTGGAAAGGCTGTTGTCCATCAGATCGGATATTAAGCTGTGGTCTGTGTGCGGGAGAGTCATACCCTGTGCACGTTAAAGAACATGCTGAATGGCCTTGACAGGAGGCTACCATCTGTTCCCCAACAGCTGTCCAGCAGGTCCCCTCTCACCAACCTTTTCTGAGCTCTTGGTCTCCTTGTGATCTGGGGGCGGGGTGGCTCAGTCGGTAGCGCGCCAGGCTCGTAATCTGTAGTTCCCAGTTTCGAGTCCCAGCTGGGTCAGCGTTAAGATTTATCTCCGCAAAATTCCCCGCCCTGCTCACGGTCAGTAGGGGAAACCGACGTCAGCCTCCGTGTACAGTGCCTTCTGTGCTGTGTGCTGCAAAAGATCAACGAGACCGAACTTTTGGACTAATTGTTGCAATCTTCCTGTTGTCGCGGGTGGCTCTCGTTGTTTTTGCCAGAGGCATATCGCTTCCGCTCACAACAATGACCTCAATTTGCAACAGATGTGACGAAGCAGTACCACCCAACTTGGAATGCGTAGTTTGCAGTGGATGCAACGGCAAACTGCATTTTGTCTGTTCGGGCACAACAGAAAAAAATTACAAAAAGCTGTCCCTAGAAAAGAAGAATGCGTGGTTATGTTTCGAATGCAAGTCGAACAAAATAAACCCAAAAGCGAACTTAGACATGGGAAACAGAGACAATTCGACACGTGACATCAATGTATTGATAGTAGAGATCCGTGATTTAAAGACAGAAGTGAGAGAATTAAAACGAAGTGTAGAATTTTTTTCTAGCAAGTATGACAAACTGATGCAACAAGTAACAAATTGCGAAAAAAATCAAAAGGATTTAACTACAAAAATCTATGAAGCCGAAAATTTAAATACAGAAATGAGAGAAGAGATTAAGGAGCTGAAACAAAATCTTAATGACCTGGAACAATATGGACGCAATAAAAATATAAAAATTCATGGTGTTCCCATAATTGAAGGGGAGGATGAAACAGAGCTTAAAATAAAGCTGTATAAAATTTCCCAGTCATTAAACATAGTCAACTACACAGACAATACGATTGAAAAAGTTCACAGACTTCCAGAAAGAAATAAAAACAAAACCCCAAAGATAATTGTCCAATTCGTTACAGGGAAAGATAGAGACATTTGGATACAAAACAGGAAAAAAAAATTTCAACCACTATTGCAGATCTTAATGATAAAGGAACACCAATATATATTAATGAAATCATGACTATGATTAACAGAGAACTTTTCTGGAGAGCAGGGATGTGTGCAAAAGAAAAAAATTATAAGTATGTTTGGTTCAAAAATGGAAAAGTTATAATGAGGAAATCAAATGGTGAAAGAATTATCAATGTTGATATGTTCACCAACTTTGATGATTTTTGAAGTTTTAGATATGTCCGATAAACCTTGCTTTTTTTCTTTTTTTTTTGCTCTTTACTTTTGCTTTTTTTATGAATATTCTTGTTAGCTATGTCTGATTTGAATTTTGAAGGTCTTGATAGCAACTATGATGTTGCTTATGTAACTACAGGTTTAGAAGTGGAGGCTTGGTTCGTAAATAATTATAGTAAATTTATTCACCAAAAATAAATTAGGAATTGCTCATGTTAATATAAGAAGTCAAAGAAAACATTGGGATTCATTAAAATTAAGTTTTAACAATTACATAAAACACATTGATTTGCTTGTTTTAACTGAAACAAATGTAAATAAATATGAAAATTATTTATATAATATTGATAAATTTAATAGAATCACAAATGATAATATAAATAAAAATATTAGGGGGATTTCAGTATACTATAAAGAAAATCTAGATATTGAAATTATTTCACAACAAACACTTCCAGCGGAAACTATATATATAAAAGTAAAAAAAAATAATATATCATGTTTTAGCACTATACAGATCGCCTAGTACAGATGTGAACTCTTTTCTGTTGAATTTCCAAAACTGGATGGTAAATACAGAAAAAGACCAAAATCAGATTTTAATACGTGATTTTAATATCGATACAATGAATATTAAAAAACATGGCACAGAAAAATATATCACACTATTGGCTGAAATGAATTTTGAAAGATTAATAAGGGAAGCTACAAGAGAAGAAATAGTAAAAAATAAAATTACCAAAACCTGTATAGATCATATTAATATTAAACTGATTAAAAATATATCAGCAAATTCAATAATTCAAACAAGCAAAATAGCAGATCACTATATGATTTTAACACTGATTAGCAACACCAATAACAATTTGAATAATACTAATTATAATGAAACAGACCAGGAAAATAAGAATTGGTCATTTGACCATAACAATATAAACAAAGCTATTTCTGAAATGAATTGGAATTTAGAAAATTATGGTGACAACTCAATGGATGAATTAAACCTATATGAAGTATTTAAAGACATTTATAATGGAATTTTAGGAAAAAATAGAATATATGAGGAGAGTTGGAAAGGTAAAAAGAAATCATAGCAAAAATTGGATAACACCGAACTTGATAGAATTAATTGAAGAAAGAGATAAAGCATGGATTAAATTTAAAAACAATGATAAAAGTGATGCTTATAAAAATAACTATAAAAAATTAAGGAATAGGGTTAATATTCAGATTAGAAATCAGAAACAACTTTATTATAGAAATAAACTTTTAATGAAAAAAAAATGATATGAAGGCTACCTGGCAATTAATATATGAAATATTAGAAGGAAAACAGAAAAAATCATCGGACGATGTAATAATTGACAATATGGCCAAAAAGAAATTTCTGTGGAAGAAATAGCAAATAATTACAATGACATTTATAATACACTAATTTTACAGATAAGAAATACAAATCACCAAGACGATATAAATTATGTTCCAACCATGATACAAAGAGTTTTGAAATCTATTTATATACATGAAATCACTGAAAAACAAACTGATGAAATAATTACTTCATTAGACACCAATAAATCACCTGGTTACGATAATGTTTGCATTAAACATATAAAATTTAATAAAGAGACACTACTAAATATTATATCAAAAATTATAATTCAGATTATATTTACTGGGAACATACCTACTGAACTCAAAACAGGTATTTTAAGACCTATTTTTAAAGGTGGTATTAAGGAGGATTTTTCTAACTATCGACCAATAACAATTCTGCCTATTTTTTCGAAAATAATGGAAAAATATATTTTTAATCCTTGTGGGACATCAATCAATCCTCATGCGCACAAGGAGCGCATGAGGAGTGTGTGGATTGTTTTGCCTCTGAGCGGCACTTTTTTTGCACACAATAGGCTAAATGACCATTTAACAGCCTTGGGCAGGGCGGAGAAATCCGCCTTGCCGAAGGTCATCTGGTGCATTGGACTTTAAACTGTGGCTCTGGGTGCGTAAGAACCATACCCGGTGCACGTTAAAAACGGATGGCCTTGACAGGAGGCTGCCATGTGTATCCTAATAGCTGTACAATGGTACACCGATGGGCTTGGAATAGACCACCGTCCATTGGATGGGACACAAAGCCATGGGACCATGTATAGGAGAGTATCCAATGCATGTTAAAGAATACTGTTACGACAGAAGGAATCTGGCAACCGAAAGCAAAAAGTTTCAGCCAACGAATAAGAACGTTGGGAGAATTTGGAGAAGAAGAGTGGAGCGTTAACGGTCGTTTTGTATTGTAACGGTCGTTGTGTTGTAACGGTCGGAGAGTTCGAAAATGGACGGTGAGCTGTTCTGAGACAGTGCGCGTAAGTATCAAGAAGTAACTTGATGTGTTGTGTATACGCGGAAGGATAAAAGTGGGATCTTTTATCGTTAAGTATCAAGAAGTAACTTGATGTGTTGTGTATACGCGGAAGTATAAAAGTGGAACTTTTATGGCTAACTTCGAATGTCTACACGGACTGTCTTTTTGTTCGGCTAGTGTGTGAAAAGTTATTAGCACAGGACGAGAATTGGTTTACGAGTGAAGATCTTCGGGTGACCTGGTAAATCAAGTAAAAGGTAGTATTTAGTAAAATACACAGAGCTGATGTTGTGTGCTCACGCAGGAAGATTGATGACTTGTGCATGTTAATAGTTGATTTGTTAATAAGATACTTCATCCATATTTCCTTTGTAACAATTTACCTTGTATTGAATTTGGTTTTGAAATATAGCTTTTAATACTCACGCTCAGTGGCTATCCATTTTTGTGATCCGCAACAATTGGTGTCAGAAGTGGGATAATTTATTGAATGCCGTTAACTAGAAGTATGGATGAGTTAATAAAGCTGATGACTGTTATGAAAGCCGATATGGCTACACAGATGAATGACATTAAAAGTCAAAATAATGATTTGAAAGCCGATATGGCCGCACAAAATAATGAGTTGAGAAATAAAATAGGTGACTTGAAAGCCGAAATGGCCGCACAAAATACTGAGATGAGAGCTGAAGTGGCTTCTCAAGTTGGTAAGTTTATTGATCACTTCAAGGATCATAAAACCGAACTCAATAGACAATGCAATAGTTTAAATGTTGAATTTGTCAGTGAAAAAGATGATCTTGATAGTGTTAAGTTAGATTGTAAACATGGAAAAGAAAAAGAGAAAGGCAACGCATATAAAAATGTGGATCTGCTACTGGAAATCAAGAATCGTAGAGATAGCGCAGATAATGCCTTTGACCACGCAACTACTGGTAATGCATGGCAGAGTGTCTATGTCGCTGGTGACATGTCTAGGAACTGTGAAGAACAATCACACAGATCAGAGAGCTGCGAGACTATACAGTACGCTTTGCACTTCAAAATACCTAGGTATACAAGTCTGGCACGATCTGAAGAGAGATCCACACGAAAGGTATTCTATTCCTCGCTCTCAGCAAAATGCGTCATGGACAATTATCGCAAAGGCAGAGTAACAAGTGGTAATGAAGGGGAACGAAACAGAGTTTACGTTTCGCAGAGTGGTCCGAGTAAAGAAGAGGCGTCCATTCATCATAGATACAAAGTGCCATTCGACTTTACCGCGGAAGTCGGAGAGATTTTTCCGAAGCATATAGCCACACTCGAATCGTTTATAGAAAGTGGGGATTTAAGGAAGAGGAATTCCAAAGAATGGCTTAGAAGCATAACAGGTGATGCTAGTAAAAGAGCTTCAGGCAGAGACGGTACTTCAAAGACTAACTTTCTGGATGAAACTAAGCCTCGGAGTTACGATCAGAGAGAAGTAAAGCTCTCAGACAATCTCAACGAAACCATGCTGAATTTCTTTTCTGAACAGTCAATGCGCAGATTTGGACATTATAACCATTTAGATTATAAGGATATAGAAAAGTTTTATCACGATTACAAGAACTCTAAAGTGGACAATATCATGTTACAGAACTCGTCGCTGATCTCCAGAATGAACAATTTGGCAATCATGACTGATATTTCCCTGGCTAATTACAATGAGAGCTCCAAGAAAGTGAATTCGGAAGAAACAGCAAATATGACCTCCTCGGGTCATGTGTTTTGCTGGAGACCCGAGTGGCGCCATCGGATGGTAGATGAAAACAGCACAGGAGGTGTCGGCAACAAAGTGAGTCTTGTCTTGGCTCCTGCACTTGCTGCTTTAGGTCTCAAGGTCCCTATGATCTCCGGTCGTGCTCGCCAATTGACGGGAGATACTCTGGACAAATTGGAATCCATCCCTAGCTTCACAGTTGACTGCACTAAAGATAAAATCGAGCAGATGATGGAAGACGTCGGATGTTGCATCGTAATACAGACAGAGGAGCTGGTGCCAACAGATAAGGAGATTTACCGCTGCAAGGATCTGACGGCTACCGTAGATAGCGTTCCTCTAATGAGATGCTCAATTGTGTCCAAAAAGCTGGCTGAAGGAGTGTGCGCTTTGGTTTATGATGATGAATTCGGAAAAGGAGCTATTGATCCCATCAGTACAGAAGATGTTGCTGTTGATTTAGTTAAGAAAATGGTTGCAGCATCACAAGCTCGTGGAATGAAGAGTTTGAGTTGTTCAGCTGTTATCAGCAACATGGATTCACCTCTTGAAAACTCTGTTGACAACTCTCTGGAAGTGGTGGAAGCTGTTCAGTGTTTCCTTGGTAACGGATCCTTGGAACTGCAAGAGCTCGTCGAAGAGTTAGGAGGAGAACTTCTGCGTTTGGTGAACATTGTGGATAATAGGGTAGATGAAGCATCACGTGTCTGCAAGGTTCTGCATAACGGCAATGCTTTGAACAAGTTTCATAACATGTTAATAGAACAAGGAGTATCTGAAGATGTTGCAAGCTGGCTATGTGAAGGTAACACAGAAAAAATATTGCTAGCAGCCCGACACTTCACTGATTTCACTTATACAGGAGAAACAGGTAAGGTTGTCGGATTAGAAGCTGCAGTTCTAGCAAGAGTATGGAAGGAGGAGATGGACCGAAGAGCTAAAAAGAATTATGGAGCTGATATTATATTTGTGAAGCACCTTGGGGATCAAATTGAATCAGGCGAAATATGGCTGAAGGTTCATCACGAAAGTTCTGAATTAAGTGAAAGTCAACTGACAAAAGGGTCAGACTGGAGGATGAAACTCCTCCCTAGATTTTAAGTCACTAATGACTTTCATTCCTTGTTACTGTTGATAGAAGTAAAAATCCAAAGAAGAAAACTTTCGACAAAGAAGAAAACTTTTTACAGGTTTTGCACGAAAACTCTTAGTCGATTCTTCTCCCTGCGGAGACATAAATGTGTTCACAAGGGCTATAGGCCTTACACGTATTATATTTGTGGACGAGGCTTCAGTCAGAAAAGAAATCTAAGTCATAATGAGATTCGCTTTCATTTTGACACAGACGTGGAATATCGCATTCGTCGACGTCCAGCTACAAAGTGCAAGGTGGTTCACGTGGATCGTTTGGCCCCGTTTCATCGAAGAACTGAAGAAACTTTGGAATCCAGAATTGTTCGGGACGAACAACACCTAGGAAGGGGGCAGTGTTACGACAGAAGGAATCTGGCAACCGAAAGCAAAAAGTTTCAGCCAACGAATAAGAACGTTGGGAGAATTTGGAGAAGAAGAGTGGAGCGTTAACGGTCGTTTTGTATTGTAACGGTCGTTTTGTTGTAACGGTCGGAGAGTTCGAAAATGGACGGTGAGCTGTTCTGAGACAGTGCGCGTAAGTATCAAGAAGTAACTTGATGTGTTGTGTATACGCGGAAGGATAAAAGTGGGATCTTTTATCGTTAAGTATCAAGAAGTAACTTGATGTGTTGTGTATACGCGGAAGTATAAAAGTGGAACTTTTATGGCTAACTTCGAATGTCTACACGGACTGTCTTTTTGTTCGGCTAGTGTGTGAAAAGTTATTAGCACAGGACGAGAATTGGTTTACGAGTGAAGATCTTCGGGTGACCTGGTAAATCAAGTAAAAGGTAGTATTTAGTAAAATACACAGAGCTGATGTTGTGTGCTCACGCAGGAAGATTGATGACTTGTGCATGTTAATAGTTGATTTGTTAATAAGATACTTCATCCATATTTCCTTTGTAACAATTTACCTTGTATTGAATTTGGTTTTGAAATATAGCTTTTAATACTCACGCTCAGTGGCTATCCATTTTTGTGATCCGCAACAATACGATGAATGGCTTTTATAGTAGACTACCCTCTGTCTCCTAATAGTTGTCCATAAAGTCTGCTCCCAGCAAACTTCTAACCATTTGGCCCATTGTGTGCAGAAAAGTACCTCTCGTAGGTAAAAAAATTCCACTCAATTGCTGTAAGGCAATACTAAGCACCATACTTCATTCCATTCTCGCGAATTGGTTTCGCTATAAGGATTGCTTTCACTTGTTTAGATGCTCACGTGCCCCACTGAATCTATATAAGATGGGTTTTCACGTGTATTTCTAGACCATTGCATTGAAATGTGGTCAGAATATACGTTTGTACTTCTATTTCTTTATGAAACTAAATAATGTTTTAAGCAATTTTTCAAGATAAAATAATTATTTATTATCTCAATCAAGGTCAGGATTTAGCCTTCAAATTTAGGAAAGGAGGAGGTGTCAAATGAAATGTTTGAAACTGACGATGTATACCGAGTGGTTATAATTAAACTGCGTTCCTTTGTTGATCTGCGGAAAAAAAACGATTAACTGCACAAAGCTGAAATTTGAAGCAGATAATAATGAGGTCACTGGAATGGAATGACAAGTAAAAAATTGAATTTCTGTAAACATTGCCAGAGAGTAGAACAAGTGATGTACAGTCGCTCAAAAACGTATCCGAACGATATGGTTGATTACAGAATCCAGAAAAAATATCTGGCAACAATATTTTTAGAAATTAGTGATCTGGCAACCTTCGTGAACGTTCACCCAGGTTGCCAGATCATTAACTCCTAAAAATATTGTTGCCAGATATTTTTCTGAATTCTGTAATCAACCATAGCGTTCGGATACGTTTTTGAGCGATGGTACATAATAATCATGCAAATTATTCTCCAATCACGGGCCAGTAATACAGCTCTAGCCGAATATCGCATAGTGAAGAGATTGAGATGACTTTGACCAAATGAGTTACGAAACACGACGCCCAATTTTGAGGAAACTGTTATAATCGTTGTGCCACTGCAGAGGAAGTCGATTGTTTTTCAGCACATCGTAGATGGCTAGTACATTACTTCCTTTGTTGCTGCACAACACAGCAACCACGACAAGACACGGTTCCGCCTTTCGACACTACCAGTGAGGAATTGCCGTGTACTATCTACTTGTCAGGGGCAAGGCTACACCATATAGATGCATCTCATCCCCAACAATCCTATGGCGAACGGTCCTATAGAAGGAAAGCTCATCCATCGGTCAAAACCTAAATTTACTTTGTTCCCCGGTTAGCCATGAACAAGGGTATATAGATCCAAGTTTGCTCGGCTCACGGAGTAGAGAATACTACAAGAAATTATAGTGATAATATAATTGTACATTCCAGTGTGGATGATCATTTGTGCATTTCCCTAAAAATCATATTTTGATTAAAACTTGAACATATCAATTGAGATATATCCGTAATATATCACTCATCATTTTAAATGCAAGTACACCAGTGATTAAACGAAATATATATATTTCAATTTCTCTGTTTTATAAAATTAGTGGTAGTTTATAAAATTTTTACTTTCGTTGCTATTTATTAATTTTTTTATTGTTGTTCCTTCTTTATTTATTGGTTCTACAAACTGTTGTTACATCATATCTCTTCAACCCATTGACCCATCGTAACCAATTATTCACTAAATGAACACTAATAATGCTGGGAGTGTCACAGGTTATATATAAATCATTTCGTCCTGTTTCTTCCCTCCACTGAAAAAGGAAATATGAAATCCAGTGTACCATTATATATTATATTCAGAGTAATGAGTAATATATTAAATTATAGTTTGTGACTTCGGGAGTGTGATTTTGAAATGAATATTTTTTTTTGCCTTTTCAATTTTTGATCAGGTTCACAAGACAATTTACTTATCTTTAGGTTATAACAGAACAAACGACAGTTCCATCACCGGGACTCAAACCCGGCCCCATCTGGGTCACCACGAACCAATGCAGGATGTACTGCGCCACTGAAGCGGAAATCTCTCGTGCATTCTTCCCTCAAAACAGGAGCTAAATGTGTAAAGATTGGTTAATCTTTCGATAGCAAATACCAAAGTAACTACTTATGTGTTAAATGAAAGCTTATGATGTGTAAAGTAACATAGGCTACAAAATTTTCCATCATATGCTTTCTTCTCTCCTGACAAATGAGAAACGTATATAAATAATTGTTCCGTTGCATCTTCGGAACTAGAGAACAGAGAGAAATGAGTTATTTGTCAAATGCAAACTTGTAACGTGGGAATTTTCAACGTTATGTATCATTTACCATCCGTTCTTTCTTCCCTCCACAAAAGATTGGGGGTTTGGATTCTCTAAACTATTCCTCTACTATCGTTCGTGGCGTCCAGGCTGCCGTGAGGACCAAAAATTATGTCCCTCTTTCTTCCGCTTAAAACAGGTCATTTAAATTTCACGAGGTAAATCTTTAAGAGTCGCATGCCAAATGAAAGCATAAGACGTGCAGAGAAACGTAGGGAATGTTGAATTTTTTTCTTCGAAGTAGCGGAAAGATTGATGCATTTCGTGACAAACGTTTTCCTTGAGTCCTGAACGAGCGAGTGTACTCTTGTGTAAATGTTTTATATTGTGTGAAGAACAAGGACAAGCCTCGAAGTGCTTCTAGGTTATTTCTCTCCTATTACCCTTAAAAAATAAACATTTCCATGAGAAATTATCATTAAAAATCGAAATGTAAAATATTGAAGTTAAGGAAATTTAAAATATATTTATATCTTCCCATGTTTGTTCTAAGATGTAACTTATATATGCTCACTGAATTATGACCATTTCCCTCCATGTTATGTCAGTGGAATCTAACTTCGAAACTCTATAACTACTAAGAAAGAGTTTTGTAACAGAATGGGACTGAAAGTAAATTAAAAGTCTCAATCAAATCTATACAAACCTCGTTTTTCAACAATATTCCCTTAGTATTTAAAGAGTTATGGATGTTTAAATAATTAACAACAGCAATGCCTAACATTTAGAATTTAACTCAGAAGTTAATTATAATTGAATAAGAAGTATTCAATCATTTAATACAACAGAATTGTCGTAATAAAAATTGCATTGTTTCTATTAAATATTTAAAGTCCTTAACTCTTAAAATGCAAACAAACTTTATTGAAAATCGAGATTCAGATAGAATTGATTGAGATCTCTAATTTAGTCCAATTACGTTTTCTCATAAAATGCTTAGTTTAGAAGTTATAGAGCTTCGACGTTAGCTTCCACTTATATAACATGGAGGGAAGTGGAAATAATCTAGGGAGAACAGAATACATGAATAAAATGTACCAAAGATAAATTCGGTCACTGAATTCATTCTGTCAAACATCGACCACATTTTTCTTCCCATTTTTGTTAGGGGGAATGGGGTGGCTCAGTTGGTAGTTAGCATAGCTCGTACTCTGCAGTTCCCACGTTGAGTTCCAGCTCGGTCAACGTTGAGGTTTATCTCCGCAAAATTCCTGCCCTGTCCACGTTCAGAAGGGTACACCGATGGGCTTCTAAAGACCGCCGTCCGTCTGATGCAACGTTAAACAGTTTTACGTGTGCAAGAGAGCCACATTGTGCATGAATGTTAAAGAACACGCTGGATGGCCTTGATGGGAGACTACCTGTTTCCCAAAAGCTATCAAATTTTTTGAGCGACAGTACAAATGTAATTATGTGTTACAGCAGGTTGTCAAGCTCTTGCTTATTTGATCTTTATGTATTGATTAAATTTAATATAGAATTTCTATTTTTGCACCAAATAAGCTAAATGACCAGTGATAAGGATTGGAGTGGACAGCTGCTGAGAAACAGATGGTAGTCAATCGCTAAGGGCATACAACATATACAACGGAAAGCCAAAACATTAGAACTACCTGCCTAATATGATTGTTGGTCCTCTACGTGCCACCAAAACAGATCTTGCCAGGCGAGGCATGGACGCTATACGATTTCCAACGGTGTCTTCTGGTATCTGGTACCTACACATTACCAGCAGATCCTTTAACTCTTGTAAGTTTTTACGTGGTTTTTTCACATCGGATATGATGTTCCAACACAAACCACAGATGCTCGATTGGATTGATGTCTGGGAAATTTGGAGGCCAGGGCAATATATGGAAGACAAGTTCATGTTTCACGAACCATTCTCGAACAATCCAAGCAGTGTGGCATGGGTCATTATCCTGCTGAAAGAAGGTAATACTAGAGAGATATACCGTTGTCATGAAAGGATGAACCTGGTCTGCAATGATGTTTAGGTAGGTGGCAAATGAAGTCCAGCAGAACATTGCCCAAAGCATTAAACTTACTCCACTGGCTTGTTTTCCTCCCAGAGTGCATCCTGGTACCAACATTTCCCTAGGTAAACGAGGCACAGGTACCCGGCCATCCCCATGGTGCAACAGGTAACATGATTCATCGGAGCAGACGACTTTCTTCCAATCATTCAAGGTCAACTTTTGATGCTGGCATGCCCATTGTAGGTGCTTTCGATGGTGAACTTTTCGAAGGTTAGCATGGGCACTCGGAGTGGCCAGTGGCACAGTCCCATTTTCATCAGGGTTCGATGTACAGTGTTGTTGTGACACACCAGCATTCAAATTACGGTCAGGTTGCACCACAGTATCCATTCTGTTGCCTCGTACCATAGATGCTAGAAGTGAGCAGGGAAAGCCTCTGCTCACTTCTAGCATCGATGAGCCGTACTGAGCTTACACCTTACCAGTGCAAATAATTCTAAAATCCTAGAGAGAAGATTATTGAGCTGGCATCTAGCATTTGAGAAATATCCAATTATCTTACGCCTCATGCTACCCATTTTAATTTGAAGTAAAGAGTCATACGAAGTTAATCACTGTTTTTGTTCTTTCGGTTTGTTATCTGACATAATCAGGTTAGCTTAGCTTTAAACCTAACTTTTAGGAAAACGTTCCACAGCTCTTTTCAGAGCTTAACGGTTAGATTAGATAAGTTATGTATGGTTTTCTGGATCCAGGAAGAAGCGTGCTTCTGCTCAGGTCGTATTGTTTAGTTTCTCTTTGCCGTCCATCCAAATACATACCAGACTTAAAGTGAAAAACGGTATTCTGTTAGAAGACGATAACCCTCATGTTTCATGCAGTCCCATCGAACAACACTCGTCTTGCAAAGAAGATCTTTCCCAAAGTGAAGTAGCTCCCAGCAGTGGCAAAAATAGCACTGTTATAGAGGATAACATTTGCACTTATACAGAACGCACCATCATGATCCCAGATTCAGAAGAAGACCATATACTTAAAGAACTGATGCGGCCTATGGCACAGCGAAACTTCGGGACGAAATAAAATACATTTTTGACAAAAAAACTAAATGAACTCGAAGAAAAAATATTCTTATGAACTAAGACACTAAGAACCACTAACATTTGCAAGAATATCACGGATATCATGGGGCATAGAGCCAACCTACGCTTCCCCAAAAAGCATGTGTTTAACACTCAAGGGCTCCTAACAGGAATTCCCGTTAACATTTCAGAAGTGGAAATCCCTTCAAGACCATCCAACGTGTTCTTTAACGTTGGGTTGTTTTACCTCTGAGGTAAAATAAAAAACCTGATGGTTTGCATCCAGGGTTGTGACGTATATTGCCATAATTTGCATGTCAAAGTAATCAAAGCATTATAGATAGAATAATAGCTAGAATCTCCAATAACGTGCCCATTATAGTGCTGATGTCAAAATTGAAGGAAATGTTAAAAGGAATTTTATCTCAGTGGGAAAATAAAATGGTTAACAGATTACTTGTGGAGTTTTTTGCAGTGCCTGTAACAGGGTAAGGTAAGGTTAAATACAGCTGATGGAATTTGAGAAAGATCCGATCATTGGGTTGTCAGAATCTGGATAATCAACACATCTAACCATCGTTCTTGTGGGTCGTGATGCCCAAACGGTGGGGTGCTATTAGCAACAATTGGTACAGAAAGTTACATGTATACAGGGTGTCTCAAAAATATAGGTACAAACTTTTAGGGGAGGTAGATAACATCTAAAGGAAAGAGAATTGCATAGGAACCCATAACCGGAAACGTCACCGTATGTCAATAGGCGGCGTTGTTCATCAGTGCGTTAGAGGGGATATTTCGGATTTCCTCATTCGAGCGGTAGTCGGCTTACGAAGAGCATGCAAAGGCATTCGAACAGGGAGCTGGCAGACATGCACTTAGTGTATGGAATAGCTGAGGGCAATGGACGAGACGCTCAACGAATGCATTAAGAACGCTTCCCACACAGACATGTACCGGACCACCGTTTGTTTGTGCGTGCGCATCAAAATTTGTACGATTATGGGTCATAAGAGGTAGTAGTCTGCTGTAACATTATGAAATGTATCATCTAGACGCAATTTGTAATAATTATGTCCAATAAATGTTTTCCCATTAATCACTGTCTTGTGTCCTTTCAGATCTTGTACCTCTGCTACCACTTTCCCATGACGTTTCCGGTTATGGGTTTCTATGCAATTCTCATTCCTTTAGATGTTATCTACCTCCCCTAAAAGTTTATACCTATATTTTTGAGACACCCTGTATATAATTAAGGCTTTGGTCCTATTAGAAAACATTAGAATGTGAGGATCGACGATTCTGTCGCATAGCGACAAGAGGCAGGACAAGTCGTCATATTATGTATAAACAATCAGATTCCCAAAATCTTAACATTATCCCATTTTTACCCTGTGGTAGGGAGTATTATTGGAAGATGTTTGTAAGAATCAGAGCTATATTCCGTCGTAATCCATTGGCATCTTCTGATATTTCAACTCGCTACCGTGATGTTTCGCTCTTTTTATCTCTATGCATGGAGACAATTCTTATTACTGATGTACATCACATTTTCGTAAATAAATACTTGTGACTTGCTACACATATTTAAAAATTTCTTATTTACCATTATATTTGGAACTCCGCGTATTTTGAGGTCAAAGAGCGCACTCATCCTAGATGGGGAAATTTCAATGACGAACAGTGTATGTTAGAGAAGTGGAGAGCTCTAAAAATTTGAACTTAGGGGTAAACTGAGATCCGATGTGCTTTCAGGGTCAAATAGATGTCAAATTTGGATCTAATCCTAATATATGTAGAATGCTAGAAATGAAAAAATTGTTGTCTATGAAAAATGTGTAGCATAAATATCAGCAAAAGTGAAGGGATGCAGTTTCTGTATTATTTTTAGCACACACACACATAAACACAAAAAAGGTAGCATTAAAATTAATTTTGGAGTTCAACGTCAAGTAGTGTCAGAGATCAATCAAATATGACGTTCACCTATTTCTTATGTTATATAACTAAACTTAAAATAATATAATGTTGATAAATATAACCAGAGGAAAGTAATTATCTCAATAGTATATTTTGAATACGGAGAAATTACAAAAGTTTAAGGTTGTAATATGCTATGAAGATTATAATGCTATTTCTGAATATGTTGAATACAATTTATTTTATTGCTAGCAGAACGTCCCTTAAAATTCGACTGCTAAACTGAAAATTGTAAATGGCGAACTATAGAGAATGGAGAAATGAGGTGCTTCGAAGTTTCGAAATCGTGTTCTCTTTATAGCAAAAGGCGGGAAGGTTTCATGCAACAAACGTTCTGTTGAAATTTAAATGGTCCCTTAACCTTTCACTTTTTTCATGAAATAGAAATATGTTTAATCTCGAAATCTATCACAATTAGGGACTTCAGTTTTGTCGCAAAATGGAACGGCAAGTAAGAGACGAATAGCGAAATCCGTGGAGCAAGCTGTGAAATATTTCGGTAGTTCTAATGGGTTCAAAAAGTGAAAATAGCAATATTTAACTCCTTCAACAACTTTTAAAATGGTAAAAAAAATTAATTCGAGATTGTAAATATCGTTGTACAGTATTATAGGAAGGGACTCGAATTTTTTGCTCGTGACAACATGTGGCTCTTGATATCCGAATGGATCCGGTAGGATGAACATAAATCTCATTGTTCTATTAATCGCAGATCACAGCTCTAAGAGGTTTCTGGGAGGGTACTGAAGAGAACCGAAATATCTCGATAGTTTGGGTAACAGCGAATCCAGGGGCTATGAGAGAGAGGGCGCTGATTTCAGAAAAACAGTGCAATTATTCGTGTTAAACCAGTGCTAAAGGCTGAAGAGGGGGGGATGCCTTCAGTCAGGGAAATGAAAATCAGAATATACAGATTTAAAATGAACCGTGGACAGTGATAGTTTGCATGGAAACAAAGGCAAGGGCTGTAAAAATTTGGTAATTTTTAAAATTGACCTCAGCAAAAACCTAAGAAGAAGCCGAGAAATTCTTCTGTGCCGTTCAACTAGTAAAATATATATATATAATTCCCCAGACATCAGTTCAATCGAGTAACTGTGGTTTGTGCTGAAACAGCACATCCTATCTGCGGTGGCTCAACCACGTAACTTACAAGAGTCAAAGGATCTGCTGGTAACATGTTGGTACCAGATACTACAACACACCTTCAGAAATCTTATAGCATCCATGCCTTGCCGGATAAGAGCTGATTTGGCGGCACGTGGAGGACCAACATCATATTAGGCAAGTGGTCACGATGTTTTGACTATTCGGTGTATGCTGATGCCATACCTAATGACTAATTCATAGAGAACTTTATATATCATTGTTATAATATACAGTGGAATAAAAATTTTAACTTCAGCACTTTCTTAGATGAAACCTAAATTCATCACAAGTATATTTTATCAACGATTTCCATTTAAAATTATTTTCAATATAAATCCCAAAATAATGATTTTTATTAACTTCTTCGACATTTGGACAGGGACAATGCGTTTTCGTAAATATTTAATTTATATTGACAGTTAGACATGTGTTTTAATGCATAAGTAGTTTAACTTGTGCATACTCTGAATGATCATATATTTCTTTTTCTCTCCATTAAAGAAAAGTTCGTTTTTCTGAAACCAAGAAATTGCTCTGTTTTAATCGTTTTGTGCACATTTAACTAACACTTCTACCTGTATACCTTATATTCAGCAGAACGATATCATCAGCAAACATTAACAGATTACTTGGAAAATTAACTCTAGTTAAAACATTTATATTAAAAAAAAAATCATTCCTTTAAAATATAACTTCCATTAGTTTGTATCCTGTATAATACATGAACTTCTATCAAGAAATTTAGCATAGCAGTTATTCGCCACGATTGTCAGCAAACCATGACAGTGTTTTAATTAACTTTTCTTCCATCCTTTCAAATATTTTGCTTTACCTAATAACGTTTTGATTAACACTCCAATCGTATTATAGAAACATTGTTTTATTTTCCTTCTCAATGCAAATTCCAATTTTTTCTATTGCCCACCACTTATTATATTAAAATACCTTTATAATAAAAAATTCCACATTGTTGTTATTTGCGCCCTGGAATAAAGCATTCCAATATTATTACACTTATAGAGAGCTCAATGCTCTATATGTGTTAGGATTGTTTAGTCCAACCCAAACACAATATGTGTGAGGGGAACTTAAAAGTTCTCCTCCACGCCCAGGGCGCTATTCCATTAAAAATAAAAATAAGAAAAAAATGAACATATCAATCTTCACTTATGTCATGTAGGAAAGACTTACATGAAAATTTTTGCATTGACATGTGACACACCTTCCTGATAAAGGGCTATAATGGAACTATTCGTATACCTTTTCCGATTTCGGCACCTTATAATCTCTCTGTGCCTTCAAAATGGCTTGAACTGAATCTGACATAGATTAAAATGAGTGTTTGGGAATCTTGAGATGTTGTGTGAAGGCATTCCTGTTATACAGCAGTATACAGTACCTTCAGGGTAAAGGATAATAGAGGTTGTGACCAAGACATTGCAATCGCGGTTGGGAGAGTCATTTATAAAAATATCAGGTGTAAGGGAGAAATTCATTGCATTGACTTTCCTTTGCAGGTACTGATGTATTCCTAGGGTACTGAGAAGTAGCCTTAAATTGCGAGTTGTTTATCATACATGCTGGTTGAAGAATAGTGAAAAATAATTCCAGAAACTGAGCCACAGTTTCTGAGGTGAAAGGAGCTTTTTGAATTTCTGGTAAGGTGGCTAGTTTAGAAATTCGAAGCATAAAATTAAGTATTCCTTCTGCTTGTGGAAAATTATGAGATTGCAGTGGAGAGTAGTTTCTAGCTTTTCCAATGCTTTTTGTGATATACCAGCAATGGCTCCCTGGAAGGTATTGAGAATAGTGTCTAAGGATTCCTTTTAAAACATTTGAAACTCATGTGAATTTTAGCAACTGGGGTGTAGGTAGGTTCTGTTGAAAGAAGTTTAACACGTGTCATCTGATATGAAACACGATGAAATTTATGTTTTAAAATATAAATTTCTCTAATCCACTGGAAACACGCTCAGTCATTTCCCGTATGATCTCCAGGCAGGAGAATTATATACTCACACGGATGCTGAATTTTCGGTGCCTCATCGACTGCAGCATTCTTTGCTGCGCAATTTTTCTCAGTATGGGCCAAGAGTCGGCAGCGAGTGTAGCTGCGAGGTTTATCAAAAAAGAGCCGTTTTCTGAAGTTCCAATCACATACGAACTCTATTTGGACAAAGAAGGCCTAGAAAAATCACAATAGTGGATGTGGGAATTGTAGATACGTCCCGTCGCGAGAACAGACACAGCTCGAAAATAGTAAGTTTTGATTGGAATTTTTATATAATTCCTCCATTTTAATATTAATATCAGCAACAGAAAATCACGCAGTAGAAAACGAGTGGATAATGCATCAGTAAATAAATTAGCTGTCACTTTTGTCTAAATTATATTTATAATGCAAAAAATATCAGAAGCTCAAAAAATTCTATCAGTACATATAAAAAAGTTCTTATTTCTTGCGAGGGAGGCGTATAGAAGTAAAGTCTTCTGGAAAATTTCAGGAATTATGATTATGAACTCTATAAAACTAAATTCTTTGTGGCTGTTATAAGAAGGCTTTTCCCTTTTAACAAAACGGTGAAATTTTGTAATTCCTAAATCTGCAACAAGAAGGACAATTTCTTCATCTTGAGGGAAAGTTCACCCTCCTGCAAAAGGTGCTTTTGTAGAAGGAGGTATTGCATCAGTATGAAATTTTGCATGCATTGCTATGTTTCATGGTACTTCGCTCAGGATGCCGTGTTTATGATAATTTGGCCATACAGTGTAAATTCACCCTTATTGGTTAAAAATTTTCACTTGCCACGTGTCCAGTATACATACAGTTAGTCAATATACAGTTAGTCATCTTCATTACTCTAAAATATTTTTAACGCAATTTTTCTTTTCCTGTCTTCGTTATTCGATAACCATCTATTATATACTTTGTATTAAAATAAAACTGCATTCAGCGTTTTGTGCTTCCACCTTTACGTTTTTTAGTATAATTAAATACACATAAACAATAAAAAATAAAGAATTAGCCAAAGTGTAGTCAAGATATTAAATATACTTATATTTTTTAAAACTACTAAAACGGAGGGAAATCTTTTTTATTTGGGACAATTTCAATGACGAACAGTGCACCTGTTAAACAATTGCTTCAATTATTTAAATATTTCTATTCGTCTACATCTCTTTTTGAAAGAATATTTTGAATCATGCCTTAGAGAAAGCAGTGGTAGCTATAATCGGTTTCTTGGTCTAATTCGGTAAATAGGAACTTTAGTTACATATTTTAGTTCCAATGTGGGCCTAGTGGTTAGCGCGCTTGTCTACTGATCTAAGAGACCTGGGTTCCAGCCTCAGATAAAGCATGGACTTTTGTGTTGTTTTTCTGCTCCACACAGACCTTCTACTATGGCATATAAACTGACAGGCTCCTGTCAGCCCTCTGTGGGAAGCAGCTGCTTGAGGAGTATATATTTTTATTTTTTTTAATCGTAAACGTATATTGATATTTGAAATATAATATTTCATATTCTTTATGCTTGATATTTCGTTCGTATGATGTTAATTAGGAATGGTGAGAACTGTTTGTGAGAATCATGTCTCATCGCATTTTTGTATGGAAAATCTTATGAATGTATAAGGGAGTGCAGGATGTATCCAGGGCGCAGGGGACAAAATGGCCTCTCCCTTTGAGAATGCTGGCAAAGGTAATGGAGGTAAACACTAAATCATGCATTTTTTCCAGATATTTTAAAACCTCAATAACGTGTAGAGAAATGTTATACTGCAATGTTATTACAACCTCTCTCCCCCCACCTACTTTTTTCTGGTTAGATGGAGTCACTTTGAACCACCTTGTTCATTTCTCCTTTATTTTTTACAGATCCGGTCCTAAGTGTGTGTGTATGTTTGGTAAACCAATTTCTTTGATGGGACCTGCAATGCAATGAAATGCAAAAACGAAACTAAATGCAATACGAAACCTTGATATAAAAATACTACGAAACTCAACATTTCAGTTTTCTTTAATTGCGATTAGGAGCTAAATTTGAATAATTTTATACATATATATATTAATTTTCATTAATGCAGAAATTTTTATTGAAAATTCTGTATACAGTATCGATAGATAATAATCGAACCACATTTCATATTTTAAATTCTTGTTCATAAATACATGGCAGTAGTATTAAAAAAAATTAAGTAATCAAGCAGCTGCTTCCGTACATTTATGCAATATCTATTATATAGCTGCAGAGTCAGTTTTATGGGCTAATGATTGCAGGGCGGATCTGATTACCGATCAGGAACGGTGGAGGCAAAGCCCTTCTCCGTTCTTGAGAGTGATAGCAACCGAAATGAAGGAGAAATAGTGTTATATATGTACATTACAAATATTTTTTCAAGTAATGTTTCAAAAAACACTAAGACGAGAGGAAATAATTTACACCTGAACGACGTTCTCTCTTTCATTAAGACAACTTTTCCCCCCG
Source organism: Ryuthela nishihirai (assembly GCA_038380435.1). NCBI lineage: Eukaryota > Metazoa > Arthropoda > Arachnida > Araneae > Heptathelidae > Ryuthela > Ryuthela nishihirai. The sequence goes on from JAWZYU010000038.1 coordinate 7,669,549, forward strand.
ATTTCCTTCTCTTTGCTTCTAGATTCAGGCCTATATATGTATACGGTATTATGTTATCGAGTGTTATCGGCTTTCACCCCGATTTTTACCACCTGTAACTAGCTAGTTAAATAACTGGGTTAAAAGCGAAAAAAATATGTATTTCTTTCACAAATAGTTTGTTGCTTTTATTCTTACAGAAATGAAGAAACGTTATTCGTATAATGTCTATTTGTTTTAGTTTGTTATTAACCACCACAGACTAAAACACCTCCTCCACTATAAGTATTCGTTTCTCTGATATTGGAGGGATGATATCACATTCTTTGTTCTACCCAGATTAAACAACATCTAGAAACTGTCTGTAGGCTAAATCGAGAGTCGTCAGAAAACAGAACATTAAACCATTGTTCAGAGTTCCAAGTGACCTATTGGCGACACTAGTTTAGATGAGCTTTTCGGTGATTTCGGAATATCAGGACTGAACCACAAGCCTTTTCCCATAGAGACCACTCGAATGAAGACTTCATGACTCTGTTCTGCTGGAAATCATTTCATCTGTGGCCACAGAAACCGAGAGAGAGAATTGATGCGAAGTCATCATGAGGTACCGTCCTGCATTTAAAACCAGATAACGGTCAGTTGAAGTTAATGTAACTCTCGGGAAAAATTAGCTAGGTCTTCTGGAAATGGTTCCTGTTTCCTGAAAGTGTTTCCGTAGTGTCATCGATATCACCTTCTTCGACACATTCATCGTGTTGTCCTACTTATAATCCTACTACATCCAACTGTCCTTCTTGAAATCAAACATCTCCCCATCGCTAGGAACCAACTAAACCAGTGGTTCCAACTTGTTTGCCCTTAGCCCCCCCCCCCCTTAACTCTTTCTAAAGTTCTATTTAAGACTCCCTTCATGAAATTAAAAAAATATTGTTTTTCTGTATAAAACTAGTTGAAATAATATTTAAAGTAAGTAAATATTTATGACTATTTTGCATCCATGAATTTCTAAAATGGATAGATTATGTGTTAATTAAGAAGCAGTTGATAATTTATTTGATCTATTTCTCCCGAAAACCTCAAGTAAACACCCCAATGGGTCAGTGGCGGCTACTTTGTGATCCATTAGGATAAGCGATAGTGGCTTGCCTTCTACAGTCAAATGGTAAGTGTAACCATCATTGCAAACAACAATTTTGAAAAGAAGTAACAGCTGCTTGAGGGGGTATTTATTTATTTATTTATTTTAATGTGGTAGCCACCCATGTTTTTATAGGCATTAGTGATTTGCATGTTGCAAAGAATTGTGGGATTCGTGATGATGCTTATAGTTGCGCATTTTTCTCTTCGGGGAGGGTGTTTAAATTAAAATATTGATCAAAACTCTGGGTTACATTAATTTTGTCGACCAGTGTACATTAGAAAGATGAAAAAGTTACATTTGATATCTTTTTTTAAATAATAAAATAAATTCTTAAGTTTCCACAGGTCCAACAAACGAATATTCATTTCTTACAAACTTCTTCCAAGATTTTAAAATATTTATTCTGTCGCAGAATGAATACCAGTGATATTGAATATTCTTTACGGATGTTGTTGGTTAAAAAAGATATATATTAAATTTCAGTAAAACTGCGCTATTTGGATCCCGATTTTGAGGACTCACATTATCTGAATATTCGATTATCAGGACTGCACGACCCATCGCTCACAGTGAATTTAATTTTTTCGACAAGGGTTGTTAACTGTGTATGTAATATTTCACAATATTTGTTAAATTATCCAAATTGAAATTCCTTAAAATTTTGTATTGAGATACTTTTTTAATGCACAAAGCATTTTTATACAATATGCATATTCTTATTTTATTTGAAATAGATTTTCGTTTTATTTTCGATTATCCGAAAAACTTGCATTCTTAAATTAATCATGATAATCCAGTTTTTGCTCTATATGGAATGGATAATATCGATTAATCAGGTATATAAAATTCCAAATGGAAATCTTATGAATGAGATATATATATGTATAATATTTCTAATTCAGTTATTTAATAAATTGTAGCTTATTTTGAAATATTTTTAAAGCCTTTTGATTTATTCTAACGATTGAAAAACATTTTAATATAATTTTATATATTTTCTATTAATTAATACGTGAATAGGACTGCTTAGAGAAGGTTGTCGACTCCTTTGCATAACCTTTTCATGACATACAAAGTTGAACCACCTAATACCCAAGATACTGCGAAGCATCTAGAATCAAAAGCATCAAGTTTCCTGTTATCTTGTCAAAAAAAGCGTCTAGAACCAAACTACTATACAGTCTAATTTTAGTCTTTAGATGTATACGCCTATTATTCCCCACTCTCCATAGATAAATTTCCATCACTTTAGTTTTCCTCTGTTTATCACCAAACCAACTCTATTACCAGACTCATTAACAGCCCTAAATGGAAGAATTTATATCATGAATTTAATTATATTCAAATATCAATATATTCAATTTATCTCATCTTTGTTATAGCAATAGAATGTAATAATAATAACTAGACTGCCGTCATCAAAATTTAGCAGCTTTTCGTACCAGTTAATACTTGATATGTGGCAACACAGCAACTCGTAAAGTGTATTGATATGTGACACATACAATACGAATATTGATTATGATTTGATATGTGGCAACACAGCAACTCGTAAAGGGCACGGAGCAGTAGGTGAAAACTGAAACACATTGCAATATGGTTCTCATTTAAGAGCAGAACAGTATGCAGCAGCCGCAAAGCGTGGATAGAAGCAATTGAAATAATGGGACTGCATAAGCTATTGATTCATTTAGTTATCAAACATTTGTCAATAGAACAATGATCTCACAGATTAATGATCATTAGCTTATTGACATGCGATTGATAGTATAACTCACCAATGACTTATAGGGAGGTTTGATGTGTCAATTGCGCAGTCTAATTAACTCATTTGTTTTCATCCACGCTTCGCCACTAGTACGCAGTCTGTTGTGGGGAGCCCATATTGGAGGCTAATTTCGCCATGGTCCAATATTAACTTTAACTGAACTTAGGCAGTCAGTGTTCCGTTTCTTCACTTTGGAAAGGGTTCATGTTAATGTGTGTGATTTGTTGGAAGCTATGGTTGATTTGAAAAGTGAACAGCGGTATGTGATATGTGCTACGTTGCTGCATTCAGTGAGGCTTAAGTGGTGACCAGACAGGTAGGCGAAGAAATGATTCAAATGTAAGGAGAATAGTGAGTGATCAAATGTAAAGATAGTGACATGAGTTCAAAGACTGGCACGTGGGATATGCCTAAATTGGCCACTACTAACTCTATAGAATACAGGCCTTTTTGACATTAATCAAATTCTCGAACCTCATCAGTATGTAGGCACTCCTCGTTTCTGTTTCTTTTTGATTGATTACAGATGAAACTAGAATTCAGTTATGGTGATTCTTGGACGGATTAAATAACATCTGAACATCGGCTCAGACAGAAGATGCCGAAGTCGAAAAGCGTTATGTTGCAGTAGTATGGGGATATGAATTGATGAATATTGTATAATTCTCGCAACAGCCAAAATAGTATCTGAAGTCTACGCTGAAGATAGCGTTTTATGGAATTAAGGTGCTCACAAGTTATAATTATTTTTGTTTCGATATCATATTGGTAAGTTTCAAAATTTGTATTACCGGTGAACAAAGTTGATTCGGATTTATGTGTAATTGCAAATTGAATTATCAGCAAAAAATGACATTAACATAAAGCAAATTTCGAAAGGTAAATCGTGGTTAATAGTCATATTTCGAAAAGGAAAGAGATATAGCTATGGTATCACGAGGACCAGTTAACGTAAATATCTGTTCAGACCTTAGTTAAGAACCATTATGCAAACACTATACAAATAGTTACATGTCATTATTTAAACTGCTATCCAAAACAGCCGTCCCGTGGCCGAGTGGTTAGCGCTCCTGGCTACTGATATAAAGGGACCTGGATTCGGGCCCCAGGTATGGCATAGATGTTTGTGTTGTTTTTCTGCTGGGACCCGCCAAACTCACAGACCTTCTACTATGGCGTACAAACTGACAGGCTCCTGTCAGACCTCTGTGGCAAGCAGCTATTTGAAGAGGTGTTTTTTTTATCCAAAATCATATCTAAACTATCCAATGAGACCTCATTTCTACTTTGTTCGCTCGTACCAATTAAAAAGAATGATTATGAAATATGAGAAAAAGAAAAGAATCCGGTGATTCTCATTCGTGACGAAAAATGGAAAAATATTTCTTACTACAGTAGGTTTAGCCATAATTCGTATTTTTGTGATTAAATTTGCGGAGAATAAGGTCGAGAAATTAAGAAATATACATAGTTTCCTTTTCGCTGGGCAAAACGTTTCAAGATGTACAGAGACAAGATGTACGGTAGCCACAGTCTCCCAAAGCTGGATGATGATTAACGAATCAATTATTAGTTAATCATACCAAAGCTGGATGATGATTAACGAATAATTAACAATATGATATTACCAATATAATTTCTCTTAAGAGAACGGTAGGTATCACTCAAAGAATTTTTGTTCAGTCGTCGCTTATTACTTTTAAACAAGAAGGCTAATAAGAAGTAACACGCGACACTTCAAAAATGTAACAATCCTCAACTCATTAGCGAGTTTCTACGACACACTTTTTACAACGGGAATAAACAGGTGGAAAGGAAATTATGCTTTCCATTCACATTCATTTTGGATATGACATTTTCGATGTGATAGGAAATGAATTTCGCTCAAATTCTGAAAAAAAAAACACGACTAAAGTTTCTTTACTGAACTATCAATAAACGGAATGTTAAGATCCCAACGAATGGTTGAATTTCGCACAAACGACGACACTCTTCTGACCTCGGATATTCTGAACTTTTCTCAGGTGATTGACTCCACAGTAACATTCACACAGGAAAGAAGAAGTCGAAATATATAATCTTGAAGAGCAGAACTGTATTCTGCATAGAAAGCAAAGAGTTGCTGCAAATCAACGAGTTTCAATTGCATCACAAGCTTTACACTTTAATGACTTCCTTTCTCTCCAAAAATTTCCCTTTAATCTTGTAAACCTGTAACTCTTACCGAAATACAGAATTGCAATGATGAATGCAATCTTCGAAATTAATGTCAGGAAATTCTACTAAAACTCAAAAAGTTAACAAGTTGCAGAGAATTTAGGCTGCATGAAGTCTCACTCTATTATTTTGTTCCCTCAGGACAGAATACTTTCAGCTAATTAATAATCCTATTTCAACTTCTTAATTAATATAATCTTCGATGGTTGTTTGCACAGAACTGTCAACCATTATTATGATTATAATGATTATTATCTTTAGGTTATATGACAGATTTTATCAAAAAAAAAGCAGAAAGTTTAGTAAGTAAGTTGACTCTGTTTTAATCAGAAATACCTTTAATATGGTAGTATGCAATGAATTAGGAAAATTTAAAACGTATAAAAACCAAATTATTTTATACCCTGCAAAAGAGCTTCTGGTAAATAGTTGCTATTCCTCCTGCTGTTTTTTGATTGGCATTCCTTTCATTCACAGAATTTAATGCGGATTTGTAAAACATTAAATATTGATTTGTAAACTAATTGAAGATCCGTATTTACCGTATTTGCCGGCGTATAGGACGCACTTTTTTCCCATCAAAATACGCCTAAAATATGGGGTGCGTCTTATGCGCCGGTAATCAAAATTATGAGTTGAAATTTCAGTCTAAAACTTCTGGTTTATATCAATATACATATATAAGTATTATTTTGCATTTTGTCCTTTTGTGAAAGAGTGGTTTCAAATAAATCGTTTCAATATTTTTTTTGTTCTGTAAAAACAATAAGTTGCGTGATGTATTTTATGCTTCACTACTGATAGAGGGAGCATTCCAGTAAAATAGAGTTCAGATCCACTGACATCTCAAGGTTACGATTCATCCAATGTGCGCATGTGTGATCACATTTCACCGGCATATTTTTTCGAAAAGCGCTAGCATGGCGCGTCATTACCGATTACAGCGCCTCAGGCAACCAAAACGTAAACTTTTAGTACCGAAGAAGCTTTCTCATGTTTTTGCTGCGAAACATGGCTCGAAAACAACGCAGATTCTGCTATGATATTGCATTTAAGCTACGAGTGATTGAGTATGCTAAAGAACACGGAAACAGGGCAGCAGAGAAGAATTTCGGATCACCGCCAACAGAAAAGACGATAAGAACTTGGAGAAGACAGGAAGAAGACCTAAAAAAAGCTTTGCGTAGTAAACATAATCTGCGACATGGAATTGCAAAATGGCCGGAACTAGAAGAAGAATTAAAAACTTGGTTATTAGTCCACCGAAGCTCGGGATTTTCAGTTTCCACAAAAATGACTATTCAACAAGCAAGAGTGATAGCTACTAACAGAGGCATCGCTGATTTTACAAGATCAACGTCATTGTGTTCTAGATTCATGAATAGAAATGACTTACGTATGCGGACTAAAACAAAAATAGAGCAAAAGATGCCAACAGAATATGAAGACAAGTTTATCGAGTTTCATAAAATTGTCATTAATGCAAGAAAAAGTGGAAATTTTGAACTTTCACAAATCGTTAACATGGATGAGCTCCCACTGACGTTCGATGTACCCTCAAACAAAACAGTAGATTCCAAATGTGCAAGAAGTGTTATTGTTAAAACTTGTGGACATGAGAAAACGCACTTAACAGTCGTGTTGTCTTGTTGTGCCAATGGAACGAAATTGCCGCCGCTTTTCATTTTCAAAAGGAAAACCTTGCCCAAGGAAAAAGTGCCTAAAGGTGTATTTGTGCACGTTCATCCTAAGGGATGGATGGATGAAGGGGGGATGAAGTTGTGGATAGACAATGTGTGGTCTAGGCGTCCTGGTGGACTGTTAAATAAACCTGTCTTGCTCGTATGGGATCAGTTTCGGAGTCATAGAACAGAAGCTGTAAAAAATAAAATCAACCAACTGAAAACTCAGTTAACTGTAATTCCAGGTGGACTAACGAGCCAGCTTCAACCTTTAGATGTCTGCATTAATAAATCATTTAAAGGATTCATGAAGGAGAAATGGAACAGTTGGATGCAGTCTACAGATTTTGAAGTGACACCATCAGGAAAAAGGAAGAGACCTAGCATTTTGCAGATTTGTGAATGGGTTAAAACTTCATGGAATGCTGTGAAACATGAGACAGTTGTAAAGTCATTTAAGAAATGTATTAGTAACTCACTTGATGTCACAGAGGATGATTTGTTATACGAAGACTCAGTTTCTGAAAAAGAGGCTTCAAGTGGTTTTTCATTTAGTTCTGGAAATGAATTTCTGGGTTTTGAGGATGAACATTAAATGTTACCTAACCACAATGTTCCCTAGTTACATTTGTTGTATACATAAATAACTCTAAAATGAGTACAGTAAATATTTATGGAAATTCATGAAACAATGTGGAAAATTATTTTTCCCTTAAAAATGTGTCTAAGAAAGGGGGTGCGTCTTATACGCCGGTGCGTCCTATACGCCGACAAGTATGGTAATCGATTTTAGCTAGTCTGAGCAATCTAGTGTTTGTTTGAGTATATTATATTTAAGAGTAAAAAACTACTTGTCGCAGGCATCCTTCAGTTCCTGTTAATATAATTTTAAATAGTGAAATTAGCTTGGACATTTTTTTTTTTAAATATGTTATACATATATATATCCCCTCAATCAGCTGCTTGCCACAAAGGCAAAAAGGCCTGTTAGGCCAAGTAGGAGCCTGTTAGTTTAATATGCCACATAAGCAGTTCTGTAAAGATAGCGGGACGTTGGTACTGATCAACCGGACCTGGGATGATCAGTAGCCAACGTCCCGCTGGTCCGGTTGATCAGTAGCCAAGCAAACTAACCACTCGGCCATGGGATGGCTTAAATATGTTAAATTTGTTAAATACAGTAGGAAGGTGGTTCATTGGAAATATGCTAAATTTACCATTGGAAGTCTTAACTATCGTAAATAACTATACACTCCCGACAATCTTGTTTATCTAAGAAAATTTACATTGTGGTGAATTTATTAATGCATATTTAGTGTTTTGTTCATTTACGGTACGCAAATTAATTTTGATTATTCAGGGACAACAATATTTTCTGATTTTTCACTCAAGTCGAGTCTGAAAAAACGCTTTCTTCTCGGTGCGCTCTTAAAAAGCCGAAAAATGAAATTGTCGGTGATGCTCTTTGGTTATGATTCATACAAGAGCGTTGAAAATAAACGCTAATCAGTGGGCCAATTTTGAAAGAAAATGCATTAATCCTTCATTCTAAAATCGCTAGTGGGGGAGATTTTTCAGCAAGCCTGAGATGGCTTTCTCGCTGGAAAAAACGGCATGGTGTTCACTACCTTGGTGTTTGTGGTGAGAAATTGTCAGCTGATCCGTTAGCAGAAAAGGAATTTTCAAAAAAACTTTTAGTCCTTATTGAAGAAGAAGACCTATGAGCAGAACAAATCAACAATGTAGATGAGACTGGGTTAAATTTTAAACTTCTTCCAACGAAAACGTTTATGAAAGCGCACGGAACCTCAGCATCAGGATTTTAAACAAACATAGAAACAATCACTATGGCTTCGTGTACAAATAATGCAGGTATGCACAAACTTCCTCTTTTTGTAACTGAGAAATCAGCAAAACCTAGAGCATTCAAGCATGTAAATTTAGCTAATCAGCTAGTTTACTATATAGCTCAAACGTCTGCTTCGATAGACTCGTATTTGTTTAAAGAATGCTTCTTTACAGAATTTGTTCCCAAACTAAAGAAACCAATTGACAGGTCTTAAAATGCCTGTAAAGGCCCTACTCATTCTCGGCAATGCCACAATACACTCAAGCGAACTCATTTCTGACAACATGAAAGCCATGTTTTGCCACCAAATGTAACGTCTTTAGTGTAACCAATGGATCAAGGCGTGCTTGTAAGTTTAAAAAGACGATACAGGAGAAAGTTTCTTTCAGAAATTCTACAGCGAACCGAAAATGACAGAAGAGGACTTTTAAATGCTTTGAAACATTGTCAAGTAATGATTAAGAACCTCAAGGAACCGTTTTGAGATACATTTAATATGGGTATGTATGTGGTCGATACCCAAATCTTTATGAAGTTGTCTGTTAGTAACAAACCAAACGACATCAACAGCAGATCTCAATATTTTTTGCAAGAACTAAATCTTTTATATATTCGTGTACAACTAATCTCAGAAAATTTTTTTTCTTATAAAGGATGGACATATTGTTGAAATACATCCATGAAATAACGTTTCATTTTGTGTATTGAGGATTGAACGAACTAAAAATTATTTAATTAAATTGTTTTATAAAACTAGTGGTAATTAATTGTCAAATTTCATTTCTATTTTTAACTTATTTTCTTATTGACCTTCACTCGTATTTTTTTGTGTTTGCAATTTGTTTTAATAATTCGTAATTTGTCAAATCATTAGATTGAATAAAGTAATTAAACGCCATATCAATGCTATCTTCTGTTGAAAGCTACGAGAGGAGACAGATTCATGGCGGTCGTAACATGACGAGACCAGAGAGAAAATGAATAATTCGGACCTTACGTTAGGTGGCGCTGCACTACAATTTCAGTTCGTTACTCGTTCCATCGAAATTAATGAGCTACTACTTCTTTGAACTCTTATGTAAACTTCCTATTACATGTTAAGACAAGAGTTGCATGCAATATCATTTCTAGATATAACAGCTGAGCTAATTGTGATGAATTTCGTGTTTACAGGACATTTTTTTGATTTTCCCTAAAATTGAAAATTACACTACTTCCTTTTGTACATCATGATGCCTACTGTTTTATGTATCGCTTTAGCAATGATCTGAAATGTGCAAATTTATAATATTACCTATATCCACTGAGTTCTCTCTACAAATTTGCTTAAATATTGTCAGTTTAATTTAGGTCACCTTTTTTATAAAGATTTACGACACATGGTTTAGAAAAGGTAGAAATCTTTATTTCATTCTGAAAACAGTCAGTGTAATAATAATGAAGATATTATTTCAAAGAAATTTTAAATCATCCTTTTTTATCGTGTGCTATTTACTAGGATAATAGTAATTAAAAGAGGGCAAAACAGCTACCGCTATAAATTTTAGATTCATTTAGTGTAGTCTTTTGTAGCGTTTATTCATACAACGGCCTCGGGATGAAGGTAAATTCCAGTTCAGCGACTTACAACGTAAGTCGCTAAAAATTAACAAAAATAGTGTACAGTCGCTCAAAATAGTATCCGAACGCTATGGTTGCATACAAAATTCAGAAAAAAATCGTTGCCAGTTTCTTTTTCTGAACTTTGTATACAACCATAGCGTTCGGATACTTTTTTGACCGACTGTACGACCTGTTAACTTTAGAACAGGTCGTTTATAATATATATGTTACCGGCACTGTATGAAAAGCCGGCATTCTATAGAATACCCGGCGTTTTTAGGCAATATATGAAATATGAGAATTATTACATACTTTCCCTAGGCATTGTATAGAATACCTAGGCATTATATAGAATGAGAAATACTATTTCGGCAAAGTATGAAAAAGACTTTTATTGAAAAGATGCATGTGAAAATGTAAGAAGTACAAAATATAAGATGCTGCTCCAGTTTGGGGTCATTACTCACAAACCAATATCAAGCAGCTTCAGACTTTCCAAAATCAAATTTTGAGATCAGCTGTGGCCGCACCATGGTTTGTAAGAAACTCGATCATTCACCGAGATCTTAATGTGCGACCAATACACGAACACACAAAGGCCAAGCAATCAAGTTCTTTCAAAATGCAGAAAATCACCGAAATCATCATACCTCTGCCATCAATTATGATGATTCTGTTCAACAAAAGTATAAGAGTTGCAAGACTGTTTAAACGAGTCTATTACTTTATCTGATTGTCACTGTAAAAGTGTTTGCTCCACTTTGGTTTATTTTAAATATTTTGTTAATGCCATAGTCAATTTATGAAATGAAGTAGGTAAGGGCACCAGCCCGGTGGAATGGCATTGTCAAAAATGATCTCTGATCTCTGAAATTTATACTTCCCACTCTATTCATTATTTAAGTGTTTCCATGCACAGTATTAGGGAACCAAAGTAATAGAAAAACAGCTGGCATACTCCCATCGCGAGCCAATCTCTTTAATTGCTATATATTATGTGATAATTTCTACGTCAAATGACTGACAATCATATTTGTCAAGAAGAAAGGTATATATTACGGAATATAATCTATATAGATATATAGATTATAGGAAACAAACTCGTTGAAAGAGCAGGTTGAGAAATAATTTCCCAGTGGGTGGGAAAGGAATAGACGAGAACGCTATACATTTATATATTTTCAGAAAACGGTTATCGTGAAATATCAGATATATACTGTTCTGTCGTACCTCGAATTTAATGACCTGATGCGAGACGGGTAGGACGACAACGGGCAAAAGAAAATCCAAATCCAAAGTGTGTATGTGGGGGAACATTTTGTTTCCACGCAGCTGCTGAGCTGCAACAGGTACAGTCGCTCAAAAAAGTATCCGAACACTACGGTTGATTACAGAATTCAGAAAAAATATCTGGCAACGATTTTTTTAGAAATTAGTGATCTGGCAACCTTCGTGTCACGTGACACGAAGGTTGCCAGATCACTAATTTCTAAAAAAATCGTTGACAGATATTTATCTAAATTCTGTAATCAAACATAGTGTTCGGATACTTTTTTGAGCGACTGTACCTACTATTTTAAACCTAATTGCTAATTATCCTAACCAGGCTTGGACTGACAAAGGGCGTTGAGCGCTGTAGCGTCCTATACCCTTAGTATTTAGGGCCCTGTGACCTCATAGGAGCAAGTTTTTTTAATAATAATAATGATAAATATTTCTTATTTTATAGAAATTCGACAGAATTGGGGAAAACTCATTTTAAGCTTCACGTAGTATGAAAGGAATAAGTATTTAAATCACGAAAAAGAAACCCCTGCTACATTTGTCAGACTTTGTCACTGTGTGTTATTAATAAATTAAAAAAATAATTAAAATATCGCGAGTAAACTATATATATGTATTAATTTTTACATACTGTTAAAATTTAACTATTCTTCAAATTTTTATATAGAAAAATATTAATTTCGGTTATTTTCTATAAATGTTATTATTATTACAATGCATTTTATCTTCTAGTAGCAAATAATATCAAAAACAAGATACCACCATTATTTAAATAAACAATAATTATATTTAATATTTTGAATTCTATTTTGAATTCTTTTTTATTTTGGTTAGGATATTTCCTAAAAAATTACTGAGAATAATCACAGCGTATATGGCAGAAGAAACGACCATGGCATACCAGGGATTCGAACCCCGGTAGTTGCAAGGTCACCACGTTTATCAAATTAGTACTGAAAGTCTCATTAGTCGGATAATAGGATGACGGTTAAAGAACTACTGATCTTTTATATTTCTTACGTTTAATTCCGATTTCGTAATCAATTTCACACAATAGGTTTGATGTGAATACAGGAATTTACGTAATATAAAGATGTATATATTTATATACAACAGTTTCAGAGACATGGGGGGCGGGGGAGGCTCAGTCAGTAGCGCGCGAGGCTCGTAATCTGTAGTTGCCAGGTTCGAGTCCCAGCTGGGTCAGCGTTGAGATTTATCTCCGCAAAATTCCCCGCCCTGCCCACGGTCTGTAGGGAACATCGATGGGCTTGGAAAGGCCGCCGTCCGTCGGATGGGACGTTAAGCCTTGGGTCCGTGTGTGGGAGAGCCATACCTGTGCACGTTAAAGAATACGCTGGAGGGCCTTGAAGGGAGGCTACCATCTGTCTCCAAACAGCTGTTCCAGTGGGTCCCCTCCCCCAACCATCTCTGAGCTTCGGGGTATTTGTGACCTGGCCGTTTAGCCCATGGCGTACAAAAAAGGGCCGCTCAGAGGTAAAACAACAACAACCGCATGTCAGCAACCGTTTCTATTGCTGTCTGAGTAGACCGTCATTTCTATATATCATTATTGGACACGGCACGTTTTTTGTTTTTGATGTTCGCGAGCTGAATCTACGATCTCGAAAGATCAGCGTTTACAACCTTAGGTCTGCTCATTTCATGCAAACGTGATATCTTTACCAACTACTTCGAAGCTCTAAAATTTTGAAATTTCCTTTTGTAAACCACATACGTCATTAGTTACAGTCGCTAATTCCTTACATTCAGCACCAAGAGAACTATAGTCATTGAAATTCATTGAATCGGGCAGTTTCATTCCAATACGTACCGTTCTCTTTAATTCCTAACTCTCCATACACCATTTGTTTGGGTGTTGAGAGAGTTTCCCATGAATCCCTTTTTACATGTGCGCCGATCTTTTCTAGTTGGAAATATAGGAAACTATTAGTGCTAGAATGGGTTATTTGAACCAATTAGTTTGAAATTTTGCCTAAATTGGACCATTGATTTCTGCTTCCCAAAATCGTTCTAACATTCGAATCCATTCTTTTTTTCATTTCCGAGAATTTTCCTGCAATGTGTTTTTTTTTTTCTAGGCAATGTCCTCGGCAGTGTATGTTGACACAGGCTTCGCCGATTTCCAACATCACACTCCGAATAGAAATTCATTTCACTAACTTGGCTGAAAAATTGCTGTCTATTTTAACAGATTAGGATAACGCATAATTTCCTAAATTCCATATACTTTTCCCCCATGTCATCCTGCTCTGCGTCAATAATTTATTCCTCTGCCTATGATGGAACCTTATTTTTCGAATTTACTAGGTTGTTTTTGCAACTAGATTTAAAAATTTGGAACACTTTGTCTCCATTCTTTTTATTTGCCATTTCCAATTTTCAGTTTTTGACCACAGAATGTTTGCTGCGCTGTAAAATTAGTTTACTCTAAAATTCTGCGTGTTTTAGATGCATATTGAAGAATAAAATTTTCACTATATACGTTCACAAATTAGATACTACAAGTTTTATAGACACAAGTTTCAGAAATCTGATTCTCTATAGAAATTAAACAATACAGGATTTCTTTGCTGGGATGGTAACTATACACACTCAATGGACAGATTATTAGGAATAGATACATGCTACGTCAATAGGGAATCCGATTCATAGATCAGTCACTTGTTAGATGAACATTTCATACAAAATTAATTAGATTAAAGATCTCAAATTATTTCATACAAGTATACACATCCTTAATTCCTTACTCTACAAGAACCGTCTGAAATGATATTCTGCAGTATGTATTAGTTTGTACAGATTCAATGGGAACAAAGCTTTACATAAAAACTTCTGATCAATATGTAGATCCTCTTCCAGTGCTGAGAAATCATGGAAGAAAAGCAGAGAAAAATCTGTTATCCACGACTTTAAATCTGTTGAAGTTCGTGGAGTCGCTTTCCTTGATGTTTGAGGAATGATATAGTGCCTCACGTTCCCTCTAGGTGAATGATCGTCGAGAATCAGTTTGTAAATTTAATCGCGACTAATCTGTGAAGAGTTGCCATTTTTTTTTTGGGGGGGGGGGGTCTCAAGCACATGTTGCAGAGATAATTTCTGACGGGTTCTTGTACAGTAAGGAATTAAGGAGATGTATTCCATTGTCCATCTTGAAGACAGAAATCTCTATTGATATCCTTCATAAATACCTAGCATAAAAATCAGGACACATTCCATGTCAATGCAGTGTTCCCGACATCACCATACTCCTTCTAGAACAGAGACAGGATGGCTAAGTCGGTAACATGCAAGGCTTGTAATCTCTACTTCTCAGATTCGAGTCCCAGCTGGGTCAGGGTTGAGAATTATCTCCGAAAAAATGCCCGCCCTGCCCACGATCAGCAGGGGACATCGATGGGCAATTTCAAGAAATGTGTCGCTATCCGTTGGATGAGACGTTAAGCCTTGGTTCCGTGTGCTGGATCTAAATCAGAAATTTTCACATCTGTAGACCATTTAAGTTCAAATTATTTCCCTTGCAGATAATTTCGCATAACATAATCACTAACCAAACTAAAGAGAAAAGGAGACAAAATGCACCCTTGTTGAACACCAGAAGCAATGCTAAACCAATTGCTACAAGCCTAACTCTCACACACTACTCAATGTTATAATAAAGAGCTTTCATTATGTTAACTAATTAGTCTGGTATGCCATGAGATCTCACGATCTCATGGCATACCAGACGAATTATCACGATTTTATGGTATACCAGATGAGTTATCATGATCTCATGGTATACCAAACGTTATCATGATCTCGTGGTATATCAGACGAGATCACGAAATTTTAGGAGAGAGTTACTGGGTAATAAATGGAGGTCTTCCTACAATCGCCGATAACTGCATTTAAAAGAGCGAAATTAATTTAAAAGAATTTCCAAAATTAGAATTAATTATATTTTGTCTATATTCAGTAACGCATATTTTTACGAACCAGGTTTTTTATTTTCACAGTATACTTTTTTTCAGTTATTTATTAGTCATAAATGAACCATTATATGCTTTGATTTCTTTTACTCACAAACACATCATACTTCAAGCATTTGCAGAATTTCTATGGTTGCTAAATAGACAACATGGGCAGATGCTGATAAAGTTTTGCTAATGCAGATAAGACTTTGCGGATGCGAGTGTGGATAGCACTTTCTATCCTCGCAGAGCTCTATTTATAACATATATGTACATGTATTTGTTTTGCTCGAAATCGACATTTGGACTAATGATAATTTACTGATCCACTATTCTGCGTCCTAAATGTTATGTGTTATTTAACATATTGCCTTAAAAGTTAGAATCTAATTTAACGTGTATTTTGAAAGCAAAATTAGTGAAATGAATCTTGGCATTAATAAATAAATGAAAACTGACTGAAATAATTAAAGACTAGAGACTATGACAAGGATCAACAGTGATAATAATATTCTACATTTAGTATTAAAACATCAAATGAATGCATGAGGATAACCATTTGCACATTTTGCCAGAATGGTTATTCTCATGCATTCATTATCGTCGATATTCTGCAAATGCTTCCAGTCTGAGAGTTCATAATAAATTCTGTTTTTCTTAAACTTTGGACGTATTATTTCAGATATATCCGTAATATAACACTTACTTGCCAACGAGAGAAGTTAATGTATATTGAACAAAATTTTTTACTTTTCCTTTTTACGTTTTATAAAATTAGTGGTAGTTCAGAGTAAATATTTTATTCACCATATTAATTATTTCTTTTTGTTTTCCCGTAATTTACTTGATGGTTTCTCAGTTTATGTGTCAGTTAAGCTTTCATTTCTTTAGCTTCCATTTGAAAGCTTGTGAGGTGAGAAGTGTCAGACTACAAATTTCACCCATATGGAGTGGCAGCTCGTGAGCTTCTAGACTGGTAGGTGACAGTTAATTTATATGCCATCAACACCTTAGCTGAAAACATCGGATGAAGTAAAAATTCACTTAAGGAATACGAGATTTGAAACTAAATATAATAATTCAATTTGTTTTTTATTTCCTCTAAATTTGATACCTACTAATCATTTTTTCTCTGCAGGAACATGGAACGTGAGGACATTACATAGAGATTATTCTCTTGATATCCTCACGCAGGAATTGCAGCGCTTTAACCCAGATATCCTAGGCTTGCAAGAGTCCAGATCGACAGGTAAAGGTGATGTAATTAGTAATAACTTTAAATTTCCCTTTTCATGGATGGAGGATGGCAAGCATCCCCAAGGCGTGGGTCTGCTTCTCAACAGACACGCTAGTGATGCTCTTCTAGGATATGAGTGCATTAATGAAAGGTTTCTTACAGCAAATTTTCAGACAAGCATTAAAGACTTCAATGTTATCTACTGTTATGCCCTCACTGAGGATGCCGGTGAGGATGAGAAGGATAGATTTTACGGACATTTTCAGGATATTTTGAATTCTGTCAAGAAAGGAGATGTTACCTTTGTTCTTGGTGACTTCAATGCCAAAGTTGGTACTGACTCTGACCTTTGGGGAGGGGTGATTGGCCTTTTGGTATTGGTAGCTGCAATGGCAATGGGCAACGTCTCCTACAGATAAGTTAACTCAATGGATTAAAAATACCTAACACTTATTAAAAATACCGCGACATATATAAGTACACATGAGTTTCACCCGATGGGCTGCATAAGAATATGATTGGTTATATATTAATTAACAGCAAATGGGCTAGTTCTGTTAGGAATACCAGGTCATATAGGGGAGCTGAAATTGGATCTGACCATTATCTTCTAAAAAGTGTCTTGCAACTTAAACTTAAAAAGTGTTGTGCTAGGGTTAAAAATTTTACTTTTAATACTGAAGCTCTGAAAGACCCAGTTATAGCTAAAGCTTACCATAATAGGTTGCTTAGTCATTATGACAGTCATGGTTTGCTTACTACTGAAGTTGAGGAAGAATGGGACCATTTTAAACAGGCTTTTTTGGAAACTAATGGTACTCTTTTAGGGAAAAAGGAGCAGAGGAGACATAATTATTTGAGTGATAAGGCACTTGAGCTTATTTCAGAAATAAAGAACTGCAGGAATGTCCTTAATCAATACCTACTAGTACCAATAAAAAGGATTACAGATAGCTTAATAAACGTGTAAAGGATCAGTTAGCTGCTGATAAGAATCTTTGGCTTGATGTCTTGGCTGACGAAGCAGAGGAAGCAGTTAGACAACAGTAATATCAATTACTGTTTGGCGTGTTGACCTTCAAAAGGCCTCCTGAGCATAGAAATAGGTTGAAAGAAGTTTCTCTAACCTCTACGTTTCTGTTGCTAGGTTTTCCTCCATTCTTCAGTGGCGTCCTAACTTGGATTCCACCGTAGGTGAAGAGTTCGACATCCTAGGATGGGTCTAGGAAATTTATTGGTTGTCCCCCTTCACTGTCATTTAAGAGATGGGTTGCCCACGAACGGTTCACACAAGTGTACTCTAAACGCGACAGCATCAGTGAAAATGTCATAACTCATGCCAGGAGTGAAAGGTAGGCTAACGGTCCAGGTTTTATCTCTCTTATTTATTCGTGAGTGTCGTTCCTATTCTAAGAGCTCCCCACATTCAAGAGAGAGGTGGTTTGAGAAGCGTTCTATTCGGAAGCTGCATTGTACTTATTAAACGTGACAATAAGCGCGAATGTAACAGTCAAGGAGGCGTAACTCTGAATAGTGCCATCCCTGTGTGTTCGGAGGATGCTTTCTGCTGCTAGGTTTTCCCTTATTTCCTCCAGTGGCGTCCTAACTTGGATTCCACTGTTGATGAAGAGTTCGACATCCTAGGATGGTCCTAGGATGGTTCGACATCCTAAGTGGTCCATCCTAGGATGATCCACTTTCATCGACTATGAAGTGATCGACAATCGATAGACTATTTTTTCACAATTGAAAAATCGAAACAAGTTTTCATTTTTTCTTTAACAGCATGGCCTACTGAACATAAAGCAACACGTTTCCATTGTTTAGAAGCACAGATTTCATACTTAATTTCGAGTAATCTCTAAATAACCTCCCTTCTTCTGGAATATGTGTCATGTGGAGAGATGTGAATACACTTCAATATCTTTGCAAGCAACCATGTTTCCTACCATGGAAGAGAATAATACCAGACCTTTTTAGCGGCTACGACACACTTACTTTCACATTTTTGTCAAGGAGATTCCACTGTTTCAGTTTCGATCCCAGGAATTCTGCCTTGCTCTTTGACAGCTCCAGATCTCTAACAAAATCATTCAACTCGTTCTGCGTGATCTTTGTGGCGAATTAAATGCTGTGATTGTAAAATTGGATCTACAATATATTTTTTATTGAGTTGCTGTTTCTTCCTTCTCTTCCTTTTCCTCCTTTGATTCCGCATCGTAATGTTCTGGTGGTTCCAGGATGGGCAGAGTTTGCCCATGGGGCACTGGGCAGATGTCAGACGGTATTTTGGGGTAGCGTATTGCTGATTTATCTTTTTAGTAATACCATTTCCCAGCGGAGGTGTTATACAAACGTAACAGTCACTCAAGTGGTGGAATGGTTCCTGCCATATCATAAGAACGGCAAATGGTATCGATCGACTCTGTTGATCACCATTCTCACACCCTAAGTAAAGGTGGCGGCCTTTTTGATGGCAGACGTTATTTAACGCTTCTGTGAAGCAAAGGTAATTTCGCCACAAATGAAACAAAAATGGTCTGCATTGTTTACAAGTCCAAAAGCATTGTTAAAAACAATGTCCTTTAAGCAAGAAACTTTTTGTAACTAGCTCGGCGGGTTTTTTTTTTTTTTTTTGGGGGGGGAAGTGTTTTGTCGAACGCCAACTTCAAACTGTATTTAAGGCAACTTCCAATGATTGATTCCGCAGTATAAAATGCCATTAACAGAAGAGATTTCGATCGGCGGAATGGTATCTAAGCGGTTAGAATCCTTAATCCATTAGGAGAACGTAGGTTTGTAACCCACAGGATCAAGTCGCTTTTCCTATATACTCAGGATTGTTCAGCTTAAAAGTGCTTACGTGTATTTTCCTATTATTAAAGAAATTGGTTTTATTTAGCTTAAGGAAAATATACCTTTAGTTAAAAGCATATTTTTGTACTATTTAAAATATTTTTCCATCATACATATATTAATTTTTTTTATTATAAATATAAAGAATGGTTTAGGAGGACTTTTAGGTTTGACATTTGATATGGTTTTCTCATTAGCCTGTTCCTAGATATCAGATAAATGATCACTTGTCGACGCTACGTTTCATTGAGTTCTTAAGCATCAGACTGATACCGAAAGATGACCTAAATTTGACATTGAAAAATACGCATTCTTTATACATTTTGTTTTCCTAGTTCTTTGATAAAAATTTCCCTTAGATACCTTAACGCAGAGGTCTCATTTTGTGTATTCCACAACCAATGTATTTCATCCTAATCATGGTAACGAGCTCTGATTTACCATCTTGGATTGACTGAGTTGATCTCATGAGAGTATGCAGAATGCGGTCACATTCAGCTTAAGATGAAGTCACTATCAATAGAATTTAGGTTTATATTTTGGTGTAAAAAATGTGCAATTTTAAAACTGAGGGAAGTGACTTATTTTAGTTATTATTAAAGTAAAAATGTCATATAATGAAAAGTTAATAATTTAGTCTCCTATATGATTTGATTTTAAGACTCCTGCTTTAGTTAGGGCCGCAGGCGCTGTCTATGCGAGATAGGTATGATCTAGCCAATTACAAGAAAAGACCTATCTCATGGTATCTTAATCTTTATATTATATGTCGCTAAAATACAACTAGCTCAACAGCATGTGCGAGTTATGCAAAGAATCTTAGCTCTGTTGCAGATAAACTGAAACAAAATCAGTGTCCAACGATGACTGAAAAATTCGGAAGGAAAACGAATGTCGCAGGCACGGTATATGCGAGATGGGTTTGAACTAGCCAATTAGAAGTGAAAAAGTGATATCATGGTGTATACAACTGCTTCAATATCATGCGCCAATTAAGTGAAAAAATCTTCACTGTGTTGCAGATAACTAAAGAAAAAGTCGTTATCTAAAGATGAGTGGCAAATTGGAAAACAAAAGGGGAGTTTGAGAGTATGCCGTTTTAGCTTTTACAGTTCGAAGTGATCATGAGACAATGACACATCGATGTCTTTCAAACATCCAGGAATCGTCAGAGTGGGTCTGAATTCTTGTTCAGTGAATTGCAATGTAGGTCGCTAAAAATCAAAATCACAAGCATTCAACCATTCTTAAACAACCAATGAAGAATCAGAATTTTCAAAGTGTTAAGTGAGCAGTCTCATTGTTTCCCATTAATTCTTCAGATGCCATTTCGTTTCGCCACTGATCTAAGAACACTGATGTGCAAAACCTAAGTAAGTTCGACTTTTTTCCTACATTTTCCCTTTAGATGTTCCTAAAGTCGCTAAATGGAGAAATGGAAGTAGTTCAGTGGTTCATAGGCTGTGGGAGAGATTCCAACTGCACAAATAATATCCAGAAGCTTATTTGAATGAAAACCGAGGACAAGAACTCCAAGGGAGGATTGATATCTACAGTTATTTGATTTCAGACTGACAACACTTATCCAAATGAATTCAGAACTTGTGTTCATGTTATCTGTATTGATGTCGTGAATTGTGTTTCTTTTTTCATGCACTGTATCAAATATGCGTATGCCCGACCACATGCGTCCTCTATACATATCTGACCACATGCGTCTAATACATGAAATGCCTATCAAAATGTTCCCGGACTCCAATTATAGCGCGCCTTCTGCTTGACCTTGGAGAGTGCGCAAAAGTGTATGCGTATTTTTCGCATATTTCCTAATTTCCTAATTTTTCTCGAATCATACAGTACGGCCCCGAGAAATAAATCTAACTTTGAATATAACACTTCTAGGGAGGAAAGGTTGGACACCACAGGAATAGCGGCAAACTCCATTGTTAACTGGAATCAACATCAATCGAGATCTGTACTCTTTGCAAAACTATTCAGATTTTGACATCCATCGAAACGTCTGTTCATTTGTAGAAAACTGAATTCAAAACATCATATTTCATATAACCTATAAAGGAATTCTTCAGATGCTGCTTTGAGGAAACTTTGGTGGACACACAGATATTTATGTGCGTCATACCTACTCCATAACTGCTCGGAGGTATGGGGATGAGGTCCTTAGCCCTACGTAAGATTCTGTGCGGGTGCCATATCGAATGATTACTTACACAAAAGAATAAGAGGATAAACGAATGATGAACAGATAAAGATGATGACATGTAATTGAGGTGTCACTTTCAACTTCTCGAAATAATGGATTTGACATAATGCATATAAAACCTTGAAATAACAGATATAACGAATTGATATTGAATATTATGTCAAAAGGTGAGGAACATTTACCTTATATTAACTTAGAGCTCCGAGAAACCATTAAATGATAGTGTGCATGAAACCTATAGCGTAAATTCCAACGACTTAAAAAAATCTTATTATTGAAAATATTGTATGTATATTGCAAATAAATTTGCCATGAAAATAAATGTATTGAATTATTAAAATCATGACAATTATTTGAAACTTGCTGATTATATTTTCTGATGTATAACTTCGGTAGGTATTCTAAACCTGACCTCTATAGTAGTGATCATTGTTCTCAACGTTTATCACTTATGAAATTGTACAAGTCAAAAGGCAAATACATGAAAAAGCTGTAAACTTTTTTTTTAAATTCCTGAAAGTGCCACTGCACGCATTTAATCGATTGGATGTTTTGATATTATTTATCAACGCTCACATTACGAACCACAGACTTTGAACATCACGCCCTCTATGACATGTGGAACTATAATTAAGCGGATGTTTAAAATTATTTTAAGAGATGCTGAAATTCAGAGTGGTAGTTAGTTTCATTCTCCTGTTAATTACCTTTATATAAACATTTTTTAGAAAATGATATCCATACGACTAAGAGAAATATCTTTTAAAATGTAAAGTAATTTTGAAAACTCTTCACTACTTCTCACTACGTGCATTAAAGATATCGTCACATAAAATCATCTCAATATTACACAATTTAATCCGCAACACATTTATCATTAAGTATTTAATAACTATTCGGATGTTTATAGTATAGTTATGACAACGGGTGGAGAGGAAATGTTTTCTTCATCGTAGTGGAATCCGAACCCACAATATCCTGATGACATGTTAGGTACTCTAACACCTACACTACTGGGCCTTCTATGGCCATTTTTATCATGACACTAAAAATAGCCTAAGAGACATTAAATGCTTAGTAAATCATGTCACTGTTAATCCTATATGTACCATTTATATTTAGGATTGTGTAAATTCTACATTCCTAAATATAAATGGATGATACTCAAGTGTATTTGTTCAAACAACTACTGAGTATTTAACATACCCTTTGTATTTAAAGTACGTGAATTTTGAAATTTGCATATCTCAGATAATTTCAGAAGTAAATATTTCAGAATTTGTCCACATATTACATTCTTCAGAATATACACGAAAACTCACCTTTAGAATGATCCATAAATAGAACTATGAAACTTGGTTTTCCATCAATGACACTTTCTATAAGTATTTTTAGATCACACTGCAGAGAGACTCATGAAATTAGTTGCACATACATATAATGGACAGACAAATGGAAACACCAAGATCTGAGGAAAGCCTTCGGTTTATATTCGGACAGTGACGAAGACACGAAACATGCAAATGACATCCCAATATGCTTAATCAATAAGCAGTGTAACCACCTATGGTGGTGATACAGGCATGCTGTCATCAGACCATGGATCATGTCAGTGGTTGGTGATATCCACAAAACAGAGAACCGTGCTTTCTGCCCCTGTAAGGTGCGAATAGGAGTGTCCCTGAAGAATTTAATTAATGTGTCCCTGAGGAAGATGAATGTGATTCCACACTGGCTCGATATATGACAGGTGTGATGATCATGAAAGCCATGGCAGGGAGTGAATGAAACCTAAGATGTCAATGACAACACATGTAGTCAGTGGTTAGGAATTCTCGCTTCCAAACTTGTCCTGTCATCTTTCCATTTGAGACAGAACCGTGGTTCATTAGTATAGAGCCCAGATCTCCATTCATGCTTCCAATGAGACAAAACTCTTCCAGATGCATCTATATCATACCGACATAGATAGTGCACTAACAGAAAAATTACATTTTAAAAATAGGTATTTTATTTAAAGTATGAGGTCCTGCCATCCTCTCAGACCTTCTACTATGGCATATAAACTGACAGGTTCCTGTCAGAACTCTGTGGCAAGCAGCTGCTTGAGGGGGTACTTATTTATTTAGCCGTCCCGTGGCCGAGTGGTTAGCGCGCTTGGCTACTGATCTACGGGACCTGGGTTCGAGCCCCGGGTAAGGCATGGATGTTCGTGTTGTTTTCTGCTGAGGTCCTGCCATCCTCTCAGATCTTCTGCTGTGGCATATAAACTGACAGGCTCCTGTCAGACCTCTGTGGCAAGCAGCTGCTTGAGGGGTATATATTTATTTAGCCGTCCCGTGGTCGAGTGGTTAGCGCGCTTGGCTACTGATCTACGGGACCTGGGTTCGAGCCCCGGGTAAGGCATGGATGTTCGTGTTGTTTTCTGCTGAGGTCCTGCCATCCTCTCAGATCCTCTGCTGTGGCATATAAACTGACAGGCTCCTGTCAGACCTCTGTGACAAGCAGCTGCTTGAGGTGGTATTTATTTATTTAGCCGTCCCGTGGCCGAGTGGTTAGCGCGCTTGGCTACTGATCAAAGGGACCTGGGTTCGAGCCCCGGGTAAGGCATGGTTGTGTGTGTTGTTTTTCTGCTGAGGTCTTACCATCTTCACAGACCTTCTGCTATGGCATATAAACTGACAGGCTCCTGTCAGACTTCTGTGGCAAGCAGCTGCTTGAGGGGGTATTATTATTATTATTACTATTATTATTATTATTATACCACTTAACATCAAACTGGTAATGAATGTTTTTAGAAATATTTGGCAATTAATTTTAAAATATTCATAAATTACGGAAGTTGAAAAAAATGCAAATATTTCAAGAATTCACACAGCGCAGCTCTGTGGCATATATTTAGAGTGATTGTGCACCTTACTAGTAATCAATTCGTATCCCAACTAGAACAGAACTTTTCACTCTTTCGACAACATCGTTATATTTTATGGGATAACATTATGAAACTCTGGCAACAGTTTGAACATTAATTGAACACTTCTACAGACATTTCCTCACCAACACTACCATGCAGACTGGTAGTGTGATATTTTTTTACAGTCCTTTACCTAAGAATCCGCTTTAAAATTCCAAAATTCTAAAAAGGGCATTGTAATTTTTCCTAATATTAAAACGAAATTTTCTGATTTCCTCTGTTCATATTTACACGGTAAGTTTGGGTTCGGCAGTAGTTTTTCGAGTAAATTTATTATCATGAAAATTAAAATTGTAATGTTAATTTGAAGGAATGCTAGCAATATTTTGAGAATTTTCAAATAACAAAAGCACAGTAATAGAAATAAAAGTTTGAGAAAATCATAAAACATATTTATACTTGCCGCCTCGATGGCACAGTGATATCGCAATTGGTTCGCAATGACACTGCAACTACGGCGATTCGTGGTCGAATCCCAAGATACCATTGTTGTTTGTTTGTTTGCTGTTAGTTCTAACTGAGGCAGTGGTCAGCAGTGACTTCACTCTTAGTGCCACATGTCCTTGTATGAAGAGGCCGGTACAAAACAAGGAATAGTTTCTGGGACCTCACTCCTATATCTTTCAAATCAATATATGTGCATGCAGATTACCTATTTGATTTAAATTTTCGAAATTATACGATATTTCAAACTGCGCAATAATATTACTATTATGAAATCTAAAATTATAATGCTAATTTGAAATAATGCTGGAAATATTTGGACAATTTTCCAACAAGATATTTTCAATAATTTAATTTGGATATGGTAACTTTTTTTTAATATTTTCAACTCAAACTGTTAATAAAATCTATATTAATATAAAATAAAAACTCTTTATTATTCAAATTACGTTATAAAATATTTAATTTCACTTTATATATTGGTTGGGTTCCTCTATCATTAAGTATACTTTTATGCACCCATCGGGATAAATGGTCAACTAATAATTTCAATGGCTCAAACCGAGGCCGGATCTAGGAGAGGGAAATCAAGGATGCTAATAATGGTAAAAGAAGCAAACATTGATTAAACCATTTTATATTTCATGAATTTTTCAAGAAATTTTTTAAGTACCAGTAAAACACAGTGGGAAATATTTTACTTCAATGAAAATTTACATTTTTGGCTAGATTGTTTTTTTGCCCGCCTCGTCTTTTTTTTCTAAATTTGGTCCTGGCTGAGACCCTGGACTAATTAAGTGGCTCAACGGAGAGCTGCTAAGAGATTTATTAAAGTCTCCCGTCAAGATTTTCCCGAGTGTTTTTAACATGACTAGGTTATGTCTTTTATGCACACGAAGGGCTTAATGTCCAATCTGGCAGATAGTGCCTTTACAAGAAGTTGTGTCTCCTCTCAAACATAGAGCAGAGTGCTTTCTTAGCAAAGGAAATCTCAACATACGTACACTGGGGGCTTGAATATAGGAACATCACATTATGAAACCAGTGCGCTACCCACTTAGTTAGTTACATCGGCGTTTAGTAGTAAACTTTAGGTCTGTCAAATTCTCTCTTCCCGTTTAAAGTAAAACGTGATGTTTTATTTATCTTTTTTTTGAGAAAGTAATAGGGGTAAAATAAGCTTCAGACAAAGAAAAGGAAGGAAAATAATTCATTTTTTGTTCACATATAAATCACTTTAGGATTCAAAATTGAATTTTTTTTAATTCCAATATTTTTTGGAAAGGAAATAGATTTCCCCTTTATTTTCTTTTCTTTATATTTGGACATTTTGTAGTTATATCCTTCCTTTTAATAGTGTCTACGATTGGCATGTTAACGGTAGTTAAGTGTCAGATGGGGATAACCAAAAAAAATTAATAGTGATATAAGTAAACAATGGCACATGTGAGTATATTTTAAATGAAGCAACTCATTCTTTGACTACCATTTATGGAATATTTGTCTTTTTTATTGTCTTAGAGTAGTGGTTCTCAATTTTTCATACTTCACGTGCCCCCTGGAAATGTGTATGTAACTGGCGTACCCCTTGTATAGATAGATAGAATAATAGTTATAGTATAACAATGGGATAATAAATAAAACATATATCAGTGGTTCTCAACCTTTTATGCTTCACGTACCCTCTGGAAATGTGTATGTAACTGGCGTACCCTTGTATAGATAGATAAAACTGTAGTTATAGTATAACAATGGGAACAAAATGAAACATATATTAGTGGTTCTCAACTTTTTATACTTCACGTGCCCCCTGGAAATGTGTATGTAACTGGCGTATCCCTTGTATAGATAGATAAAACTATTGTTAAAGTATAGCAATGGGAATAAAATAAAACATATATATCAGTGGTTCTCAAACTTTTATGCTTTGCGTACCCCCTGGAAATGTGTATGTACCTGGCGTACCCCTTGTATAGATCAATAAAACTATTGTTATAGTATAGCAATGGGAATAAAATGAAACGTATATATATATATATATCAATGGGTCTCAACCGTTTATGCTTCACGTAGCCCCTGGAAATGTGTATGTAACTGGCGTACCCCTTGCATAGATAGATAAAACTATAGTTATAGTATAACAATGGGAATAAAATAAAACATATATCAGTGGTTCTCAAACTTTTATGCTTCACGTACCCCCTGGAAATGTGTATGTAACTGGCGTACCCCTTGTATAGATAGATAAAACTATAGTTAGAGTATAACAATGGGAATAAAATGAAACATATATCAGTGGTTCTCAACTTTTCATACTTCACGTGCCCCCTGGAAATGTGTATGTAACTGGCGTACCCCTTGTATAGGTAGATAAAACTATAGTTATCGTATAACAATGGGAATAAAGTAAAACATATATATCAGTGGTTCTCAACCTTTTATGCTTTGCGTACCCCATGGAAATGTGTATGTACCTGGCCTACCCCTTGTATAGATAGATAAAACTATTGTTATAGTATAGCAATGGGAATAAAATGAAACATATATATATATCAGTGGGTCTCAACCGTTTATGCTTCACGTGCCCCCTGGAAATGTGTTTGTAACTGGCGTACCCCTTGTATAGATATATAAAACTATAGTTATCGTATAACAATGGGAATAAAATAAAACATATGTATCAGTGGTTCTCAAACTTTTATGCTTCACGTATCCCCTGGAAATGTGTATGTAACTGGCTTACCCCTTATATAGATAGATAAAACTATAGTTATAGTATAACAATGGGAATAAAATGAAACATATATATATATCAGTGGTTCTCAACCGTTTATGCTTCACGTAAGCCCTGGAAATGTGTATGTAACTGGCGTACCCCTTGTATAGATAAATCGTTGCCAGATATTTTTTCTGAATTCTGTAATCAACCATAGTGATCGGATACTTTTTTGAGCGACTGTACCCCATGGAAAGGTTATGTAACTGGTGTACCCCTTGTATAGATAGATAAAACTATAGATATAGTATAACAATGGGAATAAAATGAAACATATATATCAGTGGTTCTCAACTTTTTATACTTCACGTGCCCCCTGGAAATGTGTATGTACCTGGAGTACCCCTTGTATAGATAGATAAAACTGTAGTTATCGTATAACAATGGGAATAGAATGAAGCATATATATCAGTGGTTCTCAAATTTTATGCTTCACCTACCTCCCGGAAATGTGTATGTAACTGGCCTACCCCTTGTATAGATAGATATAACTATAGTTATAGTGTAACAATGGGAATAAAATGAAACATATATATATATCAGTGGTTCTCAACCGTTTTGGCTTCACGTACAATCGCTCAAAAAAGTATCCGAACAGTATGGTTGATTACAGAATTCAGAAAAAATATCTGGCAAAGATTTTTTTAGAAATTAGTGATCTGGTAACCTTCGTGTCACGTGACACGAAGATTGCCAGATCACTAATTTCTAAAAAAACTTTGCCAGATATTTTTTCTGAATTCTGTAATCAACCATAGTGTTCGGATACTTTTTTGAGCTGCTGCACCTCCTGGAAATGTGTATGTAACTGGCGTACCCCTTGTATAAATAGATAAATCTATAGTTATAGTATAACAATGGGAATAAAATGAAACATGTATCAGTGGTTCTCAACATTTTATGCTTCACGTACCCGCTGGAAATGTGTATGTAACTGGCCTACCCCTTGTATAGATAGATAAAACTGTAGTTATAGTATAACAACGGGAATAAAATAAAACATATATCAGTGGTTCTCAACCTTTTATGCCTCACGTACCCCCTGGAAATGTGTATGTAACTGGCGTACCCCTTGTATAGATAGATAAAACTATAGTTATAGTATAACAATGCGAATAAAACATATATACAGGGTGAATCTGAAAAAGTGGGCAAAACTTTACGGGGTGGTAGAACGCAGCTATACGAGCAATATTCGTCATAGAAAGTATGGGCGGAACGCAAACGGCGAGCCGCTAGGTGGCGTTGGAAATGGTATAAAAGGGTCGGTCCTCGCACCCAACGGCATTTCTACCGTGGATTGCCGACGGGATGGCTGGTTATACTAAACACGAAATGGCGGATATACACTTGAAAAGCCTAATCTACGAGTGCCCCATTGAAGCCGTATGAATCTAGTCTCCAGGATCGCCGTTGTTGCCGGCGATATTCGGGAAATGCCTGGTGTCTTCGCAAATGTGCGTCGGTCCCTATCCCGCTGGTGTGAAGCCTGCATTACAGCTGGCGGCAGCTCTTTTGGGCAATTTCTTTGAGCATGTACCTCAATTACATTCCTGTTAATAAAATGTTTTCTGAAGTATCTCCTCTCCTTCTTGTGTTCATTCTTTAAATGTGACAGTGGAAAACTACCTTTTAACTTCTCACCGCTTGCGTTCCGACCATACATTCTATGACGAATATTGCTAGTATAGCTGCGTTCTACCACCCCGTAAAGTTTTGCCCACTCTTTCAGATTCACCCTGTATATATATAACATATATCTAGCGACTTCTAAGCTCTCACGGCGTACCCCAAAAAGTTTACCGCGTACTCCTAAGGGGTACACATACTTCATATTGAGAGTCTTAAAGGAAAGAAATTGCGTTTAAGCTTTCACTACATATTACATTAAATATTTTCGGATGCATCTAGAAAGATTCATCCATTCAGGGATACGTTTGGAGTTTAGCTTGCATATTCGACTTTGAATAAACGAAAGTTAAATTTTTTATATTAATTTAGTACATAAGACTACTGGTAGTTTAATTGTTTGCAAATTTCACAAATGTTTACATGTATTTCTAGTAGTGGTATGTACGGAAATTTTTTAACTCTATGCAAATAAAGTTTGAAAAGGAACAGAGAGATATAGAAAATTTCTGTTTGTTCCGTGCACTACCACTGTCTTCTTCAACTCTTTTTTTTATCTCGTTTTTTTTTTTTGAAAACGAGATAATAGTTTCGCTTTTTTTCCGTCTGTCTGTCTCTAGACATTAAACTTCTTTTAGTTACAAAGAAAAATTAAAAATTCCTTTTATATTGGATAAGTATCGATGAAATATTACAATAGGCACTTTGCGAATCTCTCTAAAACAATAATCATGCCCTCTAACGGTGGAAAAAGTAAAATATTTCAAAATTTAAAACGAATATTAAAAATGACGTGTTTTTGCTAGGAATTTGAAATTTTGGTGGTGGAATATGAAGGTTACGAAATTTTCGTTGTCAGCAATGAGTTTGTTCCTTAGACCCGGGGGGCGGGGGTATATATAATTTTTTTTTCTTTTAGCAGATAATTCTTTGCATTTAGAGATAAATGAAAAAAAAAAAACTTTTTTTCGGTTATATTGGAATTGATAATATATTATGATTCCCGCTTTCGGAATCTTTCGAACACTATAACTGCGCCCTCTAACGGTGAAAAAGTTTGAAAATTCCAAAATTTCAAACGAATATTTCAACGATATAATAGTAATGATAGAAATTTGAACTTTTGAAGGTGAAATATGAACGTCAAGAAGTTTTTATTGGAAAAAATGAAAATGATAAATACAAATCTCTTTTTTAGTTTGATTGGTAATAACGAAATATTATAATTCGCATTTTAGAAATACTTAGTAATTTAAATTTATTGTTATACATGAAAAGAATGGAACTGAGAGTGAATTCAATAATATAGTAGTATTTAATAATTCTTTATACAAGAAGTATGGGAATTTGAATAGTGAACTAAATATGTTTATGACTAATTATTCACTATTTTCCATTGACAAATGCAAAACATTCAAATATCCTTAATTTGACATTCAAATTAACAAGTTTCAAGTGTCAAACTATCTTAATTGAGTAGACAGCACATTATCAAATAAATTTCTACTTAGCACATTATCAAATATTCAACAGCAGGTTACTTAAATCAATTAATAATAAGAACGACTTTAGGTTTGCAAGAGTAAAAAGTATTTTCTTTAAATTATAACACGACCTTAAGTGCTCTTTATACCACCTCTGCCTTCTGTTCTGTAGTAGTAAAACTTTGTATGAAACAACACCACCGTACTAAAAATGGATTTTCTCTGTAAGGCCAAACCTGATCTATTCTTGAATACAATCAAATGACCATTGGACACTGATTGAAAATGACATCTCCATCAAGACACACATACGATAGTAATTGTAGAACTACGTGTAAGACGACTAATCTCATACAAAACCAAATCAACTATTTTTATTTCTCTCCAATTCACCGAATTAACAACTAAGTATCCTTTTTTTTAGATGAATCAAATCAAATCAATCAATTGGCCATTTAGCACATTCTGTGCATAAAACTGACGGTCAGAGATAAAAACAAACCAAACAACAACAATCGAACCACTACTTCTTGCAGTACCGTTTAAAACAAACCGACGTCAATTCTCTTCTCCTGCTAACTTTCGAAGTGTGAAGGTGTTTTGTTTTGCAGTTATTCCTTGGTTTGGAGGTCCATATACGAGCATTTATTTCTGTCTTTTTTTATTACCTCTCTTCTTACTTCAACTGCTTTGATCATATATTTGGATACGCCTGGAGACCGTATTCGTCAGGGAGACGTAGAATTTTGTCAGAATATTTCATTTAACTTCACACTAACGTAATATTCGTAATATATTTGAATTACGAATATCTTTTAAATTGTTTCAATGGTAGCTTGGTAGTCACTGGAAGGAGAGATCTGCACCAATCCCCTGTGATGATGCATAGAACCGGCGAGACCTAGCACCTAATATCCGACCCCGCCTTCTCGTGGTGCAGACGGTTAGTAACTTTCAAAAGAGATACTCTCTTGTGGAAGTGAACGGAAGCAGAGGGCTGCCAGATTAGTGTGGCCTACTGATCTGGACAACTGTGGCTACTTTTCTTTTTTTTTCTGCCCTGCTGATGAGTGGTCAACCACACGGTGTCCTGATGCTGACCATATAAACCCACTGGACTGGATAGATATATGGCTCTGAGCTTGATTATGGATCTTGAATTTGCTGCACTGGTGGGCTTCTGTGGATGGAAAATCTTCCGCTGTGTTTTCTGTTTGTTTGTGGGTTGACAGCCTCAAGTGAATAGATTCACAGGATATGTTTATCAGCTGGTGGATAATCCTGAGCAGAGGTCATCGCAGGAACCTGAACTCTTTCCTTCTATTGGCATCAGCAAATTCTACTTTGGTGGAGGTCTTCCAGGGTAGATGGCTTCAGCCTTTAGTGGTGGGGGAACGGGTCTTTGCCCCATGTCTGCGATTAGGAGGCTGTTTGATATTGTCGGCATTCCCTCTCTCAATAAACATAGTTTCTTTAAATATACCACTAACCATTTTCTCTCCATATGTAGTTGGAATGTGAGGACTCTGCACAGAGCTTTTTCTCTTGATGTCCTCACACAAGAATTCCACCATTATAATTTAGATATTCTCGGCTTGCAAGAGACCAGATGGACAGATAAAGGTCAGATTCTTAAAAATAATCTTAAATTTCTCTTTTCAGGGAGGGACGACAATAAGGCATCACCAAGGCGTGGGTCTACTTCTCAGCAGACACGCTAGTGATGCTCTTCTAGGATATGAGTGCATTAATGAAAGGTTTATTACAGCAAAATTTCAGACAAGCGTTAAAGACTTGAATGTTATCTGCTGTTATTCCCCCACTGAGGATGTCGATGAGGATGAGAAGGATAGGTTTTATGAACAACTTCAGGATATTTTGAATTCTGTCAAGAAAGGAGATATTACCCTTGTTCTTGGTGACTTCAATACCAAAGTTGGTACTGACTCTGCCCTTTGGGGAGGAGTAATAGGCCCTTTTGGTATTGGTAGCTGCAACGGCAATCGGCAACGTCTCCTACAGGTAAGTAAACTCAATGGATTCAGAATAACTAACACTTATTACAAACACCGCGACATACATAAGTACACATGGGTTTCACCTGATGGGGCTGCATAAGAATATGATTGATTACATATTAATTAACAGCAAATGGGCTAGTTCTGTTAGAAATACCAGGGCATATAGGGGAGTTGAAATTGGATCTGACCATTACCTTGTTAAAAGTGTGTTGCAACTTAAACTTAAAAAGTGTTGTGCTAGGTAAGTATTAAAAGTAAAAAAATTTACTTTTAATACTGAAGCTCTGAAAGATCCAGTTATAGCCAAAGCTTACCATGATAGGTTACTTAGTCATTATGACAGTCATGGTTTGCTTACTACTGAAGTTGAGGAAGAATGGGATCATTTTAAACAGGCTTTTTTGGAAACTAACAGTACTCTTTTAGGAAAAAAGGAGCAGAAGAGACAGAATTATCTGAGTGATAAGGCACTTGAGCTTATTTCGGAAAGAAAGAACTGCAGGAATGTCCTTAATCAATACCCTACTAGTTAATAGAAAGCATTACAGAGAACTTAATAAACATGTAAAAGATCAGTTAGCTGCTGATAAGATTCTTTGGATTGATGGTTTGGCTGACAAAGCCGAGGAAGCAGTTAGACAGCACAACAGCAGAGAGCTGTACCAGATAGTTAATGTTTTGTGTGGTAGAAAACGGACAGGTATACATGGATTGAAGGATAAACAAGGTAAGTTATAGAAGGGGAGGATTCTGTCATGGCTAGGTGGGCTGAGCATTTCGGTGATGTTCTAAACAATGTAGTTAGTTCTTACTCCCATTGTTTTCAATGATGATAGATGCATTGGTGGCTTTAATGTTGGCCCTATAACACAATCTGAAGTTATTTTGGCTGTTTCTAAACTTAAACTACATAAATCCCCAGGGGTAGATGAAATTACTACCGAAATGCTTAGAGATGGGAATGTTTCGGTTACCACTTGGATGACTGAAATTCTGAATATCTTTTATGATAAAGGCACGGTTCCTAACTATTTTACCAGAGCTATTGTTATCCTTATTTTCAAAAAAGGTGATCGCAGTTCTTGTGATAACTATAGGGGTATCAGCCTACTCTCTGTTCCAGGTAAAGTTCTTTCCATGATTCTGCTTAATAGAATTAAGAATCTGGTTGACAGTCAATTGCGTGATAGGCAATGTGGATTCAGAAGTGGTAGGGGATGTGTGGATCAGATATTTTCACTTAGGCAGATTCTTGAGAAATGTTTAGAGTTTCAGAAACCTTTGGTTGCTAGCTTTGTTGATTTCAAAAAGGCTTTCGACTTTGTTGATCGTCATAATTTGTGGTTGATTTTGAGATCATATGGTATACCAGACAAGTTAGTTAACATTATGAAAGCTCTCTATAATAACACTGAGTCGTGTGTGAGATTTGGTAAGGCTTGTAGCAATTGGTTTAGCATTACTTCTGGTGTTCGACAAGGGTGCATTTTGTCTCCTTTTCTCTTTAGCTTGGTTATTGATTATGTTATGCGAAATTCACTTCAAGGGAAAGATTTTGGCCTTAAATGGACTGGAGATAGGAAAATTTCTGATTTAGATTATGCTGATGATTTAGCCCCTTTGGCAAATGATGTTGATGAAATGAACACTTTCATTCGAGCTGTTGATGAGACTGGTAGTAGAGTAGGTGTGGTTATAAACAGGGAGAAAAACTAAAGTGATGAAAATTGGTCACGCAGGCTGTGATTCAGTTAATCTGAATGGTTGCAGTCTTGAGCAGGTGTCACAGTTTAATTATCTTGGGAGCTATGTAACAGATAATGGTGATGTGCGGCATGAGATTAACAGACGAATAGGGATTGCTGCCGGGACTTTTAAGAATCTAGGGAGAGTGTGGAGAAATAGGCGTATACACCTAAAGACTATAATTAGACTGTATAATAGTTTGGTTCTTTCTAGGGTTAGTTATGGTAATGAAACTTGGACACTTTGTAAACAAGATAACAGGAAACTAGGTGCTTTTGATTCCAGATGCTTACGTAGTATCTTGGGCATTAGGTGGTTCAACT
The DNA here is from genome assembly GCA_038380435.1 of Ryuthela nishihirai. Classification (NCBI taxonomy): domain Eukaryota; kingdom Metazoa; phylum Arthropoda; class Arachnida; order Araneae; family Heptathelidae; genus Ryuthela; species Ryuthela nishihirai. The sequence continues at coordinate 7,704,759 of JAWZYU010000038.1, forward strand.
TTGTAACTAATGATGAGGTTAGGCAAAGGAGTTTCCAACCTCCTTTAAGCAGCATATTGTGCAGAGAGAGACTCCATTGGTTTGGCCATGTTTCCCATATGGATAATTATAGATTGGGGAATAGGGTTATGAACAGTGTGCCTAAAGGCCTCAGAAAGAAGGTGAGACCTAGGATGCGGTGGTCAGACAATGTCAAACAGGACCTTGTTAGAATTGGTGTGCAGTGGCCAGATGCAGTAGATGTAGCTCAGGATAGACTTGCTTGGAGAACTAAATTGCACGGTCTGGTTGGACCTCCGTAGCCCATGGCTGCTTGAGGATGATGAGGATGATGAGGATTATAATGGTGATATAATTCTACATTTCAGTGTGGATGCATGAAATGAATGCAGGAGGATGACCATTTGTGCATTTCGCGAAAATATCCTATTTTCATTAAAACTTGGAGATATCATTGAGATATATCCGTAATATATCACTCACGTACATTGAACATAGATAGTCTAAGTGATTGAACGACAGATAATTATTTCAATTTTTCTGTTGTATAAAATAAGTGGTAGTTTATAACAATTTCATTTTCGTTGATATCTATCAAGTATCGTAGTGTTCTTTTTTCGTTATTCATCGGTTCTTCAAACTGTGGTTGCATCATATCTCTTCAACCCTTGACCCATCGTAACCAATTATTCACTAAATGAACTCTAATAATGCTGGGAGTGTCACAGGTTATATATAAATCATTTCGTCCTGTTTCTTCCCTCCACTGAAAAAGGAAATATGAAATCCAATGTACCATTATATATTATATTCAGAGTAACGAGTAATATATTAAATTATAGTTTGTGACTTCGGGAGTGTGATTTTGAAATGAATATTTTTTTTTGCCTTTTCAATCTTTGATCAGACCCACAAGGCAATATGCTTATCTTTAGGTTATAACAGAACAAACGACAGTTCCATCACCGGGACTCGAACTCGGCCCCATCCAGGTCACCACGAAACAATGCACGATGTACTGCGCCACTGAGACGGAAATCTCTCGTGCATTCTTCCCTCAAAACAGGAGCTAAATATGTAAAGATTGGTATATCTGTCGACAGCAAATAGCAAAGTAACTACTTATGTGTCAAATGAAAGCTTATGATGTGTAAAGTGCCGTAGGGTATAAAATTTTCCATCATATGCTTTCTTCTCTCCTGACAAATGAGAAACGTATATAAATGATTGTTCCGTTGCATTGCAGAGAAATAGTTATTTGCCAAAAAACATATATACACACTATTTGTCAAATGGAAACTTGTGACGTAGGAATTGTCAATGTTACGGATCATTTACCATCCGTTCTTTGATCCCTCCCCAAAAGATTGGGAGGTTGGATTCTGTAAACTATTCCTCTACTCTATCGTTCCTGGCGTCCAGGCTGCCGTGAGGACCAAAAATTATGTCCCTCTTTCTTCCGCTCAAAACGGGTCACGTAAATTTCACGGGGTAAATCTGTAAGAGTCGCATGCCAAATGAAAGCTTAAGACGTGCAGAGAGACATAGGGGAGGTTGAATTATTTTCTTCGAATAGGGGAAAGATTGATGCATTTCGTGACAAATGTTTTCCTTGAGTCCTGAACGAGCGGGTGTACTCTTGTGTAAATGTTTTATATTGTATGAGGAACTAGGACAAGCCTCGAAGTGCTTTTAGGTTATTTCTCTCCTATTACCCTTAAATAAATAAACATTTCCATGAGAAATTATCATTAAAAATTAAAATAAAATATAGAAGTAAAGGAAATTTAAAATATATTTATATCTTCCCATGTTTGTTCTAAGATGTAACTTATATATGCTCACTGAATTATGACCATTTCCCTCCATGTTATGTCAGTGGAAGCTAACTTCGAAACTCTATAACTTCTAAGAAAGAGTTTTGTAACAGAATGGGACTGAATGTAAATTAAAAGTCTCAATCAAATCTATATAAACCTCGATTTTCAACAATATTCCCTTAGTATTTAAAGAGTTATGGATGTTTAAATAATTAACAACAGCAATGCCTAACATTTTGAATTTAACTCAGAGGTTAATTATAATTGAATAAGAAGTATTCAATCATTTAATACAACAGATGCATATTTAAAAAATTAGTGTGAAAATTTTTTCGATATTTTTCAATTGTCGTAAGACAAATTGCATTGTTGCTATTAAATATTTAAAGTCCTTAACTCTTAAAGTGAAAAACAAACTTTATTGAAAATCGAGATTCAGATAGAATTGATTGAGATCTCTCATTTAGTCCTATTACCTTTTCTCATAAAATGCTTAGCTTAGAAGTTATAGAGCTTCGAAGTTATATTCCACTTATATAACATGGAGGGAAGTGGAAAAAATTTAGGGAGAACTGAATGCATGAATAAAATGTACCAAAGATAAATTCGGTTACTGAATTCATTCTGTCAAACATCGACCACATTTTTCTTCCCATTTTTGTTAGGGGGAATGGGGTGGCTCAGTTGGCAGTTAGCATAGTTCGTACTCTGCAGTTCCCACGTTGAGTTCAAGCTGGGTCAACGTTGAGATTTATCTCCGCAAAATTCCTGCCCTGTCCACGATCAGAAGGGGACACCGATTGGCTTGGAAAGACCGCCGTCCTTCGGATGCAAAGTTAAGCAGTTGTCCCGTGTGCGAGAGAGCCACATTGTGCATGCATGTTAAAGAACACGCTGGATGGCCTTGATGGGAGACTACCATCTGTTTCCCAACAGCTATTCAATGGGTCCCCTCCCCCAACCTTCTCTGAAATTTCGGAGTCCTTGTGACCTGGCCATTTAGCCCATTGTCTGCAAAAGAGTCGTTTTTCATTCCTCAGACACGATAACGTGCAGCCATCTCCCTTGACCTTACAGAGTCCCGAATGGATTCCGACAAAAGTCAAATGACCTAGGACCTAGAGCTTACCTCTGGGGATAAATGTGCCTCGTATTTGACTCGCCATTCCTTCAACAATTGATGAGACAAACCTGACAGACGGAATTGGCTGTGTAAGCTACCTCAGTGATTGGAGTGTGAACAGCAGGGATCGTATTAGGACTTTACATCGCTCTTGTACTGAGGAGAATGAGGTACAGGCATTTTGCCAATTTTTGGTCCCCATTTTTCCCCGAGTAAATTGACAGTTCATTGCCAAACCTGGACTAAGCTGATGTGGGAAACGCTTTGTTCGTCACCACTGAGGTCATCACTGCCCACTCTAGCAATGTTTGAGAAAATTCAGATTAAATACATGTGTTTTCCTGGAAACCTTGTTATTATGATTTGTTCATTTTGTTAAATCCCGAGAGACGGTAGACGAAAAGGTTCCCACTCTAGAAGTATCCATTTTGGAAGAAAGAGTTATTGCATTTAAATGCCCACGTTTTTGCGGAATGCCGTGTGCGGCCCCTGTAGTTCACACAATGCCATTTTCCACCTTTCCACTTTTTTATTGTTTTTCCCTGACGTCCTATCAACCGGAGGTGGGCATGACACAATTAATTAAAAAAGTGTCATTTATATATAAATCTCGTAAAGAATATAATAAGAGCATAATATAAATTTACTTAGAGGCAGGTGAGTTTCTGCTGGGTTGAATTTGGAAGTTCAGGCGCCCTTAGTCAAAATTTTAGATTAGTAAGAAAAAAAGCTTAATTATTTTTAAGCGTCCGCAAATTTGAATGTCACGCCCACTTTTGTGCAGCTCATCGTCGCCTGGTAAGTGAGAACTTTACCCGTTTTAAATTTTTTGTCACGCCACTCCTTATAGTTATCACTGCTCTGAGTAAATGATATCAGCTGTTTTAATATACTGATAAAATTATGCCTAATTTTCGAAATGGCACCTACCTTTTAAACTCTACTACATATGTTGAGTTGACACTACTTTAGTTTGCACTATTTGCATATGTATCGAAAACCACACTACTGAAATGGAGCTCTGCGCGATGAAAGTGCTCAATAATCTTCCCTCATGTACAATCTGTGAAAAATCAACTTGACATGATAACATGAAAGTTAACGCCGAAATTAAGCTTAACTTAAAACATGTTTACCGGAAAATCACTATTAATGTGGAGGAGACATAATGTGATTTAATAATTAGTGGAATCACAGTGAAATTCATTTCGATTAATTTATAAAAGACATCGGAATAAAATAAATCTGAAAAGATCTAATTTGCTTATGTATCTTACACAAAATTTATTCCATTATCAACTCCTATATATCTCAACTGGCAACGCAAAGATAGCTTGAAGGTAAGGTATCAATGTTAAGAAAGAATCCCTAATGAAAATCCCGTACAGTGAGATTATTCATACAAATACGTTATTCATACAAATTCAATTTCGCCAAAATCTTCGATTGCAAAATGTATCAGCGAATAAATCTAACCAGATTGTTCTAAAGCAGGAAGTCAAACTCTTCAACATTTGTAGGTTTCTTTATATTTTAAATATTAGTATCCTAGGACGGCACTATATTTTAAGAGGAAGCTTCACTTAGTCGATAGCATGCCAGGATCGAAACCTGCAGTCCCCAAGTTCTAGTCAAACTGTGCGAGCATAGAAATGTATCTCTGCAACCCCCCAACCCAATATACAGACCCTGCCCTCGGTTTGAAAGAGTACGCCATTAAGTTTGAAAAGGTGTCCATAGACATATCGGTTGGTACGTTATGACGTGTCTTGATGCGCCTAATAACCTTATCCTGTATTTCAAAGAACACGCTGAATGGCCTTGACCAGAGGATTCCATCTGTCTCCTAACAGGTGTTCAGTGAATCCCGTTCTATAACCTCCTTTGAGCCCTTATGACCTGGCCACTTACACCGTTGAGTGCCAAACAGTCTGCTGAAAAGTAAGGAAAATTGTTCATGTTTGTATAGTATTCACTATTATTTAGACCAGTGGTTCTCAAGATTTTATGCTTCACGTACCCCCTGGAAATGTGTATGAAACTGGCATACTTATTGTATAGATAGATAAAACAATAATTATATGGATTTATCCCTATAAATAATCTATTTACAAGAATTTAAGTCGGATTTTTTAATTAACAACAGCCAAATATCAAACTGGAGCAGGACACGAAGGCGTTACTTTTAAAGATGGACGAAGTTATTAAACTCCATAGTGAGCCATCTCACTAACGATGAACTTCAGGATTTAGAATTCAACGCTGCTTTTGAAGAACGACAAATATTTGAATCAGAAATTGTGTTGACATTTAAATTTTTAGATGAAGCCCTTTTACTGCACAAAAAACGCATGGATTTGTTGAAGGATCGTGTTATTGATATTTAGTGATTGGATGCCATAAGACGATGTTGTGAACAGTTAATGGAATCCTACAAATAAACATTACGCACAAAACAGAGGCAAGCAAAGCAAACCAGCTAGTTTCGCTCCATATTAAGAAATAAACTGTAAAATTAATTAATCGATCACATATTTACATACATAATTATGCATATATGTAATCTTTAAATAAATATTGAGAATTATAATTATTTTTGTTGAAATAAAGCATCCATTACGAAACCAAGAAAAGGAAAAAAGATCAATAAGATAGGCAAAAATACAAACAAATAAAAAATCCCCTCGTTTTACACAGAAATTCGTTTAACGACGATCTTCCCGGAACTCATCTCCCGCATTAAATTAGAGTTACCTGTATATAACTGTCCGGTTTCTAAATTATCCATTAATTGGTAGTTAAAGAGTTAAACTTCCACAATATATATATATTATTCTAATAGAATTTTTTGCCTTTCGTTCAATCAAGAAACTTTGGTCTTAGTGAATTGAAGACTGTATATCACGGATGTATCTTAATGATACGTCCAAGGTTTAAGAAAAACAGATTTTCATCAACGATATTTTCACGCTTTCGGTACTGAATATTGGATTATCATCACTACAGCTACTGATACTATCCTCCCTATGTGATTCTGATGTTACCAGGTTCGAGTCACAAATTAGCCTACATTGCTAATTTTCTCCACTAACGCTTCTGGTCAGTAAATGTTCGGCACAAACTGGAACGATAGCTGTGTAGCAATCCCCAGTGTGTAGCAATCCAGCATAGAACCATCCGGGTCTGGCACATAATGTCCGACCCCGCCTTCCCTTGGTGCATGCCGTTAATACTTTTCAAAAGAGATATTATTTTTTCAAAGGGAGCAGAAGTGGAGGCCTGTCAGGCCAGTGTGCCCTACTGATCTGGTCATCTGCGACAACTTTTTTCTTTCTTTCTGCCCTGTTCAGGAGTATTCAACTTCGCAGGGTCGTGGTGATTACCATTTATGCCTACAAAACTGGACTGGTTTACGGCTTTGAGCTTGATTATGGTTTATGGACTTGCTGCAGTGGTGGGCGATCTGTTGAGGGAGAATTTGCTGTTGTGTTTTCTGTTTGCTTGTGGGTTGCCAGCTCCAAGTGAACAGCGGCACGGGATACCTTATATCAGCTGGTGGATAAATCTGATCATAAGTGATCACAGCTACCTGAACCCTCACTTAGCTAGTTGGGTATCGCTAATCCTAAATTGGAGTAATGTGTCACAGGCAGGTCTTACGGCTCTTGAAAAGGTCCACTTAAAAACGGTGGTGCTTGAAGTTCCTACCAACATGGATCACTTCAGCCTGTAGCAGTGGAGGAACAGGTCCTTTGCTCCATGCCTGCTATCACGGGGCTGTTTGATATTGTTGGTCCTACGTTTCTCAATTAACCTATTTTCTCCAAAACATCTTACTAGTAATTTTCTCTCTGCAGGTACATGAAAAGTGAGGACAGTACGTTGAAATTATTCTCTTGATGTCCTCACACAGGAATTCCAGTGTTATGAACTATATATTATAGGCTTGCAAGAGACCAGATGGACAGGTTAAGATGAGATAATTAAAAATAACTCTAAATTTCTCTTTCAGTGAAGAGATCTCGTGTTCTAATAGAGCCAGAGATCTCAAACAAAAGTTTTCCGATTATATTCTGGAAGAATTACACGCTGAATGGTTCTCGGCCCCTTACTTCTGTAACACAAGTTCTAAACTGATTACATACTGGATAAAATTATTTAATATCTAGTGTTTCCGAAGCGTTCGTTTCTTTTTCGCCAACATAACGTTATTCTACCGGAATTCGGTTCGTTAATTCAATCACGCAAAGTATCGAACCTGTTACGTATTCGATCAACTGGGTCGAACCCGATAAAAGTTGCAGTTTTATAATTCATGTTCTAATTGAGCAACAGATCTAAAACTAATGTTTTTCGATTACATTCCGGGAGAATTACACGTTGAATGTATCGGAAAATGTCTCGACCCGCTACTATTTATTTTATGTCACAGGTACGAATCCCTCATTCCTTATCAGGTGCAGAGCGACTTTTTGATCACCCTGTATTTTCTGATAACAATAAAGTTTATATCAATCCATGTTCTTGAGACAATTGTCGTTCCATTCAACTTGCATGCGATAAAATCGAAGACTGGGGTATATCCTAACAGTTAACAATTTCTGCAGACGAAACAACTACCATGCACTTGGGTCGTAGCAAAACAGAAGCAAATAGAGGCCTCTAAAGAGTCGCCCACCAGTGCAGAAAATCCAGGTCTATAATCTAGCTCAAATTCATAAACCATTCTAGTGGGTATAAATGATCAGCACCAGGACCCTGTGAAGCTGACCCTCCTCAGAAGGGTTGAAAAGAAGAAAAACTGGCCATAGATGATCAGAGCAGTAGTCCACACTGAGCTGACAGCCCTCCCTTTCCGTTTCGTTCCAAAGGAGAATGTCTCTTTTGAAAGGTACTAACGGCCTGCACCACGAGAAGCCAAGGTCCGACATTAGGTACTAGGCCTGGCCGGTTCTGTGTTATCATCACTGGGAATTGGTACACAGCTCTCTTTCCAGTTTATGCCTAGCTGCCATTTACGGACCTTCTATATATACTAATTATGTACCACTTATCTTGTATATAAATAAATTGTACATCTTATATATATCAAGGAAGTGTCAAATGATTTTATTGGTCACAAGTTAAAGCCATTGTTGCAAGTTTTGGAAAGCATCTTTTATTGACAAAAGTTCCAAATACTTTTCAAGTTATACTTCTTCCGTATGGATCTGTAATTAGGGAAAAAAGGGGTCTTACAATATCTACATAATTATTCTGTTATTGTAATTGGAAGAACTACATTCCATTTGTCGAAGGAGATTATGGACATCCTTTAGACCTCGTCCTCTGTTTATGTTAGTGAATAATCCATGACCCATGATAAGTTTTCATTTGTCTTACAATTCATTTAGAAAGACAGATGGATAAGAGAATTAGAAAAATACTAGACTGAAGGGCACAAAGTAATAAATCGACATATCGCACGAGATAAATTACGAAGATAAAATGGATTTGATTGCACTGCTAATAACTTTCTCAAACAGGTTTCACTGTGTATCTTGTGTTGCATTAAAAATCCAAGTCTCTGCATGTAAATGAACAGGATTAGAATTTAAAACTATTTTAAATTTTACTTTTGCTTGATTTGGAGGGGGAATTTGACACGATCTAATGAATTTCAACGGGGAAAATTGCTATTAATGTACCAGAATACTGAGCGTCTGCACAAAGGGCGTCCAATAAAACCAGAATGGTCTTCCTGTGCAGGTATTTGGTGCTACGACCAACTCGTTTAGGTATAAATCATTTTTCTTGATTTGAAACTAAACCTATTTTAAATATAATGCTCAAATTTAAAGAAATCAAAGCAAACAGTGTTGCTGCTTGGGATTTGAGTTGCTGTAAGTGCATTTATATATTAATTCGCGTGGATATAATTCGAACAAAAATGCATAGTTATACAAGTTTCCTTTTTCCCAATGGAATTGTTGGAATTTAGAGCCAATATTTATTCCCTAATGTGAGAACAGAGATTTTTTACCTATCTAGTATCGCAATGATGAGCGAGGCATAATCGCAACATAAATCGCACAATAAACGATCATGCCCTCCTTCGACTCGAACCGGAACACCGAGAGTTACAATGCCAATTGAGAGAATACGATACCACTGAGCCAAGGAGGCGGCCTTATACGGTCGGATGAGTTACTAATATTACCAATTATAGTCTCTAAATTTACATTGGTTGTCTGTAATTATTTAAACAGCCTTTACTCTCTGCGAAGTATATTCCAGAAAATCGTTAATAAGGTTAGATATTGAATTTTTAGTCTCGGTGTTTTTTTAGTGCTGAACGTAGCTGCCTTGGGATAACATAAGATTAGAATGATCCAGTCAAAAAGAAAACTAATCCTAACGATGCAAATTCAAAAATGAAAAATCGCGGACGAACGGCAAAATCGGAGGACTTTTCATGCCCTTTGGCAGTCAAGGGAGGGGCTCCACTAACGATGAGTCGTTAATTGTGGACCAGTGTGCAGAAGAGCAATACCTTTTGTGCAATAAAGAACATGCTACAATGGCCATGAATTGAGGCTATCATCTTCTTCTTAGCAGCTGTGAAATGATCACCTTCCGCAAACTTTCCCTCAGCCTATGTGGCCCTTGTGATCTTAATATTTTGTTCATCGTGTGAAAAACGTTCCTCCCAGAAATAAACAAGTCCAACCGAACTGATTAGTGAAATCAGTCGCCTATTTTAAAAAGGAATCATTCAGTATGACATCATATATTTTTCAAATTAAGAAAATGGTAAAATATAAATTGTTAATTATTTCTGTTTTTCTTTTCTAAAAGTCGAATAAATGCTTTTTTTTTTTGTCATAATTGGTTTTTCTAACTAATGGATTTCAAATATCTTTCTTCAACACTAATTTTACTAAAAACTACCGCTTCTCAAATTTTCGCATTTTACATTTCAACAAATAAAAATGTTCACTAAACTCCGCCTTAATCCTTCAGATTTCCTTCTGGCTAAATGTGTCATGTTTTGCCACTATGCGACTCCATATTCTCATATTCATCGTTAACTCCCAAATAATGATTGTGTTTTGAAATCTCAGTTATGTCCTTCAAGTTCAAAGATCAAATTTTCAAAAGAAATATATTTATTTATTTGTGCTTCATCCACATAAATTTTTTTATGAGTTAAACGAAATTTACAAGCCAAACTGAATCAAAGTTTGAATGATATTACTTAGAGTAATGAAAACAATGACAAAAATCCTAGTATGTAAAAAAAGAATTATACATTTCATTTGTTGTAGAATTATCCTGTCTAATTATCTCCAATCAAACTGTCTTTATAAGGGGCTATTGTAAAGATTGACAGCAAAGTCTGCAACTGAATGGGTAAGAAATATTATTTAACATTAAATGATGAAGTTTTTGTAGTTTAATGAATGCAAACAATATCCAGATTATCAGGGTAAAAATGATTAATATCAGGATTAAAGAGAGAAACTAGCTAATATCGACAGTAATCAGTTTCTGATACTAGCTGTAAAATGTACAAAATGTATGAATGTATATAGGAATGAAATTATCTATATACCAGAATATAAAGGGAGGGAGGAGAATTCATATTAATCACCACTCAAATTATAGAAAAAAATAATTTGAAATTAATATCTTTCGTTCAATCACAAGGAGGTCCAGACCGAAACGGCGAATATCACGGATATATCTCAGTATCCAAGTCCATTCATTCAGGACGGCGATATGTCCAGAATGAATGGACTTGGAGCTCTGACTTCATACAGTCATGACATGTTTTCGCATCGGTCCTGGATTACTTCTAATATTCACTATTAGCTACTTCTTTACTTAACTTTCCTATTAGCCTTAGGCGAGATTGGTTAAAAATCCCAGTGGAGCCTTTCGCAGGAAGTTTAGCTAGAATAGCTTAAACTTTTACTTAAACTGTTAGCTTTTTAGATAGCCTTTCAGATTAATTTTCACCATGTCTGAATAAAGCTGACTTTTGGATTATTTAACACCACTTCAACGCCATTTCGATAAGTATAAGTACGAGTCAATAGCCGATCTGATTTGGCCGCTGTCAGTATTGGAAAAGTACCTGCCAATAGCCGACTTAGTGTTGGCCGATATTGGCAGCGGAATAGTACGTACTGATAGCCGAATCTTCGTTGGCCGCTGTTGATTCGGAAATATACATTTCAAAGTAAGTTTACACACATCAATTCCTCCGTTGAGGTATTATTTCCCGTTTATTTTAACTTTAAGGCCTTGTATTTTCTGATTCTAGTCGCTACTAGAATTTATTATTTAAATTTTCTCATTTGTTGTTAGTCTTTAAAAATTAACTATTTATTCTGATTTTATAACTTGTTCTGAGTTTTAGTATTGTAGACAGATTCTCTGGTATTTTACAGAAATCTGTTCTATTTCATTCGGTCTGTACCGATTTTGACAGTTACAACTGCCATTTTTATACACTTCGAAAGTTTTGAATTATTTGCATATTTTTATGTAAATTTAATTCTTTTCTTATATTTATACCTTTTTACTAATTATTTCATTGTTTTTATATTACCTCGAGTTTGATTTTTCAAATTCTTAAAGTTCAAAATGTCAAGTTCTGACAAAATGGATTTATCGGTCCCGGTCCTGACAGAGAGCTTTTCTGCCAGTGACGTCATTGCGAACCACTCAGAGACCTCTGAAAGCCAAGTCTCTGTTGATTCTTCGCATATGACTTATAGTGCACAAATTTGCACTTTCCTATCGGAGAAAAACAGACTCCTTTATGATTTTAATTCTACTATTTCTCATATTCCTACAATGAAAGATTTACATTGCATTTTACCTGACGAAAGAGTCAGATTTAACGATGCTATATCGGCTTGCAAGAGACCAGATGGACAGATAAAGGTCAGATTCTTAAAAATAATCTTGGATTTCTCTTTTCAGGGAGGGTCGACAATAAACATCACCAAGGCTTCTCAGCAGACACGCTAGCGATGCTCTCTAGGATATAAGTGCATTAATGAAAGGTTTCTTACAGCAAAATTTCACACAAGCGTTAAAGACTTGAATGTTATCTGCTGTTATGTCCCCACTGAGGATGCCGATGAGGATGAGAAGGATAGGTTTTATGAACAACTTCAGGATATTTTGAATTATGTCAAGAAAAGAGATATTACCCCAAAGTTGGTACTGACTCTGACCTTTGGGGAGGAGTAATAGACCCTTTTGGTATTGGTAGCTGTAATGGCAATGGGAAACGTCTCCTACAGGTAAGTAAACTCAATGGATTCAGAATAACTAACACTTATTACAAACACCGCGACATACATAAGTACACATGGGTTTCACCTGATGGGCTGCATAAGAATATGATTGATTACATATTAATTAACAGCAAATGGTCTAGTTCTGTTAGGAATACCAGGGCATATAGGGGAGCTGAAATTGAATCTGACCATTACCTTGTTAAAAGTGTGTTGCAACTTACACTTAAAAAGTGTTGTGCTAGGGTTAAAAATTTACTTTTAAAACTGAAGCTCTGAAAGATCCAGTTATAGCCAAAGCTTACCATGATAGGTTACTTAGTCATTATGACAGTCATGGTATGCTTACTACTGAAGTTGAGGAAGAATGGGATCATTTTAAACAGGCTTTTTTGGACGCTAACAGTACTCTTTTAGGAAAAAAGCAGCAGAAGAGGCAAAATTATTTGAGTAATAAGGCACTAGAGCTTATTTCGGAAAGAAAGAACTGCAGGAATGTCTTTAATTAATACCCTACTAGTCCTAATAGAAAGCATTACAGAGAACTTAATAAACATGTAAAAGATCAGTTAGCTGCTGATAAGAATCTTTGGCTTGATGGTTTGGCTGACAAAGCCGAGGAAGCAGTTAGACAGCACAACAGCAGAGAGCTGTACCAGATAGTTAATGTTTTGTGTGGTAGAAAAGGGACTGGCATACAAGGATTGAAGGATAAACATGGTAAGGTTATAGAAGGGGAGGATTCTGTCATGGCTAGGTGAGCTGAGCATTTCAATGATGTTCTAAACTATGTGGTTGGTTCTATTCCCATTGTTTCCAATGATGATAGATGGATTGGTGGCTTTAATGTTGGCCCTATAACACAATCTGAAGTCATTTTGGCCGTTTCTAAACTTAAACTACATAAATCCCCAGAGGTAGATGAAATTACTACCGAAATGCTTAGAGCTGAGAGTGCTTCGGTTACCACTTAGATGACTGAAATTCTGAATAACTTTTATGATAAAGGCATGGTTCCTAAGGATTTTACCAGAGCTATTATTATCCCTATTTTCAAAAAAGGTGATCGCAGTTCTTGTGATAAATATAGGGGTATCAGCCTACTCTCTGTTCCAGGTAAAGTTCTTTCCATGATTGTGCTTAATAGAATTAAGAATCTGGTTGACAGTCAATTGCGTGATGAGCAATGTGGATTCAAAAGTGGTAGGGGATCTGTGGATCAGATATTTTCACTTAGGCAGATTCTTGAGAAATGTTTAGAGTTTCAGAAACCTTTGGTTGCTAGCTTTGTTGATTTTAAAAAGGCTTTCGACTCTGTTGATCGTCATAATTTGTGGTTGATTGTGAAATCATATGGTATACCAGACAAGTTAGTTAACATAATGAAAGCTCTCTATAATAACACTGAGTCATGTGTGAGAGTTGGTAAGGCTTGTAGCAATTGGTTTAGCATTACTTCTGGTGTTCGACAAGGGTGCATTTTGTCTCCTTTTCTCTTTAGCTTGGTTATTGATTATGTTATGCGAAATTCACTTCAAGGGAAAGATTTTGGCCTTAAATGGGCTGGAGATACGAAACTTTCTGATTTAGATTATGCTGATGATTTAGCCCTTTTGGCAAATGATGTTGATGAGATGAACTCTTTCATTCGAGCTGTTGATGAGACTGGTAGTAGAGTAGGTTTGGTTATAAACAGAGAGAAAACTAAAGTGATGAAAATTGGTCAGGCAGGCTGTGATTCAGTTTATCTGAATGGTTGCAGTCTAGAGCAGGTGTCACAGATTAATTACCTTGGGATAATAGATAATGGATAATGATAATGGTGATGTGTGGAATGAGATTAACAGGTGAATAGGGATTGCTGCCGGGACTTTTAAGAATCTATGGAGAGTATGGAGAAATAGGCGTATACACCTAAAGACTAAAATTAGACTGTATAATAGTTTGGTTCTTTCTAGGGTTAGTTATGGTAGTGAAACTTGGACACTTTGTAAACAAGATAACAGGAAACTAGACGCTTTTGATTCCAGATGCTTACGCAGTATCTTGGGCATTAGGTGGTTCAACTTTGTAACTAATGATGAGGTTAGGCAAAGGAGTTTGCAATCTCTTTTAAGCAGCATATTATGCAGAGAGAGACTCCGTTGGTTTGGCCATGTTGCCCATATGGATAATTATAGATTGGCGAATAGGGTTATGAACAGTGTGCCTAAAGGCCTCAGAAAGAAGGGGAGACCTAGGATGGGGTGGGCAGACAATGTCAAACAGGACCTTGTTAGAATTAGTGTGCAGTGGCCAGATGCAGTAGATGTAGCTCAGGATAGACTTGCTTGGAGAACTAAATTGCACGGTCTGGTTGGACCTCCGTAGCCCATGGCTGCTTGAGGATGATGATGATGATGATGATATTAGAAAGATTCTATATAGAAAAAGACATAAATTAACATGTCTGCTCCGGCCAATGCTCCTCACAGGTAATTGTTTTGGAGGGCATTCAAGGAATCAATTCTGCCCCAAAGCATGGGTTAGATTTATTACAAGATGCAACCAAAATTGCCAAAGAACCCAAAAAGAAGGGTCTTGGAAAACATTCCAAAAAGGGGCACAAAAGGACCTTGTCCCCAGTCATGGATTCCGTATATGCCTCTAAGACCAAATTTTCTGGCTTAGAGGAGGAATATTTGGATACAACAGCTACCGAAATGGAAGCTACAGAATCTATTCCTGTTCCTAAGGAAATTAGAAATAATAAAATTCCACCTATCATTATTCGCTCTCCCAAGAAGTGGATGAGCACACACAAAGAACTAACGAAAATTGCTGTTGAGTCATTTACTGCCAAGACCTCTGGCGAAACAGTCAGAGTACAAACCAGATGTTCAGATGACTATAGGTCATTTGTTCTATTCTTCGAAGCCTCAAAACAGCAATTCCACACCTACAAATTAAAAGAAGAGAAGAATCTCAGGGTAGTCATTAAAAATCTACCCTGTGACATAACTTCTGACGACGTGCATACTGCTCTAGTTGACTTGGATTTTGCAGTCATAAAAATCCCACAGATGAGACGTGGCAAAGGCAAAAACCTGATCCCTGTCTTTTTGGTGGAATTACCTAAAGACGCAACTAACAAAAAGATATCCGATATAACTGACCTCTTCCATCTGAAGATTCACATAGAGAGTTACAGAAATAAGAAAACTCCGACACAGTGCCGTAATTGCCAGCATTATGGCCATGCACAAAGTGGATGCTTTAATTATCCACGCTGTGTGAAATGCGCTGGAAGTCACGTAACGAAGGACTGTCTTAGAAAAAAGGATGAAAGTCCGCCTAAATGCGCCAATTGTGGCCTTGGTCATACGGCCAATTACAAAGGCTGCTCTCACTATCCTACCAAGGAGGTTGTGACAACTCCAAAGGAAAAGACTAACATTGCCCCACCTTCAAAGGCTGTTACTACTCCTGTCACACCCGGATTATCTTACGCAAGTGTTGCTGCGAAAGGCGCACCTGCTCCCAAACCCATTGGTAAAGAGAAACCTTTACCTAAGATGAAGCATCCAACTGCTTTACCTCCTGCGCCAGCTCCATCTATAAGCGAGCAGTTTGATGCAACCATCTTAAACGATCTGAAGGAAATCTTTGTGATCTTCAAAAATCTGAATATCTCCAAAATTTTATTAATGGCTAAGTCATTAATTAATGAATATCAGAATGCCAACGGCCTTATGGGCAAACTCACAGTTGGGCAAAAAGCGTTCGACTGTTTACTCTCTTCGCTGTCGTCAAATGGAACACAACTGTAAAAAGAACCATCTCAAGATTTTTTATTGGATTGCGAATGGCATTCTCAAGGATTTATGGGAGTTCAGTCACTTTTTGACTGACTTCCAAGATGATATTGTCCTTTTTGGCGAAACACACCTTAGGGCTTCTGACAAATTGAAGTTTCCTAATTTTGAGGTCTACAGATCTGATCGACAGCATAACAGAGGTGGATGTACTGCTGTTATCGTCAAGAGATCCATCAAACACCATCTTTTACAAACTGTAGGCTTCGATACGTTGGAGGTTACTGCTATTGTAGTCGACGATATTCTTTTTGGAAATCTGAATATATATGCGGCATATAAACTGCCCAATTCTGATATTATCTTGAATGATTTCAAAATAATTTTTAATACCAGTACTCCTACGATTTTAAGAGGAGGCTTAAACTCAAAAAATGTTACCTGGAACTCCAGATCTTGTAACAAAAATGGAAAAATTCTTTTAGACTATGCCACAGCCAACGGCATTATTGTGGATGCTCCCAGTGAGCCCACATTTTATCCTTACAACTCCATGCACCGACCAGATATAATTGATCTGGTCATGTTCGGTTATTTTTTACCATCTTATGACCTCTGTGTTCATGAAGATTTGAACTCTGACCATTTACCAGTCTGCCTGACTCTTTTCTCGTCTGTCACCCTTGTCCCAGACGATTTTAGAGTCGTAAACTGGGAACTCTTTAAAACTACAGTCAACGGAAAAGTCTCCGGATCCTGTAATCCTTTATCTCTCAGGAGGATTGAAGATACAATTATCACTTTACAGATCTTTTGAATCAATCTAGAATTGATGCCAGCACCATTCATAAACCTCGTAAGGACTTCTACATTCTTCCCAGATTTCTTTCTGAACTTGTCAAAGAGAAAAATAAAGTTAGGCATAAATGGCAAAGATCGAGAGAGACTCGTGACAAGAATGCCTACTATGCACTTATGATGGAAGTAAGACAAGAGCTCTCGGATTACCGAGGTCTTACTTGGAACAAGAAGATTACCTCACTCTCTACAAGTGATGGCTCCACCTGGAAGATGGTTAAGACCTTAAAGAATCCTTATGTTAACTACCCCCCCCATCCATGGAAAGGCTGGGTTATGTTACAATGAGGATGATAAATGCGAAGCTTTTGCGGATGCCCTTGAGATCCAGTTTCAAGAAAATTCTGATCTGTCCAACGATAACACCTGAGACAAAGTGAAGGAAACTCTTTTCCGTTTCTCTCAAGTGGACAGATCCAGAATTCATTTTCCATCTCCACCTGAACTGACTCAGGCCATCCGCAAACTGAAACTCAATAAGGCTTCAGGTCCTGATGATATATCCAACAGGATGCTGAAGAACCTTCCGATAAAAGCTATCATGCATCTGTGCAACATTTACAATTTCCTTCTGCGGCATCACATCTTTCTGGAGGTCTGGAAGAATGCTTACGTTAGGCTCATCCACAAACCGGGTAGGGACCCATCCTTAGCTGACAGCTATCGACCTATAAGTCTTTTATCCTGTTTGGGGAAGTTGTTTGAGCGAATTTTCCTCAATTGACCGGATGAATTCCTTTTAAACCATCCTATCCTGCCTGAGTCACAGTTTGGATTCAGACGTAAAAGATCGACTCAGCATCAAGTCCTCAGAGACTGGAGACTATCGCTGAGGCTCTGAATAAAAAGGAAATTGTTGCTGCCGTCTTTCTAGAAGTGGCCAAGGCTTTTGACCGCGTCTGGATGGACGGCCTCATCTATAAACTGATCAAGATTTGAATTCCTTCGGGCCTGTCTGGTATCCTTCAATCTTAACTTTCAGATAGAACCTTCCAGGTTCGCATCAAATCCTCTACTTCCACAAACAGAGTGGTGGCCGCTGGAGTCCCACAAGGCTCTCTCCTAGGCCCCACTCTCTTCTCATTGTACCTTTATGACATCGCTTCTTTTGACCAGGATTATCATTGCCCAGTATGCCGATGATATTGCACTCCTCTCCCCTTCCTTGGGAGTTGAGTATGCAATTAGAAGACTCCAGAATTGTTTGGATGAATTAGATTCATGGTATGATACTTGGAAAATGAAAATCAATGCTGACAAGAGTAACGCCATATTTTTAGTGGCAAGAGGATCAATAACCCTCAGACTTTACTTTTTATGGATGAAGTCATCAGATGGCAAGACACTGTCAAATACCTTGGAGTCACCATGCAGAAGAAACTGAAATGGGATCCCCATATTCACGGGATCATTACTAAGGTGAACACTGTACGATGTCAGCTGGGACCTCTTCTCAGAAGAAACTCCGTCCTGTCTATTGACCACAAGCTTTTGCTCTATGACATGGTCATAAGTCCCATCATTTCCTATGCTTCCCCCTATTTGGGCGAACACTACTGCAACCAATATACACAAAATTCAGGTCTTGCAGAACAAGATCCTGAGATGTGCGGTCGATGCCCCTTGGTTTGTAACGAACAGACAAATCCACAAAGACCTGGGCATCGACCATATTTACACTTATATCAAGTTTTTATCACGTGGATTCTTTGACAATGTTCAAAGTAATCCAAATGGAATTATATCCTGCTTGTTCGATTACAATCATGAAGTAATGAATAGTTAGAAGAGGCCTAAAATGATGGCTTTCAGCAAAGATAGTCATCCATTTTAGGTCTCTTGTGCATCCTTTCTGTTCATACTGTTGATCTTTATTGTCCTTCGGGACCCACCTTTGGTGGTTTATTTTACTATGTTCTGTTTACACTGATGCCAACTAAGCAGATATTCAGATGGAAGAGGTTTTGGGTACCCATGTACCTGGTACTCTGAAAATGAATAACCGATCTACGATCTACGACGGATGTATTTCAACAATATGTCCATACTTTATAAGAAAAGCAAATTTTGCTGAAATTTATTGTCCACGAATATACATAAGTTTAGTCTTGCAAAAAAATATTGAGATCTGCTGTCGATGTCCCTTGGTTTCTTACTAACAGACAACTTCATAAAGATTTGGGCATCGACCACATATATCCCCATATTAAATGTATCTCAAAATGGTTCTTTGAGGTTGTTAAAAATAATCCTAATGAGATTATTTCTTCTTTGCTTACTTCTGAACATAATGTTCTTAATAACTACAAGAGGCATCAAATGATGGCTTTCTCTGAAGAAGGCTACTCGTTTTAGGTCTATTGTGCATGATATATGCTATTTTTAGCTTTTGTTTTATGTTAGCCTCTAGGGGACCACCCATTGGTGGTTTACTTGTTATATGTTTTTACTTATGCCAACTGGACGTATTCTCATATGGAGATGAAAATGGGTAAAGTTTTGCGTGGAATAGAGATTAGTTGCCTAATCTCAGAATCTGAGCATGTGCATAAGGCTTCAAATTCTTTATTCCTCGTATACTTGTAACATATGTTGCCCATTTGCTCCAGGATGATATTTGTACATAGAGAAGACAAGTGACACGGGGATGAGGATTTTATACGAGAACAGTATACTGCAAGTATAAAAGTTCATATCATTAATCGAGGATATCATAATGGCAGCCAGTAGTTCAAAGGTGAGAAAGGTTCTGGTACAGTCGCTCAAAAAAATATCCGTACACTATGGTTGATTACCGAATTCAGAAAAAATATCTGGCAACCATTTTTTTTTATTAGTGATCTGGCATCCTTTGTGTACAGTACACGAAATTTGCCAGATCACTAATTAAAAAAAAATTGCCAGATATGTTTTCTGAATTCTTTAATCAACCACAGTGTTAGTATATTTTTTGAGCGACTGTACTATTCGCCTAATGCCAACTTGTACAATGCCAGTTAAGTCTGACAGGACTGACTGGACCAGTGCCAATTCGTCAAACAGCGACGATTCGGCCAATGGACAATTGGTGTAAAGTGATGATTCGTCCAATGGAACAGCTCGTCCAAAGCACAATTATCCAATGGGACAGCTCATCCAAAGCAGAATTGTCCAATGAGAGAATTCCACAAAAGTCGATTCATCCAATGAGACACTTCGTCCAAAGATTTTTCATCCCAAGTGAAATAGCCAATGGCGATAATATGCTATCAGGACCTACTCTAATCTAGGCTGCATTACCCCGAGATTTTTAGGAAGAGTAAAGGAGACGAAAAACTGACAAATTTAGATACAGTAGACTCCCTCTTATTCGGTCCTTAAGGGACCGGACATTTGCCGGATGAACGAAAGGACGACTAACCCGAATATTGTGTCAGAAAATAAATAAAAATGACAAAAATACTAACTGTACTGTATTTTAATTAATACTTTGTTGTACAATATTAATAATTTACTGCAACATCAAAAGCTTCTTTTCTTTCAATATAGTTAACTTTCCCTTCTTCCTCTTCTTCTTCATTCTCCTCTTCTTGGCAGACTGCATTGATAATTTCGTAATCATTCAGTGTTTCATTTTCCAACTGCTCATCACCTGTTAACCATTTTTCAATGTCATTTTCTTCAAGTGTGTCATATCCAGGCAGCAGTTTAAAGTCATTAAGTAGCGAAATATTGTCATTATCCGTCATATATTTGGCAGGCACAGGCTCATTCGATACTTCCGTGTTGTCGTCTTTGGTACTTTCTACACAGTTTTCAACTTCGGACCAAAGTTTACTCCGTGACTTCACAAACGTTGTACGAGTCATTTCTTGAAAATCTCTTGCTAACATGGTAGATCACATCCTTGATATTTATTGTTCTCACAGAATTTAAAAGACCTATTCCGTCATTTTCGTTTCTCTGTAGAATTTCTGAAATAAGCTTTCTCCTGTATCGCCTTTTTAAACTTATAAGCACGTCTTGATCCATTGGTTGTACTAAAGACGTTACATTAGATGGCAAAAACATGGCTTTCATGTTGTCAGAAATGAGTTCGCTGGAGTGTGTCGGGACATTTTCAAGAATGAGTAGGGCCTTTACAGGCATTTTAAGACTTGTCAAATAGCCTTTTACTTTTGGGACAAATTCTGTAAAGAACCATTCTTTAAACAAATAGGAGTATATCGAAGCAGAGTTTTGAGCTCTGTAGTAAACTAGGAGATTAGCTAAATTTAAATGCTTGAATACCCGAGGTTTTGCTAATTTCCCAATTACAAAAAGAGGAAGTCTGTGCATACCTGCAGCATTTGTACACCACAGCCACAGTGATTCTTTCTTTGTTTCTTTAAAATCCTGATGCTGAGGTTTCTTGCGCTGTCACAAAGGTTTTCGTTGGAAGACGTTTAAAATTTAACCCAGTCTCATTCTACATTGTAGATTTGTTCTGCGCAAAGGCCTTCTTCTTCAATAAACACTAAACGTTTTTCTGAAAATTCCTTTTCTGCTAAATGATCAGCTGACAATTTCTCACCACAAACACCAAGGTAGCGAACACCATGCCGTTTTTTCCAGCGAGAAAGCCATCACTCGCTTGCTGAAAAATCTCCCCCATTTTCGATTTTAGAATGAGGGAGTAATGCTTTTTCTTTCAAGATTGGCGTTCCTTTTCGACACTCTTGCATGAATCATAACCAAAGTGCATCATCGACAATATCATTTTTTGGCTTTTTAATAGTGCACCGAGAAGAAAGCGTTTTTTCAGACTCAACTTAAGTGCAAAAATCTTGTAAAGAATTTCTATTCCTTCTCCAGCCATTTACCGTGCTTTTACCAACACCTAGTTCATCACAAATATGCATTACTGGATCATCTTTGTGAATATGTTCTAACTCTTTTAAATTCATCTCCAACGTAACGACATTACGCTTACGTTTGCACCCACTCATTTTGCACCACACAATAATTAATAGATCACAATACATACTACTGTATACGCGCAGTGGACTGTGCACTGTAATATTCATAAAGAGGGACTGAAGAAAATATGCACTGTAGTATAAACGAAACACTCGTCGACTTGCTTTCGATTCTTTTAACGAACGGATAGAGCTGAGGCCGGTTCAGCCGAGACTGATAAGAGAGAGTCTACTGTAATTTGTTTCAAGAACCCTTAATTATTATTATGCAATATCTACTAATGTTTACAAAAACAAAATAGAATAAATAAAGTTTTCTCCCCACATTTCAAAAATATTCCTTGTAAAATAGATTCGAACTTGATATGTTGATATGAACGAAAATAAAAAAAATTAAATGTAATTGTTTTCCTGATAATTAAATATAATTAACACTACACCACAACGGTGAATAGCGTATTTAAACGTGTTCCGTTTTTTAAAATCAATGAAAAATACAACGAAAATACACTGCTCACAAAAATTTCGTGATATTTAAAATTGAATTTCGTGATTTTAAAAATGACTATGAAGCGATGAAATATCCCCTAATATTTATATTAATTACCTGAAAGCACTCAACTAGAAATTGTATGAGAATATGGCATACTGATCAACTGAAAGAAGCTAAAATTTTGTGAATTATTTAATTATAGTCATATTTTAATCATTATTTCAGCATTTGTTATACATCTTAACGAGAATATTTGATATTTTAAAATCGATATGTCACAACCAAGTTCTTCACCTTAATGATAATTTCTAGTCTTTTTGGTATATGTTTTGCCTATGTTCTTATTGTTTTTCCTCGTAATATGTTTGTTTGCTTATCGGTTATGTGACAAACGCACAACAATGATGTTACTTTGCATGGTAAAGTGTCACAAATTTCCTGTACATATGTAAAACAAAATAATAAGCTGAGAAAAACTGGTTGTGCTATGAGTGGGATTCGAACCCACATCTTCCAGTAACCGGTAAGTATGCTAACCATTACACCATCAACTACTAACCTTTCTTCTTCACCTAGTATATCTTAGCTTTACCGCATTTTTTTTTTTATTTCATTCGAATAGTGGCGCCATCTATCGGTACGTGGTAACTATATTATCTCTTAAAGCTAAAATTTAATATTTGTCACTCCTGACAATTATTTTCAGCTTATTATTTCACGTGTCACTTTGTGTTTTTCTCAAGGCAATTGTTCCACCAAACGTACTACATTCTGCATTAATCGAATACTTGGATGTCAGAAGCGTTATGGAATGCAAAAATCCCCCCCTCCAATTTTTCTACCCATAAAAAAGGTGATTTATTCAAATCGTTCTTCCATCTTCCGAATATGAGCATCGAGAGTTAGGTTGTCAAATGAAAGCTTATCTTGCGGCGAGTGTCGTAATCGTATGCCTTTGGATCCGGTTTCACCATTTTTGTCTACATCCTCCAACTGGCGCCATTTCGTAATGAATTGCCTCCTTTTGCCATTTTCCCCTTTCTCGATCCTTTGTTTCTCCCTCCTGACCTGTTAGAAACACCGAAGAGGTGTTACGCAGACTTTAGAAAGTTCCATATAGCACCGCTCCCTCTCTCCATTGCCACCTGCATACGAATGCTGCCTTTGCCACGTGCACGGCAAGTCACATCCGCTGATACGGAGGTTAAGATACCATCGGGTGATGTCCCTTTGGGCAAGTGTCTCACCGATGAGAGAACTGTAAAATTCACATATAATGGAGAAGACAGATACGTAAAGATTTCAAACTATAGTGCAGCACCACCTAATGTAAGGCCCTAATTATTCATTTTCTCTCTGCTCTCGTCTTGTTACCACCGCCATTAATCTGTCCGGTGCTTTCAATAGAAGACAGAAATGTGTTAAAGATGTATTGATAATGTGTTTTATTTCTTCATTTAATCTAGTGGCTTAAGAATTACTAATTATTAAAACAAATTGCGAGTGAAGGACAATATGAAAATAAGTTATAAAAAGAAATGAAATTTGACAATTAACTACCACTTGTTTTATAAAACAATTTAATTAAAGTAACTTTAGTTCGTTTAATCGAACACTCAATGCTAACTCAATGGAAATTGTATATCACGGATGTATTTCAACAATATGTCCCTCCTTTATAAGAAAAGCAAATTTTGCTGAGATTAGTTGTCCACGAATATACACAAGTTTAGTATTGCAGAAAAAAATATTGAGATCTGCTGTCGATGTCCCTTGGTTTCTTACTAAGAGACAACTTCATAAAGATTTGGGCATCGACCACATATATACCCATATTAAATGCATCTCAAAATGGTTCCTTGAGGTTGTTAAAAATAATCCTAATGAGATTATTTCTTCTTTGCTTACTTGTGAACATAATGTTCTTAATAAGCACAAGAGGCATAAATGATGGCTTTCTCTGAAGAAGGCTACTCGTTTTAGGTCTATTGTGCATGATATATGCCATTTTTAGCTTTTGTTTTATGTTAGCCTCTAGGGGACCACCCATTGGTGGTTTACTTGTTATATGTTTTTACTTATGCCAACTGGGCGTATTCTCATACGGAGATAGAAATGGGTAAAGTTTTGTGTGGAATAGAGATTAGTTACCTAATCTCAGAATCTGAGCATGTGAATAAGGAGAGCTAGGCAGACTACTAGAAAGGTCCATAGCACCGCTCCCGCTCCCCATTTCCATCTGCATACGAATGCAGATGATTTATTCTTGCTATTAATCTTTTTACGGTTTTCCGATTTGAAAAATCATATTTTTTTTGTAATATCCCTTGTAATTAAATACTAGTAGAGTTAATACTCACATGGTATGTTGACATTCGTACAAAAGTGAAGATTCCTACACAAAATTCGTTAGTAAAATGAAGAGGCGGTCCTGCTATGTATAGCGGGTGGGTGAAGTGTTAAATCCCTCTGATACGTTATATATATTATAAACGACCTGTTCTAAAGTTAACAGGTCGTACACTATTTTTGTTAATTTTTAGCGACTTACGTTGGAAGTCGCTGAACAGGGATTTACCTTCATCCCGAGGCAGATGTATGAATAAACGAATGCACAAGACTTCACTAAATGATACTATAATTTACAGCGGTAGCTGTTTTTGCCCTCTTTTAATTACTATTATCCTAGTGAATAGCACACGATAAAAAATGATGATTTAAAATTTCTTTGAAATAATATCTTCATTATTATTACACTGATTGTTTTCAGAATGAAATAAAGATTTCTACCTTTTCTAAACCATGTGTCGTAAATCTTTATAAAAAAAGGTGACCTAAATTAAACTGACAATATTTAAGCAAATTTGTAGAGAGAACTCAGTGGATATAGGCAATATTATAAATTTGCACATTTCAGATCATTGCTGAAGCGATACATAAAACAGTAGGCATCATGATGTACAAATGGAAGTAGTGTAATTTCAATTTTAGGGAAAATCAAAAAAATGTCCTGTAAACACGAAATTCATCGCAATTAGCTCAGCTGTTATATCTAGAAATGATATTGCATGCAACTCTTGTCTTAACATGTAATAGGAAGTTTACATAAGCGTTCAAAGAAGTAGTAGCTCATTAATTTCGATGGAACGAGTAACGAACTGAAATTGTAGTGCAGCGCCACCTAACGTAAGGTCCGAATTATTCATTTTCTCTCTGGTCTCGTCATGTTACGACCGCCATGAATCTGTCTCCTTTCGTAGCTTTCAACAGAAGATAGCATTGATATGGCGTTTAATTTCTTTAGTCAATCTAATGATTTGACAAATTACGAATTATTAAAACAAATTGCAAACACAAAAAAATACGAGTGAAGGTCAATAATAAAATAAGTTAAAAAGAGAAATGAAATTTGACAGTAAATTACCACTAGTTTTATAAAAAATTTAATTAAATTATCTTTAGTTCGTTAAATCCTCATAAACACTGTTTAAAAATGAAATGGTATATCACGGATGTATTTCACCAATATGTCCATCCTTTATAAGAAAAAAAAAATTTCTGAGATTAGTTGTCCACGAATATATAAAAGATTTAGTTCTTGCAAAAAAAAATATTGAGATCTGCTGTTGATGTCGTTTGGTTTGTTACTAACAGACAACTTCATAAAGATTTGGGTATCGACCACATATATACCCATATTAAATGTATCTCAAAACGGTTCCTTGAGGATCTTAATCATTACTTGACAATGTTTCAAAGCATTTAAAAGTCCTCTTCTGTCATTTTCGGTTCGCTGTAGAATTTCTGAAAGAAGCTTTCTCCTGTATCGTCTTTTTAAACTTAAAAGCACGCCTTGATCCATTGGTTACACTAAAGACGTTACATTTGGTGGCAAAACATGGCTTTCATGTTGTCAGAAATGAGTTCGCTTTAGTGTGTTGTGGCATTGCCGAGAATGAGTAGGGCCTTTACAGGCATATTAAGACCTGTCAATTGTTTTTTTTAGTTTGGGAACAAATTCTGTAAAGAAGCATTCTTTAAACAAATACGAGTCTATCGAAGCAGACTTTTGAGCTATATAGTAAACTAGCTGATTAGCTAAATTTACATGCTTGAATGCTCTAGGTTTTGCTGATTTCCAGTTACAAAAAGAGGAAGTTTGTGCATACCTGCATTATTTGTACACGAAGCCATAGTGATTCTTTCTATGTTTGTTTAAAATCCTGATGCTGAGGTTCCGTGCGCTTTCATAAACGTTTTCGTTGGAAGAAATTTAAAATTTAACCCAGTCTCATCTACATTGTTGATTTGTTCTGCTCATAGGTCTTCTTCTTCAATAACGACTAAAAGTGTTTTTGAAAATTCCTTTTCTGCTAACGGATCAGCTGAGAATTTCTCACCACAAACACCAAGGTAGTGAACACCATACCGTTTTTTCCAGCGAGAAAGCCATCTCAGGCTTGCTGAAAAATCTCCCCCACTAGCGATTTTAGAAGGAAGGATTAATGCATTTTCTTTCAAAATTGGCCCACTGATTAGCGTTTATTTTCAACGCTCTTGTATGAATCATAACCAAAGAGCATCACCGACAATTTCATTTTTCGACTTTTTAAGAGTGCACCGAGAAGAAAGCGTTTTTTCAGACTCGACTTGAGTGAAAAATCAGAAAATATTGTTTTCCCTGAATAATCAAAATTAATTTGCGTACCGTAAATGAACAAAACACTAAATATGCATTAATAAATTCACCACAATGTAAATTTTCTTAGATAAACAAGATTGTCGGGAGTGTAGAGTTATTTACAATAGTTAAGACTTTCAATGGTAAATTTAGCATATTTCCAATGAACCACCTTCCTACTGTATTTAACAAATTTAACATATTTAAGCCATCCCATGGCCGAGTGGTTAGTTTGCTTGGCTACTGATCAACCGGACCTGGGTCCCGCTATCTTCACAGAACTGCTTATGTGGCATATTAAACTAACAGGCTCCTACTTGGCCTAACAGGCCTCCTTGTCTTTGTGGCAAGCAGCTGATTGAGGGGATATATATATATATGTATAACATATTTAAAAAAAAACTTGTCCAAGCTAATTTCACTATTTAAAATTATATTAACAGGAACTGAAGGATGCTTGCGACAAGTAGTTTTTTACTCTTAAATATAATATACTCAAACAAACACTAGATTACTCAGACTAGCTAAAATCGATTACCATACTTGTCGGCGTATAGGACGCACCGGCGTATAAGACGCACCCCCCTTTCTTAGACACATTTTTAAGGGAAAAATAATTTTCCACATTGTTTCATGAATTTCCATAAATATTTACTGTACTCATTTTAGAGTTATTTATGTATACAAAAAATGTAACTAGGGAACATTGTGGTTAGGTACCTTTTAATGTTCATCCTCAAAACCCAGAAATTCATCTGCAGAACTAAATGAAAATCCACTTGAAGCCTGTTTTTCAGAAACTGAGTCTTCGTATAACAAATCATCCTCTGTGCCATCAAGTGAGTTACTAATGCCACATTTCTTAAATGACTTTACAACTGTCTCATGTTTCACAGCATTCCATGAAGTTTTGACCAATTCACAAATCTGCAAAATGCTGCGTCTCTTCCTTCTTCCTGATGGTGTCACTTCAAAATCTGTAGACTGCATCTAACTGTTCCATTTCTCCTTCATGAATCCTTTAAATGGATTATTAATGCAGACATCTAAAGGTTGAAACTGGCTCGTTAGTCCACCTGGAATTACAGTTAACTGAGTTTTCAGTTGGTTGATTTTATTTTTTACAGCTTCTGTTCTATGACTCCGAAACTGATCCCATACTAGCAAGACAGATTTATTTAACAGTCCATTAGGACGCCTAGACCACACATTGTCTATCCACAACTTCATCCCCCCTTCATCCATCCAGCCCTTAGGATGAACGTGCACAAACACACATTTAGGCAATTTATCCTTGGGCAAGGTTTTCCTTTTGAAAATGAAAAGGCGGAGACAATTTCATTCCATTGGCACAACAAGACAACACGACTGTTAAGTGCGTTTTCTCATGTCCACAAGTTTTAAAAATAACACTTCTTGCACATTTGGAATCTACTGTTTTGTTTGAGGGTACATCGAACGTCAGTGGGACCTCATCCATGTGAACGATTTGTGAAAGTTCAAAATTTCCACTTTTTCTTGCATTAATGACAATTTTATGAAACTCGATAATCTTGTCTTCATATTCTGTTGGCATCTTTTGTGCTATTTTTGTTTTAGTCCGCATACGTAAGTCATTTCTCTTCATGAATCTAGAACACAATGATGTTGATCCTTTAAAATCAGCGATGCCTCTGTTAGTAGCTATCACTCTTGCTTGTTGAATAGTCATTTTTGTGGAAACTGAAAATCCCGAGCTTCGGTGGACTAATAACCAAGTTTTTAATTCTTCTTCTAGTTCCGCCCATTTTGCAATTCAATGTCGCAGATTATGTTTACTACGCATAGCTTTTTTTAGGTCTTCTTCCTGTCTTCTCCAAGTTCTTATCATCTTTTCTGTTGGCGGTGATCCGAAATTCTTCTCTGCTGCCCTGTTTCCGTGTTCTTTAGCATACTCAATCACTCGTAGCTTAAATGCAATATCATAGCAGAATCTGCGTTGTTTTTGAGCCATGTTTCGCAGAAAAAACATGAGAAAGCTTCTTCGGTACTAAAAGTTTACGTTTTGGTTGCCTTAAGGCGCTGTAATCGGTAATGACGCGCCATGCTCGCGCTTTTCGAAAAAATATGCCGGTGAAATGTGATCACACATGCGCACATTGGATGAATCGTAACCTTGAGATGTCAGTGGATCTGAACTCTATTTTACTGGAATGCTCCCTCTATCAGTAGTGAAGCATAAAATACATCACGCAACTTATTGTTTTTACAGAACAAAAAATAATATGGAAACGATTTATTTGAAACCACTCTTTCACAAAAGGACAAAATGCAAAAGAATACTTATATATGTATATTGATATAAACCAAAAGTTTTAGACTGAAATTTCAACTCATAATTTTGATTACCGGCGCATAAGACGCACCCCGTATTTTAGGCGTATTTTGAGGGGGGAAAAGTGCGTCCTATACGCCGGCAAATACGGTAAATACGGATCTTCAATTAGTTTACAAATCAATATTTAATGTTTTACAAATCCGCATTAAATTCTGTGAATGAAAGGAATGCCAATCAAAAAACAGCAGGAGGAATAGCAACTATATACCAGAAGCTCTTTTGCAGGGTATAAAATAATTTGGTTTTTATACGTTTTAAACTTTCCTAATTTATTGCATATAAAGGCATTTCTGATTAAAACAGAGTCAACTTACTTACTAAACGTTCTGCTTTTTTTTTTGATAAAATCTGTCATATAACCTAAAGATAATAATCATTATAATCATAATAATGGTTGACATTTCTGTGCAAACAACCATCGAAGATTATATTAATTAAGAAGTTGAAATAGGATTATTAATTAGCTGAAAGTATTCTGTCCTGAGGGAACAAAATAATAGAGTGAGACTTCATGCAGCCTAAATTCTCTGCAACTTGTTAACTTTTTGAGTTTTAGTAGAATTTCCTGACATTAATTTCGAAGATTGCATTCATCATTGCAGTTCTGTATTTCGGTAAGAGTTACAGGTTTTCAAGATTAAAGGGAAATTTTTTGGAGAGAAAGGAAGTCATTAAAGTGTAAAGCTTGTGATGCAATTGAAACTCGTTGATTTGCAGCAACTCTTTGCTTTCTATGCAGAATACAGTTCTGCTCTTCAAGATTATATATTTCGACTTCTTCTTTGTTAAGCTTTCCTGTGTGAATGTTACTGTGGAGTCAATCACCTGACAAAAGTTCAGAATATCCGAGGTCAGAAGCCGTAGTGCCGTCGTTTGTGCGAAATTCTACCATTCATTGGAATCTTAACATTCCGTTTATTGATAGTTCAGTAAAGAAACTTTAGTCGTGTTTTTTTTTCAGAAGTTGAGCGAAATTCATTTCCTATCACATCGAAATTGTCATATCCAAAATGAATGTGAATGTAAAGCATAATTTCCTTTCCACCTGTATCATTTGTTAAGTTTCCGTTGTTATATTTGTCATCTAATATTAATGTTTCAGCTAAGTTCGTTAATTAGTTTAGTTTCATTATCAGCAGCCAATACGGATCAAAATCTTTGCATTTTTGTAATGACACGGAAATATATTCCAGGCAATGTGTTGCAGAGTTTCGACATCATTTAAGAATTCAAGGAGAGATGATTACTGGAAAAGACAGTTAAAAAATTTAGCGATTTTTTAAAAGTAAAATCTGATACACATTAGATCTTTTTCATGGAGTGGCTCTATTGGTAGCGCGCCAGGCTCGTAATCTGTAGTTCCAAATTTCGAGTCCCAGTTGGGTCAGCGTTGAGATTTATCTCCTCAAAATTCCCCACCCTGCCCATGGTCAGTAGGGGACACCGATGGACTTGGAAAGGCCGCCGTCCGTCGGATGGGACGTTAAGCCGTGGCCCCGTGTGTGGGAGAGCCATACCCTGTGCACGTTAAAGAACGTTCTGGATGGCCTTGATGGGAGGCTATCATCTATCTCCCAACAGCGGTTCCAGTGGATCCCCTCCCCCAACCTTCTCTGAGCCTTCGGGGTCCATGTGACCTGGGCATTTAGCCCATGGTGTGAAAAGAAGTGCCGTTCAGAGGTAAAACAACCCAACCCAAATCTTTTTCATTATAATTATTTTTCAGTATATAATTGTCACAGCACATTTTTCATAGCATTTCAGTACAAGGAATATATTTTGGTCACTAGCCTGATTTCATTATATTCACATTTCGCTATAACATGTCACATTTCTACAAATGTTGTCGTCCCGCGAAATTTGCTTAATTTAAAGGCAAATGCTTGTTTAAAAGGAATAATATCTTTTGCGCAAATGCAGGCAAATGCAGAAACGGTTAAAGATTTAAAGGAGGAAATTCTACCTACTTTGATTCAAAGTAATGATATTTAAAATATAAAGGGTATAGTATATTTTAAGGTGGAAGAAAAACTAGGAAAAAAGAAAAAATAATAATTACAGTAGGGGATATTGTTTTAATACTCTTTGGCTATAAAGGGGGCAAAATTTAAAATAAAACTGAAATGAGGTAAATCACAATTGACTGAAGAAGCAAACGTTGCCTTTTTGATTAATTACCAGTTTTAAACTTTTTCACATAAATTTAGAATTCCTGTAAAAATATATTATAATACCCAGAGGATAGATTGTGTAAACAAATAAACCACCAACAATATTATAGAGAAATTTAATACAAGTGAAATGGGTTTCGTTTAATCACTGCAACCTTCCGCCCGATTTTCTGATTGTCACGCGATGGATGAACCTTGCTGGATACATTTGAAATTTCAAACGTGAAAGCATCTCATAAAAGACGAAACGTATTTTTTTGTGTCTCTAAAGCGCATATTATTTATATATCGTGGTTTAGTTCCAGACATATAAATCTTACTCAAGAACTGTCATTAAGCGCCCATAAAGTAATTTGCTCCACAGGTGTCCTTGAAATACCACCTAAACTCTGCATGATAATATTCCTTTTCGTGAGAGGACCAATTATGCTCAAATGACTATGCTTATGTGGGCGATAGTTTACGAGGAGTAAAGCGAGTCTAAAGACTGAGGACATGAAATCCTCTCATAAACAAACGAATCTTTCGGCGGATATATGATCGATTAGTTTACGAAATAAATAGCTCGCCTGCAATGTGTTTCGTTTTCTGAGGAAATGCGCACGGTCCATTTATGTAAATTACACTGGTTTCCATAAATTAAGGAAAATCCCTGTTAAATCAAAGGAAAGTTAACGTCAAAGCTCAATAACTTCTAAAATAAGTTTTTTGTTCAGAAAAATATGATTGCAGACAAAAATCACAATCAAATGAATCAATATCTCGATTTTCAACAATATTCGTTCAGTATTTAATGAGTTATGGAAGTTTGAATATTTACCGATAACAATTCCAGCCACAAAAAGTGACTTCAGAAGTTAATTAAAACTTAGTAATAAGCATCGCCTCAAAGTGTTTCATAAAATAAATTTACAGAATTTAGAACTTTGTGTAAAGAATTCTTTCACTATTCTTCAGTTTTGTATAAGTTTCTTAAGACTGGCATTACTGTTGTTAAATATTCAAAATTTAATAACTCATTAAATACTGGACGAATATTATTGAAAATAGAGATATTAATTTATTTAATTGAGATCTTTATCTGCAATTACATTTTTCAAAACAAAAAAAAAAGCCCATATTTCCCCTTTTTTCCGGGGGAAGAAAGCATGGAGAGTCATTATTTCTAGTTTATGACATTTCCCGCTTCAGAAACTTTTATTTGACATATAGCTGGTTAACTTCGGCATTCGCATTCCATAGATAACAGAAGGATATTTTCCTTATTATCCCTTTTTAGGAGTGTAGCAAGGGGGGATCAATTTTTTATAGCTCCTAACACTCCCCAATTTCCTTCGTTTCGAATTCTAGGTTTAAGAAACCTCGACTCAATGTGTAGAAATCTCTCAGGAGGCGGATTAAGCATACTTACGAGCAGTTAGTTACCTTAGCACGAGTTGACAGATACGAGTTATTAACGAAGAGGAGAAATATTCATTTATAGAAAATTAGTTCCCACGTTAGAAGAAACTGATCTAGAGAAATCCTACTTATATCGGAGAGTTTATTATTTAAACAAGAAATATTATATTTCATTCTTACATTAATCTTTCTGGTGGTAACCAAGCGAAAATATTAGAAATCGATAAGGACAGTAAAATAATGTTTTTTTTTTTTATATTAAATTAAATATTTTGAAAATATATGTTTTTTTTTTTCTGTTATTTATTAAAAGTTGAAAATAGGTTACAATGAATTAGAGACCAAATATTAAGCAGCAATATCTAGCAGAAATCCAATAATTGCGTAGAATTTATATATCACATTGAATTCCAACTATATTTTTGAATCTCAAGTGATTATAAGATCTGTGTATATCAGTATCAGACCCAGATTCGGGAAAAAAACGAAAGATCCCCCCCCCCCCAGATTCGGATCTGATTGGTACTAATAGATGTTGCATGCTTAAA
This sequence comes from Ryuthela nishihirai, assembly GCA_038380435.1. Lineage (NCBI taxonomy): Eukaryota > Metazoa > Arthropoda > Arachnida > Araneae > Heptathelidae > Ryuthela > Ryuthela nishihirai. Next base: position 7,738,255 of record JAWZYU010000038.1, read on the forward strand.
AAATTTTCAAAGCTTAATCCCGATGGAAACTTCCATCTGAAAGATACACCTCTCAAACTGGAAATCGAAACACCTCGGAGGAAGCAATGTATATCCCAGACACTGACAGGACGGAAGCTATGGAGGTAGATGTGCAAATGATAAAAAAAAGGAACGTAAGAGCACCAGGATAGGATACAGGATAGTAGAGACTAACATCCCTACTATCCTGTATTCACCGATCGAAATACTATTATGATTTACTAAAACAATAACAAAACAGTTCGAAGAGTGATTAACTTTTTAATTAAATTAGCTTGTCAAATCTGTTATAATCCGCTTTAAGCTCTATTAATAAAATAATCACCTATTCTAAAAGTCTTCATTTCACACTAATATTGTAGTTGCTTGAAACAATACTTGATACAGGATATGACTTTTTAAACATTGCTTTTCAAATATTTACATTTAATAACCATTTCAAAAGTTTAGTTTTAATTTCTTAATAAGTGCTCAGGAATGACAGACCTCTAGGTAGAGACTCAAATTTTGGGTCTTTGATAAAATATCCGCGATTTATCACTCTTACTATGAAAAATTAGCCCGACAAAATAATTTCCCCACTTTCTCCTTGTATTGATCGCATGCAAAATTTTATCCTTGTATTCATTTTTAGAGCAATTTGTAATGGTAATTACATAAATAACAAAAATGTTCTATAAAAATAACTAACAAAATGTTCATATTATGAAAACTATTTCCAAGTTATTTTTCATCAAACAATCATCATTACATATTTATTGAATTTAGTGTTTTTTTTGTATTCGTTTAATTTTGGGTCAATCAGATTTATATGTGCATCCATATATACTGATACCATACCTAATGATTGATTCGTGTAGAACTACATATATTATTATTATTATAACATCCAGTGGAATCAGAGTTTTCAACTTTAACATTTTGTAAGTTTATCACAAGTATATTTTATGAACGATTTCCGATTAAAATCATGGTCAAAGAAAATCCTCAAATAACGAATTTTATTAACATCTTCCACATTTGGAAAGGGACATGCATTTTGGTAAATATTCAATTTATATTAACCCTTAGAGTTATGTGTTTTAATGGATAAGTAGTTAAGCTTGTTCCTACTCTGAATGATCATATATTTCTTTTTCTCTTCATTTTCGAAAAGTTTGTTTTTCTGAAACAAAAATTTGCTGTATTTTAATCGTTTTGTCCACATTTAACTACCACTTCTAAATTATACCCGCATTCAGCAGAACGATATCATCAGCAAACATTAACATTTTACCCGAAAAATTTACTTCCTCTAAATCATTTACATTAAAGAATCATTCATTTAAAACCTTACTTCCATTATCTTGTATTCTGTATTATATGAACTTCTATTGAGACATAATTTAGCTTAGCAGTTAATTCGCTACGATTGTAAGCAAACCATGATAGTGTTTTAATTAACTAATTTCAATCCCTTGAAACATTTTGCTTTTCTAATAAAGTTCTGATTGACATTTCAATCGTATTATAGACATATTATTTTATTTTCCTCCTAAATATAAATCATTTTTTTTCATCACTCACCACTTCTTTTATTAAAATACTTTCCTAATAAAAAAATGACAAACACTGTTATGCGTCCCCTGGAACAAACCATTCCAACACTCTACACGCAGAGAGCTAATACTCTGATGTGTTAGGATTGTTTCGTCCAACCCAAACACTGTATGTGTGAGGAAAACTTTAAAACGTTTTCCTCCACGCCCAGGGGGCTACACCATAAAAAATTAAAATACGAAAAATTGAACACTTCAATTTTTACCTACGTCGTGTAGGAAATATATGAAAATGTTTTTCATTGACATGTGACACACCTTCCTGATAAAGGGCTATTACGGAATTATTCGTATACCTTTTCGTTTACCCTTAGAATCTCTCTGTGCTTTCAAAATATCTTGAACTGAATCTGACATAGATTATAACGAGTATTTGGGAATCATGTCATGTTGTGAGAAGCCATTTCTGTTACACAGTAGTGTACAGTTCCTTCAGGATAGAGGATAATAGAGGTTGTGACCAAACTCGTCTGGGAGAGCTTTTATATAAGGTTTATAAGGATATTAGGTGTAAAGGAGAAATCCATTGCTTCGAGACTTGTGTTTGTACTGATGTATTCCTGTAGAACTGAGTAGCAGTCTTAAATTGCGAGTTGTTTTTCAGTCATGCAGGTTGAAGAATAATGGAAGATGTTGCAGAAACTCAGACACGGTGTCCGAAGTGAAAGGAGCTTTTTGAATTTCTGAAAAGGTGGCTGGTTTAGAAATTCTAAGTATGGCGTTGTCTATTCCTTCTGCTTGAGGAAATTATGAGATTGCCGTGGAAAGTAGTTTCTAGTTTTTCTAATGTTTTTGTGATATATCAATAATAGCTCGCTGGAAGGTATTGAGAAAAGTGTCTAAGGATATCTTTGAGAACTCTTGAGTTCCATTTGAATTTTAGTAACCGAAGTGTAGGTAGGTTCTGTTGAAAGAAGTATAACACGTATCATCTGATATGAAACATAATGAAATTTATATTGTAAAATATAATTTTTACCAATGCAGCGAGAACATGCTGTGTCATTCATTTCCTGTGTTTCCAGGTAGGAGAATTATATACTCACACGGATGCTGAATTATCGGTGCCTCATCGATTTTAGCACTGTTTGCTGCGACAATTTTTCTCAGTATGGTCGAAACGTCGGCAGTGAGTGTAGCTGCGAGGTTTATCGAAAAGAGTCGTTTTCTGAAGTTTCCATCATACACGAACTTCATTTGGACAAAGAAGGCCTAGAATAATCACAAGAGTGGGTGTGGGGATTGTGGAAGATAGTTCACGTCGCGAGAACAGACGCAGCTCGAAAATAATAAGTTTTGATTGGAATTCATTATGTAATTCCTCCATTCTGATACTAATATGTTTGTTACGCAGCAGAAAACGTGTACATAATGTATCAGTAAATAAATTAGCTGTTACTTTTATTCTCTATAAGAATAATAACAACAAACTCTTTGTGAAAGACATACATTTTTTTCTGTTTTAACCCAGTTATTTAACTATATAATTTCAGGTGGTAAAAATCGGGGTGAAATCCTATAACACTCGAAAATATCATACCGTAGACATATATAAACCTGAATCTAGAAGAAAAGAGAATTGAAGTCGTGGGAAAAGCTGTCTAAATGAAAGGGGGAACGTCGTTCCGGTGTAAACTATTTCCATACAAATTTTGAATATTGGTTTCGGTTCATTTTGGCTAAATCATATTTGTAATTCGAAACATATCACGAGCTACAACAGCTCTAGCAGTACATAGAATATAACATGATTATTTCTTGCGAGGGAGGCGTATAGAAGTTAGGTTTTCTAGAACTTTCAGGCATTTTGATAATGTACTCTATAAAGCTTAATGATTTGTGGCTGCTGCAATGGGACGGCTTTTCTCTTTTAGCAAAAAGATAAAATTTGTATTTCCTAAATCTGTAACAAGGAGGACAAATTCTTCTTCTTGAGGGAAAGTTCACTGTCCTGCAAAAAGATGCATTTGTAGAAGAAAGTATTGCATCAGTACGAAATTTTGCATGCACTGGTATGTTTCATGGTATTTCGCTCAGGATGCCATGTTTATAATAATTTGGCCATACGGTGTAAATTCACCCTTATTGGTTAAAATGTTTCACTTACCTCGGGCATTGTGGGCATTGTGGTAGATAGTTCACTTCGTTCCTTCTTATTGGTTAAAATGTTTCACTTACCTCGTGTCTAGTCGAAATGTTTGTAACAATACAGTTAGTCATCTTTATTACTCTAAAATATTTTAAAATATTTTAAAGCAATCGGTTTTCCTTTTTCAGTCTTCATTACTCGATAACCATCTATTATATATATCATTTATTAAAATAAAACTGCATTCAGCGTTTTCTATTTCTACTTTTATCTTCTTTTAATATAATTAAATACACATAAACAGTAGAAAATATAGCATTAACCAAAGTTTAGTAAAGATATTGAATATAGATATATTTTTAAAACCACTAAAACGGAGGGAAATATTTCTTTTGGGGGGGGGGAAATTTTAACGACGAACAGTGTAACTTTCAAACTATTGTATCAATTATTCAAATATTTCATATAAGTCTACTTCTCTGTTTCAAAAACCAACTTGAATCACGCCTTAGAGAAAGCAGTGGTAGTTGTAATTGACTTCTTTTAATTCGGTAAATAAGAATCTTAGTTGCATTTATTAGTTCCAAACGTAAACGTTTAGTGATATTTGAAATATAATATTTCATATTCTTTATGCTTGATATTTCGATCGTAAGATGCTAATTAGGAATGGTGAGAACTGTTTGTGAGAATCATGTCTCATCGCATATTTGTATGGAAGTTTTTGTGAATGTATAAGGGAATACAGGGTGCATCTAAAGCGGGGAAGAGGACAAGGATCCTCGCCCTTTGAGAATGCTGGCAAAGGTAATGGAGGTAAAAATTAAATTATGTTTATTTCATGTATTTTTCCAGCTTTTTTTTTAAAACCTCAATAACGAGTAGGGAAATGTTATACTGCAATGCTATTCCAATCTTTCTCCCCACACCTACTTTTTTCTGGTTAGATGGAGTCACTTTGAACCACCTTGCTCATTCCTCCTTTATATTTCACAGATCCGGGCCTGAGTGAGTGTAATAAACTAATTGCAGTACGAATCATTGATATATAAATATTTCGAAATTGAACATTTCAGTTATCATTTAATTGTAATTAGGAGCTAAATTTGACAAATTATATATATATTAATTTCCATTAATTCAGAAATTTTTCTTAAAATTCTTCTATTCAATATCGATCGATAATAATCTTCGATTGCAAATTGTATCAGCGAATAAATCTAATCAGATTGTTTTAAAGCAGGAAATCAAACTCGTCAACATTTACAGGTGTCTTTCTATTTTAAATATTAGTATCCTAGGACGGCACTATATTTTAAGGCGAAGCTTGATTCAGTCGGCAGAGTGCCGAATCGAACCTTGCAGTCCCCAAGTTCTAGTCAAACTGTGCGAGCATAGAAATTTATCTCTGCAATCCCCCAACTCAATATATACAGAAACTGCACACGGTTAGAGAGAGTACGCCATTAAGCTTGGAAAGGTATCCATAGACATATCGGGTGGTACGTTATGACGTGTCTTCATGTGCCAAATAACCATACCCTGTATTTTAAAGAACACGCTGAATGGCCTTGACCAGAGGATTCCGTCTGTCTCCTAACAGCTGTTCAGTGAATCCCCTTCTATAACCTTCTTTGAGCCCTTATGACCTGGCCACTTAAACCGTTGAGTGCCAAACAGTACTGCTGAAAAGGAAGGAAAATTGTTCATGTTTGTGCAATATACACTATTATTTAGACCAGTGTTTCTCAAACTTTTATGCTTCACGTTCCCCCTTGGAAATGTGTATTTAACTGGCGTACTCCTTGTGTAGATAGATAAAACTACAGTTATAGTGTAACAATGGGAATAAAATAAAACATATATATCAGTGGTTCTCAAACTTTTATGCTTCACGTACCCCCTAGAAATGTGTATGTAACTGGCGTACCCCTTGTATAGATTGATAAAATTATAGTTATAGTATAACAATGGGAATAAAATAAAACATATGTATCAGTGGTTCTCAACAATTTATGCTTCACGTACCCCCTGGAAAAGTGTATGTAACTGGCGTACCCCTTGTATAGATAGATAAAACTATAGTTATAGTGAAAAAATGGGAATAAAATAAAACATATATCAGTGGTTCTCAAACTTTTATGCTTCACGTACCCCCTAGAAATGTGTATGTAATTGGCGTACCCATTGTATAGATAGATAAAACTATAGTTGTAGTATAAGAATGGGAATAAAATATATATCAGTGTTTCTCAACCTTTTATACTTCACGTACCCCCTGGAAATGTGTATGTAACTGGAGTATCTCTTGTATAGATAGATAAAACTACAGTTATATTATAACAATGGGAATAAAATAAAACATATATCGGTGATTCTCAAACGCTTATGTTTCACGTACCCACTGGAAATGTGTATGTAACTGGCGTACCCATTGTATAGATAGGTAAAACTATAGTTATAGTATAGCAATGGGAATAAAATAAAACATATATCAGTGGTTCTAAACCTTTTATTCTTCACGTACCCCCTGGAAATGTGTATGTAACTGGCGTACCCCTTGCATAGATAGATAAAATTATAGATATAGTATAACAATGGGAATGAAATAAAACACACATACATATATATAATATATGTTTGCGACTTTTGAGCTCTCGCGGAGTAACCCAAAAACCTTTACCCCGTACCCCACAGAGAACCCCAAAATTATACTATAAAACAGAGTCGTACAGATAGGAGACCTCTGAACAGTAAGTCTATGATAGTCATTATTTAGAAAGTCAGTATATAGAAACCAAAATATTTATTCATGTTGTGAATAAATATTGTGGCTCATAGGGTTGTCAGGATGAGACAATATTTTTACCTTTTAATTCCTTTAGGTTCTTGAAGACATGTTTCGAGAACGTGCAGGCCGAAATTTATTATCGCCGAAAACGAAATATTTCATACAGATGTAAACCTTTTTAAAGCAGAGCCGTCCAACCCAAACTTATCGAAGATTCATTGTCACTCTATTCTTAAAGAGCAGCAAGCAATATTCTGTACCTGAAACAGAAAAAACACAGTTCTAATGAGCAATAAAAAGGAATAAAAAAAACTGTTTTTAGCAAATCAAATATCTTGGTTAAAAAACAAAAATATGCATTTTTAATGAGTACTTTGAATTGGAAAAATAATTTACTTATTCACATAAAAATATTTGGTCAATAATTGAAAGAACTGAGCGAGAATTTGTATATTACTTGTTTCATGAGCCGCTGTTTCAATAATGAACCGGTATAAATAAGCGCAATAGCTTTTTTTCAAATTGTTTCGTGGCTTCCACTGGTAACCACGGACCTAGATTTCCTGATCAGTATGTATAAATTAAGTGCATTAAAGGAAAGCTATCTCTTTAAATAAATTTATTTGTTTTCGTAGTGGTAGTTTGGTCTACGACAATTCCTGTGGACAGTAACTGAGAAGGACAATTCGGTAGATGAGAATTACGGGGTATAAGACAATGCGGTGGATGAGAATTTGAAGTCTACGACAATTCAGTGGAAATAGAAAAATATTTAGAAGTAATTTTAAATTAAAAAATAATAATAATAAATACCCACTCAAGCAGTTGCTTGCCACAGAGGTCTGACAGGAGCCTGTCAGTTTATAATGCCACAGTAGTAGGACTGAGAGGATGGCAGGACCTCAGCATAAAACAACACGAACATCCATGTCTTCCCGGGGCTCGAACCCAGGACCCTTAGATCACTAGTCAAGCGCTCTAACCACTCGGCCACGGGACTGCGATTTTTTTAATTACTAAACCTAATCAAAATACACTTTCGATTAGTGAACAAAACCAATCCTTCTCGGAAGTCTCTGAAATCCAGCACTACGTAAAACGAAATTATTTATAACTCAACGTAATCGAGATTATATCTGTTCTCTCTAATCCGACCTACAATAAAAGGTATACATCTATTCTCTATACTCCGATATTCCACTACAACGGAATTTTTTAAAGTTTGTTTCTTCTAAATGAAGCAGTTAGAAGCCAAAAGAATATTATACAATTTGCATAAGACTTCAAATATGCTCCTTAATCCGACCCTCAATAAATCAAAATTTGTAAATGATTTTTTTTTTCTTAATGAAAGCAAAAAAAAAAGCAACGCAAAATTACCAGTAGAGTAAATCAAAGCAGCCGATGTTTGTTAAATCTATTCCCTCTTATTCGACGCTTCTTAAACACTCTTGCATATTTTTATCATTTCCTGTTCCTTCTAAATGAAACAATTGGAATTCAAAAGAATGTACTCCAGGGAAGTAGAGCGCATAAGACTATTGTCATTCTCACTAATCCGATACTCAATAAAACGAATATCTTTAGTCATTTTTATCCGAAAAAGCAATATGATATTAACAGAATGCATTAGAGGAAGGTGGCGATTTTTACAACTCTACTCCCTAATCTGACTTCTGTTAAACCGGAATTTCATACTTCTCTACCTTTCTGTTCCTACTAAACGGAACGATTTGGAATTTATTTCAAGAAACTAAACCCCACAACACTATCGTCAGTCTCACTAATCCTATACTCAATAACACGAATATATTTAATATCTTTTATCCGAAAAGAACATTAAGAAATTAACGGAACCCATTTAGAAGAAAAATGCGACAATTTCCTCTGGACTTTAAAACCGACATTAGTTAAACTGGATTTTGATATTTTAATCCCACTTCTATTCGTAGTTTTAAAGTAATTGGAAATCAATCGAACCCATGTCAAGGACCCAAACCTAACAGAACTCTAAATCAACACTAAATAAAATTAAATATTTTGAACATTTTGTTTCTCTTGAACGAAATAATTTAAAGCGACAGAGATTCAATTGGTGAAATGAACATTCCAAATTATGAACATTCTAATTATACATATTCCATTTTATGCGGTAAACAGATTTTCGTTTACATCTTCAATCGCGAAGACAATTTCTGTTAAAATGCTGATTTGGGATGGATGGGGGGAGGAAGTTATTGCGCGTTCCAATAAAGGAAAGGTTTTTCTTTTCGTATGATCATAATTATTGCAAAACTTTGTTTCCATCCTTTGTAATAAAAAATGGAAATTGATAATCTCAATAAAAAAATAAGATGAGAACATCGAAGATCGAAGATGTGCAATTTTGCTTTATATCGATTTATACCAATTTTCCTGATTAATTTGCAAATGGTTGTTAATTGAGAATTTGAATGGAGAACTGTCTATTTAATAACTAACAGTAATTGATAATTTAACTACTAATTGATATATTAATTAATTTGAAAGTAGAGACAGTTATAGGTTATAGTCTTGTGAACGTTTCCATGATAGAATACCGAATGCGAAGGTGCCGAAGAGAGGTGAGCCATGGACATAATTGTAAACAATACAGAACAGAGTTCGAGTCAGCACACGCATTATGGATTAAACCAAGAATCCAAACGAAATCGAACTCTGTCACCAGAAATGAGATTTATTACAAATGCTTGTCTATCTCAGGTTTTACTTAGAAATAACCTTTATATCAATACATTACTTCGATGCTGAAAATTAAAAAAATTATCTGTATTTGAAAAACATCTGTTATTGTAAAAAGGAACACTGCATATCCATCTTCACCATCTCCTCTAAATAAAAGAATACACAATTTATAGGTCATTCCAAGAAACTCTCATTAAAAGTCCATTAAATCAGATACACAGAAACAATATTACTGGAATTCACAGTAAAGGCAATGACGACCATGCTGGTCAATGCGCCATCATCAGAGATAACATGTCAGAGCACCTGTCATGTTATCTCTGATGATCCCATTTGGCTCCAGACATGGGATCATCAGTTCCTCTAAATTTCATATCTAGATTAAACTAAGAGTGATACCTTCCTTGATTGAAGGAAAAGTCGCTAAATTTCTTCGAAAAACATCATTCTCTTTAAAAACAAGATTCCTAAATGCGTAAAGACGTGAAATGCGTTCTTCTAGTTTATTTTCAGAATCGCCATTAAATGTGGCTGATATAAGGCAAAAATGCATTTACGTTTTATATTCAGATCGGAAAAGTTTCATAACTTTTCTTATATAAACAGGTTTTTTGTTACCAGTAGATTAAATAACGTATTTAGTAAACTATTTTTTATCTCGTTTTTAAAGAAAACAAGAAAATAGTTTCGCTTTGTCGTCTGTAGACGTTGAGCGTTTTTGTTTACAGAGATAAATTAAAAATTGTTTTTGTGTTGGATAGGTATTGATGAAATATTACGATATGTACTTTCCGATTCTCTCTAAAACTATGATTGCGCCCTCTAACGGTTGAAAATTCCAAAATTTCAAACGAATATTGCAAACGATGTATTTATGATAGAAATTTGAAATTTTGGTGGTGAAATATGAAGCTTACAAAGTTTCCATTGCCAACAACAACCCTTAGACCCAGAGAGGGTGGGAAAACACACCTTTTAGTTTTAGTTGATCATTGTTTGTTTTAAGAGGTAAATGAAAAATTATTTTTGGGTTATTAGATAGGAACTGATGAAAGAAAAAGTGTGCTTTTTTAAATCTTCCGAAAACTATAATTGCGCCCTCTAACGGTGGAAAAACTGTCAAATTACAAATTTTCAAACGAATATTGCAGGCGACGTATTTGAGCTAGAAGTTTAAATTTTGGTGGTGGAAGGTGAGTCATGAAGTTTCCATTGGCAACAATAAAATGACCTCTTAGACCCAGGGCGGGCGGGAAAACATGACTTTTTTGTTTTAAAACAAAACTTTTTGTTTTTACGGGTAAATTAAAAGTTATTTTTAGGTTGGACAACATTGATGAAATATTGCGATTTGCATTTCTCAAATATCACGAAAATTATGATTGCGCCCTCTAATGGTGAAAATTTTAAAATGTTAAAACAAATATTGGAAACGATGTTTTATGCTAGAAATTTGAAATTTTGATAGTGGAATATGAAAGTTACCACGTTTTTATTGACAACAATAAATTGATAATTGGAATTGCTATGAAATGCTAATGAAATATTATAATTCACATTTTTTAAACATTATTTATATACAGAGTGTCCCACAACACTGTTTGAATATTAATAACAGAGAAAGTATTATAGATAGCCTGATGGAACTTTTTGTTTCTGGATCTGTCATGATTAGTGCTTGTTGCCATTCATTTGTTTTTCTTTTATTTTCAGTTCAGTTGCCAGTAGTGACAAGTAATTGACAAGATGGCTGGGAACCTTTCCTTTGAGCAACGGAAGTGGATTTTAAAGTGTTTTTGGAAGTGTGAGAACATGAAAGAAGTGCAGAGACGATGGCGGGCAGAATTTGATACTGTGCCACCGTCACGTGTAACGATTACGAAATTACGCGACAAGTTTGAGAGGGACGGAAGTGTGTGTGATCTGAAGAAAGGACGGTGTGGCAGGAAGAAATCAGTATCGGACGAAAGAGGGATGGAAGCAGCGGTACAAACTTTCACAAGATCCCCCAAGAAGTCATACGGCAAGCTTCGCGTGAGTCAGGTGTAAGCAAATCAAGTGTCCACCGCATTTTAAAGCAAGCAAAGTGGAAACCCTACATTCCCAGGTTGCTTCACGCGATAAATGAGGATGATCCGAATAGGCGCCTCCAATTTTGTGAATGGATTTGCGTTAATGAACAGTTCACTGATTTGATTGTTTGGTCTGATGAGGCGACTTTTAAATTGAATGGAACCATCAATCGCCACAACTGTGTGTACTGGGCAAGAGAAAATCCCAATGTTATGGAAGAACGAGCTGTTAATCTCCCTGGGTTATCAGTGTGGTGTGGTATGTCTGTCAGAGGACTTGTAGGGCCATTCTTTTTTTAAGGAACAGTGACAGGTGCTGTATACTTTAACATGTTGCGGGAAGCAATTGTGACAGCTGTTCACCAACTCTACCCAGGTGAAGATTGTTTTTTTTTTCAACAAGACGGCGCACCTTCACATTTCCATCGAGACGTGCGGCAATTCCTGGATGAAACATTTGTTGAGAGGTGGATAGGCCGACGAGGAAGTGTCGAGTATTCACCCAGATCTCCCGATCTAACGCCGTTAGACTTCTTTCTGTGGGGAACTCTGAAGAACACTGTCTACGCCACAAAACCACGTACGCTGGATGCCATGAGAGGCAATTGTGACTGCCTGTGAACCCATTCCTATGGTAACCATATCACATGTTTGTCGATCTGTTCCACAGCGTTACAGACGATGTATTTCTGCCAATGGAGGATATTTTGTACATCTTCAACATTAGAACATCATCAGTAATGTTTTGAACATCTTTATGACTTAAAAAAATCATATTTTTGTTATTTTTGTTCGAGTTATTAAAGTTCAAACAGTGTAAACCCCTTTGTGGGACACTCTGTATACGTTCATTTATCAGTTCTTCAAACATTTCTTTGGGAGACAGGGAAGAATTATGTTTCTTCAAATCCTCTCTCTTTATTTTGATATCATTCCCATTAGGAATCAATTTTGTGTAGATTAGGTGAGCCTTCACCTAGTTACTCTTATCTTCAGAAAGACGTTTCTTCTTTGGCTTATTTTTAGAAAGTTCAGAAGACGTACTTGGAAGTAAAATATCGTGCTCAGTTTCATTGCCTATTTGTGAAGTTACATAATGTACCTCAACAGCCTGGCACATCGCAGACTTCAGCAGTTCCAACAACATCATCCGGTCCCTCTTCTTCATCAGTCAAATAGTCTACCTCAGGAGGAAATACAGTGACATCAATATGATTCTGATCATTTGACACGGTTTCATAGAATGAATCACTATTTACGATTTCTTCTATTTCATCTACTGTGAGGTAACGAACTGTTCAATAGGTCATGATGGCCTAAATAAAATAAAATAAAATAAGAAGCTTGTAGACAAGGGCACCCATTAAGGGGCAAGGCTTTGCAAAATTTAGATTTTTAGGTTGATTTATTCACTGGGAATTATCTTGAAATGCTCTAAAAATCCTGTCACAAGGTCAAATTACTGAAATTTTCTACAGAACGTTCACACCCATCTGAAAGATGGGATTCCCATCACCTCCCTTAGAAAACCCACATGGGCGCCCTCATTATTTTGCAACCGTAAGTTGCTACCACAACTATTAAAACAATAAATTCTACTTACCTTAGTTTGCAGAGAAATATTTTCCGCACTACTAACACACACAAAATATGTCTTGATTCTTCTAACACATCACTTCCCAGACTGCTAAATACGACCGAGAAGAAAATACAACTGTATTGGCAAAATGTCACGTTCAAACATGCATAAACATGAACAGACTTGCACATTTCTAAAATGATAGTAGCAAGTCCCAGCGTTATATTTTGAGGACATCAAAATTCACAACAATGTAAAATAAAGTAGATGATTGACATAGAAGCTAGCAATGCAGATAGCTGAAAGAGATGATAGTTAACTTTAAATAATGACAGAAAAAATTAACGCCACACTCTAAAATATGTATATATTATCACAAATGCATTTGTCTGTATTTATTTAAAATGCGACTCTGTATTCAATAAGTCACATAATGCAGAATTTATTATTTTTAATTTTGCTTAAGCACAATATTGATTAAAAAAAGTCTCAAAAATTGAAATACAACTATCATCATAACAAACTAATTCATGATTGACTTATAACAATTTATGTATACTGTCCTCAAAACAGGACACTGAGAATTAATGGGTTAAGGTGTTCCATGGTACGTAGGAACCTGATTTTTCCACCCAATATGGATTCAGACAGGGGGAACCAACGTGTGAAAAATTTGACATCATTCGTAAAGTGTTTCGGGAATCGAAGGTTACCAGAATGTTTCCAAATGGAAATAATTTGTAGAGAAATGAAGCCAAGGGCTAAGAGAGCTCACGTCGACAACGATTGTCAAGTACAGCGCTCAATTTTTATATTCGGTAATATACCAGAGTAAAAGAAATTATACGTTTTTGTCACTTACTTTAATCACTAACAGCAATAAAGTATACATATTGATGAAGTACATTACAAAAAGTACTTTTTTCTCACATGAACTGTGGAACTATTTGCTGTGGCGGAGTATTACATCTGCGAGCGTAGAAGTCACATAGATCTGGTTTCTTTTAATTGGTTAATTCTCTTCTGCGATCTTGATATTTTGCCTATCCATTCTTTATCTGAAAAGGAGTACAGTTGAATGATGATATTCCAGTTTCGCGTTTTTAAATATCGTAAGACATTTTACTAGACACTACCACTAATTTTTTAATTCCAGTTATTAATTCTTAAAATTTTCTAATTTTCTTTTATTTTTGCTCTTCTCTCACTCTTAATGACGCTTAAAGGTAACACATAACAACATAATATTTATCCTAGCTCGTGTTATTTTTTTAAAGGCTTCAGACCACACATGAAATGATAAAGGAACTGTAACAATGATACGAACTCACATAATTTCTTAGACGACTGTGCAAAAACTTTGAACGAACATAGCGCTTAACTCTAGTAGTAGTTATTAGTGTTAAATTATTCTCACAATGTGTGGTTTGACATAGCCGAGGACCCTTGTTTACCTAACAAGTAGCATAGCACATGACCAGAGTGGTACTCAAGGTCATCCATTAGCCTGACCACCTACAGCAAAGGCCAAAACCATTTCTAAAATTCCTTAACAACTATCACATTCCGAAATTTCCCCATATCTCTTACTCAAATAACACTAACATCAGGACACTCGCCTTATAACACTTGTGCTAATCTAACATCACTCTTCTAACACTAACCTCAGTGACAATCACGCTGGGGATGCTCTTTTCTCCAGCACATAGCTTTCTAACCGATACAGCATGATAATTACCTGTGACGCTAAGAGAACTTCGATGCGGCTAACTTATTCACGATAACAAACATAGAGCATCGAATCATGTCCTTGACAATCGATAAATCTGACAATTCCTAATGATGTTATAGAGTCTCGAGTAACAATAATTATACTACAGAGGCTGACTGCTCATGAGGGGACACAATTTCAAGTGACAATAATAATACGCATTGGATATCTTCATGAGGTTGACAATTCTAAAAGCACAAGTAAAGTAATACTGAAGCTTACTTCTAACGAGCGAATACGATGTCCAGTGACAATAATAATACGTAATGAATAGATTAATAAAGTCGACAATCCTCAAAGCAGCCGACATAACTCAAGAATATCGAAAGTGTAGAGATGACGTCATGTGCTGCTTCTCTAGTGTATACGATGTATGAGGCGTGTCATTCACGAATTACGTTTTCCTTACCTACTGCGTGTAGTGCGTGTTTAATTGGTGTGTCAAAGAATCAGAACACAGGCTTAACAATTTTTCTGAAGGGCCCTTCCAAATAGATGGACTTCGGCGCTGATTCCACTTCTGCTGTGTATGTGCAGACTAGTCAATGAATACTGCACAGGCTCGCCCAGAAACAAAGCTGTCCACCTGCATATCGTCCACTCCGTGGATCTTCCGTTTCGTGCATTAAAACAGATCAGAATTCTCGAAATCTTCCATTTCGGGGCAGCGACAGCTAGAGCGGTAAGGATGGTAGCTGAGGCGACTTGGTCGCTTGGTTGTCCCCTCATGATGGGTGGCATGCCAGGAAATCTCTGCAGTTCGCTCCTATAGGAATCTATGTTAATCCCGACACCAGAGTTAAGCTCGTGTGTTTGACGGTGGTTTCTTGGGCAGTGGAGGTGGTGCAAGCTGTCCAGCGGGATTGATGACCTCGTAAAAAGCGAAAGTCGAGGCGGGAGTTATTCTGTCTGCAATGGGGGGGGGGGGGGGGAGTGACTCTACGATTTCGACAGCGGTGACGCAATGAATACGAGTGTGAACGGTCATTGAAGGGGTGTGCTCGGAGTTGGCAGGGCGGCAGTGGTTCCTGGGACTGTCTCCTGTTGCAGCCCAAGAAGCATCTGTCATGCCGAGATAATCCTTCAAGCCAGTTGATCTTAATAGGGGAAAGTTGAAACCTGCTCTTTGCGTTTTCAGAGGGCACATTTCTGAAAAAAAAAAAAGCTATATAAAATAATTCGATAACTTTAATGCTTGCAAAAAGAAATTAAAAATAAAGGAAAAAAAACTGCTTTTCTGAAACGAAACTCAGATTTATTGTTAAGTAGTAGCATAAATGAGAGTTCTGGTACAGTAAAAGGGGCTCGAGAATTCTATGAAAATCCATGGGAAAAGTTATGGGGGTGAGGTAAAAAATATGTTTCTTGTGGTTTTTTGTGAAAATATGAGTGAAAATTAGAAAAAACGGAGGTGTTTTTTAGCATGTGAAAAACTAAATTAAGTTTTTTTAAAGACGAGGTTTAAACTAATTTGTGAATTAGTTTAAATGAATTAGGTTGAAATGAGGTGTGTATGTATGAGATAAAAAATGTTGTGTTTTGTTAAGTTATCATACACTTCACTGGATACAGCAGAATCAAAACTTTCTAAGCAAAGTCCAAAGTATTAATTCTGTTATCAAAGAAAAATATTAAAAGTTTTATCCAAAGGTACTTATCATGGAAAAATATTAAAACTTTTAATCAAAGTCCAAAGTAATTATTTTGCTACAAGAATATATGTTTCTTGTGGTCAATATTATCAACTCTACATCCTGCTAAAGATAATCCGCAACGTGTGGAAAAATATAAAATATTTGAAAACGTCTTAGACACATCTTCATTGACTTATCCAGTAACCCTCGATCAAATCCCGAAGTTCGAGGTTTTAAATAATATTTCTATAAATGTTTTCAATTCCAAGAAAGATGGTTTGCATACGTTATATATTTCACAGAATCCTGTTAAAGAACCCACACAACTTTTACTTTTAAAAGACGGCAATAATTCTCATTATTGTTGGATTAAAAATATTAGTAGGGTTACAGCATACCTTTCAAGACATGGTAAATCCTATCTCTGCCCATACTGTCTCCATAATTTCACTCGCGACGATTTACTAAAGAATCATGTAGATATTTGCAAATCAAACACTTTTCAAACTATCAAGTTTCCCGAAGCGAATAGTACGAAATTCCATATGATTAAAAACAGTTTGAAGCACCCATATGTGATTTATGCAGACTTCGAATGCTTTTCGAAATGTAGAAGAATTGAGAATAATCCATGTAGGGTGCGAAATAAGTATTTAGTACGGTCAGGATTTGCATATATTATAGTTGGACCGGAAGGTAAACTGATCAAAACCAGAACGTACAATTTTTGAATGAAATGATCGAAGCCGAAACTTCGATTGATGATTTGAAGAAAAGAAAGAAATGTTAAGATGACTGATTTTGATTTGGAAATTTTTACTGGAGCAAAATATTGTAATATTTGTGGGAAAATTCTAGGAACTGATAGAGTAAGGGACCACGATCACTTAACTGGAAAATACAGAACAAATGTAATCTTAATACAAATTCTCACTTGAAATACCAGTGTTGTTTCATAATCTCAAAGGATTTGATGGCCAGTTTATAGTAAAAGATTTGTGGAAATTTAAAGATAAGAAGAAAATTTTTTGTATTTCACAAACTACAGAAAAATATATATGCGTTATATTCGGTCAACTTAAATTTATTGATTCATTCATGTTCCTCAGCTCTTCACTGGATTCACTGTCGAAAAATGTGGAAAATTTCTACATCCTAAGTCAATACTGTAGACAACATAATCTGAACACTCACAGAAAGAACTTTTGAAAAGCAAAGGAAGTTTTCCATATGAGTACCTGCAACAGAGTGCTCAGTTTTTGCAAAAGCCACTTCCATCCAAAGAGAATTTCCAAAACAATGAACAATGCGAAAGAGCTCAAATTTTGTGGAAAGCCTTTTCTTTTGCTACCTTCGGGAAATATCACGATCTGTACATGATCACTGATGTATTACTAATAGGAGATATATTTGAAAACTACAGAAATTGGTTTATGAATAACTACCAACTCGATCCTTGTCATTATTTTAGCTCTCCTGGCTTATCGTATGCTGTCTGTTTAAAAATGACAGAAATTGAGCTGGAACCTATAAAAGGTGATATGTATTTTTTTTATAGAAAGAGCTCTGCGCGGAGAAATATCTTTAGTGTCTAAGAAGTTTGCACAGGCCAACAATCCTTTAGTAGATCCATATGAGAGAAGTAAACCACAAAACTATATCATGTACTTTGATGCAAACAATTTATATGGCTGGGCAATGTCTCAACCTCTTCCAACTGGTAATTTCAAATGGGTAAATGATATTGACCTGTTTAATATTCCAGACGACAGCAAAAAAAGGTCGAAGTTTATCTAGAATATCCGGCACATCTACACGATTTACACAGTGATTTCCCCTTGACTCCTGAAAAATTGGAACTTTCTAATAGTAGTGTCTCATTCTTGATTCCAAATCTGTTCGACAAGCAAAATTTTGTCGTTCACTATAGGTTACTTAAACTCTATGTGGAACTGGGACTGAGGGTGAAACAGGTGCATAGAATCTTGGAATTTGATCAAAAACCATGGCTGAAACCTTACATAGATTTTAATAAAACTTAACGAATTAGTGCCATAAATAATCTTGAAAACGACTTTTTCAAACTGTGAACAATGCTATATATGGCAAATGTTTAGAAAATAAGAGAAAGAGAATAAAATGCCACATTGTAAATACTGAAGAAACGCTTAAAAAACTAATTGCAAATCGTAGGTACGTTTCTTGTGTTAAACTTGCAGAAAATTTCGTAATTCTCCATATGAAAAAGAAAAAAATATTATATTAGATAACCATATTACATTGGTGTAACGATTTTGGAGTTGAGTAAATTACACATGTATAATTATTTTTACAATTTTCTGAAGCCAAAATTCAATGCAGAATTGTTATTTAGGGATACGGATTCCTTCTGCGTCGACATCCAGACAGATAACATATATCAGAAATTTAATTCAGACTACTTTGATTTCTCAAATTACCCCACAAACAATGCATTATACAGTGAATCAAATAAAATGGTTCCAGGAAAATGTAAAGACGAATTAAAAAGTCTTCCAATGAAAGAGGTTGTTGCGTTAAGACCAAAATTATATTCTATAATTGCTTCAATTCCCAAAAAAGTAGTTACTGGAATTAAAAATGTCACGAATTATACACGAATATACACGAATTATACACGAATAATAAAATGGAAATTAATCGCGAAGATAATCGTCAATGTCTATTTGATGAAAAAAATCCTATGTACACAACAAACAGAATTTCGATCTGAGCAACATGATATACAAGTATATCAAATTTAAAAAAATTGCTTTATCCCAAGAATTCAGAAAACGACATGTAATGGGATTGAAACATATGCTTTTGGAAATTATCGAATCTCAGATATGTATTTTAAAGAAGGCGATACTATTTACAAAACATTGAACTGAAAACAAATCGGAAGACACTATAGTCATGTCTAATCTGAAGTTGAAATTGATATGACTGTAGTGTGCCTCCAAGAGTAAATTTCTAAACAATACCGATGTTATTGAACATAATTATATGTTCCTTTTTGTCAATAATTTCGTTTTTTAGCAAAATATCCAAAATTTCGACAATTTCATTTACTACTTCTGTAGTGGTGCTTCCAGCTCGTTTACTGGCAACCAAGATCGATAATTTTTCGCATATGTCGTCGAAACTCTTGTATAGTCCAGAACGAAATTGTCACCATCATTTTAATCGACTTTAAATATTTTCTAAGTGCCTCAATGTGATTATCGATAATTCGATATTTCTCAGTAGTTCTACCAGAGCGTTTGGTTTCTGAAGCCCCCAGTTCTGCCCCCCAGTTTCTGAAGATGTCCGATTGTTTGGTAAATCATTTCTTTCAGCTCAGGAATGGGGTTTCTCGCCTGTAAGATATCACTCGGAAGTTTTAGTTTATATAGGTTTAATATTTCATCTTGCAAGTTGGAATCTGGATTATAAACGTACGTTTTTTCTGGCATCTGAGTGGACTCTTCTGGCTCTAAAGTTTTCACTACATCCTGTATGTTTTTCATGGTTTCTCCACGCACAGTTTCGAGACCTTTTAACTGTTCGACCACTGGCTTGTAAAATTCTTCGAGCGTTTCCTTAACTCATTCCTCTCCCAAAATAGTGTCTTCAATTTTCGATTTTGTAGTAGCTCGCGATTTCAAGATTTCATCTGTAATACTGTGTAATTGCTTAAGATTTTTCATCTTTATTCATATACAACAAAGACATATACCCAATGATGAAAGTCTGAAACAAGACCTCCAGGTACTGTTCTTCTTTCTCTTGGATCTGGGTAGTGTCTAGCAAGTGAAACACTAATCTTGCTACCCCTGTCAAATTTCTTGTTTACTGGAATAACAGAAAAAAACTGCTGAAGTTGTGGTCTTACTACTTCAATGAATTTTTGATCGTCCAAGGTGATACTATAATTTATAGTAAACGAGGGATTTGTTTTGCAACAGACTACCTTGCTTATATATCCATTAGTAAATGCATAGATGGTAATTATCTTTGAAAATGTGTTGCGTTAGTAGGTCGAATTTTGTGTTTATCTGTATAATTGGATGAGACTGCAATATGTCTTTTTTCACTTCTTTATCACCATAGGTAACGCAAATTACAGTATTTTTTATCAACGTATAGTTTTGTAGCAGCATCATTGTTTAGAATTGGGGTGCCAACATTCGTGATTCGTTTTCCATTTACATCGCCATTGAAACTGTTCCCACTTGATGCAAAAAGTCCATTTTCATTTCTCAATAGAGCATTGGATGGGTTAGGATCTAACTTTGTCAAGCCATCAACATAACTTTTTGTTGACGCATTTCTGTTGTGCCTCGGTTCCCCGAGATTTCCTATTCTCTTATTGTTCGCATTAAAGACATCCTCGTCTGTTAATGCGATTTTTTCCAAATATCCCTTAGTTGCAGCAGCAGAATCAGACTCGGGATCGGCAATATCAAGGATTTGTTTTTTTTCTGCATTGAAACTACGCTCGCCGTATGCAATGCATGGTGGAACGTAAAGCCCATCTTTATTTCTCACCAATGTATTCATGGAACTGCTTTGAACAATGGTCAAGTTATCGACATAGTGTTTCGTAGTGGCATTGGATGAATCGGTCGGTTCTGCAAGACTTTTAATGCGTTTATTGCTTGCATCGTAATTATCATCGTCATTGCAAAGTGCTCTTTTTTCCAAATATCGTTTTTTAACTACTCCAGAATCTGCATCCGGTTCAGAAACATTGATTATTTGTTGGTTTCACGCATCGTAGTTATTGTTCCGAAAAAATAGAGAAGTATGATTAACGTATTGAATGGCAGCGGCATCTCCATTTTCTATAGGTCTGCCTATATTTGATATTCTTTTAGTATTTGCGTCATAATTTTCCGTGTGATTCAATGTAGACTCTTGTTGCAGATATTGTTTTGTCACAGAGTCCGAACCCTCTTCGGGGTTGGCTACATTTCTCAATTTTGTATTACTCATGTCGTAGTCCCCATCGTGTTCAATTTAAAACCGACACCTGGAATTCCTGCTGGTCCTCTTTCGGAACCGGTCTCAGAACTGATGACGCCAAACTTTGTCAAGTAATTCATCTTTATTTACCAAAGTTTTTTCTGTACTTGAGAGGCATGTGCTTGGTTTTTTTTATCGATTAATAAGAAATCGTGTGGTTTTGAAACTGCATATGCATAAAACTGCATAAAAATATCTTTCCTGATTTCTGTTGCATGATCCATTTGTATCTGCAACATTTCTCTCTTGTTCTGCATATTAAAGAATATAAAATAATTACACTGTAGTCGAATGTCTTTTGGAGTGGAAAAATAACTCTGTGTCAGGTAAATCAATGATATGTTCTTTTTCCTTCCTCTGACGAATAATTCTTCGATGAGTTTTTGATCTTTTTCCTTTACGAAATCGTCGAAAACAATTAAATTTTGCATGTCGGGATCCAGTTCGTTGACCTTGACGATATCTTTTTTACTGGCAGAGAAAGCTGCAATTGAGATTTTTTCGCCAAATGTTTTCTCCAAAATTTCGTGCAAATCGTCGAATATTTCTTGCATACACTGATATTTCGGCTCGGTTAAATCTTTGGCATATAAAAAGATTTTATTATAGTAGAGATGTTTAAATATTAAGTTCAACAAAAGTTCGTCTTCCTTGAGCCCGATGGACCACACATTAAAAGTCTAAAAGGCCAGAGAGGTGCTAGTACGTTTCTGTTCAAGAATTTCTCATCTTCTTCAGAGTCAAAATTTTGAATCTCCATTTGCTTTATTTAAAAAAATCATGTTCTTTGACCCAGGAATTAAATGTATTATCATAACCAAACCATTTAACATAATACTCTTTTTTATTATTCTTCACTCTAGTTTTCAGAATGGTTTCAATTTTATAAATGTCATCTTGCTTTTCGTATTTCACCATTTCTTTGGGTGTAAAAACTACCAATGATTGGTTCTCCTTTCAGATCCTTGATATCATAGGTTATGGGATCTGTATTACGAACTTGAGCAATTTCAAAAATCTCTTCTGTAAAATTGGAGAGATAACCTTTTTTAAACGGTGTCTTGTACTGTACTTAGCGATTCTCACTCTGTCGACAATTTTAAATTTTGGTGCTGTAATGGATTTAATTCTTTTACCAAACAGATTAAAATACACAATATCTTTGTTTTTCTGCAAGCTTGCTTCTTTTGGGGTCATTCTTATTGATATGTGATAAGAAGTATTGTAATTCTTAACGAGTTTTGGTACAACATCGATCCATTTCTAATGTTATTGGCAGTGAAATATTTCCACATTTTTGTCTTTAGAGTCCTATTAAATAGTTCCACAATTTGAGCTTTAGTCTCATTTTCAGTGGCAAACCAATGAACACCTCGTTGGTTAAACAATGTTTGAGTTTCTTTATTGATAAACTCAGTTCCCTTATCCGTTTGCAACTTGGATGGCTTACGTTATTTAAAAATTTCGACAAATGCTTTGGTAATCTCATTACCCGTTTTCTCTTTAATATGTATTGCCCAGGCGAATTTGCTGAAAATGTCAATCACGCTTAAAATGTAATTCTTATGGTTACTGTGAAATTAAAATTTTTGCATATCGATTAAATCACTCTGCCACTGGTCGTCTACATTCGAAACATAAATCCGTCTGGTTTGGAATTTTTTATAAATGGGTTTGTGTAACGTGTACACATTTTGTTTTTGGATAAATCTTTTTACTTCTTTTCCCGTCAATCCAGTTTTGCGCATTAGATCTTTTATACCGGAAAATCCCTTAAGCGGAAGAAAGCATCTTATTTCTTGTGTCCTAAACCGAATCGTTTCTTTGTTTTAAAGATAGGTTTTATTATCGTTCTTGAAATTCTTTCTCCTAAAGTTGGGTTCTGAATTTCATCCAAATCATTTAATAATTCTTGGTCGGCTTCGTGTCTCTGTAGATTTGCTGTAAGAAATGTCGTGCTTTTTACAGGCTTTGTCCACACGGTTAATACCAGGATCTCCTCGATTTAACCTTTTCTCCAGTTTCGTAAAAGGTCCACAATACTGGTAACATGGAATGTGCATATCGGTTGGATTAAAAATTTTGTGGTGGAGAGAATATTTCGGGTGGATTAAACATTTTGAGGTGGAGATATAGTAAGCTGGATTCTTGAATGCAGCTTACTATATCTCCACTTTTTACAAATTTCCCTTTCTGTTTCACAGATTTATATTTCATTTTTTCACACGTTCGACATCTACCTCTCATCCTTACTCTTTTATTCTTTGATGTGACATATTCGACGTTATTTGTTAAAGTTTTCATTTTACACTTTACACAATACATGCTTAATTTATATATATATAAAATATAAGTGCTGATACTTATAAAAATATAGTATAATGTATCACAGTTATCTGACTAGTTTAAAGCCTGGACAAAAGTAAAAATTGAAGAGTGCATTTGTCAATAAGAATCCTATAACTTTAAGTATTGTTCCACAGAAGAAAGGTAACGATACTTTGAAACTGACGAAGAGACAAATCATTACACTGAAAAAATCTAAAACGCCAGTTCGACTTCGTTTTCGTAAAACACAGCTAGGTGGATTTCTGCCATTCTTAACACCTGCACTAGTAGCATTGGGAAAAGCAGCTGCAGTTGGAGCTGCGGTATATGCTGGTACTAAGCTTGCACAAAAAGTTCTAGGAAAAGGGTTATACATTCCTGGAAAGCGAAGAGAGCTGGCTTATCTAAAAATAAAGAAAGGGAAAAGATTTGTACATTCCAGGAAAACAAAGAGCTCAGGGGAAAAAAGAGCCATTAAGTAACTTAGATAATCAAAAATATAATGAAAAGCGAAAAAGGATTCCATGGTAGTCTATCGATTCTTTGCCAACAAAAATATTCAAGAACGAAAATGGTATAGTGAACTTTGATGTTTCCCGTGGTTCAGGAACTCATTGGGTAGCTTATTTCAATGATGCGAAGTTACCTTATGTCGAGTTAGTTTCAGGTATACTGTATGCAGTTCAGCGATTTCTGCGAAATCCAGTTTGATTATTTAGCAATATTTGTTTTTCCTCTAGCAGCCATTCCAATCTGACTCTGACCATTTTCTCAGGAAGTTTTAATAGTGAAGAGGCTAGCGTGATCGGTCTGTATCCTTTTATTCCATTTACATTCTTTTGTGATTTAGGAAGGGGTATTACCTATTCTTCTTGCTATGAATCAGGAATCGAGTTTTTTCCCAGTAGAAGTTGATAAATTTTGGTGTTCTTTAGCCTCATTAGGTAATTTTTTAAGGTTTCGTTGGAGATATTGTCTGGTCCTGTAGTAGATTTGTCATTTAGATTTATTATGACTACTTCAAGTTCTGATAGGGAAAAAGTTTTGTTGATTTTTGCTATATATTCCATATCTGTTTTGATTTCTTCTGCTTTATAACGGTATTTCCTTGTTTTAACTTCGTTTTTATTTTCTTCGAAGTTAGAGGTATCTAGGGTGTCATGACTTCGCAGAAAGAAGTCGGCGAAACTATTTGCTAAAGCTTCGGGTTGGAGGTTATCTTTGAGAATGATATTTTGCCAAGGGTTGGCTTGTTTAACCGATTTGCGTATTTGCTTAATGAGTTTCCGCGCTGTATATGTGGGGATAAACACGTTAATTCTATCACATATTGAAGACCATTCCACATGCCTGGCGTAATTAATCTTTTTTTTTTGTAACCGCGGTGAGACGTTTATAGGCCAGAATATCCTCCTGTCTTCTAGTTCGTTTCGCTTTTCATTCCGCTCGTCTGCGTATTGTTATCATTCATCTAATGTAAATTGAGTTGCAGTTAATATAGTTGTGTTTACTAATGGTTACGGTGTTGTTATGTAGGCATTGGGTAATTTGATTAAGGAATTTTAATAAAGAGTCGTTTGTGTCTTCACAATTAAACTCTTTGGAAGTTTGAAGATTTGTAGCAAAACTCTCCATTTGATGCATTTGCTGGCTCTGTTTGCAGAATTTCTGATTGGGGGAATATCCGTTAATAAAGGTGGACGAGTGAATGATCGCTGAAGGCTTGGTCGGGGTGTAGTTTCCAATTATCCAAATGTGCAATTTCGGGAGAAGCTAAGGTGAGATCGATAGCAGTAGTTCTGCAGTGAGGCCTAAAATAGGTGTGACTTCCGTCGTTCACAAGAACCAGGTTATATTTTGAAACGAATTGTTCAATAATGATTCCTCTGGGATCCTGCCTGTCGTCACCACATGTCGGGCTATGAGCATTGAAATCGCCGCATAATAGCCATGGAGAGGGGCATGTTTCTAAAATTTTACCTAAGCATTTAACTGTAATGTTGTTAACCTGGATTATAGAAGGATATAAGCGAAACGTATTGATGCTTTATTTTAAGTCTTACTGTCACACATTTTATTCTGGTCTCATTTGTAGGAAGTGATATCCTATTATGGGGCATATCTCTGTGAATAAAGAACCCAGCTCCAGCTGTATTTGGAAATTTGTTGCAGAGATTAGGGATAAAATTAGGATTTTTTTTGATACTCAGTTTTTACTACCTCCTGTATAGCCAAGACGGCGAAGTTTTCTTCTGTTAGTACTTCAGAAAGGGGACATAATTTCGGAAGTAAGGATCGAGAGTTCCGCTGAAGAACTGCGGAAGTGAGTTCGCTCGAAAAATTATCCATAATAAATAAACCAATATTTGGAGAGAAGGTGAAGGAGTGATTTATTTTTCTGAGATCTCAGCAATAATATCTGTGACTGATTGGGCAGGATCTGTTGGGATTAGATTTATTTCTGGTTAAACGTGATTTATAATTTCGGTGAGACTTTCGGTGAATGAGAGCAAGATGTTTCGCATTCTGAGTTGCAGTTCGATTACGTGCATTTTTTTTTACCAACCGGTGAAAGAAACGTCTAATCCTGTCGATGAGATGGATACACATTCTTCTTCTTCTATTTTGAAAGTTGAATCTTATGTTTGAAAGTATATATATATTTAGAAAGAAAGTATATAATATTTATGTTTGAAAGTTAAATAAGAATCCTATAACTTTAAGTATTGATCCACAAAAGAAAGGTAACGATACTTTGTTGAATTGGAGGCTACGTTGTTGCTAGGCAATGATGGGAATTCCATTTCTTGACTATTTTGTAGGTTCTTTTTATCTAGAAATAGGTCTATCGAACTGTATTTTGGTTTCAGGCGCAGAATATCTCGAGGAAGATGGTCGTTCAAAATTGCCCCCGAATATTGCGAATATAAAGCCCCTTTTCAGGTTTTTCCCCATACTTTCTTCTGAAGATGACAGCAGCTTTAGACCATAAGAGGTTTTTATCTGTTTTAATTTTCCTGATTTTATTCGCCAAGTATCTGCCTTCGCATCCTGCATAAGTCGCGTAGTGATTGCCATGACAATTCGAGCATTTAGAGGTTCGAGAGTTACAGTATTCGAAAGCGTGAGCCCCGCCACATTTTTTACAGCGAACTCTGCTGCGGCAACCTATGGCAGAATGTATGAATCTGAAACATCTGAAACACAGAAGTCGGCGTGAGTAATGATTCTGAACTTTGAAATAAAAATCATCTATTATAATAAAATCGGATATAGGTTTGGCTGCAAACGTGAGAATGATATCTTGGGATATAGTGGTGATTCTTTAATCAGAGTTGATGCTTTTTTCACTGTAGGTAATCCTGTGCACATCAATGACCCCTTGAGATTTGCTCTGTTCATAAATTTCCACTTCTGAAGTGTTAACCGGAATTCCTGTTAAGAGCCCTTGAGGCTGAAACACATGCTTTTTGGGGAAGCACAGGTTGATTCTGTGCCCCATGATATGAGTGATATTCTTGCAAATGTTAGTGGTTCTTTGTGTCTCCAGTTCCATAATAATATTTTTTCTTCGAGTTAATTTTAATTTAATTTTTTGTCAAAAATCAATTTTATTTCTTCCCGAAGTTTGGCTGTGCCATAGGCTGCGAGATCTGCCTCACTACAGATAGTGCTGCAATATTGCAGGTTCTTTAAGTATATAATGTTCTGAATCTTTGATCATAATAGTGGGTTCTGTACAAGTGTCATTATTATTATCTATGACAGTGCTATTTCTCTTTGGGGAAGGTCTTTTTTGTAAGACGGAGGTTGTTGGGGGGACTGCATGACCCTTGAGGGTTATCGTCTTCTAACAGAATGCCGTTTTTCACTTAAAGTCTGGAATGCATTTGGATGGGAGGCAAAGACAAAGTAAAAATACGACCTCAGCAGAAGCATGCTACTTCCTGGATCCAGAAAATCCTATAGAACTTTTATAATCTAACAGTCAAGTTCTGAAAAGAGCTGTGAAACGTTTTCCTAAAAGTTTGTTTAAAGCTGAGCTAACTTGATTACGCTAGATAACAAACGCAGCTCAACCGCATGCTACTGACTAAGCACGCTTCCACCCTAAGTAATGAAATTAAATGATGTAATTATTGCTCTCTACTGAGAGAATATTTTATTTATAAGAGTATTTACTAATAATAGTATTTTTTTATAAGAGTTGTGGTAGCTGCAAAATTGCAAGAAATAAATATGATTTTGTAATGAAACTTTTTAACAGGAGGCTACAATCTGTCTCCCAACAGTTGTCCAGTGGGTCCCCTTCCACAACATTCTCTGAAAACTTGGGGTCCTTGTGACTTGACCATTTAAGTCCACTGTGTGCAAAAAGTGACGCTTAGAGCTCAAACAAACCAACCAAATCCACACTTAGGGAGGAACAAAGCCCTGGGATGAGGCAAATTTTTAAGCTTGTGACATTCTCTCTGTGAAAAGGTTTCAGTTAACTTATAACTCACCGATATCCGTCAAAGAGTTGCCAAGATTTGGAAGAACGATCTTTTGGCAAACATGAAAACCAACATACAAATGATAACTGAAAAGCAATGGGAAGCTAGGACAGTTACTCTTAAGTTTCTTTCGTTCTTTAATTACAGCAGTTTTAGTAGATATGTCTTCAAATATCACATTACAGACAGAAATGTTAAATAATCTGTCTCAATTATAGCTTTACATTTCTTATATTTATATCCACAAAGTTTCAGCATATAAACTGCCTGGTAATATTTTCTAAACGCTCTTATTATTAATTATTCACTAATAACTCTTAAGGGAATGAAAGCGAGATTTCGTTTACATTTATTCGTATTTCGTTATGAGATGCATCATTCATGCGTTCTCGATAAAATCATTGTAGATTGGGAATACTGTAGCTTGTATATTAAATTTGACAAGGAACTGAGTGTTGTGATGTGATAAAATGTGATGGGAAGGTTAGAAACCCTTCAACAATGGGCTTCCTGCTATCCCAAACTGAGTGGTAGTTAAACTAAATCATAATATACTAAAATATTTGTCTATCGATATTCTGCTAATATAATGTAAAATGCAGCGAAACTAAGAATAACATGTTATTTTTGGATTTTTCCGCCATTTTTGGGAAGAGCATAATTTTATGTTAAGCTTTACAGACTACTTCAAGAGGCGTAGATGATTGTGTAATAATTAATAATATTAGAAACATATTTTGAATGTGCACAAAACATAACGTTGTTCTTTTTTTTTAAGATATAATTTCTTTTTCCAAAATATACAGTTGTGATCAACGGAATTTTCCTTTTGCACTCGTCTAAATCCGACAAAAAATAAGTCCGTGTAATATCTTCTATGAGGGTCTGTTGATATTGCGGGTAGGAGCATCTATCGCGTATGGTTCTTATAGTATGTTATGTAGTATGGTTCTTCCGTATACAGGCCAAGAGCTTAACATCCCATCCAACGGATGGTCACCTTTCCAAGCACATCAGTGTCCCCTGCTGACTGAGGGCCCAGGCAGGGAGTTTGGCAGAGATAATTCTCAACACTCTCCCAGCTGGGACTTGAACCTAGAACTGCAGATTGCGAGACTAGCGCACTATCGACAATTGCAACAACCCCCGACTCGAACACGGACCCTGGATTTAGCGGTATCAACATAAAACCAGTACAACAGAACATTCTACCTCCATTCGATTGATCGTGCAACTTTAAGACAAGACTGGCGAAATAAGTGGTGGAAATATTGAAATACTTTTAAAATCAATGACATTGAAAAAAGTTTTTTCTCGTTATAAATCGTGGATTTTGTGAGAAATAAAAAAAAGGGATAAGTTATAGTTACCATCACGGGCAATAGATGGCGGGATCAACGAACCTTAATATATTATCAACTTAAAATTTCTCTTAATATTAATTTTAATTAAAGAGTTACTATTATTCCTTACAGAAGGCGATCATTGTTACTCAAATATATAAATACAAAGACAATCTTAAAATGCATTCTTAAATTTTGTCTCAGAACTTTTGTAGAATTTTATTCGCAAATCTTTTATGTTATAATATTTTCCACCAATAGACTACACATAGGCTCATTTTTTTTTTTTATCTTTGTTAACTATTAAGGCTGTAATAAGCTAAACCTTACTTAACATTAACGTAAGGAATGAAAAAGAATGATTTAATAGTCAGTAGTTCCTGTGAAAACTGAATTAGAGAAATACAATTATGATAGATGGATTGAAATAGGTTGCCCAATTTTTTACCGAAATTGATAATTAAATGAGAATAATTGTAAGCGGAGATTTTTTGCAAATTATTTTCTGTTAAATTGACCACATATATATTTACCAGAAAATTTTCAAAACCCTTTAAGATTAAAATAGAGTCATGGTTCTCTTATTCCGAAAAATGCGAAGTTTTGTTGATAATAGAGATAATTTAATAATTATTAAGCTCTAAACACTTGTGAGTTTGTTTGCTGCTTGGTAGCCAGTCTATCCAAGATCACGAATAGAAAAAAAAATAAATGCATTTTTTTTAAATTATTTTACAACGTATAAGAAGAGAAATATCCTAGAAACTGCTCTTAGCTTTTACAGGCCTTCTCATACAAGGACATAAGAACTGTATAACTGTTCCGTTTCTGATTTATACATTAATTGTTATATTCAGAGTGAAACTACCACAAAATATATATATTAATTAAATAGAATCATTTGCCTTTCGCTCAATCACTAATATAATTCCAAATTGTTGAAGACTGTATATCACGGATGTATCTTAATGATACGTCCAAGGTTTAAGAAAAACAGATTTTCATCAACGATATTTTCACGCTTTCAGTACCGAATATTGGATTATCATCACTACAGCTACTGATAGTATCCTCTCTATGTGATTCTGATGTTACCAGGTTCGGATAAAAAAATAGCCTGCATTGCAAATTTTCTCCACTAATGATTCTGTTCAGTAAATGTTCGGCACAAACTGAAACGATAGCTGTGTAGCAATCCCCAGTGATGACGCATTGAACCTTCCGGTTCTGGCACATAATGTCCGACCCCGCCTTCCCTTGGTGCATGCCGTTAGTACCTTTCAAAAGAGATATTCTTATTTCGAAGGGAACAGTAGTGAAGATCTGTCAGACCAGTGTGCCCTACTGATCTGATCATCTGCGACAAATTTTTTCTTTCTTTCTGCCCTGTTGAGGAGTGTTCAACTTCGCAGGGTTGTGGTGATGACCATTTATGCCTACGAGACTGGACTGGTTTACGGCTTTGAGATTGATTATGGATTCTGGACTTGCTGCAGAGGTGGCGATCTGTTAAGGGAGAATTTGCCGTTGTGTTTTCTGTTTGCTTGTGGGTTGCCAGCCCTAAGTGAACAGAGGCACGGGATACCTTATATCAGCTGGTGGATAAATCGGATCATAGCCATCACAGCTACCTGAACTCTCCCTTAGCTAGTTGGGTATCACTAATCCTAAATTCGAGTAATGTGTCACAGACAGGTCTTACGGCTCTTGAAAAGGTCCACTTAAAAACGGTGGTGCTTGAAGTTCCTACCAACATGGATCACTTCAACCTGTAGCAGTGGAGGAACAGGTCTTTGCCCCATGCCTGCTATCACGGGGCTGTTTGATATTGTTGGTCCTGCGTTTCTCAATTAACCTAGTTTCTTCAAAAATACTACAAGTCATTTTCTTTCTGCAAGTATATGTGGAACGTGAGGACGTTACGTTGAAATTATTCTCTTGATGTTCTCACGCAGGAATTCAAGCGTGAGGACAGCTATATATTCTAGGCTTATCGGTTTGCTTCTTAGCAGAGATACGCCAGTGATGTTCTTCACTAGGACATCACTGGCGATATAATATAATGCAGTCATATCCAGGATACGACTGCATTAATGAAAGAATTTATAAAGCAAAATTTAAAACAATAATTAAAGACCAATGTCATCTGTTGTTACGGACTCTGATGATGGTAGTAAAATTTGTAGGAACAACACGTTTATCATAAAAATAAGCAAAATTTAAAACAATAATTAAAGACAACCACTTCATTTGATTCTTCCGGGGTTCGTCAGAGACCACACCCAGGTCTCTGATGAGAATGAAAAGAATATTTTACAGGCAGCTATATTATATTTTGAATTCTCTAAAGAAACGAGATATTGCTAAGGCTGGTACTAACTCTGACCTATGGGCAGGAATTTTAGGTCCCTTTGGCATTGATAGTTTCAATGGCAATGGAGAACGTCTCCTGCAGGTAAGTAAACTTAATGGTTTCTGAACAACTAATACATACTACAACCACCGGGACATTTATAAATATACGTGGGTTTCACCTGATGGGTTGCACAGGAATATGATAGATTATATTTTAATTAATAACAAATGGACTATTTTGATTAGGAATACCAGACAATATAGAGGAGCCGAAATTGGGTCTGACCATTAATAAAATAAATAATAAAATAAATACCCCCTCAAGCAGCTTCTTGCCACAGAGGTCTGACAGAAGCCTGTCAGTTTATATGCCAAAGTAGTAGGTCTGTGAGGATGGCAGGACCTCAGCAGAAAAACAACACACACAACCATGCCTTACCCGGGGCTCGAACCCAGGTCCCTTAGATCAGTAGCCAAGCGTGCTAATCACTCGGTTACCTGGTAAAAAGTGTCTTGCAACTGAAGCTTAAGAAATGTTTGCCTAAGTTTTAAGAAAATTATCTGTAGCACTGAAGGTCTCTGAAAGATCCAGTTATAGCTAAAGCATACCATGATAGCTATGTGGTCATTATGACAATGTAGTTTGCTTACTGCTGAAGTTTGGAATAAATGGGATCAGTTGAAACAGGATTTTCTTAAAACTAACAGTACTCTTTTAGGTAAAAGGGAACAGAGGAAACAAAATTATTTGAGTGATAAGACATGGATCTTATTTTTGAAAGAAGGAAGTGCAGGATTAATATGAATCAACACCCTACTAGTCGTAACAGACAACATTATAACAAGCTTAATAAACGTGTAAAAGAACAGTTAACAGCTGATAAGAATCTTTGTCTTGATAACTCGGCTGATAAAGCAGAGGAAGCTGTTAGACAGCACAACAGTACGGGATAATACCAGATTGTTAATGTTTTGTGTGGGAAGAAACAGGATACATACACTGATACACAGGGACTGAGGGAGAAACATGGTTAAGTGGGTGAAGATGAGGATTCTCTGATGACAAGGTGAGATGAGCATTTCAAAGGTGTTCTAAACAATGTGAATATTTCTACTTCCATTGTTTGTAATCAGGATAAATGCATTATTCCATCTATCCTCAGTTAATGATTGCAGACGTTTATTCATTTCATGGTTGTGCTTAATAGAATTCATTTAATGATGGTTTTATGGCTTTAATATTGGCCTTGTATAACATTCGGAAGTTGTTTCGGCTCTCTCTGAAATAAAACCAAATAAATCTCTTGGGGTCGATGAAATCACCACTGGAATGATTATAACTGGGAACACTTGTGTTGACAAAACGTTGCCAGAAATTTTGAATATTTTTTATGATAAACGTGTTGTTTCTACAAATTTTACTAGAGATATTGATAGAAATTTTAAATATTTTTTATGATAAACGTGTTGTTCCTACATATTTTACTAGAGATATTGCTATCTCTATTTTTCTTAAAAGGTATTCGAAGTTCTTGTGATAACTACAGAGATATCACCATACTTTCTGTTCCAGGTAAAGTTTTTTTTGCATGGTTGTGCTTAATAGAATTAAGAATTTGGTTGATGGACAACGGCGTGATGAACAGTGGGGATTCAGAAGTTGTAGGGGATGGATTGATGGAATATATTCACTTAGGCCGATTCTTAGGAAAAGTTAGAGTTTCAGAAACCTGTGGTTGCTAGCTTTGTGGATTTCAAAAATGCTTTTGACTCTGTTGATCGACATAATTTGTGATTGGTTATTAGATCATATGGAATACCTGATAAATTAATTAGTGTAATGAGAGCTCTCTATAATAACACTGAGTCGTGTGTGAGAGTCTTGCAGCGATTGGTTTAGCATTGCTACTGGAGTTAGACAAGGGTGCGTTTTGTCTCCTTTTCTCTTTTGTTTGGCTATTGATTATGTACTGCGAAATTCTTTGCAAGGGAAAATCTTTGGCCTTAAATGGTCCTGAGAAATCAAACTTTCTGATTTAGTTTATGCAGATGATTTGGCTCTGTTGACTACTGATGTTGATTAGATTAATTCGTTCATTAGGGCTGTTGATGAGAGTAAGTAGGTTTATGATAAAGAGAGAAAAAAATAAAATGATGAAAATTGGTCAGTCAGATGGTGCTTCAGTTGCTTTGAATGACTGTACTCATGAGAAAGTGTGTCAGTTTAATTTTCTTGGGAGCTACGTAATAAATACTGCTTATGTGTGGCATGAGAAAAATAGAAGAGTATGGATTGCTGCTGGGACTTTGAAGAATCTGCGGAGAGAGTGGAGAAATAGACATGTAAATCTAGAGACAAAAATTAGACTGTATGAGTTTGGTTCTTTCTAAGGTTAGTTATGGTAGCGAAACATGGAACCTTTGTAATCAGGATAAGAAGGAGCTTGATGCCTTTGATTCTAGATGATTGCGCAGTATCTTAGGCATTAAGTGGCTTGATTTTATTTAATAGTGATGAGCCTAGACGGATTCATCAACCTCCTTTGAGCAGCATATTGAGAAGAGAGAGACTGCGTTTGTTTGGTCATGTTGCCCGTATATACAGCTGCAGATTGGCAAGAAGGATGATGAACAGTGTGCGTAAGTGTTGCAGAAAAAGGGTGACACTTAGGATGCGATGGGCAGACAATGCCAAAGAGAACCTTGCAAGAATTGATCTACAGTGGCCAAATGCAGCTGCTGTAGCTCAGAAGAGACATGTCTGGAGAGGAAAATTACACTGTCTGGTAGGACCTTCATAATACAAGGAAGGCTTCAAGAGGCATTTGTATGTATGGAAATACATATTTAAATAATTTAAGAAAAATCAGTTTTTCTTAATTTATCAGTATGTCATATCATCATACAATTTATAGTTGATTGTGTTCAGGTAATTTATAACAGAAAGTAAAAGTTTGAAATCTGATTAAAAGATACTTTACAGTTTTACGTATTTAATGACTCTTTGACTTCAAATTTTTAGAACAAGATAAACATGCGAAAACTACGGTGTGTTCAGGACTGTTAGCCCCCAGTAAAAAAAAAATTAATAGTCATTATGCCAGTTTATTCAACAACGAAAAGACATACACGTTTCACATTGCATTTGCTATTACATGTCATATAAAGTTTATAAAATCTTGAAATAGATGAAAAAAGAAGCAAAATTCTGAGCGCTAATAATCCATAACTTCCACTCGAGAAGTACTCACGTGTGATATCAGTGAAGAGTTATGTTATAGATTCCCATAATAGAGTGAAAACCACAAATTAAAGTGATGATGAAAAATTATATAAATCTCAAATTAACAGATCTCACGCAGGAAATTGTAACAGCCAATAAGTATATATATTTATTCTTGATATCAAAATTTATTCAGAATTAGTTTTTATATTTCTATTCTTTCTCCTTTCAAATGAAAGGAAAAACGAAATTAAAAGAATATTCAAAGCCAATTCGTAAAAAAACAATAAGGTAAACCAATCTTCATATACGGTTGGGTTGGGTTCTTTTACCTCTGAGCTGCACTTTTTTGCACACCATGGGCTAAATGGCCAGGTCACAAGGACCTCGAAGGCTCAGAGAAGGTTGGGGGAGGGAACCCACTGGAACAACTGTTAGACAACTGTTAGACAGGAACAACTGTTAGACAGAACTGTAGACTAGAGACAGATGGTAGCCTCACATCAAGGCCATCCAGCGTGTTCTTTAAGGTGCACAGGGTATAGCTCTCCCACACACGGGGCCACAGTCTAACGTCCCATACGACGGACTACGACCTTTCCAAACCCAGTGGTGTCCCCTACTGACCGTGGCCATGGCGGGGATAACCTTCATAGGGACTATCAGAATTCTCTCTAATAGGACTTTCATCCCCCCCAATAGTCTTCGGGCCCAGCACCCGGTCGAATTCTTTGCCGGCCGGATTTGGACCCCGGTTGGGCAGAGCCAAGACCAACCGAGGACGAAGACATCGCCGACAGGCTGGACGTGCAGGTTGGATGGTGACGTGTCCTACATCTCACTATCAGGAACTCTGTGGAGCAGTTCAAGGGCACTGCCGAACGGTTTGAGCCCGCCTAGTAGGCAGGAGCCCTTTCAAAGTCTAGGCCTCACTCCGGGAGCCGAGCGAACTTGGATCTACACATCCTTGTTCATGTCTAACCGGGGAACAGATTAAATTTCAGGTTTCTCCCGGTGGTTAGCTTTCCTTATATAGGACTGCTGCCATGTGAGGTCGGGGATGAGGTGCGTCTATATGGCGCATTCTTGCCCCCCGACTCCAGTTGTCACGGCTTTCCGTTAATTTGGTAGTGTCGTCAGACGAAATTGCCGTGGTTGCGTAACATCTGCAACAAATTGACGGGGATTGCCGTGGTTGCGTAACATCTGCAACAAATAGTACAATGCGACTTTCATTAAAACCAATATTTTATGAGTCTTTTTCTTCGAATGAAACTATGGGAAATCAAAGGAATACATTTAAAGAGACCTAAAGAGCCTACATAAACTCTTTTCTCTATATTATGAATAAGAATTTAAATGCAGTCTTTCCAAATTGATATTTCGGTACAAGAAATTATTTTTCTTCTAAATCTGTTCTTTCTAAGCGACGTAACAAGAAACTAAAAAAGATGAACTACCAGAAAAAATTATTTCCATTCTCTCTAATTTAACTTTCAATAAAACATTTGCATCTGTTCTTTCTAATCCAACAGCTCAGTACAAAGGATTGTTTTCGATGGGTATTTATTCTTAATGAAATGAGAGGTAATCTAAATAATACAAACAGAAAATCAAACCGCACCTCTATCAGTAGCCTCATTAATCCGACTTCCAATAAAAAAATTATTCGCCTCAGAACAAGAAATCAAGCGAACACACTGCAAGAAAGCAGCACAATAAAATATATATATTTTTATCTCTAAATCAGTAAGCAGTTTTTCTTCTATATCTGCGTTTCAGAAAAAAGAGTTCGAATGCTTAAAAACGTTTTATTGCAAGTCAGGTTACAGAGAAAAGATATAAATGTCAGATTTTCCGGTTTTATTTAATCATCTTTACTACCATTCGATTTCCTATTCTGTAGTTCAGAAGGATTGGAATTACAAAACAATCAGTTTCAATAAATAATCGGATTAGTTAGGTCACGTAGTCATAACTCGTCATTAGCGAGCACTGCATTGCTCGCGAAACTGGTACACGTTTACGCGAATGAATTTAGCTTTTACTTCTCACGAGAACAATCATAGAGAAACTTTTTTCTGCTGTTACGTAAACGTTATATTTGGCGCTTAAACACGAAAGGACTTCCAGCAACCAACATGCAGACAAAAGCAACAGTTGTTACATGTCATTTATTAATTCAACGTACTGAGTATACCACAATTGTAAAGCCAATGGAAAAATCAGTTAAAATAAAAAAAAAATAACATTACACTATAATTATAATCGGATATCATAACTTACAATTTTTATTTAGGTGATTGGTCGTAGACAAGACGTTTGCTCCCGCCAAGTCCGTCTTTGTACAGCTTGTTGCTCTCCTCTCAGAACTTTGCAATTTGGTTTCTTTAATGCGATTTCATTTCAGGTTATTTCGGTTAAAAGGACTAGATAATAAAAGCATCGTTTAAACAAAAACATTTAATAGAGTGATCATGTAAACACTGGCTATATGCGTATCTTGTGATGCTTTCATTCGATTTCTGAGTGCTCCATTCATAAAATATGCTTTAAAAATATCGATTCCAATGAGATATCTGAATAAAAACGATAGATTCAAAACTTTTTTAAAAAATAGAATAAGAGAAAAATAAGTGTAATGTCGGCTGTTTACATTTTTCTGTGCGTTTCTAACTGTTTCATTCCCAAGAAGAAGGCGGAAAAATAATATGGAATGTCATATTAGTGAGAATATACATACTTAAAGTTCTAGTCTGTTTGATTTCCTCTAGTGCTATTTTTTAATATCACTATTATTTTTTCGTTCAGATACTTTGCTGTAAAATATAAAATTCGTTTCAATCAAATTCAGTTCAAAGAGAATAAAAATTATCATCCACGTAGTGCGTAAA